>JARKIP010000003.1:27643214-28878571 GCA_029990175.1 Petunia secreta
GGAATTGAAACCTTCCTCATCGTCAGTCTAGTGATCTATAAATAGTAGTTCACTTACATTGTTAATCCATTCAGAAATACTTACAGAAACTCTGTCCAATTGTAATCTCATAACAGTTAATATTGGAATCATATTTTGGTTCTTATTGTCCAATTATTTTCACTTATTTGTTGTCCTTATAGGCATTTTGTCACGACCCATTTTCTGAACAAGCGGTGGCCGGCACCCGGTACCTAAGCTGGACCGAGCGAACCTCCTGTACTTATCTATCCTGTCTTAACCCCGAGAATACATGCAACTTAAACAATTCTCTTCAACTTAAACTTTCGGAAAATAATAATAAAACTCTTATGAAAATATTATCCTTGAAAATATCACTGTCAAATTACTTTTTCATGCAAAACAATGCGACACTGGACCACAACCAAAAATATTATACTATCTATGAAGATTCTACTGATAAACTGACGCTCTGCATAGGACAAGAGTTTCCTGGCTAGTTCACAATGTAATAAATAATTAAATAGGCTGACTCGAAAAGAAAGTACTCCACGAACAAAAGCGGAGCTCACCAATAACACTGGAAGTGAGGGAAAAATCCTAGCTTGTCGCCTGCGTATCTGCAACACTGGTTCCTACGTTGCGCCATAGGACAACGTAGGTTCCCAAAAGAGAACGTCAGTACACCATGGCGGTACTCCGTGAGTCTCAACGACCCCCCCAGTAAAGCAGAAACGAGACGTTTAAAAGAAACTTGAAATGCACATAATTTCTTAAAACCATGAGAACTTAAAACATTTAATGAAAACTGAAATATCTTGAAACAATAAAATCCTGCACTTTAATTATGTATAGATATAGTTTCTTTTCTTTTCTAAGGAGTACCAACTAACTCCAATATAACATGATTGAAATATCCCTTTCACTGTGGCACCACAAATTTCCAGGTGATAGTATGCAGCGCGTTTTATGCATTGACTATGTCAGACAAATTTTATTATAAACTCCTACTCTGGCACGAGTAGTTTCGGGGTCAACATTAACCACTAAAGATCATGAAACCCTTCTCAGAATCTCGAGGTAACTCCCAAAATATTTCAATAAAACTTTACTTGACAACTTTAAGGTCCAACACAGTGCTTGAACATTATCCATGAATATAACCATAATAATCTTGAGTTAGAAGAAATTATTCAACATATTTTCAAAAAATTTTTAACCCAAGAAAATTTGACACATAACATAACGTAAATTATTATAACAAAATATAAAAATTAATGTATATAACACAAGGATAAACTTTTGAATGATAACTTGAATGGGGTTTAGCTAATATACACTCTCTCGCTCCAATTAAGCACATATTAACTCTTTAAGACATTTTATCAAAAACTTTATAGATGAGATTTTGTGAGTAACACCTCTTTAGTAAAGGTTTATATCAACTCACCTCGATTATTCCTCGAATCCAAAAGTAACTCCAAATGATGTGCTTCACGTTACCAACCAACTACAACAACCACTAATTTGACTATTCAATATCAAAGTTTCAATTTTTTTCCCAATTCAAGAACTTAGGTTCAACATTTAACTTTCTAGGTTTTGGGAAACTTCCTAAAAATATAATCTGTTACAACATGGTATTCTTCTGTATATAACGTTGTCACTATTTAAATTTGTAGAAAAGGAATTACCTTAATAAGACTGAAGGAAAGCTCCCTGGAACATTAATTTGTTTCTGTTGTTGCCTTAGCTTTCGGTATTAGTGCTCTGCTGCTACTTTGCACTTACTTCTTAAAGGAATTCTTATTCCTATTGGCAGCTTTAAAAGGCCCAAGTGATCTTATTTGTTTTGTTTCATAAATAGCCCTCTTTGGAGTGGCACTTAAGACTTGGCAATATAGCGCCATCTAACTTCTCCTTTGAGATAGCTTTAGTGTTTAGTCCTTTGTAATTTCTTTTTCCACTCTTAACATAATTTAATATTTATACCTTATCCATAATAATTACTTTAGCTTATTTTTATAATCTTCGTCATAATTGGACCTCGCCATAATATATGAAATGGTTTTACGTAAATATTTTCCATGATAGTAAGTGTCTTAAAACTTTAAACTTTGAGGAACGTCACATTTTTCCGCCCCTTAAGATTATTCGTCCTCGAATGATTTTTATTCCTCACTCTTAGACCACTTTTCCATTCCACCAACTTACCAAATGTTCCAAAATTTGGCTAACTGTTGGATTTCTTAAAAATTTCGACAGAGTTATCCCTGTACCTGGACTATCCAAAAAAATATCCCTGTCACAAATATAAAAACTACACCAACAACAATCAATACACCCTAACAGGCCATCCATAGGTACCAATAATAGCTCAAAATAACCACTATCACTCCACCAAGGAAGTAAATCTCAATGCAAATACAACATGCTCCGCAAGGAGCTAAGTCTCAATAATAAATCAACCATACTCCAACAAGGTGCTAAATTACACAAACGAATTACTTATACTCCGGCAAGGAGCTAAACCACATAATATCTCATAATTAACCAGAAAAAAAATTAAAATCAAATTAAACATTTATAGTTCACATACCTTGTTCTTCAAATAGATGGGGATACTTTTTCTTCATGTCTTCCTCAACCTCCCATGTAGCCTCTTTTGAATTATGACCACACCACAATACTTTCACCGAAGCTATATTCTTTGTTCTTAACTTTCTAACTTGCCTATCAAGAATCTGGATTGGTACCTCTTCGTAAGTCAAGTCTGTATTAATTTCTATAATATTGGAAGGAATAGCATGTAACTCATCATGGATGTACTTTCTTAACATAGACACATAAAAAAACATGATGGACTGAAGACAATTCAACTGGTTAGGCTAACTCATAAGCCACTTTACCTTTCTTGCTCAAAATTTCATAAGGTCCGATAAACCTAGGACTAAGCTTTCCCTTCTTATCGAACCTCATAACTCCCTTCATAGGTGACACTTTTAGGAATACCATATCACCTACATTGAATTCTAAGTCTCGGTGCCTCTTGTCAGAATAAGACTTTTGACGACTGTGAGCCGCTTTAAGCTGTTCCCTAATTAACTGAACTTTCTCTAAAGCCTCATAAATAAGCTCTGGGCCAAGTAGCAGCACATCTTCTGGTTCAAACCAACCAACTGGAGATCTACATCTACGCCCATACAATCCCTCCTATGGAACCATCCCAGTACTGGCTTATAGTTGTTGTAAGCAAAATCAATGAGCGGCAGATGGTCATCCCAATTATCACCGAAGTCTATAACACAAGCTCGCAACATATCCTCTTGGGTCTGAATGGTCCTTTCTGCCTGAGCATCAGTCTGCTGATGGAAAGAGGTGCTCAAGTTGACCTTGGTTCCCAATCTTTTCTGGAAAGCTTACCAAAAATGGTTCGTGAACTGAGGACCTCTATCAGAAGTGATTGAGACTGGGGTGCCATGCAACTTAACAATTTCCTTAATGTACAACTGAGCATAGTGTTCCACAGTGTCTGTCGTCTTCACTGGCAGAAATTGAGCTGACTTTGTGAGTCTGTCTACAATCACACAAATTGAATCATGCTTACGGTACGTGCGAGGCAATCCTATAAAAAATCCATATATATCGCTTCTTATTTCCACTGCGGTATCTATATATCCTGAAATAGACCATTCGGTCTTTGATGCTCTGCCTTGACTTGCTGACAATTCAAACATTTAGCCTCATATTATGCCACTTGCTTCTTCATGCCTTTCAACCAATACAAATCTTTCAAATCTCGATACATTTTAGTAGCACCTGGGTAAATAGAGTACCTCGAGCTGTGAGCTTCTTCTGTGATGGATTTTCTGAGTTCATTTACCTCTGGTACACATAACCTGCCATTTATTTTCAAAACTCCATCACTTCCGAGAGTGAAATAAGTGATTTATTTACTTCCGACTCCCTATTTTATTTTACCCAAGTATGAGTCCTCATCTTGCTTACCCCTAACATGTACAACTAGCGATGAACGTCTTAAGGCATAATCAACCACATCTCCTCCTTCTGTCTCATCCAGTCTGATCTTATTATTTGCCAGCTTTTGCATTTCTCGGCCTAACGGTCTCCTCTGAATTGATAAATGAGCTAAGACACCCATTGACTTTCTGCTGAGAGCGTCTGCTATAATATTAGCTTTGCCCGAATGGTAAAGGATATTAATTTCATAATCCTTCAACAACTCGAGCCACCTTCTCTGCCTCAAATTTAACTCCCTTTGCTTGAAAATATACTGGAGACTCTTATAGTCTGTGAATATGTCAGCACGCTCTCCATACAAGTAGTGTCGCCATATCTTTAAAGGAAATAATACCGCTGCAAGCTCTATGTCATGTGTGGGGTAGTTCTTCTCATGATTTTTCAGCTGCCTGGAAGCATAGGCAACAACCTTTCCTTCTTTTATGAGAACACAACCAAGCCCTACTCTAGAGGCATCGCAATAGACTGTGAATCCACCCAAACCTGTCGACAAGGTTAACATAGGTACAGTGGTCAAAATCTTTTTCAATTCTTGAAAGCTCTGTTCGCACTTGTCTGACCACTAACATTTAACTGCTTTCTGAGTCAGCTTGGTCAATGGTGCTGCAAGTGAAGAAAAGCCCTCAACGAACCTCCTATAGTAGCCTGCCAAACCCAAGACACTTCAGATTTTAGTCAGTGTTTTCTGCCTTGGTCAATTCTTAACCGCTTCAATCTTCTGAGGATCTACTTTAATGTCTTCGCTAGATGCCACATGGCCTAAGAATGTCACTGACTGTTGCCAAAATTCACATTTTGAAAACTTGGCATAAAGTTCATTCTCTTTCCTGACGTGCTCTTCATGTTCTTCCTTGCTCTTGAAATATACCAAAATATCATCTATGAACACGATAATAGGCTTGATGACTCTGTTCATCAGGTCCATGAAAGTAGCTAGTGCATTTGTCAACCCAAAGGACGTCACTAGAAATTTATAGTGCCCATAGTAAGTCCTGAAGGCTGTCTTTGGGATATCTTCTTCTCTAATTCTCAACTAGTGATACCCCGATCTCAAGTCTATTTTTGAGAAGTACTTTTCTCCCTGAAGTTGGTCAAATAAATCATTAATTCTTGGCAATTGATACTTCTTTTTAATTGTGATTTTGTTTAGCGTCCGATAATCAATACACATTCTAAGAGACCTATCTTTCTTCTTGACAAACAGGACTGGGCCACCCCACAGTCACACACTCGGCCTGATGAAGCCCTTGTCAAGAAGATCTTTCAACTCTATAAGTTCTGCTGGAGCCATTCTGTATGGAGGAATAGATATAGGCTGAGTGCCCGGCACGAGGTCAATACCGAAGTCTATGATTATTTCTGGCGGAAGTCTGGGAAGGTCATCTAGAAAAACATCTGGAAAATCTCTAACAACTAGAACATACTGAAGAGTAGACGCCTCTGATTCTGCATTAATGATATGAGCCAAGTAGGCAACACATCCTTTACTTATCATCTTCTGCGCCTTAAGATAGGAGATAAACTTACCCACTCGCGACGCTGGACTACCCGTCCATTCTAGGACCTCTTTATTTGGAAACTTGAACTTCACTATCTTAGCACGACAATCTAATATGGCATGGCAAGAAGAAAGTCAATCCATACCCATGATTGCATCAAAGTCTACCATTTCTAACTCTATAAGATCAGTTGTGGTATTGCGGGCTTGCACTGAAATCGTGCAACCCTTATAAATTCTCGTTATTTTCACTGGCTCTCCAACTAGAGTTGATACTATGAAGGACTCACTTAAATGTCCAGGTACTAACCCGAGACTCATAGCAAAATATGGAGTGGCATAAGAATATGTAGAACCTGGATGAATCAAGACATATGCATTCTGTGAATAAACTTTAAGTATACATGTGACAACTGCTGGAGATACTTCTGGACTCTGAAGATCAAGTGTAGCATATAAGCAGGGTTGTCCCCCTCCCTGCTTGACTAAGCCTGAATTCTACCTACCCCACGATCTGTCTGATTTTGAGGGCCACGAGCTTGGGGTGGTGCAACTGCAGTAGTTGAAGAGCCTACTGGACGTGCTGCTCCCCTCATTACAGGCTCGTTGCAAATTTGGGCAATTAAATTTGTAGTTCCCTTCTTCAAGACAGTTTTAACGACCTCGGATACCCAACTTGCACGGTCCTGAATGATTCTTTTTACAATTACCACAAACATTACCATATTGTAGCTGTTGGGTGACACTACCTTGACTCGGAATAGCTGGCGATTGAAAACACTGATTTTGATTGGACCTGCCACCAAGGTTCTGGTTCTAACGAGAATTATTCCCGAAGTTGTGGTTCTTCTTAAAGTATTACCCACCACCTGACTGGTAAGAGGACTGAGTTGGTGCTGATATAGCTTTGTTAAATGAGCTCTTTCCTTCTCCCATTGGACCATTGCAACCGCCCGATGATCGGGCTCTCTTGTTATTGTAGCTTTCCTTTTCATCTCTTCTTTGATGTTTCTTCCTTTCCAAGTGCTTAACAAATCCTACAACAGAGGAAAAAACTGACATACCTCCTGTTGTTGCTACCGCTGTAGTATCCTGAATGTGATTACCCAATCCATTAACGAATCTATTAATCTTTTCCCTTTCTGTTGAAATCATATTATGAGCGTACTTTGCCAGCTTGATAAACTCCATCTGGTATTCTTCTACACTCAGTGATCCATGTTTAAGTTGCTCAAACTGAGTAGCCTTGGCTGCCTTATCTTCTTCTGGTATAAAGTTTGTTCTGAATGCCTGCTCAAACCAAGAGCCTGTCGTACCTTTAAGCTGGTAGGCAGCCAACTCAACTGCCTCATTATCAAATGCTCTCATCATCCAGAGTGCCCTTTTTAACTTCCTCAAGCCATAACATTGCGTCTTCACCAACATTGGTACTGTAGAACTCTGGTGGTTTTAACTTGAGGAACTCATGTGCCCGAGAGATTATAGAACTTTTTTTTCTGTTTTCCTGAGGTGGTGCCTCATTCTACCTAGGACCCTGAGTAGCCATGTTTGTAGTAAACATCTCCATAGAAAATATTTACATTCCTCAAATTTCTAAGTTTTAGGGCACTTACTGTCATGGAAAATAGTTACGTAAAACCGTTTCATATATTATGGTGAGGTCCGAATATGACGAAGATGGTAAAAACAAGTTAAATAAATTATTATGGATGAAGTATAAATATTAAATTATGTTAAAAGTGAAAAAAGAAATTACAAAGGGCTAAAAACTAAAGCTATCTCAAAGGAGAAATTAGATGGCGTTATATTGCCAAGTCTTAAGTGCCACTCCAAAGAGGGCTACTTATGAAACAAAACAAATAAGATCGCTTGGGCCTTTTAAAGATGCCAATAGGAATAAGAATTCCTTTGAGAAGTAATTGCTAAGTAGCAGAAGAGCACTAACGCCGAAACCTAAGGAAACAACAGAAAACAATTAATGTTCCAGAGAGCTTTCCTTCAGTCTTATTAAGGTAATTTTTTTCGACAAAATTGAATAATGTCAACGTTATTATACACAAGAATAACATGTCATAATAGATTATATTTTTAGAAAAGTTCCCCAAAATCTAGAAAGTTAATGGTTGAACCTAAGTTCTTGAATTCGTAAAAAGATGGAAACTTTGATATTGATTAGTCAATTGGTGGTTGTTGTAGTTGGTTGGTGACGTGAAAGTACGTCGTTTGGAGTTACATTTGGACTCAAGGAATAATCGAGATGAGTTGATACAACCCTTTACTAAAGAGGTTTTACTCACAAAATCCCATCTATAAAGTGTTTGATAAAATATCTAAAAGAGTTAATATGTGCTTAAGTGGAGCGAGAGAGTGCATATTAGCTAAATCCCATTCCAGTTATCATTCAAAATTTTATCCTTGTGTTGTATACATTGATTTTCAAATTTTGTTATGATAATTTACGTTATATTATATGTCAAATTTTCTTGAGTCAAAGAATGTTTGAAAATATATTAAATAATTTCTTCTTACTCAAGACTATTATGATTATATCCATGGATTATGTTCAAGGACTGTATTAGACCTTAAAGTGGTCAAGTAAAGATTTATAGAAAAAATTTGGGAGTTACCTTGAGATTCTGAGGAGGGTTTTGTGACCTTTAGTGGTTAATTTTGACCCCGAAACTACTCGTGCTTGTTGACACCTAATTTTTTTCCTCCTGTTTCAATAACCAGTATTCAAATAAAATTGCACTGATAGCAACACGATTACCCCCACACTCACCCTATTCAAAGTCATTACTTCACATACGCACATCAATTAGGCTATTTTTCAAAACACCAGCACAAACTATGGATAATTACAAATTTTGCACGTTTAATTACAATTTTTGTAATTACTCCTATTTCAGACAAAATAGCACAAATAATTTTAAAATTCAAAATAATAGTCTCCATTAGCCCTTTGGCCCTCAAAATTAATTTTTTGATTTTTCTATAATTTTATAAGCATTTGGTACAAATTTCTACACATTTTTTAGGCATTTATACACAATATATACGGTTTATACATGTGTATATATATACCTTAGCATTTTTACACCTCACACCCTCACTTATACACGTCAACGCCAGCTCACGCCTACGTGGCTTCATCTAGACAGTTCAAAAGTTTATTCGACGACTAAGATTCCACTTTCCATTTTTAATTACACCCCAAACCCCTGAAACCCTATTCTCTCCTCATTTTCCCCAAAACACTCGCCGCCTCTTCCCCTCATCCCTCTCTCTCGACGAAACTCACTACTGTCATCGTCGGATTCCGGCCATTTCAACCGGCCAAATCCAAAACAAATTACACCCCCACAGTCTTCTCAATGTCTGCAACAAAACCCCAATACTATTTCATTGATTCGACTGAGGTCAAAGTTACCTCTCGTCAATGGATATTTTCTGTCGTCGGAGAAGTTTCCGACAGTGTCTAAAATGAGGCTTAAGGCGTCACTACCACCAAAGAAGGAAGAAACTCCTTCATGCGAAGCACGTTTGAGACTGGTCAAGTTTGACCCAATTCCAACCTTAAATGGGTAACCCCTAACTTGATTTTTTTTCCTCTAATTGTTCCTAGGCCTGTGTGATGTTAAACCTAAAATTTACCTAAGTTCTATGTGATTAAGCTTGATTTATTACTCGTTGATTAATTAGGTTAGAAATTCACACAATTGTTAGTTCCTGTCCACGCTCTCAAACTTAACTGTTATTTGAATCTTCGTGTGCCTTATTATAATGCATTTCGTCACTTATCTAGTTAAATACTTAATTTCTATGATCACTTGAGTCTTACATTGTATTTGCCCTGCTGTTATGACTAGAAACATGATTGTCATGATTTGATGCCTAAAACTAAGGTAGTAATCATTATTGGAAAGATTTTAGATTTTTAAAATTAGAATTCTTGGCTGAAAACATAAAAAGGAAAATTGGTGATTGGATTTAGAGACTGATGGGAATCTGTTAAGTTGTTCAAGGTGAATTTCGAACCTAAGGCAATATAGTATAATCGATTCTGAACCTAGACTATGGCAAGGTTAAAGGAAGGAATCGAAATTAGTTCAGGACTGATTTTACTTTTATATTGGGGGTTGATTGGCTTATTTTTGGAAATTACACCAAGGACTGCCTCTTTTATTCTTGGAGACAATATTCTCTTACCTTGTATGGCATACCCATTTGAATTGGAAGTCCTTCACCTCACAACTACATAAACATGTCTTTTATTTCATTCAACACACACACAGACTGGAAAAACAAAAAGGCAAAACCTCTCCTAGCTATTCTATAAAAAGTGCTTTCTTCTCTTCTGATTCAACTTCAATACTGGAGGGAGTCTTTTGGTACGAGTTTGTTGAAGTGTTCTGCTAGTATCCCTGCCTTGCTACTCTTGCTTTGTGCTTGTTTTTCTCTGAAAAAGATAATACTTCTCTGCTTACCTTCTCTGAAAATCTTTCATCTATGTTTTAAAATGTTTATCACTATGATTGTTTAGGCCTCTTTTTAGCCCTGCTAACCCTTATGAATGCAGCTTTGCTTGGATTTCCATGAAATGCCATACCAATCTTGTTTTAGATACAGGTTTGGGGACCTTTGAGAAGTATGTTAACTGCACTATGTAGTGTTTGCTTAAGTACTGCCGTTGAAGTTCTGATTCTGCCTAAATTTAGTGAAGATAGACCTTCCCTTTTCCGCATGCTTCTCCCCTTAGAAACTTTCCCTATTTGTGTATATTCATTAGGACCTGGCTGTATTTGTTCAAAATAGGGAACACAATTACTAGACTGTGTGAAATGGCCACCTAGGGGCCTTTCCTCATCCTTCTCTCTTTTTTGTGGCTGCATCATCATATCTAAACGGTAAAAAAAAAAAAAATCAACTTATAAAATGTTTGATAATACTAAACAGGGCTCGACTATAATTGCTACATGAAACCTGGTGATTTTTTTATTGACATTGAATTTAACTTTTAGTTGACTCAAAGTTAATGTTTAACAGCTCTTTTCTCACTTGAATTATGATTTTTTTTCAAATGATGGCTATTTGTCCTAAACTGTCGATTCTGTGATTGTTTTCTGAAAATCAGGATGTCTTTTTTTTACGTCTTCAATCCAAGCCCAAAAGTATTTTTAAATCTGGCCTTTGTGTGTAAAATAATTTTGAAACTCCTTTTAACCTCTTATACACTAATATAATAGTGTATAAGTGGGTATAAGTCTTAGGGGTCAATTATAAAACTATTTTAAGTATTTTTAAACATAGATTACTTAACGCCTCATGTATTTGCATGCTTATGTATATATTTACATGCGACATCCCCTTTATTTGCATCTGTGTGCCTTTTTTCGAACACCATTTTCTAAAATCAGCCTCTATTATATATTCCAAAACTGACCCCTACATCAAATAGCCATTAAGGTTAGGGCTCGACAATTAATGACGAGTCACACCGACCCTAAATGGCTAACATTTGATTTCAAAAATAACTCCAATTTGGTTTTTGATAAATTCTGAAATCATTTTGCTAAAACTGCCTATTTGTGTAAATTTGACTTAGACGCTGAAATTGCACAAATAAGATTCCTTTTGACACTCTTTGTAGATTTGAGCATGTTTTAATTAGGCATTTATACTAGAGCCCTAAAACGTGAATATGCGTGGAATATAGGCCGTGTGTGTAAAATATAACGCCCAATTATGTGTATGTTATCTAGATTTGTATAGTTGAACTAATCCTATGAATTGATTGTGAAATTGACCTTTTTAAGTTAGTAATACATATGTATTTATAACTTTGCGAAGACATCCCAAAATATAGATTCGGGCAGGAACCACTTTTTGCGGGGCTTGGGGAAGTGCCTAACACCTTCTTTCCCGAATCACTTGGACTTCTTACTCACTGAATCTCTAAAACCAGACCGGTTTTATAAAGATTTGACCTTAGATGCTTAGGTGACCTAATACACCTTAGAAATCTATATTAGGTGGCAACTCTAATCCTTAACTCAAATAAGTTATCCAGTCAAACCCAAAACCTGACTCGCTCCGAGTTGAGTTTAAAATTGGGTATGACAGAATGGCGACTTCACTAGGGATACTCAAACTCCTAACCATAACGAGTCATTATTTTTAGAATTTCTATTGCTTATTATCTTGTTATTTTTTTTATTATTATTATTATAGTTATTATTCGAGACTAACTTCTTTCTTTTGTTTTAATTAAAATGTATATGTTGGTTGTAATATCTTTTTAAATTTTGTATAATGCATTTTATTTGATATATCTCCTCATCAACGTTCACTCGTGCGATATATTGAAATAAAAATTGTTACGTCGGTTTGACGGCCATTCCAACTCCCGCAAAGAACCCTTCGGAAAAGTTTTGGGATAGGTCGAGTCCATGGTACAGCCTACGGTCCCAAAAAATTTTCCACTTCCAAATTGAACGTTTGGAATAACCTTGTCTAAGCAAATTCTTAGTGGAGACGATAGGAAATCATGCATCATGATACCATGTTAGTTGACTTTGTTTCCAAGTCTAAAATAGGTCAACTTGTTCAACGATCCAAACGGGTTTTTAACCCCAAAGAGCGTTTGGACATGATTATTTGTATTTTTTAAAAATAAACATGTATTGGCCATATTGTTCTCAAAATGGGGGTACGGTGTTTATTTTAACTTTCTTATTTATTTGTAGGTCTTCATGGCTCAAAAATATCCAAGGTTTGATATGGTCATGGGTGTTCCTCCTTTGCTGGAATGGTGGTTGGAGCAATTTGGGAGATCATGGTCCTTTACGGGTTCATAAATACTTGGGGCATCTACCTTTGCTGATTGAAGTAGAACCATGTCGTGGAGTTATCGAAGCGGCGGTGACATTTTGGGATGAACAAAGAAATGTCTTTAGGTTCAATGGTGTAGAGTTGACACCTTTGTTGGAAGAAATAGGTGATTTTATAGAGATTCAGGTATGATTAGAGAAAAGCGTACATGGCAAGAAACGACAATCATCATCCCAAAGTTTCCTATTTTGAGCGACTTTTACAAATTGTTTGGCCTCGCCGGAAATGATGCAGTGGAATTCATACAAAAGGGCGGTATACCTTTGTCTTTTCTGTATGAGAAATTTGGTCATGATGGTGCTTTCGACCAAAAGCGTGATGATTTCAGTTCCTATGATGATTGGCATAAAGGAAATTTTTTTTCCTTCATAGTGAGTTTTTTGGGTATTATGGTATTTCCTGAAAGTTTGGAGCACTACATTGGGGTACGTTTGATAAAGGTAGTGGAAGTTGTGATAAATGGGGTTGACAAACGAGATTTCACTTTAGTACCTATGATTTTGGCTGACATCTATAGAGCTTTGGGACTTTGTAAGAAAGGGGCTAGGTATTTCGAGGGATGTAATTTGTTACTACAACTTTAGTTCAATGAGCATTTGGAAATAGTGAGAGGAAGCGCAGAAATACTCAAACCATCAGGCATCAATCGCATAACCACACCACGTTATGGAGATATAACCCTAAAACAATCAAGTAGCGTTGAAGGCTTATTGAAACTCCTTAATGGCATAACAGACGACACAGTGCAATGGATGTTTACTTTGTTCCTCAACGAACGAGTTTACAATTTGAGCTAATGCCACTCCCTTTTTGACTCTAATGGGGCTGCGAGGCCTTCAACCATACATCCCTGGAAGGATCATGAGGCAAGCTGGCAGGAAACCATGCATAGTACAAATGGCTTTCATGGGACGATATCAACTTGACTACACTGAGGAGAAGATTGCTTTGGCTGGAGAAATCATTGATAGTTGGAAAAATCGTTGCATAATGAGTCCAAAATCTCTAGAACGAAATCGGTATAAAGCAGTCTGTGAACCACCCTATGCAGACTGGTTGCAAGCAGAGTTGAGAGGGATGATTACACCGGGGCCGAATAAGAACGACAGTATCAAAGATAAAGAGGTAGAAGCACAAATCAAATACAAGTGGCTAATGCACAGAGTATCAGAATCAGAATCAGAAATGGAGCACCAAAAAAGGACAGAGACATGGAAGAAACGTGCACTCGACTTAGAAGGAAAAGTAGAGGGATTGATGGAAAAAATTGGGCAATGGAATGCCGAATGCAGCACCATTGACATACTTCATTTGTTCACAGCTAAAGGTCATTTGGCGGAGGCTTTCGAAGAGGCTCAAGAGATAGTGAGAAAAACAAAGAAAGCCAGACTAGAGGAGGAGCCCAATGTCTAGTTTCATTTATTTTTTTATTTTTGCAAAAGATCTTTTATGTATTAAACTTCAAAGTTATATAATGAAGTTTTGGGGGGGAGATTTTGAGAACAATTGGCAATGTATGTTTATTTTTTCTCACATCATTTAAACATAGAAATGCCTTACGTCCATGGCACGTTAAGGTTTATTAGGAAACCTTGTCGAAACGTCAATAGGGTTCTTAACCTAGGAAATGACAAAATTGCATCTTTGCATGGATTCGAAGAAATGTTTGCACAAAATATTGATCATTTGTCTAAGTATGATCAAGATGATAAGAATGTTTTGGTCTTTATTTTTCTTCTTTGTTTTTCAGACTATGGCTGCGAGAGGTATACTTCACTTCAAGATAGTTTCCCGAGATCCTCACTTGATCAGACTCTGGTAGGAAGATTTGGCTGTTGTTAGTAAGGTTCATGTTCAAAAGGTGTTGGGAGAGCTGATGGCTTTCGAGGCTTACACTTCCATGCCTGGTTTAATCGAGGCCGCTACACATTTCTGGGACTTTAAAAGGGCGGTATTTTATTTCAATGGCTTGGAGTTGGCACCGATGCTAGAAGAATTTGGAGGACTAGCAGGGTTAGAAACTGACCCGACACTATGATTTATCCTCGAGACAGGGACCCTAAGGAGTTCATTGAACTGTTGAACGCCCCTTATGATCCATATGTCGAAGGAGTGCATGATGGAAAGGTCACTTTGGAGTACCTCTATTCTAGATTTGGAGATCCAACCCTTAGACATGATTGGACTGGGGCGTGGGAAATTCAAGATTGTGAGTGGACTGAATCAAATGCTTTCATCATTGCTTTTTTAAGGAGCATGGTTTTTCCCGATAAAGAAGGAAAGATCGACATAAGGCTGGGGAGAGTGGTAGAGGGACTGCGCAAGGGCGCTCACAAGAGTCAAGTAAGTTTGATTTCAATGATTTTAGGGTAAGTTTATAAGGCTCTAACAAAATGTAGAAGAGGAGGGGGCTTTTTCGAGGGGTGCAATCTTTTGCTGCAAATATGGTTGATAGAACATTTACACAGTGTCCCTATCAGCCCAACAGCACCAAGGCCGTCAAGGAAAGGAGGCATTCGTTCACATAGCACCCACACGGCTGAAACACCAGTATGGGAGGACCCTGCGAACATGCAAGGGTGGTACACCAAGTTTGAAGAGTTATAAGAGGTGCAATAGGTAATTGAAAGATGTGTTGGTCTCATCGTTTCCATACAAGGTTAAGACACCACTTTCTTGACTTTGATTGGATTCCGAAGAACTCACCACTATGTTCCTCTAAGAATCTTCCAGCAAGTAGGAAGGACACAGCAAACTCCGCAGTTGACGAAAGGGAGAAGCTTCAACGTTGACATAAGGGACATTGAGTATTTGATGGTTGGTACTATATTGACAATGTGGGAATGAAGGCTCATTATGCAGTTTTGTTGTGGTTGAGACAGTAGGATGAACCCCATTGCTACTCTAGCTTATCCTCAGTGGCTCAGTGAAGATTGGGAGAGGTTATGATCAAAGACTACGCTGAAAAGGAAAGTCAAAGCTCCAAGTGTCACTGAAAAATACAAGAAGATGTGACACGAGTTCAACCAAAGTAAGAAAGAATTAACTGTTACACAAGAGAGGGAGATGAGGAGGCAATACAAGGATAAGATCAAAGGGGATGAACTCAAGTATTGGACATGCAAAGTCATGGTGGCGAGGCAAGCTGCTGGGAATCTACAAGATTTGCTCAAAGGATGGGGAGATTATTTTAAGTCAGTACCATTAGAAGAAAAGGAACCTATGGGAGTAGAAATCTGTGAATTCTTCACAAAGGCTCAGGGTGACATGAAAGCTGGGAAGGATCTGATGGAGATGTTCGTTGCCCCTCCACCCATAAGCCTAGTTCACAAACCTAAGGAAAAAACTGAAGGGAAGAAGGAGAAAGAACATGCTGGAGCTGATGCTTGATTCAAAACCTCTTTGCTTGGCACATAGTCTGGTCGTTTTAAATTCGAGTCGTCTTTTCTTTTGTCTTTCATTCGTTTAGTCGAGTCGTCGTCTCGAATTAGTAGTTGTAATAAAGCCAAGAAAATCAAATAAAATTTCATTATATTGGGTTTTATGCTTATGCAAACGAAATGACGTGTTTGGTGCAAACATTACTTTAAATCTTTGATAGGCCTACCTCTGGCACAAAAGATGTCCCTTGCATAATAGGACACGACTTTATTAATAATAACATATACTCACTTTCTTCTCTTTGTTTTTGATTTAGTCCCAAGTCCGTGATATGTTTATTTTGTGCATTCTGGCCGCGCCGGAATACCGATTGAGATCTAGAGGATCAATCCCAACACCTCCCCTTTTACCTACAAGGACAAGGACGAGACGTAATATCATGGTTGAGTTTGACAAAGTTGGAAATGGAACTCCCGAAAAGCAAGGTGTGGTTGCCTATGAAGACTATGCAAAGTTGGATTAGAGGTTGTTTGAGTTAGAAAATAGGGTTCCTCTCACCTATGCTGATGAGATAATTGAACCAAACAAAACCGCCCGCCGTCACGGCAAAGATCCGCGATTCCTTGAGAAAGACATCCCTTACCCTACCAACATTGCACCACCGAAAGTACCACAAAGTAACCTACCTCCTTTCACTGTTGAAAAAAAAACCTTTGCATCACCCACCAAAGAACATGACATGTATGCATGGACAAAGTAAGGCTCAGACAGCACCAAAGAGCAAGTTCAGTGGCTGGTGAAGAAATTCAAGCAATTCCAAGGCATTAAAGGAACTAGAGGGCTAGCTTATGAGGACCTCTACATGTACCCTGATTTGAAGCTGCCCGAGGGTTACAAGACACCAAAGTTCAATATGTTCGACGGTAGTGGTGACCCAATGGCCCATTTGAGATCTTATTGTGACAAGTTAGTTGGGGTTGGACATGATGAAAAGATTCGCATGTAATTGTTCAATCGTAGCCTGACTGGAGATACACTGGTATGGTATTTAAAGCAACAAACAAAGAAGTGGACGAACTGGGAGGCGATGACTTGAGATTTCGTTGACAGTGTTGGGTACAACACCGACGCCATGCCTGATCGGTTATGTTTGGAGAAACTGAAGAAGAAGCCCACCGAGACCTTTAGAGAATTTGCAACTAGGTGGAGATCCTAAGTCGCTAAAGTCCAACCTCCTATAGAGGACGTAGAGATTTGCAACAAGAGGACGTCGACTTTGACAAGCTGTTGAACATGGAAGACAATAAGTTTGGGGATTTGATTAAGATTGGAGACATGGTTGAAGATGGTTTGAAGACTGGTAGGATCGTTAGTTTGGCCGCACTACAAGCTACTAACAAAACCCTACAAACTGGTAACACCACTACATCAAGGAAGAAGAAGGACGATGTCTCCTTTGTGGCTGCATCACTCGATTATTCTCCTACCCACAACCACTACTACCAAACATCTTCTCCATCATACCCATATATTCCCCCCACATCCACCTACCCAGTCTACAATACTAAAGCCATGTTCCAAACCAACCGCCACAAAGACCACCATACCCACAAAGCCCTAACTACCGAAATACCAACACCTATTCATCAAGGCCTCACGCCAACAACAACCCAAGACCCAAAAGAAATTATACCCCATTGGCCGAATCCCGCACTCAGTTGTTCGAGAGACTCAAAGCAGCTGGCAACATACAACTCGTACTGTTCAAAATGCCTGATAGAATGACACCTTACTTTGATCAAACCAAAACGTGTGCCCATTATTCTGGAGGACCTGGTCATGATTCCGAGAGTGCTATGCCCCGAGGGATAAAACACAAGACTTAATCAATCAAAAGGTGATCCACATGAAAACTCCAAATGTGCACAACGACCCCTTGCCTAACCACGGAGACAATAGGGTGAATTTGATCGAGTTAGACGAATAATGCAACTTGGAGGGAACCATTGTCAAAGCAAATGAAGACATGCCAGTGCTTGCTTATGTTGCTCAAGCTGCTAAAGAACCAGAACCTATTGAGGTAGAAATAGCTCCAAAATTCTACGATGACGTAGTTCCCCCGTATAGTGACAAGGCAGTACCATAGGATTACGAGACGGAGAAAAAGGGAAAATCAGCAGTTGAGACAGTTGTTGCACAAGGGATGACTAGGAGCGGGAGGATTTATACTCCCGAGCATCTTGTTCAAGGTAGAAGAGGCATCAGCGAGGAAGAGTCCGAGGAACTGTGGAAGAAAATACAAGCAAAGGAATACTCTGTGGCTGAACATTTGGGCAAGACTCCCGCACAAATCTCTGTCTTAGCTTTACTCCTGAAGTCGGATAGCCGCTGAAATGCCTTAATGAAAGTGTTAGATGAAGCACATGTCCCGGTGGATACCTCAGCTGAGAATCTGGCCAGCATGGTCGGACAAGTCATGGAGTCCAACCGAATCGCTTTTCATGAAGACGAGCTGCCACTTGAAGGGTTGAGTCACAACAAAGCTTTGCACATCACTATCAAATGCAAAGACTAGTTCATAGGGAGAGTTTTGATCGACGGAGGTTCTGGTATGATCATATGCCCATTCATCACTCTGAAGAGAATGAGAATTGACCAAAGAAAGATAAGAAAGAGCGACATGAAGGTAAAGGCATTTGATGGATCAAAAAAGAAGCACCATTGGGGAAATCGACTTAACCATCATGGTCGGTCCTGTGGAGTTCAATGCTGAGTTTCATATCATGGACATCTCTGCTTCTTACAACCTGTTATTGGGGAGGCCTTGGATTCACATGGCTGGAGCGGTGCCTTCTACACTACACCAGACGGTGAAGTTCGAGTGGGACCACAAAGAGATGGTGGTATTCGGTAAAAGGAACAACTCCATTTACAATAAACAAACCATACCGGCAATTGAAGGGAATGTTCCTGATTGCAGACTTTCTACACTGTCGAGCTTGTGGGAGCAGTGCAAGGTACTCGAGGAAGACGTCGCAAAAACTACAACAAGAGTTGTAACTTTACAGACGCGGTCCAAGAAGGTTATACTGCACACTTCGCTCCTAAATTAGTCAACACACTGCCTGGGATTTAAGAAAGGAGGAAAAGCTTTTATAGTGCTTATTGGGATGGCCGAGGCAAAGGCTATGAAGGAAAAAATTTAGTCTGGGAACTAGTCATATCTAATTGGGGTGTGCCCTCATGCGAATTTCGTGAGACCCTACCTGCTAAGACAGAGAAGCGACTGATGTACTCACCTAATGACGTCCCAACTGGAAGCGCATTTCTGAAGAAACAAAGGGGAAGCAAGTGTGGCTACCTAAAACACTCGAACCTATGGAAGTGCTGATTGAAGAGCCGTACGTACTCCCACAACCTAAAAAATGGCCTAGAAACTGGGTTGTTGGCATAATGACAAAGAAAGGCTATGAACCTGGGAAAGGATTGGGCAAGAACCTGGATGGCATGATCGAGCCAATTCAAATTGTGATGAGGCCCGACAATGAGAAAGCTGGTATAGGGTACATTGTGACTTATGAGAAGAGCACGGAAGAAGCATCACTAGACTTCTAATTCTACAAAAAATGTACCAAGACTCTCCTAAATATTGTCGTCTCGTCTGGATTCTTGGATGGTCGAAAGGGGGAGGTATCTGCAGCGCAAGGAGTTGAATCGAAGATAATTGATGCTGAAGAGGACCTGCTGGCAGGATTGCAAAAGTTGTTCATATCTGATGAAGACTGCTGTGTGGTCCTGGAAGAGCATGTTGAACCTCCTGTCTTGACAAAAGTTGAATCTGGAGCTGCATTGAACAATTGGATCAGCAACCGGGCCCGAGCTTACCGTGGACCTTGGTAAAGCTGGGGGATAAAGTTTATTTCATGCTTTCTAAAATAAAACCCGATTTTGAGTCGTGAGACTTTCATTTCGTTTCTCTCTCATATGCTTCCCTACAAACTTTGTTTTGCAAGGATTTATAAATAAAATATCACACTATTTCCTTTAACTTTTGTTTTAATCTTTTAATTTTACAATATTTTATTGTTTTCAGCATTCAAACTAATAATCCCATTGAGTCCACAACCGCAACGTGTAATAAAACAATGGAGCTTGAGGAAACAAAGTTCCATTATGATGATTTTGATGAGACCACACAAGAGGAAATTGAAAGATTTGAAAATAAGCCTAAACCAAATCTAGAGGAAACTGAGGTGATAAATCTGGGAGATGAAGAAACTGCAAAAGGGACAAGGATTAGTGTGCATCTCACCGCCGAAGATAAAAAGCGGTATGCCGAGTTTCTTAAAGAATATGAGGATGTGTTCGCATGGTCATACAATTACATGTAGCATAAGCAGGGAAGTGATAGCTCACAAATTGCCTATCAATCTGGGCTTTCCGCCAGTCAAACAAAAAGCCCGAACTTTCAAGTCATCTGTTTTGTTGAAGATTGGGGAAGAGGTAACCAAACAGCTCAATACAGGAATCTTGAAAATAGTTAAATACCCAACCTGGTTAGCCAACATTGTCCCAGTGCTAAAGAAAGATGGGAAACTCAGAGTCTGTATAGACTACAGAGATCTGAATAGAGCAAGCCCAAAAGATGATTTCCCTTTGCCAAATAATACACATCATGATTGATAATTGTGCGAAACATGAACTATAATCTTTCATAGATTGTTTTGCCGGTTATCATCAAGTGCTCATGGATGAGGAAGACGCCGAGAAGACAGCTTTCACTACATCTTGGGGAACGTATTACTAAAAGGTTATGTCATTTGGATTGAAGAATGCTGGGGCAACTTACATGAGGGTAATGACAACTATGTTCCATGACTTGATGCACAAAGAAATTGAAGGCTACGTAGATGATGTAATCATCAAGTCAAAGAAGAGCTCAGAGCACCATGACAATTTGCGCAAGTTTTTCAATCGCTTGATCAAATATAATTTGAAGCTAAATCCAGCAAAGTGTGCTTTTGGTGTTCTAGCGGGAAAGCTCTTGGTTTTCATCGGCAGTAGAAGAGGCATCGAGCTGGATCCATCCAAGATCAAATCCATCAAAGAGTTGCTGCCGCCAAAGAGCAAGAAAGAGGTCATGAGTTTTCTAAGAAGGCTCAATTACATCAGCCGATTCATAGCCCAATCCACGGTCATCTGTGAACCAATCATCAAGCTACTGAAGAAAGACGCAGCAATCGAGTGGACGGAGGACTGTCAAAAAGCCTTTGATCGGATGAAAGAGTACTTGTCTTGTCCGCCCGTGTTGGTTCTACCCGAACCTGGGCAACCTTTGATCTTTTACCTGTCTGTGGTAGATTCCGCATTTAGTTGCGTGTTGGGGCAACATGATTCAACTGGAAGAAAGGAGCAAGCGATATACTATTTGAGTAAGAAATTCACTCCCTACGAAGCCAAGTACACACTACTAGAATGCACGTGTTGCGCGCTGACTTGGATAGCACAAAAGCCGAGGCATTACTTGACGTTCTACTCAACATTGCTGATATCAAGGATGGACCCTCTCAAGTATATTTTCCAAAAACCACTGCCTACTGGAAAATTTTCCAAATGGGAAAGGTTGCTCAGTGAATTTGATATTACTTTTGTCACTCAAAAGGCAGTAAAAGCTCAGGCCTTAGCTGATCATATGGCCAAAAATCCAGTGGGAGATGATTATGAACCTCTTCACACCTATTTTCGTGACGAAGAAGTCATGTTCATAGGAGAGGATATCACAGAGGAATATGATGGTTGGAGACTATTCTTCGATGGAGCAGTGAATTTCAAAGGAGTCGGCATTGGAGTAGTGTTAGTTTCAGAGACTGGTCAACACTATCCTGTCACAGCAAAACTGAGGTTTCATTGCACCAACAACATGGTGGTGTTTGAGGCTTGTATCCTGGGACTTAGAATGGTGGTAGACATGAACATAAAAGAGCTTCTGGTGATTGGAGACTCTGACTTGTTGATCCACCAAATTCGGGGAGAATGGACAGCAATGAACTCCAAAATATTGCCATACCTTGAATGCATAAAAGAGCTGAAGCAAAAATTCACCAAGATAGAATTCCGGCATGTACCCAGGCTACAAAATAAGTTCGTGGATGCTTTGTCCACCATATCTTCCATGATCAAACATGCGATAAGAATTACATCGACTCATACCCATGGCGGTGAGAAAGCAGCCAGCACATTGTTATCATGTGGAAGAAGAATCATACGGACAACCTTGGTTCTACGACATCAAAGGGTTTCTTAAAGATGACATTTACCTAAAGGATGCAATGAGCCTCCAAAAGAAGACATTGAGGAGATTGGCAAATGATTTCTTTTTTAACGGAGAAGTCCTGTGCAAAAGGACACCTGGTTTAGGATTTTTGAGATGTGTGGACGCGAAAGAAGCTGCTAGGCTGTTGGAAGAAATACACTCTCGGACGTGTAGCCCACATATGAACAGTTTCGTGCTTGCAAAGAAGATTTTGAGGGCCGGTTATTTCTGGATGACAATGAAGCATTATTGCATAAGGCATGGAAATAAATGTCATTAATTCCAAGTCCACGGAGATATGATTCGAGTGCCTCCTCATGAACTAAACGTCATGAGATTGCCTTGCCCTTTCGCTGCCTGGGGAATGGATGTCATTGGACCCATCGATCCAGCTGCTTCCAATGAACATCGTTTCATATTGTTAGCTATTGATTATTTTACCAAATGGGTAGAAGTTGCGTCATACAAGTCAGTGACGAAGAATGTAGTGGCAAACTTTGTCCGTGACAAAATGATCTGTCGATTCGGCATTCCCGAGTCCATCATCACCGACAATAGGTCCAACCTTAATAGTGACCTCATGAAAGCATCCTGTAAAGTTTTCAAGATCAAGCACCACAATTCCACTGCATATAGACCTCAAATGAATGGTGCAGTCGAGGCAGCCAACAAGAACATCAAGAAGATATTGCGCAAGATGACAAACAATTCAAAGCAATGGCCTGAAAAACTTACCCTATGCATTGTTAGGGTATCGCACCACAGTTAGAACATCAACAGTGGCAACTCCTTACTTGCTGTTATATGGCACCGAGGCAGTGATACCACTGGAAGTTGAGATACCATCTTTGAGGATCATTCAAGAAACACAGTTGAAAGACACTGAGTGGGTCAAAGGAAGAATGGAGCAGTTGGCCCTCATCGATAGCAGGAGACTAAATGCAGTATGTCATGGGCAGTTATATATCAGAGGAGAATGTCTAAAGTATTTAACATGAAAGTTGGAGAGAGATCCTTCGAACCTGGACAATTAGTGCTGAAAAAGATATTCCACGTACATGGTTCACTAAGTTTTGAATTGAGGAGCACTGATACTAGCAGAAATGGACGGAGAAGATTGGCCGAAACCAATCAACCCAGACGCCGTCAAAAGATACTATGTATAAGATCCTACATTAGTTAGTGGTTTCATTACTGTGCAATACATCATGTAATTTGGAACTGCGTTACGACCTGATTCCCCAAGTGGGATACATAGGCAACCTACCCAAGGTTCGGTTACATAAATGTAAAAAATTTCATTTCCCATAAAGCAAACACAGGGGCAGAATTTTTGAGGAACTCTAAAAATTTCTTAAAGGACAAACAAAATTGACACTAGGACAGAAATTTTTGAGACCCTCTAAAAAAATTTAAACACAAACCGGGGTAGAATTTTGAGGTCGCCCTCAAAATTTAATTCAATGGAGTTTGGAGCAGCATGAAGAGCAACGGTCATGACTTTACACAACGCGATTCGTGACTCAATGGGATAAAATATTTCGTTTCATTTCCTTCTTATAAAACTTTTCAAAAATACTTTTGCTATTTACCACTTTATACATATCTCTATCAGCTTGGCCAAGGTCCAAACACTCTTTGGGAGCGAGCACAAAGCAAGCCAAGAACGCACAAACCAAACTACCCCGCACAACTCACCAATCTTTTTTTGGATACAGGCACGAAAAGTATGCAACCCGACAACGCATGACAAACATGTTTTGACAAAAGGTTATTCAATTCCTCTTACTATATTTAAATTAGCAGAGGGTACACAGCCTGATGCATCGACTGAGGGTACACAGCCCGATGTCTATTTGTCATTTTAATTTAGTGGAGGGTACACAACCCAATGCATCGACTGAGGGTACACAACCCGATGTCGATTTGTTATTTTAATTTAGTGAAGGGTACACAGCCTGATGCGTCGGCCGAGGGTACACAGCCCGATGTCGATTTGTCATTTTAATTTAGCGGAGGGTGCACAGCCCAATGCGTCGACTGAGGGTACACAATCCGATGTCGATTTGTCATTTTAATTAAGCGGAGGGTACACAGCCCAATGCGTCGACTGAGGGTACACAGTGCGATGTCGATTTATCATTTTCATTTAGCCGAGGGCACACAGCCTAATGCGTCGACCGAGGGTACACAGCCCGATGTCGATTTCTCATTTTAATTTAGCGGAGGGCACACTGCCCGATGCGTCGACTGAGGGTACACAGCCTGATGTCGATTTGTCATTTTAATTTAGCAGAGGGTACACAGCCCAATGCGTTGACCGAAGGTACACGATCAGATGTCGATTTGTCATTTTAATTTAACGGAGGGTACACAGCCCGATATCGATTTCTCTCATTTTCATATAGCGGAGGGTACACAGCCTGATGCGTCGACTGAGGGTACACAACCCGATGTCGATTTGTCATTTTAATTTAGGGAAGGGTACACAGCCGATGCGGCGACTGAGGGTACACAACCTAATATCGATTTTTCATTTTAATTTAGTGGAGGGTACACAGCCCGATGCGTCGACTGAGAATAGATAGCCCGATATCGATTTGTCAATTTAATTTAGCTGAGGGTAAACAGCCTGATGCGTCGACTGAGGGTAATTAGCTCGATGTCGATTTGCAATTTTAATTCAGCAGAGGGTACATAGCCCTATGCATCGACTGAGGGTACATAGCCCGATTTCAATCTTGTCATTTTAATTCTTGCAGAGGGTACACAGCCCAAGGCATCGACTGAGGTTACGCAGCCCCGATGTCGATTTAACACTTAGCACAACAAAAGATACACAGTCAAACATAACAAACGCACCTGCATATGGTAAAGAATCCTAGAAAGATAGTCCATCCCAACGGGAAGGTACATTTTACATTTGTTTATACACACACTATTTTGCCAGGCTCACCTTTATTGCAGAATATACGATCTGGCAACACTTACGTTACAATCTAACGCATCGCTAATTCCCGTAATCCATAAGCATTTCTCTAGAGTCGCGACAAAATTAGTTGTTCTGTCAACATCTTTGCCCGAAGACTTTTTCATCATCCTCGGGCAAAGAGGGGCAGCTGTTGACACCTAATTTTATCCCTCATGTTTCAATAACCATTATTCAAATAAAATTGCTTTGATAACCACACGATTACCCCA
The DNA here is from genome assembly GCA_029990175.1 of Petunia secreta. Lineage (NCBI taxonomy): Eukaryota > Viridiplantae > Streptophyta > Magnoliopsida > Solanales > Solanaceae > Petunia > Petunia secreta. Next base: position 27,668,540 of record JARKIP010000003.1, read on the forward strand.
CACTCACCACTATTCAAAGTCATTACTTCACACACGCACATCAATTAGGATATTTTTCAAAACACCAGCACAAACTACGGCTATTTACAAGATTTGCACGTTTAATTACAATTTTTGTTATTACTCTTATTTCTGACAAAATTACCCAAATTATTTTAAAATTAAAAATAATAGTCTCCATTAGCCCTTCGGCCCTCAAAATTAATTTTTTGATTTTTCTATAATTTTATAAGCATTTTCATACAAATTTCTACACATTTTATAGGCATTTATACACATTTATACATAATATATACGGTTTTATACACACATATATATATACACCTCAGCATTTGTACAGCTCACACCATCACTTATACACGTCAACACCACCTCATGCCTATGTGGCTTCATCTAGACCATTCAAAAGTCGATCCAACGGCTGAGATTCAACTTTCCATTTTTAATTACACCCCAAACCCCAAAAACCCTATTCTCTCCTCATTTTCCCCAAAACACTCGCTGCTTCTTCCCCTCGTCCCTCTCTATCGACGAAACCCTAGGTCACTACTGTCATTGCCGGATTCTGGCCATTTCAACGGGCCAAATCGAAAACAAATTACACCCCACACTCTTCTCAATGTCCGTAACAAAACCCCTATACTATTTCATTGTTTCGACGGAGGTCAAAGTTAATATCTCGTCAATGGAGGTTTTCTGTCGTCGGAGAAGTTTCCGACCGTGTCTAAAATGAGGACTAAGGCGTCACTACCACCAAAAAAGGAAGAAACTTCTTCATGCGAAGCACATTTGAGACGGGTCAAGTTTGACCCGACTCCAACCTTAAACGGGTAACCCCTAACATGATTTTCTTTTCTCTAATTGTTCCTAGACCTGTGTGATGTAAAACCTAAAATTTATCTAAGTTCTTATGTGATTAAGCTTGATTTGTTATTCGTTGATTAATTAGGTTAAAAATTCACACGATTGTTAGTTCCTGTCCACGCTGTCAAACTTAACTGTTGTTTGAATCTTTGTGTCCCTGATTGTAATGCATTTCGTCACTTATCTAGTTAAATGCTTAGTTTCTATGATCACTTGAGTCTTGCATTGTATTTGCCCTATTTTTATGATTAGAAACATGATTGTCATGATTTGATGCCTAAAACTAAGGTAGTAATCTGATTGGAAAGATTTTCGATTGATTAAAATTATAATTCTTGACTGAAAACATAAAAAGGAAAAATGGTGATTGGATTTAGAGACTGATGGGAATATGTTCAGTCGTTCAAGGTGAATTTCAAACCAAAGGCAAGATAGTATAATCGATTCTGAACCTAGACTATGGCAAGGCTAAATGGAGGAAATCCAAATTAGTTCAGGACTGATTTTACTTTTATATTGGGGGTTGATTGGCTTATTTTTGGAAATTACACCTAGGACTGCCTCTTTTATTCTTGGAGACAATATTCTCTTACCTTGTATGGTATACCCATTTGAATTGGAAGTCCTTCACCTCACAACTATATAAACATGTCTTTTATTTCATTTAACACACACACAGACTGGAAAAACAAAAAGGCGAAACCTCTCCTAGCTATTCTATAAAAAGTGCTTTCTTCTCTTCTGATTCAACTTCATTACTGGAGGGAGTCTTTTGGTACAAGTTTGTTGAAGTGTTTTGCTAGTATCCCTGCCTTGCTACTCTTGCTTTGTGCTTGTTTTTCTCTGAAAAGGTAATACTGCTCTGCTTCCCTTCTCTGAAAACCTGTCATCTATGTTTGAAAATGTTTTTCACTGTGATTGTTTAGGCCTCCTTTTGGCCATGCTAACCCTTATGAATGCAGCTTTGTTTGGATGTCCATGAAAAGCCATACCAATCTTGTTTTAGTTATAGGTTTGGGGATCTTTAAGAAGTATGTTAACTACATTATGCAGTGTTTGCTTAAGTACTACTGTTGACGTTCTGATTCTGCCTAAATTTAGCAAAGATAGACCTTCCCTTTTCTGCATGCTTCTCCCCTTTGAAGCTGTCCCTATTTTTGTATATTTATTAGGACCTTGCCTGTATTTGTTTAAAATAGGGAACACAATTACTAGACTGTGCGAAATGGCCACCCAGGGGCCTTTCATCCTTCTCTCTTTTTTGTGGCTGCATCATCATATCTAAACGATAAAAATTAGAAAATCAGCTTGTAAATTTTTTGATGATATTAAACAGAGCTCGACTATAATTGCTGCATGAAACCTGGTGATTTTTTTTTTTTTTTTTGACATTGAATTTAAATTTTAGTCGACTGAAAGTTAATGTGTAACAGCTCTTTTCGCACTTGAATTATGATTTCTTTCGAATGAAGGCTATTTATGCTAAACTGTCAATTCTGTGACTGTTTTCTGAAAATCAATATGTCTTTTTTTACGTCTTCAATCCAGACCCAAAGTATTTTTAAATCTGGCCTTTATCTGTAAAATAATTTTGAAACTCTTTTTAACTTCTTGTACACTAATCTAATAGTGTATAAGGGGGTATAAGTCTTAGGGGTAAATTATACAACTATTCTAAGTATTTTTAAACATATATTACTTAACGACTCATGTATTTTCATGCTTATGTATATATTTACAAGCGACATTCCCTTTATTTGCATCTGTGTGACTTTTTTCAAACACCATTTTCTAAAAACAGCCTATCTATTATATATTCTAAAACTGACCCCTACATTAAATAGCTATTCAGGTTAGGGCTCGAAAATGAATGAGGAGTCACACCATTCCTAAATGGCTAATATTTGATTTCCAATACAACCCCTATTTGGTTTTTGATAAATTCTGAAATCATTTTGCTAAAACTGCCTTTTTGCGTAAATATGACTTAGACGCTGAAATTACACAAATAATATGCCCTTTGACACTCTTTGTAGATTTGACCATATTTCGATTAGGCATTTATACTAAAGGCCTTGAACGCGAATAGGCGTGGAATATAGGTCGTGCGCGTAAAATATAAAGCCCAATTATGTGTATGTTATGTGGATTTGTATGATTGAACCTTGTCCTATGAATTGATTGTGAAATTGACCCTTTTAAGTAGTAATACATATGGTAAACATTTATAATTTTGCGAAGACATCCCAAAATGTAGACTCGAGTAGGAACCACTTTTTGTGGGACTTGGAAAAGTGCCTAACACCTTTTTCCCTGAGTCAGTTGGACTTCTTACCCACTGAATCTCTGAAACTAGACCGGTTTTATAAAGACTTGACCTTAGACGCTTAGGTGACCTAATACACCTTAGAATTCTATATTAGGTGGCTACTCCAATCCTTAACTCAAACGAGTTGCCCAGTCAAACCTGAAACCTGACTCGCTCCGAGTTGAGTTTAAAATCGGTTATGACAGTGCCGGAGTAGGAGTTTATAATAAAATTTGTCCGACACAATCAAGGCACAAAATGTGCAGCATGCTATCACCTGGAATTGTGTGGCGCCACAGTGAAGGGGCCTATTCGATCAGGCAAGGATCAAACTCGTGCTGATCACACAGTGACTTTATGGAATCATGTTATATCAGAGTTAATTGGTACTCCCTAGAAAAAAAAAACTATATTTATATATAACTAAAGTTCATGATTTTATTGGTTCAAGATATTTCAGTGTTCATTAAATGCTTTAAGTTCTCATGGTTTTAAGGAATTATGTGCATTTCAAGTTTCTTTTAAACGTCTCGTTCCCACTTTAATAGGGGTTCATTGAGACTCACTGAGTACCACCGTGGTGCAGTGACGTTCTGTTTTGGGAACCTACGTTGTCCTATGGCGCAACGTAGGAACCAGTGTTGCAGATACGTAGGCAACAAGCTAGGATTTCCCCCTCACTTCTATTGTTATTGGTGAGCTCCTCTTTGTTTGTGTAGTACTTTATTTTCGAGTCAGCCTATTTAGTTATTTACTATGTCGTGAACTAGCTTGGAAGCTCTTGTCCTGCGCAATGCATCAGTTTATCAGTAGCGGCTTTGTTGACACCCAATTTCGTCCCGAGGTTTAATTAATGACCAATCATTTAAATGAAAATCAATTATTTAAAATTCAAACTAAAATTAATTAATTAAAATTAATTAAAGTAAATTAATTTATTTCAAAAGAAAGGGCTAAAATTACAAAATATAACCCCAATTTGGCCCACCCCGTGCAACCCCCTTCAATTCCTAATTAATCCTAAGAAATGGGCTAAATCTGCTCCTACATCCCAATTTAGGTTCACTTCTGCAAATCATTATATACAACACACACCCTTCCTTATACACGTCAAACACTCCTTCCCCATTTCAGAAACCCGATAAGCAATCCCAACCCGTTAACCCATTTTCTTCTTCCTGAACCGCGATTGATTTCAACTTCGAATCCAGCCAATTTCGTGTACTCGCTGGTCTCCCCCGCGACCCCAGTTCAAAACCCAGCTGTGGAGATAGTACAATCAAGAATTGTATCACAGTCGTCCATTTCAAAAGCGAGAATTCGTCCTAGCCGTGGATCGATCTCAACGGCTCTTTCTCTTTGAGATAAGGATGTGTATGGTACGATCCTTGAAGGATTTGACCAAAGAAACCCTTATCTTAGAGGTAAAAGGTCGAAATTAGATCCAAGTTTTGGAATATTTTCGAGCAGTCTGAAACCCTAGCTGCGAGGTATAAATTCTAATTTTTATTCTCATTTTAGGGGGTTCAGTTTTTAGAGGGAAGAAAGGCAGAGAATTAGGCAATATATTTTTTAATTTTTTTTAAAAGCATACATATAGCTTAACCATTTCTGTTTTGGAATTCACGCACGGCATTTTTGAGTTCTGTATCGTCGCTTCATTATATTAGTTGTCGCGCTTAGTCGAGTCGCGTTTGTTTCGGATCATCGCTCTTGGTTCACTGCATTGCAAGAGGTAAATTCAACCTCTCATTTAACTTATTTTCATTTTCAGCATTATGTGATTATTCAAGCTAACCATTAATGTTCAGTTTTCGGTTTCTGTTTGTTTTAACGGCTTGAGAGTTACTGTTGAGCTTTAAGTATCCATTAGCTTTGTTGTATAGCTTAGAATGCTCATGTCGGTGTTATAATGATTTCTTTGTTCACTGAATGATTTTGATATCCATATTAAAGGGATGTTAGTAAACTTTAGTATGTAAAGTTTGATCTTTATTTAACTGTTCTAGTTGGATTCTGGACAATGTATGACATGTTATCAGAACTTTTTTTTAAGAGGAATGTTTCATGCTCAGTTTTTTATTAAAAAAAAAGCCTGTTTTATTATGGTTTTTGGTATCATGATTCAGTTATGGTGAGTTTGAAGTGTTTTGTTTTCTATGAGTGTTGAGGAGCAGTTATAGAGTAGAAAAGGAGTATCTGGTGTTTGTTTGATGTGTGTATAGAAGAGTCCTGGGTGCTGGAATAATCTAATGTATGGCAGCTGGTCCAGGGGGTTGTTTGGAGGTCTTAGGGTCTGGTTCATTTTGTTCCAGGGAGTTAAGAATGTCTAGATGGTTTCTGGTAAGCTGAGGGAGTAGCTTCAGTTTCTAATAGTAGAATGAGAGTTCAGGGTGTGTGTCTGGTTGCTCTTTGGCTTTAAAGAAGTGTGAGGGTGTAGCTAATGTGGTCTTGGTAGGTGCAGGTTGTCATAGGTGTTTTTGCAGATCTGCAGGGCTCTTGTTATATCAGTTCAGTGTGAGTGTATGTAGGTGGCTTGTGAGAGTGTGTGCAGTCATAGGTCTGATGTGCATGGGCATGGCAGTGGGAGCTGATTCTATTTGCTTTGAGAAGTAAAAGGGGATAGGAGAGTTTAGCTCTGATCTGGTAGTAGAAAGGAGTGTGCTTGTGCTAGGAGTAGGTGAAGTGATGGTCTAGTCCTCCTGTTATTACTGTTTGTGGGCAGTTTAAAGATTGTTTTGGGGATCTGAAGAGTCCAGGAGGACGTGTTGAGAGTATTGCAGGGGTCTGAGGGAGCATGAGCATGTGCAGGGGTGCTAGTAGGTTCTAGGCTGTCTCTGTTTTGTTCATTTGAAGCAAGCATAGGGCAGTGTTTCCTGATCTGTCTAGTGGAGTTGTTTCTAGTTTAGATGGAAGTTTTTTTTTTTTTTTTTTTTTGTCTTTGTTTGCCTATCTCAGCTCTGTTGTGAGTCTTCTGGTTGTGGTCTGCATTGTGACCTTGCATTGAGAGTATTTTGAGCATGAAATTGGGTAATAGATTCATTGGCTAGCCATAATTCTTAACTCTTTATCTTACAGAAGTGTCTCTGGGCAGCAATGCATATATGATTGAAATCATTTTTCTGTTGTTTGGAATATCCTGAAAGTTTTCCTTGAAGAAGTATTGTAGCTGTTATGTCTTCAATTCTGTAAAAATAGGATTGTATCTGGGGTTTTGGTATATCTTACTCCTCGAATTGAACAGATAGATAAGTGTACAAAGTCATAGTCAGGTTATCAGTTGTCCACTTGATTTGTGTGACTAGTCTTATATAAAATGAGATTGGCCCTGGTTACTTTTGTGCAAATAATAAACAAGAATTCTGCTTGTATGGAAAATGTGAAACTATCTTGACATGAGTTTTTTGTTAGAACAAAGTAACAATTAATGTGAGATTAGTGAAATTGATAAGCTTTTAGTTTCCTTTATTAGTTTAGCAGACCGTTTAGTATGACCATGTTTGTTTTTCTTTTCTTTTTTTTTTTAAAAAAAAATAATAATAAATTGAATATGTACTGATCTTTTTCTCTTATATCATTGACATGAGAGCGCTTGGGAACGAGTTTGGTTAAAACTCGACATTGGGATTGCTAATTTGCATTGGAGCCGTTTTGGGTCAAGTTCGGGTCTCAAATTGACAAATTGCTATTCAAGGCTCGTTTTGCGAGTTGCTATTTCCGGGTTCTTCTTTTCTTACTCTATCTTCCCTGCTCCTCTAGAAATCCATGTATAGGAATTCCCCATAGTCCGGACTAGGAGCCCTGCAGGATAGAAATGGTATTTGAGTTGTGAATAATTATTGTAAATTACTTAAATTATTTTTATATGAATGCTTTGTATCATTTCTTTGCGAATCGCCAATTAATTTATGGATGTTTAGAATCATTTGTCGACGAATGAGTGAAAATAAAATTCGACTAAAATCGTACCTTCGTCATAATTTGCATTTGAATTACTTATTTATTGATTATATAAATATTCAATTATTTATTTATTTAATCTAATTTATTTATTTAGTTAATTAATTAAATTGAATCCTTTATTTATTTATTTACTTAATCTAATTTATTTAATTTCAATTAATCATTTATTTAATCAATTTAATATTTATTCATTTAATTAATCGATTAATTATTCATTTACTCCTTTATTTAATTAAAATTGACAAGTATTCATTTATTTAATTAAGTTATTTATTTGTTTATTTATTTATCTATTTATTCAATCAATTAATTAATCCTTTATTATTACCCAATTATTTATCTAATGTGTTTTGTTTAATTATCTAACTTCATTTAACCTTTGCTTATTCTATTAATTAATCAATTGATCATTATTTCATTATCCATTTAATTAATCTTAAATTCGGTCATCTACTTATCTAAGTGTCGGCATAATTAAAATCTTATCTTATTTATATTATTCATATTATCCTAGTTAAAATTAATTCTATTATCCTTAACAAATTCGTGAAAACCGCCGGATTAACCGCTTTTTAGCGGATTTTCGAAAGTGCTCCCGCAAGGGACCTTCTTTCAAATTTAATAGAACCACTTACCTAAGAATCTCTGATTTCAATTTAATTTCTTTTAAATAAAGAATAAATTGCACTCTTTAATTAACTTAGGTTCCTAATAATCCTTAAATTAGGTGGCGACTCCAAAGAAACCCTTTGGAATCCCATTTTGTTGAAATATACCCGAAACCTATCTTTTCTTAAAGAAAGGGTAATTTTTGGGGTTCAACAGCGTGGCGACTTCACTGGGGATACGCAAATGGTTCTAACCAAAAGGCTTTCACGAATTTGTTTGTTTGTATTGTTTGAGTTGTATGCCGATACTAGTATGCGTAGCTTATTTAATTATTGCGTTTGTATGTTGAAACTGGCATGATTATATCTACTGTTTATTTGCGAGCATGCGTAGTTAATTTAATTGATTGCTGTGTGTCACGAAAGCATGTCACTACACCTTCTTTGTGCACATATAAACCGGCATTCCGTTCATACTTCCCCCACTCCTGGGAACCTCTTGCATTTTCACCCAGAATATCCGCGAGGTGCGCCCATGCGCACCCGCACTTTCTTCCACTAAAGAACCCTTGTGACGAGTTGGTACACCGGCGGCCATCGTAGGAGTAATTCGACTGCGAGACCGCTTGCCACTCACTGTTAGCCTCAACCGTTAACCCACTCTTAGAAAGAGATTAGGAGCATGCATGCATTTACACCTTAGTCTGGACCCGGTCCTTGGTACCGCCTCCATGGTTATGAAACCACCCTTACGTCAGAGGGTTTTTAAAATCCAACGGCAATGCATATTATGTGCTATGTGATGACGAATCCTCAGTCCTAACCATGTTTTGAGCAAAATCAGATTTAGATTTTTGTCTCATATGTTGTCTTTTAGGTCAAAAAATGGAGGAATTTAGCAGAATTGAGATCATAATGCAGATTTTTGTGAACAAGGTAGAATTGTAGTCGGGGGGAAAGTTAGGCAGATTTGATTGGTTTGTGTTTTGGAGATGGCCTGGTGTAGTGAGATCTAAGAGGTGAAGCCCCTGGTGTCTTTAAAAGATCAGTGGGGTCCCTCTCGTGAATGGCTTTGCGTGTGTGCAGGCCCATGTTGACTAACCCGCTGCAAATTCTTATGGAATGAAGTATGCTTGTCGCATACTAGGAGAGCGAAGCACCTATGTGTTTGAACGACCAATGGGGTCCCTCCTTTAAGACCAGTGCGGTCTTGGCTACCTAGGAAACTGAGAGGCTTGATTAAAGCCGAGGACCAGTGAGGAGCCCTATGAACAAGGTCTGTGAGCCTTGCAAAACCTAGGAAGCCGAGAGACCTGTCCGAAGCCGAGGACCAGTGAGGTTTTCTTTATAAAAGGTCAATTGGAACCTTTTATGATTTGCAGTCTCGTATTGTGAAAGCAGTTGAAATTTTCACACCTGGATATTTTAAAATAATTGGGAGTTGTGATTGGAGGAGTATGGATATTTGCAAAGGTATGGAAGATTGTTTCAGGTTTAGGCATTTGGGTTTAGAAATTTGGTGCAGATGTTGTGGAGAGCATGAGCTGTATTAGAATTTCGAGTTGATACCAATTTTTGGAAGTTAGTTGGGATAATGGAATGGCAGTGTCGAGGCGGAAAGCTGATTATTATCCATTATTGTTACTATTTATCGCTTACTCTAAATCTGAATTGCTCAAAACTGGCATGAACTATTTTTCGTTACCACTTGTTTGCGCGTCTTAGGCCCACCTCTGGCACAAAGTGGCACCTTACAGGGTAGGAAGTGTTCGTATTTTTTATTTACGCCCAATTACTTGTGGTTGCCACATGTCAAATTATTTATCCAATATGCGATTACTTGCTAAATATGTGCTGCTTGCCCGAAATTCGTTGGCATTGATTACGGTGTGATTGAATTTGTTCGGCGGTATGGTAAGCTTAACGTTATGTTACTTCGACCTATCTTCTGTAAAAGTTAACCGCTCTATGAAGTTGTTTATTCACCTATCATCTGAATTCATGCATACCATTATTTTAAAACGTCTTTTAAATGTTATTTTGTTTATCTTAACCCCAGTCTTGTCATTTTGCAAAATATTGTTTAGCGTCATATTTAAAGTATTCGCAAGTATGTTTTCCTTTGGCAAAATACTTAAAGTCACACTTTAACTTGTCCCGAAAGCCCCCTATAACACCTTAACTTTACGGGTGTCCTATGACCCCCCTTAAGAAGTTTGAAGTAGTATTTAGACAAACCTTATGTGTTATTTCCCAGGCATGTGTAAGTGTGTGTATGGCACTCGCCCTAACAACGTGCCACGTAATTTCCAGCGTGTAAGACCTGCCACGTATTTACCCCCCTGAAAATAAAATTAACCTAACAAAGTTTTTACCCATTTCTAAGTTAACCTGTCTTCTCTTCTTACCCATTCTAAACCCTAACAACGAATCGACACAATCAAATCGTCGACACAATCAAATCGTCGCAATCTTTCAATAAATCAACACAATCTATCATAGAATCGGTGAAAACCCTAAATTTGTGGCGAATCAGGTTTACAATCCCAACAATCCATCACAGAATCGTTTAAAGGTCAGTTTATTTATGTAAAGTTTGTACTTAAATTAACATGTCTTTTGTACTGGTTACGTTAAGGTTCTACCATAGAGGTAATTTTCACGCTGATGGGGATACGTATATGGCTGGTGGTATTGTGGATTATTTCGATATTGATGTAGATACATTTTCTTATTTTGAATTTGTCCACTATGTTAAGGAATTAGGTCATGACTCATCTAAAACCTCAATATTTGCAAGGAATCCAGAATCTAGTAAATTGGTAGAAATTAAAAATGATAGGGACATTTGTGGAATTTCTCCTCTGTTGAAAAATGGTGATATTTTTGAAGTTTATCTGTCCCACATTGAGGAGGCACCTGTGGTGGCCCCCCTTCCAATTGAATATCCAGACAATGTGGGTGGGGAAAGTGTCAGTCAAAGCATTGGGGTTAGTGAGGGTGTGGTATTTGAAGAGGCTGCTAGGGTTGAGCCTGATTTCACAACTCTTCAAAGTGAAAGTTCACCCAACCCCAAACCTGCCTCTGAAGATGCTGCTAGGGTTGAGCCTGATTTCACAACTCTTCAAAGTGAAAGTTCACCCAACCCCAAACCTGCCTCTGAAGATGCTGCTAGGGTTGAGGATGATTTCACAACTCTTGAAAGTGAAAGTTCACCCAACCCTGCCTATGTAGATGCTGCTGCTGAACATCAAAACAGTGATGTTGAGTTGAGATCTAATCAGTTCACAGCTGATAGTTCTGATTCTTCACATGATGAGTTGTTTGGAGAAGTAGAAAAAGATTATGGTAGTGACATACATGAAGAGTATAGGGCTTTTAGAGAGGAAAGAAAGAATGTTCAAGTAAGGAAGAAGAGAGATAGAAAACTGTTACCTGAACATATTAAAACAGGACATAAAGGTCCAGATGTTGGGTACCAAAACAAATCTGATGATCCTAGAAAGGTTTTAGAGGGAAGATTATGTGGTGATGAGCCCTACTATATGAGTGATGAAGCTGCAAGCTTTGAGACTGATCCTGAAGCTGAAGCTGATGATGAAGGAGAGGTTAAGAAGAGAGTTAGAGCTAAGAGGACAAAAAAAAGAGTAAAATTTGATCCTTCATGCAAGACAATTGTTTGGGAAACTGGTTTAGCATTTGAAAGTGTGACACAGTTTAGGGATGCTGTGACTAAGTATGCCCTTGATGAAAGAGTTGCCATTGAGAAGCATATAAATGAAAAGAAAAGAGTGAGGGTGAGGTGCAAACATACTGACTGTCCATGGCTGTTATTTGCTAGTATTGACTCTAGGTCACAAGATTTTGTTGTGAAAAACTACAATCCAGACCACAATTGTAGTACTTCTAACAAGAACACAATGGCTAACTCAAATTTCTTGGCTAAGCACTACAAGGACAGAATTGCAGAACATCCAGATATTAGGATATTTGAGTTTCAGGAAGTTATAAGAAAAGAGTTTGATTTGTATGTGGGGAGAACTGTTTGTAGAAGAGCTAGGAACAAGGTATTAAAAGAGATAATGGGAGACCATGTTCTGGAGTTTAGTAGGATTCTGGACTATAGGGATGAACTAATCAAGTCCAATCCTGGTAGTACTTGTGTTGTCAAGGTTTCAGATGAAACATTTGAGGGAGGAAAGAAAATGTTTCACAGTTTTTACATCTGTTTTGATGCCCTTAAGAGGGCATACAAGGATGGTACTAGGCCATGCATTGGCCTTGATGGCTGCTTTCTAAAGGGTGTATGTAAAGGTCAACTGCTCACAGCTGTTTGCAAGGATGGTAACAACCAGATGCTACCAATTGCATGGGCTGTTGTAGAATATGAGAATCAACATACCTGGAGGTGGTTTGTCAACCTATTGAAGGATGATCTTGAGCTGGGACTTGGAGAGAATTTAACTCTCATCACAGACATGCAAAAGGTATTCATTTCAATCTTACTTTATTTTTTATTTTAATCAATTACAGTTTATGTTGGTTAATGTCTTTTATTTGATATTCTGCATACAGGGGTTAAAATGTGCTATTGATGATGTATTACCTATGGCTGAACACAGAATGTGTGCCAGACACATCTTGGCCAACTGGTCAAAGGAGTGGAGAGGTACTGAAAGAAGAAACTGTTTCTGGAGGTGTGCTAGAAGCACATTTGAGAAGGAGTTGAAGAAGAACATTGAATTCATGAAGAGATTGGGACCAGAGAGAATGATGGATGAACTGTGTTACTACAATATGGAGAGATGGAGCAAAGTATACTTCAAGTACCATAGCAGTTGTGACAGTGTTGAAAACAACATGGCAGAGAGTTTCAACTCATGGATACTTGCTCCAAGGCACAAGACAATAATAACAATGCTTGAGGAAATAAGGGTTAAGATGATGACTAGAATTGCTAAGATGAGAGAGTTTGGTATGAGTTGGAAGGATCCTATTTCTCCAATGGCAATGAAGGTGTTGGAGGATAACACAAAAAGGTCCATGAAATGCAGCCTTGTCTGGAATGGTGAGTATGGTTTTGAAGTATTAGAAGAAAAGTTTAAGCACAAAGTTGATATGAAGTATTTTACTTGTAGTTGTAGATCTTGGTCCCTTAAGGGAATTCCATGTCCCCATGGTATTGCTGCCCTTCATCATAGAAAGTTGGACCCTAGGCTATATGTCTCTAGCTGGTACAGTCAAGAGACATACCTAAAAACTTACAGTAATTTCATTCAGCCTGTCCATAATTTGGAGATGTGGCCTGAGGGTCTAAACCCTCTTGTGATACCACCAGTCATTAGAAAGATGCCTGGAAGACCCAAAAAAGTGAGAAGGAAAGAGCCAACAGAAAATAAGACTGGAAAACTCTCTAAAAGAGGTGTTGAGATGACTTGTGGCAACTGTCATGAAAGAGGTCACAACAAGAGGGGATGCCATAAGGGTGCTACTGCACAAGCCTCCAGTACAGCATCTACACAAGCATCTACACAAGCATCTACACAAGCCTCCAGTCAAGCATCTACACAAGCATCTACACCTACACAAGCCAGTGTTGCCTCTTCTACAACTCCAGTACTTGTTCCAAACAGTGGAAGGGGTAGAGGAAGGGGAAGAGGTAGAGGAAGTGGTCAGAATACAACCCAGGTAATGTTTTATTTTTGTGTCTTGATACTGCCTGTGTCTTGATATTTTTTCTAACAATTATCCTTGTTATGTAGGATGTTGGCTCTGTAAGTGGAAGTGGAATTTGTAGGGGCAAGGCAGCCTTCAAAAAGCCAAGAATGGTTGGGATGGGTGTCCTTCATACTGAAAGTGGACACTCAATTATCAATGTAAGTACCTTTCTTTTCCAGCTTCAACCAATTTGAGATTGATACCTAACTGTTTCAGATTTGTTATTGCAGCCAGGAATGCAACCAAGAACATATGCTTGTTCTGCAGATGTAACAGGAGATATTGGCCATAAGCCAACTGCTGGGGTGAAATGGAGAGGAAAGTCTGCTGTGACCTCTGCTGGGCTGCAACAAATGAAAGGGAAAAAAGCCATGGAGATGAAGGCTAATGCTGCAGCAAGAGTGCAAAGGAGCAAGACTAGTTCTGTGACTGCAAATGTGCCATGGAAATGACTATATGTTGTTGGTTGTTTAGCAGCTGCGACTGTTTTTTTGTTCTGTTTATTAGCAGCTTGTGACTGCATATTTTGCTTAGTCTGGTTTAGCACTGGAGTTTAGCAGCTGTGACTGCATATTTTGCTTAGTCTTATTCTGGTTTAGCACTGGAGTTTAGCAGCTGTGACTGCATATTTTGCTTAGTCTTATTCTGATTTAGCATTAACATCAGCAGCTGTGACTGCATATTTTGCTTAGTCTTAGTCTGGTTTAGCATTAACATCAGCAGCTGTGACTGCATATTTTGCTCAGTCTTAGTCTGGTTTACCATTAGCAGCTATGACTGCTTTTTTTTAGATCTTTTGTCTTATGAACATCGTTTATTGAATGCCAATCCAGCAATGACTGCATATGTACTTATGTTATACTATTTGCCTCAAGTCCTTTAAACATCATATTTGACATTAATAAGCATCATTTCATTACATAAATGCAGTCTCCATACAACAAAATGACTACATTTCAATCCTGCCATCCTAAAACATAACATTGCACCATAATCCTAATACATTACTAACTTAACCCTAAAACATTACAACATGATAATGGCAACAATTGGGGAAGATGATCTCTACATTACAAGTTGAAAAACATATGCTATCCCTAATAACTTCATAATAGCAATGACTTACAACATGATAATGGCAACAACAAGCTTAGATGATCCCTGCATTACAAGTTGAAAAACTGAAATTACATCCCTAATAACTTCATAATAGCAATGAGAAGGCAAAGCATGATCACAATACAAAGCAGATTTTCCCGGAGCTTGTACTTGCCCAATTTGCCTCTCAACTTCTTCTCTTTTTCATTCATTCTCTCCATGTCAACTTCCATCTTCTTCAATTTCATCTCCATCCTCTTAAATTCTGCAACATGCTTGGAATCATTTTCATAAGCTCCCAAATTAGTCTCTAGCTCACGAATCTTGTCTACTAGTTTTGGGATAATAATTTTTGATCTTGGATCGATTTCATCATCAGCCCAACGCCAAAATTTACAATATCTTGGACCATTATAATAAGGACAAACCCAATACCTTCTACCTGGGTTTCTTTTGGTCCAGGCAGTCAACAATGGCAACAACAAGCCATGCTTACATCTCACTTCTTCATTCACTACCGCGTCAATATCGCCCCTGCAAACACTGTTCAAGCTACAAGATGAAGACATCTCAAGAGTAAATAGTGATGTAATTTAATCGGGCAGAAGAGAAATATGATTAGGAACAAATAGTGAGTAAGTTTTTAATGGAATTAGGAACAAATCGGGCTGAAGAGAAATATGATTAGGGTTTCTTACAATTGGGGAAGAACAAGGTTTGGAATTGGGTAGAAATATAGTTTAACCGGGTATAAATGGGTAAAAATCGTTAAAACAATTTCTTTATTATTATTTATTACTCAGACATATGACTCTAACGCGCCCAAAACAACTGAGTTGAACGCGACAGCCACGTGGCGAATAAGGTTTGTCTAAATACTACTTCAAACTTCTTAAGGAGGGTCATAGGACACCCGTAAAGTTAAGGTGTTATAGGGGGCTTTCGGGACAAGTTAAAGTGTGACTTTAAGTATTTTGCCTTTTCCTTTTGAAAATAACTTCAGAGTTAAACAAGTGTTTTCGCATCTGGTTTGCTTTAACAAAATGAGTGCCTTGGTCTAAATTTTGGGTCTTTTCAGTACGGTCTCAATTTATCCATTTTGGAATAAGTTGAACCGTCAGTTTCATCTTTAATAAATTTTATTAAATTCGGTATGCGTTGCTAAAGGGTTAATTATTTGAACATCAAGATCAGGACCTATGGCTCGTCAAATTGCTGTGATTGACTTGACTGGAAATGATGGATCCCACCAAGACAAGGTTAACAAGCTTGAAGCAACCGTAGCAAGTTTGGAAAAGAGACTTGATAGTCTTACTGAATTGGTTGTCACGCTCATGGATGCTCGCAACCCAGTGCGTAATGTGCCAAGCCCAGGACCAAGTGCTCCTGTTGCTCCTATTTATACTATTGCACCTCCTACAATGCAAGTAGCTCCAGCATTTGAGTGTGATGCTCAACAGTTCCCTAATTTGCATGTATTCCTGTTGGAAAAGGAATTTGGTGGCTTCTCAAAGATGAGAAATGAGAAAAGCAATGGGGAAGGGCTTCCTAGGGTTGAAGAGAGAAATGTCACAATGATAGATGAGAATGCTCTAACATCTCAAGCAGGCTTAGGTGAAGCAGAAAAAGAAAATGTGAATGTTCTTGACGTGGTTGATCCACCAGTGTATGATGGGATAGGAAATCCTCATGATCATTTGAAAGCATTCACTGATTGGGTGGCAATATTTGGAAAAAGCAATGAAATCAAGCTGAGGTTATTTTTTAAGACGCTCGCGGGGCCGGCTTTAACGTGGTTTGCACTACAAGACCTTGGAAAGCGATTCACATGGGATAACTTAGCTCGTAACTTTGTCAAGCAGTACGAACTCCCGAACCTAACCTTTGCAAGGGGCAATCCACTGAAAAGAAAACCTGTAGAGCTTCAAGAAGGGTCGGTTGCAATAGTTTCTGACAAGAGAAAGTGTGAATTGGTTGAGGCACAGTCCAAAGACAAAGGAAAAGCTGTCATGTCAAAACCTTTGTCAGTCATAGCAGGGGTACCTAGTGTCAATGCACAAGTAATTGTCAATCCAAGTTCACAGTCAAACCGCGCCAAAAGATCTGTTTTCGCATACACACGGCTCCCAGAATCTTACACAAAATTGTTTGAGAGGCTCAAGGGATTCAATTAGGTACATCCTATAGAATCAAAGCCGTATTGGTCACATAAGCCTGACAATTTGGGAAAATTTTGTGCTTACCATTCAGGGATGCATGGGCATATTATTGAAGAATGCATTTTATTTAAGCAGAAAGTTGAGACCTTGATTAACTCTGGCCAGGTCAAAATTCTACCTACAAATGGCACTGGCGAACCTTTTGTCGCAATCTTTCCATATGCAAAGGGAGTTTCCTCGAAGAAGGGCATTTAGACACCTATCAAGTTCCAGAAAAGCAGTAGAGTTGCAGAAGCAGAAGTTAGTTTATTTGCATCAGTAGGAAGTAGCTATTGTAATTTTCTTTTGTTAGTTTTGTTGAAAGAAAAGAAAGAATATCAAATTATGAATGTTTGAATCTATTTCTATGTAAGCAAACTACTGTAACCGGTTTCCCAAGGCGGGAAGTGTAGGCAACTCATATCGAGTTTCGGTTATACCAGCATTTGAAAATTCTCTCTTGTGTAAGCAGAACTACGCACGGTCTAATTCTCAAGGAGGGATACGTAGGCTCCTCCATCGGGCTCGACCCTTTAGTATTTAAATTTTAATTTTCCCAAAGAAAGAAACTGGGACAAATTTTGCAAAGCAAGTAGAAGACGTGAGAGATTGCAACTGGGGCAGCTTTTGCAAAACCGTTTGAAGTGTTGAAAGTCATAACTGGGGCAGTTTTACAAAGCAAGTTGAAATGTTGAAGTCATAACTGGGGCAGAATTTTGCAAAAAGCAAGTTGAAGGCATTGCGTTGGTTTGGTCGTTATTAGGAGCAATTTCAAGGATTGGTGCAGACTGTCATTTTTGCAAGGAAGAATCGATAGTCGAGCAAAGCATTGATGTTCAAAATAAGCCGACCATTTTAGCAATTTGTGTCAAAATGGTCTAGCACGCATACTAATTTAGTAAAAATTTTCAATGTTGTTTTTCCCAATTCGCGTCTTGAAAAATCAAATTTTGTAGATCATTGAGTTTCGAACTCTTAAATATTTTACTCATGTGTTGAGTCGAGATTTTGGTCCCATCCATTCGGCCTAATGGCCTATTTTACACTTGAAGTTTTATGCATGCATTATCATTTTATGTATTAACTTGCTTTTGTTCAATGTGTAGAATTTATTTGTTAAAGGTTGGCTAGCATTGAACACTGAAATGGCTGAGAATCTGCATCAAGGACAAAACAACATAGCAAAGCAGCTTCGGGCAACCAGTTCTGGTATGGGTATCTTGCAAGCGCAGAATGATGATGTTGAAGAACATGTGGTCCAAAGGAATAGGATTGTCAACTTTGTCAATACTAGCAAACCTTTGCCAAATACAAGCTTTACCTCCAATCCACCTTACTTAACAATGCCTAATTACCAAATGCCTATACATACTATATATCCACAAATCCCACAAGAATATCTTACCAACCCAAATGCTTGGCCATCTGCAACTTTATACCAACCACCTTTTATCACTATACCTGTTGTGGAGAGTCAATCAAATCAATTGATAGTGCGTTCACCAGAATTGCCTAAAAAAGAAGTTGAGACAACTTATACTCACCATTTGGATGAACAGATTTTGAGAAAGATCATAGGAAAAGAATTGCGCTCTAGGAACATTCAGAGTTTATGTTATGAAGACTTGTGCATTCATCCGAATATTGAGCTTCCTCGTGGGTACAACATACCAAAACTCAACACTTTCGATGGAAAGGGAAATCCCTACATTCATTTGAAAGATTATTGCGGCAGTTTGATCGGAATTGGGAAGAATGAAGCTTTGCTAATGAGACTATTTAGTCAGAGTTTATCAGGAATGGCACTTGCATGGTATACTAAACAGGATTTTACCAAATGGCACACATGGGAAGACATGGCTCGAGACTTTGTGGAACAATACAAGTTCAACATAGTAAGAGACCCTTATCTAATTGATATGCGCAAAATCAAGAAGATGCCGCATGAGTCTGTTGCAGAATTTGCTGTGAGATGGAGGCTAGAGGCTTCTATGATGCATCCTCCATTGCCTGAAGATGAGCTGATAGCAACTTTCATTGACCTTCAAGAAGGCATATTTTACGAAAAGCTACTTTTTGCCAATTTAAAGGATTTTCCCAGTTTAATTCGGCATGCAAAGATTTTGGAAGGGAAATTTCAAACCGGAAGGTTAATTGACTATGACACTACAATGCCAGTTTTCAATTGTTCTGATGCACCTGAAAATATTCAAGACTCTCAGCCTTCGCAAGTGCACTACAATCATGATATGCAAAAGTCAAGTCGCCAGCATCGATCTTATCAGGCGCCATCTGGTCATCAAAGCACGAAGAAGTTTAGACCTCGTACATTCACTCCTCTAGAAGAGTCTGTGAGTAGCATATTTGAAAAATTGCAAGCTGAAGGACTTTTGCAACCAAGGAAAGGAACAATTCCCAAGCACTTGCCTCCACATTTTGATCCATTAAAGCATTGTGCTTATCATTCAAATATCCAAGGTCATGATACTGAAGAATGCAGTGGCTTGAGATACAAAATTCAAAGCTTTATTGATAATGGCAAAATAATAGTGCAAGAAGATCCATTAAGTGGTTATTGCAGCTTTCCTCCCGCAGGCACAATTTTTGTTAAAGGCGAGGCATCAGCCCCAAGATATTCAAAGAAGAAGCGGTTTGCAAGCTAAAAAGACTGCAAAGACCGTATTTTGCAGCTTGAAATGACATTTCATTGCCCAACTATCTTATGTTTTAACTACTCTGTTGCAATTTTATTCATCCTGGTTGTAATGAACTTTTATTCCCAAATAACTCAAGCCAAAGCAGTTATAGATGGTTTATCTTGTGCAAAGAGAAGAGTTTCAAGAATGTCAGATTTTTCGCAACAACAACACATTTGATCGCCATGCAAGCAAAATGCAGATTCGAACCAAATTAGGTGTTCAATCAAGTCAACCGTTATTTGATAAAAAAACTAATGATTGTTCTTTGATTAAACAGGGGGCAAATTTCGCATTTACCGCAAAGTTCAGCATCAAGGTGGAAGAAGCAATGCAAAGTGTCGCAACTTCCCAGATATTTTATAGTACTTACAATTTTTCTTTGAATGCAGAAATCTCAAGCAGCGAAACGACAAGAACTCACAACTATTAGTTCCTTGAAGAATTTATCGCATATGCAGAACAACTCTATTTTAGCTTTTGATCGATTATCGCATCACCAGCACAGGCCAGGCGATTTCAGATTTTGTAAGATACAGGGTTTATCCACCCACAAATAGGATATCTGGGTCCTTCCACCCACAAATAGGATATCTGGGTCCTTCCACCCACAAATAGGATATCTGGGTTCTTCCACCCACAAATAGGATATCTGGGTTCTTCCACCCACAAATAGGATATCTGGGTCCTTCCACCCACAAATAGGATATCTAGGGTTCTTCCACCCACAAATGGGATATCTGGGTCCTTCCACCCACAAATAGGATATCTGGGTCTTTCCACCCATAAATAGGATATGCAGATTTCTTTCAAGTAGATGATAATTTAAGACAAGTCGGCTGGAACACCGCTTTCGGAGTGTTTCGCGATGTCGGTTGTCTTGCAATATTGGCATTTATTGATAGTTTAAGAAAAGTCGGCTGGAACACCGCTTTCGGAGTGTTTCGCGATGTCGGTTGTCTTGCAATATTAGCATTTATAGATAATTTAAGACAAGTCAGCTGGAACACCGCTTTTGGAGTGTTTCGTGATGTCGGTTGTCTTGCAATATTGGCATTTATTGATAGTTAAGACAAGTCGGCTGAAGCACCATTTTCGAGGTGTTTCGCGATGTCGGTTGTCTCTCAATATTGGCATTTTATATTTAAAATAGATTGATAGTTTAAGACAAGTCGGCTGAAGCACCATTTTCGGAGTGTTTCGCGATGTCGGTTGTCTTGAAATGTTGGCATGTTATGTTTAAAGTTTATTGATAGTTTAAGACAAGTCGGCTGGAACACCGCTTTCAGAGTGTTTCGCGATATCGGTTGTCTTGCAATATTGGCATGTTATATTTTAAGTAGATTGATAGTCTAAGACAAGTCGGCTGGAGCACCGCTTTCGGAGTGTTTCGCGATGTCGGTTGTCTTGCAATATTGGCATGTTTATAATTGAAGTAGATGATAAAGATAGGCGGTTCGACTTGAGACACCATATCTTGTTAGTCAACTTATCTTATGAAAGCCTTGCATTTTACGAATTCTTTCCCACTTTACTTATTGTTCACTTTACCGTTTCAGAATAATGATCAGCCTAGAGGTTTCCCGGACGGAGTACCTCGTCAGTTGATCGAGAGAAGAACTTGTTGATAGCATCACAACCAGCATTTACAATTTTTATTATCATTTTATTTACTTCCTTATTCCAAAAATTATCAAAGTTTATTAGCAGTTGCTCGCTTACCCTTTGTTAAGTCTTTACAGAATTTTAGCGGCGTCGCAGCAGCATTTGGAGCATAACGTGGAACTTTTTCTTAGCAGTGAACTGGGGCAATCGCTGATATGAGCTAGACTCGTCAACGAGGATCTGAAGAATCGCACTCGAACAAGCAAGTTTTGCCTAATCTTTCATTTCAGATTAGGCGTCAGTTTGAATTCTTTCCTATCCGTGCGCCTTTTTCTGTCAATCGTGCGAATCTTCGTATCTAAGTGTCGTCGAACTACATATGGCCTGA
The DNA here is from genome assembly GCA_029990175.1 of Petunia secreta. Classification (NCBI taxonomy): domain Eukaryota; kingdom Viridiplantae; phylum Streptophyta; class Magnoliopsida; order Solanales; family Solanaceae; genus Petunia; species Petunia secreta. The sequence continues at coordinate 27,689,986 of JARKIP010000003.1, forward strand.
TTCTCTTTCAGCCCGAGATATGTAGGCAACTCGGAAACCAGAGTTCGGCCATGTCCATAAGCCTCGCATTTCGGTCCTTGGGATCGAGGTCTTGGCTTTACCGTGACGAAATTGGTTTTCACGTCAACTTTCTTTACCCTGAAAACTCTTTCATCCTTTTCGGGTAAAGAGGGGCAGCTGTTGACACCCAATTTCGTCCCGAGGTTTAATTAATGACCAATCATTTAAATGAAAATCATTTATTTAAAATTCAAATTAAAATTAATTAATTAAAATTAATTAAAGTAAATTAATTTATTTCAAAAGAAAGGGCTAAAATTACAAAATATAACCCCAATTTGGCCCACCCCGTGCAACCCCCTTCAATTCCTAATTAATCCTAAGAAAGGGGCTAAATCTGCTCCTACATCCCAATTTAGGTTCACTTCTGCAAATCATTATATACAACACACACCCTTCCTTATACACGTCAAACACTCCTTCCCCATTTCAGAAACCCGATAAGCAATCCCAACTCGTTAACCCGTTTTCTTCTTCCTGAACCGCGATTGATTTCAACTTCGAATCCACCCAATTTCGTGTACTCGCTGGTCCCCCCCGCGACCCCAGTTCAAAACCCAGCTGTGGAGATAGTACAATCAAGAATTGTATCACAGTCGTCCATTTCAAAAGCGAGAATTCGTCCTAGCCGTGGATCGATCTCAACGGCTCTTTCCCTTTGAGATAAGGATGTGTATGGTACGATCCTTGAAGGATTTGACCAAAGACACCCTTATCTTAGAGGTAAAAGGTCGAAATTAGATCCAAGTTTTGGAATATTTTCGAGCAGTCTGAAACCCTAGCTGCGAGGTATAAATTCTAATTTTTATTCTCATTTTAGGAGGTTCAGTTTTTAGAGGGAAGAAAGGCAGAAAATTAGGCAATATATTTTTTAATTTTTTTTAAAAGCATACATATAGCTTAACCATTTTTGTTTTGGAATTCACGCACGGCATTTTTGAGTTCTGTATCGTCGCTTCATTATATTAGTTGTCGCGCTTAGTCGAGTCGCGTTTGTTTCGGATCATCGCTCTTGGTTCACTGCATTGCAAGAGGTAAATTCAACCTCTCATTTAACTTATTTTCATTTTCAGCATTATGTGATTATTCAAGCTAACCATTAATGTTCAGTTTTTGGTTTCTGTTTGTTTTAACGGCTTGAGAGTTACTGTTGATCTTTAGGTATCCATTAGCTTTGTTGTATAGCTTAGAATGCTCATGTCGGTGTTATAATGATTTCTTTGTTCACTGAATGATTTTGATATCCATATTAAAGGGATGTTAGTAAACTTTAGTATGTAAAGTTTGATCTTTATTTAACTGTTCTAGTTGGATTCTGGACAATGTATGACATGTTATCAGAACTTTTTTTTAAGAGTGGAATGTTTCATGCTCAGTTTTTTATAAAAAAAAAAAAAAAAAGCCTGTTTTATTATGGTTTTGGGTATCATGATTCAGTTATGGTGAGTTTGAAGTGTTTTGTTTTCTATGAGTGTTGAGGAGCAGTTATAGAGTAGAAAAGGAGTATCTGGTGTTTGTTTGATGTGTGTATAGAAGAGTCCTGGGTGCTGGAATAATCTAATGTATGGCAGCTGGTCCAGGGGGTTGTTTGGAGGTCTTAGGGTCTGGTTCATTTTGTTCCAGGGAGTTAAGAATGTCTAGATGGTTTCTGGTAAGCTGAGGGAGTAGCTTCAGTTTCTAATAGTAGAATGAGAGTTCAGGGTGTGTGTCTGGTTGCTCTTTGGCTTGAAAGAAGTGTGAGGGTGTAGCTAAGGTGGTCTTGGTAGGTGCAGGTTGTCATAGGTGTTTTTGCAGATCTGCAGGCCTCTTGTTATATCAGTTCAGTGTGAGTGTATGTAGGTGGCTTGTGAGAGTGTGTGCAGTCGTAGGTCTGATGTGCATGGGCATGGCAGTGGGAGCTGATTCTATTTGCTTTGAGAAGTAAAAGGGGATAGGAGAGTTTAGCTCTGATCTGGTAGTAGAAAGGAGAGTGCTTGTGCTAGGAGTAGGTGAAGTGATGGTCTAGTCCTCCTGTTATTACTGTTTGTGGGCAGTTTAAAGATTGTTTTGGGGATCTGAAGAGTCCAGGAGGACATGTTGAGAGTATTGCAGGGGTCTGAGGGAGCATGAGCATATGAATGGGGTGCTAGTAGGTTCTAGGCTGTCTCTGTTTTGTTCATTTGAAGCAAGCATAGGGTAGTGTTTCCTGATCTGTCTAGTGGAGTTGTTTCTAGTTTAGATGGAAGTTTATTTTTTTTTTGTCTTTGTTTGCCTATCTCAGCTCTGTTGTGAGTCTTCTGGTTGTGGTCTACATTGTGACCTTGCATTGAGAGTATTTTGAGCATGAAATGGGGTAATAGATTCATTGGCTAGCCATAATTCTTAACTCTTTATCTTACAGAAGTGTCTCTGGGCAGCAATGCATATATGATTGAAATCATTTTTCTGTTGTTTGGAATATCCTAAAAGTTTTCCTTGAAGAAGTATTGTAGCTATTATGTCTTCAATCGCCTATTATTCTGTAAAAATAGGATTGTATCTGGGGTTTTGGTGTATCTTACTCCTCGAATTGAACAGATAGATAAGTGTACAAAGTCATAGTCAGGTTATCAGTTGTCCACTTGATTTGTGTGACTAGTCTTATATAAAATGAGATTGGCCCTGTGACTAGTCTTATATAAAATGAGATTGGCCCTGGTTACTTTTGTGCAAATAATAAACAAGAATTCTGCTTGTATGGAAAATGTGAAACTATCTTGACATGAGTTTTGTTTTAGAACAAAGTAACAATTAATGTGAGATTAGTGAAATTGATAAGCTTTTAGTTTCCATTATTAGTTTAGCAGACCGTTTAGTATGACCATGTTTGTTTTTCTTTTCTTTTTTTAAAAAATAATAATAATAAATTGAATATGTACCGATCTTTTTCTCTTATATCATTGACATCAGAGCGCTTGGGAACGAGTTTGGTTAAAACTCGACATTAGGATTGCTAATTTGCATTGGAGCCGTTTTGGGTCAAGTTCGGGTCTCAAATTGACAAATTGCTATTCAAGGCTCATTTTGCGAGTTGCTATTTCCGGGTTCTTCTTCTCTTATTCTATCTTCCCCGCTCCTCTAGAAATCCATGTAGAGGAATTCCCCGTAGTCCGGACTAGGAGCCCTGCAGGATAGAAATGGTATTTGAGTTGTGAATAATTATTGTAAATTACTTAGATTATTTTTATATGAATGCTTTGTATCATTTCTTTGCGAATCGCCAATTAATTTATGAATGTTTAGAATCATTTGTCAACGAATGAGTGCAAATAAAATTCGACTAAAATCGTACCTTCGTCATAATTTCCATTTGAATTACTTATTTATTGATTATATTAATATTCCAATTATTTATTTATTTAATCTAATTTATTTATTTAGTTAATTAATTAAATTGAATCCTTTATTTATTTATTTACTTAATTTAATTTATTTAATTTCAATTAATCATTTATTTAATCAATTTAATATTTATTCATTTAATTAATCGATTACTTATTCATTTACTCCTTTATTTAATTAAAATTGACAAGTATTCATTTATTTAATTAAGTTATTTATTTGTTTATTTATTTATCTATTTATTCAATCAATTAATTAATCCTTTATTATTACCCAATTATTTATCTAATGTGTTTTGTTTAATTATCTAACTTCATTTAACCTTTGCTTATTCTATTAATTAATCAATTGATCATTATTTCATTATCCATTTAATTAATCTTAAATTGGGTCATCTACTTATCTAAGTGTCGGCATAATTAAAATCTTATCTTATTTATATTATTCATATTATCCTAGTTAAAATTAATTCTATTATCCTTAACAAATTCGTGAAAACCGCCGGATTAACCGCTTTTTAGCGGATTTTCGAAAGTGCTCCCGCAAGGGACCTTCTTTCGAATTTAATAGAACCACTTACCTAAGAATCTATGATTTTAATTTAATTTCTTTTAAATAAAGAATAAATTGCACTCTTTAATTAACCTAGGTTCCTAGTAATCCTTAAATTAGGTGGCGACTCCAAAGAAACCCTTTGGAATCCCATTTTGTTGAAATATACCCGAAACTTATCTTTTCTTAAAGAAAGGGTAATTTTTGGGGTTCAACAGGCTTCATATACAGTCTAGTATTTTGGGTTGTGGTCCAGTCTCACATTGTTTTGCACGAAAAAGTAATTTGACTGTGATACTTTCAAGGATAATATTTTCATATGATTTTTATTATTATTTTTTGAATGTTTAAGTTGAAGAGAATTGTTTAAGTTGCATGTATTCTCGAGGTTAAGCCAAGATAGATCAATACAAAAGGTTCGCTCGATCCAGTTTAGGTACCGGGTGCCGGTCACCAGTCACCGCTCGTTCAGAAAATGGGCCGTGATAAAGATGGTACCAAAGCCACTCCGTATTAGCCTTGTCGATGTGGGTCAGAGTTCAAGACTGAGTCTAGGCGAATCCTGGGTACGCGGGGCAAACCTAATTGCTGAGTCTAGGCGAATCTCGGGTACGCGAGGCAAACCTCAGCGAGGACACTAAGTCCATAAGAGGTGGTATATGTGATACCCCAGCTAAAGATTAAGTATCCCACATCAGCAAAACACATGAGTAATCCTGAGTATTTAAGTAAGCATGCCTTAGACCCTAGTGACGCGTTTTAAAGCCGTGAGGTTCTAGACCTTAGGCGGACAATATCACTAGCGGGCTTCGGCTGTTACAGACTTTGATACAGTATATTTCTTGTAAACTCTTAACAAATTCGATTGACTGTCCTAATCTGATTTAGGCTAATACACTAAATTGCAGAGTAGGGATCTTACCATTTTGACTCCAGAAGAACCATCTGGGAAAGAAATATTCTTTTTTATATGCTTTTTACATTACTTTTTTATTGTTGTTATTATTTTCCCGTGGTTTCAGTGATGTGGTTTATTTTTTCTGGTTATGGATAGTGGACGTTATGAATTGCAATCTACAAACAATGTGCAAGACTTTATAAACCAACCAGCCGTCATTGCTATGAAAAAGCAAAAATATGGATTGGATGATGATTTTGATATGTCATTGTTCCATTTGTTTTGCAATCACAAGATGATGTGTGTGATACACTATCTATTATTATGGGGATCTAGACATTATATACGGTAACAGATTTAGAAACATCTAATGTTTAGATTCTATGTAATTTTGTACTAGTCCAACAATTTTTTGATTTTGTTCTTCTTTTATTATACATTTGAATTTGTGTTTTTTTACACTATATTAGTGTTATTCATTATATTTTTAAGCATAATTACATGTTACATATTGTTGATTTTAGCTAGACTTTAGTCTTGTTAGGGGTGGTGGGACTTGTTATTTAGCAAAGGGTGTAGGTGAAGTATTGCCCGTGTAATAACTCAAAGTTGTTTGTCTTCGAGAATTTTATTAGCTGTTGATGTCTGTTTGCTGCTTAGGCGACAACACTCCAATGTTCTTGCATGAGATAGTTTGTGGCATGGTGAAGGCAACTTGCTACCTGGGAGGGTGCATTTTTAGAGCTATTTGTGTAGGGTGTTTTGTTATGTGGTAATGTTTGGGAAGTGCTGCTTATGAGGCAACATTTTTAGGCTATTGCGTTGGAACATTTGTGACATGGTGTAGGAAAAGTATTGCCTAGGCAGCTTTATTGCTATTGGGTCATGGATTAGGTATGTTGAAAGGGGTCGGGGGGATCAATACTTTAGTGCTAGTTGGGAGTCAACACTTTAGTGCTATTATGTGGTGAAAATTGGGATATTTTTTCAATTTAAGAACTCTGTGGTCTAAAATGCAATTTTTTTATAAGTTTTTGTCTTTATTAAAAACTGAAAAAAGAGAGGAAAATTTATTTGGCATTAAAATATAAAGTTCAACTGTCTCTTCATTTTCCTAACTCACTCTCTCTCACATCCTCTCGGTTAGAGCAAAAAATAAAAGGCATTGTGACTGTCATTATTGTGTACTTTTCCGGCAAGATTTTTTGCTGACATCCGTAAGTATTACATTCACTATATTATCTGTATATATTTTGTATTTTTAAGCTTGATTTTACATCTATTATTGTATTTGTTTGTATAACCATTTTTTATATTTTAGGTGATGATTTCCATCATTATTTTTATTGTTTCTCTGGTAACTATGATTTTATATCGAGTGTGTGAGATTATAGAGTAATTTAATATTGAATTTCAATTGTTTTTGTCTGTTTTGAGATAGTATTGAAGTATGATTATGGTTAGGTTAATTTTTGTTATATTATTTGTTTATTAGATTTTATGTGTGTTGGATTTTTTTGTTTGTTTTGCATTTTTTTTTGTCGGTTTGCATGCGTCGCCTATTTGGTTTTTATGCTCATCTTTTAATGTATTTTAGTAAGCATTGTCCCTCAGTGTGATTATACTTGTTTATGGTTTCGTCAATTGTTTTTGTTTGAGTGCGTGATGTTGTTGAGTTATTTAGCACTCTGTGGGGGAATTAGTAATGGGTTGTCTCTCTCTATTTGTGTATGTGTAGTTATGGAGTAGTGTAGGGAAATCTAATGATATATGTTATACCCTCTGTCCCATTTTAAGCGTCTGGATTTGACTGGGTACGATGTTTAGGAAAATAAGGAAGACTTTTAAATTCTACAGTTTAAAAGTAAAGATGTGGTAATGTGGGCCAGAGCCTCTAAATCTTGTGGTCCAAACCAAATTTTAGAATTAAAGAGTTACTAAATATGGAAAGAGACACTCCTTTTGGGACAGAGTAAAAAATAAAGGTAGACACTTAAATTGGGACAGAGGGAGTAATAGTTTTTTCGTGTGTTTGGTAATGGTATTAAGTTATGCAGATGACCTAGGTCTTTTTTATGTATTTTTTTGTTGGTTTATTTGGATTGTATGTGTGTGTTTATGTTGCTATAGTTTCAGATTTTAAATATTTGTTATTTTAGTGTTTTAGTTTTGAAGTTTTTAGACTTATGTGTATGTATTTAGTCTATGCAAACTTTTTATTGAACATGGCTGAAGTAGTGACCAACAGAGACCGATCGTATATTCATTATGATGACTGGTTTCGAACACGACCAGCTTGGAGAGGGGATCTTTGTTTTCATACTTTCCTTGAACGTCGTCTAACAACGAATCAAGTTTCTTTATTAAAACAACGTGTTTTTGAGTAATTCATGGAGTTAGATGTGATAAAAGTCATTTGGGAAGCAGCTTCATTGTATGCTTTTGTCGGAAGTTCCCCGCGACAGGAAAGCTGCGATGGGGTTTTGTGTTAGAGAAAATTTTGTGGAGTTTGATGTTGATATATTTGGTGTTGTTGCTAGATTGAATACTAATAATGAGAATATTCCAACTGTGAATGAATTGATGGCTCGAGGAGGTTGTGAGTTTCTAGATAGATTTTTAATCGGTACTGATGGCAAGGCAATTACTGTTATAACTATGTCTGAGTTGGAGTTTGTGTTGACTTATAGGCAGAATCTCTTCCTTGAGAATGATGCAGATGCTGTCCAGCTTTTTCAGATCTATATATTGGGGCATGTTTTATTTGGTGGGTGGTCTTATAAATTTGTTGAAGCTAAATACATTCAGTTGATAGATGATATTGTCAGTATGGATAGGGTTTTCTAAGTTTTAGAAAAATATTGAAGTCGTTAAAGGGTGCTTTCGATACGGGGACAAAGCGTCCGAAGGGTTCATACTAGCTTGTTGGCTTCCCATATGTTGTCATGGTTTGGGTTAGGGATATTCTTCCTTCCTATGGGAAAGCATTTGTGACTATTGTTTCTAAGGAATTGCATCTTCTATTGTTATGTTGCCAGCGCTCCCGGACTCTACAGTTTGATACGGTTGAGCCTTTGTACACTCCCAACAATCATCGGTTATTACATTACATTATATTTTCTATTTAATACTTTTTAAGTATTTGTTTTAAAGTTTTCTCAATTCTTATATTTCATTTCTTTATTTTAATAGAAAGGCGGTATTGAGTTTTTTAGTTTTCCGGACAAGCTACCAAAGAAGAAGGAGGTGTCAAAGCAACATAGTGAAAAGGATTATGCGGCTTTAGAAAACCATCTAATGGTAAGCATTTCTTATTGTGTGTTGAGTTTTTTTACTTTTGATATATATGTTTATACTTGCCATGTTAGTTTTTGTGCAGAATATGGAAAAGTTATTTTTCAATAAGTTTAAGAAGGTTGTGGCGTAGTAGTTTTCAATTTAGTCCTAGCTTACCACCCTTACAAAAATTATTTTACGACAACCATACAGATTCTAGGGAGTCTACTTGTCCTAGCGCACATGTTCAGCATCAGTTTGCCAAATTCGTATCTCCGTCAAGAAAATTCAATGGTGGCAGGGAAGGTGTGGATGTTATCGCAGTAGCATCTCCTAGATGATTTGTTGGTGATCAAGGACAAGTTTCTTCTTTGATGGAAGAGAATATGTTTTTTGCTGGTGTTGCTAGGGCGAGTGTAATGAATGTTGACATGGTTAGAGAGAAAAATTTGTTAGTCGGGGATGCGCGGACTAGTGCACCAAAAGAATTTGAATATGTTTTGGAGGAATGACATTGTTTCAATTTCCAGTTTGGAGCAAGAAGTCCAATTTCTACTGGTAATTTGATGATCTCTGTGTCTCCTACTATCAATGATGCAATTGATTCTATGATGGTGAATGTGCCTAGTAGTGGAGTGATAAGAGATTTTGGTGAAAAAAGTGGCCGAGTGGTGGGAGAATATCTTGTTGCAAGCAAAGTTGTCGATGATGTATTAGAAAAAGAAATTTGTTCTGATATTCGGGTGAAGGGATCTATTGAAGCATTTGGTGGTGAGGCTACACGCGGTGATGATGGTAATGTATTATTTCTTGGTGGAGATGTTGCAGATATTGACTGAGTGGTCGACAAAGATGCTGAAGTTGTTATGTGAGCTGTTGGGAAAGACTTGATTGTGGATTCATTGAGTGATGGAGAAATAGAACAAGAAGTTGCTTCTAATATTTTTGCGGGGGAATTCCTGTAGAGGGTGGTGGTGAGCAGGAAGACAAGTCTGCTACAACGAGTGTGGTTGTAAGGTATCAGATGATGTTGTTGGCTCGTTCATCATGAGAGTTGTGTCTGAATTATCTGTTCGTGAGGATACTTTTTAAACTCCCCCAGCTAGAGACGATAAGGTATGTGTAGGTGTGGCATACTTTCATCTTTAATCATTCTACAAGTGTTCTACAAGTGTGACAACCTTTAGAGATTGATTTTCTTTTTGCATGGTATAGTCTTGAAAATCCCCCACCTTTTTTTTCCTTTTTTTAAATACAAGTGAAAGTGTTGGCTAGGTGTAAGCAATTCGGTATGCCATTTGATGCAATCTAACTAAGGAAAATAAGAACTGTGAGGGCAAAAATATGCCACCTACTATTACGGGGATACGAGTCCAGCTGGTGAGACTAGGCTTATCTTACAAGTCACCGGGCACAGAGGATACACGCCCGCTCCTTGGGCCAATGACCGTTCCGGCGGCGCGACTATAGGACGCGAGGCATACATCCCATCGCCTTAGGTTGACAATCTCCTAGTTAGGGTTTAGTGTATACCACTGCCTTGAGTTATAAGCCCATAGCCTTATTAGTCTTTGTGTTTTACCTTAATTAGGACTGGGTATCCACTACTATAAATACTCCTTCTTACATTGTATTGTACAACAAAGCAATTTACCACTGAATACAGCTATTCTTAAGGAATAAATTTACTTTGCTTTTCTTGCTCATTATTTCTCTCTTTTATTTACTTACTTTTCTGTCGAATTTACTGTATTGCTTGTGACATTATTCTAAATTAATTATTTAACCTTGAAACCCGATTGTAGGCATAAACAATTTAGCGCCCACAATGGGGCCCAGGCAATTGTAGGTATTCTACGAAGGAAAAGGCGCAATCATGTTTTATGATAGTAGTAACATTCCAAAGAACACTACAGACGCAGTAAATGAATCCATGAAAGATCCCAGTGATCCCAGCGTGCAACCAAAGGATCATATTGAACAACTGAAAGACCCTTCCCATGAGGCAATCCATGTTGCCAACGATGGTGAAGGCGACGAACCTCCGGAAGGGCGGAATTCGAGCAATATGGTTGAAGGGATATCACAGAAGTTAGGAGCGATGTTTGCTGGATCGTCTCATGTACCAGCTTCCCGCGAGGAACAGCGCCCATAAACCATACACCAGCATCCGTACCTAAACGCATGCTAAACATGGATGCCGCCCCTAAAGGTTTATAAACTATCAACAGTCAACATCTTAAGGGAGCGCCTGTTATTTAGGACCTCATAAAGGAGTTGAAAGGCCATCCACGACCGGATTGGTAAACCACCCCACCTTACCATGGTGGATGAGCAAAAATTTTACAAGCATGCTTACAAAGCAAGCGCTTCATTAGTCCACATACCAAAGCACTTTCGCTTGCCGGATAACTTGAAGTACGACAGAACAATTGATCCGGATGAGCATATTGTTGCATATTACACGGCTGTAAAGAGTAACGAGGTCACCGAGGAAGATATTCAGTCCGCTCTAGTGAAGAGGTTTGGCTCAACTTTGACCAAAGGCGCCTTTCCTTGGTACACCCAGCTACCAATGGGCTCCATCAAATCATTCACTTAGACACAAGAACTAATCAAGAAAGCACATTCTGGTGCCCGCAAGCGGGAGAAGCGCGTGGAGAATATCTTCGAGATCCGTCAGTGTGACGACGAACTACTAAAGGACTACCTTGACAGGTTTCAGCGGGAATGCATGGAGCTTCCTCCAGTCCCCGATAATATTATCGTGGTAGCCTTTGGCAAAAGTCTCAACTAAAATAAGGTTAGCTACCAGGGAACTGCAGTGGAGTTTGACTCAACATCTTGTGACAACATGGAGTGCATTACATCAGAGGTACACTGAAATGCTTCGCTTGGAGCCAGACCACACCCAGAACGCTGAAGCTGAGCGAAGGAAGAGAGCAGGGAGTCCCTCTCTAGAAAGTGAGGGGGACAGAAGAAGAACAAAAGCAAAAGTCAAGAACCAGGCAGGAATCAGGAAGTAGAGCAGTTCCCAAGGATCTGGATACCAAGGAAAGCGGACACAGTCCCGTAGCTTCAGAGATGTTGGTTTGCAAGTCAATGTTGTAGATTTAGTTTCCAATCACTTTGGAAAACATGGTGCGAGGGTCCGATGGCCGCCTACCTAAAAGGAGCAACATGGAGGAGCGCAACGCCCTATTATGATTTCTACCGCAGCAGTGGCCATGCTACAGTTGATTGCAAGGCCCTGATGATCGAAATCGAGCATCTGTTGAAAGAGGGACTCCTCGAGGAGATGATTGAAGAAGGACCACATCGTTCGAGAGCGCTAGATTTTGAAAATTTGAGGACCATCAATGCAATCTTCACGGTTCTGGAACCAATCGCAGTATGGGGGACTACAGAGTCGGGGGAATTGCTCAGTCCAATCTCATTCAGCCCAGAGGAAGAAGGAGAGTATCAGAGCGACCTCGTCGTTTTCGTAGACATATCCGTCCTAGGCATCCAGCAAGCTCTAATCAACCCAGGGGGTAGCGTGAATGTTATTTTGATGGAGATGCTGAAGAATACACGTCAACGCCACCAGGTAACTTCAAGTCCTCGGAACATAGTTAGTTTAATGGCTGCCGAGAAGAACCTGTCGGGGAACTAGTTGTATCGGTCCATATACCGAGCATGTTGAGTGTTACTCCCTTCCAGGTGCTGAATTGCAACTTGTCTTATAACGTCATATTAGGATGGCCTTGGATACATAACGTTAAGGGAATACGCGCAACACTCCATCAAGTCTTCAGATACCCGACTTTTCACAGGTTTAATAACTTACAGGGTGAGCGATCTTCACTTGGAAAATATTATCCTACTTATGACGGGGATCTTGGTGTTGGGCCAGTAGCCAAAGTAAACATGACCGAAGAGGAGTCCATCAAATTGGAGGCCATGGAACGAGAGGTCAGAGAAGAGATCAACTAATTGCGTGATCGATTGACAATGATGGATCAGCTAGTCCCCAAAGTAACAAAATTGGTATATAAGCTCTTGGAGGTGCTGCGGAGACAAGGAGGACCCCTATGGCTGATACAGAGTTACCTGACAATAGCCTAGCCAAATATACGACTACTACAACTTCCAGTAATAGCCGAGCTAGAGTCAAGTGAGAATTCATTATTGTATGTTTCAATTTCAGAGATAGCATGGAATGCAGTCCTTGTACGAGAAGAGAATGAGAGGTAATTTCCCGTAAAGTACGCCAGTAAAAGACCTTCGCGCTAAAATAGGTTTCTACTTTTGCTCTTTCAGTTTATTTCGGCCATGATCATGGGAATCCCAGGAGCTGCACTCATATTTTCTTGGCTATACGGTTATCATGATCTCCTCCACATTGGTACAGACGATATTGTCTAAACCCGAACTGTCAAAGGAGATAGCAGAATGGGCTGAGAAACTAGGAGAGTATGACATTATCGCTAACCCAGAACACCCATCGAGTCATAGGAATTGGAAGGTTTCACCTCAAATTTCGTGGAGAAACTGGAGTCAAAGGCGGAGAAGTCAAAGTGAAGAAACGATCCAAACTGGGTGTTGGGAGATCAGCACTGACGTGGATCTAAAAAGGGAAGAAGCCGACCTCGAACTGTGGGCCAAGGCACCCAGTGGGATGGTCTTCTGTAAGACCGCAAGAGCTTAGAATGATGAAGAGAGTATGAAGCCATAATTCAAGCTCTTAACTTGGCCTACATACTAGGGGCCAGGGAGCTCAGCCTCTTTAGTAGCTCCCAGCTGGTGGTCTATCGAGTAAAAGAAGGTTTTATCGTTGAGGGGATTTGTATGCTGGATCGGCAGGAGAGAATGAAAACACTTTTGGAAAATTTTCCGACATGGGAATTTGTCTGTCGGGAAAAAAGCTCAAGCGATGGTGAAGCGTCTAAGGATTCATGCAACCAGAAAATAGTGGTTGAGTTAACCCCCGTGGACCTGATGAACCTTGAAGTTCCAGACACAAGATCCGTCACAGGGCAACGCAAGCGCTGGTAACCTATTTATGCAAAGGAATACTCCCCGAAGACTAATTATAAAAGCAGACAGCTGCGGAAGAAAGTAGTTCATTATTGTTTGATTGGCACAGAGTTGTACCATTAGGTCGTTAGCAGCCCAAAGGTAACATCTCCAGGCTCAGCACCCTCAAGCAGGGAAGCCCAAGTACACGCCCCCAAACCTTCATTGGGGATCGAGTGTGAAGTATCTTGCGCTTTTTAAAGCATTTATTTTTATGTTGAGTTCTTTTTAACTTTGATAGCAGTATTTTCATACTCATCAATCATGTTACGGATTTTCATCCACAAAATCTCAGGCCTAGTGCCCTTTTAAGAATAAAACTACTATTTTAGTTAGTCAGTTTTACTTATTTATTCAGATCCATCTACGATCCAACTATTCATAGCCCCGACCAGACCTAAGTTAAAGTAATACACTCACTTTTGGCTACAAAAAGTAGGGTATACTACTCGCTTAGAGCTAGACCACGTCTAGCTCAACCACCAGGCATTACTCGTACGTTGAATTCGTTAATTCAACAACTGCACCTGCATGCCGAGGGGGATGCCTATTCACATAGTGCCAGAAAGTCTTAAATACTCGGGTCACTAAGCAGAGACGTTCGAAGTCGAACACAAAAGTGCCCGTTACCACACGGGCTAAAGTCATCCCATTGTGGGCGCAACTCAAGTCATCACCCATTGACGCAAATGAAGCGCCCTTCAGTACGCACGCCTGTCTCTCGAAGACACTAGTACAGAAAGGCACACAAAACATACTGATTGACTACACATTACACTACATGTAATAACACAAGTGCGTATAAAATTATTGATGAACGACTATTTCATTAATAGCAAATAGTCCATAGGCTCATAATATACAATTAGCTCTTCCTGAATACAATATTTGTTCATAATAATTGTAAAAATGGAAAGGGAAGACTAAAAACAAAGAGCTCCTCAGGATTAACATGGTTGAAGATCCTTCATATGGATTGTAGCTACAAGTTGTAAAACAGTTCGGAGTTCTTCTTTTCTTCTGGCAGCCTGAGATATGTCAGCCTGAGCATTCCCTCAAGGTACACGGCTAATGGCACAACCAAAGCCTGTTTGCTTGATCAAAGAAAGGGATCTCGAAAGCATCTGAGTACAGGCCTGACCTCCTCCATCTTGCCCGATGAACTCGAAGAGAAACCTGAAGACTCGACGCAGAGTTAGAAAGAAAACTTGACCGTCCGACTCAACCTCAACTGGTCAGACCAGAGTGTACAGCCCTGCAGATCTTCAAGCACAAAGAGGAGCTCACCAAGGATGGAGAGGCTTGAGCTGGGAACCTACCACAAGGGAGCCTCTTCCCTCGGGTATCTTACAGCCAATGGCCAATGAAGCATTGCAATAGCGGTTCAGCTGAAGTAGATAACCAAGATGAAAATCATGAATCACGAGGGGATCCAAAGCTTGGTGACACCTCAGCCACCCGGTGGTGTGAAGCTAAATCCTCTTACATGCCATAAAGTAGAGTCAGACAAGTAGACTTCAACCCTACTTCTTTAAAGAGGCTACCTAAGCACCAGAGAAATCCTGGCAGAGAAGCCGCATGACAGCTGAAAGGGCTAAGCGTCTTAACCTCGCATGACAAGAGGAATATCACAGCAACCGCCGTATTAGAAGATGAGCGCACCGTAATCAGTGCACATGACACAATGAAAACATCCCAAAGGACGTCATTAGTATCCCGATCAAACTTCATGACTCGGGGACTTCATTCGTTCCTTCACATATGAAGGAAGAAAAGAAGGTAACTGTGGATGAGTTTCCTCCTATAGTTCTGACATGCATCATCCATTCAGAATGAAGAAGATCTTCTGGGAATATCAAATCAGGATCGAAGGCAAACATGTTTTAGGAAAGAAATTTTTCTCAATGTCATAAGAAATTGTTGAAGAAGAGAAGTATTTTCTGAAGAGGAGTTTGTGATTTCTATACTATCATGAAGTCCCTATTTATAGGCAAAAAAGAGATAAGGATGGCATATGAATCGGTCAAGCGTCATTATTGGTGAATATATGAAACGATTATGAGCAGTTAATAGCAGTTCTTGGAAAGGTGCATGGAATTAGATGAAAGCATGCAGAGTTCTGGAAGAAAGCAACATCATTCTCGGTCAAAGATACTGCGAGTCTCAAGGAGTCAGTGAGATATCTTTTTGTCTCAATCTTGTACGCCGCTTCACTTCCTGATTGCTTGCGTCAGCACTCAGTAAGTAGGGGGACTGACTCTGTGGGCAAAAACACGCCACATACTATTACGGGGATACGAGTCAAGCTGGAGAGACTAGGCTTATCTTACTAGTCACCGGGCATAGAGGATACACGCCCGCTCCTTGGGCCAATGACCGTTCAGGCGGCGCGGCCATAGGACGCGAGGCATACATCCCACCGCCTTAGGTCTATAGTCTCCTAGTTAGGGTTTAGTATATACCACCGCCTTAAGTTATAGGTCCATAGCCTACTTATTCTTTGTATTTTACCTTAATAAGGACTAGGTATCCACTACTATAAATACCCCCTCCTTACATTGTACTGTACAACAGAGCGATTCACTGCAGAATCCGGCTATTCTCAAGGAATAAGATTACTTTACTTTTCTTGCTCATTATTTCTCTTTTTTTTTTTTTACTTATTTTTCCATTGTATTTAATTTATTGCTTGTGACGTCATTCTAAATTAATTATTTAACCTAGGCGACCGATTTTAGGCATAATTAAGAACAAGATAGTAAGCTAGACGTGATTCAAACTAGAACAATGAATATAGTAGGAACTAGTCTACTCACCCCCTTGTTAGAAGTAAAAGAACACCTAATCTATGTAACAATCCTCAAGAATAACTTGTGTCTTGAAAATTGAATGATCAATTGATGGAAAATATGTTCAATTTCGATTTCACTAAAAAGGAACAAGTTTCCAAGTTTCTGTGGGAAAAGCATAAAGTTGCGTTCTTTCTCAAAGTTGTGTAAGCTATAAATAACCTAAGTGTTAGGGATTATATAGGAGCAGCCCCCATGCCTAAAATAACTTGGGAATAGCCATCAATTAGGCTATTTTTAAAAGAGACCACGCAGGGTCAATAAAGTGCTATTGAACTAAAATAAGTATAGCTATGCAAAGCACCAAAATTCTGAAAATTAACATGTGTTTTAGGCGTCTAAACATGCAGCTTGTTGAGGTGCTCGTTAAGCTCTCAAAAACTCAGCCTCAACTCTCTATCAACACTTTTCTTTCTACAATGCTCACCAACGTGCTTCTTGTCGCCTTTAGCATGTTGTCCGCTTCCTCCTTGCATACTTGCACTATCATAGCTCTTTAACACCATCACATAAATATCATGTAGCTCCTTAGCTTGACTCCTTGTAAATGGTCTTGATGGCACGAACTTAGCTTGATCAGGCTTGAGTGCATAATGCTCCCCTTCTTGAGAAGATTTTGTCCTCGAAATTGACCCATTATCATCTCTCAAAGAGGCATTACCTGCAACACAAGGAGTTAAGTCAGAAACATTGAAAGTTTTAGAAACATTATATTCACTAGGCTGGTCTATAATAAAGGCGTTATTGTTCATATTTTGAAGCACTTGGAACGGACCATCTCCCCTCGGGGCTAGATTCCCCTTCCTTTGGCTCGAAAACCTCTCCTTTCGGAAGTGCACCCAAACTCAATCAGCTTTCTTCATATCCAGCTTTTTCCACCCCTTATTCTTCCTGTATTCTACCTTCTAATAGGAATCCTCCAAGTTCTTCCTTACCTTAGCGGCTGCCCGGCTTTCACCTTCAACATTAATAGTTGCATCTCTAGGTATAAACACATTCAAATGGAGTCATACTATTCATTCTATGCACAATTCTATTATAAGCAAACTCCATAATAGGTAACCTATCAGCCCACATCCCAGCCTTACTTTTGGTCATAGCTCTAGGAAGAGCTCCCGAGGTGCGGTTAAGAACCTCAGTTTTCCTATTAATGTGAGGGTGATGATGACGTAGAAAACAACAATTTGGTGCCAAGAGTACCCCACAAACACTTCCAGAAGTGACTCAGAAATTTAGAATCCCTATCACTAACAATTGTACAAGGCACACCATGCAGTTTTAAAATATTAGGAATTAACAGAGAAGCCACATGTTATGTATCATCACATTTTCTACAAGGGATAAAATGAGCCATCTTTGAGAACCTATCAGAAACCACATATATACTATCATGACAACCTCAAGAACGAGGAAACCCCATTATAAAATCCATTGAGATGTCTACCCAAGGACTAGTAGGGACAGTTAAGGGAGCGTACAAACCATGGTTATGAGACCTAGACTTAGCCTGTTTGCTGTCTAAACAAGCACCATAAACACGCTCAACATCACGCCTCATCTTAGGCCAATGAAACTGCTCACCTAGAATAGCCAAGGTCTTATCTACCTCAAAATTACCTATCAAGCCCCCACAATGTGCCTCACGAACCAGCAACTCACGCCATAAAGATTAAGGTATACAAACTCTCCCCTTCTTAAAAAGGTACCCATCATGCTATTGATACTTCTCTAGTCGCTGCGCACTAGGTACAACATCATATACACTCTTAAGCTTAAGTTCATGCATGTATATAGACTAAATACTCTCAAACCCGTAAGCTTAGATGCTAAAGTAGTAGCTAAGGAAAACTTCCTAGAAAGTGCGTCAACAACTACATTCTCTTTTCCCTTTTTGTAATAAATTACGTAAGGGAAACTCTAATGAACTAAACCCATTTGGCATGCCTCTTATTCAGCTTCTCTTGGCCCCTAAGATGTTTGAGCGACTCATGATCACTCCTAATGACAAACTCCCTATGCCATAGATAGTGCTGCCAATGAGTTAAAGTTCTCACGAGGGCATACAACTCCTTGTCATATGTGGAGTAATTCAAAGCAGGCCCTTTCAACCTCTCTCTAAAATAAGCAATAGACTTCCCATCTTGCATTAGGATGCATGCTATCCAAACCCCCGAGGCATCACACTCAATCTCAAATGCCTTGCAAAAACCATGCAATTGTGACAATGGGGCAGAACTAAGCCTATGCTTCAACTTTTGGAAAGCCTTCTCTTGAGGCTCTCCCAAAACAAAGGGTCGATCTTTCTTCACCAACTCAGTGAATGGTGTTGATATTGATACGGGGCAAACCACAACCACAAGGCCTTTTACTAGAAGCCAAGCCGAAGCACTTCATGATGCTCAATTATACTCGATTCAGAAAGGCGTTGATGATACGAGCTTTGGAGACCATTTGAAGATCATACACTTGAGCTCGTTTGAAGAAGGAATGGAAGACCCCCAGTGAGTGGGCGGAGCACCCAGACCATAGGCGGAGTGCCCAGACCATAAGCGGAGCGCTTAGCACAAAAGCCAGGCTGCTCACCAGGCGGAGCACCTGACTAGGGGGAGTGCCCAGGTCATGGCTCCACCAGGCGAAGCGCCAAGCCCAGGTGGGGCGCCCAAAGTGCTGAAGCTTTCACTTATTTTTTGTTGAACTTCCTATTTTAGCTCTAGTGTTCTATTATGTTTCAACCTAGCTGAGGGGCTTTTTAGACATTTCATTTGGTTGTAAAAGGGTGCTATAAATACACCTTTCATTATTTATTACAATTCAATCTACCTTGAACACAAATATTATTGCTCTAAAAAATACATGTATTGTTTTGGCTTGAAATCAATTGGAAGAATCCAAGTTGACCTTTAATCCTCCTTGATCATTCTATTTGCGAGAGCCAGGTGTCTCTTAAGGATAGTTGCATAGCGTAGGTTCTACTTGACTCGAACTAGGGTGTATCAAGACATCGTTCCTTGGTGCTACCTCGTAAGTTGTTCTTGTCGCGTCTCGCTTTTATCTTTATTTATCTCTTCCGTAGTTTTTTCCTTATCAGTTGGTATCAAAGCAAGGCTCGGGTGTTGTTTCTACAAACCCTCGTTCCTTGTTCGACTTTTTTTTACCTTATCTTTATTGTTATCCATGTGTTTGTTCTTGAAAAATTGAAAACCAAGAAAAAAATTCAGAAGTTGAAAAATCCAAAAATTTGCTAGATCTTGCTTGTTGTATCGATTTTGTTGGTGTTAGTTATCGGGGAATGTTTGTTGACGTATTCCCGTTGATTAGGTACCCACAAAATACGATTTGAAGTTGTTAATCAAAATCTTGAAAATCAAATCTCTAAAGTTGAAAAAAATCACAAAAATTTCTAGATTTGGTTCGTTGTAGTGATTTCTTGGATGTTTGATATCGGGGATTGTTCTTTGATGTTAACCCGTCCTTTTGATACCCATATAACGTTATTTGGTGTTGTGGTTTGAGAATCGAAGTTTTGAATCTCAAATTTTTGAAAACCCTTTGAAAATTTGTTCAAAAATCTTGGAACAAGCTTGTTGTTGGTTGTTTATTGGATTAAATCATTGGGGTTTGTTTGTAGCAGCTTAAAACACCTTTCGGTATCATCAAAAGTGGAAAAACACCTAAAATCGTTGGAAAATTTTCTTTAAAATCATCAAAATCGTGTTCTTGACGAGCTGAAGCGCCAGACTTAGGCGGACTGCCCAAAACCAGGCGCTCCGCCCAGCTAACAATCTGATCAAATATTTCCAAAATCTAGGCGGACCGCCCACTGCCTAGGCTGACCGCCCAGAATCCTGATATGGGTTCGGGTAGTTGTTTCCCTTAGGCTTTCGTATTTGTTTGTTTCCGTTGCTTCCGGCTAATACTTTGAGAGTAACACTCCTACTGAATTAGTACTAGTTCATTGAGTGATTAGGATACTTGTGCCTAGGGGAGAGTAGACCTCAAAGAAGACTCGTAGTTTAATTTTTGCTTCAAGTGCGCACTAAATAGCGTAACGTTCATCGAGTCCCATCAACTCCACTCTTCCCAAAGAGTTTTTGGTTCTTGTGAATTGGTTTGGTTATCGAGGAAGTTGATCAACTACGAGGAGGCCATTGATCTCAAGCTTGTGTGAACCTACCCCAACTTGAGTGAACCCGAGCGACAATCAAAAGTGAGGGAGTGCGTGAGGACTTCTACTATAATCTCTTTTCTTGTTTTTGATTGTTTGTAGGTACATAGCAGAAGAGAAGGTAAAGAATACCATTGAGGTTCCAATCGACGTCTTGGCTAACCTATTGGCCGAGGTGAAATCTCTAAACCTCAAAATAGAAATGCTTGAAAGAGAAAGGACCCCGAGTGTCCACAAAGATGCTGGAGAGGGCACAGGTGATGGTTCAACCGTGAGATCGGAGCGATCTGCCGAGTTAACTCAAAAACAACGGCTGAAGAGGAGGCTCTTGTTCGAGAAAGATTGTTGGGCAATCCCCAAGGTGAAGTTCCACTCATGCGGGCCCGAAAAAATGTTGTACCCCTTGAGCAAGTTGATGAAGCTCAAGAAAGGGAGGGCCCCGGACTTGGTGAAAATTATGATGAAGGTCGAGGGCGAGGTCGAGGACCTCCAAGGGCTTTTGTAGGGAGGAACTTAAGGCAAGAATATGATGGTGTATGAGTACTACGGGGGTCAACCGGAACCAATCCGTGGGGGTCGTGACAACAACTTGAATAGTGTAGAGATCACTATCCCACCCTTAAAATGGACTAGTGATTCGGAGAAATTCCTTGAGTGGAAGGTTCAATTGGAGCGGATATTTGATACAAATGACATGTCCGAGGAAAAGAAAGCCACTTATGCCATTGCTTCATTTGAGTCGTATGCCTCCACATGGTGGGAATCCGTCAAGAGGTCAAGAAGAAGAGTTAGGATGCGAATGAACATTACTTGGGAGGAATTGAAAGAGGTGATGAGCACCAAATATGTTACACCCAAGTATAGGCAAGAACAACTCAAGAGGCTTTATGAGTTGAAACAAGGCTACAAGTCCGTTGATGAGTATTTCAACGAATTTGAAAAGAATCGAATGGCCCTTGACATGGAGACCGAAGATGAAGAGCAAGCTATCATCTGATTCAAGAACGGCTTAAGCTGGGAGATTGCTTCTCAATTGAGGCTACACATCTTTTATTCTCTACAAGATGTATGTGATGCCACGGTTGAAGCCGAAATGTGGCTCAAGGAAGAGAAAACTCCTCGCTATATGAGTACTACTTCTACTCCAATGAACCCAAAGAACGGAAAAGCCCGAACACAAGTGGTGCTAGTTGAAGTCGTGATGTCAAGAAGCCTTTTGAGAAGGCCACTCCAAGAAGCGACTTCAAAGAAGTGGGATGTAACTCTAAAACTCAATTAAATACCCCTTCTCCTTCTTCTTTTCTATGTCACAAGTGCAAAGGCTATGTTATGGCCACTTTGCCAAAGATCGCCCCACCCAAAAAACAATGATAATCATGGATGATGGGATGGTGTATGATGAGGAAAGTGAGCCAGAGGGAGAGGTCGTTGCGGATGGTGAGGTAGTTGAGGGAGAAGAGGATGTAGCCGAGGGTGATGACCCTAGCATATTCTTAGTTGTACGTCGTAGCTTGAGTACCATGATGGGCGAGGAGGAGGTGGATATGCAAAGGGAGAACTTGTTCCATGCTATGTGTAAGGTGAAGGGACAAGTGTGCTCCATGATTGTAGATTCGGGTAGTTATACTAACGTGGTGAGCCAAACCTTGGTCTCACAATTGAAATTGCCTACCCTGAAACACCCAAACCCCTACCGATTACAATGGTTGAGTGAATGTGGGAAGTTGAAGGTGGTGAAGAAAGTCTTGATAAAATTAAAAATTTGGAGTTATCAAGACGAGCTTATGTTTGATGTAGTGCCAATGCAAGCTTGCCACCTCTTGTTTTGTAGGCCTTGGCAATACGATATGAGTGTGGTACATGATGGCCAAGCCAACACATACACGGCCAAACATGATGGTAAGAAATATGTGCTCAAGCCCTTGACGCCTAAACAAGTGAGTGATGATTATAGGCGCATCAGGGAGTTGAGAGAAGGGGCTAATGCTAAGTCTGTTTGCTGATTTGTCGCACGAGTGTTCACAATTACCACGAAGGAATTAACGAAAATACTTTTGCATCCTAGACCGACGCACGATCAGAAAAGAAGGAAGTGAAACTTCCTAAATGCCATCATAGCCTCTCGTAGATAAGTACGGACGTCTACGTACCCATCAACGAAACTTTACTTAGACACTATCTTAGTATGGATAGACTCTAAACTGGGCTCTGATACCAACTAACACGACTCGGAATCCGGTTAGGCCGTGCGGGCACCCGACATCCTCCCCTAGACCCGTCGGGCGAACCGTTACCAGTTAAAATAGGAAAATAAATATAATAATTCATAAATAAGGACAAGACTTAAAAAATACAAAGATACTGATAACTCTAAGCTGTATAAAAGAAATTATAACTGACTACCCAATATACTAGGTTTAGGGCTATCCAGACTAGACATCTAAGAGTACAAAAGAAGACAGATACCTCCTGAAGGGAGCAAAATGACACGGAAATAATAACCAATAAACTGGTGGCCATCCGGAATAAAAGCTTGCTCACCCTGGCAGCTGAAGTCGTCTTTGCTCCTTCACAACGTGGCGAACTCAATCCTGGAGCGAATTTGTCGAAACGAAATAGATAGACAAGAAACAAACAACAAACAAGGGTGAGTCAAAAGGACTCAATAAGTGGGGCAGACTAGCCACCTCAAAAAAATAGGATAGCTAGCCAGGGAGAAGAAACAGATAAAATAAATTCCTCTTATCTAAATTATAAAAAGGCAGAGCTAGGTAATAACCGGAAACACGTATAAAACCATAAACCCAACCATGAATACGAGCCATAAACATATCAACAAATAAGCAATGCACGTATAAGCAGAACAGTATTCATGTACCACAAGTCTACCCAATGGTATGAAATGAAATGAGATGAAATGAAAAGAAATGAAATATAATACAAAGGGTCACATGTGTCCATCATCCCATCCCAAAGCGGAATACTCCTGCATTCGAGGAGAATCCAATCTGATAACCAACTGGAGCGGAATACTCCTGCTCCTGGGGCGGAATACTCCTGCCCCCGATATGATATAAACCAGAGGCGGAATACTCCTGCACTCTCCTGGGATGGAATACTCTTGCACCCGATATAATGTAAAGCTGAGGCGGAATACTCCTGCACTCAGTATCTGACATAAGAGCGGAATACTCCTGCTCCTGGGGCGGAATACTCCTGCTCCTGGGGCGGAATACTCCTGCACCCGATAAATTCTAAACCAGAGGCGGAATACTCCTGCACTCTCCTGGGGCGGAATACTCCTGCACACAATATGATATGCAATGTAATGCATATGAATGATATATAATGCATACGAATGCAATGTGATGCAATAATAACCCTTCACCGGCGCGGGAGTCTCCTCGACAGCCGGGAAGTAGATGCCAACTCATAACCAGAGTACAACGCTCAGATCGTCATTGCAATACCAACAACAGAACATAACATATAATATACAGTGTAAATCCAAAGCTAAGGCGTAATGAGTACGCCTATCGGCAGCTACACACGTAAGGAACACGTGGTAGAAAATCCAGGAGGCCAGGTGCCTCCAAAGAAATGGATATAAACACTTACCTCGTTAAAAAGTTAGCACAACCACTCAATAACCACTTTGTCCTTTATGTAAAGATGAGGCGGAATACTCCTGCACTCAGTATCTGACATAAGAGCGGAATACTCCTGCTCCTGGGGCGGAATACTCCTGCACCCGATAAAATGTAAACCAGAGGTGGAATACTCCTGCACTCTCCTGGGGCGGAATACTCCTGCACCCAATATGACATGCAATGTAATGCATATGAATGACATATAATGCATACGAATGCAATGTGATGCAATAATAACCCTTCACCGGCGCGGGAGTCTCATCGACAGCCGGGAAGTAGATGCCAACTCATAACCAGAGTACAATGCTCAGATCCTCATTGCAATACCAACAACAGGACATAACATATAATATACAGTGTAAATCCAAAGCTAAGGCGTAATGAGTACGCCTATCGGCAGCTACACACGTAAGGAGCTACACACGTAAGGAACACGTGGTAGAAAATCCACGAGGCCAGGTGCCTCCAAAGAAATGGATATAAACACTTACCTCATTACAAAGTTAGCACAACCACTCAATAACCACTTTGTCCTTTGGTTTCATTGCCAAACGATCACACTCTATTCAATAAGCAGAAAACTATATCAAATAAGGCTAAAGGCTTCATTCCCTACATCTTAGGGTAATCCGGTTAGAAACCTGATACCCTATTCACATACGCAATACGCAGGCCAAACCTATGTACAGAGTTTAAGGTCACATAACCAAACCCCAATTAAATTATATTCATATGTTGCCCATAACTTACTGAGTACGAATATATAATCAATTCCATTACCGGGGTCCAATTGACCCTTTAAACTATTAATTGAACTTATTAAAATGATGTCTAATATCCCAATTTTCATCGTTAAAATATATTCAAATACACGTAATAAACTCAAATAATTCATTAAGATCATTACCTGAATGTTTTGGGGTGAAAATTCTATCTTTTCTCCGGCTCTTTTCTCATTTTCTGGAATTTTTTCCTTGCTTCATTTCTGCTTCTTATTTCTGTTTCTGTTGCTTTCTGTTCTTGTTTTAGACAAAAGCTATAGCACCACTGCCATGTCACCTTTCCTTTACTTTCCTTTTTTGTTTTTTTGTCTTTTCTTTTATTTTATTTTATTTTCGAGACAAAAATTAAATAGTGCCCTGCGATATTCGAAATAATTCCAAAATTTGCATATAAGTTATACAAAATATATGTAGCATACTCGCTAAGGCGGATATCAAATCGGGTTCCCGAAACTCGAAATACGAATTTAAATGGAAAAAGGTCAAATTATTTAACTTTCGGCATTTTAGTGGAAACTAGCCGAACAACCTCGAAATTCACTTTCGAAAAATCACAAAAGTCACAAATAATCATACGAACCAAGCGGCGCTTTCGGATTTTGAATCGGAGCTCATTCGCCAAAATCGAGCTCGAAAATCTCTTTTTAATATTTATCGACAATAAAAACTGAAACCTTCTTCCGATGCCTACCAAATGAGGTCTGACTTAGCTCAAATTTTATAGATAAGTCTCAATAGATCTTACAAATATTTTTAAATTATCGACACGCCAATCAAAGTCCTAACTTCCAAAACGACTAACCGAGGTCGTTTCAACTCCCTACTTGCTAGTGTATAGCACCGAGGCGGTGATACTAGCGGAAGTCGAGATACCATCTTTAAGAATCATACAAGAGACATAGTTGAAAGACGCTGAATGGATCAAAGGAAGGATGGAACAGTTGGCTCTCATCGATGGCAAGAGACTAAATGCAATGTCTCATGGGGAATTATATCAAAGGAGAATGGCTAAGGCATTTAACAAGAAAGTTCGAGAGAGACCCTTCGAACCTGGACAATTAGTATTGAAAAAGATATTTCCCAATCAAGAAGAGGCAAAGGGCAAATTTGCACCAAATTGGCAAGGGTCGTACATGGACCACCGAGTTTTGAATGGAGGAGCATTGATACTGGCAGAAATAGGCGGAGAAGTTTGGCTGAAACCAATCAACTTAGACGCTGTCAAAAGATACTATGTATAAGAGCTTGTACTAATTAGTGATTTCGCCATTCTGCAATACTTTATGTAATCTGAACTACGTCACGACCTGATACCCCTCGTGGAATACGTAAGCAACCTACTCAAGGTTCGGTCGCTGATAAGAATCAAACACGGAAAAAGTAAAAGATAGGAACGAGACGTATCTCGATCACAAATCTCAAGTAGCAACGGAGAACCCATTCCGTTACACCCCGAGTGAAGGTCAAGAACACCTACGCTAGAAAACTACCCTCGAGCTAACGTGAGAACGCAAGTAGAATGGTCGAGGGGGATTGGAATTCATCTAGATCCACTAGAGGAAGAACAAGTCCCATCAAGGTTTTCATTCAATAGAAGAGTTCAACTCTCAACACAAGTGTTTGTTTAATCATCCAAATAAGCTAATGAAATAAACTAGTTATCTAGCTATTTATAGGTGTTTTTAGACACCCTTTGAAAGGTCTAGAATGCCCACACTTAGGCTTAGGAAATAAGGACCACGTAGGGTCAAAATAGACAAAACACTAAGCAAAATCCCGTCCTTCAGTAATTCGGGTGGAGCGCCCAATGGTGAGGCGGAGCGCCCCAAAAAGTGGGCAGTGGGGTGGCCTAGGCGGGGCGCCCAGAGTTGGGGTGGAGCGCCTTGGCCAAGGCATCTTCAGGCGGAGCGCCTGGTGTGCTAGGCGGGGCACCTGGTGCACTGGGCTGCTCCCCTTGCGCTTTGAGCACTCGGAACGGCTTCCATTCGCTTCCTTCTTCTAGGCCCTTTCTCACCAAGTGTAGGTGTACTCCTTGGATCTCCTTAGCTTGGCTCCGTGTGAAGGGTCTTGTGGGGGTTTAGGTCTTATCATCCTCCCCTTCTTGAGAGGATTTCGTCCTCAAAATTGAAGCATCATCATTCACGACCTCTTCATCACCTACATCCAAAGGGACCAAGTCACAAACATTAAATGTATTAGAAACTTGATACTCACTTGGCAAGTCGACCACATTGGCATTGTTGTTGATCTTGGAAAGCACTTGGAATGGGCCATCTCCACGGGGTGCCAACTTCCCTTTCCTAAGGTTTGGAAACCTTTCTTTCCGGAAGTGCACCCACACATAGTCACCGTTCTTGAGTTCCACCTTCTTGCGTCCCTTGTTTTTCTTGGAGGCTACCTTTGCATAAGCTTCCTCCAAAAGCATGTAGCTCCATCAAAGCCTTGGCTCGAGTTTACCTTCAAAATTAACAACCATTTCCCTTGGCAAAGGGGTTAGATCAAGGGGAATCAAGGGGTTAAAACCATAAACGCACTCAAAGGGAGTCATGCCAATCATGCTATGCAACGTACGATTATAGGCAAACTCCATAAGAGGAAATCGATCAATCCAAGTCCCGGCCTTACCTCGGGTCATGGCTCTAAGAAGAGCACCCAAAGTTCGGTTTACCACCTCGGTTTGTCCATCCGTTTGTGGGTGGTGGGACGTGGAGATCAAAAGCTTGGTGCCTAAAGCACCCCATAAACTCCTCCAAAAATGGCTTAGGAACTTGGTGTCCCTATCACTCACTATGTTTTGAGGCACACCATGCAACTTCAAAACATTATCAATAAACAAATTCGCAACATGTTGTGCATCATCACATTTTTTACATGGAATGAAGTGAGCCATTTTGGAGAACCTATCCACAACAACATAAATGCTATCATGGCCCCCCCTAGTCCTAGGTAATCCCATAACAAAGTCCATTGAGATATCCAACCACGGACTAGTAGGTACGGGGAGAGGGGTATACAACCCATGGGGGTGTGCTTTGGATTTAGCACGCTTGCACTCCAGGCAATTGTTGCAAAACTTTTCTACATGCACCCCCATCTTTGGCCAATAAAATTGTTCTTTAAGAATAGCCAAAGTCTTTCTTGTGCCAAAGTGACCCATGAGCCCTCCACAATGTGCCTCTTGCACAAGCAATTCCCTCCATGAGGACTCTGGTATGCACACTCTACCATTTTTGAAGATATATCCATTAACCCATTGGTATTTTTCAACTCTCTCCCCCTTTTCTAGAGCTTCATGGATGCTCTTTAGCGTCGGGTCATGAGCATACATCAATTTAATGCTCTCAAAACCCATGAGCTTAGAGGTGAGAGTGGTGGCTAGAGCGAACTTTCTAGAAAGCGCATCCGCCACAACATTGTCTTTCCCTTTCTTGTATTGGAAAACATAGGGAAAAGATTCAATGAATTCAACCCACTTGGCATGCCTCTTGTTTAGCTTCTCTTGGACTCTTAGATGCTTGAGTGAGTCATGGTCACTCTTGATTACAAATTCTCGAGGCCAAAGGCAGTGTTGCCAATGGGCAAGGGCTCTCACAAAGCCATACAACTCCTTGTCATACGTCGAGTAATTCAAGGAGGCCCCTTTCAATTTCTCACTAAAGTAGGCTATGGGTTTGCAATCTTGCATTATAACACCACCAATTCCCACCCCCGAGGAATCACATTCAACCTCAAATGCCTTTTCGAAGTCGCGCAATTGCAATAGAGGGGCGGTACTCAACCTACTTTTCAATTCTTGGAAGGCCTTCTCTTGAGGCTCTCCCCAAATAAAAGGTTGGTCCTTCTTCACCAATTCGGTGAGTGGAGTGGCAATGGAGCTAAAGTCTTTCACAAATCGTCTATAAAAACTAGCATGACCATGAAAGCTCCTCACTTGAGTCACGGTAGTAGGAGTAGGCCAATCACGTATGGCCTCTACCTTAGACTCATCCACCTCCACTCCTTGGGCACTCACAACAAACCCAAGGAAGACTACCTTCTCAACACCAAAGGCACACTTTTTAAAATTAGCATAGAGCTTTTCTGCTCTCAACTTTTCAAGCACTTGCCTAAGGTGATCAACATGGTCGTCTATTGATTTACTATAGATCAATATATTGTCAAAGTAGACGACCATAAACTTGTTGATGAATGGCTTTAGAACATGGTGCATTGGAGAGCCCAAAGGGCATCACCAACCATTCATAGAGACCAAACTTGGTCCTGAATGCGGTTTTCCATTCATTCCCGGGTTTCATCCGGATTTGATGGTAGCCGGACCTAAGGTCAATTTTGCTAAATACACATGAACCACTTAATTCATCTAATATATCATCAAGTCGGGGAATGGGATGACGGTACTTTACCGTTATTTTGTTCATGGCCCGACAATCAACACACATTCTCCAAGTGCCATCCTTTTTGGGAACAAGGATCACGGGTACGGCACAAGGACTCAAGCTCTCCCTCACCAAGCCCTTAGTGTGCAATTCATCAACTTGCCTTTGCAATTCTCTTGTATCCTCCGGATTGCTCCTATAAGCCGGCTTATTTGAGATTTGAGATCCCGGGACAAAGTCGATTTGGTGTTCAATACCCCTCAAAGGAGGTAATCCATCCGGCATCTCATCCGGGAATATGTCCCCAAAATCCTTCAAGACATTCTCAAACACACTAGGCAAAGGGTTAGAAGAAAAATCACAATTAGAGTTAAGGGTCATACCTTTGTGCACTAGGCATAGGAGAAACTTGTTGCCATCATTTCCTCTTAGGACCTCGCCCGGTTGCATCATGGCACATATGCCACCGGTAGAAGAAGGTGGGATTGCCACCATACTTTTGGACAAAGGGCTAGCCTCAACAATAGACTTAGCCTTTGTCGCCTCGTTCAACTCCCTCATCCGCTTGTAGTCATCACTCACTTGTTTGGGAGTTAAAGGCTTCAACACAAATTTCCTTCCTTCATGTTTGATCGTGTAAGTGTTGACACGACCATCATGAACCGCTTGTCGATCAAATTTACTTTAATGTTTCTGTGTTTTATCTATGCCTTAGATTTGCCTAATCTTATGTGTTGTTTCATA
This sequence comes from Petunia secreta, assembly GCA_029990175.1. Lineage (NCBI taxonomy): Eukaryota > Viridiplantae > Streptophyta > Magnoliopsida > Solanales > Solanaceae > Petunia > Petunia secreta. Next base: position 27,719,756 of record JARKIP010000003.1, read on the forward strand.
AGTCCTTACAATAATTATCATCTAGGCACAAATTTAGAGTTCTATGTTTGTTAATCCGCGTTAATATTGTGATACAACTAAACCATGTTAGAGGTCATTAAAAGTGTGTTTATCCGTGCTTTGATGCTCTATGTCAATGACAATATATATAAAGTCAATGTCGAGAAGGATTTTGTCAGTATGCTTAGCATTTTGTCTTATCACCGTATCAAGTTTTATAATCACATAGCTTTTCTAAGCTAACGATTTAAAATGCCAATTCGCTTTTAACATGATTTGAGAGATCTTGACTGGTTTAATTTGAATTAGTGATTGATATTTAAATGGAAATTGATCCTGATGATTGATATGGTGCCTACTAGAATTTGTTTGAGATATGTTAAGGGGATTGGCTGATTTTCAAACCTTGCGTGAGTTTGTGCATTTAATTGTGAACCTGGACTATGTTAAGGGGAAAGGATGGAACCCAAATCAGTTTAAGATGGGTTTACCTCAAATCTTGGGACTGAATGGTTTATTTTTGGAAGAACACCTAAGTTTGTCCTTGTTATTCCTGGAAGGTAATATTTCTTGCCTTATAGAGTTTACCCGTTTGATTTCAAAATCCCTACCCCTCACCTATATGAACTGGCTTTTCTTTTGACTAATAGACACTTTTTTTACGCTGGAAAAGGCTTAGAAATACACTGATACACTCAGAAAGTTTACATAGCACTTCTTAGACCTACACTTCTCCTTCTCTACTTATTTTTCTCCTAAAGAGCTCCTGCTCTGCTTGTGTGTTGATCCTGCTTCTCTCCTTTTTCTGCACTCTATTGTTTCATACTGCCTAAAGGTATTTCTTCCTCATTGATTACTTATTGCATTTGTTCATCCACCTATGCTTGTTTGTTTGCCTGTCACACCCCTCTCCTATATTTATTTCATCTAGACTGTTTATTGCTTATTTCCTCTGCTTGCTTTGGCTCGGGATATTCTGTTAAGCCTTGGGTTAACCTCTACACATTTATTAGGATGATCCACAAGGATCATACCAGTGTTATTAAAGTGCAGGGCAATGCTATGGGTTTTGAAGTTTGAAAGCTATGCCTATAAGTCATTAGGGGCAGTTTATCTTAGCAAAGCCTCCTTTCATATTTTCTTCCACCTAGTACCCTCCCCTATATGTATATTTGCTAGGGCTCCTATTTGTATTCCTTTAAAACAAGGTGGACAGCTACAATGCTGCGCAAATAGGCCATCCAGGGGCCGTTTCTTACCCTTTTTCTCTTTATGCGTGGCTGCATCATGTTGAAAACAAAATTTAACTTGCGAATGGTTTTGAACGTTACCTGATAATGTCATCTACGTAGAACTTGGTGATCTCAATGGCGTACTTAACTCCTAGTTGACTAAAAATCAATGTAGGACAGATTTTACACTTAAAATGCATCGAAAGCATGTTTTTTCTTAAAAGTGAGGGCTATACGTGCTAACACTGCGAATATGTGACTATTTCTGTAAAACCAGATCCGCCCTCTTCTACATTAGTGATTCAGGCCCAAAACCTCTTTTAAACTTGGCCTATTTCGTGTGTTTTTTTTATTCTCAACTCTTATACACTAATCTAATAGCGTATAGAGGTGTATAAGTGATAGGAGTCGACTATACGAGTGTATGAATGTTTTATAAAGTTTAAAGCTATTACTTATCCATGTATTTGCATATCTATATTTATATCTATGTGCGACAGCCTCCTTTATTTACATTTCCATGCTTGTGACACGTTTTTGAAAAACATCCCCGTTATCTAAATACTTTTCAAAACTGATACCTAAACAAAAATAGACATTAAGGTCAATTAATGACGAGTCACACGACCCTAAATGGCTAACATTTTATTTTAAAAAACAACACCCATTTGATTTTGACCAAAATTTAAAGATGTTTATGAAAACTGTCCAGTTTCACAAAACTGACTGTTTATGCAAAACTATTTCAAAAGGCTAAAGTTGCATAATTAAACTAAATTGTTGTACTTTTTGTAGATCTAACCGCATTTGCAATTAGGCATAAATATTAGAGACCTTAGAACGCGATTAGGCGTTGAAATAGGTCGTATGTGTAAAACTTAAGGGCCTAACCGTATGTGTGCTATTTAAACTTGCATATATAGACTTGATTTTACAAATTGATTACAAAATTTATCATTTAAGTTAGTAATGCATGTTCACAGCTTTACTAAGACATCCCAAAATATAGACTCAGGCGGGAACCACCTTTCGTGGGACTTGGGGGAGTGCCTAACACCTTCTCCCCTGAGTCATTTGGACTTCTTACCATTGAATCTCTGAAATCAGACTAATATGATAATTAACTTGACCTTAGACATTTAGGTGATCTAATACACCTTAGAAAACTATATTAAGTGGCGACTCCAACTCTTGAACTCAAACGAGTTATCCAGTCAAATCTGAAACCCGACTCGCTTCGGGTTGAGTCTAAAATTTGGTGTGACACCTACAATATATGGCCTAAAAATAATTCTTTTCAATGTGCATGGGATCCAAATTATGTCGAAGAAGATTATCCTTTTATAAGATGAATGCTCTGTTTTGTCAAATTATGTGTAACACCACAACCAGGTAGTCTAGATGGTTGATACTCGGTTACCTTAGGAAGATCCCTAACCCTAGCCCAGATTTTATCTCCCAAGAAGGTTTGTGGAGGCTCATCAAAATCAGTCTAGTTCTTAAAAAATGCACAAGTGTTTTTTCCTATACAAATGATCCATTGGCAAGAATCGACGGTGATAGACGAACCATGTGTTCGTATCTCTATATTTCAAAGTGAATGCTTTTGTGTCTTCCATACATTAAGGGCAAGATAACTTGGTAGCATGGACCACCCAAACACTTTCCATAAGTAGGAAAATAATTTATAGTTCACATTAAAGAGGCATGTAATCGAAAGTTTTGTTTTGTTGATATTTCATTTGTTTCAACACCTTCATGCCACAATAAATTTAACTCATTAATCAAAGGATGCAAATATACATCAATTGAACTTTTCAGGTTACGTGGACCTGGGATAATGCAAGTCACAAACAGATAAGGACTTGTCATACGCATTTCCAGCGGAAGATTATACGGCGTGATAAATACGGGCCGAGATAAAGAGATATCAACAAGATATCAAGAAAATCGAGATTAGGAAGGCAAGAAATAGAAGAAAGAATTGAATCAAACTTACTAATGTCGATTGATTCCAAGGGAGAACAAGAAACTTGAACCAAATTCCGGATTCATACTAGGATGAAATCCTCGGGTTTCCAAGTCATAGTGGATACACGAGCTTCAAGCTCCAAAACGAAGGTCAATCCTCTCAATGTTCTTTCTCTCAATTTCTATGTTCAATGCTAGTTAAAAATGAAATGGAAGACTAAGGGGTGTATTTATAAGTCTTCCTATCGCCTTGTAAAATGTCTAAAATGCCCCCAATGTGGGCTAAAACATAAGAGACCACGCAGGGTCAAAATGGAAAGTTCAACACAAAAATCTCGCTCAGAAACTTTGGCGCTCCGTCTGACTTTGGGCGCTCCGCCTAAAAACCTTCTGTCTAAAAAATGGTGCAAAGCTTAGGCGCTCCGCCTGGGAAGCTAGGCGCTCCGCCTGGACCAAGTGACGTCTGGCTGGTCCGCCTCACTGATGGGGTGCTCCGCCTTGCCCTGGGATATGGCTGGGCGCTCCTCCTTGTGCGTGGGGTCCCTCGACTCGTCTCCGAAGTTCATTCCCTTGCGTCCTCGCACCCTTCTTGCTTAGCTCTTGACGGTTGGAGTCTTGGCTCTATTTGCCCCGCATCAATGGTGTAGTTGAGATAACAAATTGAGTGAACTCAAACATAAACCCAACATAATATTTCTTAGTTCATTAGAAAATATCGGATACATCCTATCAAAATGTTTCCTTGCTTCACCATCATATGAGGAGTAGATCTCATTGACACTTAAAATCTCTTTAACCTAGGTATAAGGGGTAAGTTTTGCATCATCTTAACATGGACCTTCTTCTTTTAAGCATTTCAGACTGGCTTTAAAGGAGCTTGTCCCAAAATTTACAGTTTTGTAGTTTTGCATCATCCTTAAAGAATAAAATTCAACCATTGTCACAACTCTATGAAAAAAGTCCTACTTTGAAAATTAATTTCTTTGTGTTGTAATAATTACTAGGTAATTCCATGTCATTCGTATTAAGTTCACTCATAAGTCCAATGATAGAATCCATGGCTGCTTGAAATATACTATAATATGATTTAATACTTAGTAACGTGACAATAACTGACAACTTAGGATGCATTGAGCCTTCATACCATGGACGACTAGCTTCCTCCAATGGTTCGTGGAAGAGCTTTGCCTTATCATTAGAAAAGTGCTCAATATTTGATTGGGATGACTCCCCTGGGTACATCCCAGAAGCATTATTAACCATTTTATTCATTCGATAATTATCAAAATCATTCTCCAAAAATGGACCACTCTCACCGCAAAAAGCATTTTGGAAATTAACATCACTAGCACTATCATTAAACTCTCCATGTTTAGTCCACACAAAATAGTTTGGGTTAAATGTCACTTTATAAAGATGGTGCTCAACTTCACCCAATCTACATACATCTATGCATATGCAGTTCACACAAGGACATTTAATATCCCCCAATATTATAAATTCATTAAGTGTTCTCACCTTATTAAAAGTTGTTCAATACATTTTACAAATTCAGACTTCATCCCCAGATGTTAAGGATAATTTTATTATACATCTAACTACAATTTTCACGTTCCATATCTACACAGAAATTACAAGTTCAAAAACTTGAGATGTATATTAATTTTCAACTCTAAAAAAATAACTAATCATGAAATACTAGTTGATAGAGATTAAGTAATTGTACAACTTAGTACACTTGCAATAGTATTAAGTTGTTTATTAAGATTATATTCTAGTCATGTTTAATTGGTTATTAGTTTTTTATAACTAACTGCTTTATACTCTTGGCATATAATAAATTTTTTAACTAGTGCCTTTTCTTCTCAATTCATAACATTTCTTAAGTAATTTCTTAATCTTAAAAAATAATAGCTTCAACGTATACTAAATCTTTTTCCATCTTCAAACCCTAGCTCTTTAATGTCCGAGTATCATCATTTTTTTTGGAAAAAATTGTTTCTAAAAGAGAAAATTATTAATTAGAATTTCACTCCTAACAAAGGACTCACGTAATATTTGATTTTTATGTTCTAGGAATCACATTGAATTTTCAAAAGAAAGTGTGTAATTCACAAGCATTTATGGTCGAATGATTCTGCTTTGATGCAATACTAACATTCCAATAAAGTTGTCACCAATAAAACAATTGCACATGATATTCTACCTATAAACTGAAGCTTTTTTTTTGTTATATAAAAGGCTACTAAGAAACCAAGAGCAAATGTACTAGAGCCTCATTTTTTTCTTAACCAACTTTATAGTACTCCAGCAATAAACTATAACGAAAATGAACGAAACTTAATAGAGAATTGTCAAAGGGAAACTTAAGAAAATTGAAGTTTACTGCAATGTTTGCAGCAGCCAAAGTACCAAACATAAGCCCAAGAGCATTGGATAAATACAAAGAGGTCATACGTGTAAATTTGTTAAGAATGTCTATGAACAAGCACGCAAATATTGAAGTTTACGGCATGACACCTCAACAAATATCGGACTTAGGAGTATATCTGTAGATGGAACAGCAAACATTGCATTCAAAGTTTTTCATTACATAAAATATCTCTAAGATTAGAAATTAAAACAAAAATAGGGGAAGAGCAAAAAAGGACTTGCGGAAAATAGATGTCTAGCAGAGCTAAAAATAGATTTGTTCACCGGAGAGACTCGAATTTTGCTGGAGAAACTAAAATAAATAAATAAAAGGGTTAGAATTTTTCAAATTTTTGGGAAGAGGGATTTAGCAAAAAGAGAGATTTAGTTGTCTGCTGGTCGGATTTGATTACACCAGTCGGATAAGTGATTTTGAGATGAAGAGATAAGAGAAAGAGAAAGGAAAAGAAAGAGAAGGAAAAAAGAAATAGGTTGTCGAGTATTTTATTTAAGTTTCCGACCGATGCGGTCGAAAATCGATCAGAATATTTTTCTCGAAAATATCACTTATTTTTTACTGACACGGTTGGACACACAAAAAAAAAAGCAGAAGAAATTAATAAATTACCGACCGAGTCTTTTAGAAACTTGGAAAAATAAAAAAAAATGTATCTCATTTTCTACTCCTTCTGTCGACAACTTCCAACTACGTCAAGTCGATCAAAAAAGTTCTATCGAAAAATAGCACATTTCTGGTGGTGACTGGCTATCTTTTTCATTGACTGACATATTTATTGTATGAAATGCAACATTCAATTGTCAGTGCATAAACTAATCCAAAAGAGGATTGATTAGAAAATTATGATAACTCATGAAAAATTGTCGATTCTATCAAGTCTGAAATATCATTTGTCATATATATTATATATGAAAGTTCTAAAAATGTCCAAACAAACTCCAAATTCAGTCACGCGCAGGTCTGGAAGCGCAGGCGCAGGATCTGCGCATCGTCGAGCCTGATCGACTCGACTCTTTTTCCTGCCCCCCGGCCTCTCACTTCGTTTCGTTCTTCTTCTATACTTCAAGATACATTACGTGTCCAAGGACTTTTGTTCTTCTTGGCATCTGTTCCCAATTTTAAAGCAATTCCTGCCAAGGAACACAATCTAAACACCACTAACTCCTCAAGCACTAAGTCCACGGCTCTCAAACCCAACCTGTGGTGGATCCCGGGTGTTTAAGACAGAGACAATAGAAACCAGCGAGAAGTCGGTTATGGAATAGCCTTTTAGTCGGCTTTCTCGTTCTGCCGGCCGTCGGAATCAAACGAAGGTCGAAGGACCATTCGATTCATTAGAGCGAGAACCCCCAATTGCTTAGGGGTCGCACTCTGTCCCGCTTGGTGGTCAGTCACGCGCACATAGGAACTGAATTTGGCGTTTGTTTGGACAATTTTAGAATTTTCATTTTGGGAGCTTAAAAAAATTCCAATAGAGGAACTAGCTACCTTATTTCATAGGTTAGTGGTTAGTTTGATGAAATCAGCCCATGGATATGTCTTATATATTATCTATGAGGTGTATACGAAGTTTGATTGGATTCTGATGTCGTCCTTCGGTATGTGTCGGAATGAAAGATCAATTTTTTCCTTAATGATTGTAAATAATTTAAGACATAACTGATCGCTTGATTGTATTCCAGTAGTTGGAATTAAATTCTGGTGGTACCATAGATGGTTGTCATTATTGATGACTTATAGAAACTAATTTGGCTGAATTTTGAGTTCGTTTAAGGTGTTTCGGACACAAAGAAGTGTTAAGGGTGGTTATTGGTTTTGTTGGTTTAGGAAGTTTCTGGTACGGGCTAAAAAAATCTGGTAAGGCGCGACATATCTCACGGTTGAGCAAGCCATTTTAAGGTCTGGTACCAGCAACTATAAAAGCTCATTTGTCAGCAATCATGCCATTTTTCTCCAATTTTTTTATTTTGAGAGCTCCATATTCAAGGCTTCGAGCTTAATTCTTGATGGGTGTTTGAGAAAAGTATTTTAACATTTCTGTGATATTTAAATTTTATTATGAGCTGCAGTTTATAATTTAATATGTGATTTAGGAGGTTTAATTGGGACATTAAAACCCTAACTTGAATTTGGATTTCTTTCAAGGATGAAAACTAGGCCTTACCCTTTTAAATGTTGTTTTCTCATCACTTAATATTCAACTTAGGTTGAGTTTTATTCGTTAAAGAGATTCGGGGTGTTGATTTTGAGGTTTAACATAAACTAGAAATGTATTTTTTGGTTGATTTGGAGGTCGTAATGAGTTTCTATGGTTTACACCTATTTATAATGATATTAAGCATGGCATCGTAATTTGCATACTTAGAGAGCTTGACCCAAGTTATGTTATCATTCATTTGATTTTGAGTTTATGTATTGGGCTGTATTTCTTTACAATTAATATTATTGTTGTGATGGTATTATCACTTTATTTGTATTTGGATTATTGAGCCACTAGATTTTTATGATAATGCCCTATGCTTCTAAGTTGACTTGTGGGTATGGCGAGTTGCGATCCGCCCAAAACTGATTGCAGATATGGAAAGTTTGGCTCTCCCTGATTATTAATTATGAGTATGATAAACTGGGCTTCCTCTAATTACTAATTGCGTCTATCCTGAGTGTAAAAATTTCGTGCAGGGGTCTGTTTAGCGCGCGTTAATTGATTTGTAGCCGTCATAAACAAATCGCTGAGAAATAACCACCTCCGGATAAATCCCAGTATAAATACTGGGGCTTTGAACATTTATACTGGGAAGCTTCAGTAAACTAACTCCAGTATAAAATACTGGGGCTTTGAACAAGCGAACCCAGGAGTAGAGCCATAGAGTCTCTGAAGCAGAATAAGAGCCTCCCCCGCCCCGGCCCAGTAGTTCCGCAACTACTACCGTGGTTCGAGAGAATTTCATTCGGCTCCTCCTCTCTTGGTGTTAAGCTTTTTATCATCCTGGCGTCGAGGAATAGAGAATACAAAGCACACAAGGCGCATGATGAACAAGAGTAGTTTTGTTCAAGGCCCCAGCATTTTGTTATGGGACTTTGTATAAAGTTTCAGTCCCATAACAAAATGCTGGGGTGAACAAAACTTGTTCAAAGCCCCAGCATTTTGTTATGGGACGGAAGCTTTATATATAAAGTCCCATATCAAAATATTTGGGCTTTAAACAAGTTTTTTTCAAAGCCCCAGTATTTTTTATGGGACTAGTCTGGGATGTTTTTCCAACGCTAATGGAGTTTAAGTGTGCGCGCGAATTTTTGGTTATTCTTCAATGAGTTTTGAAACAGTGGATAGTCCCCAATGAGCGCGTCCAAAAATGGCTAGTGATCAAAATTTCCCATCCTGAGTGGGCTCCCACCGATAGCCGATTACAAGTATGGTGAGTTAGACTCCTAACTTATTTATGACTCACTTTTATTTTCGTATTGAATAAGTTTTATCATAAGATATTGTTACTATTGCATAAGCTTTTCATTTTGTTATCTATTAGTTTGGTTTGATAAATAGTAAGTGTAAAAGAGTTTGTCGAGGATATTGTGGGATAATGAGACCCACTCGGTATTAGTATTTTTTTCTAATTTCTTACTCTAATATACTATAGAGAAGGTCTAGGTTATTTCAAACTAAATTTTGTCATGTTCAGTATGGATGACAACTTATTTCGAGGTCTAGAGCTGAGATCTCGTGTTTGATTAAGAAATTGTGTTTGCTCGAGGCTAGCACCTAAGAGAAAGTACTATGGAGTTTTGCGAGTAAGATATGATGTGTATCTAGTCCATGCGGGATCGAGGAAAGTATTTTTCACTTTGTTCTTCACAAGGTGTATCATTTATCATAGCAATATCTTTTGCTTTATCATGTATTGATGCCTAAAAGTATGTTTGAAACTCCGTGCAAGTTGCACAAGATGAAGTAGTCCAAAGGAACTAGAGTTCGGTATATGATAAATTTATATAGCTATTCATGTTGTCAAGTTCGCAAGTTGAAACTAAAATTTATTTTTCTTAGTAAAGTTGTCGTGTTGGGGCTACATATTTGGGGATACACAGTGAAAGTCAAAAGCGTACATGTGGATCAAGTGACCAAGGTTGTTTAGCCATGTCATATTATTTTCTGACTTATTTGAGTTCACATATGATTATGGCTCTTGAATTCTTGATATTAGATTTTGTCATGCTGCTATTAGTTGACGGTTGTGTGGAGTGTACTTGTATATAAACTGCTTTTGTTGTATTATTGGTGTTTGTTGGTCGTGTGTGCATCCTCGTGCTGTTGCTGAGCTTTGATTTTTGATTTGGTAATCCCATTTCAAAGGATACTCCAATAAATGTTTTGGAAATTTGAGGTATTAGTTATATTCCGGATACATTTAGTGAGCGATGATGTGATGACATAGTTGCTTGAGTCATAGCCAAATGTGTTGGGTGAATGGGAGCTGTAATTGGAATTATTATCAAACCTATAGCCTTGTTCGAGGACAAACAAGAATATAAGTTAAGAGAATGTAATAACCGACCCTACGACTTTGGGCTATAGAGCTTCATTCTGTTAAATATAACAGCAAATTTAAGGCTCGACTGGAGTTAGTATGAATGATTTTGAAATGTAAAAATCTTTTTTGAAACTGTTACTGACCAAAAAGTAGAGTTATTTTATCGAATGGAGTAAACAACTACAATTTGCAAACGTTGATTCCATCAAGTGAAAAATGTCATTAGGAATACACAAAAAAAATTGAATTCCAAGCTCATTTGGATAAATTTAGAATGCAAGTTCATTCGAGAATTTAAGGAATTATCTAAAGGAACCAACAACCCAATTTCTCATGTTGGAGGTACGTTTGATGTACCGACATTAATAGATCTTATATATGATTTATGAGGTATTTCCAAAATTTAGTTGGAGTTCGTGTTATGTGGTATGTTTTGTGACAAAAGATCATTTGTTTTTTAGTGAGAAAGTTAAACCTACTCACTCCTTGATTTGTGTTCTGAAAGTTGCAGTATAATTGAAAAGTACTATTAGTCGCATATCATCAATTGTGACTCACAAAAATCGATTTCATCGAATTTGAGGTCGTTTAAGGTATTCTTGATCCTAGAAAGAGTTTAGGGTGATTGCCAGTTTTGCTGGTTTAGGAAGTTGCTAGTGTGTAGGGCGTTATGCAATACTATTTTGTAGCCTGGCACTAGCAACTTGAAAAGGATTTTTCGTGAATTTTGTCATTTTTCCTCTAGTTTTGGGACTTTGAGAACTCAGTATTCAAGGTTTGAGCAAGAAATCTTCATGGGTGTTTGAGGTAAGGGTCTTTGGGATCAGAGCAGGTTATCCTTGAAAAGGCTAACACCTGCGATTAGAATGAGTACATCACAAGAAAACAGTGAGGGTCAGTCTACTGTGAGGGCACCTTTATTCAATGGAAAGTACTGCTCATGGTGGAAGGAAAGAATGAGAGATCATCTTCAAGATGAAGACTATGAGCTATGCGGCATCGTCACTTAAGGTCCCATGATTCCTATGAAAAAGGATGCTGAAGGAAAAGAGGTTCCTAAAACTAGGAAGGAATGCACTGGTGAAGATTTGAGAAAATGCGAAAAAGAATGCTAAAGCTAGGAGGTGGCTTGTCTGTGGACTCAGTCCTTATGAGTGCACTAGGATTCGAGGATGCACCAATGCCAAAGAAATTTGGGATGCTTTTCGGGTTTCTCACGAAGGAATAAGTCAGATGAAAAGATCTAGAGGTACACTTCTTTTTGCTGAATATTAAAGCTTTAAAATGAAAGAAGGAGAGTCTATTTCTAAAATGTACACTCGGTTTAATGCTATTTCATCTGAACTTATATCTTTGGGAAGGGTTTTAACTGTTGAGGATAGAATTAAAAACATTTTAACTAGAGTTCTCCCAGTTTCTTGGGAGATTAAGGCGTGTGCTATAATCGAATGTAAGGATCTCACCAAACACTCCTTAGATGAGCTTATAGGTAATCTAAAAACTTACGAACTAAGGAAAAAGGTTAAAAATATAGGTGAGCCAGTTAAAACTGAACCCAACCTACCCTTAAATGCTACTGATAAGCCTGTTGATGATAAGGAACTGGTCCTTATAGCTAAAAGTGTTCAAAGATACCTGAATAAGAAAAAGGGGACTAGTGGACAGGGTAAGTCTTCTGACATGCAACAGACTGGAGAATGCTTCAAATATGGAAGTATGGAACATTGCGTCAGCAAATGTCCAATTATGAAAGATGAATGGAGAAAGAGATATGTTGAGAAAAGAAGAAAGGCTAGGGAATAGGTCCATAAGAAAAATTGAACTCCCAAAGCAATGGTTGTTGGCTGGCAAGATAGTGAAGATGAGTAATCTGATGATGATCTGGATGATGAGCTGGCTCTAATGGCTCTTGAAGATTCAGATGATGAAGAAGATGCTGAGGTATTTATTTCTAAACTTAAAAAGGATGTGAAAAACATGCCTACAGAGAAATTAGGTAAAGTGTTTCACACTGTGCTAAATGAATTTAAATCTCTAAGGGATGGTAAAGATCAACTGCATAATAAAATTGAGAGTTTAGAAACTGAATACAAAAAGGTTGTAATAAAAAATGATACTTTGAAAACGAAAAACAACATGCTCAAGGAACAGGTCCTTCCACTTGAATCAGCTGCTCAAGAATTATAGAGTGTAAATCTAAAAGCTAGAACAGTCAAAAAAGGTAAAGGCATGCTAACTCTCATCATCTTATTGCTGAAGAGAAACTAAAAGCTGCAGTTGATGAACTGCTTGAAAAAGATGAAAAGATAAGATATTTGGAAAAGAAACTGAATAAAACTGTTAAATGGAACAAATCCTCTGAGGCATTAGAATGGTTGTAGGAAAATAAGAGTAATAATAAGAAAGGTATTGGGTTTGAGAAATCTCAATGTTTAACTAAATGGGATCCAAAGAGTAAATATTTGACTCTTTCTGAAAATTGATTATGTACACACTGTGGGAACACTGGTCACTTGAAAAGGAATTATCAATCTCTGGAAAAAACTGTACAAAGGAGCAGGTCCTACAAAACTGTTAAAAATTCTGTGGCAAAGAAAATTGTTCACACAAAGAAAGCATTAACACTCTGTGTTATTTTTTAGGCTAGAGTGAAGGAGAGGAACCACAAATAATACATGGACAGTGGTTGCTCAAGGCATATGACAGAACACAAATAATAGTTCTTTTCACTCTCAGCCTTTCAAAGAGGAAGTGTTTCCTTCGGTAATGGTAAGAAAGGGGAAATTATTGGCATTGAAAAGATAGGTAGGACAGATTGACATAGCATAGATAATGTGTTTCTAGTAGATGGATTGAAGCATTGCTTATTGAGTATATATCAATTGTGCGACAAAGGTGATAATGTTAATATTTCTTCTATTGGTTGCACTGTGACTAACCAAACTTCTGGAGAGATTATTTTGCATGGAAATAGGCATGGAAATATCTACAAAGTAGATCTTTTGACACTAGCTGATGGTAGCATGATTTGTCTAAGTGTAATGTAAAATGATCCCCTCCTATACCACAAAAGACTTGGTCATACTAGTCTTTCACAATTGAACAAACTTGTTTCCAAGGGTATGGTGATAGGTCTTCCTAACATCAAGTTCAAGGATGAAAAAGTATGTGAGGCTTGTGTCAGGGGGAAGTAGGTTAGATCTTCATTTAAACCAAAGAAACAGGTAAGTACTACCAAACCTTTTGAACTGGTCCATATGGATCTTTGTGGACCAACGAGAACAATGAGCTGTGGAGGTAAGAAGTATGTTATGGTACTAGTTGATGATTATTCCAGATTTATTTGGACTCTCTTTCTTGCATCTAAGGAAGAAGCACTTAATGCATTTTCAATATTTGCTAAGAAAGCTTAAAGAACTCTAGATACTCACATTGTCTCAATAAGGTAAGACCATGGAATTGATTTGAAAATCAATTGTTTTTCAACTTCTGCAATGAAAATGGTATTGCTCATAACTTCTCTTCACCTAGAACTCCACAGAAAAATGGAGTAGCGGAAAGAAAAAATAGGACCTTAGAAGAAATGGCTAGGACTATGCTTCTATATGGTAATCTTCCACAAAGCTTTTGGGTTGAGGCCATTAACACTGCATGCTATATAATCAATAGATGTACCACTGATAGAGAAGACACCATATAAGTTACTTAAAGGAAGAAAACCAAATACTTCACACTTTAGGGCCTTTGGTTGCAAATGTTTTATACATAACAATAGAAATGATGCCTTAGGAAAATTTGACCCTAAAAGTGATGAGGGAATCTTTGTTGGTTATTCTTCAAATAGTAAATCCTATAGATTCTTTAACAAGAAAACATTAAAAATTGAAGAAAGCATGCATGTTAAATTTGATGAAACTGACAGTTTGATTCAAGAACGGGTACAGGAAGATGAAGAAATTGGAATGCTGAAACATGGTGAAACTGATTCCCAACAAATGCAGGTATTAGATGAGAATGCTGTAAGAAGTGAATTGCAAGGAACTATTCCTCAGGATAGAACTGAGAACATTAGCACAGAAACAGGGGGAACAAATAATGGATCCACCTCTCAAACTTGTATTGCTACTACATGAGGAACTGTTCCTCAAGTACTTCTGAGGATGGACTGATACTCAAGCCTTATAAGTATCAAGGTTCACATCTTGTGGATCAAATTATCTCAGATAAAGCTGCTGGAATTCAAACTAGATCAGCAGTCAAGGATCACAATCTGTGTGCCTTTAGTGCCTTCTATCTCTTGTTGAACCCAAAACTATTAAAGAGGCACTGAAGGATGCAGATTGGATCAATGCAATACATGAGAAGTTGAATCAATTCCAAAGAAGTCAAGTTTGGCATCTGGAACCCAAGCCAAGGAACAGGTCCATCGTAGGAACAAAATGGGTTTTCAGAAACAAACTTGATAAGGATGGTATGGTAACCAGGAATAAAGCAAGGTTGGTTGTTCAAGGGTATAGCCAAGAGGAGGGCATTGACTATGATGAGACTTTTGCTCCAGTTGCAAGACTGGAAGCAAAAAGACTTCTTATAGCCTTTGCTAGTTACATGGAATTTACTCTACATCAAATGGATGTTAAGAGTGCATTTCTAAATGGCTACATAAGAGAAGAAGTCTATGTCAAACAACTACCACGTTTTGAGAATGAACAGTTCCCTGAATATGTGTACAAGTTAGACAAGGCCATGTATGGACTCAAGTAGGCACCAAGAGCTTGGTATGAACGTCTATCAAAATTCCTACTTCAGCATGGATATAAAAGAGGTAAAATTGATACCATATTATTTTTGAAAGAAAAAGGTAAACATCTCTTAGTTGTTCAAATTTATGTAGATGATATAATTTTTGGTGCTACTTGTGAACATCTGAGTAAGTAATTTGCAAGCTTGATGGAGAGCGAGTTTGAGATGAGCATGATTGGTGAACTCAATTTCTTTTTGGGTTTAAAAATCAAGCAAACCTCAAATGGAATTATGATCCATCAGCAGAAATATGTTAAGGAACTACTTAAAAGGTTTAATATGGATAATGCCAAAGAAAATGATACACCAATTGTCACTGCCACAAAATTAGATCTTGATGAACATGGAATTTCTGTTGATAAAAAATTGTATAGGGGAATGATTGGTTCTTTGCTTTACTTAATTGCTAGTAGACCTCACATTGTGTTTAGTGTTAGTTTATGTGCTAGGTTTCAGTCAGATCCTAAGGAATATCATTTGAAAGCTGTTAAAAGAATTTTTGAGATATTTGAAAGGAACAGGTTCTTTGGGACTTTGGTACCCAAAAGGTGGTAACTTTAAACTTGTTGGGTATACTGATGCTAACTATGTAGGGTTCCTGGTTGATAGAAAAAGTACCTCAGGTATGACACATTTTCTTGGGGAACCAAAAAACAAAACTCAGTAGCACTTTCAACTGCAGAGGCTGAGTATTTGGCAGCTGTTTTATGTTCACAATTGTTGTGGATTAAACAGAAATTACAAGATTTTGGTATTGATGTTGGAACTGTTCCTATCTACTGTGACAACATTAGTGCTATAAACATGACAAAAAATCCAGTGCATCACAAAATGACTAAACACATTGACATAAGACACCATTTCTTGAGGGACAATTATGAGAAGGGTTTGATTACTATAGCCTTTTGTCCTACTGATTAACAAATTGCTGGCATTTTTACAAAAGACTTAGGTAGAGATCATTTTGAAAGGAACATGTTAGAATTAGGGATGACTAAATTCACCCAAGTCTACTTAGCTTTACCTCAAAACTTGGCTAGAAAATTTGGCTTAAAATGAATTTTATTAAAGTCAATTCGAAGGTTCAGCTCAGTCCCATACTTAATTGTATACTCTATGCCATGATTTTTCTTGAATATGCTAAATTTAAGTAATATTTCCCTTATATTCCTAGAATTTCATATCATGCAAATTGATTAACATTGGGTGTAAGGAACAGTTCCCTTGATGGAAACACAGGTACTTACTCCTTTATTATTCCAAAAATTATAGAGATCGTGAATTGTAGGTAACTAGACTAATTTAAATCTCACTCAACCTCTATCTCTTTGCATAAAATTCCCATCAAGGAACTGTCCCACGATTAGACTCCCAATTGAACTCATCAACATAACAGCTAAAAATTTTAATCGTTCAAGAATCCTAGAACCACTACAATCTTTTTTTATCAAAGAACTGAAAAGGGAAAAGAAAGAGACTCCTTCTCTACCACAAATTCCATTCCTATATAAACCAATAACTCATTCAGTTACTCAAAATTTCAGAAAGAATTGTGAACTATCTCTTGAAGCAAATATTAGCATTGTCTCTTTCACCAAACTCCGATCCCACCAACCCCTCTACTGATCAAACATCCATTAACACTCCTCCCTCACCCATGCAAACCACCCAAAACCCTCAAAGTTCTGAAAATCTTAACACTTCATCTTCATCCATGCAAACCACCCAAAATCCTGAAAATTCTGGAAAATCAGAACCTGAACCTCAAATTTAGGGAGAAGAATCAGTTCCTATTGCTGAATCGATTTTGGAACAAGTAGAGGATTTTTCTAGGGACATGATTCTGTTTGAATACAAGGGTAAACTATGATGAACCTATTAATGTTGTTGATCCTGAAGGAAACAAGTCTGATTTAGGAAATATTGGGGTGTCTGAGAATCTTAGGGAAGATGAGAGTATGAGGGAAGCTGGTTCACCCATGGCTGCTCCTAGAGACCCCATGAATGATATTGAAATGATGGATATGTTTGAAAGTAATAGTGAGGATGAAACACCAATTATTAATTTATGCAACTTAAAAGGGATAAAATGAAGATTGAAAAAGAAAGGTTTGACTGATCCTAAAGCGGCATCTGATATTAATGCTAAATTGAAAAAGATCAGTGCTAGTAATAAGCCTACAATTAGGAAGAAACAGGGAGAAAGTTCTGCACCAAAGAAGGAACCAGTTCCTTCTGTCAGAACTACTAGAGCAAGTGCTAGGTTTGCTGATCAAAGATTGCATGTTGCAATAGAAAGAAGTAGAAAAGGGAAGTGTAAAACGGTAGTTGATTCTGGTACTGAGGTTTGGATGAGGTAGAAAAAGTTGCTCCTCAGTCCAAGAAGAGAAAAACTTCTCAAAGAAGGACTCCCAAGAAAATTGTCACTTCTCCTAGGACAGGACAATCATCCAGAAGAACCAGGTCCACAAGGAGAACTTTGGTGGATGAGAGTTCAGACTCTGATTCTGGAGACTCTGCAAGGGAAGAAAGTGAAAGTGAATATGAGGAAGCTGGAGAAGGAGGTGCTCAAACTGTTGTGCATGATGATTTATGACTAGGAATGTGGTGAAAGGAAGGGTGTTGTCTGATTTGGATGAAGAAGGCATGGTTTGGCTGGTTCACAAATTGGAAGTTTAGGGGTGGAAGGACATGGTCCTTCAGATCACAGGAAGGTGCTCAAAGACTATGGTTAGGGAATTTTTCTTTAACTGCTCTATTAGTGAGGATAGGGTCACTACCTCTATAAATGGCAAGGACATCAGTTTTGATACCAAGGAATTAGGTGAACTGCTTGGTATTCCTTCACAGGGATATAGTGACTACATCAAGCTAGTTTGGCCTGATTTTACTAGTCTCCCAACTGATCTGGAAATTACAAGGAATTTTACAGAAAATCTTAATGAAGAAAAATATAGGGCTGTGCAGAAAAGTGAGATGCATCCACAGCACCAACTCTTGTTTGAATCTGTGAGCAAAATTATGTTTCCTCGGCAGGAAAAGAGAGGCATAGCCAGCTTCATGGACCTGGTCCTTATGGAGCTGTTGGAGACAGATAAGTTGATCAATTGGCCTAGGTTTATGATTCATCTAATAATAAGGGTGATTACTGGAAAGAAAAATCATTCACTGCCTTTTGGATTTATTCTCACTGACTTGTTTGCTAAGCTTGGGATTCCTTTGATGGAAGTGAGAATAACACCAAGAATGAGAGACTAGAGGTGGCCACTTTGCTCAGTTGTGATTTACCTGTTCAGGCTGAACCTCCAACAATTGGAGGCAGTAAACAGCAATTGAATAATAAAGTAAGGGTCCTGAGGCAACAAGTGAACATGCAAGTTGCTGAGATTAAAAGTTTGGATGATGAAAGGGATTTTTTGGAAAGCTGAAGCTGCAAAAGCCAAGGAGATGAACGAGGGGATACTTAAGCAAATGTTTGAAATGATGAAGGGTACCTCTCAAGGAACTGGTCCTTCCGACACCTGACCTTAAAAACCATAAGCCACTTTTTTACCCAGTGGGATTTAGTTTAGTTCTAGTTCCTAGTTTTCAAAATTCTTAGTTTTTGGATAGTTTAGTAGAATTTGCATGTATGTTTAATCCCTTGGTGTATCATCTTTTTGTTGATAATGAATTATCTTAGATGGCTAATATCATCTTTATGTAGTGCTCCATGTTGAATTGTGTTTGCATTCAGAGTTGCCTATATAGGCTATGAGTTGCTTGTTCTTTTGATTGATAAATTCTAACTTATGCAAACTTTTCAATGATGCCAAAAGGGGGAAGAGTAAGTATGATTTTGCTTGTGATGTCCATAACATGATTAAGAACCAATCCTTAATGATAAAAATGTTGTCTACTAATGGCCTTTATGATGTTCAGGACATTAAGGATATGCAGCAAAGTCTATGTGTTTTTCATCATCAAAAAGGGGAAAATGATGCACGAAGATAAGAAGAGATTGCATAAGATTGGGATAATGCTTGAAAATAAGCAAGGAGTTCAATTAGGACTCAAACTCTTGGAGGCTTTAGAGTTCTAATTGTTCAAGGCTTCTCAGATTTCGAGAGTTGTAAATGGAGAAGCATTTCAATTGTTTAAGTGTGCACAAATACAGAGAGAGTCGAGCTATAGCATTGAAGTCTTCATTATATTTGTGTAATCATTAAGCTACAGGGAACTAAGTAAAGAACATGTTCCTTAGATTGAGTCTTGTTAAAGTTTAGATTTAGTTCATCTGTAGTAGGGACTATCGAGTTGTATCATTGGAATCAAGTCTTGTACTTGGAGGAACTTCACTGATTGTGAAAGGGGTCACTATAGGATTAGAGTTAGTCCTAGGTTAGTAAGAAGGTAGTCTTGTAACCAAGTGAGTCTTTCAAATAGTGAAGTTGAAATCCTACTTAAAAGAGTAGGTCGTGGTTTTTTGATCCCTAGTTAACGGGATTTTTCCATGCTAAAATCAGTGTTCATTTACTCTTGTTTAATTTAATTCCGCACTTAACAAGTAAAGGAACACATAGAAGGAACTGGTTCTTAAATAGTGTCTCTTGGAAATAACAGTTTTAACCTTTCTTTATGATATTTAAACGTGATTATGAATTGAAATTTATGATTAATTGGTGCTCTGATTGTCGTATCTCTTTTTAAAGCAAATACCTTCCTATGTCATCTCTGATCTATCTCTTTTTGAGAGAATATTTTCTAACCTACCTGCCTATGAAGAATTTCAAGTCTTACTATGTGTCTACACATTCAAAAAGGGCCTTTAGGTCCTACTACAAGATATTTAAAAAGCTTTCAAATTTTTTTCATATAAAGTTTACTTGGTCAATAAGAGGGGGTAAACTGAAACTTGCTGCTAATACCATGTAGGCTAAGGAGCAAAAGGATGAATGTTCATGATTTAAAATATTTGATTAGGTGGTTTAAATCTGCACTTGAATTTAAAATTTATTTCTAGGATGGTAACCAGACTTTTCCTTTTTTGATTTTGATTCTCTATCTCTTAAGGATGGCCCTATTCGAGTTTGATTGAGTTTTATCGGTCAAAACGTGAAATTCAAAGGTGTTGAATTCTGATTTTGTCATAAATATAGAAATATATTTTTTGGTTGATTTGGAGGTCATAATGAGTTATGAGTTGAACAAGTTTTATATAGTTGAAGTTGTAATCGAATCAGTCACCGAAAATTAAATTCAGATTAGGAATCTGAAGAGTTGACTGAGAGTTTACTAATGTCTACCTTGTCCAAATGTTATAAAAGTGGAATGTTTAGCATTTTTTTATGCATATATTCATATTTGGGATAATCTGGAATGATTTGAGATCATTTTTGTAGACTTTTGTGTTGACCCTGGTCGTGGTGCTTCACCAGTTGCGAGGTAAGAGGGACGTGAACTTCTATTTGATAGTTTTCATCAAAGCATAAGATTAAACTTGTTTAAATTTTTTTAAAGCTTTCTAAAGGTTAATCATAGTTAATCATGTGTTCACTAGTTGGATTATTGACGAGTTGTTAAATTGGCTACTCTATGAATTAAATTGGTATTCATTTCAAAATATTAATTTGAGATAATGAGAATATCAAAGGCATGATTGTGCTTAATATGATAAAGATATCTTGGTGCACATAATTCTATATTGAGACCGATCCCTCTAGAAGAATAGTGTTGTGGGCTTTAGAAGCTTAGAATTGATAATTGAGACATCATATCATGATTTCAAGATATTTAAGATACTACCGAGTAGAGGCCTTGTCCAAAGTCATATTTCCACCCATTTGGTATTAATTTTATGTCTTGGGATGCATTTTCTTAGTACCAATATTATTATTTGGGTACTACTACTTTATTAGTATCTAAACTATTGAGCCACTGGTCTACCCTTTTGCGGCTAGGGTATATATTTTCAAGTCGATTTTAGGGAATAACAAGTCGAGATTACTAATTGTGGATATGGTGAGCTATTCTCCAATCAATCTCACATTAACTTTTCTAAAGTAATTTATCAAACACCTTCAAGACATGCACTTTGTGATAAAAATACTGTAGAAATGGTACATCTCAATTCACCTCAATTTTCTTCTTCAATATAATTGAAGCTCCACTTGAAACAATTCACGTTACCCAAAAACTACAACAACTATCAATTTGTCTAATCAATCCCAAAGTTTTCATCTTTCTCTTTTCAATTTAAAACTTTGCTTCAAATTCTAACTTCTACATTTTTGGGAAATTTTTCTATGAATATAATCTATTACGACGTGATGTTCTTATGTATAATAACATTGGTCGAAAGCTTCCAGAGAGTTTTTTGCTATGTTGCTTCTCCTTTCCCGTAAATTAATTCCCAATTGAGAGTACTCTTAATTGGTAAAAAGTTCGTCCGGAGGCCACTTTTGCTATTGCTATTTGGTTTTTTTTTTTTGGTTTCAGGCCACTTTTTTCCTTGGTCGTACAAAAGTACACATTTTGGAACATCAATACTTGTGGGCTGTATGAAGTTCAACTTCATATTGATTGAAGTTCAACTTCAGCGCACAAGAGTTGAAGTTTACGCATTCTATGTCGAAAAGTTCAGCCCTTACATGCTGAAGTTGAACTTATAGACTCACTCTCTTCACAATGCGAGGAGTGTAGTACACTCTCTTCACGACGAGAGGAGTTTACTACACGGAAGGCCTCCTTTAGCCTTGTCTTAAACGTTGGCTCCGTAGCCCAAAGTGCTCGTCTTTTTGTTCTCTCTAGAACTTTTGATCACTTCCTCTCCGTTCGTTCTGAGCTCGCGAGCGAAGTTTTGGCATGTCAACTCTCTTTTCTTTCCACTCCGCTTTGTGATCTCTCATGGCTAATATAGGTAGGTCAAGAGCTAGGTAGTCTTCAGAAGTCACTTAAGAGATTGAATATGGGTCCTATTAGAATAGGCTGTAGCCGCAAAGAGATAGAGATTCGCATTGCGGGAAGGGGACCATAGCCTGAACTTCAGCCCACAAATTTTGAAGTTCCAAAAAGTGGCTACTTTTGCACAACCAAGGAAAAATTAGCTTGAAACCAAATAGAAATTCGTGCACTTTTCCCTCTTAATTGCTATAGGCCTGCGCTCAGGCCCAAAGGGGGATTTGATCTAGCAAAAATTTTTTACCGGGTGCCTTCTATAAGAAGTGGTTTGCAAGATTGCCCCCATTTAACAATGTTTTAGCAAAATACCCTTATGGTGGCAAGGGGCCAAGACTTCAAGACACAAATTTGTAAGTGTTGGCACGGGGTAAATACTTCAAAGGTAAGTGTTGTCTTGTCAACACTTCAAGACATATGGCAAAAATTTAGGAAGAGATTGGAAGGGGCAAATATTGCCTTTTGCAAACACTTACGACCAAGTGCTGGCAAGTATTTCCTTTTGCTAACATTTCAAGGGGCAAGTGTTGGCAATGAGAGAGGGGTCAAAGGCAACTCTTGATTCCATACCAAGAGATTGACAAGGGTGATTCCGTCTAGAATTTTTCATTAAACTTAATGGGGGCATTTTTGCAAAACCCTGTTAAGCACGTGCAAAAAGACAAACCATTGCTTATGGTGTCATATTTCTGCGAAAAGGCCCTGATTTAGATCCCTTGATTTCCCCTTTTTATTCCTTTTTTTTATTTTGTTCTTTTTGTAAATAGCTCTCTTTTGTGTGGCTACTTAGACATTGGCAATATCATGTTATTTAGATTTTGGCCATTAAAAGTTAGTTTTAAATTTTGGCCATTTTTGTAATTACTTCTTCTACTTTCAACATAACTAATTACTTGTATCCTATAATGATAAATTTTGTAATATACTTTCACCACATACTTCATACTCAGACATCATCATAAAATCAATGAGTTTATTTAAATTATCTTCCATATCAACAATGTCCCAAAACTTAAAAATTTGAGAAACGTTACACTTTGACATTAATTATTCATTGGAGAAGTAGCCCACTTTATTTGTCAAAAGGCTTTCAAAGAACAAACTTTTGATGTTTAGCTGTGGTTGGGCAGTAAAATAAAGCATGGAAGAGGTTGCTTGTTATACAAGTTTTTTATTTTTCCTAGAAAGCTTAAACATTTGGTAAAGAATTTGAACACGTGTCTGACATATCTTAACATTGTAATAGCACTTAAACAATAGTTTTCATCAGTAATTAGTTTGATAATTTCCACAATATCCAATCAGCTTAACAATCTCAGCTAATGAAGTTAAGGTAGGTGCATGTTTCTGATGCTAGAGTTAGGGTGACACATCTCGATCTAAGCTTGTCGTATCTTAATATTGATCAGTTGCATTGTCTACTTTATTATTTAGCTATTATATTAATATACTATTATCTAATTTTAGCAATGAATTGGGACACATTCGACCGAATAACTGAGATTCACATGCAATTCACATATACATTTAGAAGTTTTTCAAAAAGAAGCAATAAACTAAACAACCCTCACCTCTAGAAAAGAAAAGAAAAGAACACAAAATGGGCTTCCCAAGAGAGAAGAGACCTAGGAGGAAAATGGACCATATATTCTCCCAATAAAGAAAATAAAATGAAACTTTAAAAAAGATCTAAATATGAAGAACTTACTCATTTACAGTTTCTTATAAATTAAAAAAGAAAAACAACAAAAGGAGGTAAGTGTGGCGTGCTTAATGATGAACTAACGGGGACATTGAGAGCAACTGCCTGCCATCTTGATCTCGTGCAATAAAGAAAAGCATAAAATGTAAAGAAATGATTAGATTCCTTTTTGTGGCATGATGATATTCCTACTCCTATTCTTCCAGTAGATTCTGATAATCAAAGAGAATTCGTCCTACTAAACTTTAGTACTAGTTCTTTGGCAACCGAAAGTAGGCCACAGTTTCCTTAGTTTGTAGCTTCAGCTTATTTAAACTAAGTAGGCTAGTTGCATAGCTAATACACAAACCACGCACTCGCCGCACCTAGGCATATAGATGTATAGAAATATATTTTATTTGTCCAAATTATAAGGTTTACCGGACATTTTAATGTGAATTTTAGTTTTCCAAAGTAACAAAAACAACGAATTACTTCTTCTTGCTTAAGCTAACTAGTTTCATTTTTATTTCTAAATGATATATATGTCTCCTTTCTTATAATTAGGAAAACTTATTCAATGTATCTCACTAGTTCTCAATATTTCAAGGTGTGTATAATTTCAGATCCATATTCATTCAAGTACAACTGAATACGAGTTCTCAGCTCACAATCGCATTTAAACTAATGAAACCGGAGTACAAAATAAGGACGGATTTAGTTTTTGTACATCATCAATAGATAATTATAAATAACTTGGGGCTTTGGCATGGCAGGTCTCCCCAATTTTTTTTTTGTGTGGAAAAAGACTCAAGTTTTAAACATGAAATCTAGGGTCCTCATTTAATTAGTGTTATTAACTATGTAACATTCTCACCCCAATGTTTTGTAAGTTGCACAATAGTCCATGTATATAAAGTAGTTTTTTGCCAAATTTGGTCATTCCCTAGCTGCTTCCCTCTCTCCTCTCCCCCGTTTTCCCTCCATTTTTTCCACATTCCATTCCCGCCCAAAGTTCCACCATAGCTGCTGAGCTTCCTTTCGTAGATCGAAATAATACACATTCCACCATAGCTGCTGAGCTTATTATCTTGAATATCCTTTCCAGTTTTAGGCAATACAAGCTGAGATCACCCACATTTGGGTTATACGGCATTTCGTTAAATCTGGTCGTTTCTTATCCATTAAAGGAGAAATCTTGTTCCTCCAATTTTAATCGTATCAATCCAGTCATCTCCGGTAAGTGTACTAAATTTTCGAACATGTTTTTTGTTGTTTTTGTTGATTCGGGGTTGTTACGGATTCAGTTCCTCCGAACAATATGCGTGAAATTCCAAACACCATTTCGACTTTCCTATGGCCGTAATTGTAATTCCAAACATATCGCTAGCGTTTTACGCGGCGTATGTATTTTATTGGAATTTTCACAGATAATGTTCGGAACATTCTGTAGGATGTTTGAGCGTTCTGTTGCAGTTTGGAACATCTTGCATTAAGCATCGAAAAAGTGTAAGGTGATGTTCAGAACGTCTGCATGAGATGTTCCAAACGATCAACACTGAGGTTTGGAACATCTTGCATTGAGCAATGAAAAACTGTAATCTGATGTTCAGAACGTCAGAAGGGATGTTCCAAACGAGAACATTGAGGTTTGGAACATACTGTATAAATATTAGTAATACTAATAGTTGGTCATTCCAATTTATTGCAGGGGACCATCGATGGGTGAGGTTATATTAGGAGTTAATTATCAAGGTGAATGGGTGGAACGTTTTAAATGTTATGCTTGGGTTCCGAAGGTTAAAGAGTCAAGACCCATTCTTGTGCCTAGAGATGTTACGTATGATGTTCTACTTAACAAAATCATCGGAAGTTGGGGGATAAGAGACAATCCGAGGGACATTTGCATTACTTACATGCTGAGTGTTGCCGCAAATCAAAAGACTCCTCCCGTTATAATAAGAAACGATGATGATGTACGCCTTTATATGGCTGACGTTGATCGTAATGGTGCTAGGCCCACACTAAGGGTAATTGTGGTTTCAACGACGGAGGAATGTGTTGGTTCTAATGACCAAGAAATGCCAAATAGTGGAGGGCATGATTTTAGTCAGCGATTGGATGACTTACATGAAGAAGTAGAAGAAGACAGAGGAGGAGGGGTAGAAGACAGAGGAGGCGTAGATGTAGATGAAGAAAAAGAAAAAGAAGTAGAAGACAAATATGTAGAGGAACATCCTGCCATTTATACCCCTGTGTTTCCAACACAAAGCAGCGAGCCGATATTTCACTTCGTTGATGGCACAGGTTTTGAAAAAGGTATGACTTTCCCCAATAAGAAAGAACTGGTCACCAAATCGAAGATTGCAGCAGTTAAACATCGTTTTAATTACAAACCATTGAAGAATACTGCAAAGATTTTTAATGCTAGATGTTTAGATGTGAAATGCAAATGGTGGTTAAGGGCAATGAGGTATAAAAGTAATGATAGGTTCTACATTAGCGTTTACAATAACATGCACACATGCGGTGTCCAACATCATTCCAGTCATAATTCACACGCCTCTGCCCGGATAATTGGTGAGTTCATGAAAGGTAAATATTTAATGGGAAAAGGTCCAACCACAAAAGCTGTCAGGGAGTCCCTTAACAACGATTTTGGTTGAAAGGTTAGCTACTGGAAGTGTCTTAGGGGCTGTCAATTTGCAAAATCTTTGACACGGGGAACACATGCGAAAGGTATTGAAATTCTTGATGCTTATGCTTATATGGTTAGGAGCAAGAATCCAGGAACCAAGACAGATTTGAGGCTTTCTAGCACAGGGAAGTTCTTGTATTTTTTTCTCTCTTATGGAGCGTGGATCAGGGGATTTACTTACGTGAGAAAAGTCCTAGCCGTTGACGGTACACATTTGTCTGGTGAGTATGGAGGGGTGTTGCTGTCTGCTGTTGCTCAGGATGCAATGAGTCACGTATTCCCTGTTGCTTTTTGTGTTGTAGACAAAGAGTGCGACGCCTCATATGAGTATTTTTTCGAACAATTACGCTGCATAGTTTCAGATAGTGAAGAGTTGTGCATAGTTTCGGATAGACATCCGAGCATCTCGAAAATGGTCGCCCAAGTATTTCCTTCTGCACACTATGGAGTTTGCATGTGGCACCTTGGTGAAAGCATCCTTACAAAGTTTCAGTTTGGATTCAGTCTTCATAAATACTACCCTGCAGCAAAGGCATACAGGGTAGAGTAAGCCTGTTTATGATCCTTGGCATTGTTTTTTCTTTTGGCAAATCCTTTGGTCTCAAGGCAGGAATGGCTTCATGAGCCCAGGCCATAAATGCCCATGGAAAGCCATAAAGATTGTAAGTCTGGCTTCCTTCTGCACGAGGTTCCATTGGCTTGATCAGATATTCCATTGTTAATTCAAAACTCATCCTACCCCAAGGATAACGCTGGAATGCCTCAAGATCAGCGGACAAGCACACCACCCATTCCTCTATTCCATATTTGGAATCCCTCGCACACAGAATAGTATGAACAAACCAAGCCATGCACAGATTTAAATACCACTTCTTGGGACAGGTTCTAGAACATACCAACTCAAGCAAGTCACCAGACTTCACAGCTTGCTTTTTCTTCGGCTGTTTTTGTTTTTTGGGCTTGTTGAACTTCCTCTTTGCGGGTGAAGGTGAGGGTGAGGGTGAAGGTGAGGCTGAGGGTGACTCCTCCTCCTTCTTCTTCCCCTTCCGCTTCCCACTACCCTTCTCCTTCTCCTCCTTTTTCTTCTTCTCCTTCTCCTCCTTTTTCTTCTTCTCCTTCTCCTTTCCCTTTATCTCTTTCTCCTTCTCCTTCCTCTTTTTCTCCTTGAAATAATCAACAACAAACTTCCACAATTCCTTCCCCTTTTCATTCATTTTATCCATGTACTCTTTACTTGGATAGGGCCCACAGTTTAGCCCTGTCATTAGTGCAAACTCGGATAGGCCAAAACGTGCTGGCAATCCATTGAAGGATATCCAAACCTCTTTCTTCTTCTTGCAAATAATCCTTTGCATGAGGAGGTTATGCACCAACTTGGTGCCAAACAGTGGATATTCCGCTAATTGCAAGAAAGGACCGAAACAGTTATTGGCAAATCCCCTTCTCACCTGCAATTTTTTCAGAACCTCCTTGAACTGTATCATACCCCTAGCCAACAAAGAACGAACAGTAATCTTCCCATTAAACGGTTCATTGTTGGTCAGGAAGGTCTTGAAGAGACCCTCAACGTTACTCTTGAAAGTAGCATGACCAACGTCTTCATACTGCACATAATTTTAGCATAAAATTAATAAAATGAATCACAATGATAGTAAATTAATAAATGTTCGAAACATGAGTATGCTGAGGTTCTGAACGACAGTTGCTACTGTTGGGAACAACACGTAACGTGTTCCGAACGAGAGCTACCAGCCTTAATATTGATGTTGGGAACGTACAAAATGTCGTGTAGAACATCAACATTGGCGTTCCAAACAATACGCGTTTCAATTCAACTATCACCTGGTCTTCCTCCAGTTTCAATCCAGATGTTCCTTCAGCAGTTTCCTTCTCTTCACCTGCTTCCTCTTCAACATTTCCACCTGCATTATTTACAGCTTCCCCATCTATTTTAACTCTTTTTACACGATCCTTCAGAAAGTTGCTTTTTAAAATTACATCCTCCGCCTCTCTTCTACTTCTTTTGCTGCTTCTTGGACTCTCCTCTATTTTATCTGCTTCCCCCTCTACTTCTTCTCCTTTTTCTCTACTTAAATCATCAGCCTCTTCATTTTTTTACCACCATCTTCCTCTTCCTTTTCACCATCACCATCTTCCACTCCAGTCCTCAAAAAATCACTTTTTAACAGTTCATCAATACCGGCGTCATCTAAATCCACCCTTCTTTCACCCTCATCTGCAGCCCTCTCCAAATCCTCCCCACCTTTACTTAGATCGTAACTTGGTGCTGGACTTTGGCTTTCCTCTTGTTTATCACCTTTGTTCCGTGGACCTACTACTTCTCCTTGGCTACATTCGTCACTCTCCACAACTAATTTTCTTTTAGTGGGTTTAGTAGTTCTTGGGCGTTTAGGAGTAGGTTCTAAATCTGTTGGAGTACGTTCCGAATCTGAAGTACTAGGCTTGTCAAGTTTCTTCTTCGGCGAAGGGCCCTTTTTCTTAGAAATCGCCTTCTTGGGAGTCTTTGTAGGCTGCTTCTTCTGCTCATCTTCATCTTTATTTCTCGGCCTTAAATTTACCATTTTTCTGCAAAGCAAAACAAGGGGATACTAAATTTAGTTACAGAAAAACATGAACATCCTATTAGATGTTTAGAACCTCAGCAACTATGGTGTTCGGAACATCAAGACACATAACAGCAATAACTTCAATTTGCAACTAAATAAAGCAGCGTTGGTTCCCAGAAAACCCTCAAATCGTCACAATTTAACCAAAAAATATAAACACCCTAAAAATTTCAGTTGAATATCGAAAATCCTCTTTGTAGTTCGGAACTACTTTACCCATTAAAACACATAATGCCATTCAATTTCAACACAATATTACACCTTTTGTACAAAAACAAACACCCAAATCATCGTTAATCACTGTCGACGAAAAAATTAAAATCAAAAATCAAGGTTCGACTTTTACACCACAGTTTAAATGATAATGACATAGTTTACCTTTTATATAAAATACTTTGTTGTATTGCTGGTCGGATTCCTTGAAAACACAGAGAACTTGACAGTACTTGGTTTAGATTTGGAGTGAAAAAGGAGATGAAGTGTGAAGTTGAAAGAAGCCACGCGGGGAAGGGGAAAGGGGTTAACTGATGAGTGATGTTCCCAAGGTTTGAAATAATTATTATGTATGTTTTAAGAAATACCCTCAAGTTTTAAAAGTGTTAATTTGGTCCATGATTAGTGTTAATCAGACTTAGAAATAAAAGAAAACGTAAAAGAAAAGCCGAGACCCTTTTCTGCCAAAAAAGACTTGGGCGGTTCTGGAACGCCACTTTTCACAAATAACTTTATATAAAAAGTGAGATTTGTAATTTGAAAATAAGATAAATTATCAGCTATAACAGATTAATACTAGTGTAAAAATCGTTTGCACAGATAGATAAGACCAATTAGGATCGATTGTCTCAAATGGTACGTGGATAAAAGTGTTAGACTGAAGTTATATATATACAAGTGTCTCCTCACAGTCTAGTACCCAACCTTGTAACTTTTTAGCAATCTCTTTTAAAGTCTTGAAAATATTATATTCTTGAGAGTTTACTATTGTACAAGAAAAGAAAAAGAGAGTCATAGAGAAAGTAAGGTTAGTGTCAGGGAATTTGGTTATAGATTTGTAAAACCAACTAATTATCGTTAGTGGTGAGCGAGTCTCAAAACCACACTTAGAGATCGTTAGTGGTGAGCAAAGAAAAAGCCACATCAGTTGTACCTTGAAGAAAATAAGAGCCGAAGAGATACATCCCTTGTGACCCAAGAGGACTGGACTAGGAAGCACGTTGGTTCAGAACCAGTATAATAATCTAATTGTGTCCTTTAAATTTCCTATACTTTAATTATTCTCTTTTCACTGCTTTAGAATTAGTCGACTCAAACTGCTTAAAATTGCAAAAAGATATAATTCTCCCCTCCTCCCTTATATCTTCAATTGGTATCAGAGCAGGTCTCACATAATTTTTATTTTTGCTTACAGCAAGTGAGAAAAGATCATGTCTGGACATACTGTTACTGGTGATTTACTTCAAGAGTAAACTTCAATTGTTCGACCTCCCTATTTTAACGGTTGACACTTTAGTCATTAGAATGTGCGAATGGAAACATTCGTCTCATTAGTCGACTCAAATTGCTTAAGATTACAAAAATATATAATTCAACCCCCTCCCTTATATCTTCAATTAGTATCAGAGCAGGTCTCACATAATTTTTATTTTTTCTTATAGCAAGTGAGAAAAGATCATGTCTGGACATATTGTTACCACTGCCTTACTTCAAGAGGGAACTTCAATTGCTTGACCTCTTTAGTTATTAGAATGTGTGAATAGAAACATTCGTCAAATCCATTGATCACAAAGTCTGGTGCATGATCACTAAAGGGGCATATTAAATACCGCTTGACAAAGGAAAGAAACCTGAGGGACAGGAATCAAAGGTGCCCTTTGATATTGATTATAATGATGAGCAAAGGGAAATTATTCAACTAAAATCCAAAGCACAAAATCTGCTATATAATGCAATCAGTGGTGAAGAGTATGAAAAGATCTCGAGGTGTGAAAAACTAAGGAAATGTGGGACAAACTTGTTGTAGATTATGAGGGCACAAGCAAAGTAAAGGAAACAAAAATCAATCCTCTCGTCCATGAATACGAATTATCTCAAATGAAAGAAGGTGAATTTATTGAGGACATATTTTCTCGATTCAGCAAAGTTATTGGTGAACTCAAGTCTCTTGGAAAAGTTTATACAAGTGGAGAACAGGCCAGGAAGATTCCAAGAATTCTACATATCATTTGGCAACCCAAAGTTATCAACATTGAAGGAGGAGACCTCAACCCTCTTACATATAATGAACTTCGTGGAGATCTCATTGTATTCGAAAAGTCTCACCTTCAAAGAAAATCATAGACTTTCGAGAAGAAAAAGGAAGTTGCTTTTAGTGCTGATAATGCAGATCCACCAAGTTACAATGATGAGATAGTAGAGTAATGGGCTCTAATGTCAAAGAACTTCAGCAATCTTCTAGGGAGAAACAGACAAAGAGAAAAGCCCAGATTTAACTCTCGCTGAAACACTCCCAGCAATGATCAAGATAAAAATGATAGCCGCTGCTATGAATGTGGAAAATATGGACACATTGCAGCCAACTATAATGAGGCCAAGAAGAAGCAGCCTGTCACGACCCAATTTCCAAGGGCTCGTGATGGCACCTAAACAACATTTACCTAGGCGAACCAATGAAACAAGATGCGGAAAAAGAACAATAATGTGAAAAGATCATAAATGGATATATAAATATAAAAGGGTGAAGTCCAAAAGAATATATCCACAAAAGAATTGGAGCATTCTAAGAGTGACTCAATAAAGTATGAATATACATCAAAGAAATCTGAGTCCTATCTCTAAGTGACTCCGGCGGTATGCCACCACGGTCTGTGTGGTCGGCTCACCTCAATCAAAAGTCTCAGAAGCCTCGGGAACCGCTAACGTCCGGGCTGCTGACTGGATGAAGGACCTGCGCACGTAGCAGAGTAAGTTATGAGCCGAAGCCCAGTAAGATCACCGACAGGCCCGCTAAGGTACCCTTGCGGGACAAGTCGCTACATGCATCATAAGCAACAACATACTATAGTAATCATACAATAAAGTAGTGAAATCACAAATAGATGTAACACATTCCATACACACAAGTAGTAACCAGAAGTCTCAAGGATTATGCCCATCCAACGTAAGGCATAGGTCAACTCAGCGGCGGTTTGGAGGTCCAATCTCTACTCCCGTGCCGACTAACCTAGACCTACGATGGACTAGCAACACCACTACTAAGTATCAACCATATACCGTGACCCGAAGTCACTATCACAATCATGAATAAGTAGACCAACGACCCGTAGTCGTTGGCTCATCTCAAATCTGTCTACGATCGCACCACACCCCCTGTCAAGTGCGTCGTATCTCAATAAATCAAGTGACCACACCACACCCCCTGTCAAGTGTGTCACATCTCAAAGATCAAGTGTCCACACCACACCCCCTGTCAAGTGTGACACATCTCATAGTATAGGCGACACCACACCCCCTGTCAAGTGTCCCTCTAAGAGTATTAATATCCACGATATTAATAACAATAACAGAAATAATAACAGAAATATTAATAACGATAATATTTCACAGTCACCGTAACCCAGGTTGGTTATGCTAGCTGAACGTAAGGCGAAGGTTAACCCGACCACAGTTTGGGGGTACAATCCCTACTCCCATGTCGTCCAACCCAAGGTTACGTATAGACAGCACTACCCAACCCGGCACGTGAACAAATCAAGTACCAATATCATACAAAAGCCGGCAAAATCCTCGGCAAGACATTTATCATGACATGCCGGTAACATCCTCGGCCATGTCCCAAGTAATTGCTATCTAAGCATGGCGTAGCAAGCGTTACTACGATATAAATTTAAGCTACCTCGACGTAGCGTTTAGACCGGCACATATCTCGGTCGAGTCACAATCTCGCTATTTATAACAAACAATAATAGCAAGTAATTCACATCATTAATCCTAACCATTGTTAGGTATATATATGCGTACATGAAGCATACTAGCATGAAGGAAGAGTCCACAAGCACAATAGAGGTCAAGTCTCACTTACCTCGAAATTCGGGCTCAAATGCCGGGAAGAATCTCCTTTTCCGCTCGCCTTGTCCGCGAAGGACTCTCCACTAGGTCTATTAAGACAAGATATAGCACATATGAGTGCTCAATTATAGCTATTTAAGCCTATAGGCATCCTAGGGTAAAAATTACGAAAATGCCCCCGGATAGGGCCGAGCCCTAAATTTACAAAATGTACTTTTCCGGACTCCCCACGCTCCCGTGAGTCCAAAAGTACACTTAGATTCCACATGCGAGCCTTGCTCGATGTCTTTCCCCAATTCTTAAGAATCTAGGGTTCTAACCCATTTCCAAGAATCAACCCTTTGATTCTTGTGTTAATCAACAAAAAGATAGATTGAAAGGGCTTACCTTAAGTGTAAGTATGATTGGGTCTTCAAGAAATACCCAAAAATCGCCTCAAGAGCTCACCAAATGATTTTTATAAGTTATGAACCGAAATGGCCCGAAATGGCCTTTTTATAGCAGTTTTTGCCTCTGTGACAGCTTCTTTTGAAAAAATCATAACTTTTGATAAGAATGTCCAAATGACCTGAAACCGGTGCCATTAGAACCGCAACTCAAAGGGCTACAACTTTTATGTTTTGCGTTTTTCCTAATTCCTTACGGATTGGCCGAAAAATTAGCTTTTATCCGGCTGTTTGCGCCAAAACAGAACAGAAAAGTCGCACCAGATTTTCTACTGTTTTAGGGGCAAAACGGGAACCTACGAAGCTCGGAATAATCCCAAATTTTGCACACAAGTCATAAAATACTTAGGTGACCTGCTCGTCAAGACGGAACTCAATTCGGACCTCCAGAACTCAAAAAGTGGGTCCCACGGTAAAGGTTCAATTTTCGACTTTCGCCAAAATAGTGAAATTTAACCAAACGACCTCGGAATCCAATTCTGAAAGTTGCTACAAGTCACAAATGACTATACGAACCTAACGCAACTTTCGGATCTCTCATCGGAGCTCATTTGCTCAAATCGAGCTCGGAAACCTCTTTTAACTCTTTTAAACTTCCGAAACGGGGACTTTATCAAAAGTCCTATCAAACGAGGTCCGTTTTCAATTTTGAAGGTTGCTACATATCATAAATGACGAGACGGACCTAACGGTGCGCTCGAATTTTCCATCGGGGTTCGTTTACTCAAAACGACCTATCGAAACCCCAAATTCCTTTCCGGAATTTCATAAACGGATCCTTTTCTCGAAAACCTATCAAACGGACTCCGTTTCGACTCAGATTTCACAGACGGGTCATAATTGACCTAACGGAGCTTTTGGAACTGTCGACATGCAAATCGAGGTCCCGGATCCCGTAACGACTATTTGAGGGTCGTTACACAGCCACTAAACAATCATAAGAAGAAAGACATAGCCGCTTGGGGTGATGAAAAGGAATCAGAAAATGAAGAAGAAGTGAATTTATGTTTTATGGCTGACGAAGAATCTAGCAAGGTAAGTCTCTACCAATGTGATAACTGTAACACTTTGCAAGAGGATTTAGATTCGGCTTTATATGAAATGAAAAGTATTTTAAAGGAGTTCTCTAAACTAAATAAAGAAAAGGAAGATTGGAATCTCAAAGTGGAAGTATGTGAAATTGAACGGGACTTCCTTCAAAAAGAAGTCTGTCACGACCAAACTTAAGGTCGCGACGGATGACCAACATTAAGTATCGATCATCACTAATCCTGCTGATAATTTGCTAACCATGAGTATAACTGATAAATAGAATAAGCATAAACCTAGCTGATAAGAATTATGCAATGCGAAAAGCTGACAAGGCTAACATAAGCTGACATACATAATATACTGACAGAACCACACAAGGACATATCTACAGGCCTCTAAGAGTGCTGAACTTAATATACAAAGGACGGGATAGGGCCCCACCATACCTACTCCAAATTTGTACAACATACCAAAAGTAGTAAACTCCGGAAAGAGATGAAGTGACTCCAACAGCTGGTAGATAGCCTACTAACGTGGCTTAAGGTCTGATCTCTCTATACCTGTACGGCATGAAATGCAGCGCCCCAGAAAGGGCGTGAGTACGATATGTACCAAGTATGTGAGGCATGAGCATATAATATATAGCATGGCTGAATGAAACTGTAAGGCTGGAATATAAATATGAAAATATATCCTGAAGTATAGCAATGAAGCTGGAAATCTGAAACATGGACTAAATATGATCTGAATATAAACTGAAGTCCAACTGAATCTGAAACTGAAAACTGAGCAGAACTATACTGATAAATGACTATAATATGACTGATAACTGATAACTAGAACATGGAACTGATAGTTGTCAACTGATACTAGTTTTCAACTGATATTGACATTAAGAACTGGTGGCTGATAACTGAGAACTGATAACTGGTACTGAGCTAAAACTGAACTGTTATCTGAACTGGTACCTGTCTGGTATTATGGGTTGTATCCTCCCAAATCAGGTAACTTAACATCTGAACTAGTACTTGTCTGGTGTTATGGGTTGTATCCCCCCAAATCAGGTAAGTGAAACCTGAACTAGCCTCATGTAAAATCATGCAGTGCAGATTGTGGCTATATACGCATATATAACAAACCTGGCGGGTGTTATGGGCTATGTCCCCCCAGCCAGTAATATCTAGTCTCTCTGGTCAGAGTGTGTGAATGACACCCGGTCACACTAGGTATTTCAACTCCTGCCTGAACCAGAGGGGCTGTATCCCCCAGACAGGTAGTATCACACGCGACCGGACTGTATGTCCAATGTCCAGGTTCTATGGGGGACTCCAAATCACACATAACATGATCACAATATAAGAATAAGCATGTATGAGGCATAACACATGTAGAAACAATAGATATGGACTCAAAGAAGTCATAAAAAAACTCTGGATAGAATTATAGACACAACCTAGAACTCAGAATTTGTCCAACTCTTTGAATTTCCATAAAAATTTCGGCAGAGTTTTCCCTAAAACTGTATGATCCGCAAAAATAGAATCAGCTCTATAATATACACGGGAATGGGTACCTTGATAAACTGATAACATAAAAAAATTGAATGGATAACAAAATGAGATGACCGGACAACATAACAAATTCGCGGACAGAATCTTTAGACAGCACCACTGCCCTGCTTGGTGACCTATTTTGCAGGATCTAAATCAATGTTATAGACTCTATGGTCTCTTAAAAGTTGTAGATATCTATCTCACGGTCCTAGAAAATCTTAAATCATCTCAATATCAAATTTTTTCAAAGAGTTATGCTTAAAATACAAGCAACTGTCCGAAGATAAAAATAATTTTTCAGATTTTGAAAATTTTCGTGCTGATGTTTTGGAGATCTTTCACCTTGGTTCTTAGCACTAAATTAAGCACATACATGATTACCTTTATTCCATATATGTTACCCTCAAGAACCACAAAGTTTGGAACTAATTCAAACTTCAAAAGATACAAAACAAATTCCTTGTCGAAAGAAGGGTTTAGCCTTATATACCTTTGACGTTTCTTACTTCTAAACCTTATTTCTCTTGAATTCCACACCTTCTAAAGCTTAAACAAGCTATAATACAGAATTTAGGTACTTTGCTTATCCATAAAGTAATTCTAAAACTCAAGCTATAAATGAAATTGAAGGTAGCATAACGTTACCTTAATCACGTAGAGCATTTTTATACAATCCGTCTTTAATTTTGAGTTCCAATTGGCGTCCTTCCTTAAAAATCATAAAACTTGCTTCAAGACTCAGGGAGGAACTGTTTCTCTCTAGAGATTTCTGGAAATGACGAGATGGCGGCGAATTTTCTATTTTATACTAAAAATATTTCAGTTTTAGTCCTCTTTTGCACTTATGTCCCTTTTTCTAGCCTGATTTCTGATGCTCATATCTTTTTATCTAGACGTTATATCAACAAACCGTCAAAAGTGTTTGAAACTACAATCCAAGACCTTCAATTTGGTAAATTATGTCTCCAAAAGACCTCATATAACTCACAAAATTAATTGCTGAAATAGCTTCATTACAAGGCAATTCCTTAGTCGGTTTTTCCGCAACTTAAATCTGATTTTTCTCAAACTTTATATTCAACATATAAACATCATATATGGTCCTATTATGACTTTAAACTCACTTAAATAATTCTTAACATGTCATTAGAATGATATACCTCACTTTAGACACACGAGGTGCAACATTCTCCCCTCCTTAGGAACATTCGTCCTCGAATGTTAAATGAAGTATGTGGAAGCACTAACCGAGGATCTGTTAGATACCTGAAGTAGTGAAGAGATATGGATATTTGGCTCTCATATCTTACTCAGCTTCCCAAGTCATTTCTTCTATGTTATTGATTCACCATAGCACCCTGACTGAAGGAATGTCGTTTGTCCTTTGTCGACGAATCTGCCTATCTAAAATTACAACTGACACCTCTTCATCAGTCAATTGCTCTGTGATCTGTACATCATCTATTAGTACAACTCTAGAAGGATCTCCGACACATTTTCTAAGCATAGAAACATGGAATACTGGATGTACCTCCTGAAGGTCTGCTGGAAGGTCTAACTCGTAGGCTACATACCCAACTCGCCTGATAACCTGATATGGATCAATAAATCTAGGGCTAAGCTTTCCCTGCTTTCTAATTCTCATAACGCCTTTCATAGGTGATACTTTCAGGAATACCCAATCGCCAATCTAAAATTCTAAATCTCGACGCCGGTTATCTGCATAGGCTTCTCTCTACTCTACGCTGCTAATAATCTTTCCTTGATCAACTTGACTTTATCAAATGCCCGTTGGATTAAATCTGGACCCATCAATTGAGACTCTCCAACCTCAAACCATCCTATAAGAGACCTGCACTTACGCCCATACAAAAGTTCATATGGTGCCATCTGTATGCTAGAATGATAGCTATTGTTGTATGCAAAGTCTATCAATGGTAGATGTTCATTCCAGCTGCCCCCAAAATCTAACACACAAGCTCTAAGCATATCTTCTAACGTCAGAATGGTCCACTCAGCCTATCCATCTATCTGGGGATGAAATGCTATACTCAGATTCACCTGCGTCCATAAACCTGTATGGAACGATCGCCAGAGATTTGCTATAAACTGTGCGCCCCTGTCTGAAATGATAGATACTAGAATACTATGTAGGCGCACTATCTCTCTGATATAAAGTCTGGCATGATCCTATGCTGTATATGTAGTTCTACAGGTAACAAATGAGCTGATTTAGTAAGCCTATAACCTATAATCCAGATAGAGTCATACCTGCTCTGCGTATGCGGCAAGCCTGTAATAAAGTCCATATTCACTGGTTCCCATTTCTATGATAAAATCTCTATTTCCTACAACAAGCCACTAGGTTTTTGATGCTCGACTTTAACCTGCTTGCAGTTAGGACACTGAGCCACAAATTCTACTATGTCACGCTTCATTCCGTCCCAACAATAAATCTGCTTAAGATCATAGTACATCTTAGTCGAACCTGGATGAAAAGTGTATCTGGAATAATATGCCTCAGACATAATCTATCCACGTAAATCTACAACATCAGGAACACAAAGTCTATCTTTATACATAAGAACCCCATCACTAGTAACCTGTATGATAATTTGCTTTTCTTCTGGCTATCTATTTGTATTCAACTAGAACAGGATCCTCATACTGGTGCTGTTTTACTTCTGTTACTAGGCAAGTAGTGGTTACATTCTCAACTGTAACTCCTGCATCAATTGAATCTATTAATCTGACTCCAATGCTGGCTAACTGGTGGAGTACATGAGCTAACTCTCTTTTCAGTGGCTGTAAATAAGGTAAACTACCCATAGACTTACGACTAAGGGCATCAGCAACAACATTTGCTTTACCCGGATGATAAAGAATGTCCATGTCATAGTCCATCAGCAACTCTAGCCACCGCCTCTGACGTAGGTTTAGCTCCTTCTACTTAAATATGTACTGGAGGCTCTTGTGTTTTGTATAAATATCAACATGAACATCGTACAAATAATGTCTCCAAATCTTAAATGAACGAATGACTACTGCAAGCTCCAAATCATGAGTAGGGTAGTTCTGCTCGTGCTTTTTCAGCTGCCTAGAAGTATAAGTAATTACTCTTCCGTGCTGCATCAATACACAAACAAGACCGATTTGAGAAGCATCACAATAAATGACATAGCCTTCAAATCCCTCTAGAAGTGTAAGTACTGGGGCTGTTATCAACCTGTTCTTTAGTTCTTTGATACTGTTCTCACAAGAGTCTGGCCACTAAAATTTGGCTATTTTCTGTGTCAATTATGTCAGTGGAGCTGCAAGGGAGGAAAAACCCTCCATGAACCTTCTGTAATAACCTTCCAAACCCAGAAAACTATGTACCTCAGTTGGCATCGTAGGTCTAGCCAATTCTTCACAGCCTCAATTTTTTGGCCATCTACTTTAATTCCTTCTGCTGAAACTATGTGGCCAAGAAACTCCATTGAATCTAACCAGAATTCACACTTCGAGAACTTAGCGTATAATTGTTGGTCTCGAAGAGTACCCAATACTGTGTATAAATGCTCTGCATGTTCTGATTCATATATTGAATAGATGAGAATATCATCAATAAATATAATCACAAATAAATCTAGATAAGGCCTGAATACGCTGTTCATCAGATCTATAAATAGTGCAGGGGCATTAGTGAGTCCAAACGACATCACTAAAAACTCATTATGGCCATACCTAATCTTGAATGCATTCTTAGGTATATCAGATTATCATACTCTAACCGAATCGCAAATCTATCTTCGAGAAGTACTTGGCACCCTGGAGCTGGTTGAACAAGTCATCAATCTTGGGCAGAGGGTATTTATTATTGATTCGAGCTTTATTTAGCTGTCTATAATCTATGCACATGCGTAGAGAGCCATCGTTCTTTTTCACAAATAATACCGAGGCTTCCCACCGAGAAATGCTGGGTCTTATGAGGCCTTTATCTAACAAATCCTTCAGTTGCTCCTTAAGTTCTTTCAGTTATGGAGGTCCCATCCTGAAGAACATGCCCCTTATGGCGTGCTAGTGCTGAGGAAGCAACTGCTGATCTAGCTGGCTGGGCTGCACCACTACCACCCCTAGTCGGGAAATCTCTCATGAAATGTCCTGCCTTTTGAGAAATATAACAAGTATCAATTCCTAACTGATATGGTCCCAAGTGGTGTCTACCACAATCTAGACATCTGGATATGTCAGACCGGCCTGTACAAAAGTACCATGATGCTTAAATCCTGAAGTCTGTGATGCGTGACTAGATCTGGACTGAGGAGGTCTATCAAATCTTAGGCCATGGGACTCTGGAGGTATACTAGCTGGTGGCTGTCTAACACTCTGCTTCCTACCTACTCTAGATGTCTCTCTAAATGAACAAGACAATCTTCCCTTCTTATGTAACCCTCTATCCCTGTCGGCTCTCTGTTTCTGCTTATTCTCCTCAAGTGATAAAGAAAATGCCTGAATGTGTAATAGGATCATACCTGGCTTCATAGCAACAGTCATGCACTCATTCACCAGTTGTGGACCTAGTCCCACTACATACCTGTGAATTATATACTCCATACTCACTACTACTCTAGGGGCAAATCTTGCTAAAGAATTAAAGCGATAATTATACTCTTCTACACTCAAACTTCCGTGTCTCAAGGTCAGAAACTGATCGGCACGTTCTCTTTGTGTCTCTATAGGCATATACGGATGAAAGAAGGTATCCAAGAATTCCTACCAAGTCCCCGGAGTAGAATCTGGCCCTCTGGTAGCTCCCACGTCTGACACCACCCGGCTGCTAGGTCATGCAATCTAAATGCAGCTAACTCTACTGACTCTGTGTCTGACACGTGCATGACCCTTAATACGCTTGCTATCCTTACTAGAAAACCCTGAGGGTCCTCTCCTGTACGAGATCCAGTAAAGGCTGGAGGCTCTAATCGGATAAAATCCCTGATCTGGGCATTTGCACTATGCCGTCTAGTCTAAGAAGCTGCAACTAGTCAATAATCTGATGGCATCCCTCTTCCTACCCCGGGCTATCAGGCTAAGGAGCAGGAGGTATGGTAGCTGCAGTACCCCTAATATCACCCTGAACTGAGGAGATCTGTGAGGCCTCAGATAGAGCCTCAGGTCTGGACTCCTCACTTTCATCCACCTCAGGTTGCACTCTACTAATACCCTGGCCGACAATGGGCTTGCCCTTCTGGGTAGCTACTAGTTTCTTCGACAGCATCGCTTTGCTGAGAACACTATTATTAGAGGGCTGAATTCTATAATCATGGCTCTACCACATGATCTAGAGAAGAAAGAAAGACAACTGTCCTGAATTGCCTTGTAGCCTCCTGTTCAAAAGTATGGCGCGCAACATACTCCTGAACAAGACTCTACTAGACACGGCCTGTAGACACCCTAGGACTAAACTGATATGATACAAATTTTTTCATGACCCAACTTAGGGTCGCGACGAATGACCAACACTAACTGTCGATCATCACTAATCGTGCTGATAATTTGCTAACCATGAGTATAACTGATAAACGGAATAAGCATAGACCTAGCTGATAAGAATTATGCAATGCGAAAAAATGACAAGGCTAACATACTGATAGAACTACACAGAGACATATCTACAGGCCTCTAAGAGTGCTGAACTTAATATACAAAGGACGGGACAAGGCCCCGCATACCAACTCCACATCTGTAAAACATACCAAAAATAGTAAACTCCAGAAAGAGATGGAGTGACTCCAACAACTGGTAGATAGCCTACTAACGTGGCTTAAGGTCTGATCTCTCTGTACCTGCACAGCATGAAATGCAGCGCCCCAGAAAGGACGTGCGTACGATATGTACCAAGTATGTAAGGCATGAGAATATTATATATAGCATGGCTGAATGAAACTGTAAGGCTGGAATATAAATATGAAAATATGTGCTGAAGAATAGCAATGAAGCTTGAAATCTGAAACATGGACTAAATATGATCTGAATATAAACTGAAGTCTAACTGAATCTGAAACTGAAAACTGAGCAGAACTATATTGATAAATGACTATAATATGACTGATAACTGGTAACAAGAACCTAGAATTGACAGCTGTCAACTGATACTGACATTAAGAACTGGTAGCTGATAACTGAGAACTGATAACTTGTACTGAGCTAAAACTGAACTGTTATCGAACTGGTTCCTGTCTGGTGTTATGGGCTATATCCCCCCAAATCAGGTAACTGAACATCTGAACTAGTACCTGTCTGATTTTATGGGCTGTATCCCCCCAAATCATGTAATTGAAAACCTAAACTAGCCTCATTTATAATCATGCAGTGCATACTGTGGCTATATACGCGTATATAACAAACATGGCGGGTGTTATGGGCTATGTCCCCCTAGCCAGTAATATCTAGTATCTCTGGTCAGAGTGTGTAAATGACACCCGGTCACACTAGGTGTTTCAACTCCCGCCTGAAACCAGAGGGGTTGTATCCCCCCAGACGGGTAGTATCACATGCGACCGGACTGTGTGTCCAATGTCCAGCCTCTATGGGGGACTCCAAATCACATATTACATGATCACAATATTAGCATAAGCATGTTTGAGGCATAACACATGTGGAAACAATAGATATGGACTCAAAGAAGTGATAAGAAAACACCGGATAGAATTATAGACACAACCTAGAACTCAGAATTTGTCCAACTCTTTGAATTTCTATAAAAATTTCGGCAGAGTTTTTCCTAAAACTGGATGATTTGAAAAAATAGAACCAGCTCTATAATATACATGGGAATAGGTATCCTAATAAATTGATAACATAAACAAATTAATGGATAACAAAATGAGATGACCGGACAACATAAAAAAATTTGCG
Source organism: Petunia secreta (assembly GCA_029990175.1). NCBI lineage: Eukaryota > Viridiplantae > Streptophyta > Magnoliopsida > Solanales > Solanaceae > Petunia > Petunia secreta. The sequence goes on from JARKIP010000003.1 coordinate 27,762,654, forward strand.
GACAGAATCTTTACCACTGCCCTGCCTTGTAACCTATTTTACAAGATCTAAATCAATGTTATAGACTCTATGGTCTCATCAAAGTTGTATATATCTATCTCATGGTTCTAGAGAATCTTAAATCATCTCAATATCAAATTTGTACAAAGAGTTATGCTCAAAATACAAGCAACTGTCCGAAGATAAGAATAATTTTTCAAATTTTGAAAAATTTCGTGCTGCTTTTTTGGACATCTTTCACCATGGTTTTTAGTACTAAATTAAGCATATACACAATTACCTTTATTCCATAGATGTTCCCCTCAAGAACCACCAAGTTTGGAATTAATTCAAACTTCAAAAGATACAAAACAAATGTCTTGTCGAAAGAAAGGTTTAGCCTTACATACCTTTGATGTTTCTTGCTTCTAAACCTTGTTTCCCTTGAATTCCATACCCTCTAAAGCTTAAAAAGCTATAATACAGGATTTAGGTACTTTTCTTATCCATGAAGTAATTCTAAAACTCAAGCTATAAACAAAATTGAAGGTAGCATAACGTTATCTTAATCGCGTAGAGCATTTTGACACAATCCGTCTTCAATTTCGTGTTACGATTGGCGTCGTTCTTTCAAAATAATAAAACTTTCTTCAAGATTCATGGAGGAACTATTTCTTTCTTGAGATTTCTGGAAATAACGAGATGGAGGCGAATTTTCTATTTTATACTAAAAACATTTCCATTTTAGTCTTCTTTTGCGCTTATGTCCCTTTTCTAGCCTGACTTCTGATGCCCATATCTTTTTTCCAGATGTTGTATGAACAAACCGTCAAAAGTGTTAGAAAATATACTCCAAGACCTTCAATTTGGTATATGATATGTACCCAAAAGACCTCATAACACACGAAATTAGTTGCTGAAAAAGCTTCATTACAAGGCAATTCCTTAGTCGGCTTTTCCGCAGCTTAAATCTGATTTTTTCCCATACTTTATATTCAACATATAAACGTCATATATGGTCCTATTATGAATTTAAACTCACTTAAATAATTCTTAACATTTCATTAGAATGATATACCTCACTTTAGACATACGAGGTGTAACAGTCCAGGACCTACAATTTAAGTTAAATGGTTTTAAGAAATCTACTAGCCATAGTTCAGCAAAATCTAATACAACTTCCCTTTCTCCAACCTTTATTGAAGCTATTCCTGGCAGTTTACAATTTACAAGTGGTGAGTCAACTAAAACTGAAATTAAATCTCCTATCATTTGCTATTACTGTGGTAACAGTGGTCACACCAGTTCTAGATGTAGACTGAAAGGGCTGATAAAAGTAAATGGAGATAGATTCTCAAAATATCATTGAACTCATATGTAACTAACCAAAAAGGACCCAAGACCGCTTGGGTACCTAGACATGAGTAGAACTATATTTTGCAGGAATACCACGACAAAAGAGCTTGTAAAATAAAATGGATTCTTGATAGTGGGTGTTCCAGACATATGACTGGTGACAAATGTTGGTTTAAATCAGTCACTAGCATAGATGGTGGGTTAGTAAAATTTGGAGATAATGGAAAAAGAATTGTGGTTAGTGTTGTAAAAATCTCATTAAGCCAGGGATGCGACATCAATAAGGTCCTTCTAGTAAATGGCTTAAGACACAATTTACTCAGCATAAGTCAACTATGTGACTCCGGATACCAGGTAAGATTTGAATCTTCAAAATGCATTATGTATGACTCATCAGGAAATGAAATTCTTACAGGATCTAGGAATAACAACATATATAAATTAAATGATGTTCATTCAAGGTCTAGTCATATATGTTTAACTTCTAATGCATCTGATCCATGGCTATGGCATAAAAGGTTAGGACATGCAAGCATGCATCTTATTCTAAAGCTGTCTAAAAAGGATTTGGTCGTTGTTTCCAAAATTAAATTTTTCAAAAAATCATATATGTGATGCATGTCAATTAGGTAAGCAAATTATCTCATCATTTAAACCAAAAGATGTTGTTACTACTTCTTTGCCTCTTCAACTCTTGCACATGGACTTGTTTGGCCCTACCAAAATAGCCAGCATTGGAGGTAAAAGGTACGCATTTGTTATTATTGATAATTACTCTCGTTTCACATGGGTTATTTTCTTATCTCACAATGATAAAGCTCAAAATAATTTTGAGTTCTATTGTAAAAAGGTTCAAAGAGAAAAATGATACTTCATCACTGCCTTCAGGAGAGACCACGGAGGAGAATTTGAAAGCAAATTGTTTGAATCTTTCTGCAATGAGCAAGACATTACATATATTCTCCTCATTCAGAACTACCCAGTAAAATGGTGCGGTGGAACCTAAGAACTTCACAAGACATGGCAAGGACCATGCTACTGGATCATTCCTTACCAATCAAATTTTGGGCAGAAATGGTTAGTACTGCATGTCACATCCTGAACAGGTGCCTTATTCGACCTATCCTAAAGAAAACTCCATACGAACTTTGGAAAGGTAAAAGGCCTAAATTAGCTATTTTCATCAATTTGGATGTAAGTGCTTTATTCACAATAATGGAAAGGACAATCTTGGTAAGTTTGACCTGAGAAGTGATGAAGGTATTTTTCTTGGTTATTCTATTACTAGTTTCTCTTATAGAGTTTTTAACAAACGTACTTTATCAGTAGAAGAATCAATGCATATTGTATTTGTTGATACTAATCAATCTCCTGAAAAAGATGAAGTTGCAGATTATGAACTATTAAACTCAGGAGCTTCATCCTCAAGCAATGAAAACCACATTCAGTCAAATGAGGAGCCTACTAAAGCAAATGATGAAAATTTAAATAAGTCAACTGATGATCCTATTTCAGCTGTTCCAAACGAATGGAAAGTTGAACTGGCTACCCCCACAAATTCATCATAGGAGATCCTCGAGAAGGGATGAAAATAAGAGGTTCTCTGAAACAGAATTCGAACCTTGCTCTCATCTCTCAAATTGAACCCGAAAAGATCGAGGAAGCACTGAATGATGATAATCGGATAAAGGCAATGAATGAGGAGCTGGCTCAATTTGATAAAAATCAGGTATGGCCTTTTGTTCCTAAGCCACAAAAGGCTTCAATCATATGTACAAAGTAGGTCTTCAGAAAAAAACTAAAACAAGGCTAGAGAAGTTGTGAGAAACAAGGCACAATTTGTTGCTCAATGTTATTCCCAACAAGAAAGTATAGACTATGATGAAATTTTCACTCCAGTTGCAAGGTTAGAATCTATTCTTATGTTACTTGCTTATGCATCTTTCAAAGGATTCAATTTATTTCAAATGGATGTTAAAATTGCACTTTTAAATGGTTTCATAAAAGAGGAAATTTATGTTAAACAACCTCCGAGTTTTGAAAACATAAAATTCCCTTCATATGTTTTTAAGTTGGCTAAAGCTTTGGCATGGTATGAAAGACTTAGCACTTTTCTCTTAGATCATGGTTTTAGCCGAGGTAAGATTGATACCACGTTATTTATTAAGAAATCTTCTATAGGCAATCTTCTCATTTATATTTGGAAGTACTATCTCTGTCTTATACAAGGAATTTGCTGAAATTATGCAAAATGACTTTGAAATGAGCTTGATGGGTGAACTCACATTCTTTCTTGGTCTTCAATTCAAGCAATAAAACAAAGGTATTTTCATCAATCAATCCAAATATACAAGGGAGGGAGCTACTTGCTAAGTATGGTATGCAGAATGCAAAAGCTATAGGAACTCCCATGAGTCCTTTTTACAAATCTAGAAAAGGGCAATAAAGTTAAGGATGTAGATCAAACCACCTATCATAGGATGATTGGATCCCTACTTTATCTCACTGCAAGCCGACCAGATATAATGTTTAGTGTGTGCAAATGCTCATGATTTCACTGCAAGCCGACCAGATATAAAGAATCGCGCTTAACTGCAGTTAAATGAATTTTCTAGCACTACTACTTATGGGTTATGGTATCCTCGTACTATTGATTTTCATCTTCAAGGATTTTTAGATGCAGACTTTGTAGGTGATAAAGATGATCGTAAAAGTACAAGCGGGACTTGCCAATTTTTTGGAAAATCTCTAATCTCGTGGCATAGTAAGAAACAAGGTTCAGTTTCCTTGTCCATTACAGAAGCTGAATACATTGCCATTGGACATTGCTGCACCCAACTACTCTGGATGTCCTATTAATTAATTGATTATGATATTAATCCTCCTCCTATGTCCATATTTTATGATAACTCGAGTGCTATTTGTATATCTAAAAATCATGTGCATCATTCTAGAGCTAAGCATATAGAAATTAAGCATCATTTTATTCGAGATCATGTATTATGTGGAAATATCAAAATAGCATTTGTAACTACTGAAAATCAACTAGTTGATATCTTTATTAAACCATTGCATTGAGAAAAATTTTGTGAATTACGTGAGAATTTGGGTGTTTTGGAAGATCCCGTTAGTTCATAATTTGCCTCACTCATATTTTTGGTATGCACGCATGAATTCATTTATGCATTATATTTCTAATTATGTGGCTGATTTATTTACCTTAGGTGAACAAATTTTTCATTATTGCCTCTTTTTACGTGTGAACAGTCCTCCTTGAAATACTCACTAGTGCCTTTTCCCTTCCTTTCAACTCGTCAGTCACGTCCCATCCCATTGCCGCATCTTCATAAAACCTATCAGTTTCCCTTCTTCTTCACTCTTCTATCCCATCTACTCCCTCATACCAAAAATCCCATTTACTCTCATACACCACAAATACCAAAATTCTCTCCCTGGCTAAATCTCAAAAGCCCAAATCAACCTCTTTGAGAAAAAGCTCTCGCATTCGCACCAAAAACAACTCTCTTGGTTCCCCTATATATCTCGCCTATTCCGATTATTTTGCCATATCCCAACAAGATAAATCAGCTTCTTTCGTGTCTCCTCCATCTGGGAAAAAATCTGGTAAACATTCCATGCAAGAACCCTCCTTTTGTCCTTCCCTAAAGAAACCCAAAGTCGTCAAACTACTAGTACTTTTGACAGTGATCAAAACTTTTGGGACAATGGGCGTGAGAAATTTGAAGAATTTAAAACTCGTCGTATTGCTACCAGTCGTATTGTTGATCTTGATGCTATGGAGAAACATCATTGTCATTTCAAAGCCCTTTTTGACTTCCAAGGTTGGTCAAATTTCTTTTCCATCGATCGCCCTGTTCTCTACCCTGATCTTGTTAGGATGTTGTATGCAAATCTTCGTACTTGTGTTACTGATGGTATTGAAACTCTTATTCTAGGACAACATATTCTCCTTAACTGCAAAGATTTAGAAAAACTCATGTCTGCTAAATCTTCTGGTTTTCTGACTATTTTAAAAATTCTTGGCCTTCCGACTTTGAAGTTTCTTTTGACCAAGCCAAAGCTTGTATCACTGGTTTTGGTGCTCATGTTATTCCTGATGGCCAACTAGGACCACATCTTCTGTGCTTTGAAAATTGTGCTCTTGCTCATATCACTGCTACAACTCTCCTTCCCCGCACTGGGTCATTTAGCATTCTATCTCAAAGAAATACCTTTGTTGTGTACTGTCTTGTGTCTAAACAAAATCAGAAGTTGTCTTAGTGGATTCTCAACTACATGCACGGATGTCGCATGGACAGTAATGAGTCTGGTTGACTTCCTTATGGGATGCTTATATCTCATATCCTTGGTCATATCCATGTTCCCTAAATGGTTATCCTAAAATTCATGTTTCCCAAAGCTACAATGCTCATGCCTTTGCCAGTATAGGCTATGTTCACCTTGGTAACTCCTGAGTTAAGAAACCAGAACTGAATATCCCTCCTGCTCATTCAACTCCGCTCCTGTTGTTGACAATTCTGATGTCTTTAGTCGATTATCTACTGTTGAGGGTCAGCTTAGCACCTTGCTTGACCTGTGTCTCTCCTCTAAATACAATCTTGAAAAAGCTCGTGATGATACCAAAACCTTTAAGGCAGATGTGGCCTTGCTGAGGTTGTTCATTGATCAGATTGCCAAAGATGCTCGCAAGAGTCTCACCACTCTCTATTCTCTCATGGACAGTCTAGTAACAAACATTATTAACACCCTGAAATATTTCCTAGGAAGGCACTAATGGAATCAATTCTACTTGTTTGTGTATGTCTCCCCTTTTTTTGTTGATGGCAAAGGGGGAGGAAAACGTTATGTTCTTATGTTTTTAACATGTTAACTGACCAAGCTACAGCTGCGTGATATTTATCGTGTGAACTGTCTATGCTACAGATGTGTATTATTGATACTAGGACTTTCATGTTTTGCTATTGTAGTTACTGCTAATAGTATGGAATTTAACTAGATTCAGTCGACTCATTATTAATTCAATTCGAGTCGACTAACTACCCATTCAAGATATAGCTTCTACTGCCTTAATTACAAGCATGCATAAAGTCAGGGGGAGCATACAATCAAAGGGAGCTGACTTTCAAGCTCTCAAATACAGGGATGTATCATAAAAATTTCAAGTATTATCATAATTAAAAAGGGGGAGATTTTTTACTCCTATTTTGATGATTACAATAAGTTAAATCTCTGAAATCAGTGACTAAGCGATTCGACTTTCCTTGTCAAGTACAATAGCTTTCAAGTCGATTGAAACTGGAAAGAGAGAAGCACAAGATCATATCCTACAATATTCTAGGAAAGGGAATATTTGAAATATCAATCAAGGGAAACATTTATACTAGAATATCAACCAAGATCCCTAGCTGTATCTAAGATCTCTATTCGTTGGAAGCTATGTTGTTTGCAAAGGAAAAAAGATCCGGAAGAACTGCACAATCAAGGCACTTAAAGTCACGGAGTAAAATCGGGATTCATTAAGGCTGTTACCTTATTTTCAAAAAAGAAAATCTATACCTTATTGAGGATCAACACTCTTGGGTCAATATCTCTTCAATTAAGGACAATATCTCGGCACAATCAAGGAACTATTCAAGACAGTCGTGTAAGACAACACACTGAAGGATCTTAAGCTATATATATACAAGTGTCTCCTCATAGTCCAGCAGACAACCTTGTAATTTTCTAGCAATCTCTTTTAAAGTCTTGAAAATATTATATTCTTGAGAGTTTACTATTGTACAAGAAAGGAAAAGAGAGTCAATAAGAAAGTAAGGTTAGTGTTAGGGAAGTTGATTATAGATTTGTAAAACCAACTAGTTATCGTTAGTGGTGAGCGAGTGTCAAAACTACACTTGGATATCGTTAGTGGTGACCGAAGGAAAAACCACATCAGTTGTACCTTGAAGAAAATAAGAGCCGAAGAGATACATCCCTTGTGACCCAAGGGGATTGGACTAGGAACCACATTGGTTCCAAACCAATATAAAAATATGATTGTATCCTTTAAATTTTCTGCACTTTAATTATTCTCTTTTCACTGCTTTAGAATTAGTCGACTCATTAGTCCACTCAAACTGCTTAAAATTACAAAACGATATAATTCACCCTCCCCCTCCCCCATCTTCAAAAAGTAATGTTGGAAGATAGGGACTAACAAACTTAACTTATCTACCATCGGCCTACTAAGTTGTGATTGGATTTTGATATTGTCTTGAAAATCTATTTTACAATTACAGTAGCCTAGTCAGTTAAACCAAATTTGCCAGGCCGGCCATTCCAGTGTTTTTCTTCTTATTGGGCTGGATCAACTGCCCGTGCTATTGATTAAACAGTGTCCACTTCTGGCTGCTGCTAAACTTATCCTTTACTTTGCCAGGACTTGTTCAGCTGCTATTTTCTCGTAGGCCATGTTTGAGGTCCATGAACAGATGATCCCTAACGGCTAACCTTTTTGCAGGATTTTGTACGCTTTCAACCTTCAAATGTGGTCTTGCGTGCCTATTGAAACTGTTGGAGATAAGTTTCTCAAAAGTCAAGATTCATTTACTCTATTTATTAGATGGAATTGACTTGTTCAGAAGTTTTATCGAAACAAAATCTTGTTTATATTGTATAATTGTTCACACTTTTGACCTAAGGGCTATAACTTTGTACTATTCTCATTCTACCTAACTTGTTAAATTGTTCGTAAGTTCTTATCAGATGGACAAATTTTGCTTGTATTGTCGAGTTGTTCACAAATTAAACTTTACCGGATGTGTTAAAAAATGGTAAAGTATTCATATTACTTCTCTTATTAAATTTATTTTACAATTTAACAAGATTGGCGAAAAATCTTGCATGTTTTATTCAATTATTGACAAATTATGTTTGGCGTTGTCGGAGAAGGATAATCGATAATATTTTAACAATTGGGGACATAATATAAGCATAGAGTTAGCGATATACAGGATTTATTTTTTAATTTTACTTGTTATGAACAATTATATATAATTATCTTTTAAATGATATTATAGTGTAAAAAAATTTTGCATCTAGTATATGTAAGTAAAATTTTATTAAGATGAGAACCTTAATAAAACCTACGTCAGTTAGAACCTTCAAATGGATTTGATTTTAGGGAACACAAAATATGCTAACTAATCAAACATCATTAAAATTAAAATGGCCTACAAGATGGGGAACTTACAATATCCACACATTTGAATTAAGGGCCACCCTTTTTGTGTCAGAAGACTCTCTGATACCCTTTTTTAGTTGTCAAATGTCCTATTGTGCCCTTCAAATTGCATATTTGGATCTTTGTCCATGTGCTCATGGACCACCACATATGAGCATAATTTTCTATGTAACCTCTAAACGAACGATTTCTTACTGTACATTCCTGTAAACAAGATATTTTTCATTACTCAAACTAATGCAGAAAGATAAAAACAATAGTTTCAGCAAACTGAAAGGTTGCTATAGTGGATCAGTGACGCTGATTGTTATGAATAGAAAGTAGTAGTACCCATGTTACTATAATCCTAGTCTTTGTCCACTCAAATTAGTTTTGATAAGACAATGAGTCTCTCTGAACATCCATCTTCGTTTATAAGAAATCATTAATTAGCAGAAAATAAAATGAATGATTCAAATAGAACGTTAAATAAGTAAAATTAAAGTGAAACTTGTTGAAGTATTTTTCCCCAAACCACTATCTAAGTGATTTTGCTGAGTTACCGGAATATGGCTGATTGTTCTTCGAAAATATACCAACAAAATCTTAAAAAGAGAGTTTTTGTATTCTTCTTTGACAAAAAATCATCGTTCACATGCATCACAGCCCAAAATCTGTCGTCTCCTTCTTACAGTAGAAGCATGCACGTGAAACCCTTCTGCATGGCCATATCTCTTAACAACCAATAGGAATAAGAGAAATAATAATATCCATGCAAATTCAACTCTATAAAAGCGGACACGAAAACCCTATCAAGATAACAAAAACTCCTCAACTATCAAAAACAACTTCAAGAGGAAAAAACACAAGATGTTGTTCCAATCCTTGTTTATCTTATCCCTTCTCTTCATCTCCTCTCAAGCCTCCGATTTCTGTGTCGGCGACTTATCATTGCCCGATGGACCCGGCGGCTTCGCCTGCAAAAAACCATCTTCAGTGAGTGTCAATGACTTTGTATTTTCTGGCTTATCAACTCCAGTCAAACTTAACCCCCTCATTAAAGCTTCCGTGACTCCAGCTTTTGCTCCACAATTTCCAGGACTTAATGGTCTTGGTATATCAATGGCTAGACTAGATTTGGCTGTAGGTGGAGTTATCCCAATGCACACACATCCTGGAGCATCAGAAGTTCTTTATGTTGTTCAAGGATACATTTGTGCTGGATTTATTTCATCCGACAACAAAGTTTTCTTCAAGAACCTTAAACCAGGAGACATTATGATTTTCCCACAGGGGTTGTTGCATTTTCAGATTAATTCTGGAAAAACTGCAGCTCTAGCTGTTGTGTCTTTCAGTAGCCCTTCACCGGGACTTCAAATTACGGACTTTGCACTCTTTGCCAATGATTTGGCTACTGAAATTTTGAATGCGGTCACATTCCTTGATGCTGCTCAAATCAAGAAGTTGAAGGGCGTTCTTGGGGGTACCAATTAACGAATTAATCAAGAGAACTCTTACTTGGATTAAGTTTCAACAAATTAGTCATTGGGGTCTTTGTTTTGGTTAAGCTTTAAGTGGTAGTTTCCGAAAGTTTGGTGTCTTTGTTGTCTTGTTCTGGTGTTTGTCTTGTTCGAGCGTCATTTAGAGTTGAATTTGGCTTCTTCTGGTTCAGTTCATGTAATTTATTCTCTTAATTGCATTTTGGACATTGAGTTTCCCAGTGTAAGTTTTCATGAGTATAGACCAATAAATTTGCAATTTCAGAGGATAGAATATTTTTTTTAATAATTAACAAGTAGGAGGTGATTTGTTATTACTCTCAATTCCAGTTTTTGATGAAATTTCTTGTTAGTTTGTTCCAAAAAGAATGTTAGTTTTCTAAATTTATAAATAATTTAACTTCTGTATTACTACTTTACCTTTAATTAAAGATTTATAACCACATATATGTAAGGCTTATTTTAGACGACAAGTCTCATTTTTTTTGTTAAACTCTCTACTGATTCAAATTATGATACATAAAGTGAAACGGATGAAGTATATTTAAGACAACAAACAAAATATAGAAGCGGACTAGACAAAAATCTATTCAAGATAATTAGAAAAAATGAGGCATGCATACCCTCAAATCTCTTTACTCCAAAATGTATTATTGTACCTAATAAAGTGTAGTACTATTCAAAGAGATAAACTCCATGGTTAAGAATACTTTTATATGTAGCTTTCATTTCATATCAACTTAAGTTTATAATTATACCCAGCAAACTGGTAAAAAGATTTTTTCAGAAGCTATCGACAACCTTATCTTAATAATGGATGTATGGAAGAGAAAAGCTCAAGGCTAATAAAGTGTAGTACTATTCAAAGAGATAAACTCTATGGTTAAGAATACTTTTATATATAGCTTTTATTTCATATCAACTCAAGTTTATAATTATACCCAGCAAAATGGTAAAAAAAAATTCAGAAGCTATCGACAAACTTATCTTAATAAATGGATGTATGGAAGAGAAAAGCTCAAGGCTAACTTATATTTGTTATTATTAGGCTTGTACTAGCTTACTCTTTACTCCTCCACACATCTTGTCCTTCATCTTTTTCTGCCTTTATTGCATAATTTGGTATACTGTCGTGAAAGAACAAGTAGTGAACGTTGTTTATATTACATAGAAGCTTAACAAATTCCCAAGGAAATTACAACAGGCCAATATGCATGAGCCTCCTTGTTATCCATATTACATGACAATTCCCTAACGAACCATTCCCTGTATATCTCTCCCACTAGTACTGGACCACTTGGCCTATAATAGGGAGATTTACTCTTGCATGACTAGCTATATAAGATTTCATTTCATTGATTAGAACTATTACTTTAAGTAAATTTGGTACGTTAATCATTTCATTGATTACAACGATTACTTTAAGTAAATATGGTACGTTAAATTAAATTACAACTATATCATAATTCCATTGATCCATATCCACCACTTTATCAAGATCAGGGGCAAGATCAGTGGTGGATGACGGTTCACTTGAACCCATGGTACCAAATTAAATATATTATTTACATATTTTTAAAATTATGTTTAATAAGGTGTTCGGAAACTCCTACTCTAAAATCTTTAATGTTTCACTTTGTATGACATCGGTTCACTTGGTCTGACATAGGTTTACTTACACTTAAGGATCTATTCCCATTTAAATAATCCTTTAATAACATTTTTCCTTTCTATTACTAACTAGAGTGGTCCTCCATCATCATCATCATCATCATCATCATCATCATCATCATTTTATAAAAGAGGTAAATTGCTGCATGGAGACTCGAACCTACAACACTAAACAAATTTTTAACATGTTAGTGGTTTATAGATGTCCAAAACTTAATATGGCATCATATAAACTGATAAACGACCAATATACACGATATATTTTTTCGTTGAAAGGTTGTTTGTCGATCATTCTTGGGACACTGTAGTTGCGGATTGATAGTGGTGAACCCACCCTCTTGAAATTCTAGATTCGCCTCTGATCAAGATTCACGTAATCTTGGGATTTATACCATGAATTAAAAACTCCCTCATCTTTATCTTTTCCAATGTAGATTATCTTCTATATAGTTTGTTCATTAATAAGTAAAAATGTTACATTAATAATTCAGATATCCATTAAAACAAATTTTTCTATAACATTACTCTTTCCATAACATAATTAGTTCCACAAAAACTTCCAACCTAAGCGATTTTCTAGGCGACTTGAAGGAGATTTTGCGCCACCACCCTGCAAACGGCAGCCATGGCTGCGCCGCCAATTGGGAAGCCCCCCCTCAGGGGTTGCTCAACCAGTCCCTACCCCGCCCACTACTACAATGTACCATAACACCAATCCAAATAGTTCTTATGCTCATATTTTGAAACCTCAAGTTCAAAAGGTTGATATTGATCAACGTCTCTTTTGTACGATTTTTTACAATTAAGGACAAGCTACACTAAAATGGAAGACTTCAGAGGTGAAGAAATCACTTGTCAAAGAGCAGTTGCAGTTTGCAGTGCTTGGAAAATTTTCGTATGGAAGGCCAGATTTGGAGAAGTTGCGTAAATTGATCCCGAGCTAGTGTGATATTAAAGGTGACTGTAATATTGGTTATCTTGATAGTCGTTACGTATTGATTAGGTTAACATTGTTGGAAGATTATGTTAATTTTTTATCAACACCTGCTTACTGGATTATGTTTAGAGGGAGGTCTTACCCGATGAGATCATTGAAATGGAGTAAGCATTATGTTTAGAGGGAGGTCTTACCCTATGAGATCATTGAAATGGAGTAGACATTTGGTCCATACCATGAAATAAGCAAAGATCTAACGCTTTCTTTGCTCTGCCTCTGGGTGCTTACTGGATTATGTTTAGAGGGAGGTCTTACCCTATGAGATCATTGAAATGGAGTAGACACTGGAAACCTGAGGAAGAAAGTTCAATGGCTCTTGCATGGATAAGTTTCCCTAATTTACCACTAAATTATTTTCCGTTAGAATTTATTTTATCAATAGCATCAGTAGTTGGAACGCCTTTGAAAGTTGATACAACTACTCTGAATAAGACAAGACCCAGTTGTGCTAGAGTGACAGTTGAACTTGATTTGATGGCTAAGCATCCTACGAGGATTTTAATTAATGAAGAAGATGATGATACGGGTGAAGTAATCTCAACTTGGCCTGAAATTACATATGATTATTTTCCTTTGTATTGCAAAACTTGTAAGCTTCAGGGTCATAATGAAACTTCATGCAAAGTTGTGCACCCTGAGTTGTGGGAAGAACCAAAAAATTAGTGGGAACAAAGATGAAAGTATTGCTCGAAACAAGCCTGCTCCTGCTCTCCCAGAACTCCCATTGCATATTTTGTCAATTGGAAAGGTGGTTGGCAATGTTAGGAATGAGGAAGAGTGGAATGATGCAAAAAATAATAAAACAAGGAAAGGGAATGACAATGCTCAGGTAAAGAAAGGTGTTGGAAAGCCAAATGATAATTTAGCTTTGGTGAAGGCTAGAAATAATCAATTTGCAGCGTTACTGGATGATGACAATCTGGAGGTTGGTGACTTGGGTGACAAGCAACCAGCTGTGACAAAAGGTGATGTGGAGCCCTCTACTGATAAAAGAGATGTTGTAGAGTCTAAGAAAGGTGTAGTTAAAAATGGTGTTGCAGCTCCAAAATCAGCTGAGAAAGGTAATGCTTCTATTCCCATGTCAACTAAGAACTGGGTGAAACAGACTTGGAAGAAAGGAAAGGATAGGAATCAAACTCAGCCTCAAAAAGATGGCGAAACAGTTCAACAAGGAGCTTTTGTTACAGCTGCAGCACCTATTACCACTGTGCTTGCAGTGCCTATTTTTGTTGTCTCTGCGACCCTGAATACCTCTCAACGGGATGTTCCTTCTAACTCTTTGGTGACCAAGGTTACTACAGAGTATGATGGTGATGTGAAGGATGACCAATTGGAGGTAGTTGACTTGGAAGAAGATGATGATGAATTGGTGGATTTTGGGGAGGAGAGTGAAAATAATGGTGCTGATCCACAAAATTTTGAAGATGATCCTTCTGATGAATACATGGGTTTGAGGGTGATATGTCAAGGGATAATAGTGGCAAGGAAGATAAGGAAAACAAAGATCAAGGTAGTTCAAGTCCAAAAATGCAAGTGTTGAAAAGTCGTAGGATGGTGCTGAAAAGCCATAGGGTGGTGTTGACAAGCAGATTGATGTGGTTAACGCCAATCCAGTGCTATCAAGGGGTAAGCCAGCCACTGATAAAGAGCTGGAGGAGTTGAAAGAAGCCTATGATAGTGCAAAAAAGAAGAATACACATCTGGTTGTAATTAATTTTGAGCCTACACCAGCTTTAGCGGATGTTTTTAACAAACCAGTTGAAAGGCAGGTGGAAATTGGTGATGATGAAGAGCTTAATACTGAGTCTACGATTCAAAATTATGTTAATGCAGCTACAAAGGGTGATATATCACCTAGACAGGTGGCGGCACAGAATAAGAAAACCAAGCAGGTTCGGGGAAAAAGAGATAAAAGTGCTCCTCCGCCAGCCGAAGGGGTATCAACAAGGAGGACGGTTTCTAAAACCTCTGGTTTTCAATGAATAGATCACTCATATGGAATATAAGGTCTACCAATACTCAGCAGGCCTTTGATAGAATGGTCACAATGCATAAGCAGAAGTACTTTTCATTTATTCATTAATAGAGCTATTTCAGCAATACAGACATATTGACAAGTATTGTCTATGGCTAGGTATGGATTCTTCTTGGCATAACTTCAATAATAAATATGGGTGTTTGTAGAGGATGAATACCAAGTGGATGTTGTGTATGATTCATCACAAATGTTGTCTTTGAAGCTGACACATTTAGATGGTTTGCTGAAATTTGTAGTGTCGTTGGTTTATGCTAGTACTGATCACACTATTCGGGTGGAACTGTGGGACTTGTATGCTCAGGCTAGTGACATGACATCTCCGTGACTGATGGGGACGATTTTAATGTCATAGCTGATGAGCTTGATAAGTTTGGGGGCCTACCAGTTTACTACCAGAAGATAGAAGATTTTTGTGCTCTACATCGACACTTGTCAGCTGATTGACATAGTTTTCAAGGGTAGAATGTACACTTGGTGGAATAGTAGATGAGATGATGAATGCATATTAGAAAGGCTTGATAGGTGTCCTATGAATCAGGCCTTTCAACAGTTATTTCCTCAGTTTGAAGTGGAGCATTTGATTAAGCTGGGGTCCGACCATGTGCTGTTGCTGATTACTACAAACATGGATAGCCCTACTGTAAAGAAGTCGTTTATATTTTTGAACTTTTTGGTGCAACATGAGTCTTTTCAGGCAGTTGGTAGAGAGAACTGGGCTAAAAACTTTAGCGCGGATCCTTTTTTTTTAACTTTCAGTGCAAGCTGGAAAAATTGAGAAAGGCATTGTTTGTCTGGAGCAGGAAGATGTATGGTGACATCTTCAGGTCAATTGTTACGCTAGAGGAGGTGGTCTGGGTATATGAACAGTAATTTGAGGAGCATCCTACTCGGTACAGAAAAGAGAGGCTATAGAGAGTAAATGTAGAGTTAATTTTATTGTATGCTCTGGAGGAACATTTTTTGAAGCAAAAAGCTGGTATGCAATGGTTCAAAGATGGGGATAGAAACACCAAATTTTTTCATGCTCATTTAAATGGAAAAAGGAAGGTGTTGTAGGTTAGAAGAATTCAGGATGCTACTGGTTCTTGGCTTGAGAATGACACAGAGATAACCTGGAGGCGACCAGATTTTTTTAGGCTCAGTTTTCTAATTATCCGATGCCAGATGATTTTTCATACCTGATCACCTGCCTAGCCTTGTTACACATGACCAGAATGATGTTGTTGTTGCTTCTGAGGAAGATGAACAGGATGTGAAGAAGGCAATTTTTGGTCTAAATGTCGACTCTGCAGAGGGCCCTGATGGTTATACGAGTGCCTTTTATCATCTTGCTGGGATATTATTGGTGCTGATGTGGTTAAAATGGTACGGGCATTCTTTCGGGGTCACTTTCCCCCTCGTTACATCACTGCTGCTAACTTGGTTCTCTTGCCTAAAAGAAAAGATTTTGCTTCCTTTTCAGACATGAGACCAATTAGTCTGAGCAACTTCAGCAATAAGGTATTTTCAGAGTAATTCATGACAGGCTTTCTATTTTATTGTCTGGGATAATTTTACCGCAGCAATCTTGCTTTGTTAAGGGGAGGAGCATTTTTTAGACTATTTTGCTGGAGAAATTGTGCATGATATTGCTGACAGGGGTAAACCAGCTAATGTGGTAATCAAAATAGACATGGAAAAGGCGTGTGATAAAGTGTCATGGCTGTTTCTGACGAAGGCTCTGAGGAGGATGGGATTTGGTGAGGGGTTTATTGACATGGTCTACGGACCCTGTGTAATAACTGGTACTCTGTGCTAGTAAATGGCCAGCCCTATGGGTTATTTCAGTCTTCTGGGGGGTGAAACAAGGTGATCCTCTGTCGCCTACCTTGTTTTTGCTTGCTGTTGAGTGCCTTTCCAGAGCTCTGAATGCGCTGCATAGAGATGCTAATTTTGTGCTGTATGTGATGCAAAAGTGGAGTCCCTATCTTAATCACCTGGCGTACGCGGATGATATGATTATTTTTTCATCTGTTGAGTAGGGATCATTAAAACTGGTGATGGAGACTTTTGCTATTTATGAGTTGTCCAACAGTAAGAAAATCAATAAGGAGAAGAGTAATGTGTATATGCATAGTTAGGTTCCGCAGTTGATAGTTGACAGGGTCCTTGATGTTACTGAGATACCGAGGGGGAATTTCCACTCAAGTATCTTAGAGTGCCTATCTATTATGCTAGGAGGAAGAACTGTCACTACAATGAGTTGGTGGATAAGGTGCAGAAAAAGCTCGACTCCTGGACTGGTAAATTTCTTTCCATAGGTGGACGGGCAACTTTGATTTCCTCAGTGATTCAGAGTATGCCTATTCACTTGTTATCAGCCTATGACCTCCCTATTGGAATGGTAGCTCAACTTCACAGGATGCTTGCCAAGTTTTTCTTAAGTAACTCTATGGGTCAAGATAGAAGGCACTGGCTTTTTGGAAAATTTTGTGTCATCCTCTGAATGAAGGTGAAGTTGGCTTTAGAAGCTTGTATGATATGTCCAAGGCATTATTCACAAAGCTGTGGTGGAATTTTTGTACCAAGCAGTCTTTATGGAGAGATTATATGAGCAACAAATACTTGAAAAAGCATCATTCTGTGGTGGTGCCATGGAAGAAGGGGACTTACACATGGAAGAAGATGTTGCAGAGCAGGCCTGATATGGATCATGAGATAGTTTGGCAGCTAAAAAAGGGCAATTCTTACTTCGGGCTTGATAACTGGACTGACTAGGTCCGTTGTATCATGCAGTTCCTCGTGATTCTGCATGTGATGAGACTGTAGTATGTGTTTATGAAGTTGTTGAGGATGGAGTATGGCTAGAGCAGCGCCTCAAGGAGCTACTGCCTGAAGACATTGTTGAGTACGTGATTCAGAATGTCAAGCCTCCTACCTGTCCTGAGTAGAGAGACATGCCTTTTTGGATGCTGGAGTCTCGAGGCACATTTTGAGTCCGGTCAGCGTATCATTTGGTGAGACAAAGGAAGAAGCCAAGCGATCTTTACAAGCACATCTAGGTTAAAGGTATTACTTTTAAGATGTCATTTTTCTTATGGAGATTGTGGAAATTTAAGTAGCCCTTAGATGATATGTTGAAGAGGTAGGGAATTCAATTCCCCTCTATGTGTCATTATTGTGTGAACCCTGATGTGGAGATTGTCTCACATGTGTTTCTGAATGCACCTGTAGCACATTATGTCTGGAAATATTTTGGAGGTCCTGTATGTCTTAATTTTGATGGTTTGCACTTGACACAAGTTATAAATTTGTGGTGGGATGCTCCTGGTAGCCAGGTCTTGAGGTTGATTTACCATGCTATTCCTATTTTTATTTTGTGGGAGTTGTGGAAATGGAGAAATAATTTGAGGCATGGTGGGTCGACCTCAGCTCATAGGTTGGTGTATCTTATCACTCAGCAAATTATCATACTGGTGAGAGTTCGCAGGAAGAACTTTCAGTATGTGCCTGGTAGGTGGGAGGTCTTGTTTCCGGTGTTAGGGGATCATAATCTAAGCTTGTGCTGACAAAGGTTGTTTGGAGTCTGCCTCCAGTAGGGTGGATCAAATGTAATACGGATAGATCTTCTAGAGGTAATCCAGGTGTTAGTTTTTCGGCTTTTTGTGTTCGGGATGACAGGGGGGATATTGTATATGCTTGTGCTAAGGAGATGGAGGATTGTATGACCACGAATACTCAAGCAGAGGCAACTACAATTCTTATGGACTTCAGATATGTGGTTTCTACTTCTTACTCACAAGTTATTGTCGAAACAGACTCGATGTTGCTTAAAAACGTATTGACAAAAATTTGGGATGTGTCTTGGAAAATTGTTCAAATAATGGAGGAGATATGGAGTTTGATAGAAGGTATAGAGGTGGTAGTGATGCATGTGTTTAGAGAAGGGAATAAATTGGCGGATTACTTGGCGAACTTGGCTATTGATCAAGGTGATGTCGTGGTGAATTCGTTTCATAAGTTGGATAGTATGGGTAGGAGGTTGGTGAATGGTGATAAGTGTAATGAGGCATACATTCGTACTAGGCTGAGGAGGAATGTGTAGAAACAATGGAGGTGGAATTTTGTCATACCCGATTTTGGACTCAACTCGAGGCGAGTCGGGTTTCGGATTTGACTGAGTGAACTCGTTTGAGTTTAGATGTTGGAGTCGCCACCTAATATAATTTCTAAGCCGTATTAGGTCACCTAAGTGTCTAAAAAAGGTAAACTAGTCAATTCCAAAGGTTCTATATAGGTAAGAAGTCCAAATGACTCGGAGAAGAAAGTGTTAGGCATTTCCCCGAGTCTCACGAAAAGTTGTTACCGTCCGAGTCTAAGTTTTGGGTTAAAAAGAGTGTCTATTATCATAGGTACTAACTTTAGGAACTAATTTAGCATTTTAGTTTCAAATAATCTCTATGCGCACATATATATACAAATAATTTCCAAAGATGGCCTATACTTAAGCCTAATCGTATATAATGGCCTCTAGGATTGAACTCCTAATCGTAGACAAACATTTAAAGGATGTTCAATTTTGGTTTGGCTATGCAATTTTCATACTTAAAACAATTTGCATAAATAGTTCTCTTTTGTAAATAAAATTCAGATTTACCAAGGAACTAAAAGGGGTGTTGTTTTAAAATGAAATGTTGGCCATTTAGGGTCGGTGTGACTCGTCATTAATTCTCGAGCCATTACCTTAATGGCTTTTTTGTGTAAGGGTCGGGTTTTGGGAAATATATAGAGACGGAGGGGCTGTTTTTGAAAAAGGGTTCACGAAAGAACATAAATGCAAACAAGGGCTGTCGCACGTAAGAATATATATACATATAGATATAAATATGCAAATACATCGTCTAAATTATACTTATAACTTTAAAAATACTTTTACAATGTATAAACGACCCCGAGTACTTTATACACTCCTATACACTATTTTAATAGTGCATAGGAGCGTTTTAAGTGGTCAAAAACAGTTTACGCACGTAAAGGGCCTTTTTTGAAAATATTTTTGGGCCCAGATCATTCATGGAAAAGAGGGGAAACTGCAGTTTTACATAAACAGTCCAGATTAGATACGAAATGCACAAAATAGCCTCTGTTCAAGTTAAATTCCATATTTAATCACAAAGTAGGCATGCTTTCGAGTTTCAATTTTAAAATCTATTCAAGATATGTCGACGGAACAAAGCTAAAAACTGTAAACAATCTGTTATGATTCTATAGGCATGTTAAACTGATTTAAAGAAATTAGATCCTATTATGATGCAGCACATAGGAGTAGGGGTTAGGAATTGGCCCCTGAAATAGTCATAACACAGTCGAGTGACTGTTTCCCTGCATTACTAGAAATACAAACGGGGTCCTAATCAAATTTGCATCAAAGGGGAAGTCCCTAACGGAAGAAGCACAAAGTCTAAAGTGTCCTGTTCCCCAAAGTTTTAACGTTAATTCAAGTGAACAACCAGGAGTTCAAGGTCTCAGTACCGCATCACCAGAATCGACTTAAAAGAGTTCAACCACTGACTCTTTCAAGTTTCAAAAGAGTACTCTGTAATCATCAGATCATAGTTTGGCCCAGCTAACGCCTTTCAAATAGCCTAAAAATACAAAGTTAGCAAGGGAAGGGGAAGGGGAAGGACCTGAGTTGAGGTCTATGTCCAAAACAAAGGACTTGACCCAATAAAACATGAACCCTATCCCTGTTCTTGACAGAATATAAGCAGGATCCTGTTGGACCTTCTTAACTGACCAAGATTAAGATAGCCCAGTAAAACAGAGCCTAAAGCATGCAGTGTTTCAAATTAAATGGTTTAAAGCAAGCCAAGCATATTGATGCAAAAACATACTCATTCATCCAAACATAGACAAACAGAGAGGAAAATATGCAGTGAGCATCAAAAGAAAGAAAGAATACCGTTTGACAGTGAGGAAACAAAGAAACAAATGCCAGTTGATCAGGATTTGCAGTGCAGGACCAAGTAACCAAATAAAAAGCAATTGCTTTCTAGAAAAAGAACCAGAAGAAGAAATTAAGCTTCAGAAGGATGCTCTGCAGCCTTTGTCCTCTATGCAGGATGCTATGTATGTGTGTGATGTGCTTTAGGTGTTTAATGCCTAAGCTCTATTTGTCATGAATGAGATAAACAGTGATATATATAGGTGAAAGTAAGGGCTGTTACTTCAAACGGGTAGAATGAGCCATAAAAGGCAAGGGAATATTTTTCCTTAGTTAAAGGGGACAAACTTATGTGTATTTTCAATAAGCAAGCCAATCAGCCCCAAGGTTTAAGTAAAACCAATCCTAAAACAAATTTGGGCTATCCCATTTAATTTTAACCTAGTCTGGATTCACAAAATCAGTTAATTAAACTTCAGAATCTATCAACATTCCCTATTGAGTCTCAGAACAATCAAGTAAACCATTACTCTATCAAACATCAATAAGAATCTCTCCCTAACCAAATTAGATTCCCTTAATTATGCAGGACAAGCTACTCATTCAATGCAATTATGAAAATTAAGCACTTAAGCATAGGAACATGCTAGATACATCACAACAAACATGAATCTGAACCCATAGGCCTTTCATCTTTTAGAGGATAACATAATCAGGTTCAAAATTAGCACATAGAGGCATCCTTAATTAAATCAGGACTAAGAATCAAAATGTTAAGCTAATGAAATTTAATAAAGCTTTATTTGATACACTGCTAATCGCAGAAACGAATTTCCTTCCTAATCTCAATCAAGAATTTCAAAAGTTCCATTCAGAATGTCTTTTAATCAGGCTAAATCAAATAACCCCTAATTTTATGCACAGAATAGCAGAGGTCGTGCTTAAGGTCATAATCACAGACAAACATGCTATGAAACACAAAGAATCATGCTCAAACCTTAACTTTTAATGGCCTTTGCATTCCAAGGAGAAACATAGATGACATGAGGTACAGAAATAGGGAATTACTATAGGCAATCAATATTTGAAAGCATTTGTTCAGTTAAATCATTGCATTAGGTAAGAATCAGAACTCAAGAAGTTTTAACCTAATTAAATGACAAATGAATAATTAAAATACTAAAGATTAAGCAATTTCAACAGTATTATCATGCAAAATATTCAAGTAATTGGACAAAAAAGGACCAGGAGTTACCCGTTTTCGAATAGGGTCAGGTCAGATTGACCCGTTTCGAATTGGGGTTGCAAAGAAGAGACCTTACCTTTTCTTAGTGAATACAAATTGTTCAACACGCAAGGAACCCCACCGGAGGCGTTTCCCGGTGGTGGTGATTCGGTTGACATAGGGTTAAGCTTTTCCTCGTCCAAACCTCATCGAAAGTATGTGGGTTATGTTGCGGACAACGAGGGAAATCCAAAAATACTAATTTCCACAATTTTCACCGGCTATTTTGGCCGGAAAGACCATTGACAGTGGTGGCGATTTGTATCGCCGAAGAGAGAGAAGGGGAGAGCCTGGTCAAGAGGTGAGAGGGGAAATGAGGTTGAGGGGTAGGGTTTTGGGGTGTAGAGTAATTAAACATGGGAATTAATTTTGGCCGTCGGATCGTCTACGTGGACGATCAAGATTGATCCATGTAGGCGTGACGTGTATAAACATTGGCTGATGTGTATATATGTGTAAAATGTGAAGTGTATATATAGTGTATATCTAGTGTATATTAGGCATAAAAATAGGTATAAAAATTGTATAAATGGATACAAAAATATAAGAAAACTAGGAAATTAATTTGGAATGTTAAGAAGGATAAGAAATGCATAAAAATTATAATTTTGGGGTTTTCAAACAATTTGGATAATTTTGTCAAAAATATAAGTAGTTGCAAAAATTGTAAAAATAGCTATAATTCGAGACGACAATTTTGAAAAATGGCCTCAATTGCCAGCCTATTATGAGAAGGTAATTTGAAAGGAATGGACAGGACCAGAGTGGATGCACGATCGTGTGTAAAATTCGAGAACTGTTGATTTTGAAAATAGGAGGGACAAAATTGGGTGTCAACATATGCCCCTCTTTGCCGGGGGATGACGAAAGAGTCTTCGGGCAAAGACGTTGAGATTGCGGCCAATTTTGATATGACTATGGAAGAGCCTATGACTTAAAAAAATGTAGGGCATCAGGCCGAAGTGCTTGCTTTGCTTGGAGGTGTATCCTGCAATGAAGATGTGTTTGCAACATAATGTATACATAGAACGTACCTTCTCGCCGGCCTGGATTGTCTTTCAAAAGATTCTGGCCGTATGTGATTGTGTCTGTTATGCCATAATTATGTGTTCCTTGCTGTCAAGTGTTAGATTCGATGTCGGGTTGTATGCCCTCCATCAGTGCATTGGGCTGTGTACCCTCCGCAAAGAATCAAATGAAAAATCAGTTTCGGGTTGTGTATCCTCAACCGACGCCTTGGGCTGTGTGCCCTTAGCTAATTTAAAATGAAAATCGATATCGGGCTGTGTACCCTCAACCGACGCCTTTGGCTGTGTACCCTCAGCTAATCTAAATGACAAATCGATATCGGGCTGTGTACCCTCAACCGACGCCTTGGGCTGTGTACCCTCAGCTAATGTAAATGACAAATCGATATCGGGCTGTGTACCCTCAACCGACGCTTTGGGTTGTGTACCCTCAGCTAATTTAAAATGCAAATCGATATCGGGCTGTGTACCCTCAACCGACGCATTGAGTTGTGTACCCTTAGCTAATTTAAATGACAAATCGATATCGTGTTGTGTACCCTCAACCGACGCCTTGGGCTGTGTACCCTTAGCTAATGTAAATGACAAATCGATATCGGGCTGTGTACCCTCAACCGACGCCTTGGGCTGTATACCCTCAGCTAATTGAAAATGCAAATCAATATCGGGCTGTGTACCCTCAACCGACGCCTTAGGCTGTGTACCCTCAGATAATTTAAAATGTAAATCGATATCGGGCTGTGTACCCTCAAGCGACACCTTGGGCTGTGTACCCTCAGATAATTTAAAATGTATATCGATATCGGGATGTGCACCCTCAACCGACGCCTTGGGTTGTATACCCTCAGCTAATTTAAAATGCAAATCGATATCGGACTGTGTACCCTCAACCGACGCCTTGGGCTGTGTGCCCTTAGCTAATTTAAAATGAAAATCGATATCGGGCTGTGTACCCTCAACCGACGCCTTTGGCTGTGTACCCTCAGCTAATCTAAATGACAAATCGATATCGGGCTGTGTACCCTCAACCGACGCCTTGGGCTGTGTACCCTCAGCTAATGTAAATGACAAATCGATATCGGGCTGTGTACCCTCAACCGACGCTTTGGGTTGTGTACCCTCAGCTAATTTAAAATGCAAATCGATATCGGGCTGTGTACCCTCAACCGACGCATTGAGTTGTGTACCCTTAGCTAATTTAAATGACAAATCGATATCGTGTTGTGTACCCTCAACCGACGCCTTGGGCTGTGTACCCTTAGCTAATGTAAATGACAAATCGATATCGGGCTGTGTACCCTCAACCGACGCCTTGGGCTGTATACCCTCAGCTAATTAAAAATGCAAATCAATATCGGGCTGTGTACCCTCAACCGACGCCTTAGGCTGTGTACCCTCAGATAATTTAAAATGTAAATCGATATCGGGCTGTGTACCCTCAACCGACACCTTGGGCTCTGTACCCTCAGATAATTTAAAATGTATATCGATATCGGGATGTGTACCCTCAACCGACGCCTTGGGTTGTATACCCTCAGCTAATTTAAAATGCAAATCGATATCGGACTGTGTACCCTCAACCGACGCCTTGGGCTGTGCACCCTCAGCTAATTTAAAATACAAATCGATGTCGGGCTTTGTACTCTCAATCGATGCCTTTGGCTGTGTACCCTCATAAGAATTGTTGAAGCGTGTGAGCGTGTAAACGCTTAGCACAATTAGATCTGCAATACCCATCGCCTTCAGTGCATCCCATCTGATGAGGTTTACGGCAATACCGGCATCGACCAATACACATTTCACATCTGTGTCTTCCATCCTCAGTGTTATGACCAGGGCGTCATGGTGAGGGGTGTTGCAGACGATGTTGTCCTCCTCGTTGAATTGAATTGTCACATCTTGGGCGAGACCCTGATTGGTTGCTGCCGAGATGTTCTCTGACCCTCCGAGCAATGTTTGTCCACCGATCATCACATTGATGGACCTCTTAGGATTGGACAGACTTGGCCGTGTGTCCTGGTTCTCCCTTCTGATGAAGATTTGCTTTCCCTTGTCAGTGAGCAGGTCCTTGAGATAACCTTTGTTCAACAAACTCATTACCTCTAAAATCAATGTTCTGCATCCGACCGTGTCATGTCTGTGGTCCCTATAAAAGTGGCAGTAAAGTTCCTTGTTTCTCTTTCCAGGTTCTGCTCTCAAGTTGCTTGGCCAACGAATTTGTGCGTTATTCATATGATCTTTTACGAATTCCACGGCGTTGACTCACAGGCCCAATTCTTCGAATCGGTTAGGAACCCACTCCACGTTGAGTGAACCCTTAGATAATGACCCTGACGTTCCCTGACTGTCTTGCCGCTTTGGAAAATCGTCCCTACTATCTTTTCTTGTTTCGATTGCCTTTGTCTCCCATTCGAGGTTCCTCCATGTATGCCCGTTTTTGCCCTTGGCGGATGACGTCTTGGATAGCTGATCAGACTTCCTCGGGAGCAGAAGACTCCACAGGCTCTAGGCGAAGCTTCTCGGTGTACCTCTGGTGCAGGGCGTTCCATGTTGACACAGGGTGCTGAGTCAGACTCCACTGCAACTCTCTGGTGGCTAGGGATCCCTTTGAATTCAAACTTTTGCCAAAGGCTACCACAGCAATATTATCGTGAACTGGAGGGAGCTCCATGCGTTCCCTCTGGAACCTATCGAGATAATCTTTGGGCAGCTCGGTGTCTTGCTGATGGATCTCAAAGCTATCCTCCATGCGCTTTTCCTTCTTGCGGGCACCGGAATGTGCTTTCTTGAATAAATCCTGCATCTGAGTGAATGATTCGATCAAACTGGTAGCTGAGTGTACCAAGCAAGGGCTCCTTTGGACAGAGTTGAGCCAAACCTCTTCACTAAAGCAAATTAGATTTCTTCTTCAGTAATCTCATTACTCTTCATAGCCGTATAGTACGCAGCAATATGCTCTTCTAGATTAGTCGTTCCACCATACTTCAAGTTATCCGGCAAGCGGAAGTGCTATGGTATGCGGACCGGTGCAACACTTGCCTTGTAAGCATGATTGTAAAACTTGTGCTCATCTATTGTGGTAACTTGGGGTGGAGCACCCAATGTTACCAATTCGGTCATGGATGGCCTTCATCTTCTTTATGAGATCCTGAACGACAGGGGCTTCCTTAAGATCTTGGTTGTTGATTGTTGATGAGCCTCCTAAAGAAGCATCCATGTTAAGCCTACAGCTAGGCACAGATGCTGGTGGATCGTTCATGGGCACTGGTCCTCGTGGAGATGCTAGCCTCTAAAACGATCTTGTAAACATCGTGCCTAGCTTGTGAGATACCTCCTCGATCATGTTGTTGGAGTTTTGTTCTGCCTGTTCCATCATAGTTTTGAGGAGATCAGTGATAAAAGTTCTGAACTCAGGATTACCTTCCAATGGGCGGTTCATCCCTTCACTACTGGCGACAGGGGTCGGTTCTTGAGAAGTATCTTTTGGCTGCTCAGCTGAATCCTTTTGTTGGATGCTCGGATTGTCAAGATCCTTTGCAGACTCGTCCATTCCATCTGCGGTGTTCTTTAGAACGCTTTTTTCCTCGTCAGATATGACTGCGCCTTTTCCTTCATAGAATACCTACAATTGCATGGGCCCCACGGTGGGCGCCAAACTGTTTATGCCTAAATTTGTACGTTTAGGTTAAACAATTAATTATGAATGAGGTCACAAGCAATACGGTAAATTATGATGGAAAAATTTAATAAATACGATGAAAATAAAGACAAGTAATTCATCCAAAAAAATAGAGAAAGCAAAATAATTCTTATTCCTTGAGAGTAGGCGAGTTTGATGGCGAATCGTGTGCTGTGTACAATACAATATAAGGAGGGGTATTTATAGTAGTGATACCCAGTCCTTAATAAGGTAAATACAAGTACTAATAAGGCCATGGGCCTACAACTCAAGGCGGTAGTATACTAAACCCTAACTAGAAGTCTATAAACCCTAGGCGATGTGATGTGTGCCATGCGCCCTATGACCAAACCGCATAAACGGTCGTTGGCTCTAGGAGCGGGCGTATATCCTCAATGCTTGATGACTTATAGGATAAGTCTAGTCTCGCCAGCTGGACTCATATTCCCGTAACAATAGGTGGCATTTTTATCCCACACAAGGCTATGCATGATGGCATAAGCCTATGTAAAACTATTAGTGTTATGACCAAGGGGAAAGGAAAATAAAGCAACAAAATAACCACCAGCATTCCTCATAACCCTTATGTGCATGCCCTTACTGGGTTGTTTAAAGCACTTCAATCATTGTTTAACTTTATAAACTATGGTGGAGGAGGCAACCATGTAACTTCAAAGCTAGTCTTAAGTTGCTTGATTTCTTTAGCCTATGACACAAGCACCTTATAAGCTTTCGACCGTTGAATTTCAGGGTATGCATTGTAAATAAGGAGCTTACAGTCTTCAGTGATATTGTGAATGTTTCTAAGCATTGAAGAAGAATTGGTGCCATATTTTTGTTATATCTATTCTTCCATAGATGCCAATGAATGAGGATAGGAAGACAAGACATAATAGTCCTATGAGCTTCATTCTTTCCTCCTTGCATACATCAATTCATCAACTAAACTCAAAGAAGACTTTTCACTTTAATGCCAAGAGGAGCAGTAAAGTACTCCCTACATGATCACTTGTAGGGTGAAAAGTGGATACTACATTGAGTCAAAACTTTAAAAAATTTCCACAGATAGGTAGTTTATGTGTGAGCTTGGAGTTTTGACTGATGACTGAGGAACGGCTTCAAAGGACCTGTTCCTTTGAATCACTGCAGCAGAATAGATAATTCATGCAAAATTGTTTAATTGAGAGATTATTATTTATGCTAATACTGACGTGTATCTTGGTAATTATGCAGGCCTAATCAGATACGAAAAGATTGCATAACTAAGGGATAAAGGATTCGGATTCTAGAAGGTAGAATCCAACTAGGATTCAAAGTCAAGGGAGCTTTGGAGTTCTAATTCATCGAGACTTCTTGGCTGCTGGAAGCTATAAAACGTGGAGACTATCAGCCATAGAAGTGTACACAAATACAGAGAGCATCGAGCAAAAGCTGAGAAGAGTTATTAGCTTATTTGTGTAATCAGTTAGCTACAGTAGAACTAAGTTAGAACCTGTTCCTTAGATTGAATCTTGTAAAAGTTCGAGTCTTAGTTCAATTGTAGTAAGCAAAAATCGAGTTGTAAACTTTCTGGTTCAAGTCGTGGACTTCACACAACTTCACTGATCGTGAGAAAGATCACTAAAGGATTAGAGTTAGTCCTAGGTTAGTAAGAGTGAGTCTTGTAACCAAGTGGGTCTTTTTACATAGTGAAGTTGAAATCCTACTTGAGAAGTAGGTCGTGATTTTTTTATCCCGTGTCTGGGGGCTTTTCCACGCTAATATCTGGTGTTCAATTACTTACAGTTTTAATTCCGCACATCGTAGAGTAAAGGAACACATTTTAAGGAACTGGTCCTTAAAACAGTAAAGTGGTGTAATCGTGGGAAATAACAATTGGTATCAGAGCAGGTTATCCTTGAAAAGGCTAACACCTAGGATTAGATGAGTACATCACGAGAGAACAGTGAGGGCCAGTCAATGGTTAGAGCACCTTATTTCAATGGGAAATACTATTCATGGTGGAAAGAGAGGATGCGCGATCACCTTCAAGCAGAAGACTATGAATTGTGGGACATAGTAACTGAAGGTCCCATGATCCCAATGAAGAAGGATGCTGATGGGAAGGATGTTCCCAAAACCTGGAAGGAATGCAATGTTGAAGACATAAAGCAATGGAAAAAGAATGCAAAGGCAAGGAAGTGGCTGGTTGGTGGACTTAGTCCTGACGAATGCACTAGGATCAGAGGGTATGCCACTGCAAAGGAGATTTGGGATGCTCTACAAGTTGCACACGAAGGAACAAGTCAGGTAAAAAGGTCCAGAGGTACACTTCTTTATGCTGAATATGAAAGCTTTAAAATGAAAGAACAAGAATCAATCTCTGAAATGTATACTAGATTTAATGTCATTGCTTCTGAACTTATCTCTTTGGGAAGGGTTTTAACTGTAGAAGATAGGGTAGAAAAGATTTTAACTAGGGTTCTTCCAGATTCTTGGGAGATCAAAGCTTGTGCTATCATTGAAAGTAAAGATTTAACCACTTTATCCTTAGATGAGCTTATAGGCAATCTAAAGACTTATGAACTGAGGAAAAAGGTTAAAAACATAGGAGTATTAGTTAAAACTGAACCTAACCTAGCCTTAACTGCTGGTGATAAAATCATTGATGATAAGGAACTGGTCCTTATCGCTAAAAGTGTTCAGAAATATTTGAATAAGAAAAGGGAAATTAGTGGACAGGGTAGGTCTACTAACATGAAACAGGCTGGAGAATGCCACAAATGTGGAAGATCGGAGCACTACATCAGCAAATGTCCAATTATGGAAGGAGAATGGAGGAAGAAATTCATTGATGAAAGGAAGAAGGCTAGGGAACAGGTCCATAAGAGAAGTGGAAATCCCAAAGCGCTGGTCGCAGGATGGCAAGACAGTGAAGATGAAATAACTGATGACGATCTGGATGAGGATCTTGCTCTAATGGCACTTGGAGATTCAGAAAATGAAGAGGATCCTGAGGTATTTGTTTCTAAACTTAAAGAAGATGTAAAAAGCATGTCTAGAGAAAAGTTGGTTAAAGTATTCCATATTGTGCTAAATGAATTTAAAACTCTAAGGGATGATAATCACCAACTAAATGATAAAGTTGACTGTTTAGAAACAGAATGCAAAGAGGAAATAGTTAAAAATGATTTTCTGGAAAGGAAGATTAGCATGCTTGAGGAACAGGTCCTCACACTTGAAACAACTGCTCAGGAATTAGAAAATGATAAAACAGTTGTAAAAGGTAAAGGCATTGCTAATTCTCATCAGATCATTGCTGAAGAGAAACTGAAAGACACAGTTGATGAACTGTGTAAGAAAGATGAAAAGATAAGATCTTTAGAAGAAGACTTGGTTAAAACAAAAATGGAATTAAGAAAAACTGTAGAATGGAACAAGTCTTCTGAAGCACTAGAATGGTTACAGGAAAATCATAGTAGTAACAGGAAAGGTATTGGATTCATGAAAGCACAGAGTTCATCCAAATGGAATCCAAAGAGTAAGTACTTATCATTTCCTGAAAACTGGCTATGCACTCACTGTGGGAACACTGGTCACCGGAAAGAAAATTTTCAATGTTTAAAAAGGGCTCCCAGAGAAACAGGTCCTATAAACCTGTTCAAAATCCTGTGAAACAGAAGAATAGGTCCTACAAACCTGTTCAACATTCTGTAAAAAAGGAAAATGTTCACACAAAGAAACCATTACCATTCTGGGCTAGGAGAGATCTGATTCATCCTTTTTCAAAAGGAAAGGAACCCAAACTAGTTTGGGTTCTTAAAATTAACCCCTAGTTTTCTTTTGCAGGCTAGAGTGAAGGAGATAAACCACAAATGGTACATGGACAGTGGTTGCTCAAGACA
The DNA here is from genome assembly GCA_029990175.1 of Petunia secreta. Lineage (NCBI taxonomy): Eukaryota > Viridiplantae > Streptophyta > Magnoliopsida > Solanales > Solanaceae > Petunia > Petunia secreta. The sequence continues at coordinate 27,793,215 of JARKIP010000003.1, forward strand.
TATGACAGGGCATAAGGAACTGTTCCTTTCACTCTCAGCCTTCCAAGGAGGAAATGTTTCCTTCGGTAATGGTAAGAAAGGGTAAATTATTGGAATTGGAAAGGTAGGTAGGTCTGATTCACATTGTATAGATAATGTATTTCTAGTAGATGGGCTGAAGCATTGCTTATTGAGCATATCTCAATTGTGTGACAAAGGTAATAATGTTAATTTCTCATCTACTGAATGCACTGTGACTAATCAAGCTTCTGGAGAGGTTATTTTGCAGGGAAACATACATGGAAACATCTACAAAGTAGACTTGCTGACATTATCTGATGGAAGCTTGAGCTGCTTAAGTGTGGTACAAAATGATCCCCTCCTATGGCACAAAAGACTAGGACATGCTAGTCTTTCACAATTAAACAAACTTGTGTCAAAGGACTTGGTGATAGGTCTTCCTAACATCAGGTTTAATGAAGAAAAAGTATGTGAAGCATGTGCCAGGGGGAATCAGGTAAAATCCTCCTTCAAATCGAAGAAACAGGTAAGTACCACTAAACCTTTGGAACTGGTCCATATGGATTTATGTGGCCCTATGAGAACAATGAGTCGTGGAGGTAAGAAGTATGTTATGGTATTGGTGGATGATTACTCCAGATTTACATGGACTATATTTCTTGCATCTAAAGAAGAAGCATTTAATGCATTTTCAATTTTTGCTAAGAAAGCTCAAAGAACTCTAGATAACCATATTGGTGCCATTAGGTCAGATCATGGAACTGAATTTGAAAATCATATATTTTCCAATTTTTGTAATGAAAATGGCATTAATAATAATTTTTCCTCACCTAGAACTCCACAACAAAATGGTGTAGTGGAAAGGAAAAATAGGACTCTAGAAGAAATGGCAAGGACTATGTTGATATCTAGAAATCTTCCACAGAATTTTTGGGCTGAGGCTATTAATACTGCATGCTACATAATAAATAGATGTATGACAAGACCTTTAATAGAAAAGACCCCATATGAATTGCTTAAAGGAAGAAAACCAAATATTTCTCATCTTAGGGCTTTTGGTTGCAAATGCTTCATACACAACAATGGGAAGGATGCCTTAGAAAAATTTGATCCTAGAAGTGATGAGGGAATATTTGTTGGCTATTCTTTAAATAGTAAATCTTATAGGGTGTTTAACAAGAAAACATTGAAAATTGAAGAAAGCATGCATGTTAAATTTGATGAAACTGACAGTCTCACTCAAGAACAGGTACAGGAGGATGAAGAAATTGGAATGCTGAAAGAGTTTAAACTTAATCCACAAATACAGATTCTGGATATGAGAAGTGAACTGCAAGGAACTGTTCCTCAGGACAGAACTGAGAAGAGTAGCACTGAAACAGGGGGAACAAGTGTTGGTTCCACCTCACAAACTGGAAACACTACTCTATCAGGAACTGTTCCTCAGCAGAGGACTTCTGACAATTGATTGACACCCAAGCCTTTCAAGTATCAAAGGTCACATCCTGTGGATCAAATAATCTCAGATAAGGCTGCCGGAGTTCAAACTAGATCAGCTGTCAAGAATCACAATCTGTGTGCCTTTAGTGCCTTCTTATCTCTTGTTGAACCTAAAAATGTGAAAGAAGCACTGAAGGATGCAGATTGGATTAATGCTATGCAGGAAGAACTGAATCACTTCCAAAGGAGTCAAGTTTGGCATCTGGAACCCAAGCCAAGGAACAGGTCTATAATTGGAACAAAATGGATTTTCAGAAACAAACTTGATGAGGATGGCATGGTGATAAGAAACAAGGCCAGGCTAGTCGTTCAGGGATATAGTCAAGAGGAGGGCATCGACTATGATGAGACTTTTGCTCCAGTTGCAAGACTGGAAGCAATAAGACTTCTTATAGCCTTTGCTACATACATGGAATTTACTCTACATCAAATGGATGTTAAGAGTGCGTTTCTGAATGGTTACTTGAAAGAAGAAGTGTATGTCAAGCAACCTCCAAGTTTTGAAAGTGAACAGTTCCCTGAACATGTGTACAAGTTAGACAAGGCCTTGTATGGGCTCAAGCAGGCACCAAGAGCATGGTATGAGAGGCTATCAAAATTTCTACTCCAGCATGGATACAAGAGAGGTAAAATTGATAGTACTTTGTTCTTAAAAGAAAAAGGTAAGGATCTTTTAATTGTTCAAATCTATGTAGATGATATAAATTTTGGTGCCACTTGTGAAAATTTAAGTAAGGAATTTGCAAACTTGATGGGGAGTGAATTTGAGATGAGCATGATGGGTGAACTCAATTTCTTTTTGGGTTTACAAATTAAGCAAACCTCAAATGGAACTATGATCCATCAACAAAAGTATGTTAAGGAATTACTTAAAAGGTTTGATATGGATAATGCTAAGGAAATTGACACACCTATTGCCACTGCCACAAAATTGGATCTTGATGAACATGGAATATCAGTTGATCAAAAATTGTATAGGGGCATGATAGGTTCTCTACTTTATCTAACTGCTAGTAGACCTGATATTGTGTTCAGTGTTGGTTTGTGTGCTAGGTTCCAATCAGATCCTAAGGAATCTCATTTGAAAGCTGTTAAAAGAATATTGAGGTATCTGAAAGGAACAGGTCCCTTGGGACTTTGGTATCCAAAAGGTGGTAGTTTTAATCTTGTTGGATATACTGATGCTGACTATGCAGGTTTCCTTGTTGATAGAAAAAGTACCTCAGGTATGGCACATTTTCTTGGTGAGTGTTTGGTTTCTTGGGGAACTAAGAAACAAAATTCAGTGGCACTTTCCACTGGTGAGGCTGAATATGTTGCAGTTGCTTCATGTTGTTCACAGTTGTTATGGATCAAACAACAATTACAGGATTTTGGTGTTGATGTAGGAACTGTTCCTATATATTGTGATAACACTAGTGCTATTAATATGACAAAGAATCCAGTGCATCACAAAAGGACAAAACACATTGATATAAGACATCATTTCCTAAGAGACAATTATGAAAAAGGTTTGATCACCATAGCATTTTGTCCTACTGAAAAGCAAATAGCTGACATTTTTACTAAAGCTCTAGGTAGAGATGATTTTGAAAGAAATAGATTGGAGTTAGGGATGATTAAATTCACATAAAATCATCAATGCTTTACTTCATAATTGGCTAGAAAATTGCTCTTAAAATGAATTTTATTCAAGTTATTATGAATTATTCAGTCCAGTTTCAATACTTAAAAAGTATACTCTTATGCCATACTTCTTATTTAGAGTTGCTAAAATTGAATGATGTTACCCTTATGCTCTTAGAATTTCAGATGATCAAAAATTGCAAATTAGAAGGACACTGAATTTTTGTGTTAAAAACAGGTATGTACTCGTTATTATTCAGTTAATTTAGAAGTATAAAGGCTATAGGTAACTTGTGATTAGGATAAATCCCACTAAGTTTCCTACCCATATCCAAATTGTAAAAGAGTCCCATCGGAGGAACAGTTCCTATTCTGAAAAGGTAATATGCAGCCTAACGACTCTTTTTCTCCGGGAGACTCCCAAGAGTCCTCAACCGTTGCATGTATGTTGCTGAGGTAAGTTGATCGTTTTTTACTCAAACTCCACTACCTATTTCACTCTATAAATACACTTCTTCCTCTTCCTTATTCTTCTACATTGTTCATCAATTAATACTTTCAAAATTTCAGAAAGAGTAGTAAATTATTTGTTAATTCGAATTGCAAAGATGTCTCTTGCTTCTGATAATTCTTCAACTGCACCTATTGATGACCAACCACAAAATCTTAATCCTCCCTCACCCATGGAAACCACTTACCTAAACCCTGAAGTTCCTAAACCAACTCCAGAAATACCTGAATCTGAAATTCAGGGGGAAGGACCAGTTCCCACGGCTGAATCAATTGCTGAGCAGGCTGAGGATTTGTCACGTGCCATGGTGTTGTATCAGTATGAGGTAAACTTCACCTATCCTTTGAATGTGGTTATAGACGAGGAAGAAAAGGGAGAGGGGTCTGGGGCTGCTCTTGAGGGGGAACCTATTAAGAGTTTGGAAGCACCCATGCATGGGTCATCGGGGTCTCCAGAGGCTGCTCCTAGAGTACCCATGGAGGATGTGATCGATGTTGATGAGGCTATCAGTGATAGTGATAGGCCCTTGGTAGACTTGATAAAAATTAGGAGTATGCAAAGAAAGTTGGCTAGAAAGGGACCTATTGATGCTCATGTAACTACTGAAATTGCTGCTAAGTTGAAGAAAATAGGTGATAGTTATAAGCCCGGAAATAAGAAGAAAGTTGAGAGTTCCTCTAAGGCAAAAGGACCTGTTCCTTCTGCCTCAACCCCTGCTTCTGGGGGTAGGAGGACAAGAAGTGCTGCCAAAGTTGCTGATGAACAACTAGCTGCTGCCTTGGAAAGAAGCAGAAAAGGGAAAGGAAAACAGGTGGTTGAGGAGGAAGAAGTGGATGATATTGATATTGCTGATTTTTCTGAAGATGATGAGATGGTAGATGCTGAGGAAGTGGTGCCTCAGACCAAGAAAAGAAAAGTTCCTGAGAGAAGGGTAACAAGAAGCTCAGTTAAAGCTGCTGAGAAAGTTGCTAAGAGGACCAGGTCCTCCAAAAGAGTGGCTGTTTCTGAAGACTCTGCTAGTGACAGTGATGAGTCTGTTGCTGGAGATGAGAGTGATAGTGATGCTGAAGGTGATGAGTCTGTGCACTGTGTTCATGATGACATGTTGACCAGGAAGGTTTTGAAAGGTCGGGTTATGTCTGATGTGCAAGAAGAAGGAATGTTGTGGTTGCTGCAAAAACTGCATGCTCAGGGTTGGAGGGACATGCTCCTTAAAATCTCTGGGAGGTGTGCAAAGGGGATGGTGCAAGAGTTCTACAAGAACTGGTCCATCAGAGAAGATAGACTTACTACCTCTGTCAATGACAATGTAATTATGTTTGACACAAGGGAACTTGGTGAGCTGCTGGGGATTCCTGCTACTGGGTATGCTAGCTATGTCAAGAAGGTTTGGCCTGACTTGACAAACTTGCCTACTGATCTGGAGAGCACTAGGAAGTTTGCTGAGAATGATGGTGAAGAGAAACCCAGGGCTGTGCAGAAGAGTGAGATACACCCTCAGCACCAAGTGTTATTTGAGTTTTTGAACAAAATAGTGATGCCAAGGCAGGAGAAAAGAGGAGTTGCCAGTTTCATGGACCTGGTCCTTATGGAACTGTTGGACACTGAATAGCAGATCAATTGGCCCAGCTTTATAATCCACCTGATCAAAAGGGTGATTGCTGGGAAGAGAAAGCACTCCCTGCCGTTTGGTTTCATCCTGACCGAGATATTTGCAAAGTTGAAGATTCCCTTGGAAGGGGTTGTGAAGGCTACAAAGAAGGAAAAGTTTGGTTGTGCCACTTTGATAAGCTGTGACTTGCCAGTTCAGGCTGATCCTCCACAGGCTGGTGTTGGGAGGCAGCCACTGAACAACAAAGTGAGGGCACTTAGGCAACAGGTTGCTATTCAGGCTGCTGAGATAGCAAGGTTGGAAGAGGAGAAGAATTTCTGGAAGGCAGAGGCCTCAAAGGCAAAGGAGACCAATGAGGGAATGCTCAAGCAAATGTTTGAGTTGCTTAACAAGTCTCAGGGACCTGGTCCTTCCACATCCTGACCACCTTAGCCTTAGCTTTTAGCCATCTTTTGTCCAGTGGGATCTAGCCTAGCCTAGTGCCTTAGCCTTTTTCTTCTTTAGTCGTTGGATAATCATGTAGTACATGCTTGTATCCCCTGATTTTAATATTTGATTAAATGAATTGTCTTCGATGGCTAATATCATTATTTTGCAGTTGCTTCAATTTGATTTATGTTTGCATTTTGAGTTGCCTCAATGGCTATGTGCTGATTAATTCTAACACTTGAATAATATTATTATGTAACCTTTTCAATGATGCCAAAAGGGGGAAGAGTAAGTCTGATTTTTCATGAAGTAATACCTAATTGAAAATCTGTTCCTTAGTGATAAATTAATTCTCCACTGATTGATTGTCTAAATTAATTCTCCACTGATTGATTGTCTTTTTGAGCTGAAATTGTACTTCAGGACGTTAAGGAGATGAAGCTATGAGTATGAATTTGTCATCATCAAAAAGGGGGAAATTGTTAGCTTGGATAAGCTTGGAGTTTTGACTGATGACTAAGGAACGGATTCAAAGGACCTGTTCCTTTGAATCACTGCAGCAGAATAGATAATTCATGCAAAATTGTTTAATTGAGAGATTATTATTTATCCTAATACTGACGTGTATCTTGGTAATTATGCAGGCCTAATCAGATACGAAAAGATTGCATAACTAAGGGATAAAGGATTCAGATTCTAGAAGGTAGAATCCAACTAGGATTCAAAGTCAAGGGAGCTTTGGAGTTCTAATTCATCGAGACTTCTTGGCTGCTGGAAGCTATAAAACGTGGAGACTATCAGCCATAGAAGTGTACACAAATACAGAGAGTATCGAGCAAAAGCTAAGAAGAGTTATTAGCTTATTTGTGTAATCAGTTAGCTACAGTAGAACTAAGTTAGAACCTATTCCTTAGATTGAATCTTGTAAAAGTTCGAGTCTTAGTTCAATTGTAGTAAGCAAAAATCGAGTTGTAAACTTTCTGGTTCAAGTCGTGGACTTGACACAACTTCACTGATCGTGAGAAAGATCACTAAAGGATTAGAGTTAGTCCTAGGTTAGTAAGAGTGAGTCTTGTAACAAAGTGGGTCTTTTTACATAGTGAAGTTGAAATCCTACTTGAGAAGTAGGTCGTGGTTTTTTGATCCCGTGTCTAGGGGTTTTTCCACGCTAATATCTGGTGTTCAATTACTTACAGTTTTAATTCTGCACATCGTAGAGTAAAGGAACACATTTTAAGGAACTGGTCCTTAAAACAGTAATGGTGTAATCGTGGGAAATAACATTATGTCTGAGTGCTCTCCAGATGAGGAATAAGCTCTTGAAAGGGACTTTCTTTTTCCAGGTATATAAATCATTAAAGGTAGAAGATTTGACCTTTCCCATTACTTGTTAGGCAGTTGTACAAGTAAAGTTTCCTTCAGTGTTAAGAGTCCAGATAGGGTAATCAGGCATAGAGGAATCATGATGCATATCAACATCCATGCGCTGAAAATAATAGCATCAGGAACTTTAGCAATCAACTTGTTCCTAACCCATTTCCCATCTATTATGAAGCTGCTTACTTGGACCTCGCAAAACATACACCTGATGCCATCTGTTGATTAAGACAACCAATACCAAGCCAATTATCACACCAAAAGCCAGATGAATTTGAGTGAATTTTCCCTTTGATGATCTTTTCAACTCTTTGTTTTACATGAGCCTCTTCCATGCTTGAGGTTGGATAGAATCCTACTTCTAAGACATCAAATGGGATCTTTGATAGTGTTTGGCTCTAATGAACTAGCCCTATAAGGTATTTTTGGTTCTCAGAACCCACCAGTATTTAAAATCCATGGATTTGCACACATATTCTAATCTTCTAAATCCAACACCACCTTTAGAGTAGGAGCAAATAGACTGAAGAAGCCCAGTGATATTTGTACTTCTCGTCTTTTATGCCCCAAAAGAGAACAATCATATACTTGTTGATTTGTTTTATAATGGTTTTAGGAGGAGTGACTGTTTACATAAGATGGACTGGACGAGATTGCAAAACATATTTGACGAGGATATCCCTCTCACTACAGCTAAGAAGCTTGCCTTAGCACCCCGTAATTCTTCTTAGCACATTTTCTGTTAGGAAGGAAAAGTAATGAATTCTTTTTCTGCCAGTGTAGAGCCACCCTAGGTATGTTATTGGGACCTAGTTGTGAGTGAAGGAGGTGACTTCTTCAATTTTATCTATGGTTAATTGTAAGGCATGAGGAGAAGTAAGGAAAAAAATCTTATCTCTATTGATAAGTTGCTCAGTTATTCTTCATAAACTTCAGAACTTGCATAAGCTTTTGGAGAGTTTCTTTACTACCAAAGGTAAAGATGATAGTATCATCTGAAAATGACAAGTGGTTGATCCTGCATCCTCTTTTCTCTATATAAAACCTCTATAGAAGGGCTTATTATACATATCATCTCGCTTCCTAGAGAGGAATTCGTCTCCCAGAACAAAAAGAGCAGGGGAAGAAGAAGGAGGGTTTTTAAGTCGAATTCTAAAAGCTCAAGGCTTGATATAAATCCCAGAACAACTATTCTGATTTTTTAAGCTTATCCTAAAACTCTCTTGTTTTTTTAAGAATATCTCTAAATCAATTCCTGAACCATTGGTAAGAGTATAGGTTAATCCCTTGATTTTTAGATGCACCAGCACGTAGGATTTCCCTTTACCTCAATACTCCAACTCTAGTTTATCGCCCTAGTAAAGTCATCATGATTAGTCCAACAGTCAAAAAACTTAAATTATCTGGATGATTTACATCTCTTGCATTCATGGTAATAAGCATAGAATAGTGATCAGACCTAAATAAAGAAAGGTCGGCAGTTGGTCATATTTCATTTTGCAAGTCATTCATCATTCACCTTGACTCTGCCAAGTCTCTTCCACATCCAAAATTAAATGCATCTCCCATTTGAACCATGTGAACCTTATACCAGTGTACCCAGGTCTATAAGGCTGCAATCCTCTATAACTTGGAGAAAATCACAACTATTGTGGAGTTGATAGGGAAGCCCACTTAATTTCTCCTCCATGAAGGTAATTACATTGAAATCACCTGTAATGCACCAAGGAATGCTTCCCTCAACTAAGTATAGAATCCTATAAAGCCCTTCTAAGTTGATGATTGCATTTAGCATACACCAATATAAACAAGTAAGTCTCCTCAAACTCAATGTGCTATACTTTAATGGTAATTTTACACTCATCAGATGAGATAACCTTGACTGTGTAATCAGATTCCCAAAAAATCCAAATTTTGCTATTTGGATTAGTCGAAGCCATATGCATCCCAATAAAAAACATTTAGTTCTAAATCTATCAACAATCAATGAAGGGATCCAAAACTACTATGAAAGAAAGTTTGTGGAGTTTTTTTAGTGATATGATCCTCTCAATGGCTCCAACAGTCTAATTCACCTTGTGCTCCATTAACATTTGGGGTTTTGGTGGCTTTGATTCTCCCTATAGTGATTTTAGGAGAGAATTGATACATTTTTCGTGGTGATAAACTCTGTCGGTCAATAATTTCCCTCGATCATCAACCAATTGTGTTTCTTGGTGAATCTATGGGCTAAATACTTGAATAAGTTGTTGGGCATGATTGTATTTTTCTCATAATCAAAATTTTGAGCACCTTCTTGATATCCTCGATCATTCTCTAAATGTATTACTCTTTAGTTATTTTCATGACTAATTCACATGGGCTTGATTATTATTTTAGTTTTGTTTTATTTTCTTGTTTAAACAGTTCTCATCTTTTTCCTTTGCTTGTTTTTGGATTTCTTATTGACACAATTGGTGGGAACTTTCTCTTCTTCAAATCTGATATTTTTGCTTTGTTATTTTTTACCAGTAGAGTATATTCTGCTTTATCTTCAACCTGAATAACCTATTTTTCTTTTTGATCTTTTTTATTATTTTCAACCTCTAGAATGACATTGATGGGGAGACGAACTGGTAGCAAGGGCTATGGGCTGGTCAAGCCTAGGATCAGTCCATTAGTTCTATTACCAAACAAGAGCAGATCCCCTCCCCTTAGTACTCCCATTTCCATCCTTTCCCCATAGAGAAGCTTCCTATTGCTTCTCATCAAGGACAACCTCTAAATCAACAAAATTCACACTAGTTCCAACCTTTCCCGTCTTGGAATCATCACCATAATGGACAACTAGTAAAAAGCATACTTGGGAGCTTTACCTTTTGCTCCTAAATTTTCAGAGGCCTCTATTGATTAGGAATTGTGTGGTTCTTATTTGCACTTTTGAAATTCTTCCTCTTCTAAAGTTGCTAATATCCTTAGTGTTGCTGCTCTTGCCTTGAATTATAATTTGGTTGATTGTTGGTGTTCTGAACTTTCTCCTTGGTTTAGCCATTTATCTTTTGCTGCTCTAAAGGATCTGCTTGCACCCACTGGGACTAGCTATTTTTTTTAAATCATCAAAGACCCTTGTGTTTTGGTTTTAGTCCTTCTCCTTATTTCTTAGTCCTGCTTCTATCTTTGGTACTCCTCATTCTTGGCTCTTAATGTACAAATTTTGATAGAGTGCCCTTAATGTTTACAGTAATAGCAGTAGTTTGGAACATTTTCAAATTAAAGTTGTTTCCGTCTACCATCACCAAACACACTATCCTCTTCTTTGGGGAATACCATACAGATATGAGGAGGTCTAGACTTGGTGACATCTATTTCAATCATCACCTTAGCCACACTCTCTCTAGTCATTTGGATGGAAGCTGCATAAATAAAACAAGACCCTCCGAATAAGTTTTAGTAGTTTAGTTATAACCTCTATCATATAACAATACCATGGTAATTGTGGCCAGATATGAGCTATACAGGTTTTTTGGTCTGGTCCAAAGGTAGGAGTCCACACAAGAGCCTTATCTGCCTTCCTTCTATATATATCTTTCCGTTATCGCACACGGTGGCATGATCAATCTCTTTCTCTAATTCGGATTTTAGGGGTTAAGATTTTTCTAATAACTTCCATCTTAGGCATGTTATTTACAAATTTTCCAATAAGTGTATATTTTCACCTATCTGCAAGTTTTTACATAAAATTGGCTCTATTGAAAAGGACTTGAGGGGCGCCCTGTTTAGTAGTGATTTTACGAGGGATGACGTCAAGCTAAGGTTCATTATTGGATGCAACTCTAAGTCTAGTGGCATATGTACGTACAATACTAGATGGAAGAGGTCTAGAATTGAAATCATAGTTAGGAAATTTAGAGGTGTTTGGAGTATCATCAAGTCATTTAGATGGGCCTGGAAGACTAAAATTAATAAGAACAATATGATCAGTTTGGTTTCCAACTTGATTTGGGTTGACAGTATGAAAGGTTAGTCTATCAAAGACAAAGATAGGTTTCAATGGTTTTCCATGCCTATTAGGGAGGGGAATTGATTTTGGTCCTTGTTGGTAGAGGAATCCAGATTTCTCTAAGAACTACAATTCATTTTGAAGAGCTGAAGTCAGTAAACCAAGCTGGGGATTATCAACACGAACCTGGTGTCCTTTGCTTGTATGGGGGTAGGAACTACTCCCCTCACCCCCAACCTTATCGAAGGTCATAGAAGTAAACCTAGACCCAATTTTCTTATTAGATAAGTTCTCATGTCCAACTAATTGAGCTTAATAACTTTTAGTTGTCCAAGAATTAAACAAATCAGAATTTATAGTGGAATGAGTGGTACCTGAAACCCGATTTCCTAAATTCAAATCAGAGATGCAAGGATCAATTGGGGCTCTTTGGTGCAAATGATTCCTCTTAAACTTATGAACATTTTGGTGTTTGTTCACAAAATTTCCATTAGGTTTAGGTCTCTCTCCATCCATAAATTGATCATTCTGCCCATTTATTTGTAATTCCAAATGGTTTGAGTTAGAAATATTTATGAATTTGGTCATTTTCTACACTTCTTGCGTCCTACTGAACCTTTTAGTGTTCCTTTTGCATGTTCTGATCAGTTGAAATTTGGTCGTTGTTGACACCCCATTTTGTCCCTCCTATTTTCAAAATCAATGGCTCTTGAGTTTCACACACAATTCCTACCTCGTCTATTCTTTTCAAATTACCTTCTCGTGATAGCCTGGCAATTGAGGCCATTTTCAAAGCATTGTCTCAAGCCATAACTATTTTTACAATTTTCTGCAATTATTTTCATTTTTAACAAAATTATTCAAAATTATTTTAAGCCTCAAAATTACAATTTTTATGCATTTTAGCCTTCCTAATATTTTAAAATTAACTTCCTAATTTCTCTACTCCCTCCGTGTAAAAAAAGGATGAACCTTTGCGGAGTACGAGGGTCAAATTGACTAATTTTCAACAGAAAATTGCACATCAAATTTTTGAATTTTTTTAAATAAAATTTACATATTTAGAAACTACATGAAAAATACTATAAGTCACAATAGTTAACAATTCAAAATGGTTAGAAAATATTTGTAAGACGTGTGGTCAAACATAATCTTGTTTGGCCATTAAAATAGTAATAGGTTCATCCTTTTTGAAACAGAGGGAGTATAATTTTTATACCATTCTAAATCCATTTTATACCTATTTTATACCCACTTATATAATGTTTATACATATATACACGTATATACACACAATGCATACACATCAACCTATCTTTGCCACTTAGGCGCCCACGTGGCCAAATCCTAACCCTCCGTTGATCTAATCCAACGGTTGAAACAACAAAATTTCCTAATCTACCCCACACACCCCCAAAAACCCACACGACCCTATCCATCTCCCCACGTCTACTCCGATTCTCACTCCCATCTCTCTCCTTGGCGACTTCAAACGCCACCATAGTCAATGGGTTTTTTGGCCATTTTAGCTGGAGAAAATTGGGGAAAATTACATCATCGTATTCCTCATGGAGTCAGCTACAAAACCCATATAATTTCAATAATTTTCGGGTAAGGGTGACATTCGACCTTTAATAACTGTGACACCACCGCCGGGAGACGCCTCCGGCGGGGCTCAGATCGACCTTATAGGGATGTTTTGCTTGAGCGGGGTAAGAGACCCCATACGAAGGTAAGTTTATGGCGAGTCAATTTGACCCGACCTTGGTATAAACATAACCCTTCCCTTCTACTGATTTAGGACTTGTGTGAGACCCATGCTTAGATTTGCCTAGGTTTCTGTGTGATTAGCATGTTCATTACTATTTATTAATTAATTGATGATGAAATGCATGACCAAATGTTTTACTTTGATTCACAGATTAGTATGAATATCGCATGAAATTATCGAATGTTCGAGCACGATTTGTTCATAACATGGGCTTTGTGTTATCTTTATCCATTTAAACCTAGAATCCGCAATTGATTTAAAGGGTGATTCCTTGCAATGTGTTTTTTTGTTTACCCAGTCCCAATGCACAATTCTTATGAATTGGTACCTAGTCTGGATTGAAAGTCGACTGGCATGATAACGAGTCTCGATTGATTTTAAATTGAAATTTTGATTGATGGCTTTGAATGGAAAACTGTTTATTAACTCAGTGAAATAGAAATTTAAGACTTTAATTAGAATCTGTGGAGTTAATCAAGGGATTTTGAGATTCAGATTAGTTCATGCCATATTTATACAGCGACTCTTGAATGTAGACTCTATTATGGGTGAAGGAAGGGGTTATTTTCATCAGAATCTCGGATAGCCTTAATTCTAGGGTTTTGATTGGTTTATATTTGGAAATATGTGCTGAGACTTCCTTTTATTTCTGGAAAGTATCTCCCCTTGCTTTGTTTAGTTCCTCCCGTTTGAATGGAGGCCCCAACTTTTCACCTATATAAGGGACTCTTTTTCGACTAAAAGGGACAAGAGTTCTGGACATCAGAAAAACCCAGAAACACATTGATACACTAAAAATTACATAGCTTTTCTTAGCATCTCTCTCTCTCCCTGCTTATCTGCTTCTTTGAAAGGATTCTTTCTTTTACTACTGGTGTGCTGGCCTTAGCATCTCCTCTCCTTTGTTTTCACAATATCTGAAGGTATTCATCCTTACTATCTTTTGTTTCTGAATATATGTGTGTGTATTGCAACCATGCTCTGTTAAAATCACTCTTACGGATACTATGTTTTGGTTCTGGGTAGTGCAGGCACTTTTGTTTAAGATTATATCAACCTTACGAAGATGTAATTAGAGGCATGATGCTTCACCTCATTACTGCTTGCTTGATGCCTCTATGTTAATTTCTTAGCATGACTTCTTGTCCTACTTCTGTTTCTGCCTGAACTATTGGTATGAATTACCTTTTTAAGTGGCCTGCATATTTGAAAGACACACCAGGGTGTACTGACTGCACCTATTCCTAACAGACCTCTCATTTGGGGTCAGGCTTTCCCTTTCCCTCATCCCCTGCTAACTCTGTTTCTTGCAGCTGTGTTCTATTGCATATAGAACCTTGAGGGTTCAATAATGCTAATGTCTGAATTGCCTAAACATGGTTCTGGTGGTCTTAGGAACCTCTGATTATTGATACTACTGAACTTTGAGAACTGGACATTTCTTTGAGAAACAGGGCCTTCTTCCTATGGCCAATACTCCTTCTCTTTCTGTATTTTCCCTTAGGAATGGTTCCCCTAAAACTTGTATATTTGTTAAGTGCCCTGGTTGTATCTTCTTAAAACAGGGGTACAACAATGATGTTGTACCAAACAGACTACCCAGGAGCCATTCTCTCAACTCTCTCACCCCTTGTGTGCATTGCATCAGTTTTAGACCTAAGTTGAAATGGTTCTAAGTTGTTTCTTCTGAGAAAACTGATAGCATGCTTAGAGTTTTACTTTTCCTGGAATATGTACACTTTGAAAAGTATCAAAAGCATGATTAATTAGCGTTACTATCTAAATTTTCGGTAAATAGGGGCTATATTTGTTCTACTTTTCTATAGGAGACTGTCTCTGAAAATTAAAACTTGTCCTTTTGTTAAAAACAGTCCAGGCCCATAACGTTTTCAAAACATGCCTTTTCATATGTTTAAACTGTTTCTGTTTTGCGCAAATATTCTAGGCCCAGTAAACACTTCAAAAATAGCCTGTATACGTATATAAAATGTTTGAAGTGCTCTAACACTCTTATACATTAATCTAATAGTGTATAAGGGCGTATAAAGCTTAGGGGTCGTTTACACACTTTAACACTATATTTTACCAATGTATTATCATTTAGATCTTGTATGTGCATGTATATGTAAGTATTATTACGTGCGACAGCCCACTATTTGCTTATGTGTTCTTGTGATTTCGTTTTCGAAAACAGCCCCTCTTCCTATATGTATATTTCTAGAAATCCGACCCCAACACCAAAAGACCATTAAGGTTAAGGCTCGACAATTAATGATGAGTCACGCCGACCCTAAATGAGCCGACATTTCATTTTAAAACAAACTCCCTTTTGTTTTACCAAATCTGAACTCTATTTGCAAAATATACTCTTTGTGCAAACCTTTCCGAGTTGTAAGTTGGTAGTAAACCCCATTTATATGTCAACACCACTTGTATGTTGTTTCACGATTAGGCGTTTAATATTAGAGGCCTTGACTACGATTAGACTTAAATATAGGCCGAATAAAAATTGTTTGTGTGTGAAGATACGATAAATCCAAGTTAGTATTCATATGAGAATATACACTGTTTACATCCCAAAATTAAGATTCAGACGGTAACCACCTTTTGGTGGGACTCGGAGAAGTACCTAACACCTTCTTCTCTGAGTCACTTAGACTTCTTACCCGCATAGAATCTCTGAAATAGACTAGTAGACCTATCGAACTTGATTTTAGGCATTAGGTGACCTAATACGCCATACAAATTATATTAGGTGGCGACTCCAAAACTAAAACTCAAACGAGTTCACCCAGTCAAATTCGAAATCCGACTCGCCTCGAGTTGAGTCCAAAATCGGGTATGACAGAATGGAAACTCTGCTGGGATCCTCAAAGTCCTAACCACGACGAGTCTTTATTTTTTGGGATTTATTTAATTATTATCTTGTTATTCCTTAGTGTCATTGTTGTACTAACTTGGTTTTCCTTTTTGTTTTTGTTTTACTTTACAAATTTATTGTATTATTTATGTGACATCTTGCATACTCCACTCATACTCCCCCACTCCTGGGAAACGACACTTCACACACACACGACGATTACGTGGATCCTACGGTCGCTTCACCACCAAAGCATCTCTTAAGAGGGACATGTTGGAATATAGTTGGTCGGTGGTACAGCCAACAATTTCAAATGATCTCACTCCTTGGCTGTCCGCCTTGGGTAACCGTGTCTAGAATCACACCACTCTTCTATTGTAATGAGCATGCATCATGCCGTAGGAGGGGCTCCCCATGAGCCGACTAGTTCTCAACTTGTCCAAACTACCTAAATGGGTTTTCCGACCCCAAAGGGACATTTGGACACGATTATGTGCATTTGAGAGAAAAAGAAGAGAAAAGAAAAGAAAAGTGAGACGAGAATGACAACATTTTGATTTGTTCAATTATTCTTAAAAGGGACGGGGTTGTAAATTTTATTTCTTCTTTATTTTTAGGTCACAATGAGTCAAAAGTTTCATCATTTTGGAATGACTATGGGCGCACCTCCTTTGTCAATTGGTTGGTCAAACAACCTGTCACTAGGAGAGCAAACCGAAGTAGGTCAACACTTGGGTCATTTGGTGTCACTTTTAGAAATAGAACCATGTACAGAGATGATCGAAGCAGCAGTCTCATTTTGGGATGAAGAATTGAGCGTGTTTAGGTTTGGGGACATTGAATTAACACCTATGTTGGAAAGACACTCGGGGTTAGACAAGCATCTTTGGCAAGGGGATCGCACACTAGCACCTAGCGTCCCCACAGTTGACGAGTTTCGTAAGAAACTAGGGATGGTAACGTGTGGACGTGGGATTTTTACAATAAAAGAAGATCCCCTTTTCCTATTTTTACACTCGGTTTGGACATTTGAGGGCGTATGATAGTCATAAGAAGGAGTTTGAGTCCTATGGTGATTGGAGGAGGGCTAGACCACTTGCATTTGCTATTGGTTTCCTGGGAGTGATGGTCTTCCCCGAGAGTTCAAGTCATGACATATGTTCAAGACTTGTCATGGTTGCCGATGCAGTGTTCAACGGAATTTATGGTTATCGTTATACCATAGTTCCTATGATAGTAGCAGATATTTATCGAGCTCAGGGTCGTTGCAAGAGAAAAGCGAGATACTTCCAAGGGTGTAATCTTTTACTACAAGCATGGTTCAAGGAACATTTAGGGAAAGAAAGAGGCGCACGAGCATTGCCCAAACCAACTGGTTGCAACTACTTGTTTGGGGAAAGCGTATGGGGTTCCAAAACTCAAACAGCCAAGCAACACAGAAAAGTGGGTAAAATTGTTCGAAGACATAACGGAGGACTCAATCCAATGGATGTTCACTTGGTTTCCTTCATCAGATTTCATCATTAGTTCTGAGAAGGCATCCTTTGTGATACTTATGGGGTTAAGAGGCCTCTAATCCTATCAACCGCTAAGAGTAATGAGGCAAGCAGGGAGGAAGCAAATCATACCATTGATACCAAACACTAAAGATTATCAGCTTGACTATACTGAAGATGTTGTTCCAAGGGTCAAGAGCATTAGGAAGTCATGGGAAGGAAGATAAGTCATCGAAGAAGCATCGGTAGCGCCTGATAGATACAACGCTGGATGCGAACCAAATTACAAAAGCTGGTTACGCTCTAGTATAAAGGGAAATGTGGTAGTAGGGCCGAGTCGTGGGAATAACGTAAGAGATCGTGAAACAGAGGCTCAAATCCGGTACGGAGAGTTCATGTTAAAAGCTGTCAAAATGGATAAGGAAAGCAAAGAAGAGATCGAAGTATGGAAAAAAGCGTACATTAGAACTAGAGGGAAAGATAGAGGCATTGGAAGCAAAACTTGAGCAATAGAATTCGGAGTGCGCAGAGGTAGACATCTTGCACTTGGTAGCAGCCAAAGGATATTTAATCAAAACCATGGAGAAAGTCAAGGAGATCACACGAGAAGCAAAGAGAGCCAAGATTGAAAAGGAGTGTGTCACCTAGTCAAAGTGTCAGTTTCATTTCTTTTTTTTTTGTTTTTTCCTTTTCCAAAATTATTGTCACGTACCGATTTACAAAATTTTGGAAAATTTACGAGAATAATTGGCTACAAAATGCGTATTCATTTTTCTTTGCATAATGACAAACCTAGGAAGGCTATACGTCCTTGGCACGTAATAGTCCATTAGTAAACCTACGCCAAATATCAAAAGGTTCTAAACCCAAAAAGTGACAAATTACATCTCTGCATTGATTGCAAGAAACGTTTGCACAAAACATTGATTGTCTGTCTGGACATGATCAAAACTATAAGGATGTTTTGGTCCTTACCTTTTCTTGTTTTATTTTCAGACTATGGCTGCAAAAGGACTCTCCAATTTGAGATCGTTTCCCGACCTCCTCACATGATCAGACTTTGGTGGGAGGATTTGGCCGTTGTCAGCAAAGCTCATGTTCAAAAGATGTTGGGGGAATTGATAGCTCTCAAGAACTACACCGCCGTGACTGGTTTGGTTGAAACTGCTACACATTTATGGGACTATAACAGGGTTGTGTTTAACTTCAATGGTTTCGAGTTGGCACCGATGTTGGAGGAATTTGGAGGATTAGCGGGCTTAGAGCCTGGACCCGAGACCATGATTTATCCTTAATATGTGGAGCCTAAGGAGTTCATTGAACTGCTGGGAGCTCCTTATGATCCATATGCCGAGGGAGTAACCGATGGAAAGGTCACGTTGGAATACTTGCACTCTAGGTTTGGAGATCCAACACTAAGACGCGAATGGAATGGGGCGTGGGAAGTTCAAGATTGGGAATGGAACGAATCCAATGCTTTCATCATTGCTTTTCTGGGAAGCATGGAAAGGAGGAAAAGTCGACATAAGGCTACGGAGAGTAGTAAAGAGGTGCTTTCAAACGTCAAGTAAATTTGGTTTCGATGATTTTGGGGGAGGTTTATAGGGCTTTGACCAAATGTAGGAGGGGAGGAGACTTCTTCGAAAGTTGCAATCTGTTGCTTGAAATCTGGTTGATAGAGCATTTGCACAGCGTCCCTGTCAGTCCAGTGGCGCCAAAACCCTCTTGGCAAGGAGGAATTCATTCACATAGCACCTGTATGGCTGGAACAGTGGCATGGGAATACCCCCGCAAACATGGAAGGTTGGAACACCAAGCTCGAGGAGTTACAGAGGTGCAATGGGTGATTGAACATTATGTTTGCTTCGTTGTCTCCATACAAGGTCAAGACATCACCTTTTTGACGTTGATTGAATTTCGATAAACTCATCACTATGTTCCTCTAAGGATCCTTCGGCAAGTGGGCATGACAGAACAAAATTCGTAGTTAACTGAAGGAAGAAGTTTCAATATTGACATAGAGGGCATCGAGCATCCGATGGTCCTCACCATACTGACAATGTGGGAGAAAAGACTTACTATGCAATTTTTCGTTGTCGTGACAATAGGGTGAACCCCACAGCTACCCTGACTTACCCTCAGTGGCTCGATGAAGATAGGGCGAAGTATCGATCCAAGACTACACTAAAAAGGAAAGCCAAAGCTCCAAATGCTGCTGAAAAATACAAGAAGCTGAAACAAGAATTTAGCCAAAGGAAGAAGGAGTTAAGGGTGACACAAGAAAGGTAGATGAGGAAACAATACAAAGATAAGATCAAAGGGGATGAACTAAAGTATTGGGCCGGCAAGGTCATGACTGCAAGGAAAGCTGCTGGGAATTTGCAAGATTTCCTCAAAGGATGGAGAGAATATTTTAAGTCAGTACCACTGGAAGAGAAGGAAGCGAGAGGGTTGGAAATTTGCGAGTTTCTAGTAAAAGCTCTGGGTGACATGGAGGATGGGAAAGACTTGCTGGAAACATTTGCTAATACTCCGCTCATTAGTCTGGTTCACAAACCCAAAGAAGAAGCCAAAGAGGAGAAGAAGAAGGAAGACGCTGGAGCTGATGTTTGAACTTGAATTCCTTTTGCTTGACGCCTAGTCTAGTCGTGTCGATTCAAGTTGTCTTGTCTTTTCTTTATTGTCGTTTTCATCTCAATCGAGCCATTAGTGGTTGTAATAAAGCCAAGCAAACTAAATAAAATTTCGTTATTTTGGGGTTTTAGGCTGGTGATGATCACGTTTATTCAAACGAAATGATGTGTTTGGTGCAAACGTTACTTCGAATCCGCGATAAGCCCACCTCTGGCACAAAAATAGGTCCCATGCATGATAGGACGCGATTTTGTTCAAGCTACCGTATACTCACATTCTTCTTTTCTTGTTTTGATGTGTCAGTTCCAAGTCCACGAAAGTTTGGTTTGTGCATTCTGGCTGCGCCGCAATACTGGTTGAGGCCAAAGGATCGATCCCAACACCTCCCCCTATACCTACAAGTACAAGGAGGAGACGAAATATCATGGCTGAGTTCGACAAGGTTGGCACTCCCGAGAAACAAAGCATGGTTGCCTATGAAAACTACGCTAAGCTGGAGCAGAGGTTGCTTGAATTGGAAAGTAGGATCCCTCTGGCCCATACTGATGAGATCACTGAACCAAAATGAACTGCTCGCCCTCACGGCAAAGATCCACTTTACCCCCAAAAGAGACCTTCCTTACCCTACCCACACTGCACCACCAAAAGCACTATAAAACAACCTACCCGCCTTCACTGTTGAAACCAAAACCATTGCATCACCCACCAAGGACCATGAAATGTATGCATGGACTAAAGAAGACCCACACAGCACCAAAGAACAACTCCAATGGCTGGTTGAGATGTTCAAACAACTCCAAGGCGCTAAGAGAACCCGAGGGTTAGCTTATGAAGATCTATGCTTGTATCCGGACTGAAACTACCTGAAGGCTACAAGACACCAAAGTTCAACATATTCGATGGCAGTGGAGACCCAATGGCTCATTTAAGTTCTTACTGTGATAAGCTGGTTGGGGTTGGACAGGACGAAAAGATTCGCATGCACCTGTTCAACCGCAGTTTGACTGGAGATGCACTAGTATGGTACTTTAAGCAACAAACCAAGAAGTAGACGAGCTGGGAAGCAATGGCTGGAGACTTTGTTGACAGTTTTTGGCATAACACTGACGCTATGCCCGATCGGTTTTACCTGGAGAAACTGAAGAAGAAGCCCACTGAGACTTTTAGGGAGTTTGCAACTAGATGGAGGGCTGAAGACGCCAAGGTCCAGCCTCCCATAGAAGATGATGAGATAGTGGCAACTTTCATTCGCATTCAAGAAGATGTCTATTTCGAAAAGATGTTGAACTTGCAAGACAAGAAGTTTGGAGAATTGATCAAGATCGGTGACATGGTCAATGATGGACTCAAGACTGGAAGGATTGTTAGCATGGCAGCATTACAATGCGCTAACAAAGCCTTACAAGCCTGTAGCACTACCACCTCGAGAAAGAAGAAGGACGACATCTCCTTCATGGCCGCATCACTTGACCACTCCCCTACTCACAACCATTACTACCAAACACCTCCTCCCTCCTACCCATAGATACCACCCACATCCACCAACCCAGTCTATAACACCCAGCCCATGTGCCAAAACCCGCCACCACAAAGACTGACATACCTACAAAGTCCAAACTACCGAATCACTAAGACCTACTCACCAAGGCCTCACGCCAATAACAACCCAAGAACTAAAAGAAACTACACCCCACAGTTTGAATCTCGCACTCAGTTGTTCGAAAGACTCAAAGCAGCTTGTCATATACAACCTGCGCCATTCAAAATGCCTGATAGAGTGACACCTTACTTTGATCAAACCAAAACCTGTGCCTATCACTCTGGGGGACCTGGCCACGATACTGAAAAGTGCTATGCCTTGAGATACAAAATACAGGACTTGATTGACCAAAAGGTGATACACTTGAAGACTCCGAATGTGCACAACAATCCTCTGCCTAATCATGGAGATAGTAGGGTGAACCTGATCGAGCTAGATGAGGAATGCAACTTAGAAGGGACTATTGTTAAGGCAAAAAAAAATGCACCAGCGACCGCTTCAGTTGCTCAAACCGCAACAGCACCAGAGCCTATTGAGGTAGAAGTGGCTCCCAAATTCATTGTTGATGTAGTTCCACCATACAGCGACAAGGCAGTGCCCTGGGATTATGAAAGGGAGAAGAAGAATAAGGTTGTGGCTGAAACTGTTGCCGCACAAAGTATGACTAGAAGTGGGAGTATCTACACTCCCGAACATCTTGTTCAAGACAGACGAGGCATTAGCGAAGAAGAGTCTGAGGGGCTGTGGAAGAAAGTACAAGTAAAGGAGTACTCCGTAGTTGAGCACTTGGGCAAAACTCCAGCACAAATCTCTGTTTTGGCTTTGCTCCTCAAGTCGGAGAGTCACCGAAGTGCTTTGATGAAGGTGTTGGATGAAGCACATATTCCGGTAGACACTTCAGTTGAGAACCTGGCTAGCATGGTTAGACAAGTCATGGAGGCCAGCCGAATTGCTTTTCACGGAGATGAGCTACCACTTGAAGGGTTGAATCATAACAAAGCTTTGCACATCACTGTCAACTGTAAATATTGGTTCGTAGGAAGGGTTCTGATCAACGGAGGTTCCGGTCTGAACATATGCCCGTTCATCACTATGAAAAGAATGGGAATTAACCAAAGCAAGATAAGGGAGAGCGACATGAAGGTGAAGGCATTCGATGGGTCAGAAAAAAGCACCATTGGAGAGATTGACCTAACTATCACGGTTGGCCCTGTGGAGTTCACTGCTGAGTTCCATGTTATAGACATCTCCGCGTCCTACAATTTGCTACTAGGGAGGCCCTGGATCCATATGGCTGGTGCGGTGCCTTCTACATTGCACCAAACCGTGAGGTTTGAATAGGATCACAAAGAAGTGGTAGTGTTCGGTGAAGGAAACAATTCCATCTACAATGAGCAAACCATACCAGCAATTGAAGGAAATACTCCTGATGGGCAGACATTCTATACTGTAGAACTTATGGGAGCACTACAAGGCACCCCGAAAAGGACGCCGCAAGAATTAAAATTCAAGTTGGGATCCCGCAAGCCTGGCCCAAGGAGGTTACACTGCACACTTTGCTCCCAAGTTGGTCTACACACAACCCGGGGTTGAAGAGAGAAAGAGGGACTTTTACAGTGCTTACTGGGATAGCCGAGGCAAAGGCCACGAAGGAAGGAACTTGGTCTGGGAGCCAATCATGTCTGATTGGGGAGTGCCCTCACGCGAATTTCGTGAGACCCTACCAGCTAAGACCGAGAAGCGGCCAATGTACTCACCCAATGCTCGTCCCAATTGGAAACGCAACTCTGAAGAAACAAAAGGGAAATAAGTATGGATACCCAAAGCACCTGAACCTATAGAGGTGGTGATCGAGGAGCCATATGTACTCCCACAGCCTGCACAGTGGCCTGGAGACTAGGTTATAGGCATCATTATCAAGCAAGGCTATGAACCGGGCAAAGGTTTAGGCAAGAACTTGAATGGTATGGTTTAGCCAATCAAAATTGTGATGAGGCCCGACAACGAGAAGGCTGGCATAGCGTATATTGTGACCTATGAAAAGAGCATGGAAGAAGCGTCGCTGGATTTCAAGTTCTATAAGAAAAGCACTAAGACCCTCCTGCATATCTTCGTCTCGTCTGGATACTTGGATGGTCGAAAAGGGGAGGTGTCCGCAATACAAGGAGTGGAGCCGAAAGTAGCTGATGTTGAATAAGATCTGCTGGCGGGAATGCAAAACCTATTCATGGTTGATGAAGGCTGTTTTGTGATCCTGGAAGAACATATTGAACCTCCTGGACTGACAAGGGCTGAATCTGGAGCAGCACTGAACAACTGGATCAGCAATCGGGCCCGAGCTTACCATGGACTTTGGTAGAGCTAAGGGGATAAAATTTATTTCTTACGCTTTCTAAAATAAAACCCGACCCTGAGTCATGGAGTTTGCATCTTTCCTTTTTCTATTGCACATGTCTCCCTACAAACTTTGTTTTGCAAGGATTCATAAATAAAATGTCGCATTATTTCTTGTTTAACTCGTTGCCTTAATCTTTTAATTTTGCAATATTTTACTTTTTCAGCACTCATATTAATAATCCCATTGAGTCCACAATCGTAAAGTGTAACGAAACAATGGAGCTTGGAGAAGCTAGAGCTCATTATGATGATTTTGATGAAATTACACAAGAAGAATTTGAAAGATTTGAAAACAAACCTAAGCTAAACCTTGAGGAGACTGAAGTGATAAACTTAGGAGATGAGGAAATTGTGAAGGAGACAAGGATCAGTGTACACCTCAATGCCGAGGACAAAAAGCGATATACTGAGTTTCTCAAAGAATATGAGGACGTATTCGCCTGGTCGTATGATGACATGACCGGCATAAGCAGGGATGTGGTAGCTCACAAATTACCTATCAATACTGGCGGAATAGCTCACAAATTACCTATCAATCCAGGCTTTCCGCCAGTCAAACAAAAGGCCCGAACCTTCAAGTCATTGGTTCTGTTGAAAATTAGTGAAGAAATGACTAAGCAGCTCAATGCGGGAATTCTGAAAACAGTCAAGTATCCAACTTGGTTGGCTAACATTGTCCCAGTGCCGAAGAAAGATGAGAAACTCCGAGTTTGTGTGGACTACAGAGATCTGAATAAAGCAAGTCTGAAGGATGATTTTCCACTGCTAAACATATATATCATGTTTGATAAATGCACGAAACATGAACTGCAATCCTTCGTAGACTGTTTCTCCGGTTATCATCAAGTGCTCATGGATGAGGAGGATGCCGGAAGACAGCCATCACTACATCTTGGGGGACTTATTGCTACAAAGTCATGCCATTTGGGTTAAAGAATGTTGGGGCAACCTACATGAGGGCTATGACAACTATGTTCCATGACCTAATGCACAAGGAGATTGAAGTCTATGTGGATGATGTGATCATCAAATCAAAGAAGAGTTCGGAGCATCTTGACAACTTGCGCAAGTTCTTCGACGGCTTGCGAAAGTACAATCTGAAGCTGAACCCGGTAAAGTATGCTTTTGGTGTTCCGGCGGGAAAGCTCCTGGGTTTCATCGTCAGTAGAAAGGGTATCGAGTTGGATCCGTCCAAGATCAAAGCCATTAAAGAATTTCCACCACAAGAAGCAAGAAAGAGGTTATGAGCTTCCTAGGAAGGCTCAATTACATCAGCCATTTCATAGTACAACCACCGTCGTCTGTGAGCCAATCATCAAGTTGCTGAAGAAAGACGCGGCGATCGAGTGGACAGTGGATTGCCAAAGGCATTTGATCGGATCAAGGAATATTTGCCGTGCCCACCTGTGCTGGTCCCACCTGAGCCTGGGCAACCCTTGATCTTATATCTGTCCGTGGTGGACTCGGCCTTTGGTTGTGTATTAGGACAGCATGATTCGACTTGGAGGAATGAGCAAGCCATATATTATCTAAGCAAGAAGTTGACTCTTTATGAAGCCAAGTACACATTGCTAGAGCGCACGTGTTGCGCGCTGACATGGATAGCACAGAAGTTGAGGCACTACTTGACATCCTACTCAACATTGCTGATACCAAGGCTGGACCCTCTCAAATACATTTTCCAAAAGCCAATGCCTACTGGAAAACTGGCTAAATGGCAAATGCAGCTCAGCAAATTCGACATCACTTTTGTCACTCAAAAGGCGGTGAAAGCTCAAGCCTTTGCTGATTATATGGTCGAGAACCCAGTAGGAGATGACTACGAGTCTTTACACACCTACTTCCCTGATGAAAGAAGTCATGTTCATAGGAGAGGAGATCACCGAAGAATATGATGGTTGGAGGCTATTCTTTGATGGAGCGGTCAAATTCAAAGAAGTCGGCATTGGAGAGGTATTAGTTTCCGAGACTGGACTATACTATCATGTCACAGCCAAACTAAGGTTCCCTTGCACCAACAATATGGCGGAGTACGAGGCCTGCATCTTTTATCTTAGATTGGCAGTAGATATGAACATACAATAGTTGTTGGCAATCGGAGATTCTGATTTACTGATTCACCAAGTCCAAGGAGAATGGACAGCAAAGAACTCCAAAATACTGCCATACTTGGAGTGCATAAAGGATTTGAAGCAAAGATTCACCAAGATAGAGTTCCAGCATGTACTTAGATTGCAAAATGGGTTCGCGGATGCTTTGGCTACAATATCTTTTATGATAAAACATCCAGACAAGAATCACATTGACCCAATACCTGTGACTGTAAGAAAGCAACCAGCATACTGCTACCATGTGGAAGAAGAGTTGGATGGACAGCCTTGGTTCTACGACATCAAAGGGATTCTCAAAGACATCAGTTATCCGAAGAACGCAAAAAGTCTCCAAATGAAGGCACTGAGGAGGCTAGCAAATTGTTTCTTTCTGAATGGAGAAGTGTTGTGCAAGACGACACCTGATTTGGGGTTGTTGAGATGTGTGGATGCAAAAGAAGCTGCTAAATTGATAGAAGAGATACACTCTGGGGCGTGTGGCCCACACATGAATGGTTTTGTACTTGCAAAGAAGATTCTGAGGGCTGGTTATTTCTGGATGACAATGGAGCATGATTGCATAAAGCACGTGAAGAAATGCCATCAATGCCAAGTCCATGGAGATATGATTCGAGTGCCTTCCAACGAGTTGAAAATTATGGGATCGCCTTGGCCTTTGGCCGCCTGGGGAATGGATGTCATAGGACCTATCGAGCCAGCCGCTTCTAATGAACATCGCTTCATACTGTGGCCATCGACTATTTTACCAAATTGGTGGAAGCTGCATCACACAAGTCAGTAATAAAGAAAGTGGTGTCGAGCTTTGTCCGTGATAAGATGATCTACCGATTTGGCATCCCTGAATCCATCATCATTGACAATGGGTCCAACCTCAACAGTGACCTAATGAAAACGACCTGTGAGGTCTTCAAAATCAAGCATCGCAACTCCACTGCATACAGGCCTCAAATGAATGGAGCGGTCGAGGAGGCCAATAAGAACATCAAGAGGATATTGCGCAAGATGACAGGCACTTCAAAGCAATGGCATGAGAATTTACCCTATACCCTGTTGGGGTATCGCACTACGATGAGAACATCCATTGGGGCCACTCCTTATTTGTTGGTATATGGTACTGAAGCAGTGTTACCCGCAGAGGTTGAGATACCATCTTTGAGAATCATCCAAGAGACACAATTGAAAGACGCTGAATGGGTCAAAGGGAGAATAGAGCAGTTAGACCTCATCGATGGCAAGAGATTGAATGCAATATGTCATGGGCAGTTATACCAGAGGAGGATGGCCAAAGCATTCAGGAAGAAAGTTCGAGAAAGATCCTTTGAACCTGGGCAATTAGTTTTGAAGAATATATTTTCGAATCAAGAGGAAGCAAAAGGCAAGTTCGCACAAAATTGGCAAGGGCCGTACATGGTTCACCGAGTTTTGAATGGAGGAGCATTGATATTGGCAGAGATGGATGGAGAAGCCCGGTCAAAACCTATCAACTATGACGCTTTCAAGAGATACTATGTATAAGGATTTGTACTGATGGGGGATTTCTCTATTTTGCAATACATTATGTAATCTGAAATACGTAACGACCTGATTCCCCAAGTGGGATACGTAGGCAACCTATTCAAGGTTCGGTCGCATAAATAAAAAAATTTCACTTTTTCCACAAAACGAACACTGGGGCAGAATTTTAGACGAACTCTCAAAAATTTCCGAAGGACAAACATAGTTGGCACTGGGCAGAAATTTTTGAGGGCCTCTCAAAAATTTCAAATGCAAACTGGGCCAGAATTTTGAGGGTGCCCTCAAAATTCATTTGGAGAAGCATAAAAGGCGACAACTTTACACAACGCGACTTGTGACTAAATAGGATAAAATATTTTACTGCATTCTCTTTCTTACAAAAGTTTTTCAAATTCATTTTGCATCATATACTATTTTATACATATCCCTATCAGCTCGGCCAAGATCCCGGCGCTCGTGGACAGTGAACGCGAAGCAAGTCAAGAATGCACAAACCAAACTACCCCTCGTACAACTCGCCAATCTTTCTTTGGGTGCAGGCACGAAAGATACCTAAATCAACAAGGCACGACAAAGATAATTTCCAGCAAAGGTTTGTCATTTTAAATTAGCTTAGGGCACACAACCCGAGGCATCGATTGAGGGTACATAGCCCGATATCGATTTGTCATTTTAAATTAGCTGAGGGCACACAACTCGAAGCATCAATGAGGGTACACAGCCCGATATCGATTTGTTATTTTAAATTAGCTGAGGGCACACAACCCGAGGCATCGATTGAGGGTACAAAGCCCGATATCAATTTTCATTTTAAATTAGCTAAGGGCACACAACGCGAGGCATCGTTTGAGGGTACACAGCCCGATATCGATTTGCATTTCTATTTTTTCTTTGCGGAGGGTACACAGCCCAATGCACCGACGGAGGGCATACAACCCCAATGTCGAATCTAACACTTGACAGCAAAAGACACACAATTATGGCATGGCAGACACAACCTCATATGGAAATAATCCTGGAAAGACAATCCAGCCTGACAAGAAGGTACGTTTTATATATATACACATTACATTGCAAACACATTTTCATCGCCGGAAATACACCCCGAGCAAATAAAACATCTCATCTTGACGCCCATATTCCTCTTAAGTCCTAGGTTCTTCTATAGGCATGACAAAATTGGCCGCACTGTCAACATCTTTGTCCGAAAACTCTTTCATCATCCCCGGGCAAAGAGGGGTAGCTAATGACACCCAATTTTGTCCCTCCTATTTTCAAAATCAATAGCTCTTGAGTTTCACACACAATTCCTACCTCGTCTATTCTTTTAAAATTACCTTCTCGTGATAGCCTAGTAATTGAGGCCATTTTCAAAGCATTGTCTCAAGCCATAACTATTTTTACAATTTTCTGCAATTATTTCTATTTTTAACAAAATTATTTAAGCCTCAAAATTACAATTTTTATGCATTTTAGCCTTCCTAACATTTTAAAATTAACTTCCTAATTTCCCTATAATTTTTATACCATTCTAAATCCATTTTATACCATTTTATACCTATTTTATACCCACTTTTATAATTTTTATACATATATACACGTATATACAGACAATGCATACACATCAACCTATATTTGCCACTCAGGCACCCACGTGGCCAAATCCTAACCCTCCATTGATCTAATCCAACTGTTGAAAAAACCAAATTTCCTAATCTAACCTACACACCCCCAAAACCCACGCGACCCTCTCCATCTCCCCACGTCTACTCCGATTCTCACTCCCCTCTCTCTCCTTGGTGACATCAAATGCCACCATTGTCAATGGGTTTTTCAGCCATTTTAGTCGGAGAAAATTGGGGAAAATTACTTCATCGTATTCCTCGTAGAGTGCGCTACAAAACTCATATAATTTCAATAATGTTCGGGTAAGGGTGACATTCGACCTTTGATAACTGTGACACCACCGCCGGGAGACGCCTCTAGTGGGGCTCAGGTCGACCTTTTAGGGATGCTTTGCTTGAGCGGGGCGGGGTAAGAGACCCCATACGAAGGTAAGTTTATGGCGAGTCAATTTGACCTGAACTTGGTATGAACATAACCCTTTCCCTTCTACTGATTTTGGACTTGTGTGAGACCCATGCTTAGATTTGCCTAGGTTTCTGTGTGATTAGCATGTTCATTACTATTTATTGATTAATTGATGATGAAATGCATGACCAAATATTTTACTTTGATTCACAGATTAGTATGAATATCGCATGAAATTATCGAATGTTCGAGCATGATTTGTTCATAACGTGAGCTTTGTGTTATCTTTATCCATTTAAACGTAGAATCGGCAATTGATTTAAAGGGTGATTTCATGCAATGTATTTGTTTGTTTACCCAGTACCAATGCACAATTCTTATGAAATGGTACTTAGTCGGGATTGAAAGTCGCCTGGCATGATAAAGAGTCTCGATTGATTTTAAATTGAAATTTTGATTGGTTGCATTGAATGGAAAACTGTTTGTTAACTCAATGAAATAGAAATTTAAGACTTTGATTAGAATCTGTGGAGTTAATCAAGGGATTTTGAGATTCAGATTAGTTTATGCCATATTTATACAACGAATCTTGAATACAGACTCCATTATGGGTGAAGGAAGGGGTTATTTTCATCAGAATCTCGTATAGCCTTAATTCTAAGGTTTTGATTGGTTTATATTTGGAAAAGTGTGCTGAGACTTCCTTTTATTTCTGGAAACTATCTCCCCTTACTTTGTTTAGTTCCTCCCGTTTGAATTGAGGCCCAAACTCTTCACCTATATAAGGGACTTTCTTACGACTAAAAGGGACAAGAGTTCTGGACATCAGAAAAACCCAGAAACACATTGATACACTAAAAATTACATAGCTTTTCTTAGCATCTCTCTCTCCCCCTGATTATCTGCTTCTTTGAAAGGATTCTTTCTTTTACTACTGGTGTGTTGGCCTTAGCATCTCCTCTCCTTTGTTTTCACAATATCTGAAGGTATGCATCCGTACTATCTTTTGTTTCTGCATATATGTGTGTGTATTGCAACCATGCTCTGTTAAAATCACTTGAATGGATACTATGTTTTGGTTCTGGGTAGTGCAGGCACTTTTGTTTAAGATTATATCAACCTTGCAAAGATGTAGTTAGAGGCATGATGCTTCACCTCATTACTGCTTGCTTGATGCCTCTATGTTAATTCCTTAGCATGACTTCTTGTCCTACTTCTGTTTCTGCCTGAACTATTGGTATGAATTACCTTTTTAAGTGGCCTGCTTATTTGAAAGACACACCAGGGTGTACTGACTGCACCTATTCCTAATAGGCCTCTCCTTTGGGGTCAGGCTTTCCCTTTCCCTCATCCCCTGCTAACTCTGTTTCTTGCAGCTGTGTTCTATTACATATAGAACCTTGAGTGTTCAATAATGCTAATGTCTGAATTGCCTAAACATGGTTCTGGTGGTCTTAGGAACCTCTGATTATTGATACTACTGAACTTTGAGAACTAGACATTTCTTCGAGAAACAGGGCCTTCTTCCTATAGCCAATACTCCTTATCTTTCTGTGTTTCCCCATAGGAATTGTCCCCCTAAAACTTGTATATTTGTTAAGTGCCCTGCTTGTATCTTCTTAAAACAGGGGTACAACAATGATGTTGTACCAAACAGGCTACCCAAGAGCCATTCTCTCAACTCTCTCACCCCCTGTATGTATTGCATCATTTTTAGGCCTAAGTTGAAATGGTTCTGAGTTGTTTCTTCGGAGAAAACTTATAGCATGCTTAGAGTTTTACTTTCCCTGGAATCTTTACACTTTGAAAAGTATCAAAAGCATGATTAATTAGCGTTATTATCTAAATTTTCGATAAACAGGGTGCTATATGTGTTCTTCTTGTCTATAGGGACTGTCTCTGAAAATTAAAACTTGTCCTTTTGTTAAAAAACAGTCCAAGCCCATAACGTTTTCAAAATAGGCCTTTTCATATATTTAAACCATTTCTATTTTGCGAAAATAGTCCAGGCCCAGTAAACCCTTCAAAAATGGCCTGTATACGTATCTAACACTCTTGTACACTAATCTAATAGTGTATAAAGGCGTATAAAGCCTAGGGGTTGTTAATACAGTTTAAAGCTATATTTTTCCAAAGTATCATCATCTATTTCATGTATTTGCATGTATATGTAAGTATTATTATGTGACAGCCCACTATTTGCATTTATGTGTTCTTGTGATTTTATTTTCGAAAACAGCCCCTCTTCCTATATGTATATTTCCAATAATCCGATCCCAACACTAAAAGGCCATTAAGGTTAGGGCTCGACAATTAATGACGAGTAACACCGACCCTAAATGAGCCGACATTTTATTTTAAAACAAACTCCCTTTTGTTTTAACAAAATCTGAACTCTATTTGCAATATATACTCTTTGTGCAAACCTTTCCAAGTATGTAAGTTGGTAGTAAACCCCGTTTATATGTTAACACCACTTGTATGTTGTTTTACGATTAGGCATTTAATATTAGAGGCCTTGACTACGATTAGGCTTAAGTATAGGCCGAATACAAATTGTTTGTGTGCGAAGATACGATAAATCCAAGTTAGTATTCATATGACAATATACACTGTTTACATCCCAAAATTAAGACTCGGACGGTAACCACTTTTTGGTGGGACTCGGAGAAGTGCCTAACACCTTCTTCTCTGAGTCACTTAGACTTCTTACCCGCATAGAATCTCTGAAATAGACTAGTAGACCTATCGAACTTGATTTTAGGCATTAGGTGACCAAATACGCCTTAGAAATTATATTAGGTGGCGACTCCAAAACTAAAACTCAAACGAGTTCATCCAGTCAAATCTGAAACCCCACTCGCCTCGAGTTGAGTCCAAAATCGGGTATGACAGTCGTCGTTCACCTGGGACAAGAAAACACTATTTCCCAAATTCAAACAATTTGAGCCATGAAAAATTGGAGCTTTTGGTACTGGAAGGAGACTTTCTATTCTCAATCGCTTGGTGATCATCTTTGCTAGAGGTGATGACCAGAGCAACATCTTTGACGGTCATGTGGTCTAATTACGCCCAACTACACCCTATAAAAGGGACTAAGCGGTCGCGGAAAATATAGCTCGGTATTTAAAGCCCCGAGGTCGAATCCCACAGAGAACACTCGAAATCTAGGTTCTAATCTAACTAACTTATCTAATCAATTAACTTCGCTTTTATGATGGTTTCAATGTAACAACTAATTAACAATAAGGTAAATAGCAACGTAATAAGAAATAGATTAATTCAAGGGATTAGAAGCCTAGGATTGATCTACCCAACTCCTACTCATGTATTAGAACAACGCATTAATGGATTCAACTTGCTTCTTCCTATAGAACACTTGCTCTAAATTCACAACTATTCACTCCCGTGTAATAATTGTAACTTTCACTAACCAATTTTTTAATTAATTAATGAAGATACGTAGGACTAGAAGTATGGTTCACAATCGGGGTCAATGGTCGCAAATCACCTTTTTGAAAACCTAAGTAATGTCTTTGTTTTAGGTTGAAATATTTTTAAGTATTTAACCCTAACTCATGAATCTATCCCAAGATGCACAAGAATAAAGGGCACAATCAATTAGGAGCTCTACCAATCAATAGCATACAAATCATAAAGACTTAGATAGGAAGGTTAACAATTTTCATTCATTAAAGAAATAATTCATAACACATAAGTATTGGAGTGGTTCAATAACCCTAGAATGGTTAACTTACCCACTATATTTATCACAATCAAGCTAAGATAATTCATGAATGAATAAATTACAAAAATAAAGGAAGAATTTATGAAAAACTCTTGTGTTCTTTAAAGTCTCCAAAGCTCTGGCCTCCTTTTGCTCCGGCCTCCTTTTGCTCCTTCCCATGACAAAAGTTATGTTTTTGGGACGTGTTTAAGGGCTTTTATATCGTACCCATAGACCCACACAAGTCGGGAATCCAATACAAACACAGGATCAACACAGCAGGATTTTAAGCCTGCCGCGACGTGCCACACAACGCGGGGCGCAGCGTGGCAATCCAATCTTACTGCTTCTCAATTTCTCCTAGATTTTGTTCTCGTCTTGATTTCCGGTCGTATCTCGGGCTTCTACTCAGAATTCAAAACTCTTTTTCATCTCATTTAAGCTTCAAATCCCTAACTTTTCTCCAAACGTATTCCTACATAAGTAAAAGCACGTAATAAGCTCAGGAACACTAAGATATCAACTCAATCAATATATAAAGGTAGCAAATATGAGGTGAAACAAGGCTCTAAATATGCATTTCTCGCTGAATATCCTGGTCACTGAAGCTAATTAAACCTGCCAAATCCTCTGAAAATTGGTGAGAGGTACTGTGAGTAATGGAAAATCATGTGGTGGACTTAATTCCTTAAGAAAACATTCCAAATGGGCTGATTCATAAAGGCCCATCTAAGGCGATTTTGAAAGAACTCCCCCAGAAATTGCTT
Organism: Petunia secreta; assembly: GCA_029990175.1. Lineage (NCBI taxonomy): Eukaryota > Viridiplantae > Streptophyta > Magnoliopsida > Solanales > Solanaceae > Petunia > Petunia secreta. The sequence continues at coordinate 27,827,098 of JARKIP010000003.1, forward strand.
TTTCAATTCTCTCAATTGATAAGATTGAATAGCCTAATTTTGGTGGGGAACCATCTCCAACCACTGGAATAACTTGAATCAATCTAGAATAGAATCAAAAAATAATTTTGTGGATGCAAGTGAGTTCTTCAGTGGTGACTGCCACACTTTGGCTCAAATTTTTGGGCATTGGTAATGGATTAGAGGAATTGAATCGGTGGAAGGGATAATGGAAGAGTTTTCATCATATTGGTATTGTTCCAGTGGCCTTTGGGGGTCTAGTGGCGAGTGTATCACCAGCGTGGCTGTGTCATCCTTTAGGGGCGCATATAGGCGTATTCTGTAATTTTTTGGAGACATTGCAAAGGATGTGTGGATTAACATGATCGCTTTAGGGTCTAGGGCTTGGGATTCAGAACATCTTCAAGGATGTTCCGAGGATTTTCTAAGGATGTGCTGAACATCTTAAAGGAACAATATTTTAAACACCTCAATGGGTGTTCCTTGTATCTTGGATGCAATGTCTATCAGTTCAAAAGAGGAATAATACAAAAATTAATGCTAAAATGCACATAACATAAATGAAATTATTCAAAGTTTATAAACATGAGTATAATCAATATACAAAGTCATGATGCTACAAAATTAATTCTTCATTCAAATCTTATACTTCATATAGGGTATGTGCTATTTAGACAATAAAAGTTGCTTCATATTTATGTGGATCAAAAGCAAGGAGCTAAAGTCTGCTTATGTTATAACTGGTTATATCTAGAGATTAGGACTAGGGTTGCGTAGATTATAAATAAAAATAATATAAATTGAATAATATAACGAAATCGTAATGAGTAAGGCAAGAAGTAGAGGAAATCTCATTGAAGATCTGAAATAGCCAAAGCAATGCTTGATATTCTTTCACTAAGTTGTCGTTTACAAGAGAATAATCAAAGTGGCATGAATTTTACAAGTGTTGTTACAAAGAATATTTATACGACTTCTTAACTCTAAAGGTTCCCTATATTGGACATGTTCTCATCCTAGGATAAGATTTTGTCTCTTTAGGAATTATAGAGGCTGGTGTCAATGTACAACCGGACAATATTCCCATACAGATGTATTGGTAAAGTTTTCTACTTTCAGTCCCCGGACCTTGAATTCAATGTTAACTTGAGTTCACGTTTGTTGATTGCTTCATAATACGTTGAACATATCTGAGATTATCTAAACCTTTATTGTTTTACCAGATCTTTTTGCCTCCGGTTATAGCTTCCATCGTTCACCATGTCATCTTTTAGTTTCCTTATCCTTGATGCCATGAATAGGGCATGTCATTCTTTTGTAGCCATAGATATCACAGTTATTTTTTCCTCTTCAAAATAAATTCCCAATTGATGAAATACATTTTGTCCTTTGTCTACTCTACTTGATCATTTAGGAAGATGAAGGTACTCTCTCTCAATAAGTTCAGGAGGAAACACCCAAAATTCTTTAGGGGCACTAGATGAATATGTTCTACATAGGAAATCATATATGAGTATACCATATAATATGGAGAAGTGTAGTCGTAGAATCTCCTTCCATATCTGTCCAAACATTAGTCTAATCTCTACCATAACATGTTCAAGGTACTTTTCAAGGTCAAACTCCCTACATGAACAATTCCTTATCGTCTAGATCGACGATTGTATCTATTTACTGGACTTTTGATGTTAAACTCATAAATGCTTGTTTGGCAGATCAATAGTTTACTACCTTTTGTTAAATTATCTCTTAATTTCTTTTGATTGAATGGACATGTACACTTGAAGTGTTGATGAACTCAACACAAGAACCTTACTATTTTTTGTTCGAAGAATCAAATGATATCTTTGTTCAGGTTTTTCCAACCTCCCAGCAAAAGTTGTTCTGAGCATTCCAAATAAACATATTTTGAGCATGCTTATAAATGATGCTATATTTTGGTCTAAATCTGATTAGGACAATAATCAAATTTATTATGGGTTAACTAGCAACTATTTGTATCAAAATCGTAAAATAGTAAGAAATTTGATAAAGAAAATGGAACAGCAGCTAAGAGACAAAAAGTAAGTGTTTGGATATATTTCTGGATGATCTTTCCTTGATTACATGGCTCTTATTTATATTCTACAAAAATAAGAAGAGCAATAAATGTGTTTAATGGCCATTACTCCACATTCTGATCAACCCTGGCCCATGATCACCCCATTACATGTGCAAGAAACGGTTGACAGTTACAAAAAGGTGAAACTCTATCCACCAAAGATGAAACCTTCACCAAGGGGTAAACTACACTCCTTATGATGTTTATCCTTTAATTGCCCCGAGCAATAACTTGCAGCCACGACTCGTTCTCACCCGAGGTAACTAACCTCGGGATCATAGTAAATTTCTTCGAGAGATGGTCTTTAGAGGATTTAACCGAACCACGCATCGAGCCCTAGCGTCTAGGCTCAGTAAATTTTCACCCAATACAGATAGTCCCCCCCCCCCCCAAAACCCCTTCGGACAATAGTCAGGAATTTCTGAGGGGTGGAATAAATTCAGCGGGAGAACGACGTGGCAATTGTCCGCCAAGGAATTTGAAAAGGTAGTCGTCTCTTCAATATCACATTCACCGCACGCGGCGCTTTGAGCGGTCGTGATCCTTCATTTTACCTTCCCAACGCAAAAGTAATGATGACAACTTTTGGGGTACTTGAGTGATCCTTCTCTTATAAAGTAACCAACTTGTCCACTAGTTTCACTTTTTCTCAATCCTTTGATCTACAGTAAAAGAATATATACAACTTCTACTTTCTTTTTACAAAACCTTGCTACCATGCCTTCCACTCATTCTGCTCGAAACTCTTCTGGATCATCAGAAAAGAGAACTATTAACGATAACACCACGTAATAGGTGGCGAGTTGACGAACATACCCGTACCATTGAAAGTTATTTTGCCGGAGAAAGACGATAACGAGGCCACTTCTGACCATCATGATACCACCAATCAGGAGGGGGTATCAGTTGAAGATGATGGAGTCGCGACTGAAGAAGTCATTAATAACAGTAATAATGAAGCTGAAGTCGCATAAGCTTCAAAGCCCAAGAAGAAGTCTTTCACCAGACAACTCAAACCTCATCAAGTGATTCCCTCCAAGTATGACCCCAGTAAAGATTTCAGAATGCAAAAACAAACGGTCTCCGACCTTGAGAAGAACAGGAATGTGCCCGGTGATGATACTAACGATCAGTTGAGAAAACGGTCTCCGACCTTAAGATGGAGTTGTTCAGTTGAGAAAACGGGCAAGTTTTCTTTAATCACAAAGGGTGATGATACTAACGATCGTGGCTGGTGTGATCGGTTCGTTCTCATCCCAACTGCTCTTATTTCTGCCGAGGCTGGGTCCCCCAAAGTGTGGAACAAAACTCGTAAGTTACCGAACCCTGACTTCTTGAATCGGGGCAAATCGAGCCTAGTTCCAACCATCAAGAGCCAAGTTTAAAGGACACAAGAGAGTGCACAAGAAAGAGTCTTGAAGATAGAGGCCTCAGAGATGATTAGAAGACCATACACTTGAGCGCCTCGGATGCCACAGCTTTGGGCGGACCGCGCGGTCCGCCTCTTTTGGATGCTGCTCTCTGGACTTGGACTGAGCAGACTGCCCATTGATAGAGGCGGACGGCCTCTTTGTCAGCAGGTGGGGCGCCTATTTTCTAGGTGGGGCGCCCACTTTTCTAGGTGGAGGGCCTACTTCAAGACGGGATTCTACTAGATTTTAGGTGTATTTCCTATACTAGCCCTATGTGGCCTTTTATGTATTGACCCCAGTTGAGGGCATTAGAGACATTTCACTTAGGAGTGTAGGAAAACTATAAATACCACACTTAGTCATTTCATTTCATTAGCTAGATTTGAGATAGAAGAGTAGAACTTAGAAGAGGCCGAGCCCTTCTCTTTGAAGCTTGAAGCTTCGTGTATCCCATTAACTTGGAATCGAGTGGATGTCATCCTAGTGTGGATCCTCGTTAGATTCAAGTTTCTTTCTCTCTCTCTCTCTCGGATATTCAAATCATGGTTTTATTCGATTATCCTTTCTTTCTTCTATTTCTGTTCTTCCCCGTCCCTTATTTTCTTGTTATCGTGTTTATTTGCTTCCGCTTCCATTTTATCTGCTTCCGCTAGTTTACCCCATATCAGTTTGGTATTAGATCAAGGCTCGGATTATATTCTCATAAACCCATGTTCCTTGTTCATTGTGTTAGTATCTTGTTATTGTTGTTCTTGTTCTTGAAGAAAAGAAGAAAAACAAAAAAAAAAATTGAAAAGTTGAAAAATATAAAAAAAATTGTTGAAACTCGTTGGATTTGATTCCCCTATCAATGAAAAGTATTGTGGATTTTTCTATATCATTTACCCATTGATTTGGTACCCTCATATCACATTTTGGAGTTGTGGATCGAGAGCTCGAAAAATTGAAAACCTTGCTTAAACCGCTTTGAATCTTGATTTTGATCTTGTTATTGAGTGTTTGATGTTAAAAATCAATGGGTATTGTTGGGATTAATGAAAAACAACTTCGGGTACCTTTGATTTTGATAATCGGGTTGAAAACATTAAGATTTTGAGTGCAAAAACCACCAAAACACATTTTTGGGAAAGCTGAAGAAAGGCCCCAGGCGGACCGCCCACCCCCTAGGCGCTCCGCCCAAATTAGTCATTGGTCCTAAGCCAAGCGGACCACCCAGCCCTAGGTTGGTTCCGGGTGTTTTGGTTCGTGGTTTTTTGTGTTCCGTTTGCTTCCGCACTTCTTGGTTAGTGTTTCTAAGGTAATGGTCCTACTTTATTGACACTAACTCTTGAGCTTTTAGGATGTTGTGTGTCTTGGACCTTTACTTAAAGTCGTAGAACTTTCTTTGGCCTCAAGTGTGCACTTTAAATAGCTTCCGTACATCGAGTCACATCAACTTCACTCCGAACCAATTACTTGGACGTACTAGTTGGTGATCTTACCATTGTGGTTCCTAAGAGATAAGGGGCATCTGTGGTCCGGGGTTTGGGAGTGTGAATCCTACAAGAGTGATGAGTGCCACCACTAAAGATAAGGGAGAGTAATTGAGGTTGTTTATACTAACCATTGTTCTTTCTTAAAATATCTCTTGCAGGTACAAGGAGCCATAAGAGAGGTTTGGATGGAAGTGGGAATGGTGAGAAACGTGTAAGTGAGACCGAGTTAGTTCAAGCTTACCTTCGGGACATTATGACCAAGGTAGATGCAATGAGCACTCAAATTCAACACTTAGAGGATAATTGGGATGAGAATGAGACCGAGGGAAGGGATGGTATGAGTAGTTCTATGGGTTGTGGAACCGAGGAGGGTAGAGGAGGTCTCTACCAAACTCCTAATTCAAGGAGCTCCTGTGGTTTCTATGTTGAGACTCCTTCCTCGACTTTCAACAACACATCTAATGTTGGAAGAGTGATGGGAAGTGGACACTATTTTTGTGGTATTGCTAGTAGTGGAGAAATAAGGAAGTACCCATCTCGTGGTAGTGGCTCAAGTGAGACTACTATTGATGGGATGTGTAAGAGGCGTTACTTAGATGGTCTATTAAGAAAAAGAGAGTGGTGTCAATTCATAGTGAGCCTTAATGAGAATCGTGGGTATGTGCTTCAAGTGGATGAAGGTGAAGCAAGTTGGATTAGTCTTCTTGTAGTGAGAGGTTGGGGATACCTTGTGTTGATGGAGTGGTAAAGGAACTTTGAAGAAGAAGTTGAGTACAAAGTGGGTCCTTTAGAGGGATGTGATGTTATGTTGGGAAAGACTTGGCTTCTCAAAAGATACTTATAGTTCACCCACATCCTTGGCGGTTATCAAGTTAAAGCACAAGGAAAGATGCAACTCCTCCTTCCTAGAAAAGAAGAAGTACAAGTAAGAAAGCCCACGAACATGAAAAATAGTGGGACACCATTGAGGAGAAGTCCTATGATTGAAAGAGTGCAATCAAGAAGTCCTACAATCACAAGAAATGGTGGGACAAATTCAAGTAAAGGGTTGGCAATTGTCAACAAGGTGAACCCGAAACCACAATTTTCAAAGCCAAGTGGTTCACCAACAAAGAAGAAGGAGACCTCAAGTGATGAGTCTCCAAGTACTAGATTTCAGGTTGATGTAAAGAGTCCACCTACACCGGCTATGGGTATTCTTGGTCCTCGTCCCAACTCACCCGAATTTTAGAGACAAAAGATTGAGAGGAGTAAGGGTGTGACCGGCGACAACTCTCAAGCGGAAAAAGGAGAGGTTGTGTTGAGTGATGTGAGTGAGTTGTCACCACCCGAATCTACACCCGACCTTGAAAAGAAAATGAGGCAGAAGAGAGAGGGAAAAAGAATCATTGAGAGTGAGGCACCCTTTATTATAACACTTACTCTTTATCTTCTTCTTCTTCTACTTGTGTGAGTACTTGTGTAGGTATTCTTGGAGGCAAATCGATGGAGCCTCAATCATGTTCCAAGATGGAAGGACACGGTGAAGAAAGTCTTCAATATGAGCTTTAAGGTGGAGAAACTAGCCATGATACTTCAAGTGCATTGAGTGAGCAAGATGGCCACTCAAAAGTATGTATTAGTTATTCTTCCCATGAGTATGTCACTTTCTTGTCATGTGATAGTGTTTGTGAAAACTCTATGCTAGTTGCTGATTTGTACGAATACAATGTGTTTGCAACTAGTGTAAAGTCATTGGGTCAACTTGTGTGAGAATGTGAACCACTAGTTGAGAGGGATGACAAGCCACATCATGATGTGAGCTCGATTTTCATTGAACCTCTATTTAGTGAAGATCTTGAAGTTGACCTTGCTTGTGCCCCTTGTTATGACACCCCACCTATATTTGATAAAGGAGAAGATGAGTTGAATGAATATCCTATTCGTCCCTTTGATTTTTTATTTCATAATGGTGGTCTCGAGTGTTGTAGTGAGGATGATCATAGCCATGAGGAATCTCTAATAAATGAGATGGATAGGATTGTCTTTGATGATTCCTCAAGTGTGGATGATGACTCTAATTTGGATGCCTCACCTTTGATGGGTAGTGAACTTGTTTTCACTAACCCTTTGTTTGAAGGGAATTTTAAAAGAGACGATGGTGTATATCAAACTAGAGAAGAGTTTGGATTTAAACCTCCATGGTTTGGAAAGTTTGACTCTACAGAAAATCCATTGTTTGGAACTCCAAGTGAGATGAGTGGTTTTTGTATTGGTCGTGTTGGACCATCTTCTAGTAGTCCTAACCTTCATTGTGTGGACTATAATGATAAAGAACCTATTTTGGAGACATTCCTTGGGAGTTTGCCTAGTGAGGAAAATTGTCTTAGAGGTGGATTTGGAGGTGAGGAAGTCACTCTTGCTATGTGTAAGAGTGCTTCCAAGAAGGGGAGTAGAGCATTTGATGTTAGTTGCCAATTGAACTATTTTGCTTACTCCATTCTGTATATTGATCACACCTTGGGTGTTGAGCATGCCAAAGCCAATGAGTCGCATTGTGATAGTAATGCATTGGAGGCTTGGTGTGTTGACCATAAGCTTGGAGGTCATAGGGAACTTCGTTGCTACATCTTGCATGTTCCATGCCTTATTAATCTCTTTGCTTGTTATGGTAGTGAGTGCTTATCCTTGTTGAGCCAAGAACTTGTTGTTTCCTTAGGAGAGCTATACTTTTTGATTGGTATTGATTCTTGGCTCTATCACAAGAGTGTATTTTCCACATCACTTACACTCACTCTTATTGGACTTGCATACGCGTGTAGTGAGAAGTCTTGATGTGTTAATCATGAACTTAGGGATCGTAGGGATTTTGATAGCTTGATATTGCATACTCCATGCACTATTGATCTCTTTGTTTATTCTTGTGTTGAGTGCACCCATTGGGGAAGCCAAGTACTTGTTGTTTTCTATGGAAACATGTGCTTTATCATTGTTATTAATACTTGGTTATACCATAAGAGTGTGTTTTCCACACTACTTGCACTAAGCTACTCTTGTAGTAGGAGATTTTTGTTGCGCTTGTCTTTGGTTGTAGGTCTTGATTGATTGATTTTGAGGAAGAAATCCTTTCAAGAAGGGGAGGATGATGCGAGGCAAATCGAACCTAGTTCCAACCATCAAGAGCCAAGCTTAAAGGACACAAGAGAATGCAAAAGGAAGAGTTTTGAAGATGGAAGCCTCAGAGATGATTAGAAGACCATACACTTGAGCGCCTTGGATGCCACAGCTTTGGGCGGACCGCCTATTATACTAGGCGGACCGCCTCTTTTGGATGCTGCTCTCTGGACTTGGACTGGGCGGACCGCCCATTGATAGAGGCGGACCGCCTCTTTATCAGCATGAGGGGCAGGAAGGCTATGTCATTTTCAATCTCGGTGTATTTCGGATGCTTGAAGGCCCCGGTGACACGAAGTGATTTAGACAGATTTTTCTTTATCGATACTGATCGGTCATGGTATCCATAGCCTTGCTTCTTTCCCGGCCAAATCCTGATTTCGTTTTGCTTCTCTCGATCGTCGAGCCTGATCGACTCGACTCGACTCTTTTCCCTGCCCCCCGACCTCTCACTTTGTTTCGTTCTTCTTCTGTACCGTCGCTTGAGTGAAGACACCGATCGGCCCGACTACTTTAGCAGGTGGGGTGCCTATTTGGGGCGCCTGTTTTCTAGGCGGGGCGCCCACTTTTCTAGGCGGAGGGCCTACTTCAAGATGGGATTCAACTAGATTTTAGGTATATTTCCTATATTAGCCCTATGTGGCCTTTTATGTATTGACCCCAGTCACTTAGGAGTGTGGGAAAACTATAAATACCACACTTAATCATTTTATTTCACTAGCTAGATTTGAGATTGAAGAATAGAATTTAGAAGAGGTCGAGCCCTTCTCGTTGAAGCTTGAAGCTTCGTGTATCCTGTTAGCTTGGAATCAAGTGGATGTCATCCTAGTATGGATCTTCGTTAGGTTCAAGTTTCTTTCTCTCTCTCGGATATTCAAATCATGGTTTGATTCGATTATCCTTTCGTTCTTCTATTTCTGTTCTTCCCCGTCCCTTATTTTCTTGTTATCGCATTTACTTGCTTCCGCGACCATTTTATTTGCTTCCGCTAGTTTACCCCGTATCACTTCTCTTTTTTCATCTTCATAACTACTCATACTTTAATCAATCCTTCATATTTTCAGTGAAGAAGCTTCCAATCAACTCTCCGAAGGGTTTGACTGCCTGGGTCCAGGCGATCATTGGAGCCAAGTCGAGGCTGGAGAGATCGTGGATGATCTTGGTGGCATTGGATGAGAACCAGTGCTTGTGCAAACGGCACGGTAAGTGTGCATTATGCTCTCCTCTTCTTAGTTCAAAGACTCATCCTCGCTCTCCCCTCTTCTTTTGCAGGCTTCCCCAATAGGGCAGTTACCAAGCGGGAGGAAGAAGAAAAGAAAAAAGAAAGATAAAAAAAAGAAGAAAAAGAAGAAGGAAGAGAAGAAAGAAGTTGAAGTCTCCGAGTTTGGGGATAGCTTGAAGGATTTAAAGGACTCGGCAGAGGTCCTCTCCAAAGCCAAAACCTCAAAGAAGTCGCCTAATCGTAAGGTTTCAAAAGGTTTGAATCCTCGGCTTAATTGCTTTCTTCATCTCTTATTTTCTCTTTTTTTAAATGACCCCCTCATCCGCTTAGATTCAAGGAAAAGGAAGGAAGCAACAACTAAGCCTTCCACAACAAAATGTCCTCGGGTTGAATCATCTGAGGTTTCTCAGCGAGGCCAGGTTGATGAGCCTGCAAATAGCGATGCCCATAATGAAGCCAAGCTGGCCAACCTTGAAGAAAACCGAGTTGTTGAGAAGGCTAAGGGCAAAGCCAAGGTGGCTAAGAGTCTTTCCGTCGAGGAGAGGGAAACTAATGATCCCGCCCGAGATGAAGAGAGGGCAGATGATGACTTTGCTCGGGCTGATCACTATTCGGCTTTCGATACGAGCCCTAGAATGATAAGCATCCCTTCCGATCTGTGCATACTGGACGATACAGTGGTCGTTCCCAAAAGTCTTAAAGACTTGCTCGACCCAGCAGAGCGAGAGCACCTCAAGGATTTTCCGATCGACAACTTGATGGCTTATGCATCTCAGCATGCAATTCATGTAATTTTCTTCTACTTTAAATTATTTCATTCTCAACTACATTTGTATCTCTATAACTCCTTTCCTCCTATTTGCAAAGTTTCGTTTATACTATGAAAGCCGTCGAGATTGAGGCTCACCGAGCGGCAAATCTGAGGAAGATTAGGGAGCGATGGGATCGCGTAAAGACTGGACTCCAAGCCAAAGTCGCTGAGCTCGAGAAGCATTTTCTCAACTCTAAAATTGATCTGGTCCGAGCTCGCAAAGAATCCAAAGAGTCAGATCTCGAGATGAATAAGTCCCGGGAGACCATTATCAAACCTGAAGCTGAAAAAAAGACTCACGAAGAAAGCCTTCGGGCTAAAATTGATGCAGAGAATGCAACGATCGGTGATTTGACCGAGCAGCTTCAAAGCCAGTCGACGGAGCTCTCAACAAAGGTGTTCGAGCTTGAGGCTCAAACCCAAACCCTCAAGGCAAAGGTTGAGACACTTTAGAGTGAAGGAGCCATTTTTTCATCTAAGCTTAAGTCTAAAATCAAAACTAAGCTGAAGTCTAGAAATACTAGGGCCCGAGTTGATAGAAACTGGGCTATTATCAAGACCAAGCTGAAGACTCTCGAGCAATGCAAAGCTGGAGTAAACTTGGATGGAGAAATAGCCAAGGCAAAAGAGGGTGTTGCCAAGGCTCATATGAAAAACTTCCTTCGAGTATTGAAAGCTCAAGTGATGAATGTTGCTCCCAACGCACACGCAAGTATACGCGGTCGACAAGTAATAAAGTGATAAATCGAATATCGTTCCCACGAGGACTAAGCAGACTAATACTTCGTAAACAATTCCTACAAACTACTCAGGGATCTTTTTCTTTGGTTGTAAGAGTTTTTAGAACTAAAACGCAGTAATTAAAGTGCTAGAGTGTAGTCAAGCAATGGTGTAATACTTTGGTTGTTAACAATATTAAGAGTGCGATCCAGGGTCAGAGTTACAAACAATCCAGTTGATGTATCCAATTGATTCCACTTCTTAAATCCCGGCTTACTAACTGACAGAGTAAATGTAACTGTGAAAACCTTTCAGTTCTTCACAGTCTATGCGCGCTACTTCAATCCCTATATGTCTATGGGTTAAATCACATGCACGCATTAACGATTCATGTAATGAGTTAAACTAGGCAAGCAAGTATATGTCTATCCTACTTGCAAATTGGTTCCCCGATGCCCGGGTTTACAAACTAGTTCTATTCTTTCTTATTACGTAATTAAATTCCCTCTTTCGAGTTCAATCCAAAAACCATAGATGATGTATAATTATCGAGCTCTAACAATTACACATGTGAAATCAAGAAAGAATAAGTAACCCGTTATGGGATTCAATCAATGGGAATCAATCTTCAACAATCAACTTTCATGTAATACTCTAACCCTAGAACGTAAAGTTTAGCCACACATATTCATAATATCAAGGCAAAGATTTGGTGTAATAATGAAGTAAATGATGTAATAGATGAAAGATTAGGAATAAACCCTTGTTCAATGAGTATGTTGCTGTCAATATTGCTCCAAAGTATCAACTCCCTTTCAAAAACTAAGTAAAAGACTATTTATAGTGTTTACAAACACCTAGTAATAAGTTAGACCCAATACTAGACGAAATAGGAAGTGAAAACCCGCACAAGGAGCGCTATAACGGGCGCCTCGCGCCTCGGAAAGCGCCAAAACAACCAGTAGCGATCAGATTTCTAGCGCCTTTGGGGCGCCCCACGTGAGATATAGCGCTGGGGCACTGGGCGCTATAACTGGCGCGCCACGTGCCCCAAAGCGCCCAGCCAAATTACCTTCTTCCTTGGTCTGAAATCGTGCTCGTGTCGTGCCCTCGTGTGCTCAATCCAATCCTCAATCAACTTCCAATCAACTCATGCTCAATCAAGCTCCAAAAAGCTCCAAATGCACTGCGTAACATCCTACACACGCACGACATTAAATTAGTGTAAAACCACATTCACAAACTATCAAACGAGTGCAAAACAAGCTCAAACATGCGGAAATATTAAGGAAACCTTGGCATAAAATGCCAAACATCACCACCCCACACTTGAACCTTTGCTCGCCCTCGAGCAAGTCACATCTCACTTCCCAACCTAGGTAAAACAGGTCTGCCTATGACTATGGTTGATACCGACCATTGAACCAATACACACATGACTACTATGGATCCACAGCATGCCAACAAATTATCAAAACAGAAAAAATATGAGAACAACCACCCAAAAAAAGCTCAAATGCACAAACTCAACTTAATGCAACCATGCTCCCACAAAATCACACCTATCTACTCAACCAAGAACCATCAACTTCACCTATTTCATGCAAACCACGTGCCCTCTCCAATATGAACCAAAAGAGTGCCCCCCCCCCCCCCCCAAAAAAAATCACACACAAAATTGTCATGAATAGAACGGGGGCAATACAAATGAATTCACTCACTCTCATGAAAGTCTCACATGTCACACACAACGTACCATAGGCTTGCCCGTAGTGTAGGACTCCACTAATGTAAGCTCACTCCAATCGGGATTAACTAGGACTTTAGAAAGGTCGTAACGTAGGCTAAGGGGCGGGTAGGATACATATGGTAATAGTGACTACCTCCCTAAGCACTTTAATACGTCACATTCATATTAAGCATCAATCTCATCAAGCCACCCAATCAACACTTCTACACATACAGCTTCTCACAAGTAGCATATTTCTATTAAGCGCACATTAGCAAGGAATGGATATCTTTTTCTCTTTTTTTTTTTTTTTCTTCTTCAATTTTTCTTTCTTTTCTTTTTTCTTTTCAACTTTGCTATTTTTTTCCTTTTCTTTTTCAATTTCATCCAACCTTGCCAATGCTTTTCACTACTTCACAAATTTTACAATAATCCCTCTTCATTAGCTCCACTCAGAAACCTCCCAAAATCCAACCACAACTCCAATCAACTACACAATATCAATAAAGTGCTTAAGGAGTAAGGGCCAAAAGAGTCAATTTTAAACAAATGGGTAGGCTCGGGGTGTGGGTGCCGCAAAAAGGGTCAAAGAAATCACAACAACAAGTTTTGTCAAGGTATATATGTAAGGGTAGGCAAATCAGAAGAAGGCCTTGTATCATTTTCCGACTAGAGCAAACCTAGGATTTCGCTTTGCACACACACGGGGCAAGTTCTAGACATTAATATGCAACATGGAGTAAACAAGGAAATGCCTCACACACACATCGCACATGGTCCACACAAAAAGGTTCCATCAACAACTCTCAACTAAGCATCTAGAATGCAACTTGTGGAAATTTAAGCACTCATGCACAAAGGTTCACATCAAGTCAAGCAAGCGGACTCAAGCATCTCAAGGGGGTCGTTCCATGTTTTTCCTCTAGGCATGCATCAAATTAAAACCAAGGACACCACAAATAGCATATGAAATCAAGTTCAAGTCCACCGGTATCAAACAAATCAAAGGCACCTAGCATTCTACCTCTTCCTTCGTCTAGGGTCATCTACAACTAACTATCCTACTCCTAAAAATAAAAATACTATCCGGTTCAAAGGCCTCCCCGTGGAAAAGAACCGAGGCCATAAGAAAAACCACGGGGTGGATGACATGTACCACTAATAAAACTAAAAGGAAAATCTTTTTGGAATTTTTTTCATTGGTTTTCTAATTTTTTTTTTCATATATTAAAGCAAGAAATAAATCAAAATAAAGTCAAGTGACAAAAGAAAAATCCTATGGTACATGCATCCTAACCTCAAAAAAAAAACTAGATAAAGGGCAGTACCCCACCCCACACTTAAACTAAGCAATGTCCCAGTGCGACAAAGAAGTAAGTGCAAAAGTAAAAGTACAAGAAAACTGCCCTAAAATCCGGGTGGTGCGCAGGAGTGTGGACCTAATCCTCCTCCTCATCAGAGCCACTGCCCTCAGCATCAGACGCCTCGACCTCACTGTCCGGATCGTTAGCAACAACATCCGAATCCGTGTTCTCATCCTCCTCCGGAGCCACCTCTCTAGCTCGAGTCATGCCCAGCAGACCCTTCGAGGTCTCCAGGAGAGGGACAGTGCGATCAATAGCAGCAAAATCTACGCCCGACCGCCGGGCCATCGCCTCCATCATCAAGTACTGACGCGCAGTCAAGTTGGCGTCTGCCTCCCGCCACTCATCTATCGTCAGTTTCACCGGCGCCGTAGTGGTCACATCCTTGACCGAAGCAATGTCAAAAGGCTTCCCTATGTCAGGGACAATGCGATCCCTAATCTCATCTACGGGGATGCCAGACTGCTCCAAGTAACGGGTCAAGAGGTTCCCAAAGTACAATCTACTACATGAATCAGACTTTCGTTGCTCTTTCATAACGCGCAACATGTAGTAGCCAATGTTCACCGGCCGCCCAATCATAAAGAAGTACACCATGCACGCCCGAGTCTTGGTGACCTCGGAGTAATGGGAGGATGGTAGTATACGTGCATTGATGAACCGCATCCACACACGGTCCGGTTTAAGAAACTGCGAGAAATACATGAACTTGTGTCTTCCGGTGGCAGTGCGCTCCCACTTGTGAGTGGAGCCCTCGCCATATAGGGTATCCCGTAGAGCCTTGTAATCAGGCTTTTTGATGTACTCCCTCAGATCATCATAGTCGGGGTCCTCGACCCCCAAAAAGGCATTCAATACCGTAGGATCCAACTTCACTTTCACTCCCCGCGCTGTCACCACATCATCCTCCTTACATGCTTCTTCGGGCTCCCAGTTGGCATACAATTCTTGTACCATATCCAAGTTGGCGTGCCCCGGACTCTCAAACACCGAGTCCCATTTTAGAGCAATGATCGCCTCGGCCACACTTCTAAATTTTTGCATCACCCATCTTTTATCAATGGTTTGCTCGGGTATGTACCCCGCAAGCCGCACACTCTTATACCATGTTTGACATTCACCCTTCTTTACAAAAGGGATGTCATAACGGGTCTTTCCTCCGGGACGTGGTATCGGTACCGCGTCCTTAAGAATCTTAGCCTTGCCTTTAGCCTTTGTTTTAGCCTTGGGCTTGGCCGGTGCCTTGCCTTTTTGCTTCGTGGTGGAAGGCCCGGCTTGAAGTGTTCTCCTCGGGCCCCCAGCGGAGGAAGAGCTCTTGCTTGGCAAAGGAGTAGTCACCATGGTACCTATACAACAATAAAAGATCAATGTGAGATGGATAGTTAGGCACAAAAACTATACAATCCAAGCTCAATTGGTGGGGTACCACCCCACACTTATCACACATTCTATGTGTCAAGCACTCAACTCAATGGCACGAGCAACCCCACACTTAAGCAAAACTAGCTTCGAGCAAAGTATGCCACGTTTTTGAATTTTCACGATTAAGCTAGTGTGGGTGCCTCATGATCAATTCTTATGTGTGTGCAACACCTAATGTCCATTAGAAGCCTAAGGAATGCATTGCTACTCAAGAATTCACAATGTTATTGAATTTTTATCATTGAGGCTTTTTCACAAACACTTGGTGTGCACACTTTGAAAGTAGCAATTTCAATGAGTTTTGGAATATGCCAACCCTCCCAAATTGTTGGGAGATCTCTTTTTACAAGTCACAAGTCATCTATCTAGCACCATTAGCAATTTTAAGCATAACAAGAATGAATTTTATGAGAAAACTTGTAACTAGCTAAGAACTCACCCATGAACAAGAATAAGTGCAACGTACATGTTAATGAAGAGAAGAAGGGAAGAATTGACTTACTTGAATGTGTTAGAGTGGATTGCACAAGATTTGGAATGATTCCAATTGTTAGAGGTGAATTGGTGAGTGATTAGAGAGTAATTGGAGTGAAAATAGTGAAGAATTAGGTGTTAGGATCGGGTATAAGGGGATGGGGGGTAGGGTCGCGGGTCAAAACCCGTTTGACCCGGAAAACTTACAAAAAATCAGCTGGGCGCGGTAGGCCGCGCGGCGCGGGCCCAACGCAGTAGGAAAAATGGTGCTACTGCCTGCCTTGGCGCGATGGGGGGCGCGGGGCGCTTCCCAACGCGCCAGGCTCCTTTGCTTCAGCTTTTATTTTGCGCTTTGGGAGGCGCGGGGCACTCCCGAACGCGCCCGAGCACTTTTTTTCACTGATTTTCGATTCCAAGTGTAAACCCAAGCGTGGAACATGTCTCGAGACGTCCCGTACCCCTCAATGCATTAATTTCACCTTGTTTAGCTCACCCGATTCCTACAAAAACGACACACAAAAACAACAAACTATGTGACATTATAAAACAAAAAATACTAAACTATTACAAGTACAAACTCGGGTTGCCTCCCGAGAAGCGCCTTATTTAACGTCGTGGCACGACGGGTATGGATCAAGGGTCCCTCAAAGTAATTGAAGTGCGGTGATTCACCGCACCTCCCCAATAACGTTTCACCCGTTGACCATTAACCAAAAATGTGTTCTCAGAATCCGGGGCTCTCAATTCAACCGCTCCATGTGCGGTAACACGAACAACTTCAAAAGGCCCCGACCATCTCGACTTCAACTTGCCCGGAAATAATTTCAACCTCGAGTTGAACAACAATACAAGCTGCCCGGGCTCAAAAGAACGACGCTCAATGTGCTTATCATGCCATTTCTTTTTCCGTTCCTTATATAATTTCGCATTTTCATACGCATGGAAACGGAACTCTTCAAGTTCATGCAATTGGAGCATCCTCTTCTCACCCGCTAAAGCCATATCAAGGTTGAGCTTTTGAATTGCCCAATACGCCTTATGCTCTAATTCAACCGGCAAGTGACAGGCCTTGCCATAAACAAGCCTATATGGAGAAGTTCCAATAGGTGTTTTAAATGCGGTTCGATAGGCCCAGAGAGCATCATCTAAATTCATAGCCCAATCCTTCCTCGAGGCATTCACCGTCTTCTCAAGGATTTGCTTGATCTCTCTATTAGACACTTCCACTTGGCCACTAGTTTGGGGATGATAAGCAGTAGCCACCTTGTGGCGAACCCCATACTTAGCCAACAATTTATTAAACAACCAGTTACAAAAGTGCGTACCTTCATCACTGATTATAGCCCGCGGTGTCCCAAAACGAGTGAAATTATTCTTCTTCACAAACTTCACCACCACACTCGCATCATTTGTTGGAAGTGCAATAGCTTCCACCCATTTGGACACATAATCAACTGCTACTAGGATGTACTTATGGCCCATAGAAGGTGGGAATGGACCCATAAAATCTATACCCCAACAATCAAACAGCTCAATCTCCAAGATATTGTTCAAAGGCATCTCGTGACGCCTAGTAATAGTCCCCGTTCTTTGGCAACGATCACATTGCTTCACTAATGCGTGAGCATCTTTAAATAAAGTAGGCCAAAAGAAACCAAATTGGAGTACCTTTGCAGTTGTTCGATCTCCACCAAGGTGGCCACCATAAGGAGAGGAATGGCAGCTCTGTAGAATCGGCTCTACTTCTTCCCTTGGAATGCATCTCCTAGCTAGTTGATCAACTCCTATCTTGTACAAATAGGGCTCATCCCACACATAAAATCTACTCTCATGAAGGAGTTTACGCTTCTGCGAAGCAGTTGCCCCAGGGGGATACACATTACTCACAAGTAAATTTACCATGTCAGCATACCATGGCACCTCAGCTGCATCAAGCGCAAAAAGTTGCTCATCAAGAAATACCTCTTTAATCTCGGGCCCTTCATCTACATGATCTCTATTCTCCAGCCTTGACAAATGATCAGCAACTTGATTCTCAGTCCCCTTGCGGTCTCGAATTTCAACATCAAACTCTTGCAATAGGAGAACCCATCTACTGAGTCTAGGCTTGGAGTCCTTCTTTTCAAACAAATACCGGATTGCGGCATGATCAGTGTAGACAACAACATGAGAGCCAACCAAATAAGATCTGAACTTATCAAAACCATAAACTATGGCTAGAAACTCCTTCTCAGTGGTGGTGTAATTGGACTGGGCTACATCAAGCGTCTTGCTTGCATAATAGATGGAGTGAAAGATTCTTCCAATTCTTTGGCCTAGAACAGCCCCAATAGCAATATCACTCGCATCACACATCAATTCAAACGGTAAAGACCAGTCAGGAGCAATGATGATTGGTGCGGTCACCAACCTTTTCTTCAACTCTTTAAATGCTTTGAGACAAGCATCATCAAACACAAATTTCACATCCTTCTCCAACAATTTGCACAAGGGAGTGGAAATTTTGGAGAAGTCCTTTATAAAACGTCTATAGAACCCTGCATGTCCCAAGAAACTACGCACCCCCTTAACAGAGATAGGTGGTGGTAATTTCTCAATAGCTTCAATCTTTGTTTTGTCAACCTCAATCCCTTGCTTCGACACCTTGTGCCCAAGTACTATGCCCTCTTGAACCATGAAGTGACATTTTTCCCAATTCAGCACAAGATTTGTTTCTTCACAACGGCTCAGCACAGCATCAAGATTTCTCAAACAGTCATCAAAAGAGTCACCAACCACTGAAAAATCATCCATAAATACCTCCACAAATTTTTCCACCATGTCAGTGAAAATAGCCATCATGCACCGCTGAAAAGTCCCCGGGGCATTACACAACCCAAATGGCATCCTCCTAAATGCATAGGTGCCATATGGACAAGTAAAAGTGGTTTTCTCTTGGTCTTCAGGGGCTATCACAATTTGATTGTAGCCCGAATACCCATCCAAGAAGCAGTAATATTCATGCCCTGCAAGTCTATCCAGCATCTGATCAATAAAGGGAAGTGGGAAGTGATCTTTCCTGGTGGCCTTGTTCAGCTTCCTATAATCAATGCAAATTCGCCACCCTGTAACAGTTCTTGTAGGAATCAACTCATTGTGCTCATTATTCACCACTGTCATGCCCCCCTTCTTAGGAACACATTGCACTGGACTCACCCACTTGCTGTCAGAGATAGGAAAAATAATACCGGCATCCAGCCATTTGATAACTTCTTTCTTCACCACCTCCTTCATAATTGGATTTAGCCTCCTCTGCTGCTCTATGGATGGTTCATGATCTTCCTCCAAGAGAATTTTGTGCATGCAGAAAGAAGGACTAATCCCTCTAATATCAGCAATAGTCCAGCCAATAGCTCTTTTGCGCTCTCGCAATACCCGCAACACCTTCTCAACCTGCACATCAGACAACAAAGAAGAAAGGATCACGGGTAAAGTATTACCTTCACCCAAATAAGCATGACGTAAATGCTCGGGTAAAGGTTTGAGCTCAAGATTAGGAGCTTTCTTAATAGACGGTTTAGCAGGAGTTAAGGTCAACGGTCTATCAAGCTCCTCAAATTACTTCCACCCTGGGATGAATCTACTCTGCATATTAAGAACCTCCAAATACTATTCAATATCATCATCCTTCAGGATATCATCATCATCACATAAGAGTGCCCGTGCTAAAGAATCAACATTAGAAGCCAAGAATGACCTCTCATCAGCAGTCAACTCATCATCTACCACTTTTACCATGGACAACTCTTCATAATGAGAAGGAAGCTGGGTAGCTCTAAACACATTAAACAAAGCTTCTTCCCCATTCACCTTCATAATCATCTTTCCAGCTCTGACACGAATAACAGCATCAGCAGTAGCCAAAAATCCTCTTCCCAAGATGAGAGGAACCTCAAGGTCAGCTTCATAATCAAGAATAATAAAATCAACGGGTAGTATAAACTGACCCACTTGTACAAGCACATCCTTAATAATCCCCTCGGGGCATGTCAAATATCTATCAGCCAGCTGCAGGGTCACAGTAGTGGGTCGGGGTTCACCCAGGCCTAGCTTCCTGAAAACTGAAGAAGGCATTAAATTCACACTAGCACCCAAATTACATAAAGCACGACCAACCTCATGTTCCCCAATTTTCAAGGGGATGGTAAAACTGCCAGGGTCCTTCAATTTCTGAGGAACCTTGCTTCTAACTCTGGAACTACACTCCTCAGTGAGTGCAACTGTCTCAAACTCAGTCAGTCTTCTCTTGTTAGCAACAATATCCTTGATGTATTTAGCATATTTGGGAACATCCCGCAAAAGCTCCACCAAAGGAATATTTACCTGAATCTGACTCAATATCTCCAAGAATTTCTTGTATGCTGCATCAACTTTCTGCTTCTGAAGCCTCTGAGGGAAAGGTGGTGGTGGTCTCACAATAGCAGACTCGGGCTGCTTTGCTATTACTGTCTCTGCTTCTTTCTCCACTTCCCTATCAACATTTGGCTCTAGCTCACCAACAGGCTTCTTTGGTTTTGGGGGAACTTCTTCTAGAGCTCTTCCATTCCTCAAAGTAACTGCTTGCACAAATTCTTTAGGATTCTTTTCTGTATCACTCGGTAAAGCACCCCGAGGTCTATTATTTTGCGCTCCAGCAAGCTGCCCCAATTGTCTCTCAAGATCTTTCTGCGCACTGCTCAAATCTTTAATTGTTTGTGCCTGAGATGCTGAATCATCCATGAGCTTTTGCTGCCCTGCAAGAAGTTTTCTAAGCATATCCTCCATTGCATTAGATTGCTGTGGTTGAGCCTGTGACTGTGACCCCTGCTGTGGTGCACTGCTTTGATTAATTTGGGGTCTCTCATTACCCTGAAACTGCTCACGGGTATCCCTCCAGGAAAAATTTGGATGATTACGCCAACCCGTGTTATAGCTGTTACCATACTGATTGCGATTCTGACCCTGTGACCTATTCTGATTACCCACATAATATACTGACTCTGGGTTAGATGGACAAACCTCAGTACTATGATCCTCACCACACACCTCACAAAAAGTCTGAATTTGTTGCACTGGAGCTAATGGTGGTTTTGCTTGGAGAGTCAGCTTGCTGATTTGATTAGAAATAGCATCCATCTTCGCTCGTAGCTCTGAAATTGCATCCAATTAAAGTATCCCAGCAGCTTTCTGCGTATTAGCCCTGCTAACACCCTCAAACTGTGTCGTAGCTCTGCCATCACCCTGCCAATCAGGATTGCTCTGCGAAAACTTATCAAGTAATTCATAAATCTAATCAAATTTAAAGCCAGCACTTGGCCTCCAGCAGCAGCATCAACCACAATCTTAGTGTGTTGGTTCAACCCCTCAACAAAGGTGTGTGCAATAACCTCATTAGATTGGTTGTGGTGTGGACAATCTCTCAATAGCGCTTTGAATCTCCCAGGCTGCATACAATGATTCTCCTTCTAACTGCCTGAAGGACATAATCTCGCTTCTCAGCCGCGCTGTCTTGGCAGACGGATAAAACTTAGTCCAGAATTTCTTAGCCAAATCCTCCCAAGTAGTGATAGACCCAGGCTTCTCAGCCTTTAACCACTTCCTTGCTGCCCCAATCAATGAAAATGGGAACAAAGTCATACGCACATAATCAGTAGGCACACCCGAAGGTGTATAAGTATCACTGATCTCCAGAAAGTTCTGAATGTGTTGCTGCGGATCCTCATGTAGTAATCCAGCATATTGCCCCGTCACATGCAGCAACTGAATCATGTCGGGCTTGATCTCAAAGTGCCCGGTAATAGCGGGCTTCACAATACTTGACGCTACTCCTCCCAGGCTAGGAAGAGCAACATCTCGCACTGCTACTGCTTGTTCTTCAGCCATTTCAACAGGTAGAGAGGCAAGTACGATTGCTAGTGCTTCTCGATCTCTCGCTTCTCTTTTCGCCCTTCTCAAGGTTCTTTCAGGCTCGGGATCAAAAGGTGCGAGTGATTCGTCCTTTTTATTCCTTCGCATTCAAAACCTATTGCCTGAAACAGCACAAGAAACTCAACAAAAAATTAAACCTGAATAGAAATTAAGTAATCGTTCAAAAAGAAAATAGTCCGTAATTAGTCCCCGGCAACGGCGCCAAAAACTTGTTGCTCCCAACGCACACGCAAGTATACGCGGTCGACAAGTAATAAAGTGATAAATCGAATATCGTTCCCACGAGGACTAAGCAAACTAATACTTCGTAAACAATTCCTACAAACTACTCAGGGATCTTTTTCTTTGGTTGTAAGAGTTTTTAGAACTAAAACACAGTAATTAAAGTGCTAGAGTGTAGTCAAGCAATGGTGTAATACTTTGGTTGTTAACAATATTAAGAGTGCGATCCAGGGTCAGCGTTACAAACAATCCAGTTGATGTATCCAATTGATTTCACTTCTTAAATCCTGGGTTACTAACTGACAGAGTAAATGTAACTGTGAAAACCTTTCAGTTCTTCACAGTCTATGCACGCTACTTCAATCCCTATATGTCTATGGGTTAAATCACATGCACGCATTAACGATTCATGTAATGAGTTAAACTAGGCAAGCAAGTATATGTCTATCCTACTCGCAAATTGGTTCCCCGATGCCCGGATTCACAAACTGTTCTATTCTTTCTTATTACGTAATTAAATTCCCTCTTTCGAGTTCAATCCAAAAACCATAGATGATGTATAATTATCGAGCTCTAACAATTACACATGTGAAATCAAGAAAGAATAAGTAACCCGTTATGGGATTCAATCAATGGGAATCAATCTTCAACAATCAACTTTTATGTAATACTCTAACCCTAGAACTTAAAGTTTAGCCACACATATTCATAATCACAAGGCAAAGATTTGGTGTAATAATGAAGTAAATGATGTAATAGATGAAAGATTAGGAATAAACCCTTGTTCAATGAGTATGTTGCTGTCAATATTGCTCCAAAGTATCAACTCCCTTTCAAAAACTAAGTAAAAGACTATTTATAGTGTTTACAAACACCTAGTAATAAGTTAGACCCAATACTAGACGAAATAGGAAGTGAAAACCCGCACAAGGGGCGCTATAACGGGCGCCCCGCGCCTCGGAAAGCGCCAAAACAACCAGTAGCGATCAGATTTCTAGCGCCTTT
Source organism: Petunia secreta (assembly GCA_029990175.1). Classification (NCBI taxonomy): domain Eukaryota; kingdom Viridiplantae; phylum Streptophyta; class Magnoliopsida; order Solanales; family Solanaceae; genus Petunia; species Petunia secreta. Next base: position 27,850,154 of record JARKIP010000003.1, read on the forward strand.
AGGGCGCCCCACGTGAGGTATAGTGCTGGGGCACTGGGCGCTAAAACTGGCGCGCCACGTGCCCCAAAGCGCCCAGCCAAATTGCCTTCTTCCTTGGTCTGAAATCGTGCTCGTGTCGTGCCCTCGTGTGCTCAATCCAATCCTCAATCAACTTCCAATCAACTCATGCTCAATCAAGCTCCAAAAAGCTCCAAATGCACTGCGTAACATCCTACACACGCACGACATCAAATTAGTGTAAAACCACATTCACAAACTATCAAACGAGTGCAAAACAAGCTCAAACATGCGGAAATATTAAGGAAACCTTGGCATAAAATGCCAAACATCAATGAAGATGAAGGAGTGAGGTGAAAGTTCAGAAGCCTCGTCTTCTAGTGCTGATGAGTGAACTTCGTATGTGCTCTCTCTTTTTTTTCTTTTTTTTTTTTTGTTTGGGCCTTCGATCCTTAGGCCTCTGGGCCGTTACTTTTTAAATTTTCTTATGCTGGCCTCCAAGCCTTTAATGAACATTTGAATGCCTCAAAATGTTAATCTTTTACTTCGTGTTGAAAGCATCTATCATGTCACTTGATTTTTTTGCCTACAAGACTTAGATAGTATAAAATGAAGCGAACTTAGAACGACATCTCGTTCATGAGCCGAGGCGTAAAAATAGAAACTGGCTTCAAACATCAAATAAAAAGGAAACTGGGTCAAGTTCTATTGATGAGATTCAAGCCGATTAACATAAATCCTAGTCATGACAAGACTTAGGCAAATTTTTATTACAACAGCCACCTCGGGTGATTACGACAAATAATTGGACTAACTCCTAAGGGAACAGTCCTCGGTGTATGGATTGCTAGACTTCTGGCTCCGTTTGAAGTCCCCGGTTATGAAATGAGTCTAATATTGACTGAGCTAGCTCTCCTTGCATCCCCCCATTGTTCGGGTTTGAAGAATGCAGACCCGAGCACTGTTTGTCGTTCCCTCCGCTTCCTAAAAAGGACAAGCAAAGAAAAATAAGGAGTAAACATCATTCGACCCAAGAGTTGGAGCATTGATAGCTCGATGCTGTAAGCAAAAGATTGTGCTTGACGAAGGGTAACATACCTCAATGTCAGAAATAATGGGACCTTTTCCATTTCCCCTTTGAGAGCTTATTTTAAGAACTGAGATCTCCTCCTCATCGGGCCCAAGGCCAAATAATTGCTATTTGGACGGCCCAATCGGAGCTACTCCACTCTTCATCAAAGCCGAATAGCATTCACGAGCTATTCATTGCTCACCTCGGATGGCACGAATTCCCCATGGGGTTGGGAATTTAATTACTTGGTGCAGGGTAGATGGAATAGTTTCTATCTCATGGATCCAAGGCCTTCCGAGGATAACATTATAAGTCATATCCCCAGCCATCACTTGAAAAACAGTCTTCTTATCGACTCATTCAGCAGTTGTAGTAACAGTGATTTATCCAAGTGTCTTTTCGATTGAGTTGTTGAATCCTATAAATATGGTTGCCTTCGGGATGATGATGTCCTTTAACCACATCTTCTTAACAGCTCCATAATTGATGATATTTACCGAGCTGCTAGGATCAATCAAAACTTACTTGACATCACAGTCATTAATCCTCAACATGATCACCAGAGAATCATGATAGGGAAACATCATCCCATCACAATCTTTTGCATCAAAGACTATTTCATTTTTCGATCCACCAGCTCGGGTCCTTTTCTCCACAATGATTAACAGCTTCGTGAATTTCTTCGCAGCACCAAAGTTGACACCGCTCACCTCCGATCCCCCAGTTATAACATTCACCACTCTTTTTGGTGACTGCGCCCTCGGCGGCTGTCCCCCTCCCATATTCTTAGAAAAACTATGCTTTCCCTTATTGGTGAGATGCTCAGCTAACAAACCTTTTTTGATAAGATGAGCCACCTCAAGGCGCAACGCCTTGCAGTCCTCGGTGGCATACCCATAATCCATATGAAACTCACAATGGTGATTCTGATATCTTTTTCCCAGGGGCGTTCTCATGTCCAGCAGTAACCTCATACCTTGATTCGTCATTCCTTTTATAGCGTTCCCCTGTTCGGAAGTGGAAATGTAAAAATTGTAATAAAGGATTCGGGGCAGATCTTTATCCTTAGATACCAAGGATGGTCCCGAAGAGTTCTTTTGATTGGCATTTGTGCCGACTTTCCCCCTAGCCTTTGACTTATATGATGTTGTCCTCTGAAGCGTTGGCTTGCATGCTGCCTCTGCGACTTATAAGGCTCATATCCCCTTTTAGAGTTCCCTCGTGGCGCATTGGCATGTCAAGAGGTCTTTGTGTGGCTTTGGTATGAACTGTATTGACCTGTCATCCTCCATTCGGCCTCTTCGAGCCTAATTTGTGCAGAAGCTCTGTCGTGCAGTTCATCCCAAGTCTGGGCCTGATACTGCTGGAGTTCTTTCTTCAATTTAGCAGCAGCCTCAGAATTTCTCACATTTATGTTTCTTTCGAAAGCCATGACCGCCAAATTATCATCCATTTTTGGCAGGTCCATCCTTTCAGCTTGAAAGCGCTCGAGGAAATCCGTGATTAGTTCAAGGTATTTTTGCTTAACCTCTAAGATATCCTCCCTTCGCTTGAGGATTTTCTGGGCTTCAGTATGGGCTTTGATAAACATATCAGCTAATTCTTCAAAGTTTGATATTGACTCGGAGGCGAGATGCATGTACCAGCGCAACGCTCCTTTCTCAAGGGTATCAGAAAACTTCTTAAGAAACATTGACTCCCTTTCCATCGGGGTCAAATCGTTGCTTTTGACAATAGCCATATATCCAGTTATGTGATCAACAGGATCTGTTGTCCCATCGTATTTCTTTAGAATTTGCAACTTAAAATGCTTGGGAATAGGGGAAGGAGCAGCCTCGGGCTTGAAGGGCTGTTGTCTACACTGTTCAATATCTATCACTCGTTGAGGCTTCCTGACTCCAGGGGCATTTTCAAGCCATTTTTCTATACTAGCCTCAAACTCTTTCTTCCACTTTTTAAAGTCTGACGGGACACTAGTTTCAGCCACCGTTGGAGCTTGCCCGAAGGGTTCATTCCCCAAGGGAGCGGACCCCGAGCCACCAAATGCAGTTCCGCTTGGAAGTCCCCCTGTTGTTGCGCCCGTAGGAAGTGGGATTTACTGAGCTCCTCCCATTTCCGGAGAAAGCTGCAAATTGTTCTTGAAGCCATTGCAAAGTGACCATCACATACACTTGGAAAGGGTCATTTGAACTCGATGAAGAGGGATCGATCAGTGGTGGAATAATCCCAACTAGGAGTTAGGCCAGTAGGTGATGTTGGCCCGGTTGATGGAGTTAACCATCTGGCGGGGTTAAGCCAGGTGGTGGGGTTAAGCCAGGTGGTGGTGTTAAGCCAGGTGGCATAATTGGTGTTCCACCACCAGACAAAGTTACGCCAGTAGTCGGGTTGGGAGTTTAGACCGTTGTGTTATCGGAGTTGGTAGTATTATCTGCCATCGAATGAAATTGGTAGAAATGATGTGTACACAAAGAATGTAACTTTGGAACAAATATTATTGTTTGATCCCCACAGACAGTGCCAATTTGTGTTGGCCTAAATTTGATTAGGACAATAAATCAACTTTGTTTTGAGTTAACTAGCAACTATTTGTATCAAAGCCGTAAAATAGCAAGAAATTTGATAAAGAAAATTGAACAACAGATAAGTGACAAAAAGTAAGTGTTTGGATATATTTCTGGATGATCTTTCCTTGATTACATAGCTCTTATTTATAGTCTACAAGAATAAGTAGAACAATAAATATGTTTAATGGCCATTACTCCATGTTCTGATCATGGATGGCCCATGATCACCCCATTAAATGTGCAAGCAATGGTCGATAGTTACAAAAATACCAAACTCTATCCACCGAAGATTGAACCTTCACCAAGGGTAAACTGCACGCCTTGTGACGGTTATCCTTTAATCGCCCCGAGCAATAACTGGAAGCCACGACTCGTTCTTGCCTGAGGCAACTAACCTCGGGATCATAGTAAATTTCTTCGAGGGATGGTCTTTAGAGGATTTAACTGAACCACACCCCGAGCCCTAGCGTCTAGGCTGGGTAAATTTTCACCTAATACACCTACTTTTCCAAATTTTAATAAGAAACACATTTCCTGACTTCCCACGATCCTACGATACCAATTATGCTATTGAATTATTATTCCGAATTCATTAAACTCAAATTCCCAAATTCTAAAGGGTTAGGGCTCCAACTCTTGAAAAATATGTGACTAAACCCACCAAATGCAAGAAATTCGTAGCCCTAAACCTTCAATTAGTGATATAGGAAGGTTAGGAAACATTACCTAATCAATATGGCTTGGATTGATCTAAGAAATTTCCCTCAATCGCACCCCACCAAGAGATTTGATCAAAATTTAGTTATGTCGTCCATTTTATTCCCTGATAGGCGCGATCGCAGAGTCACAGTTACCCTCGTGGCTGGACTCTTTGTTGACGTGCCGCCAAGCTCGCGATCGCACAAGACATTTCACTTAGTCCCTCAACGCGGTCGTGCTATGGCACTCATGGTTGCATTGATCTTATATACCAGTAGCTTTTACAGCAAAGGCTGCTGCTACGTTTTGGGTCCAAACTGAACCTACGTTGCTCGGAATCATTCAAATCTTCGCACCCAAGTCCTAAGACACATTTAAGACCTACTCGAGAACTCAGACTCCAAACGAACCTAGAATACTCTAAGAAAAGGGTTAAACCAAAGGAGGTAAAACTCCTACTTTCGCGACGAGCCTCGAAACAATTCAAATGACTTTGGAATTCACTTCAAAAAGTTCATATATGTCACAAATGGACATACGAACCTAGCGACACTTCCATATTTCTTTACAGACCTCATTTACTCAAAGCGAGCTTCACAAACCATTTAATGGCTTTACCGATACTTCAAAAATGATTACGTTTTCTTAGATCAACTAAACGAAGTCCAATTTAGGTGAAACTTCAAAGATATGTCGTAACAGACCATAAAGAGCTATTGAGAGTGTCAGTTCGCAAATCGAAGTTTGGACTCTCGAAATGACTGGTCAGGGTTATTTCATTCTCCTCCACTTAAACTCTCATTTGTCCTCAAACGAAGCTAGAGTTCTCCTTTTAACTGGGTAATCACACTCAACACGGAGGACATTTCATATAAAACTCTTAATGACCAAATATCTAACCTTATAAAAAAGTACTTAACCACAATTAGGCGACAATCGATATAATAAGACTCTTTTACCTTAGAGGTCGAGAACATATCTGAATCATTAAAGAGGTGGGGATACCTCTCCTGCATACTTGACTCAAGCTCCCAAGTAGCCTTCTCATGAGGACGGTTGTGACATCGAACCTTTACCATCGGAATCTCTTTAGAACGCAATTTTCTAATATAATTTCCCGTAGTGGCAGCTGGAGCCCTTCGTAAGCTAAATTCATATCTAACTAAGTTGGATCCACCTTGATCACCTGAGTAGGATCCTGGATGCACTTTCGAAGCATTGATATATGAAAGACTGCATCTACAATCATAGATTCTAGCAATTCAAATAGATAAGACACCTTATCGACATACTTCTCTATTTGAAATAAACTGATGACCCTGTGACTTAGATTTCCTTTCTTTCTGAACCTCTTTATACCTCGCATCGGTGACACTTGTAAGAATGTTATCTCACTGACCTCAAACTCTAACTCCTGATTCCTTTTGTTCGAATATGATATCTACCTACTCTAGGCGGTCCAAAGACGATCCTGAACAACTCAAACCGTATCCAGAGTCTTACGTACCATATGTAAACCCAACACCTTAATATCGCAAGACTCGAACTAACTAACTAGAGATCGAGATCAATGTCCATCAGATGCCTCGAACGGAGCCATATGAAATAGAAAATTGATAGTTATTATTATATATGAACTTCGTCTAAAGAAAAATGATCATCTCAATGTCCTCTAAAGTCCAAAGTACAGGCCCCCAACATATCTTGAAAACTCAGGATAGTCCGCTCAGACTCGCCATGGATATGCGGATGAAGTGATGTGCTAAGCTGAACCTAAGTACATAATTCTCTCTAGAAAGCATGCCAGAGTTGAGAAATGAACTGGGAACCTCGATCTAATATAATGGACAAAGGAATGCCATGCAACCAAAAACTCTACTTGATAAAGATGTGATCTAGCTTCTTTATTGAATCGGTCGTCTTTACTAGAATGAAATGAGCAGATTTAGTCACTCTTTCTACAATAACCTAGACTATATCATAGCGCCTCAAAGTCTTTGTTAAACCAACCACAAAATCCATGGTGATCCGCTCTCATTTCTATTTATGAATGGGTAATAAATAAGCCAAAGCTACGGGCCTTTTGTGCTCGTACTTGACTTGATGAAAGTTCAAGCATCGAGACATATGATCGCGAATATCTTTCTTCATCCCTTTCCATCAATACAGCTTCCAACGACACTGATACATCTTAGTGATACCTGGATGAATGGAATAACGCGAGACATGAGGCTCGCTCAACAATAATAGCCTCAAATTATCAACATCAGGAATACAAAGGCAACCATTAAGTCGAAGAACACTATCAACCTCAAGCTTCGAAGGGAAGCTCTCATCTACTTTGAATATTCCCACGTAACTCTCGAAGATATGGAACTGTTTTTCCTTAATCTAACTGACTAAGGAAGACTGAGCAACCACACAAGCAAGCACTCAACTCGGGTCTGAGCTATCAAATCACACCCATGAGTCGCCAAGAGACTGCAGCTCTCGAGCCAATAGTCTCATCTCAGCATCAAGAAAAGCAAGGTTGCACATGGATATCCTGCTCACGCATCGGCTACAACATTTGCTTTCCTTAGGTGATTGCACTGAGATCATAATCCTGAATCAACTCGAGCATCTCCGCTGCCGGCCATTCAAATCTTTCTGAAAGAGCAAATACTACAACCTCTTGTGATCGGTATAAACCTCACAAGGCTCGCCATATAGATAATTCCTCTAAATCTTTAAAGCAATTACTACAGCTGGCAACTCCAAATTGTAAGTTAGATAATTCTTCTCATTCACCTTCAGCTGCCTGAAAGCGTAAGCAATAACCTTACCATGTTGCATCAAGAAAAATCCTAGGTCAACACGGGAAGCACCGCAATAGACCAGCAACCCAGCAGTGCCTGAAGAAATGGATAACACTCATGCGGAGGTCAACAATGATTTGAAATTTTAAAAGCTCACCTCATATTCATCTGAACACTAGAATTGGACTGTTTTCTAAGTCAAACGAGTCAAGAGGGATATAATAGATGAGAATTTCTCCACGAAATGCCGATAATACCCTGCTAAACCAAGAAAACTGTGAATCTTTGTCAGATTAGTAGGGTGCAACCATTTATAAATGGCCCCAATCTTCTTAGAATTAACTTTAATGCCTTCACTGGACACAACGTGTCCCAAGAAAGCCGCGTAATCTAGCTAGAATTTACAACTAGAAAACATAACATAAATCTCATGATCTCGAAGCGTCTGAAAAATGACTCTTAAATGATATTCATACTCTTCGCAGCTGCGAAAATATATTTTAATGTCATCAATAAACACAATGATGAATGAGTGTAGGTATGTCCTGAATTTTTGATTCATCAAATCCACGAAAGTTGTTGGGACATTGGTAAGCCCAAAAGACATAACCAAGAATTCAGTGTGGCTATAACGAGTCGTGAAAGTAGTCTTTAGAATATCTGACTCCCCGAATCTTCAGCTGATGATATCCAGATTGCAAATCAACCTTGGAAAATAATTTTAGCTCCCTGCAATTGATGGGCACAATGGGGAAAACCTCACAAGGTTAATACGGGTGGTTACCTCTCTTCCCCTAAGGGCGGCGAGTACACACACTATTGCTAAGTCGGCTCTCCATCTCAGTGCATCAGGAACTTGGTTGAATTTCCCACTCTTATTTTTCAAGTGGAAATTAAACTCGGCAAGAAGTTCTTGCCATCTCGTCTTTCTCTTATTCAGCTTTGGTTGTGTCATAAAATAGATGACGTCACTGTTGTCCGTCTTGATAACGAACGATGCTTCAAGAAAATAATAGCGTCATAAGCGCAAGCAATGGACTACCGCTTCTCGTGAGCATCATAGTGTCGCTTCGAATTCTTTAGCTTCCGACTATCATAAGCAACCAGATGCCCATTGTTACACCCCGTACGTCTAAATTGTCGTATATCATTATAATATCATGTTAAGAATGATTTAAGTGAGTTTAAAATAATAATATGACCATATATGAAGTTTATGTGTTGAATATAAAGTTTGGGAAAAATCAGATTTAAGTTGCGGAAAAACCGATTAAGGAATTGCCTTGTAACGGAGCTTTTTCAGCAATTAATTTCATGTGTTATATGATGTCTTTTGGGGACATATCATATACCAAATTGAAGGTCTTGGAGTGTAGTTTCCAACACTTTTAACGGTTTGCTCATATAACTTATAGATAAAAAGATATGAGCGTCAGAAGTCAGACCAGAAAAAGGGACATAAGCGCAAAAGAGGGCTAGAAATGAAATGTTTTTATTATAAAAGAGAAATTTCTCTCTCTCTCTCGACATTTCCATTAAACCCACGATATAAACAGTGGTTTCCTCAGTTTGAATCCACATTTTTTTTTTATTTTGAAGAAAGAACATCAATTTTGACACGAAACGGAAGACGGATTGCGTCAAAACGCTCTACGCGATTAGGGTAACATTATGCTACCTTCAATTTCGTCTATAGTTTGAGTTTTAGAATTACTTCATAGCTAAGTAAAGTATCTAAATTCTATATTATAGCTTGTTTAAGCTTTAGAAGGTGTGGAATTCAAAGGAACGAAGTTTAGAAGCTAGAAACATCAAAGGTATGTAAGGCTAAACCTTTCTTTTGGCAAGGCATGTATCTTTTAGATTTTGAAGCTTTTATTAGTTTCAAACTTAGTATTTCTTCTGAGAAACTTGTATGGTACCAAGGAAACCTTGTATATACTTAATTTGGTACTAAAATCCAAGGTGAAAGACGTCCAAATCAGAAAGGCAAAACGTTTCAAAATCTGGAAAATTGTTTTGAACTTTGGACAGTTGTTAGTATATTGATCATAACTCCTTATACAAAATTGATATTAAGATGATTTAAGAATCTACAGAATCCTAATACATATATCTACAACTTTTATGAAGACCATGAGGTCTATAACTTTTATCTGCACCCTCAAAACTATGATGCAATACAGGACGCTGGTACTGTCTAGAAATTCTGTACATCCGTGGAATTGTTACGCCACTCTCATCTTGTTATCCAGTTAATTTGTTTATGTTATCAGTTTATCCGGGTATCCATTCCCGTGTATAGTATAGTGCTGGTTCTGTTTTGCGGATCATCCAGTTTCAGTGGAAACTCTGCCGAAATTTTTATAAAAATCAAAGAGTTAGACAAATTCTAAGTTTCAGGTTGTGTCTACAATTCCATCCAGAGTTTTCTTATCATTCCTTTGAGTCCATATATATTGTTGCCACATGTGTTATGCCTCATACATGCTTATGCTTATATTGTGATCATGTTATGTGTGATTTGGAGTCCCCCATAGAGGCTGGACATTGGACACACAGTCCGGTCGCGTGTGATACTACCCGTATGGGGGATACAGCCCCTCTGGTTCAGGCGGGAGTTGAAACACCTAGTGTGACCGGGTGTCATTCACACACTCTGACCAGAGAGACTAGATATTACTGGCTGGGGGGGATATAGCCCATAACACCCACCAGGTTTGTTATATACGCGTATATAGCCACATTATGCACTGCATGATTATACATGAGGCTAGTTCCAGTTTTCAGTTACCTGATTTGGGGGGATACAGCCCATAACGCCAGACAGGTACTAGTTCAGATGTTCAGTTACCTGATTTGGGGGGATATAGCCCATAACACCAGACAGGTACCAGTTCAGATAACAGTTCAGCTTTAGCTCAGTACCAGTTGACAGTTATCAGTTCTCAGTTATCAGCCACCAGTTCTTAGCATCAGTATCAGTTGACAGTTATCAGTTCTCAGTTATCAGCCACCAGTTCTTAGCGTCAGTATCAGTTGACAGTTATCAGTTCTCAATTATCAGCCACCAGTTCTTAGCGTCAGTATTAGTTGACAGTTATCAGTTACAGTTTCTAGTAACCAGCTATCAGTCATATTACAGTTATTTATCAGTATAGTTCAGCTCAGTCTTCAGGTTCAGATTCAGCTAGACTTCAGCTTATATTCATATCATGTTTAGTACGTTCTTCAGATTTCCAGCTATATTGCTATGCTCCAGCTCATGTTTACATATTTATATTCCAGCCTACAGTTTCATTCAGCTATGACATATTATATGCTCATGCCTTACATACTTGGTACATATCGTACTCACGCCCTTTTCTGGGGCGCTGCGTTTCATGCCGCGCAGGTGCAGATAGATCAATGCTTGGACCACGTTAGTAGGCCATCGATCAGCTATTGGAGTCACTCCGCTTACTCCCGGAGTTACTTATCTTTTGGTATGTATACAGTCAGCCAGTTTGGGTATGGCGGGGTCTTGTCCCGTCCTTTGTATATTCAGTTCAGCACTCTTAGAGGCCTGTAGATATGTCCCTGTGCGGTGCAGTCAGTATGTTATGTATGTCAGCTTATGTTAGCCTTGTCAGCTATTTGCATTGCATACTCCTTATCAACTAGGTTTATGCTTATTCTGTTTATCAGTTATAATGGTTAGCATATTATCAGTAGGATTAGTGATGATCGACACTTAGTGTTGGTCATCCGTCGCGGCCCTAAGTTGGGTTGTGACAAAAGTGGTATCAGAGCAGTTCAGTCCTAGGGTGTCTACAGGCCGTGTCTAGTAGAGTCTTGTTTAGGAGTATGTTGCGCGCCATACTTTTGAACAGGAGGCTACAAGGCACTTCAGGACAGTTGTCTTTCCTTCTTCTCTAGATCGTGCGATAGAGCCATGATTATAGAATTCAGCCCACTAACAATAGTAATTTCAGCAAGGCGATGCCGCCAAAGAAACTAACAGCTGCCCAGAAGGGCAAGGTTATTGCCGGCCAGGGTATTAGTAGAGTGCCACCTAAGGTGGATGAGAGTGAGGAGTCCAGACCTGAGGCTCCATCCGAGGCCTCACAGATCCCATCAGTTCAGGGTAATATTAGAGGTACTGCAGCTACTATACCTCCACCTTCTCAGCCTGATAGTCAGGGGCAGGAAATGAGGGATGCCATCAGATTATCGACCAGTGTTGTAGTTGCTCAGACTAGACAACACAGTGCAGATGCCCAGGGAGATGTTGGATCCAAGATCAATGATTTTATCAGGCTAGAGCCTACAGTCTTTACTGGATCCCGTACAGGAGAAGAACCTCAGGATTTTCTATTGAGGATAGCCAGAGTGTTGAGGGTTATGCACGTGTCAGACACGGAGTCAGTAGAGTTGGCTGCATTCAGATTGCATGACCTTAGCAGCAGGGTGGTATCAGACATGGGAGCTATCTAGAGGGTCAGATGTTACTCCGGCGACTTGGAAGGAATTCTCAGATGCCTTCCTTTATCAGTATATGCCTATAGAGACATAGGGAGCCCATGCTAATCAGTTCCTGACCTTGAGACAGGGAATTTTGAGTGTAGAAGAGTATAATAATTGCTTTAATTCTTTAGCATGGTTTGCCCCTACGGTGGTAGTGAGTATAGAGGATAGAATTCATAGGTATATATATATAGTGGGACTAGCTCCACACCTAGTGAACGAGCGTATGACAGTTGCTATGCAGTCATGTATGAACATAACATTCAGGCATTTGCTTTGTTACTTGAGGAGAGGAAGCAAAAATAGAGAGCCGACAGGGATAAAGTGCTAGACAAGAGGGGCAGATTTTCTGGTTCGTTTGGAGAGACGTCTGGAGCGAGTAGATAGCAGTGTGTTAGACAACCACCAGCTAGTATACCTACACAGTCTCGTGGCCTGAGATCTGATAGAACTCCTCAGTCCAGAGCTAGTCAGGCATCACAGATTTCAGGATTTCAGCGCCGTGGTACTTCGATACTGGCCAGTCAGACATATCCCAGATGTTCAGATTGTGGTAAATGCCACTTGGGTCCATGTCAGTTAGGAGTTGATACTTGTTATATTTGTCGCGAGGCAGGCCATTTCATGATAGATTGCCCGACTAGGGGTGGTAGTTGTACAGCCCAGCCAGCTAGATCAGCAGTTGCTTGCTCAGCACCAGCACGCCATCAGGGGCATGTTCTTCAGGATGGCACCTGTATAACAGAAAGAATTTAAGGAGCAATTGAAGGATTTGTTAGATAAAGGCCTCATCAGACCCAGCATTTCCCCGTGGGGAGCCTCGATACTATTTGTAAAAAAAAAGAAAGATGACTCTCTACGCATGTGCATAGATTACAGACAGCTGAATAAAGTCATTATTAAGAATAAATACTCTCTGCCCAGGATTGATGTCTAGTTTGAAAAGCTCCAGGGTGCCAAGTGCTTCTCGAATATAGATTTGCGATCAGGCTACCATCAGGTTAGAGTTAGAAAATCTGATATACCTAAGACTGCATTCAGGACTAGGAATGGCCATTATGAGTTTTTAGTGATGTTGTTTGGACTCACTAATGCCTTTGCAGTATTTATGGATCTAATGGACAGCGTATTCAGGCCTTATTTAGATTTATTTGTGATTATATTTATTGATGATATTCTCATCTATTCAAAGTCTGAATCAGAGCATGCAGAGCACCTACGCACAGTATTGGGTACTCATCGGGACCAACAATTATATGCTAAGTTCTCAAAGTGTAAATTCTAGATAGATTCAGTGGCATTTCTTGGCCACATAGTTTCAGCAGAAAGAATTAAAATAGATGACCAGAAGATCTAGGCTGTGAAGAATTGGCCCATGCCTACGACGCCAACTGAAGTACATAGTTTTCTGGGTTTGGCAGGTTATTACAGAAAGTTTATAGAGGGTTTTTCCTCCATTGCAACTCCACTGACCAAATTGACAAAGAAATCAGCTAAATTTGAGTGGTCTGATTCTTGCGAGCACAGCTTCCAAGAACTAAAGAACAGGTTGATAACAGCTCCAGTACTTACACTTCCAGAGGGATCTGAGGGCTATGTCATTTACTGTGATGCTTCTCGAATTGGTCTTCGTTGTGTTTGATGCAGCATGGAAGAGTAATTGCTTATGCTTCTAGGCAGCTGAAAAAGCACGATCAGAACTACCTCATCCATGATCTTGAGTTTTCAGCAGTCATTCATGCATTGAAGATTTGAAGACATTATTTTTACGGTGTTCATGTTGATATTTATACGGATCACAAGAGCCTCCAGTACATATTTAAGCAAAAGGAGCTAACCCTATGATAGAGGCGGTGGCTAGAGTTGCTGAAGGACTATGACATGGATATTCTTTATCATCCGGGTAAAGCGAACGTTGTTGCTGATTCCCTTAGTCGCAAGCCTATGGGTAGTCTATCTTATTTACAACCAGAGAAAATAAAGTTAGCTCATACACTCTACCAGTTGGCCAGCATGGATGTCAGATTAATAGATTCAGAGGACGCAAGAGTTACAGTTCAGAACGCAACCACTACTTGCCTAGTGACATAAGTAAAGCAGCGCCAGTATGAGGATCCAGTTCTAGTTCAATACAGGCAAATAGCCACAAGAAAACCAAAATTATTATATAGGTTACTAGTGACGGGGTTCTTATATATAAAGATAGACTTTGTGTTCCTGATGTTGCAGATTTATGTGGACAGATTATGACAGATGCACATTATTCCAGATACACTGTTCATCCTAATTCGACTAAGATTTACCATGATCTTAAGCAGATTTATTGTTGAGACGAAATGAAGCGTGACATAGCAGAATTTGTGGCTCAGTGTGCTAACTGCCAGCAGGTTAAAGTCGAGCATAAAAAAAAAAAAAAAAAAAAAACCTAGTGGCTTGTTACAGGAAGTCGAGATTCCATCATAGAAATGGGAAGCAGTGAATATGGACTTCATTACAGGCTTTCCCCGTATGCGGAGCAGATATGATTCTATTTGGGTTATAGTTGACAGGCTTACTAAATGAGCTCATTTCTTTCCTGTTAGAACTACATATACAGCAGAGGATTATGCCAGACTTTATATCAGAGAGATAGTGCGCCTACATGGTATTCCAGTATTTATTATTTCAGACGGGGACGCACCAGTTTACAGCTAATTTCTATAGATCGTTCCAGACAGGTTTAGGGACACAGGTGTATCTGAGTACAGTATTTCATCCATAGACAGACAGACAGGCTGAGCGGACCATTCAGACATTAGAAAATATGCTTAGAGCTTACGTGTTAGATTTTAGAGGCGCTGGAATGGTCACCTACTGTTGATAGAGTTTGCATATAATAATAGCTATCATTCTAACATACAGATGGTGCCATATGAAGCTTTGCATGGGCACAAATGCAGGTTTTCTATATGATGGTTCAAGGTTGGCGAGTCTCAATTGATAGGTCCAGATTTAATCCAACAATTAATTGATAAACTCAAGTTGATCAGGGAAATATTATTAGCAGTGCAGAGCAGACAGAAGTCCTATGCAGATAATCGACATTGAGATTTAGAATTTCATATTGGCGATTAGGTATTCCTGAAAGTATCACCTATGAAAGGCGTTATGAGATTTGGAAAGAAGGGAAAGCTTCGCCATAGATTTATTAGTCCATATCAGATTATCAGGCAAGTTGGGCGTGTAGTCTACGAGTTAGACCTTCAAGCAGACCTTCAGGAGGTACATCCAGTATTGCATGTTTCCATGCTAAAAAAAAATGTGTCAGAGATCCTTCTAGAGTTGTACCAGTAGAGGATGTACAGATTACAGAACAGTTGACTAATAAGGAGGTGCCAGTTGCAATTTAAAGAGGCAGATTCGTCGAGTAAGGACGAAAGACATTCCTTTAGTTAAGATGCTATATCAAAGCAATAATATAGAAGAAATAACTTGGGAAGCTGAAAATGACATGAGGGCCAAATATACACATCTCTTCATTACTTCGAGTATGTAACAGATCGTTGCTTAATGCTTCTACATACTTCATTTAACATTCGAGGACGAATGTTCCTAACGGGGGAATATTGTTACACCCCGTACGTCTAAATTGTCGTATATCATTATAATATCATGTTAAGAATGATTTAAGTGAGTTTAAAATAATAATATGACCATATATGAAGTTTATGTGTTGAATATAAAGTTTGGGAAAAATCAGATTTAAGTTGCGGAAAAACCGATTAAGGAATTGCCTTGTAACGGAGCTTTTTCAGCAATTAATTTCATGTGTTATATGATGTCTTTTGGGGACATATCATATACCAAATTGAAGGTCTTGGAGTGTAGTTTCCAACACTTTTAACGGTTTGCTCATATAACTTATAGATAAAAAGATATGAGCGTCAGAAGTCAGACCAGAAAAAGGGACATAAGCGCAAAAGAGGGCTAGAAATGAAATGTTTTTATTATAAAAGAGAAATTTCTCTCTCTCTCTCGACATTTCCATTAAACCCACGATATAAACAGTGGTTTCCTCAGTTTGAATCCATTTTTTTTTTTTATTTTGAAGAAAGAACATCAATTTTGACACGAAACGGAAGACGGATTGCGTCAAAACGCTCTACGCGATTAGGGTAACATTATGCTACCTTCAATTTCGTCTATAGTTTGAGTTTTAGAATTACTTCATAGCTAAGTAAAGTATCTAAATTCTATATTATAGCTTGTTTAAGCTTTAGAAGGTGTGGAATTCAAAGGAACGAAGTTTAGAAGCTAGAAACATCAAAGGTATGTAAGGCTAAACCTTTCTTTTGGCAAGGCATGTATCTTTTAGATTTTGAAGCTTTTATTAGTTTCAAACTTAGTATTTCTTCTGAGAAACTTGTATGGTACCAAGGAAACCTTGTATATACTTAATTTGGTACTAAAATCCAAGGTGAAAGACGTCCAAATCAGAAAGGCAAAACGTTTCAAAATCTGGAAAATTGTTTTGAACTTTGGACAGTTGTTAGTATATTGATCATAACTCCTTATACAAAATTGATATTAAGATGATTTAAGAATCTACAGAATCCTAATACATATATCTACAACTTTTATGAAGACCATGAGGTCTATAACTTTTATCTGCACCCTCAAAACTATGATGCAATACAGGACGCTGGTACTGTCTAGAAATTCTGTACATCCGTGGAATTGTTACGCCACTCTCATCTTGTTATCCAGTTAATTTGTTTATGTTATCAGTTTATCCGGGTATCCATTCCCGTGTATAGTATAGTGCTGGTTCTGTTTTGCGGATCATCCAGTTTCAGTGGAAACTCTGCCGAAATTTTTATAAAAATCAAAGAGTTAGACAAATTCTAAGTTTCAGGTTGTGTCTACAATTCCATCCAGAGTTTTCTTATCATTCCTTTGAGTCCATATATATTGTTGCCACATGTGTTATGCCTCATACATGCTTATGCTTATATTGTGATCATGTTATGTGTGATTTGGAGTCCCCCATAGAGGCTGGACATTGGACACACAGTCCGGTCGCGTGTGATACTACCCGTATGGGGGATACAGCCCCTCTGGTTCAGGCGGGAGTTGAAACACCTAGTGTGACCGGGTGTCATTCACACACTCTGACCAGAGAGACTAGATATTACTGGCTGGGGGGGATATAGCCCATAACACCCACCAGGTTTGTTATATACGCGTATATAGCCACATTATGCACTGCATGATTATACATGAGGCTAGTTCCAGTTTTCAGTTACCTGATTTGGGGGGATACAGCCCATAACGCCAGACAGGTACTAGTTCAGATGTTCAGTTACCTGATTTGGGGGGATATAGCCCATAACACCAGACAGGTACCAGTTCAGATAACAGTTCAGCTTTAGCTCAGTACCAGTTGACAGTTATCAGTTCTCAGTTATCAGCCACCAGTTCTTAGCATCAGTATCAGTTGACAGTTATCAGTTCTCAGTTATCAGCCACCAGTTCTTAGCGTCAGTATCAGTTGACAGTTATCAGTTCTCAATTATCAGCCACCAGTTCTTAGCGTCAGTATTAGTTGACAGTTATCAGTTACAGTTTCTAGTAACCAGCTATCAGTCATATTACAGTTATTTATCAGTATAGTTCAGCTCAGTCTTCAGGTTCAGATTCAGCTAGACTTCAGCTTATATTCATATCATGTTTAGTACGTTCTTCAGATTTCCAGCTATATTGCTATGCTCCAGCTCATGTTTACATATTTATATTCCAGCCTACAGTTTCATTCAGCTATGACATATTATATGCTCATGCCTTACATACTTGGTACATATCGTACTCACGCCCTTTTCTGGGGCGCTGCGTTTCATGCCGCGCAGGTGCAGATAGATCAATGCTTGGACCACGTTAGTAGGCCATCGATCAGCTATTGGAGTCACTCCGCTTACTCCCGGAGTTACTTATCTTTTGGTATGTATACAGTCAGCCAGTTTGGGTATGGCGGGGTCTTGTCCCGTCCTTTGTATATTCAGTTCAGCACTCTTAGAGGCCTGTAGATATGTCCCTGTGCGGTGCAGTCAGTATGTTATGTATGTCAGCTTATGTTAGCCTTGTCAGCTATTTGCATTGCATACTCCTTATCAACTAGGTTTATGCTTATTCTGTTTATCAGTTATAATGGTTAGCATATTATCAGTAGGATTAGTGATGATCGACACTTAGTGTTGGTCATCCGTCGCGGCCCTAAGTTGGGTTGTGACACCCATCCTGCATCAACATCAACCAAGGCAAAGTCTGAGGCACCAGCCTATACTTCAAACGGTTTGGCCATATTAGGAAGAGCCAAAATCGGGCTACTAGACATAGCCATATTTAAAGCAGCTAAGGCCTTCTCACGCCTTGGGAACCCCTCCCACAGCGTGACCTTCTTCAAAAGTTCAGTAAGGGGCACATCAATCAGGGAATAATCCTTCACGAATTGGCGATAGAAATTGCATAGGCCCAAGAAAGATCTTAGGGACTGAATATCCTTTGGTGGCAACCAATCAGCAATGGTCTGAAATTTCTCATTGTTCGCATTAATTCGTCCCTATTCAACCACATACCCAAGAAAGTCGATCTGCATTTGGGCAAAAGCATATTTCGACGGCTTGGCATATAGTTCGTGATCCCTTAACCTTGTTAAGACCATCTTCAAGTGCACCATATGATCATCCATGCAATTGTTATAGACCACAATGTCATCCAGATAGATATTGTCCTGGTGTGAAAGTAGGAATACCAGCAGGTCCATATGAAGAGTGTGGAGTGGTGAATGATCCTGGAGAACGATGTGCAAGAGACTATCAATGATTAAAATCCCCCATGTGTATAGTGAGCAGGCATCTGCATCTGCAAATACATAGGAGGAACTGAACTAGCCTCTGTAACATAATTATCTGAAGGCATATTGTTATAACTCCCATTATTGTGCTGATATGATCCACTAGATCCATAGCCATTTTCTTTTGTTATGCCTTGAATTTGTTACAATAACCCCTAATGTGTCCCCCTTTTTTTTACAAAAATCAAAATAGTACTAGTTTTTAGGCTTATAAGATGAACTAGTTCTACCATTGGAAGACTCACTAGAACTCTTATCACCAAAGCATGTAATTTTGCTCCCATAAGACTCATTTGACTTGTATGATAATGAATCTGATTTGTTCCCAAGTAAAGCAGCATGTTCTGTTACTTTTAATGCCTGCATTGCATAATTGAGACTTCTATGGCTTTCTTCCTGCATAATCAGGGCATAAGCCTGATTCACAGATTGAACAGGTTGCATCATTAAGATCTGACTATGAGCTCGAGAGTAGGAGTCATTCAGACCCATTAGGAATTGGAACAATCGTTGCACTAAGATATGATCCACAAAAGACTTGGATTCTCACATTACAACTAGGAGGGGAACTAGGGCATCAAACTCATCCCACAGATCACTCAATCTGGAGAAATAGTGCAAAACTAGTGATGTGCCTTGTGATATGAGATTAATTTCACGGTGCAACTGAAAAGTAAGCAATGTTAAATTTGTCAAATTTCTCATTAGAAATATCCCAAACCTTACGTGCATTAGATGCATAAACAATGCCAGTCAACAACTCCTTCGAAACAACATTCATTATCCAGGATAGAACTACATCGTTACATTTCTCCCACTATGCAGCTAGGGTTCCCTCATAATATTCCTTGAGGCATGACCATCAATGAAACCTAATTTGATACGACCTAGCAGAGCGATTTTTACAGAGCGACTCCATAACGTGTGATTATCAATACCTATCAACTGAATTGCAACTAGTGCAACACCAGAAGTATATGACGGAGACAAATACACAAGATGGTTATGATCCAAAGGTCCAGCATCGCGATTCACCTCCGGAGCACCGCCATTAGTTCCTGTAGTGTTCGCTGGAACATCATCTACAATTGCCATGAGAGAATCTTCTACAAGGAAAATTAGGGCTGAAAAATGAAGTGTGGATCAAATCAAAAATTATGCAGAAGCAAAGCAGATTCAGGCGTCGATTAGCTCTGATACAATGTCAAGTTTATGATTTAACCACAGAATCAGCCATGAATTCAAGTCCAGAACTCAAATCTAGAGAGATGAAGTGTACTTAGCTAAGATGAGCTAAAAAGAGGAAGTGAAATGTAGAGAGAAAGAGTTTGAGAAATTATTTCTATTCATTGTGTATCTTTACATGTAACTGATCCTACTTATACTTTCTACTAAGGAAACTTCTTAGCTAAGATAAATTAGTTACAATCACCAACTAACCATTAACCACTAACTAACTATAGTTGACTATTACCTATGGTTAACTAATAACTAACTACTAACTGTCTGCTCAATAGTTTGACTTAGCATGAAAGACAAGTGTACATAGAGGTTGTAGTTGACTGTAAGATAGCATCACATCAGGAATTAAATTTAACTAGGGAACTTGCCTGCGCTCGCGCGGGCTATGTGCGCAATTCCTTACCTATAGTAAAATTATAATTTATATTGTCATGAATTTACTTTTTTTAGTACTCCTATGACTTGCGTTTTTTCAATTGTTATGAGTGAATATTTTCACTACTATTAATAGTAAAAACATGAGGAGTCAATGGCTTCTCCACTTGTAAATCTATATATAGTAATTCTGGTCCATAGGCAGGTAATGTGGCGTAATAAACTCTTTTTCTTATAAACTTACATACTCCTAATTCATAAAGTTGACAATTTTTAATAATCCATAATTTAATTTTTTTTTTCTTAAAAGAAGAATACTCGAAACTAAAGGAAACAAAAAGGTAAAATAGGAAGAAATCAATTGTTCCGATGGGACCAAATTCCTAATTTTTTCTTTCTACAAAAGTGAAAAAGAAAAGCTAAGCTAGGGAACATCTAAATCTAAGGATCCATGTCCAGATTAATAAACCGCATTTCTCTAATATTATGTGTTTGTTAATTTCTTTTTCTCACAGAATTTGATCGAGCAATTTTGAATCTGATTTATCTTTGCTTGCGTAAATAGTTAATGTTTATATGTGTGCGCTCTCCACTTTATATAGTCATACTTTTCTTTCGCAATATTAAGAATGGTACTTGTCATTTTGTGCCTTATGTCTTCTGCAAATCGCCATCCTTTTGTTGCATGATACATGTACTCACATCATCAACATTCATTATACCACTTATATCTATATAGAACTTCACCCTGCTTATATCTATATAAAACTTCATGCAATTAAGTTCCACAAAACTCTTGACATATATTAATTAATGTCTTCTAAAATAATTTTGATTTTACAAAAGCTAGTTAACGAGAACATATAGCCAAACACCAAATAGAAACATATTATAAATGCTAAACAAAGATAATTTTAAGACTGTCACATCAATGGAAGTTAATTAAAGTCAAGAATTAATCCTTATTCTATTCCGGTAAAAAAAAAAAGAGATAAATAATATAACCACAAAATTGTCACGACCCAATTTTCGGGGCCGTGATGGCACTTAAGTGATACATCCTTAGGCGAACCACGAATAATTAAACTGACTCATAATGATAATTTAGATAGAAATATTTCAATAAAATGTAGGTGTAGACATCCACCCGAAATACAGTGTCAATAGAGCATCTACGAATTCTGACATCCGATATATATAATATATAATACAAGATGTAGGAAGCGACTAAATACTAAGGTGGATCAGACGGTATGCCACCGCGAACCATGCGGTTGGCTCACCTCAAGCAAAAATAGCCACAGCCTCGAACGGATCAGATAAGTCCAGCTGTCTGACTAGTAGAAGGATCTGCACATTTAAACAGTAAGTTATGAGCCAAAGCCCAGTAAGATCATCGACAGGCCCGCTAAATTACCCTTTCGGGACAAGTCTTTGATAATGCATAAGCAGATAACGGAAGTACAATCCACACCTTACAGTAACCCATAAACATTACATACGATAATATAATTATACAACAACACAAGCAATAATACGCGAATACATAACATGGTCAATAATATAAAGATACATAATATAGGCAGCATATACAATATTATATTGATACTATGGCATAAGCAATAATATAATTAACACACAGGATAACGATGATATATCTCGCATACCACATAAGTAATGATATACCTAGCACATAGCATAAGCACACACCCGGTGCGGCTTTGTTTATAGGTCATAACGCACCACAGGCCTCTGTCCATGTAAACAACTTTACTTATAGGTCATAACGCACCACAAGCCTCTGTCCCTATAAGTCTCCACATCTAGGTCATAACGCACCACCGGCCTCTGTCCCTAGATGAAATTTCGCTCCTAGGTCATAACGCACCAACGGCCTCTGTCCCTAGAGCATATCAATAATACACCGGCACACAACATCGACTATACACAAGTCACGTTTGTGCTTTCTCCTTTTTGTATAAATATAACGAGTAGTACATAATACTATCTACTAGGCAATGCTAGTCAATTAAGTACTCGACATCTTACTTAGCAAGATCAAATCTTATCCGCAAGCAAAAATAGAGGTCAAGTCTCACTTACCTCAAAATCGGCTCAAGTGGCTAAGGAACGACCTCCTTTCCCAAACGATGTGCCTCCGTAAGACTCCTCTCTGAGCCAAAGAAATAGTGTCGCACTCGTAAGCATGTGAGGGAAGGATTCTAAGCCCTTACGCAATTTAAGAGGGAATTTACCAAAATACCCCCGGGTCGGACGTACCCAAAAACCCGTAAAATTTATGTTTCCGGACTCCCCATACTCCCACGAGTCCAAAAGTACCATTATTGTACATACCCGAGTCCAACTCGGTCATTTTTTCCATTTCACAAATCTAGGGTTCAAACCCTCTTTCCAAGGATCGTCACTTTGATCCTCGGATTAAAGCGTTAAAAATGGGTAAGAATAGTTACCTTGTGTCTAGGAATCATTTTGGTACTTCAAATTCCCCTTGGAATTACTTTTAGAAGCTCAAAACATGAAAATAAAAATGAATGCCCGCCCTAGTATATATAGCAGGCCGCAGCTTTAAAGAGTTGTACCACATGTTGTCCAAATTGTACCTCACTGGACAGCTTTCGGTAAAATACACATAACTTTTCATAAAAATGTCCAAATGATACAAGGTTGGTGGTATTAGAACCACAACTCAAAGAGCTACAACTTTCATGTTTTGACTTTTTTCCAATTCCTTATGGATTGATCTGACAAATTGATTTTTTCCCGGCTGAACAGAAAAAAAAACAGAATCAGCAGCTTTTTGGCTTGCACCAGATCAGCCACTGTTTTTGGGTCCAAACGGGACCCTACGAAGCTCGGAATGACCCCAAAATTTGTACAAAAGTCATACAAGACTTGTGTGACATGCTCGTCAAGACGAAACTCAATTCGGATCTCTAGAACTCAAAAAGTGGGTCCCACGGGAAAGGGTCAAATTTCGACTTTCGCCAAAATAGCGAATTTTAATCAAACGACCCCGGAATCCAAATTCGAAAGTTGCTACAAGTCACAAATGACGATACGAACCTAACGGAACCCTCAGATCTCTCATTGGAGTTCGTTTACTCAAATCGAGCTCGAAAACCTCTTTTAACCTTTTTAAACTTCCGCAACGGAGACTTTTTCAAAAGTCCTATCAAACGAGGTCCGTTTTCACTTCTGAAGGTTGCTAAGGTTGCTACAGGTCATAAATTACCATACGAACCTAACGCAACTTTCAGATTACACATCAGAGCTCATTTGCTCAAATCGAGCTCCGAAACCTCTTTTAGCCTTAACGAATATCTGAAACGGATGTCTTTCTCCGATACCTATCTAACAAAGTTCGTTTTAGCTAAAAAATTTCAGACATGTCATAATGGACCTTACGGAGCTTTTGGGATTTTCGACACGCAAATCGAGGTCCCGATTCCCGAAACGACTATTTGAGGTCGTTACAAAAATAAAGCAAGGAAATGAGGTCGAGAATGACAATCATTAAGCCCCATAACAAACCATAAGTTTCTCCAAAATTCGATAAAGCAGCGATGAACATGGCCAACCATCAGTGGCGTAGCCAGAAAATTTAGTAAGATTGTTCAAGATTTAAACATATCAAATTTGTTCTAGATTTAAACATATCAAATAACAAAATTTTCGAGTGTTGCTATTGATGTTTGATTCAACCGAATAGTTTATAATTTTTATTTTTTTCCAGTTGTGTTGCCTTAAAAGTACACATACTATTTTATAAATTAAAAACTATCAAATTGATGGAGTTTGGTATTATAAATACAGATCACACATTCAAATGGAATAACATAACATTGATTTATCTATTATATATTTAGGCTTAAATTATTTTTCATTCAATTTTTAATTAATACTTTTGGCAAGATCTCGTACATTTACTTAGGATGTTTTTAAAAAAAGGTACAGTTAGGTGCACAAAGCATCTCGTGTTCATGTAGGATCCGAAATTTAAAGTATTATATTACTCAATAAGGATTTTATTTGATTTTGAGTCATATAATAAGGCTTCTTTGAAGTAATGAACTTCTATATAAAATTTATCAAAATAACAAACTGAATAAGATTAAAAAAGAATGGATGAAATACTACCAGGTAGTATTAATTAATTTAAGCGTTAATGACTTAATGGTTTGGACGCCTTTATTTAAGCGTTAATGGCTGAATTCTTTGGAAGCCTTTCCCAATTTTATTCCCTAAGGGACCACATAGTAGTTAGATATTTTATCATTTAAAATTAGAGTAGCAGAGTAGTCAGCAAAAAAAGAAAGCGTCAACCCAAATTCGATCCAGGCAGCTTCATCTCTTTTCGTACGCATCCCGACCGCTGAAGCAAAGTATCATCTAGTACCAAGGTTGTTCAAACTATTACATATACACATTTCTAACAGAATTTAACTTATATACACGATATAATTTTTCGGCGAATGTTGTTCGCCTGACCACCCTTACTTGGCTGTAGCTCCGCCCCTGCCAACCGTAATGGCTAATAAATCAAAGCCATTTCAGAGAACCATCCAAGATCTTTCCGGGATCGAATGCCGTCACGAAATAGTTTAATTGCACCTGAGATATGCCTAAACTAACAAACCGTAGGAAAGGGAGAACTATGGCGAATATAATTTTTATGTGGAGAACAAAGTAACTCTTTATACTTGTGTTTGAGGAGAGTGAAATGGCTTGGAGAAGAAAATTTAGATCTACAAGTAATATAAAATTGATTTGTCAATCATCATGTAACTGAAATGAACGTAAAGGACTATTGATTGGTCTTAAATCAAATGCAAACGGTAGCCAAGAGCCCAAGAATAATGACCTGATAAATGCATAGCATAAAATGCAGTATTGATTGTGTCTGGAATTCAAACATCCATTAGGATGTGAGGAAAAACAAAGGGAAAACAAATTGTATATTTCTTCACATTTTGAAGTGATATATAGATATAGATATAGATTTTTGAAATTTGTGTTGATATAACTTGCCTCATAGTACAAAGAATTAAGAGAAAAAGGAGAAAAAAAGGCACTTATAGTCTTTCTTGTAGAGTATGTGCTTCCTTTCAGGCAATGCAACTGATCAAGTGGATTGATACGAATTTAATTGCTGGAGACAGTAGGAATATTATCTGTTCATCATCTACTTTCAGTTGTATATATGCTACCCTTTGCAAATTGGTTGTGGTTGCTTTGCTTTCGCTGTTTGTTGGTGGCTCAAATCTTCCATCCAATTTGCAGAAATTATACTAAAATGTAAGCTCATCCCTGTTAGGCAGAAATTTCTTTGATAGTATAGTATGTCTTTGGTCAATCTCGAATTTTCTGTTGATCCTGAAGGTTGTCATGGGAAAAGGTTGTGTTAGACGCCAAGACTCCTCTAACATTGAAATTTTGTGTTGGTCAAACTTTTCAATTCTTTTTTACGTTTTCCTTTAAAGTCAGTCGATTTAAATTCTGGATTAGCACTTAAGTCTACTTTCCACTCAGTGCTTCATGCAATCAATATGCTTAGAAATTAAAAGAATCCGTATGTCTACCAAACATATAATCCTTCTTCTATTCAAAGATTTCCTTTACTGATTTCTCCTAGTACCGGATATACATATAATCCTTCTATTCTTTCTTCTCAGACTACCTTTTGTCCTTGTGCGAGGCAGCAAAGGATTCCTTCACCATGTGGAAATTTTTGTGAGTTCACCACCCGATTCTCAAATTCATCTTCAATGCAGATTCCAGAGTTTGCAGAAAATTAGCCCCCGTTTGTTTATAGTTTTTGGGCAGTTTTTTGGATCAATTTTTGGGGATTTTTTTGGGAAAAAAATGTTTGTTTATAAAATTTGACAAGTTTTCAAATCCAAGATCCCAAATTCAACCAGTTTTTGGGAATTTTTGGAAAAAAAATTTTCCACTCAAACTTAACTTTTTTTTCAAGTAAAATGTATGTCCAAACGTAACTTCAAATTCCAAATTTTCCTTTTCAACTCAACCTCAAAAACTCAAATTCCCAAGTTTTAACCAAATCTATGTCCAAAGGCTAGCTTAACTTGTCTATTACACCATGGTTGTGGACAATTACTAAAACTGAAGATTTGCTTTAGAAAAGAGTGGTATACACAATGATAGTATAAGTTTTCAATCTGATACATATCATAAGGGATGATGGTCGACAGAAACAATAGGTTTTTGTAACAAAAAAGCTGTAAGAATAACACTATAATTTGGTTGTGCGTGTGTCTCCAAAATAATAGTGTCTATTAACCACCGACAAATCAATCATTTGGGCTACAGGGCGCCTATCAGATGTGAACATTGGCAGCTTCAACCTCCCTTGTCAATGTTGTGGAAACGTCCAATCAATAAAAATGACTAATACATTTGTATAGTTGAAAGTATAATCGACTCTGCACCAGCACAAATCGCTAAACCTGACCTTGGGGGGTCCTGAATATATACAAGTCGCCTGTTTCCCCCAGACGGGAGAACATTTTGTCCCAGTGAGCACTTCTTTAGTAAAGTTTCAATCCACGTGCTATTCGAACCATGTGCATGACAATACCTCCAGAATGTCCCAAGCTGAACTCCAAGGAGATAAAGGAACCAAGTAATTGTGTTCAAACTTTGCTATCTATGGGTTTTCTCACATATACAGCCAGGAAGGGAATTTGCATAAAAGCTCTCTTCCAGCTTTGGGAGTTCACCTGGCTCCCTCATATAAGGAGCCCCATCACGAGTCTCATGAAGCTTCTTTACTTTGGAGCTGAACTTCTTCCACGAAATCTTACCATCATCGAGTTCATCAACTAGCTTCACGAAATTCATCCTGCAAATAGGATGATTAGATGCAAAAAGTTAGGCTGAAAAAAGTACCTTAAATTTGGGAATATTGCATTTTCATACTTTTAACAACAGAAAATCTGTCTTTACCAGATAGGGATTGGCTGATAACAAGTGTAATTACCTGTCTGGATTGATAGTCTTCATGAAGTTTTCAAAGCGCCTATGACCTTGTACTGCCTTAGCCATATTTCCATCATAGGTATAAAGGAAAACAACACTCTGAAGAGCAACGACATAGTCTAAACCAGCCAACATGTTTTGGTGATTCTTGAAAGGATTCAATTCTTCCTCTGTTGAAAGAGTTGAATGGGAATAGATGTTTGGGAAATTCTCCAGAAGAGGTTCCATGCTTCCATTCCCATAGGCTTTACCAGCCACCAAGTAAATCCTGGTGCTGGATGGGAATCCCAGCCCCTTAAGCAGAAGGGCAGTCTCCCTGGGGGTCAAAGGGCACCCACCAAGCTTTCTTCTTTCAGCACCATCAATTTCCTTTTCCTTCCAATGGCTGACCTCATAACGCATCCTCCGGAGTTCTTCATCCTCCTCTGCTGTTAAATTATGACTGCAGCCTGTAAAAGCAAGCATATCCTTCTCATACCTGCAAGTAGCATAGTGAACTAATAATATTGAAAAGGTTCAGAAACATTTATTCCAGCAGGAACAAGAAAACCACTTGATAGAAAATGCCTCAGCTAAGATAACACATCGACAGTAAAGTTTGTGCAGTTATTACTGATGACTTTAAATAACCATCAGATAATTTATCTGATATTTGAAACCTTCACAGCTACTTTGTTCCAAAAAGTTTGGTCACAGTCGTTGCATTAACAGTGCAATTTTCATATAAGATGAGAAAGTAAAACTCAGATAGCTACGTCCATGTAAAGCATCAAATTATGAATACTGACCCAGGAAAAATAATACTATAAACTTTCTTGGCTGGTACGAAATTAATATAAACTTATTAGAGAACTTCGTGGACTGATTCATTTACAGCGGTATAGGGAGAGCTAACAAATGCTACATAATAATACAGAGATGATGTGGTTTAATTGCCACTTTTTAATGTATCTATAATCAATTGCAAAGAAGAAATCGAGATATGGTAACATCAACTGCCCTGATCCTTCAAATGAAAAAGTCGCATTAATAATTTCCCTCTTCTTTATCCTTAGGGATGTTTGACTTGCACTATGTTCATTTATGACCCCTTCCATTAATCAAAAGCAACGACAGAACAATATAGAGTTGAACGTCACTAGCTCTAACAGCTACGAGAGAAAAAGATGACTACCACAACTGACCTTAAATGGAGAGCAAGATAAGGATTTCCATCTTGTCGCATCCTTGAAACCAGAATCCTACCCAAATTCTCAATGGGGGCTGAATATTTTAATGCTCGGTAATTTACACGGCATCTCAGCTTCTGAATAGAATTGGAAATCCCGTTGTTGGCTATCCGAGAATCAGTATGAGTAATATACATTACTTTGTGCTGCTTCAGAAGAGGGAGGACCTCTGATTTATAATAACTAACCTGATCAAATGATTGAAGCATGTAAGTATGGCAGGATACTACCCATCACCACACAATAACATCGGAATCCATTGTCAGTTTCACAGTTCACTCAAAGGAGTACAGCCATGTCAAAAATACACAAAAACACACACACACACACACAAATAAGAGCCCTTGTTCTTGCACCTTCTATTAAAAAGTAAAGACTTAACCTTGGACCAAGATATTGGTGTTTTATTAAAAGGCTCAATTCCAGCAAGTTCTGGTGGTAATGTCTCAACAATGTGGATGTCATCCTTCAAAGTTTCAATAAAGTGCTGCCAATCGAAAAGATCCTTAAAGCCACTGCATTGATGAAACAACGAATCAAGGAGAACCAAGTCAGCAAAAACATCTATAGGATGACTTAAATTAAACATGAGAATAAAGATGTAAAGTATCTGCGACTACGACAAAATCATAAGCTCTTTGTTTATTTTATTGCATGAGAGGAAGGGGGGGGGGGGGGGGGGGGGGGGATGTTGCAGACCCATAATGAATAATCAAAATTTTCCATATCTACCCGTTTAAGTTTTCAGATGACGTACAATTTAACATAGCATTAAAGCAAGCAAAGGATCTCAACTCGAGACGCATTGCCACCCCAAAAAAAAAAAAAAAAGGAAGAAGAAGTACTTCACATGCTAGCTACGAGGAAAGGAAAAATCAGACCCGCGCATGAGGCCGTATCTCATAAACCTAAATAAATAAAATGTATCTCCTCTAATAGTTTTAAGACTTCTACAAGAGATACGTTCACAACTTCACATAATTCAGCAAGTGAATTGACAGCACAGGGGGGAGGGGGGATTGTAGATATCTAAGCACAAATTAAGGTGGCAAAGCAATCTTAAGAAGATATAAGCCAATCTTAACTCTGAGCAGATGGTGGTTTAGCTTCATAAGTAAAGATGGCCTGACCTTCAACTATAACTGCCTTAAAATATGCATACGCGCACAATATATATATACACCTACACAAATATACACCCTGAGCACAAGTCGTTAACTAACAAAAAAAGAAAAGTAACCATATATTTAGAAGCCCAAGGATGATACTCTTCCAACTTCGGCAACGTCATGTGTCTCATAGGAGATCCTCAAAAAAATTAAATGGCGATGTGTAAGTTTGTTTTCTGTTTTGGTCCCAGGTTATAGATCGAGTCGCCTGTGTTTTCTTTGAAAAGCCTATTTTGAATAATAATTTAGCTCGTTAAATGGATACATAAATCTTGTTCACTGAAGAGAGAACTCTAATCTCTTGTTTTTGTTGAATTATGACTTTAGGGTTTTACACCCCCCCAACAACCCCCTTTAAAAGGGAGTCTATTAATAGCAATAAACCCTAACCCTTAAAGAACTGTGATTTTAAATCCTAATCTAGAATAATAAAAATAGCAAAACTAAAAGCTAAAATACTAGATCCTATACATGCCTATTAGAGGTCCGTAACATTACTCTCCTCCTAGGGAACAAGCTTGTACTCAAGCTCAAAACCTGAAAATGACGACAACTATCCACATCCTCTCCTTTATTCCTCACTTGTATTGGTCTCAGTGTCTTTCAATTCTAGCAAAAATAATTTCTTACACTAATGAGTTGTCACATAGGTACAAACAACAACAACATACCCAGTATATCCCACAAGTGAGGTCTGGCGAGGGTGGGATGTACGCAGACCTTACCCCACCAAGGTGGAGAAGCCGTTTCCAATAAACCCTCGGCTAGAAAAATAAAGATACTTTAGAAAAATACATAGAAAATCAAGACGGCAATATAATGCTAGAAAGAAAGATAACGCTAAAGCATATCCAAATAAACAAATAAGAATAGAAGATATAAAGGTGAAGACTAAGAAGTAAATCGTTTATATACATATAATACTGCATCTAACAAGAGCCCATACACTCGACTACTACCTACCCTTCTATCATAATCCTCGACCTCCATGCTTTTCTATCTAAGGTCATGTCCTCGATGATATGGATCTAGGTCATGTCTTGTCGAATCACTTCAACTCAGTTCTTCTTCGGTCTACCTCTGCTTCTCTGTAGACCTAGCACTGCCAACCTCTCACACCTCCTTACCGGAGCATCAACACTCCTCCTCCTCACGTGACCGAACCATCGCAACCTCGTTTCTCGCATCTTCTTAGAAACTGGGGCCACGCCCACCTTGTCACGAATGACTTCATTCTTAATCTTATCCATCATGATGTGACCACATACCCACCTAAGCATTCTCATTTATGTCACGCTCATCTTCTGAATGTGCGAGTTCTTGACTGGCCAACACTCTGTCCCACACAACATAGCTGGTCTAACGACCACTCTATAGAAAATTAGAAATTATCTTTAAGCTTAAGCGGCACACTCTTATCACACAGAACACCGGATACAAGCCTCCACTTCATCCAACCTACTCTTATACGGTGAGTGATATCATCATCAATTTCTCCATTACATTGGATGATTGAGCCAAGATATCGGAAGCTTCCTTTCTTAGGAATAACTTGAGAATGAAGCCTCACTTCCATATCTGACTCATCAGAGGTGTTACTAAACTTGCATTCCATGTACTCTGTTTTCGTCCTGCTTAGCCTGAAGTCTTTAGACTCTAAAGTCAACCTCCACACCTCCAACTTCTCATTGACATCCGAGCGTGTCTCATCCACCAACAATATATCATCCGCAAATAACATACACCAGATCACTTCTCCTTGAATACTCCGAGTCAATTCATCCATCATCAGGGCAAATAAAAATAGGCTAAGTGCTGATCCTTGATGCAGCCCTACCTCGACCGGGAAGTGATCCGCAAATAACATGCACCACGGCACTTCTACTTGAATACTCTGTGTCAATTAATCCATCACCAGGGCAAATAAAAATGGGCTAAGTGCTGATCCTTGATGCAGCCATACTTCGTCCGGGAAGTGCTCTGAATCTCCTCTCATTGTCCTCACTCGAGTCTTAGCCCCTTTGTACATATCTTTGATCGCTCTAATGTATGCCACGGGAACCTCTTTAGATTCCAGGCATCTCCACAACACCTCCTTAGGGACCTTGTCATAAGCTTTTTCTAGGTCAATGAACACCATATGTAAGTATACAGTACGTAGCATAGCCTTTACCCTGCACTCAGCTATCCCTGCCCGAGTTAACTTTCTAATGACGGAATTTGGTCCCATGTTTGTTGTTTTACCCTACTTAATTGGTCTGTGATACCTGCAACTTCTACAAAATCAAGCCAGATTGAATCATCTAGCCCGTTGTAAACAAGCTAAGATGTTGAT
The DNA here is from genome assembly GCA_029990175.1 of Petunia secreta. Classification (NCBI taxonomy): domain Eukaryota; kingdom Viridiplantae; phylum Streptophyta; class Magnoliopsida; order Solanales; family Solanaceae; genus Petunia; species Petunia secreta. The sequence continues at coordinate 27,882,049 of JARKIP010000003.1, forward strand.
CAACTCTCATATATCTACTAGCCCTTGCCAAGGGTTCTTGAAATCAGAATTGATAAATCAGTTAAGGCATGCATGTTACGGATCTACAGTTGGAAAGGGATATGTAACATGCATCCCTCAACTGATCGGTCTTAATCCCAGACCCATGCTTCCTTTCATCAATTGGCGCCACTCTTTCTCCTATGGTGAACACAGTTATGTAATGTCTATCAAGAGAAGTTGCTAAAAAGAGTAGTATCCCCAGTCAAAAAATGATAATGTAACTGTAAATACCTGATTAAAATGTGGGATTGACGAACATTAACATCACTTGCATATTGGTCATAGGTCTATCCCATAGACAAGGATGACTACTGCTTTGCCTTTAAACTAAAAAGACTCTCTTAAAGACCATCAGACAATGGATTCACTCTAGTTCATCCCTCCTCCAACGATTTGCGGTAACTTTGAGAATGAGATTACAAACTTGAAGTCTATAAATAGGCTTCCCCAAACTATAGAGGAGTTCCATCTAGCCCCATACACCTTTATGCTTTTGATATCACATAGAAAATGTAATCATATAAGAACCATCTTCTTCTTCTTTTTTCTTCATTTACTTGGTCTTGAAAATTTCTCTCTTGAAGCTAGAGGCATTAACTTGCTAGCACACAAGTGTCCCAACTTGGAACCATCCCCAACCATGGAACTGAGAATCATCTAAAGATTAAAGCTTCTCCTTCAAAATTAACTAATACACCTGCCAAAGATGGCCTATTTACAGTTGAGTCCCTGACTAGTCGTATGCTCTAGACATGAGAAACTGCATCCTAGGTAGAAGCACCTGCTACCACACTCCTGAACCTAGGTTCGATGTAGTTCTTTGATGCTAGACTTTCTGCCCATTCAGAGAGGCACAATACTTCATAGTTTCGAGTTCTGAATATGGATGACAATGAGCTTTTTTCATAAAGATTATACTTCAAAAGTACAATAAAAGTCTCAGAATGAACTCCATTACAGCCTATTCATCAACGATCTTTAGAAGCTTATCCAACTATGGAGACAACTAATGTGAGGGTGCAAGAATGACTAGTCATTCAGTAACACATTACACAAAAGGAACAACGAGCTAATAGAAACTACTAAAATCCGACACAGACAAGCTGATAATGACAGAACAGTCCAACACACACATTACATATAACTTTGGCTATTTATACTAAAAAATGCACTGTAGGCGGTGGGTATCTTTCATTACTTCAGTCATATCAAAACCCAAAGCAAAATAACCATTTCAAAGGTGCTCGCGATCAGTATTTCTTTAAAGGCAAAAAAGCATTAAAAAGTGACAAGCTCCATGGGGCTTGAAGCGAAAAGTGTGATATCAAAAAAAAAAAAAAAATGAATTTAGTATCATAATATCTAAGTACAATCAATACAACTAACTTTCAACATCCCAAACTAAAGTAATATTGATACCAATCCAACTCCTAAAATTTGAGATTCAAAAACAGGCCGCTTCTCCTTGGAATTTATTTGTGTGCTATTGTTTGAAGCGCACACTACCCTAAAACGCAGGGCTTTATCTACGAAGTGACAAACTCTTGCTTCACGTCTAAGCAATGAAGCGATGGCTTTTAGTAACATTGCTAGTGATGATCTACTGAACATGAATTCAAAGAGGTGGTAAAAGCAGAGCACCTTTCATCTGCCCAGTAGGATGTATGATCAAGAGATGGAAGTACTAGTGTTGCCTTCATCATTTTAGCAACAGCTACCATATCACAGATCTGCATTCTAGAAATATTTGTTTATCAGATGGAGGTTATAGGAATCTTTAAAGAAAGGAATTGAAGCATGAAACCTATAACAACCAGACCCCAAATCTCATCTGATTTAAGCCACCATTTGCATTTATCAGAAGGTAACCATTTGTGTTTCCATCTATCACTGCCAAGAAAAAGAAAATAAAGGATGAGCGAAAGGTATAAACAGTAACAGGCGGAATAAAAATGAATTTCGACGGTTCAGAAGTTTACGTTTCTGACTCCGTGTCCGCTCGATGCACTGAGTGAAATTTTCACTATTGGGTTTCAACCATATTTCTGAATACTGAACAGGAAGAAGAAAACAACATTTAGATGTGATGCTTTCTCAAGCACATTCCTAGTCTTGACAAGTTGGATAATTTGTGAGTGGACTTACATGTAGCATGCTGTTCTGGCTACCAACCACACCTGATGCAACCATACTTAGAGTCTGTTCCATATGATTTTGTTCTCCACTATTTTTGATATCTCCTTCCATATTTCTGTAGCCATGAGAAGTTTGATCCCTTGGATTTTGCTGATTGACCAGTGAGTCATATGAATCCTGTTAGGCAATGTTAATCAGTACAAAAAAACATAACTTCACTGCAGCAATTACTCTAGATACTACTAATGCAGAACAGCAAAATTGTCAGTTGTTCTTTTATAACTAAGAGGCCTGACTAATGAAGAAACTCGAGAATTAAAAGTTAATACAACCCAAGGCTGTTCCTTCATTCTCTACGTAATTACATGATTTACATAACGCCTGATATTTTATTTCATCGCTGTCATGTGAAACTCTCTTCAAAGAAGAACACACATTGTAGCGTGTGAATTGTTCAATAGATACGTTCATAACATGTCTTTTGAACAACCAACCAAAATTAAAGTTTTACCAAAGGCAAATATCTGGACAACATACTGCAAATGGCCAGAAAAACAACCAATGGAAAAAGATTTACCACTATGAAGAAACAAATGCCTCCAGACGCAGGGGCACAGCTAGAGCATTGGTTACAAGTTTGGCCGAATAGTATAACTTTGGTCTAAATCTTATATTTATCTTAAGATACTCACTGACTATGTACAAATTATTAATTTAGAGTCTAGTAACTTAGAAAGACTAGAATCCCAAACACATAAGCTTCAAATTCATGCTCACATAAAATCTATGTACTTTACGAATAGGAGGAACAAAATAGAGGAAAATAAATCGATATTGAATGATTCAGATCAGAACTAAGTAGTGAATATTAAGTTGCAACTGATCCTAAAAACAAGTAAACATGATTCAAGAATCTCATTAAAAAAATCAACCTGAGTATACGTAACTCTATCAATAGCAGATCCAAACCAACCATAAGCACAAAACTTAACAACACCCAAAAACAAGCACAAGCCACAAAACAACAAGAACATCCAGTGCCCCAACTTCTTCTTCCCTTTCAATTCGAATCCAAACCCAACAAAATCCACACTCAAATTTTTCCTCAAATGCACCCTTTGAATTACATTACTCAAATGGGTTTGTTTCTTTTCCACTAAAATCTCATCAGCAAGATTGGCATGTGTTTCAGATCTGGGTGAGTTGAGTACATCAATCTCATGATGAGTATTCAAAGTAGAGCTAGTAGTACTAGTATTATTGGTGCGCTTGAAAGAGTGGGCTCTACGAGTCATGGGTCCTGAGAATCGTGGGCTATTGACCCGCTGTGGAGCGCCATCTGTAGCGGTGCTGTGGTGGTGGCTCTGGTGATTGTTATGGTGATGCCCCATTACTATTAGATGTAGTGAGCTTTATGTGGATATTGAGATGATTGGCATTAATGGAGAGAAAGTGGTGGATAGAAGAAATACAAAAGGGCTCTTTCTTCACTATTAGTAAAAAAAAAAAAAGGAGGGCATACTTTTTAGTAATCTTTTTTAAATTGTTGCCTCTCAGAGCCGCCATTTTCAACTACTTCTCAGGTCCTTACAAAATGCGGATGAATACATCACCCACCCCCCTTTTGTTTTTTTAAATTATCTGCATATTTGTTAAACTATTTTGGCTTTGTTCAAAAAAAGAAAATACTTTCAGATTGAGATCCAATTTTCATCCTTCTTGATCGGATAAAATAGGTATAAGTTTCGTTTTCAAGAGTTAGTTTATTTTTTCCTAAATAAAGTAAGTATTTACATAGTTAGATATTTCAGCAGGTTATTAAATTAGAAATATTACACAAGTTAGTTCAAATTTCTAAATAAGGACATGTACAAATAATAAAAGATCGAGTTATGGTATGGGCATTATAACTTCTGGAGCTTTTCTCATAAGTCTAGTGATTCATGACATCAAATGATTATACAAAAATAACAAAGTGTCTAATAAATATTTAGAAGCAATATTGGAATAAAGTTAAGTATTTATTCTTCAATAGAAAATGAAAAGATGGATTATTTTTCATATTCTTATTTTCTCGAGCTTAAACTGCTTAATAATTAGAGAACAATTTTTCTTATCGTCTGACAATTTTTATGCATAATGAAACATTCTTTCTATAAAATCCGAGTAATCATTATGATAAACTCCACTTTCTTGTTTGTGATAATTGTATGACTTTTTAGGCTATCTTTGGTCTACTATGGATTTTAAAATAAATTGTTTTTTCTTAATTAAAGTTACTATGTATGTGATTGTAAAGTAAGTTAAGAAAATAGGGACAATTCAAATCACGTTGACCTCCCCTTTAACTTTTACATATTTTTCAATAATAAACATTACTTATTAATTTCTTTAAGGAGAGAAAATGAGTAGTTATCTCTTTAAGAAGTTTTCTGAAATTATAAGATAAAATATTTTACATTTATATATTATCTTCTATTTCTACTTTAGCAAAATCAGACGACGTATAGAAAACTATATGTGCAGTATAATATAAGTACTTAATCAGTACAGGTTAATTCAAAGAAAAGAAGTAAAAAGGACTAAAATTGACTCAAATTGTAGGTCACTGACTCGCTATCTAGCCTTTTTAAAAGTATATTACTAACATGATTTTTCCAATTTGTTATTACCATCATTGTCCAGCTATTGACAGCAAATGACAAGTAATTTAAAAAGATAAGTACAGTTCTTGACTTCTTGTGGCTTTTCAACTAAGCTAACGTTTGGACATAGATTTGAAAAATACTTTCTGGGTGAAGTTTGATATGAAAATGAAAAAGTGTTTGGACATATTTTTTGGGAACAAACTTTTTGGCTCAAAAAAGCCTTTGAACTTTTATGACAATGAAATTTGAAATGTAAATATTAGCTAGCGTTTGGACATATATTTGGTTGAAACTTGAGAATTTGAGTTTTTGGATTTGAGTTGAAAAATAATTTTTGGAACTTGAAGTTGTGTTTGGACATAGAATTTACTTGAAAAAATAGTTGAAGTTTTGTGAGTAGTTTTTCAAATTTCTCAAAAACTGCCCAAAAACAGCCTTTGAGCACTTTTTGAGTTTTTGGACTTTTTGGGAGAAGTTTTGATGAAATAGCATAAACAAACAGTTTTTCTCCCAAAAAGTCCCAAAAAATGTCCCCAAAAACTATAAACAAACGGGGGCTTAGTTTTTGGCTCAAAAAGAACCTTTGAGCTCTATTTGACTTTTTGGGAGTTTTTGGGAGAAGTTTTGCTCAAATAGCATAAACAAATAGTTTTTCTCCCAAAAACTCCCAAAATGTGTTTCCAAAAAATGTAAACAAACGGGGGCTAAAGAAACTTGAACTAAATTTCCAAGTTAAATGCTTCGATGTGTCGAGTTCTACATCGGTTGGGGTTTGGATTATTTCTCTCCTTATATAATTAGATTTTTTTATATATATACACAAACCTACATCCCTATGTTACAAAAAATAGCAACATTATACAAATTACATCACGTAGCAATATTTTTCTTAGCATATTTCATTTTTCTATTACCACTCCCTTCCGTTGAAATTTCTCAACCCAACCCCCACCACAACTACCCTCCCCTATTTCCACCGGTCGCCAGAGCTCTGCCGTCGGTCGCCGTCTACCACCACCATCTCGACAAGACTCATACCTTCTCAGACTCGGGTGACCCTCCTTTCTTCATATTTGATTTCAATTTCCCCAAAAAGTGCTTGAATTGTTGTAGATCGAAGGTTTTAAATCGGACAAACCCTAACTCCGGCGAACTTTAGCCAACTCCGGTCAACCCATACATTGGCGAGCTCGTCTCAGTCTCCTCTTTCATATTCTCATTCTCATTTCTCTTAAACACCTCTCATTTTAATTGAATTGGACCGGTAGTTTGGGGGTTTCTTTTAGCCTTCCATTTTGGTCCTTGTTTTCAGTCATGGTGGTGCTATAGCGGCTGAAAACGATGCAAACCATGTATGTTGTTAACTGTTGGTCTGAAGAACCACGAACATTAGCAACCTAGGATAGGCGCGTGAGGATCTCCACTGCAACATCATTTTTGCCTTCGGATATTGCTGTTGCTGCTTCATTAATTGACTGCTTGGGATAAGAAAATGGTGGTGACATAGCTCTAGGTTGTGAATAATCATGTAATGTTCTGTTATAGTTTAGCTTGATTGCCTGTAAAATCATGTTAATTCCGTCTAGTGAAAATTGGTCTAACTATGAGATTGTTATCTAGCTGAAACAGTGCAGATACAGCAAGATACAGTTAGATACGGTGTAAAAATGGTGCAGATACAGCGAGATACAATGCTGAAACAGTCTGAAATAGCTAGTGAAAAGGTCAATTTTTATATTTGGGGTTTGGTTTTTCTGCAAGAGTTTGTAAAAGGGCGTGTGTTTATTGATGTTATTTGTAGTTTGGATACTAAAAAGAGCAATCTTGATAATAAAAAACAGATTTTTGTAAGTAAATTTTATTTTGATGCTACTCCGCCTCAATTTCACTGAAACATCACTGAAATAATCTGAAACAGCAGTTGAAACATCTGAAGTGGCGCTGAAAGAATCTGAAACAATGTTGAAACAGTTCTGAAACAGCGCTGAAACAGACTGAAAATAGTGCTAATATAGTTTGAAACAACTATAGAAATAGTCTGAAAACAAAATGTAAGAAATAGTGTGAAATAATGCAAAAAAGGGTGAAATAATTTAAAAACAGTGCTGAAACAGTCTGAAACGATGCTGAAACAATCTGAAACGGCTAGAAAAATAGTCTGAAATAAAATGTAAAAATTAGTGTGAAACAACACAAAAAAGAGTGAAATAGTTTTAAAACAGTGAGAAACAACGCACAAATAGGATAAAAAAATATTGAACAGTCTAGAAACAACTAGATACAATTCAGAAACATTCGAGATACAGTGAGATACGAGATGGTTGGTATTTGAGATACAACGAGATACAACAAGATACGAGGTGGTTGGTAGTTGAGATACAGCGAGATACGATGTGGTTTGGGAGAGTAGGAAGAAAAGTGAAATTAAGGGAAATGGGAGGAAGAATGTAAGGATTTCCGATGTTATGTGGGAAATAGGAGGAAGAATGTAAGGTTTTACTATGTTGTGTTGCGCTTTACTATGTTTTGTAATTAACTTTTTCTTTCCTCTATATTAGGTAATTTTGCTAAAATATTGCTATATTTTATAAATAACTTCTAAAAAGTGTACTTCTATGTAAAAATTCCTATATAATTTTAGGCAATCTTTATCTTTTTGAGCTAGGTTGAATTGGGAGAATTGCAAAACTATGACACCATAGGTAGGTTTTACAAAAATGTCCTTCACTATCTTTAATGAATAAATTCCAGAAGAAAATACCACTACGAAATCTTATAATGATGCCCGCACCCGCCCTCCATTTCTCATAAGTGCTGCCTTACTTAGGCAACACCTGCCTTTTAATATCTTCCTAGATTCTCCTAGATAACTTGAAGTGCTGTCTCGGTAGCACTTGCCCCTTCAATCTCTTCCCACATTCTCGCAAGCAACACTTGCCCTTTGATATTTTTCGAAGACAAGCTACTTGTCAATTCATAACTTAAACTGTTTCCTCCTGGTGAAATGGAGGTCATTTTGCTAAAACATTCTTAAATGGGTCAAAAGAGAAGCACCAAGCATTTGTGAGGCTACGTGATGAAATTTTTTGGATTGAGTTAGGCTAGCCCGTCTGTGATATTCTATTGTTCGACTTCCCATTTTATATTGTCCATGCCTCGGTGTTGAGTCCCATATCGATTGGGACTTGGATATTTCTCTCTTTATATGATTTTAGACGATCTTTGCTAGATTTTGGGGGTTTGAGTTAGGTCCAATGTCTATTTTCTTTTAACACAATACAAAAATGTGAACCCCTTTCACGAGTTGAACTGGAACCTACTCAAAATTTTAAAATTTTGACAATACTAGCAGATAGTAGATTTTATAAATTGTACACCTTTCGTTAGACCTACATATTTAATTAAAAGGGGAGTTCTGACTACTTGTTGTATTGGGTGAAAGTTCACTCGCTTATGTGGCACCTCGGGTACGCGATTAGAACTGAGCTTATGCAAAGATACGAGAAAAGATCGAGAGACGAGTTCCTTGACTCCCGAGGTAAATCACCGAGATCAAGTCACAAGGCAAGACTCGAGGAGATCCAAACTCGAACACCAGAAGACTAACCTCCCCGAGGCAAGTGGCCTAGACCTCGGGAAGCGGTTACATTTCAGAATAAGAGGAGCTTTGTAATGGTCGACCATTAACTCAGCATTCAATGAGATAATCATAGGTCAGCCATGATAAGAACATGGAAAGTGGGCACTTATTACCTAATTAATACATTAATTACCATTGTATTTACTAGCGTTGTATCTAACTTGCAAGATCATCCAGAAATACATATTACTACTATATTTTCTCACTATTCTTATATTCTTGTCTTTATCATTTGTTATCTAAAATCAATCCGCAACCTTGATACGATAAATTTCTTGTTAACCATGTTTATGCCTAAATTTGTACGTCTAGGTTAAATAATTAATTATAAATGAGGTCACAAGCAATACGGTAAATTACGATGGAAAAAGTAAATAGATACAATGAAAACAAAGACAAGTAATTAAGCAAGAAATAATAGAGAAAGCAAAGTAATTTTTATTCCTTTAGAGTAGCCGACTTCGATGGCAAATTGTGTGTTGTGTACAATACAATGTAAATAGGGGTATTTATAGAGTGATACTCAATCCTAAATAAGGTAAAATACAAGTACTAATACAACTCAAGGCGGTGGTATACAAAACCCTAACTAGGAGACTGTAAACCTTAGGTGGCGGGATGTGTGCTCTGCGCCCTATGACCAAACCGTCTAAACGGTCGTTGGCTCTAGGAGAAGGCGTATATCCTCAGTGCCCTTGTGACTTATAGGATAAGTCTATTCTAGCCAGCTGGACTCGTATCCTCGTAACAATAGGTGGCATATTTTTGCCTACACAGTCAGTCCCCCCACTTGCTGAGTGCTGACGCAAGGAGTCAGGAAGTAAAAGTGGTGTGATATGAAAATTTCACTGACTCCTTGAGACTCGCAGTCTCTCTGACCAAGGATGATGTTGATTTCTTCGAGAACCTCGCGTGCTTCCTTCCGATTGGTTGATGCTGATCTCATGCACCTTTTCAGGAACTGCCATTAACTGCTCCAAATCGTTTTATATCTCTAGTAATAATGACGCTTGACCGTTTTTTCCTCCACCCTTATCATTTTCTTCCTATAAATAGTGACTTCATGACAGTGGGAAAATCACAAACTCTTCCTCAGAAAATACTTCTCTTCTTTAAAAATTTCTTATGATAACAAGAAACTTTTCTTCCCTTAGAAATGTTCGCCTTTGATCCTGGTTTGATACTCCCAGAAAACCTTCTTCGTTCCGAATGGATGTTGCATGAAGGAGCAAACTCGCATGTGATTACCTCTTTTTCTTTCTTTGTCCATGAGAAAATGGATGAAGTCCCCCGAATCATGAAGTATGATAGGGATTCTATTGATTTCCTTCGGGATGTCTTCATTGTTTCACGTGCACTAATTACGGTGCGCCCATCTTCTAACGCAGTGGTTGCTATGATATTCTTCTTGTCATACGGGGTCAGGACGCTTAGCCCTTTCAGCTTCCGTGCGCGCGTCTCCGCAGGATACTTCGTATGTCCAGGTTGCCTCTTTGACGGAGTAGGGTTGAAGCCTACTTGTCTGGCTCAGTTCATGGAAGGCAAGAGGATACAGCTTCGGGTCATGAGCGGATTAACGAGTCACCAATTTCTAACTCCGCTCACAGCTCAGGGTAGTCTCTTGGTTCTGCTGGTTTGCTCGTGTCGCTGTTGCAACGCCTCATTGGCCGTTGGCTGTGGGATACCTGTGGGAAGAGCTCCCCTGTGGTATGTTCCCAGCTCAAGACCTTCCGCTCTCGGCTAACTTCTGTTTGCGCTTGAAGATCTGCGGGGCTATGCACTCTAGTTTGACCAGTTGAGGTTGAACTGGATGGTCAAGCTTCGCCGCTAGTCTTCTAGTTTCTCTTCAAGTTCAACGGATGAGATGGGGGAAGGTCAGGCATGTACCCAGATGCTGCCGGGATCCCTTGTGTTGATCAAGTAGACGGGATTTGGCTATTTCAGTGGTCGTATGCTTCGAAGGAATGCTCGGGCTGACATATCTTAAGCTGCAAAAAAGAAAAGAAGAACTCCGGACTGTTTACGGCGTTTAGCTACAATCCATATGAAGGATCTTCAGCCATGTTAATCCTGAGGAGCTCTTTGTTTCTAGTCTTCCCTTTCCTTTTTTTTCTACAATTGCTATAAACAAATGTTGTATTCAGGAAGAACTAAATGTATATTATAAGCCTACGGGCTATTTGTTATTAATGAAACGAATATTAACCAATATTCCATATGTACTTGTGCTATTACTCATTTCGTAATATGTGACCAAGCAGTATGTTTTTGCACCTAGATATTAGATGGCTTCCGGTCGTCCTGACTGTTCTAGTTGTTTAAAAACGTGTGTCAGTGTGCCTGCCTTGAGCAATTACGTCTGTTGTGCACTGGTAGATGGCGGCTAGGTTGCATCCATAATAAATGGCTGTTTGCGCCCACAATAGGACAACTTTAGCCCGTGTGGTAACGGTCCTTTTGCATTCTGAGTCAGAATGTCTTCGCGTAGTTACTCAAGTATTTAAGACTTTCTAGCACTATACGGATAGGTATCCCCATCGGCGTGTAGGTGCAATTGTTGATTTAACGAGATCAATACTCGATTAATGCCTCTACTTTTTGTAGCGAAAAGTGAGTGTATTACTTCAACTTAGGTCTGGTCAGGGCTATGAACAGTTGGATCGTAGATGGATCTAAGTAAATGAGTAAAACTGACTAAGTAAGATAGTAGTTCTATTGATAAAATAGGCGCGGAGCCTGAGATGCTGTGGGTGAAAACCCGTAACATGTCTGATAAATGTCGTAATCAAAAGGAAATAACATAAGCAAAGTAAATACTTTCTCAAGAAAAAGTACTTCATGTTTGATCCTTGAAAGATTTGGGGCCATTTGGTTGGGCTTCCCTATTTAAGGGTGCTGAGCCTTGAAAGTCATCCACCGGGTCGTTGAAGACCCTGTGGTACAACCCCTCACTGATCAAGCAATAGTGAACTGCATGTTTCCGCAAGTAGATGCTTTCTGACTTATCTTCAGGAAGATCTCCTTTGCTCAAATAGTTGACCAGCGCACTACGCTGGCCTGCGAAAGATCATATATCTTGAACTTCAAGGTTCATCAAGCTTGCGGGGGTTAGCTCAACTATCGTCTGCCAATCGTACAAATCCTCGGATGCTTCAGCGTCTCCTTAGATCTCTTCTTGGTGGATGAATTCCCATGCATGAAAATTTTTCAGGATTGCCCTGATTTTCTTCTTTCGATCTGGTTCACAGATGTCCTCAGCTACGAAGATTTCCCTTAGTTGATTAACCATCAACTGAGATTTGTAGTATAGACTGATCTCCCTAGCCCCTAGTGTGTAGGCTAAGTCAAGAGCTTGAATTAGGGCTTCACACTCTGCTTCATTGTCATTAGTTTTTGTGGCCTGATGGTAGACCATTCCAGACGATGTTTTGATCCACATATTAACCTCCTCCCCTTTGGGATTTATTTCCGTGTGGATCTCACAACGACCATACTCAGTCACTGCTTCATTCTTGAGTGACTCTTCTACAAAATCTGAGGTGAAACCTTATAATGCCTGCGACTTGACATCTGTACCGGGATTAGGGGTGGGCGTTCGGTACTTCGGTTCGGTTTTTTGAAACTTCAGTTTGGTATTTCGGTTTGAAGTGTAGAAAAACCCGTAATTTTTATAATTCGGTTCGGTTCGGTTTTTTAGTTCGGTACTTCGGTTCGGTACATCGGTGTTTCGGTTTAAACCAAAATTTTTGGCGGAAAAACAAAATTTCGTGGCATGTATGTATTCTACTTTGTGTTCCAAGTATGTCGTTAATGCATTGAATCGTATTCTACTTTGTGTTCTTTCCTTTTTTCCCTTTTCATGGTAATTTTTATGGAGAAATTTACTTCCATTTTGAAGGATGATTGTGTTCTAATTTTTTGGAAGAAGCAAATCTGAGTTAGTTTTTAGGTAACTCGCTTGTTTGCTTGATTGTCACGTAGAGAATAAGGATATGATGTGAAATATTTCAACGAAAAACATAAGAATGATGGAGTACATAACATTTACAAAAGTAATTTCTTGAAAATTTGAAAATGAACAAGAAAAAAGAAAAATGAATCGGAAGGAAATGAATGCTTGGATTTGGAGTTGGTATTAAAATTTGTAACCTCGTACACGAATTGGCTCCTATAATCAATGTGAATGTGATTAAAGTAAAACAGGAGAATAAAATCACAAACTTATAATACAATTAAAGTTGCTTGTCAGTTATATTAATTGCTTGATATTGACGAACAGAAAATGCATGCTGTGCAAATATAGAAAAACCCTTCACCCCATGATCACCCAAGAGAAAATAAAAAGCACGAAATAAGCTACCAAAAATAAAATATTTTGCATGGCATCTTTAAAGGAAAAAAAAGAGAGTAATGAACCCTCCAAAATTAAGGAGAAGAACTAGAAAAGCATCAATATTATTGTATGATAAAATTTAAACGATTTTATAGAAAGAGGGAGAGAAGAAAACAACCTGCATTAGGAAGGGAATTAGAAGGTCTGAGTTTAACATGGAGAAGAGTAACAGATTTGCCTTTGCCAAGAATATTATCAACTGCCCATTATAAGGCATATTGACTTCCTTTATCTTTGTCTATTGCAACTGTTGTGTCCCCCTTTTTTTCTCAATTACTGCTCCTTTGGCTCAACATCATCTCTCTTCAACAAAATTATTACTTTATAATATAGGGAAACAAAATACACAGAACAATATTCACACAAAATGAAGTATCAAGATCAATTCTTTTCCCTTTCTTTCAAGATATGAGGGGACCTCTTTGAGGTCCCACGTTCCTTTATGATTTCCTTCTGTTTTCTTAGTTTCTCTTCTCCTTTTATCTTAGGGATTTAGGAAATATATTGCATGTAAAAAAAATCGATTTTTTCGGTATTTCGGGACCCGAAATTCCGGATTGCCCGAAACCGAAAATCGAACCGAAAAACCGAAATTTCAAAATTTCTTGGACCGAACCGAACCGAAATACCGAACCCGAAATACCGAATTAGTTCGGTTCGGTTCGGTATTTCGGTTTTTTCGGTTTAGTGCCCAACCCTAACCGGGATGATGGATGACGTTGTACTCTCTCAACTCTTCAGCCAATTTGCCATATCTTTCGACAGACCGGGTTTAGACAAATAGCTTGTAATGGTGTCAAAGAGTCTAAAATGATCGGGTATTCCTGAAAGTATGAGCGCAACTCTCGTATGGCCATTACCACAATTTCTTTGAACGGGAACAGCAAGGGCAAGAACTTGTTGATGCGCTGCAGCATCCTACTGGCATATTTCACGGGAAACTGCTCCCCGTTCTTTTCTCGTACAAGGACCGCATTCAGGACTATCTCAGATATTGAAACGTATAGATGCCCACATGTCCCTGGTTCGGTTATCACTAGAATCTGTAGGGGTTGAATGTTTGTCCGAGCCATTGTTAAATAACTTTGTCTCAACTGCAGGGGTCCTCCTTGCTCTCGCAGTACCTTAGAAAGATCACATACCAACTCAGTCGCGCTCAGGACTAGTTGATCCATTGTCGTCAGTCGATCCCGCAGTTTGCTGAGTTCCTCTCTAACATCTCGCTCTATGGCCTCAATAAATTCTAACTCGGTAAATGTAACCCTATCTGAAGTAAGGCGATATTCCGCAGTGAGAGGTCGCTCACCTCGGAGGTCGGCGACCCCGTGCAGGATCGGATACTTAACAACCTGATAAAGTGTTGAGGGCACTCCCCTCACGTCGTGTATCCATGGCCATCCCAAGATTACATCGTATGGGAGATCGTAATTCATCACCTGGAAAGTGGTTGTGCTCGTCATGTCCGATATGTGAACCGGTAGAGCTAGTTCTCCAGTGGATGCTTCCCAAAATCCGTTGAAACCCATTATGTTTCGAGTAGTCGAGGATATTTGAGGACAATGGCTGAATTTGTGCAACACCTCCCCCGGTATAATATTAGCACTACTCCCCGGATCGATTAGAGCCCGCTAGATATGTACGCCGAATACTTCCACAGGTACAACGGGGTCACCTTGTTGGTCTGCTTGCTCCTCCAGGTCGAATTGGATGGGCCCGAATGTTACCCCGGCCATTGAAGTCCCTCGGGCCGTGTCCAGCCATTCGTCCGCGAAGATTGTTGCATGGCGGAGCCCTTCTTCCAAAAGCTCTTTGAGATGTCCTTCCTTTAATAAGTGCTCAATCTCGATCATCAGGGCTTTGCAATCGACTATTGCATGGGCCCCGCTGCGATGAAAAAACAATAGGGTGTTGTGCTTCTGCCTGTAGATCCTTTCGCATTAAGTGGCCATCGGACCGTGAGGCCCAGTTTACCAAAGTGATTGGTGACTAGGTCCACAACATTGAAACGATGACCTAAGTCCCTGAAATTCTCGGGTTTAGTCTGTTTCTCCAGGGATCTGGATGCTCAAGAATTATTCTGCCACCCGGCGCCCGCTTTATTTTGAACCTTTGGCTTCACTCTTCTACCATCCCCTCGCCTTCTAGGGACGGGCTTATCGGTCTCTTCCTTCGCTCGTCCTCGGAGTTATGAGAATGATCTGGTTCCAAACTGGTGCAAGCTAATCGGAGATAAGCTTAACAATTGAACAAGAACGCGGAATTAAACAAGAAACAAAGATAGAAGCATCCAGAGCCAATGGAATGAATCCGAGGAACTAGTCTCAGAGCCAAACAATCAGAAGGCAAAAGACACACCTATAATAAGCAACAATCCTCAAGAAGACAAACTCATGCTTTTTGCAAATTGAATGATCATAGAAAAAAATGTTCAAATGGAATCTACCGATTAATCCAAGTTCTTATAACAATCCCACGACGGGGTTCGGCTCACAAAGGAGACACAATAGCAACAGCTATATTCAATATTCATCAACAACTGCCTATCACATGAAATACTAAGGGGTTTATATAGATAGCCCCAAGGTTAAACTAAGAAATGGTCACAGACGACCAATGAGAACAAGCCACACAGGGCTGATATTTAAGTGTTTGGGCCCTCTTAAGCTCGGTTACTCTTCAGCCTCGAACACTTGAATTCGGACGCTCTCTTCCCTCGGGCGCATTTTTAGCCTTCGGTCACTTCACTGCTCGGCATCAATGTTGAGTGTTCAGTCACTTCATTCTCTGGCTCAAGCTTGAATATGTAGGTGCTTGGTCGCTCATCATCCGAACGGTTGCTTTCACCCGACCACTCCAGCTGAATGTGAGCATCATGCAAAAGCTTGGCTTGGCTTCGTCAATGGCCTCGATGGGTTGAATACTTGGTCAGCACGGGTTCGAGCTTGATCATCCTCCCCTTCTTGAGAAGATTTAATCCTCGAAATCGAGCCCTCTTCAGTCTCCGATGCTTGGCCTATAACACAAGGAGTTAATTCAGCAACATTAAAAGTGTTAGACGCGTTATACTCACCTGGGAGTTCGATCACATAAGCATTGTTGTTAATCTTGCTCAGCACTTGGAACAGACCATCCCCTCGAGGAGCCAACTTCCCTTTCCTTTGGGTCGAGAATCTTTCCTCTCTTAAGTGAACCCAAACCCAATCTCCTTTCTTCAGTTCCAGCTTCTTACGCCCCTTGTTTTTCTTGGATGCCACATTGGCATAAGCTTTCTCAAGATTTTTCTTCACCTTGGCATATAGCTCGAGCAAAGCAGTAGCTCGAAGAGTACCTTCAAAATCAATAACAGCATCTTGAGGCAATAGGGTTAAATCAAGTGGAATCAAAGGGTTAAAACCATACACACTCAAACAAAGTTATTGCAATCATCCGATGCATAGTGCGGTTGTATGTAAATTCCATCACGGGCAAACAATCAGCCCAGTTTTCGACCTTATCTTTAGTCATGGTTCGAAGCAGAGCTCCCAAGGTTCGGTTGACTACCTCAGTATGTCCATTAATCTGAGGATGGTGAGACGTCGACAATAGTAATTTGGTGCCAAGAGCACCCCATAGACATTTCCAAAAATGACTCTAGAATTTAGAGTCTCGATCACTCACAATAGTACGAGGCACACCGTGAAATTTCAACACATTAGAAATAAACAAAGTGGCTACATGTTTTGCATCATCACTTTTCTTGCAAGGAATAAAGTGAGCCATTTTGGAAAAACGGTCAACTATGACGAAGATGCTATCATGTCCACCCCCGACCTCGGTAACCTCATAATAAAATCCATCGATATATCAACCCACTGTCGATCAGGTACAGACAACAGAGTGTACAAACCATGAGGGTTGGACTTCGATTTAGCTTTCTTGCAATCTATACAAGCATTGCAAAGCTTTTCCACATCTCTTCACATTTTGGGCCAGTGAAACTGCCCGGTTAAGATACCAAGAGTTTTATTGACACCGAAGTGTCCCATTATGCCCCCGGAGTGAGCTTCTCAAACCAAAAGCTCTCTCCATGATGAAACAAGCACGCAAACCCTTCCATTTTTGAACAGGTAACCATCGTGCCACTGATATTGCTCTACCTTCCGACCACTCAAGATATCATCTCAGATGCTCTTAAGCTTGGGATCGTGTTCATACATCAGCTGGATGCTTTCGAATCCCATTAATCTCGAAGCGAGAGTGGTTGCTAAGGTGAATTTCCTCGACAGCAAATCGGCCACAACATTGTCTTTGCCCTTATTGTAATGAATTACATAGGGAAAGCTCTCAATGAATTCTACCCATTTGGCATGCCGTTGGTTCAGCTTCTCTTGGCCTCGGAGATGCTTCAAAGATTCATGATCACTTTTAATCACAAACTTACGGGGCCATAGATAATGTTGCTAATGTGTGAGTTAGCGAACAAGGGCATACAATTCCTTGTCATACGTAGAGTAGTTTAAGGTTGCATCCTTAAGATTTTTTCTAAAGTAAGCGATCGGCTTCGATTCTTGCATAAGCACTTCTCCAATTCCAACTCCAACTCCGGATGCATCACACTCAACTTCGAATGCTTTGCCGAAGTTAGGGAGCTGTAGTAATGAGGCAGAACTTAGCCTCTATTTCAACACTCAAAAAGCCCTCTCATGGGACTCTCCCCACACAAATGGATTGTCTTTCTTTATCTGCTCGGTTAAAGCAGCTGCCACGGTGCTAAAGTAACGAACAAACCTTTGGTAAAAGCTAGCTAACCCATGGAAGCTACAAACTTGAGACACCGAGGTTGGATTCGGCCAATCTTTGATAGCCTCGACTTTTGACTCACCGACTTCCACACCACTAGCACTCACAATAAATCCAAAAAAGACTACACACTCAACACAAAAGACACACTTTTTGAAGTTGGCATACGACTTTTCTTCTCTAAGTTTATCAAGCACTAGCCTTAAGTGCTCGACATGTTCATACACAGATATACTATAAACAAGTATGTCATCGAAGTAAACAACAACGAACTTATTTATGAACGGTTTAAGCACATGGTTCATCAATCGCATGAAAGTGCTCGGTGCGTTAGAGATGCCAAAAGGCATCACTAACCATTCATAGAGACCGAATTTGGTCTTGAATGCAGTTTTTCACTCATCACCCGGTTTCATTCAGATTTGGTGGTTACCAAACCTGAGGTCTATCTTCGAAAATCAAGAATAACCACTCAATTCATCTAGCATATCATCTAATCGAGGGATATGATGATGATACTTTACCGTCATTTTGTTGACTGCTCGGCAATCAACACACATTCGCCACATTCCATCTTTCTTCAGGACAAGGATAACGGGAACGACGCAAGGACTCAAGCTCTCTCGAACTAGGCCTTTGTTTAACAATTCGTCCACCTGTTGCTGGAGCTCTTCGGTGTCTTTGGGATTACACCGGTATGCATGTTTGTTGGGGATTTGAGACCCCGGAACGAAGTCAATTTAGTGCTCGATTCCTCTCAACAGAGGCAATCCACCAGGCATTTTTTTAGGAACCATGTCTCCGAAGTCCTGCAAAACACTTTGAACAGCATTAGGCAAAGGGTTATCATTCGAAAAATCATCATTAAAGTTCATAAGGATACCCTTGTTCACGAGGCAAATGATCAATCGACAGTTGTCGTTGCCTCATAGATACTCAACCAGTTGCATGATTGCACAAATGTTGTTTAGCTTCGGCAGTGAAGTTCTGTCATCGGCCATAATTGGTGTCCCTACGGGAGACTTTGCTTTGGCTGCTTCTTTCAGCTCCTTCATTCGCTTATAATCCTCACTAACTTGTTTTGGACACAATGGTTTGAGTATGAAACTCTCTCCTCCGAGCTTAGCAGGGTAAGTATTGGATCGTCCGTTAATGTATAACCGACCGATCATACTGCCATGGTCGACCTAATAACAAATGACAAGCTTGCATCGGTATCACATCGAACATCATCTCATCTTGATAGTCTCATATCTTGAACTTGATCCACACTTGCTTGACAACCTTCAATTCTCCACATTCATTTAACCATTGCAAACGGTACGGATCAGGGTGCTCTGAGGTAGGTAATCCCATTTGTGAAACTAATGTTTGGCTCACCACATTTGCACAACTACCTGAATCAATAATCATCGAACAAACCTTTCCCCTCACTCGACACCTCGCATGGAAAAGATTTTCCCTTTGGTTGTCCTCTTCTTCGAGAGTCATACAGCTCAAGTTTTTACGAACCACAAGAAACATTTCTGGATGGTCAACTTCGACTGCTTCACGACCATCATCATTTTCAATTCGTTCAGTCTTCTATTCGTTTTCTTCCTCGATGTCACTCTCTTGCTCATGGACGGTTCCATCTTCTAGCAAAAGCATAACTTTGCGAGTCGGACACTCTTTTGCCATGTGACCATAACCCCTGCATTTATGACATTGAATATTTGAAGCACTAGGAGCATTGAGTTGAACTTTACCTCCCACTTCCTTGGAGTTATTAACGGTCACTCCTCTTTCGAAGGGTCTCTTTTGATCTCGGCCATTATTGGCGTTTGTAGGATTCAGACTATTCCAATCTTTACCTCGGTTCAAAGGAGTTGAAGTAGTGACTCCTCAGTACCGGCTTGCTTTGTCGTCCTTCACCCATTTCTCAGCATCAACGGCTGCATATAATACATCTTCCAATGTTTGATACACATGAAGCCTCAATTAAGATGACACTTCTCTAGTCAGTCCATTTTTAAACCGAATGATGGCTTGCTCATCATTTTCTTCCATATCAAAAGCCAATCGAATCTTTTCGAACTCATCATAGTACTCTTCGATCGATTTGGACCCCTATTTCAAATTATACAGCTTCCGAAGTTGCTCTTGCCGATATTTGGTAGTCACATACTTAGCATGCATCACTCTCTTCAGCTGTGCGTAAGTAAGAATCTCAGGATAGACATTTCTTCTCCTCATTCGTTTGTAAGCTTCCCACCATGTCGATACATATGCCTCGAACAAAGCAATTGCATGTGCAGCATTCCTCTCTTCAGTCATCTTATTTGTCTCAAAGATTCATTCCAAACGAACCTTCCACTCAAGATATTGGTCTGGATCACTAGCTCCTCTGAAGGGTGGAATAATGATCTTGACACTGTTCAAATTTGAATCACGATTACCTCAGATCGGTTCCGAATACTCATCAGCCTCACGCTCAAAATATCAATCAACTTTTGTGCCTCAGCCTCGAAAATTTCCACGACCTCATTGAACCTGCCTTCGTTGAACGAACAGTGGCTCATACTCAACTTCGACTTCGGGAAACTCTCCATCATCGACCCCTTCATCAATGACCACGACTTGTCTCCGGGCCCTTGGAAGTGGTAATATATCACCTCGAGGAATGCCCAAGTTTTGATGATCAGCTCGGGGAATGCCCAAGTTTTGATGATCCACTTGGGGAATGCCCAAGTTTTGTTTTTCAAGTTGGGGAATGCCCAAGTTTTGTTTGAAGTTGGGGATTGCCCAAGTTTGATTCAGCTCGGGGATTGCCCATGGCTTCATTTCAAACGGCCTCATTCCTCAGCCGTTGTTGACGAACCAACTCAGCAAAATGCTCCGGTTTCATAGGAGTGGAGTTGCTAGTACCAGCCACGGGCACTTTTTCTTGCTTGAGGTTTGCTACTGGAGCACTCACTTCTCTCACCTTGGCACTAATGCCTTGTATCGCAGCCAAAAGACAGGCCAACGACACCTCGGGCGCTTCAACACCCCTTTCCTTAGCCTCCATTCCTAGCCATGGTACCTGCACAATCAAAGACCGAGAAAATGTTAGTGTTAGAAATCATCTCACATACTCCCTCACTTTTATTGTGGCGCTCGGGTCCATTCGGTCACTCAAGAACTTGTTACCAATGGCTTCCTCGGTTTGATCAATTTCTCTAAGACTCTTCGAATTTGACAAGTCACACTGTCTCCTTCGGGAAGAGTGAATTGATTTTGACTCGATGGAATGGATGCTATTTAACTTCGCATGGGAGGATAAAGAATTTCTACGATATTTTGGACTTCAGTCACCCCGCGCACGAATTCCTATAATCTCAAACAAATTAGTACGACCTCGAGTAGAAGGATTTACTCTAGAGATCCACTAACGAGATATATTGACCACACGAAAAGAATATAACCTAGGAGAATCTGTCCTTCGTTTCCTCTTTTGGAAACCTCAGACACAACATCTCTTGTATGGACAAAAGTGGTCCCTCCTTGGTATAGATTTTTTTTTAAAGCCCACACCTTCCCCTCTTTCGGAACAAGTGGGTTTAACTTTATCCACATTTTCCTCTTTCTTGCCGACAAGTTTTTCACCTGGGGTTTTGATATCAACTCCTTACCCCTTTCTTCTTCAATGGAACAGTGTACTTTACTCGTTAAAACCTTTTAATGACGAAGCAACTTAAGTTCTAAGCCAAGCTAAGATCTGCTTCAACAATGTCGTCCGTACACTGTTACAATGTAATAATTTTCCAGCGTACGAACGGTGGCTATACGATGGAACTTCGAAATTTTAGCACAAACTCGATCCAAAAGCAATCAATAACCACCAGTTTTTATCGACAACAACTAAGACTCAACTGGGGTTTTTCAATAGTACCACCACGTCAGAGCAGCTCAACAATGACGAGAAACCCTAGTCGACAAGCGATGTACGACAGGTGCTCGTTTGAATCTCCAAACAATGGTGAACAAGAATCTGGGGTTGTTTAATCAGAACAACCAACAAACAACCAAAATTTTTTATTTTCTTCTTTCTATTTTTTTTTGTAAATAAGAACAACAATAGTAACAGTAACAAGAACACAAAACTGAAATAAAAGACACCAATGCACGAATAGTAAAGATAACGTAGAATAGGATTGGGGTTGCAAGAACAAGCCCAAACCGTGCTATGATACCAAGATGGTGCAAGCTAATCGGAGATAAGCTTAACAACCAAACAAGAACGCGTAATTAAACAAGAAACAAAGATAGAAGCAAGATGGATCATAGCTTCAATCGAATGAATCTGAGGAACTAGTCTCGAAGCCAAACAATCGGAAGGCAAAAGACACACCTATATTAAGCAACAATCCTCAAGAAGACAAACTCACGCTTCTTGCAAATTGAATGATCAAAGAAGAAGATGTTCAAACGGAATCCACCGATTGACCCAAGTTCTTATAACAATCCCACGACGGGGTTCGGCTCACAAAGGAGACACAATAGCAACAGCTATATTAAATATTCATCAACAACTGCCTATCACATGAAATACTAAGAGGTTTATATAGATAGCCCCAAGGTTAAACTAAGAAATGGTCACAGAAGACCAATGAGAACAAGCCACACAGGGCTGATATTAAGTGTTTGGGCGCTCTTGTGCTCGGTCACTCTTCAGCCTCGAACACTTGAATTCAGACGCTCTCTTCCCTCGGGCACATTTGTAGCCTTCGGTCACTTCACTGCTCGGCGTCAATGTTGAGTGTTCGATCACTTCCTTTTTTGGGCTCGAGCTTACAGATGTAGGTGATCGGCCGCTCATCATCTGAACGGTTGCTTTCTCCTGACCACGTCACCTGAATCTGAGAATCAAGCAAAAGCTTGGCTTGGCTTCGTGGTGCAAGCAAACCCAAAGGAATGGCAAAGCACGAACGCGGAAGATGAATAACAAGAAAATAAAAGATAGAAGCAAGATTTTAAACAGTGAAGCTTTGCTCCGGTGTACGGAGCAATTTTGCGTCGGTTCACTGACCACGATTTTAACAAGATCTGGGTTGCTTCTTCAACTCCGGTTTCAACAACGACGGAGGAAATTCAGTTCAAGTTCTTCGAGTCAAGAACCAGCTTGTTCGTGTCGCACACTGTTACAAATCGTAACAACTTTCCGGCGTACGGACAACGAATTCAGACTCAGAACTTCGATTTTCAAGCACAAAACAAACCCCAATCACTCAAGAACCACCAATCTTCATCGGTTTCAACCAAACACGATGGGGGTTCGAGTTCCAGTCACCATTAAAGCTCAAACAGTCCAAATTTCACCAAGAAACCCTAGTCACGAAACTGGTACGTCGGGCACTTGTTGGAATCAGGAAACAATGGTGATCAAGAGTCAATGGTTGTTTAATCCAAACAACAAACAATCAAACACAATTTTTGAATTTTTATTTTTCTACTTTTTTTTTAATAAACGCTCAGCAACAACAATCAAACACATGGAAGAAAGCTGAAACTGAAGACACAAGAACGATTTAAGTGAAACAAACTCAAACCTTGCTCTGATACCAAGATGGTGCAAGCAAACCCAAAGGAATGGCAAAACACGAAAGCGGAAGATGAATAACAAGAAAATAAAAGATAGAAGCAAGAGAAATCTTGCTTCGATTCAAAAGAACAGTGAGGAACCTGTCTCAAAGCTCGATTGAAGGGAAATCAAGACGCACCTATACAATGCAACAATCTTCAAGAAAGTCTCGCTTCTTGCAAATTGAATGATCAAGAAGAAATTGTTCAAACGAATAACACCGATTGACACAAGTTCTTTTTAAAAGCCCACGTCGGGGTTCGGCTCCATCGGAGACTCACAATAGCACTTGCTATGTTTTTCATATACTCAATAATCTGTATCATTTACAATGAAATGAAATGGACTATTTATAGGCTATACTAAGGATAAAGTAGTAAATAGTCACAAGTGACTAATAATAACAAGCCACGCAGGGCTGAGACAAGTTTGTGTTCGACAGCCTTGACTTCGGTGCTCGGTTGCTTGCTCGAACTCATTGTCTTCGGACGCTCAATTGTCCTCGGTCACTTTGCCTTCGGGCTCAAATCTGAAGATAAGGCCTTCGGTTCTTGAGCCCGGCCACTCAGCTTCGGGGCAATTGTTTTCCTTCGGCCAGGCTAAGTGAATGTGCACATCGTGCAGCAGCTTGGCTTGGCTTCGTGTCATCGGTCTCCTTGGTGGATCGAACACTTGATCAGTACGTGTTCGGGCTGCATCATCCTCCCCTTCTTGAGAAGATTTCGTCCTCGAAATCGAGCCCTCCTCGTCCTCCGAAATTTGACCTACAACACAAGGAACTAAGTCAGCAACATTAAAGGTGTTGGACACATTATACTCACCAGGGAGGTCGATCACGTAAGCATTGTTGTTGATCTTGGTCAACACTTGAAATGGACCATCCCCTCGAGGAGCCAACTTTCCCTTCCTTAGGTTCGGGAAGCGTTCCTTTCGGAAGTGAACCCAAACCCAATCTCCTTTCTTTAATTCCAGCTTTTTACGCCCCTTGTTTTTCTTCAAGGCAACCTTTGTATAGGCTTCCTCGAGGTTCTTCTTCACCTTCGCATGCAATTCGATCAAAGCAGCTGCTCGTTGAGTACCTTCAAAATCAAGAACAGAATCTCGAGGCAATGGGGTTAAATCAAGTGGAATTAAAGGATTAAAACCATACACACATTCAAACAGGGTCATATTTATCATTCGATGCACCGTTCGATTGTATGCAAACTCCATCATGGGCAAACGATCAGCCCAGTTTCCAACCTTGCCTTTGGTCATTGCTCGAAGCAAAGATCCCAAGGTTCGGTTAACTACCTCGGTCTGTCCATCAGTCTGAGGATGGTGAGACGTCGAGAATAGTAGCTTGGTGCCGAGGGCACCCCACAAACGCTTCCAAAAATGACTCAAAAACTTTGAGTCTCGATCACTCACAATAGTACGAGGTACACCATGCAATTTCAACACATTAGAAACAAACAATGTAGCTACATGTTGTGCATCATCACTCTTTTTGCAAAGAATAAAGTGAGCCATTTTTGAAAAACGGTCAGCTACAACGAAGATGCTATCATGTCCTCCCCCCGACCTCGGTAACCCTAGCACAAAGTCCATGGATATATCAACCCAAGGTCGATCAGGCACATGCAATGGGGTGTACAAACCATGAGGGTTGGACTTCGATTTAGCTTTCTTGCAAACGAGACAGGCGTTGCAAAGCTTTTCCACATCTCGTCGCATTTTGGGCCAATGGAACTGCACGGTCAAGATACCAAGAGTTTTGTCGACACCGAAGTGTCCCATCAGTCCACCGGAGTGAGCTTCTTGAACTAAGAGCTCTCTCCACGATGACACTGGCACACAAACCCTCCCATTCTTGAAGAGGTAGCCATCGTGCCATTGATATTTCTCAACCCTTCGGCC
This sequence comes from Petunia secreta, assembly GCA_029990175.1. Lineage (NCBI taxonomy): Eukaryota > Viridiplantae > Streptophyta > Magnoliopsida > Solanales > Solanaceae > Petunia > Petunia secreta. Next base: position 27,907,188 of record JARKIP010000003.1, read on the forward strand.
ACTCAAGATTGCGTCACGAACGCATTTCAGCTTGGGATCGTCTTCGTACATCGACTTGATGCTTTCAAATCCCATGAGCCTAGAGGCGAGAGTGGTCGCTAAGGAAAATTTCCTTGATAGCGCATCGACCACAACATTGTCTTTACCCTTTTTGTAATGAATTACATAGGGAAAGCTCTCAATGAATTCAACCCACTTGGCATGTCTTCGGTTCAATTTCTCCTGACCTCAGAGATGCTTCAAGGACTCATGATCACTTTTGATCACAAACTCTCGAGGCCACAAATAATGCTGCCAATGGGCGAGTGCTCGAACGAGGGCGTACAATTCTTTGTCATACGTAGAGTAGTTCAAAGTTGCACCCTTAAGCTTTTCGCTAAAGTAAGCGATTAGCTTCGATTCTTGCATTAGCACTCCTCCGATCCCAACTCCAGATGCATCACACTCGACTTCGAATGCTTTGCCGAAGTCAGGGAGTTGCAACAACGGGGCAGAACAAAGCCTCCGTTTCAACTCTTGGAAGGCCCTTTCTTGGGACTCTCCCCACACAAATTGATGGTCTTTCTTCATCAGCTCGGTTAAAGGAGCTGCCACGGTGCTAAAGTCTCGAACAAACCTTCGGTAAAAGCTAGCTAAGCTATGGAAGCTTCGAACTTGTGATACCGAGGTTGGAGTTGGCCAATCTTTGATGGCTTCGAATTTTGACTCGTCGACTTCAACACCATTAGCACTGACAACGAATCCAAGAAAGACTACACGCTCGACACAAAAGGCACATTTCTTGAAGTTAGCATATAGCTTCTCTTCTCTAAGCTTATCAAGCACTAGCCTTAGGTGTTCAACATGTTCATCCACAGATTTACTATAAACAAGTATGTCATCGAAATAAACGACAACAAACTTATTTATGAACGTTTGAGCACATGGTTCATCAGTCGCATGAATGTGCTCGGTGCATTGGATAAGCCAAAAGGCATTACCAACCATTCATAGAGACCGAACTTGGTCTTGATTGCGGTTTTCCATTCGTCTCCGGGTTTCATTCGGATCTGGTGGTAACCGGACCTAAGGTCTATCTTCGTAAAGCATGAAGAATCACTTAACTCATCTAGCATGTCATCTAATCGAGGGATAGAATGACAATACTTTACCGTTATTTTGTTGACTGCTCGGCGATTAACACACATTCGCCATGTTCCATCTTTCTTTGGGACAAGTATAACAGGAACGGCACAAGGACTCAAGCTCTCTCGAACAAGGCCCTTGTTCAACAACTCATCAACCTGCCTTTGGAGCTCTTTGGTGTCTTCGGGATTACACCGGTATGCAGGTTTGTTGGGGATTTGTGACCCCGGTACGAAGTCAATTTGGTGCTCGATTCCTCTCAACGGAGGTAATCCACCTGGCATTTCTTCAGGGAACATGCCTCCGAAGTCCTACAAAACACTTTGTACAGCACTAGGCAAAGGGTTATCATTAGAAAAACCATCATTAGAGTTTAGAAAGATACCCTTGTGCATGAGGCAAATCATCATCTGATCGTTGTCGTTGCCTCGTAGTAACTCACCCGGTTGCATGATTGCACATATTTCTTTCACTTCGGGCAGTGAGTTCGTCTCTTCGGGCCCCAATTTTGCTCCCATCGGAAGCTTAGCTTTGGCCGCTTCTTTCAATTCTTTCATCCGTTTATAGTCCTCGGTGACTTGTTTTGGAGACAAGGGTTTGAGTATGAAACTCTTCCCATCGAGCTTTACAGTGTAAGTGTTGGATCTGCCATTGTGAACAGTTGTTCGGTCATATTGCCTTGGTCGACCCAATAGCAAATGACAGGCTTGCATCGGCACCACATCGAATATCATTTCATCTTGATACTCTCCGATTCTAAACTTGATCCACACTTGTTTGACAACTCTCAATTCTCCACACTCATTCAGCCATTGTAATTTGTAAGGGTGGGGATGCTTCAAAGTAGTTAGTCCCATTTATGAAACCAAAGTTTGGCTCACCACATTCGCACAACTACCAGAATCAATGATCATCGAACACACCTTTCCCCTCACTCGACATCGGGTATGAAAAAGGTTTTCTCTTTGGTTGTCCTCTTCTTCAAGAGTCATGCAGCTCAAATTTCTTCGAACCACAAGAAACATTTCCGGATGATCAGCTTCGGTAGCTTCACGATCATCATCACCTTCAGCTCGGTCAATCTCGTCGATAAATTCCTCCTCGGTGTCACTCGCTTGCTCATGGACGGTTCCATCTTCGAGCAGAAGCATAACTTTGCGAGTCGGACACTCTTTTGCCATGTGACCATAACCCTTGCATTTATGACACTGAATATTTAAAGCACTAGGAGAGTTGAGTTGAACTTTACCTCCCACTTCTCTTGATTGGTTAACGGTCACACCCCTCTCGAAGGGTCTCTTCGAATCTCGAACAGTGTTGGCACTTGTTTGGTTTGGACTCTTCCAATCTTTACCTCGGATCAAGGGAGTAGAAGTAGCGACTCCTCAATACCGATTTGCCTTATCGTCCTTCACCAATTTTTCAGCTTCGGTGGCAGCATCGAATAAATCTTCCAACGTGTGATACACGTGGAGCCTCAATTGAGATGACACATCCCGAGCCAAGCCGTTTTTGAATCGGATTATGGCTTGCTCTTCATCCTCTACCAGATCAAGATTCAATCGAACCTTTTCGAACTCATCATGGTACTCTTGAACTGACTTGGACCCTTGCTTTAGCTCATAGAGTTTTTGCATTTGAGTTTGCCTATACTTGGCACTCAAATACTTAGCATCCATCGCTCTCTTCAACTGTGGCCAAGTATTGACCACTGGATAGTCATTTCTTCTTCTATTCCTCTTGTCAGATTCCCACCATGTTGATGCATAAGCTTCGAATGAAGCAATGGCATGGGCAGCCTTTCTCTCATCGGTCATCTCATTGGTTTCAAAGATGCGCTCCATCTTAAGCTTCCATTCAAGATATTCATCCGGATCACTAGTTCCTTTAAAGGGTGGAATAGTGATCTTGACACTATTCAAGTTTGAGTCTCGAACACCATGAGCCTGTTCGGGATACTCATCATCACGATCATCAGCCTCACGCTCAATATTTCTTTCAACATTTGCGCCTCGACCTCGGTGAGCTTGCCTTCGTTGAGCGAATGGCGGCTCATTCTCATATTCGTCCTCGGGAAATTCCTCTTCGATAACCTCTTCGACAACGGCTCCAAGATCTCTTCGGGCCTTTGGAAGTGGTATCCTTTCTCCTCGGGGAATGCCCAAGTTTTGATAGCCAGCTTGGGGATTGCCCAAGTTTTGTTGCGCTTGAGGATTGCCCAAGTTGAGTCCTCTTCGAATTGCTTCACTTGTTAACTGATGTTGTCGAACAAGCTCAGCATACAGCTCAGGTTTCAGTGGAGTGGAATGGCTAGTTCCAGCGCCGAACCCATTCATGGCCACGGACGCGCTTCCTTGCTCGAGTTGAGTTACTCGAGCAGTCACTCCTCTTACTTCGGCACTGACGCCTTGTATCGCAGCCATGAGATCGGCTAACGACACTTCGGGCTTCTCAATGCCTTTGCCATCGCCTCCATTCCCAGCCATGGTACCTGCACAAATCAAAGACCAAACAAAATGTTAAGGTTAAAAATCACCTCACACACTCCCTCACCTTTGATGGATGGCACTCGGGTCCACTCAATTTATGGGTTCGGTTTTGGTCACTCAAGAACTTGTAGCCAATGGCTTCCTCGGTTGATCAACCTCTCTCAATTCCTTCGAATTTGACAATCTACGATGTCTTACTTCTGGAAGAGTGAGTTGATTCGACTCGATGGAACGGACAACTATTTACTCTTGCGCTTCGGAAGTCAAAAGAATTTCTACGAAGTTGGACTTCGGTCACCCACGCACGAGTTTCTAACAGCTCAAATGAGTTAGTACGACCTCGAATAGGACAGTTACTCAAAAGATCCACTAACTAGAATTTCGGACAGAAGAAAGTGGAATCCTAGGAGAATCTACCCCTTGATTCCCTTTTGGAATCTTTTTCGAACACACCAACTCTTGTCCGTACAAAAGTGGTCCCTCCTTGGTACGGATAGGGTTTTACCTTATCCGCTTTTCTTTTCTCAGCCGACAACTTTTCACCTGGGGTTTTGATGTTTACACTTTACCCCTTTCTTCTTCAATGAAACAGTGAAGCTTTGTTCCGGTGTACGGACAATTTTGCTTCGGTTCACTGACCACGATTTTAACAAGATCTGGGTTGCTTCTTCAACTCCGGTTTCAGCAACGACGGAGGAAATTCAGTTCAAGTTCTTCGAGTCAAGAACCAGCTCGTTCGTGTCGCACACTGTTACAAATCGTAACAACTTTCCGTCGTACGGACAATGAATTCAGACTCAGAACTTCGATTTTCAAGCACAAAACAAACCCCAATCACTCAAGAACCACCAATCTTCATCGGTTTCAACCAAACACGATGGGGGTTCGAGTTCCAGTCACCATTAAAGCTCAAACAGTCCAAAATTTCACCAAGAAACCCTAGTCACGAAACTGGTACGTCGGGCACTTGTTGGAATCAGGAAACAATGGTGATCAAGAGTCAATGGTTGTTTAATCCAAACAACAAACAATCAAACACAATTTTTGAATTTTTATTTTTCTACTTTTTTTTTTTTTTATAAACGCTCAGCAACAACAATCAAACACATGGAAGAAAGCTGAAACTGAAGACACAAGCACGATTTAAGTGAAACAAACTCAAACCTTGCTCTGATACCAAGATGATGCAAGCAAACCCGAAGGAATGGCAAAGCACGAAAGCGGAAGATGAATAACAAGAAAATAAAAGATAGAAGCAAGAGAAATCTTGCTTCGATTCAAAAGAACAGTGAGGAACCTGTCTCAAAGCTCGATTGAAGGGAAATCAAGACGCACCTATACTATGCAACAATCCTCAAGAAAGACCCGCTTCTTGCAAATTGAATGATCAAGAAGAAATTGTTCAAACGAATAACACCGATTGACACAAGTTCTTTCTAAAAGCCCACGTCGGGGTTCGGCTCCATCGGAGACTCACAATAGCACTTGCTATGTTTTTCATATACTCAAAGTATCATTTACAATGAAATGAAATGGACTATTTATCGGCTATACTAAGGATAAAGTAGTAAATAGTCACAAGTGACTAATAATAACAAGCCACGCAGGGCTGAGACAAGTTTGTGTTCGGCAGCCTTGACTTCGGTGCTCGGTTGCTTGCTCGAACTCATTGTCTTCGGACGCTCAATTGTCCTCGGTCACTTTGCCTTCGGGCTCAAATCTTAAGATAAGGCCTTCGGTTCTTGAGCCCGGCCACTCAGCTTCGGGGCAATTGTTTTCCTTCGGCCAGGCTAAGTGAATGTGCACATCGTGCAGCAGCTTGGCTTGGCTTCGTGTCATCGGTCTCCTTGGTGGATCGAACACTTGATCAGTACGGGTTCGGGCTGCATCACTTCGTGCCAATGGCCTCGGTGGGTTGAATACTTGATCAGCATGGGTTCGGGCTGCATCACAAATGAAGTTTCTCAGTATACCTCTGATGTATGCTCTCCATGAGGACACTGGTGTTGAGTCAAACTGCACTGCAACTCTCGGGTAGCTAAAGATCTCTTTGAATTCAAACTTTTGCCGAAGGCTACCACAACAATGTTGTCGGGAACTAGAGGGAGCTCCATGCGTTCCCTCTGTAACCTGTCTAGATAATCCTTCAACAACACGTCATCACGTTGTCGTATCTCGAAGATGTCTTCCATGCGCTTCTCCCGCTTGCGGGCACCAGAATGCACTTTTTGAACTGGTCTTTCATCTGAGTGAATGATTTGATGGATCCCATTGGTAGCTGAGTGTACCAAGCAAGGGCTTCTTTGGTCAGAATTGAGCTAAATCATTTCACCAGAGTGGACTGGATTTCTTCTTGAATAATCTCATTACTCTTCACAACCGTATAATAAGTAGTGATGTGCTCGTCCGGATCGGTCGTTCCGTCATACTTCAAGTTATCCAGCAAGCGAAAGTGCTTTGGTATGCAGAGCGGTGCAGAACTTGCTTTGTAAGCATGTTGTAGAACTTTTGCTCATCTATTGTGGTTACTTGGGGTGGAGCACCCGGCACGCTACCGATCCGGTCATGGATGGCCTTCATCTCCTTTATGAGATCCTAAATGACAGGGCTCTCTTAAGATCTTGGTTGTTAATTGTTGATGAGCCTCCTGGAGCAGCATCCAGGTTGGGCCTACGATTGGGAACTGACTCTGGCAAGTTGTTCGTGGGCGTCGGTCCTCACAGGGATAATGGCCTCTGAGACGACCCAACAAATATTGCTCCCAATCTCTGGGATATCCCTTCAAATATGTTGTTCGGGTTCCGTTCGGACGCAGTTTTGAGGATGTCCAAGAGGAAGCCTCTGAACTCTGAATTATTCCAGGTGGTTGATCGCCTTCACCATCGCTAGCGATAGGGATTGGTTCATGAGAAGAATCCTTTGGCCGCTCGATAGGATCCTTTTGTTGGATGCTGGGATTGCTGAGATCCTTCGTAGACTAATCTATTGCATATGTGGTGTTCTTTGGAATGCTACTACCGTCAGTTAACATGATTGCGCCTTTTTCTTCATAGAATACCTACAATTGCATGGGCTCTATGGTGGGCACCAAACTATTTATGACTAAATTTGTACGTCTAGGTTAAACAATTAATTATGAATGAGGTCCCAAGCAATACGGCAAATTACGATGGAAAAAGTAAATAGATACGATGAAAATAAAGACAATTAATTAAGTAAGAAATAATAGAGAAAGCAAAGTAATTCTTATTCCTTGAGAGTAGCCGAGATATTCAAAATTGGGGGACGTTTAAACCGGGGCAATTTGCACTAAAATTTTCCTATTCGAGAAAAGTAAGGGGCAAATTCGCACCAATTTGACAAGGTCATTGTGGTTATTTGCATAACTACGCACGGTCTGATTCCCACAGTGGGATACGTTAGCACCTATACTGGGTTCGACTCTTTGTTATTTAAATTTTTATTTCCCTCAAAGAAGGACTACTAAGGCAATATTTGCAAAATGAGTTGAAGATGTTGAAAGATCATAACTGGGGCAATATTTTACAAGAAACAATGTTGATTATTAAAAGATGAATTGGCAAGATCTCTAGAATTGGCTTAGTGAACAGTGTAAAGTCTAAGCCAAAGGACGTTCAAAATGTTTTAAGATATGTTCAGTTTAAGACAAGGCAAAAAAATTTCAAAGTGCATCTTTGACTTCATTTGCATGCTTGTTTTACTTGCTATATTGCATTAAATTATTTTACGTTGCCTCTATTTTTTAAAATATCGAGCTACTGAGTTCATGAGCCAAGTTTCTGAACATGATCTGCAAATCCAAGTCCGTTGAAGACAAGAAAGGAACAGAAGCAGCAAGATCAAGATGAAGTCAACACAAATCAAACGCTCCCCCTCCCCTCCCCAAAACTAGAATTTTTCTTTGTGAGCAGGAACATGAAAGCTTGCAGTGGAAGGATCATTCACACTATGAATGAACAATTTATTGAACGCGCATCCAAAATTTCCTTGAAGATTGCGTCGCGTTGCCTTTTTCATGACTTAAAGCATTATGCTTTGTCATGAGTTATTGTCGAACATGCGGCATTTCTACCTCTATGATTTTCATTCCCAAATAAGCAATGAAGCCGAGGCATGCATTATCTTTTCAAATCATGCCAAAATAGGCATTGCCTTATTTTTAGTTGACAATCCGCCCAAGGCTGTCCTTGCCGGATTGTCTCGCCAATTGATTTATCAAATGGTTACTGCACCGATTTACATTTCCACACTAATTTGCTTTGAATTTACTTTAAATTATGTCTTTGCACATACTTTAAATTAATACCTTGCTTTACTTTTTTCAGGTTAACCATCAGCCTCGAGGCTCCCCTTTTGTTAGACTGTGTCGCCTATTGATTCACCAAATTGCTCTTGCATTGCTTTACATTTCGTGCCAAGAATTGCTTTGCACTTGCTTTAAATTTATGACTTCGCACCTGCTTTGTATTATGTCTTGTTTTACTTTTCAGTTTAACAGGTCAGCCCCAAGAGCCTCCTTGCTTCGTGCCGGACCGGCTTGCCAGCTGATTTGTCGACAATCAACCCCAAGACCCTCCTTGCTTCAGGCCGGACCGGCTTGCCAGTTGATTTGTCAAATTATTCAAATTGCTTCGCACTTGCTTTAAATTATGTCTTTGCACTTGATTTAAATTATGCCTTCACACCTGCTTTGTATTATGTCTTGTTTTACTTTTCAGGTTAACAGGTCAGCCCCAAGACCCTCCTTGCTTCGTGCCGGACCGGCTTGTCAGCTGATTTGTCAAATTGTTCAAACTGCTTTGCACTTGCTTTAAATTATGCATTTGCACTTGCTTTGTATTGTGTCTTGCTTTACTTTTCAGAATGATGATCGACCTCAAGGCCCTGCTTGCTTCGTACCGAACCGGCTTGCCGGTTGTTTTGTCATATTATTTAAATTGCTTCACACTTGCTTTAAATTATGTCTTTGCACTTGATTTAAATTATGTCTTCGCACCTACTTTGTATTATGTCTTGTTTTACTTTTTAGGTATAGGTCAGCCCCAAGACCCTCCTTGCTTCGTGTCAGACCGCTTTTTCAGCTGATTTGTTGACAATCAATCCCAATACACTCCTTGCTGCGTGCCGGACTGGCTTGCCAGCTGATTTGTCAAATTGTTCAAACTGCTTTGCACTTGCTTTAAATTATGCCTTTGCACTTGCTTTGTATTATGCCTTGCTTTACTTTTCAGAATGATGATCGACCCCAAGACCCTCCTTGCTTCGTGCCGGATCGTCTTGCCAGTTGATTTGTCAAATTATTCAAATTTCTTCGCACTTGCTTTAAGTTATGTCTTTGCACTTGATTTAAACTATGCCTTCGCACTTGCTTTGTATTATGTCTTGTTTTACTTTTCAGGCTAATAGGTCAGTCCCAAGACCCTCATTGCTTCGTGCCGAACTGACTTGCTAGCTGATTTGTCGAGAATAAACCCCAAGACCCTCCTTGCTTCGTGCCGGACCAGCTTGCCAGCTGATTTGTCAAATTGTTCAAATTGCTTTGCACTTGCTTTATCTTATGCCTTTGCACTTGCTTTGTATTATGTCTTCCTTTACTTTTCAGAATGATGATCGACCTGAAGACCCTCCTTACTTCATGCCGGACTGGCTTGCTAGTTGATTTATTAAAATGACAATAATCCCCGAGACTCTCCTTACTTCGTGCCGGACCGGCTTGCCAGCTGATTTGTCAAAAAGTTCAAATTGCTTTGCACTTTCTTTGTCGATTGAATGGTTTAATTATGAAGTCTACCAACAACCCCAAAGTTATCTTGCCTCATAAAGCCAGATTCCTTTGCCAGTTGATTGGAGACAAGCTTATCGTTGATATTGCAACCAGCATTTGCAAGTTTTGTCGTTATTTATTCCTTAATCCATTTATCAATCCTTATTCACAGTTACACTCTTACCGGTTATCAAGAATTTACAGGAATCTGTAGTTAAACTGCAGCGGAATATGGAGCACAACATGGAACTCTTTCTTAGCAGTGAACTGGGGTAATCGTTGATATGATCTAAACTCGTCAACGAAGATCTGAAGAATCGCACTCGAATAAGTTTTCAACCCCCTAGAGGTCAGTCTTGTGTCAGCCCTAGAGGTCAGTCTTATGTAAACCCCTTTTGTGTCACCCATTTTGTGTCAGCCCAAATATCTCCAGCTTAAGTCATAACCAAGTCTGAGATTCGAGATTGAAGACAAGATAGTCATTGTTATCTCGTTTTTGTTTCCCGAATCGCGTCGAACTACATATGGCCTGATTCTTGTTTAGCCAAAGATATGTAGGCAATTTGAAGACCGGAGTTCAGCCATGTCCATAAGCTTCGCCTTTTGATCCTTGGAATCAAAAGTCTTTGGCTTTATCGTGACAAAATTGTCTTTTAGTCAACATCTTTACCCTGAAAACTCTTTCATCCTTTTCGAATAAAGAGGGGCAGCTATTGACACCCAATTTTGTCCCGAGTTTCAAATTAATATTAAGTTACAAAGTGTATTTAATTAAGAAGTTTATAAAAATTAATTTTGTGAAATCAATTCAATTTTGAGAGCAAGGGCCAAAAACGTAATACATGGCCACCAAATTAGCCTACCCGTGTAAATCCCCATTCTAGTTAAAATCCCTAAAATCAAAAACCCTTCCCCAATTTAGAACCCTTGACCCAATTCATAGAATCCTAACCCGCACCTATTAATTCGATTTCCCCCCTAAATTCATTCAAAATTCTTGACCCCGCTCCCTCCAGCTCATGAATCGTACGAGGAACCAACCAAAATCCTCCAGCGTTGTACGATTCCAGCTCCTCCACATTCGAATCAACCTTATCTGATAGTGAACATTTGGGGGTTCTTTGGTCCTTTTATTCTAGATTCTTACTCTCCCTAAAAGCCCAAATTTGTTCCCTATATAAGCTATAGGATAGGTCCATTTTGAGGGAGCCGTGGATAGAGTAGAAAATGTTAAAGAAAACCAACGTCATATACAAAATTTTATTTCAGTTTTAAATTCATATACAGTTTTGTGGTTTATATTTTTCGGGATTCTATTGTGTCGTCGCTTCGCCATTTTGGTTGCTTATTTATTATTTGAGTCGCCTCGTTCGAGTTGCATTCTTCGGATCCAATGTCCCGGCTCGCTGTTCGCAAAAAGGTAATATCCTTCTCCTCTTTACATTTCAATTTTTCTTGATATTTTTCATAAATTGTAAAATCTGATGTGTGATAGATCAGTTGGAAGCAATGTGAATACTTAGTCGTATTGTTTGTTCTGTTCTAAAAGTGTTAAAACTATGATGTTGATTGAAACTTGTTTAATAGTTAACCTATTAATCACTTAAGCAATATCTGAAGTTTTGTTGATAAAGTTGTAACCTTTATGCTTAAAAATTGATTTGTAAAAGTACTTGGAACCTTATAGGTCAAAGCTGAATCTTTGGTGTGGATTTTCTGGATTTCTATTTGCATTTCATGGCCAATTTAAATGAAAGAAAGGCTGAGTGGTTTGTACACGGTGTGAGTTAGGTCTTTGGAGGTAGCAGGGGTTGTTTGGGGTAGTGTTAGGTAGCTGCAGGTGTTGTAGGAAAATTATGAGAAAATGTAGATGAAGTTTAGTGTATGTGATAAGGATCGAAATAGAAAACAAGTAAAGACGATAAAGGAGCGAGACTTATCTCGAACTCCCTACGGGGTATCCACGAAAGAACTAGTTCCGTGAAACCCCCGTATCGTGTCAAGATTCACCTACACTAAGCAACTAACCTCGAGTCGCACTCAGGACCTGTAAGTAGAGTGATCGGGTGTTGGTTCGACAATCAACTAGGATCCGCTAGAAGAATTCAAGCCAACAAAAGGGTTTTTTCCATAACTCAAGAGTTCAACACTTTACAATATTTATCATTCATCCAAAACAAGCTAAGGTTCAATGAAGACTAAGTGAAGTATTTATAGGGTTCATCTAGACATAATAAAAGCCCTAAAGTATCCCCAAAGTAGGTTTTAAAGTCATAGGCCACTTAGGGCTAGAATAGGAATTACAGAGTATTAAAATTAGAATTCCCGCAAGGCACTCAGTAAGTAGGCGCCCCGCCCCCTTGTACTAGGCACCACACCTAGTTGTCCAAAAAGCTGAGTTGTAGTGGGCGGTCCGCCCCTTTAGTAGGCGGACCAAAATCCAGAGAGTTGATTTTAAGTAGGCGGTCCGCCTATTGAAGTAGGCGGTCTACCCCCTCCTGGGAGCTCTTGAAATGCTTCCAAATGTGGCCCAGATGCCTCTCCAAGTAGCCTAGGTGGTCCACCATCCATGGCACTGCAATGCATGATCTTCAAGTCGCTTCCAGAGTCTTCTTCCATGTCCTTCCAAGTCAAGTGGAGATGAATATCTTGAATCAACTTAGCTTGACTTCTAGTGAAAGGCCTTAAGGTAGTATGCCCCGCATCATCCTCCCCTTATTGGGAACGTTTCATTCTCGAAACCATGGCCTCCTCCTCTCCGGCATCACCATCCCCTACATCAAAAGGGGTCAAGTTAGTCACATTAAAAGTATTTGAGACATTATACTTACCTGGTAGATCAATCACATAGGCGTTGTTGTTGATCTTGGAAAGTACTTGGAAGGGTCCATCTCCTCGGGGTGCCAACTTCCCTTTCCTAAGGTTTGGAAACCATTCTTTGCGGAAGTGCACCCACACCCAATCTCCCTTTTTGAGCTCTAGCTTCTTCATTCCCTTGTTCTTCTTGGAAGCAACCTTTGCATAGGCTTCCTCCAATTTCTTCTTTGCTTTAGCATGGAGCTCAACCATAGCCTTTGCTCGGCTTTTACCTTCTAAATTCACAACAGAATCTTTGGGCAATGAGGTTAGATCAAGTGGAATTAAAGGATTAAAGCCATAGACGTACTCGAATAGAGTCATAGAAATCAAACTATGCAAAGTACGGTTCTATGCAAACTCTATAAGAGGCAACTTATCAACCTATATCCCAGCCATACCTCGGGTCATAGCTCGAAGAAGAGCACCCAAAGTTCGGTTCACCACCTCTGCTTGCCCATCCGTTTGAGGGTGGTGGGACGTTGAGAACAATAACTTGGTGCCAAGAGCACCCCATAAGCTCCTCCAAAAATGGATAAAGAACTTGGTGTCCCTATCACTCACAACGGTTTGAGGCACACCATGCAGCGTTAACACATTATCAAAGAATAAAGATGCCACATGTTGTGCATCATCACACTTTTTACATGGAATGAAGTGAGCCATTTTTGAAAACCTATCTACTGCAACATAAATGCTATCATGTCCCCCCTAGAACGTGGCAATCTCATAGCAAAATCGATAGAAATATCTATCCACGGGCTAGTAGGTATGGGGAGAGGAGTATACAAACCATGGGGGTTAGCTTTAGATTTAGCATGCTTGCACTCAAGGCAATTTTTGCAAAGCTTTTCAACTTGCACCCCCATCTTTGGCCAATGGAATTGTTCCATGAGAATGGCAAGGGTCTTGTTTTTCCCAAAGTGTCCCATCAAGCCCCCACAATGTGCTTCACGAATAAGCAATTTTCTCCAAAAGGACTCGGAAACACAAACTCTACCATTTTTAAAGATATAGCCATCAACCCATTGGTTCGTCTCAAGTCTCTCTCCCTTCTCAAGAGCTTCATGAATGCTCTTTAGCTTAGGGTCTTGAGCATACATCAATTTAATGCTCTCAAAACCCATGAGTGGTGGCTAGAGCAAACTTCCTAGAAAGTGCATCCGCACCAACATTGTCTTCCCCTTTCTTGTATTGAATGACATAGGGAAAAGACTCAATGAACTCCACCCACTTGGCATGACGCTTGTTCAATTTCTCTTAGCCCCTAATATGTTTGAGTGACTCATGATCACTCTTAATCACAAATTCCCTCGGCCAAAGATAATGTTGCCAATGAGCAAGAGCTCTCACTAGGGCATACATCTCCTTGTCATACGTAGAGTAGTTCAAGGAGGCACCCTTCAATTTCTCACTAAAGTATGCTATGGGTTTTCCATCTTGCATTAAAACACCACCAATTCCCACCCCCGAGGCATCACATTCAACCTCAAATTCCTTTTTGAAGTCGGGCAATTGCAATAGAGGGGCGGTACTCAACCTACTTTTCAAATCTTGGAAGGCCTTCTCTTGGGGCTCTCCCTATACAAAAGGTTTGTCCTTCTTCACCAACCCAAGAAAGACTACCTTCTCAACACTAAAGGCACATTTCTTAAAATTAGCATAGAGCTTTTTGGCTCTCAACACTTCAAGCACTTGCCTTAAATGATCAACTTGGTCGTCTAATGATTTGCTATAGATCAAAATATCATCAAAGTAGACGATAAAAAACTTGTTAATGAATGGCTTTAGCACATGATTCATTAGCCTCATGAAAGTACTAGGTGCGTTGGAGAGGTCAAAGGGCATCACCAACCATTCATATAGACCAAACTTGGTCTTGAATGCGGTTTTCCACTCATCACCCGGTTTCATACGGATTTGATGGTAACCGGACCTAAGGTCTATCTTTGAAAAGATGCTAGAACCACTTAGCTCATCAAGCATATCATCTAAACGAGGTATGTGATGTCGATACTTTATCGTGATCTTGTTGACTGCTCGACAATCCAAATACATCCTCCATGTGCCATCTTTCTTTGGGACAAAAATAACGGGCACGATATGCGGACTCAAGCTCTCCCTCACCAAGCCTTTAGTAAGCAATTCATCCACTTGCCTTTGCAACTCCTTTGTGTCCTTGGGATTGCTTCTATAGGCCGGCTTGTTTGGGATTTGGGATCCCGGGATAAAGTCAATTTTATGTTTTATACCCCTCAAAGGAGGTAAACCATCCGGTATATCATCTGGGAACATGTCCCCAAAATCATTCAAAACATTTTCAAAAGCACTAGGCAAAGGGTTAGAAGAATAATCAAATTCGGAAGTAAGAATCATACATTTGTGCACTAGGCAAATGAGTCGTTTGTTGCCATCGTTTCCTTTCAAAAGCTTACCCGGTTGCATCATGGCACAAATGCTACCGGTAGAAGATGGTAGAGTCACCACCAAGATCTCAGCCAAAGTACTAGTCTCAACAACCAACTTAGCCTTTTCCGCTTCCCTCAATTCCCTCATGCGCCTATAGTCATCACTTACTTGCTTGGGCGACAAGGGTCTGAGCACAAACTTCTTTCCTTCATGCTTGACCATGTAGGTGTTGGCACGGCCATCATGAACCACATGTCTATCAAATTGCCAAGGCCTACCAAACAAGAGATGGCAAGCTTGCATAGGTACAACATCAAACATGTGTTCATCCACATAGTTCCCTATCTTGAACTTAATCATAACTTGCTTAACCACCTTCAATTCACCACACTCACTAAATCATTGCAAACGATAAGGATTGGGGTGTTTCAAAGTGGGTATCTTCAATTGGGAGACTAGTGTTTGGCTAATAACGTCGGCACAACTTCCCGAGTCAATAATCATGGAACAAACAATACCCATGACTCGACATCTAGCATGGAAGAGGTTTTTTCTTTGCAAAGTCTCACTATCCTCCACAAACATGGCACCTAAACTCCTCCTCACAACAAGGAAGGCATGATGACCATCATCCTCAATGGCATCCTCCTCCACATCAACCTCCTCATCACCCTCTACTCCCCCATCCTCATGCTCACTATCTTGTTCATACACCAATTCACCCACCACAACCATAGTTTTCCGGGTAGGGCAATCTTTGGCAATATAGCCATACCCTTTACATTTATAGCATTGAGTAGAAGTAGAAGTAGGATTCCTCAAGTGAGTTTTAGAGTTACCTCCTACATGTGGTGTAGACTTCTCATAAGGCTTCTTCACATCTTTGCTAGCAATTGCACCACTTGCATTTGGGAACCTTGCATTTGGAGTAGGAGTCTTCCACTTCTTTGGCTTACTCATAGCAGTATTAGTGCTACTCTTGTAGCGAGTGGATTTCTCATCTTTGAGCCATTTCTCGGCTTCAACCGCATCTTTGTATAGCTCATAGTGGTCTTCATACTTGTGAAACTTCAATTGAGATGCGATTTCTCGGTTCAAAAACCACTTCTAAAGCGAATCACGGCCGGCTCATTCTCTTCCCCATCCAAGTCTAGGATCATCCGGATTTGCTCAAATTCATTGAAGTACTCCCCAACCGTTTTGTAACCTTGCTTCAACTCATAGAGACGTTTGTATTGGTCCATACGGTATTGGTGAGTTAAATACTTCTCATCCATCACGCGAATCAATTCACCCCAAGTCACATTGATAGACATACCATTCCTCCTTCTATTCCTCTTGACAGATTCCCACCAAGTAGAAGCAAATGATTCAAAAGAGGATATAGCATATTTGGCCTTCTTCTCCTCGGCCATGTCATCGGTGTCAAACACCCTTTCCATGGTCAACTTCCAATCAATGTACTCAACCGGGTCACTACTCCCTTTGAAGGAAGGAATAGCGAGCTTCACACTATTAAGATTGTTGTTATCACGACCCCCTTGGTAATAGGGGTACCCGTGGTACGGTACGGTACGGTATTTCTCATTTCGGTTCGGTAATTTCGGTTTTCGGTTTTTAAAAATATCATGCCATTACCATACCAAACTAATTCGGTATGGTTCGGTGTTTTCATATTCGGTTTCGGTAATTTCGGTACGGTAAGTCGGTAACCGTAGTTTGTTCAACTTCGACTTACATATAATAGATATATATGTTGCAAAGAAATGTGAAAGGAACTAAGGAACTTCATCTGGAAATTAACAATAAACCTTCACAATACATCAACGCAAAATACAAAATACCAAAATATATGTAGCAAAGCTCCAATGTACAAATAACACTAGTCGAAATCTAATTAAACCAACTTTACTACACGAGCTTACACAAAAAAATTCATTATTAAAATTTTAATTCTACTTATGATAAGCTAATATATTTTTTACACACAAAACAACAAGCTTTTGAGTTTTGACGGTGCTTGAAAGACAACTCTCTAGTAAAGAATTAAACTAGATTTAATGGTATTGATACTATTTTATTTATTTTATTTATAAATATTTATAAGTTTTAATTAAATATATAATCATATCACAAGTTTTAGATATTCTATTTAGAATTTTATTAGCTCATATTTAGATTAATTAAGCTATTATGATTTATATAAATATAATATATGTAATTAAGTATTTCGATATTTTCTTTATAGATACCGTATACCGTACAAAATACCAAAATTTTTAAAATTTCATACCAAATACCGTACCAAATATCAAAATACCATTACCAAAGTAAAAAATATTTTGGTTCGGTACGGTATTTCGGTATTTACCATACTATGGGCAGCCCTACTTGGTAAGGCTCCGGTTGGCCTCCAAAGTTGTCTCTATAACCACAATAATCCCTCCTAGCATTTCCTCCAACATAACCCATGGGTAGCCCTCGACCTCCGCCTCTACTCTATCCACATTACGTCCCCAATTCATGGCCCTCCCATTTGGATTAGGAGCTCCATATTCACTACCACCATACTCTTCCTCCTCCCCTTCTTGAGCTTCACCAACTTGCTCAAGAGGTTGAACATTTCGAATGTCTCTTGGAAGTGGTTCATTCCTTTGGGGATTGCCCAAAAGGTGGGAGTTGCCCATTAGGTGAGGAATGCTCACTCGTTGGGTATTGCCCAACACTTGTTCATTTCGATCACGATCCTCCTTTACTTGTTGTTGTTGTCTAAGCAACTCAACAACTTGTTTTGGGGTAAAGGTTGAACTACTTGTGCCTTCAACGGCCTCAACTTGGACACTCGGGGCCCCTTTCTCAGCTTGGACACTCGGGGTCCCTTTCTCCACTTGGACACTTGACGTCCCTTACTCAACTAGGGCACTTGATGTCACCCTTTCAAGAGATTCAATCCTTAGGTTCATACTATCCAATTTGGCAAGGATAGAAGCCAAGGCATTCTTTGTGAAATCATTACCTTCATTGCCCATCGTACCTACAAATGAGCAAATGTTAGTGAAATCACCTCACTCACTCACTTGTGTTTCACTCGGTTCACTTGTTTAGTGGTGGTAGATATTTCACTCAAGCTTGAAGACTAGAAGCTTCACTAAGTTGATTAACAAACCTCAACTTAATTACTCAATTGACAAGTCAAGTGCACTCCGGGGTGAGTGGAGTTGATGTGACTCTATTGGACGATAAGCACTTTAAAGTGAGGACTTGAGTCAAAGGATACTATGACCCTTCTTCGAATTCTACTCTCCCAACTAGGCTTGAGTTTATCAAAAGCTTCAAAGAACTAGCACCAATTAATTAGAAAAATTACTGAAAGAAGTACTAGCTAGATGTTATGCAAACAAAGAAACAAGAGATCCTACGAAAAACTACCCAAAGCACCAACTCAGGAAAACAGGCGCCCCACCTCCTCAGAGTGGGCGGTCCGCCTGGTTCTCAGCAAAAGGGAGTGGGCGGTCCGCCTGAAAAATCGGCGGCTCAAAATCCAGAGAGCTCACTCCAAGTGGGCGGTCCGCCTCCTATACTAGGCGCCCCGCCCCGCCTACTGCAAGTTTCAGCACAGTCCAAAG
Organism: Petunia secreta; assembly: GCA_029990175.1. Classification (NCBI taxonomy): domain Eukaryota; kingdom Viridiplantae; phylum Streptophyta; class Magnoliopsida; order Solanales; family Solanaceae; genus Petunia; species Petunia secreta. The sequence goes on from JARKIP010000003.1 coordinate 27,925,478, forward strand.
TTGTGTTTCTTGGTTTTAGCACCCAAAATCGAATAATTTTCAAGTTGTTTGATCAATCTGAAGGTACCCAATTGTGTTTTCAATCACAATAATCAAACCCCACTAACTTTTATCAAACCCCAATCAAAAACAAACAATTCACCATGTTCATCAAGTTCATAGCTAGGGTTTCAAATTTTCAAATCTTCAAAGAGTTTCAAATTTTCAATCTTGGAATACAACTTCAAATCAAGAGTTCTAGGTACCAAAATGATGGGTTTCCAACAAGGAACAAACCCCAATATCAATCACACAACGAGTCCATCAATCCAAGAGCACATGATAAAATTTTTGGTGTTTTTCAACTTTTTCTATTTTTTTGTGTTTTTCTTCTTTTCAACAATAACAAACAAGAAACTAAGATAGAAACCAACCTAGGCACGAAGAATCAAGGGTCGGGGATTTGTAGAAACAAAACCCGAGCCTTGCTCTGATACCAAGATGATAAGGATCGAAATAGAAAACAAGAAAAGACGATAAAGGAGCGAGACTTATCTCGAATCCCTACGGGGTATCCACGAAGAACTAGTTCTGTGAAACCCCCGTATCGCGTCAAAATTCGCTTACACTAAGCAACTACCCTCGAGTCACACTCAGGACCCGCAAGTAGAGTGATAGGGTGTTGGTTCGACAATCAACTAGGATCCGCTAGAATAATTCAAGCCAACAAAAGGTTTCTGTCCATAACTCAAGAGTTCAACTCTTTACAATATTCATCATTCATCCAAAACCTCAGGTTCAATGAAGACTAAGTAAAGTATTTATAGGCTTTGTCTAGACATAATGAAAGCCCTAAAGTCCCCCCCCCCCCCCCCCCCAAAGTGGGTTTTAAAGTCATAGGCCACTTAGGGCTAAAATAGGAATTATATAGCATTAAAATTAGAATTCCCGTAAGGCACTCAGTAAGTAGGCGCCCCGCCCCCTTGTACTAGGCGTACCCGCCTAGTTGTCCAAAAAGCTGAGTTGAAGTGGGCGGTCCGCCCTTTTAGTAGGCGGACCAAAGTCCATAGAGTTGATTTTAAGTAGGCGGTCCGCCTATTGAAGTAGGCGGTCCGCCCCCTCCTGGGATCTCTTGAAATGCTTCCAAATGTGGCCCGGATGCCTCTCCAAGTAGCTTAGGTGGTCCTCCATCCATGGAACTCCAATCCATGATCTTCAAGTCGCTCCCAGAGTCTTCTTCCATGTCCTTCCAAGTCAAGTGGAGATGCATCTCTTGAATCAACTTAGCTTGACTTCTAGTGAATGGCTTTGAGGTAGTATGCCCTGCATCAGTATGCAAGTGAGTAGCGGTGGTTTATGGAGTGTTTCTTGGGTCTTGTTTGGTATTTGATAGAGGGGTTCATTGTATGTTCAGTGTAGTAGTAGGCTGTTTTAGCAGCTTAGTCTTCTTGTTTCTTTTTGGCTTCAGCTCCATGTTTTAAAAAGATTCTTTTCCAATTTTGGGCAATGCTTCTGTCGGCAGTAGTGCAGGATTTTAGATTTCAGTTTAGGATGCAATTTATGTTCCATTTGCTCCCTGCTTTCTACCTGTTTTTAGTCCTTAGGATATGGAATTAAAACCCTGAAAGATGTAGGTGTTTTATGTAGGCTAGAATTCTCAAGGCAGGTTTTTTTAAAGTGTATGTGTGTAGCATCACCCTGTTCTTCCTATTTTTCTATGAGTTAGAGAAAAGGGCTTGATTTCTTGTTTGGTTATGGAGTTTAGCAAATAGGGTGTAGTTTGTTCCCTGTTATTTATTCTGGTGCTGGAACTCATGTTTGATAATGTGTTTAGAATCTGTATAATATAAATCTCTAAAGTATGGCTTTAAGTCTTTTATGTTTAGTTCTTATAAATTGTACTTGGTTATTGGCTTATATGCAAGCAGTGATGTTAAGTAATCTCTGTTATTTAGAGTAAATTACTTGTGAATTGTGGAAAGACCATTTTCGTTAAGAGAAATTAATCTTGTCAGTAGTTCTAAAATTACTTGTGGCTTATATGCATGGAATCATGTGAAGTTGGCTTAATGGCTTAGTAAATAAAATGAGACGCCTTTCCATGGCTATGTTTTAATGCAAAAACTAGTATCATTTTTCCTTGGCGTGAGATTGTGATTCTGATACTATTTCTTTTATCAAGTTTGCTTGTTGGTTCCTTCATTAACCTAAAATTGCTTTCTATTTATTTGTCTCTTGTTTCTTTGCATGGTCTACACTCTACACCGTAATAAGTCTCAATTTGAAACTCAATCTTTCAAATATATAGTGTAAATTATTTATGAGTTTGAGTGAGCAAAGTTCTCAAGTATCTTGTATGCGTTGTTTATTGCATTAAATTCTGTGTTTGTGTTCAAGTCCATGTCAATATCCTAATTAAAATAACCACATTCAGGTTCTTACTCGTTAATTTAAAAATCTTTCTTAAGTGTTTTGTATAAAGTAGAATTACATTTGATATGAGACTAAAGTTTTGATCTTTAACATCTTTTATGGCTAACTTAAAAATCATTGCTTTGGGAACTTTGTATAATAATCAATTCAGGTCTTAAAAAAGATTTTAAATTTGTTATTTTTTTAATCATGTTTGACTTAAGATATATTTTAAAATTGAACCTTTATCATCAAATCAGTTCTCTTATTTAATAAAAGTATGTATCTTCCTCATTTTAGCAAAGTATGTAGTGGTCAATTAATTATTTTATAATCTCTTGATAGTGAAGTTCAAGTCCCGTTTCTTGATAAACCCGTCCTATTTTGAATAGCGTGAAATCATTCCTTTAAAAGGTTATAAGCTGTCTAGCTATGGTATTCTGAAGCAAGAAGTTTGGTATCTTAGTTCATCATTGGAAAATTGATAATTTTTTTCTTTCTTCTTGAATAATTAGCAGCAAGACCTATGTCTCTTAGCTTAAATAACATATTTTAGTCTGAAAGTAACTCTTAGCTATAACTTTTAGTTCATTAGAAAGTTTTAATCTTTGTCACTTCAGTGTGTTATTTGAGTGTGAATCTTGCTTGTTGATCCTGTTTGATTTGATATGAGTCCTCTCCTTTAGAAGATAAATATAAGTTTACACATTTTAATATTTGTATCTTTCTTGAAAGACTAGTAGTATCTTTGTATTGAAATAAACATATGAAAATGATAGCTTGTGGATCTGCTCTAATGTGATCAAGTTTAGGATTTGAAATCTCAATCCCTTTACTTTAGCCTTATCTATTTTCCTGAAATTTGCTAAGAGAATCTTTAGGAGTTAGATGATATTGCCTTATTATCATATTTTCTCACAGTTTGTTTGTTTGCTTTCTGGTAGTATCAAGATATCCTATCAATTAAGTGTTAATAGATCCAAGCATAAATGCATTTTTTTAGACAATAAAATTATCTTTGACTCTTAATTAGACTCCTGTTAACATTTTCTCATACAATGAAATGTCAATGAAGTATTAATGTGGTAGATGTATTTATGTTATTTCTTTTCTTACTGGCAGTATTGACAATTCCCCTAATCCTTATCTTTTTTCTATCTTTGCATGAAAAGTCTGGGATGAGTCTCATTTTGGAACTTTGAGTTTCTAAGTTCGAATGGGTTCGCTTTGCATCTTCTCACAAGTTCTTACCCCTAGTTAGCTATTCCAAAATTTTGCAAATTCACCCGAGGAAAAGATAATGCATAACAGCAGCCCATTTAATAGTTGTCTTCAGTTTATAGCCATCTTTCGGGTTGTATCTTTAACTCTTTTCTTTTCCTTTTCCGCTTTAGCATATTATATAAATGATTTGTAGAATAATTAAATGTCTTGTTGAATAATTCATTAATGAATAATTATTTGATTACTTGAGTTATTGCTTTACTTTATGTTTATTACCTTTATTTCGGAGTTGTCATTTATTTTATTACAAATTGAGGCCAGTTTAGCAAATGAGTGCAAGTTAAATCATATTCGTAAATAAGTTTTATTTCAATTAATTACTTTTAAATATTTCTTTTAGAAAAGTATACTTGTAAATATTTTTGAAAACCTGTCGGATTAACCGTTGTTAACGGAATTTCGAAAGTGCCTAAAAAACCTTCTTTCGAAATTAACAAAACCTCATACCATTAGAATCTCTGAAAGACTGCCTTTTTCCAAAAATGGAGTTTTTCACGCATTTGCTTATTTAGTTCCCTGTTTTCCTTAAATTTGGTGGCGACTCCAAAAACTCCAAAAGAGTTAGTCCATTCAGTTGATATTCCGAATTATACCTGAACATGCAATTTTTTGGGGTTCAACAGGTTGTTCGTAAGGAAACGTGATAAATTCCAAAAGCATGCCTCTATGATTCATCAACAAGCTGAAACATTACATTGGTTGTCTCACATTGGCCTTTCATGATGTGGAGGATGGATGTTGTTGGCCCATTTCCCAAAGCAAAAGGAGGTGTTCGATTTATCCTTGTACTCACCGACTATTTTACCAAGTGGGTCGAGGCAGGATCTTTAGCTAAGGTCAGGCAGAGGGAGGTTATCAGCTTCATCTGAAAAAATATTATTTGCAGGTTCAGGGTCCCACGGGAGATAACTTGCTATAATGGCCCACAATTCATGGGTTCAGAAGTCACCACTTTTCTTGCAAAGTGGGGAATTAAAAGAGTGGCCTCGAAACCTTATCATCCCAGTGCCAATGAACAAGCTGAGTCCTCAAACAGAGTAATCATGGAGAATCTCAAAATAACTATGGATAAAGTTAAAGGCTCGTGGCCTGATGAGTTGTCAGGGGTCTTATAGGCAATGCGCACCATTGAGAAAAGAGCACGGGTGAAACTCCATATTCCCTTGCCTATGGGATTAATTGTTTGATTCCTGTGGAGGTGGGCGAACCTAGACTTCGGTACGCTCACACAACCAAGGAGTCAAATCAACAGGAAATACGAGTGGAGCTGGATTTGCTTGAAGGGGGAAAGAAAATGGCTTTGGTTCGCCTAACAGCTCAAAAAGGCCGATTGAAGCTTATTTGAATAGGAAAGCTAAGTTCAGGGCTTTCAAGGTTGGTGATTATGTATTCAAAGCTTTGAATCAAACTACTACGGAGAAGAATACCGGCAAAGGCCTTATCGAGTCAAAGCTATGTTTGCAAAGGATCTTAGCAGTTTTATTTACACATACCTCATACTCCTCTTCTCCCCCCCCCCTATTTTCCCCCTCCATCTTCCTCCTCATCCTCCTCTGTTCCTCCTCCCCCTCCCCCTATTCCACTAATGCAGCACCTCCACCTCCTAATCCTCGTCCCCTATACCACCTCATCCAACAACTTTAAAATAGGTATAATACATAGATGGCCCCTTGAAGTTGGCCTCAATTTCCAGTTAAACACCTTCATTTACCAAATGATCAGATAGACACCTCCTCTTGACAAAAATATGTCTCGTGAAGGGCTGTGTTAACGAGCTCATTTGTGTGAGACTCACTCGATGCTGATGTGTAAAATATCCCAATGAGATTATGGCATGTGTTATTCTTTTAAGAAAAGTTCACCCATTACTACAAAAGAAATACATTAAATTTCAATAAATAAACCAATAACAAATTTTAATTTTGTATCTTCTCTTCTTCAAAAATTAGACCATCTCCCCGCCCCCCACCCCCACTCCATTTTCTTTATTTCCCCCGCTACACTTTCTCATTCGCCCTTGTCTTCTTCCTTAAACCCACTCCCTAAAACATCTGCTTTGCCCTCCCTCTCTTTTACAGTAGTGTAACAATGGTGGTACTAATAAATAAGCCAAAATTTAAAGAGTAGCTTTAATAAAATTTTGAAAGGGAAAGGCATCTGGTTTTTAGGAAAGATGAAACGGCTAATCCATATGAGAAGTCTATTCTTGTTGGTAAAATGGGAATGGAGTCTCTTAGGTTGATCTTGATATTGCATCGGCCCCCTGGTGGCAGAGAAATTAATTTCACCGGTATTTATCGAACTCCCCGGCATCTCTAAGCTAATGTTGCGACAACTTCAAAATCCAATAAAAAAAATAGCTCCCCATTGAATTATGTTATGGAGAGTGATTTTTTAATTGTTGAAATGGTGTGGGGTTTAAACGTGGGTGAGTTTGCAAGCTGAGAGGGGTGGGGAGCAAGGCTGAGGAAGGTAGGGAGAAAATATTATGGAAAGAGATAATGTAGCGTGGGCCCCACATCTTAAAATCAAACAGAACACGAAGAATTATACACCTTACTTGCTTTAAGATATGTCAAGTACACCTTATTTGTAATGTCAACATGAGATGTTCACGAGACACGAATCTATCAAGAAGATGTGTCTATCTGATCATTTGATTAGTTGAGGTGTTCAACTGAGAATTGGGGCCACCTTCAATGGTCATCTATGTATTCTTCCTTTAAAATAACTCCTGATTGTTTTAGCTAAACAACTAAACAATCAAGATTTGTTTGAAACAAGATAGAATTTTCAAACAAATCTTGGTTGTTATGAAGTAAACATCCAAAGAGTTGTTTAAAAACTACTCAATATTTTCAAACAACTTAAAGTTAGTTTTGACGGACTGTAGAATCATCTTCACTATCTAAAAAAGTCAAAAATCCACCATAAAATCTTCATAATGAGTACAAAACAATGAATAAAAGAAGTATATGAGAACAAAATACATAAAAAGAGAAGAAATGAAAAGATTAATAAAAAAAGGAGGAGAAGATAAGAAAGATAGCAAATCAGGCACAGGAAAGAGGAAAGAATGAAGGAGAAGAGAAAGGAATGAAAGAAGGGAGGGAAAATTTTAAAGTTTGAAATAGGAAAACAACGTTAAGTGGGAAGTGTCCCTAAATCCCCTAAAAGTTTCATATTCCTAATTCAGTTTGTGTCCACCTAAGTCCATACTTAATAGTTTTCTATCTTAAAAAAAACGAAAATAGAAGGTCATTTTTCAAATAGAGACTTCAAGGGTGAAACAAGCTTGGCTAGTTGTTTTGGGAGTTAGGTCTTTGATTAGTGAACCGATAGTCTTAAAAGCTTCGTAAGGTCAATTAGGACATGTCTGTAAAGTTTGAGCTGATTCGTACCTCGTTTGGTAGGTTTTGGAAGACAACTTTGATTTCTAGTGTCAGTAAAGTCAAATTGAGGTTTTCAAGATCGATTTAAGATGAAAGTATCACTAGGTTTATGGTCATTTGTGACATGTGTGAACTTTCGGAAGTGCAATCTGAGGTTGTTCAGATGACTTTGGCTTATGTTCCGGAAATTGGAGTTTTGCCTCCTTCAATTTAACCTTAGTCTTATGTTTAAAGGATCCGATTCAAGTTCTGACAATAGAAGTAGGTCATATATGTATTTTAAAACGTGTGTACAAAGTTTTGGGTGATTCCGAGCTTCATAGGGTCCCGTTCGAACACAAAATACAGCATCAACTAATGTTACCAGTCCATCTGGGCAATTACCCTAGCGATCGCGATAGAAGTAGCGCGTTGGTGCTCTGTGGTCTGCTTCTTCAGCGCAAAAGCACCCAGAGGGACGTGATCATGATGCCCCTTAGTGCGTTAGCGTCTGCTTGTGCGTGACAACATTGATCCGAAGTATAAAGGGACCCATGTGGTAGGCTAATTCCAATTTTTTAAATCAAATTTCATCATCCTTAGGTCGTTTTAGAGTATTTCAAAGCTAAAAAATCATCATAATTGATCATGTAATATTTCTACACCTTTCTAATGTATCAATTTAAGGTTCTAGGGTTGGAATTTTGTGAATTGGGCTTGGAGAAATTAGGGTTAGAACCTTAGATTGACTAAGTTGGAGAATTGGGTTGAATTGAACCTAAAAGTAATATCCAATATTGTAATTGATATCATGGGACCTTAAGGAGTCTAGAAATGCACACTTTATAGGCGTTCGGCTAATCCAGGCCTATGGGCAATTTCATAATTTCTTTTGATTCTCTGTCTAATAGTTAGATATCTCTTTTATGGGCACTTATACGTGTAATTATAGTTCTTTGGCTCAGAAAGGGGTAATTCCGAGAAGCTCCTGAAAGGAAAGGTGATCATTTAGTAGTTGTATTGACCCCAGACTTGAGGTAAGTGATAGTACCCATTTTATTGATGGCTTTTGGCCTTATAGACGTTCTGCCACGTGATTCTTATGTTTGAAGCTACCTATAGGGCGTACTTACTACGCCATAGCTTCGGGTTTCTATTTCATATCATGTGTATTATGACTTGTTTTGATATGATAACGAATATAATGGTGTTGGACATGTACTTTCCGGCAGTCGAGGAGAGTCCCGCACCAGTCAACGGTGATTATTACATATATCTCCTGGTAATCCATAACAGTCTCATGTCAGAGATAGGTTTTGTTTATGCCTAAACTTATACGTCTAGGTTAAACACTTAAATTTATGATGGATTCACAAGCAATATAGTAAAATACGACAAAAAGTAAGTAAATAGAGAGAAAATAATACACAAGAAAGTAAAGAGCTTTTATTCCTTTAGAATAGTCGAATTCAGTGGTGAATCGCTTCTTGTACAATACAATGTAGGGAGAGGTATTTATAGTAGTGGATACCCAGTCCTAATTATGGTAAAATACAAAGACTAATGAGGCTCATGGGCCTATAAGCTCAAGGCGGTTGTATATACGAAATCCTAACTAGGAGACAGAAACCCTAAGGCGGCATGATGTATGCCTTGCGTTCTATGCCCGTACCGCCTAAACGGCCATAACTCATTAAAAAGACATGTATCCAGTGTGCCCAGTGATTTCTAGGATAAGTCTAGTCTCGCCAGCTGAACTTGTATCCCCGTAATAGTAGGCGACATATTTTTCCCACACAATAAAACCCCCACTTGCTGAGTACTGACACAAGCAGTCAGGAAGTAAAAGCGGTGCGAAAGATATCTCACTGACTTCTTGAAACTCACAGTCTCTTTGACCAAGATTGATGCTAATTTATTCGAGAACTTCTACGTGTCTTTATCTGATTGGTTGATGTCGATTCCATGCACCTTTCCAAGAATACTTTTTGCTGCGTCGAATCGTTTTATATCTCAAGCCATAAATAAGGTCTTCGTGATAGTAGTAGAATCACAACTCTCTTTCAGAAAAATGCTTCATCTTCTTTAAAGTTCTTCATGAAAGAATGATTCTTCTATCTTCAAAAATATTTGCATTTGATCCTAGTTTGATATTCCCAGAAAAAATCCTTCATTATAAATGGATGGTGCATGATAAAATTATAGGGAAGAGACTAACTGCGGTTTTCTTCGTCTCTTTCTCCGCGCGTGACTGGATGAATGAAGTCCTCCAAGTCGTGGAGTTTCATCAGGATCCTAATGATGTTCTTTAGAATGTCTTCATTGTGGCATGCGCATTGGTTGCTGCGTGCTCTGGCTGCTGTGATATTCTTCTTGTCATGTGGGGTTTGCCAGCAGAAGAATGCCATCTCAACGGTGCTCCTGCATCTGCTAATCTTTTGGTCTCTCTGGGCCATAGTCCCGGAAGCACCTCTATTTTAACGAGAAGGGCGTCCCAGGGATATGCCTTCCTTCTTCGGGCGGTTAATACCCCAGGTCATTCTACATACCAATAACGTTCAGGGTAGCTGTATAGATCTGCCCTATTCTTCGGTTTCGGAGATTGCAACTGCTTCTAATCGCCCGAGAAGAGAGTACAACATGGTGTTCCTACGGTCGTTGAGTGTTCCTCATTGGAGTCTCTACAAGTGAAGTCTTGGACAGTGTTCTGCTTCCTCCGCCTTTCAACTGAGGGATTCCTCAGTTGGACTGATTATCCTAACTCTCATTGCGCAGTGTCATTAAGATATTGTTGCTTGGGGGTATCAACTTGGAAATTTTGACTTCTTGATGCCGAGAGAACCTTCAATGCTAGAGCTAGAATCCAGACGAAGAGTCTCTGGCCGTGCAAATTCGAAGGAACTTGCAAATTTAGTCTTCCCTTTCCGATTTTTTCTACAATTGTTATGGACAATGTTGTATTCAGGAAGAACTAATTGTATATTATGAGCCTATGGGTTGTTTGTTATTTATGAAACAGATGTCCATTAATGTTCTTATGTGTACTTGTGTAGTTTAAGCAACATGTTTGTGCGCCTTTATGAATTAGTGTCTATAAAAGGCGGGTGCGCGCACTGAAGGGCGCTTCATTTGCGTCCGTAGTTGACGGCTTATATTGCGCCTGCGATAGATGTCTGTTTTGTGCCTACAATGGGACGACTTTAGCCCATGTGGAAACATGCACTTTTACGTTCCGATTCATAAAGTCGTTGCTTGTTTACTCAAGTATTTTAAGACTTTTTGGCACTATGTGGGCGGGCATCCCCACTGACATGTAGGTGCAAATTTGTCGAATTGACGAGTTCAACTTGTGAATAATGCTTGGTGGCTGAGCTAGACGTGGTCTAGCTCTAAGCGAGTAGTTTACCCTACTTTTTATAATAAAAGCGAGTGTATTACTTCAACTTAGGTCTGGCCGGGCTATGAATAGTTGGATTGTAGATGGATCTGAATTGTAATTGTAAAACTGACTAAGTGAAATAGTAGTTTTATTGATGAATGGGCGCTGAGCTGCATAAAACATAAAGAACGGGGCTAAGGGCCCGTTATGAGATAATAACTATTAAAGAAACAAGAAAGGAGTATATACATGTCTCGAGTGTATTGGCGTTGTTGGCCTTTCAAGAGTAGTACTTTTTGAGCCATGAGATGTTCCAATTGTTTGGAATGGTTGTTCCGTTTATGTCCTCAAGAACATACGCATCTTTTCCAGCTATGCCTTGGACTCTGTATGGTCCTTCCTAGTTCGGAGCCAGTTTGCTTGCGCTAGTCTCTTTGGTACTTTGAGTAACTTTGTAGAGGACGAGATCTCCTATGTTGAAAGAACGTATGTCTTTGCATTATAGTACTGCTCCACCCGTTGCTTCTACATTACGAGGCATATGGCTGGTATATCTCGTCTCTCGTCCAAGGTATCAAGTGAAACCTTCAAAGCCTCGTTGTTTGATTCTTCCTTGGCAAATGACCGTCGCAGGTTGGACCCTTCGATCTCTAAGGGAATCATTGCTTTGGCTCTATATGTTAATGAGAACGGAGGTTCCCCCGTGCTGGTTTTGGACGTGGTATGGTAGGCCCATAAGACTCCGGGTAGTTCCTCCGGCCACTTCCCCTTGACTTTCTTGAGTCGCTTCTTCGGGCTTCAACGATCGTTTTTTTTTTTTTTTGGAAGATCCAGCTTGTCCATTATCCGAAGGGTGATAGGGCGTTGAAGTTATCCTCTTTATCTCCCATTCATTCAGGAAAGCGGTAATCTTATCTCCTATGAACTGAGGTCCATTGTTGCAAGTGATTTCTGTTGGGATGCCGAAGCGGCACATAATGTTCTTCTATATGAATTCTATCACCTCCCGCTCCATGATCCGAGCATAGGCTGCAGCTTCGACCTATTTAGTGAAATTATCTGTCATAATAAGCAAAACCTTAACATCACCGGGCGCTTTAGGCATGGGCCCTACGATATACATTCCCCATTTCATGAAAGGCCAAGGGGCTATTACTGAGTGTAAAAGCTCTGCTGGCTGATGAAATATATGGGAAAATCTTTGGCAGTTGTCACATGCTCGGACGAACTTGCTCGCGTCATCTTCTATTCGGGGCCAGAAGTAGCCCGCCCTGATTAATTTGTGAGCTAGAGATCATCCACCGGAGTGGTTTCCGCATTGCCCCTCATGAATCTCCTCAGCGTGTAATCAACTTGACAGGGTCCCAGATATTTGGTCAAAGGGCCGCTAAACATCCGAAAATACAGTTCCGCATTGATCAGGCAATAACGGGCTGCTTGGACTCTTAGCTTTCTACTCTCTTTTTTGTCACCTGGGAGTATTCCTTTGTCGAGGTATTCGATGATTGGATGCCACCAATCCCATATAGATGTCGCAATGATGACTTCGTGGCACTTGATATCCGCGTAGGTTAACTCGATAATAGATATCGGGTTGTCTGCACTCATTTCTGCAGTGGCCGCTAGACTAGCTAGGGCATCATCCTCCGTGTTTTCTTCCCTTGGTATTTGGTTGATCTTCTATTTTTAAAATTTTTTTAGACATTTTTCCACTCTTGCCAAGTACTCCTGCATGTAGGCGTCTTTGGCGGTATATGCTCCAGTTACTTGATTGACGACCAGTTGGGAGTCGCTATTGAGACTGATCTCCCTGGCCCCCAATATGTAAGCTAATTCTAAAGCTTGAATTACGTCTTAATATTCTTCTTTATCGTTAGTCATTGTCGGACAGTAGACAACCTTCTGAAATTTGTTCTCAATTGGGGATTTGATCACTAAACCAAGCTCGTCCCCCTTTACATTTAAGGCTCCGTTGGTGTGGATCACCCATTCTCCAGGAGTAACATCCTCCATCGTTGTATGCTCCATTTCAGCCTTAGGTATTAAGTCGGTACTGAAGTCGACAATAAAATTCGCGAGCACCTGGGACTTAATGGCCGTCATGGATGGTAGATGATATCATATTCTCCTAGTTCGGTTTTGTGAAACATGGTCTGCAAAGGGAAAGATGAAACTACAATAATCGTGTGACACTAAAAATATGGTCGTAACTTCCTTGCAGCCATTACTAAAGCGAGCCGCTAATTTCTCCAGGTGCTGGTACTAGGTTTCTGCATCCAAGAGTGATTTGTTGACGTAATATATCAGCGACTGCACCCCTTTTTCTTCTCATACCAAGACAGCATTAACGAAAACATCAAACACGGCGAGGTATAACAATAACGGCTCTCCCTCGTGCGGCTTTGTTAGCAGTGAGGGATTGATCAGATATTGTTTCAGTTCTCGGAGGCCTTGATGCAGTGCTCTGTCTACTCGAAGCTTTTGATTTCTTCAAGACATTGAAGAACTGATGGCACCTTCGAATAACCGTGAGATAAAACGACTAAGTGCGGCGATTTAGCCGTTGAGCCTTTTGACCTCCACTTCGTTCTTCAAAGTTCTGGAATAGCCTTGATCGCTGCAATTTTCATAGGATTTGCTTCTATGCCCCTGTTGGAGACAATGAACACAAGAACATCCTGGAGGATATGCCACAGGCACACTTCTCTCGGTTGAGCTTCATACCGAACTTGTCAAAAATATCGAATGTTATCTCCAAGTGCCTGATGTGATCCTTTGCGTACTCCAATTTCACCAACATATCGTCGATGTAGACCTCTATAGCTTTGCCAATCTGCTCCTTGAATATCAAGTTCACTAGCCTCTGATATGTTGTTCCCGCGTTCTTCAAACCAAAGGTCATCACCCTATAATAATAAGTCCCCCTGCCTGTAATAAATGAAGTCTTCTCTTGATCATCCTGATTCATAAGGATCTAGTTATACCTTGAGTACGCATCCAAAAAACTCATAGCCTCATGGCCTGCTGTTGAATAGATGAGCTGATCAATGTTAGGCAATGGGAAAGTGTCCTTTGGACATGCTTTATTCAAGTCCGTGAAGTCAATGCACATGCTTCACTTCCCATTCTTCTTTAGGACCACCACAACGTTGGACAACCAGTCGGGGTAATGAACCTCACGAATGGAACTGTTGTTCAGTAGCTTCTCAACCTCCTCGTGCACTGCCAACCCTTTTTCATGGTTGATCGGTCGTTTCTTCAGTTTGACCGGCTTGAAGCTAGGATCAACATTTAAGTTATGTCTAATGATGCTAGTTGATATTCCAGGCATGTCGGTGTGTGTCCAGGCGAATGTACCCGATCGAGCTCGCAGTAAGTTAGCATATTCTTATTTGGCTTCGGCCAAAAGCTTGGGCCCCACGTAAAATTTCTTGTCGGGGACACTTTCGTCAAAAATCACTGGATCCAGGTCATCGACCGTGGCCTTGGTCCGCTTTTCTCCTTCTTGGAGGTCTGAGGGCGTGCCAGCCGATTCTCGGGATCCGACTACTTCGTGAGCTCCGAACCGAAAGGGTATGCTGGTTACTAGGCAAGGCCCGAGTAGTTTGTCCAACTTCCTCTTTTGGTTCTTTGTTTCCTTCTTGACTGCGCACGTTACGGCGGTCACATAACAACTTCAGGATAGTTTCTATTTACCCCGAATCTCTCTCACTCCCCAGGGAATGGGATACTTGAGGATCTGATGAAATGTAGATGCCAACTGCGCATACTTCGTGAATCCAAGGACATCCTAAGATAATGTTATACGAGAGATCGCATGTCATCACTTGGAAGGATGCTACCCTCATTGCCCCTGGTAGGTGTACCTGAAGGAGTATCTCCCCTACAAATTTCTCGCTGGAACTTTTAAAACTCGTTATAGTGTATGGATTGGGGATTACCTGGTTTTGCATCTCCATCTGGCTGATGACATTCCAGTGGATGATGTTCACAGCATTACCGGGGTCTACCAACACGCGTTTGACCTGGGCATTATGCACCTATAAGGTAATTATCAGGGTGTCGTAGTAGGGGTATAGAACTTGCCGTGAGTCTTTGTTGTCGAACTCGATGGTGCTGATACGAGGTTTCTTGGTTATCTCCTGATGCACCTCACAGATCATGACGGTTCTGGTGCTGGTATTGCTAACCTTGGGTCCTCTAAAAATCTTATTGATGGGCTCCTGGGCCCCCTGGACAGCCAGTATTGCTTCATCCACATCACTATAACGCGTGGTATCCTGGTTGGACTTCGGCCATGACAACGAGTAAAAAGACGTTGACCCTGGAGATCCATTCATAGTTTCAACCATATTAGCCAAGTTATGAATCGTCTGTCGGATCTCGATACCAGTATCTTATGCGGCGTAGCCGTTGTTGTTTAACTTGACTGCGCCATTTCTTCATAGAATAGAGAGAAAATAATAGATAAGTAATACAGTAAAATACGATGAAAATTAATTATATAGAGAGAAAATAATAGACAAGAAAGTCAAAAGCTTTTATTCCTTGAGAATAGCCGGATTCAGTGGTGAATCACTTCATGTACAATATAATGCAAGGAGAGGTATTTACAGTAGTGGATACCCAGTCCTAATTATGGTAAAATACAAAGACTAATGAGGCTCATGGGCTTATAAACTTAAGGCGGTGGTATATACGAAATCCAAATTAGGAGACCGTAACCCTAAGGCGGCAGGATGTATGCCTTGCATTCTACGCCCGTACCGCTTGAACAGTCGTACCTCGTAGAACAGGCGTGTATCTAGTGTGCCCAGTGACTTGTAGGATAAGCATATTCTCACCTGCTGGACTCGTATCCCTGTAACAATAGGTGGTGTATTTTGTCCACACAGGTTTCGGACACATGTGACCCCGTTGTATCTGGTTTCAGTCATTTCATGTCATCATATGTGTTTGCTAGCTGTATGTGATTGTTGCATTGACTATATGGCTTATCTATTTTTGGTTGATGTTGATTTTTGATCCCTAGCTACCCTATCTTGATGCAGCCCAAAGTGCTGATCAACCGAGGACACTTCAACCGAAGGCAGCGACTGATGAACCGAGGAGGCCAATTACTCGAAGCCAAGCTAAGCTGCTCCATGACATGCACATCCAGCTGGCTATGTCGGGAAGAAGCATGTGTTCGGAAGAGGAATCGCAAAGTGATGAAACCAAGGGCTACATCTTCAAGTTTGAGCCCGAGGATAAAGTTCCCGAACAGCAGCTCTTGGCCCCGGGCAGCGCAGAACCGAACACATAATCAGCGCCCGATGACAAATGTGCTCGAGCAGGCAATAGAGAACCGAAGCCAGGCTCACCGAAGTCAAGAACCGAAGCCAGGCTTACCGAAGTCAAGATAGCCGAGCACATTTTTAACTCAGCCCTGCGTGGCTTATTTTCATTGGTCGACTGTGACCTATTTACTAGTTTTACCCTTAGTATTTCCTATATAAACCTTAGTCCTTACATTGTAAAGGCTAGCTAGTTTTTGGATATTGAATTGAATGAAAGTGCCGAGCACATTTCTTCTTGTCTCCGTCGTGAGCAAAACCCCGGTGAGGGCTTTAAAGGACTTGTGGCTTTCGGTTAGTCCGATTGAACATTCCTCTTGATCATTCAGTTTGCAAGAGGCAATGTTCTCTTGAGGATTGTTGCATAGTTAGGGTGATTCTTGTCTCCCTTTTGATCGAGCTTTGGGACAGGTTCCCCACTGTTCTTTCGAAAGAAGCAAGTTTTGTCTTGCTTTTATCTTTATCTTTATTATTTGTTCTTCCGCGTTTGTGCTAACAATCCCTTCGGGAATTGCATTGCACCATCTTGGTATCAGAGCACGGTTTGAGTTTGTTCTTACAACCTCAATCCTGTTCATTATCTTCGTGCGTTTTGTGTCTTTGTTTCCTTTTCGTGTTCTTGAATTTTGTTACTGTTGGTGTTGTTATTTACAAAAAAAAAAAAAAAAAAAAAAGTGTTAAAAAGAAAATCCAAAAATTTGTGTTGATTGTTGGATGTTTGGGAAAAACAACCTTGGATTCTTGTTCACCATTGCTGTCTGATTCCATCGAGTACCCGACGTACTGATTTCGTGACTAGGGTTTCGTGGTGAATTTTGGACTGTTTGAGCTTCCTTGGTGACTGGAAATCGAACCCCAGCTGTGTTGGTGGAGACCGATGAAGGTTGGTGGTTCTTGAGTGATTTGGGTTTGTTTGTTGCTTGAAAAGTCGAAGTTCTTAAGTTTGAATCGTGTCCGTACGCCGGAAAATTGTTGCGAGTTTGTAACAGTGTACGACACGACCGAGCTGGTTCTTGGCTCAAAGAACTCGACTGAATTCCTCCGTTGTTACTAAGACCGGAGTTGAAAGCAACCCAGATCTGTGAAAGAATTGTGAGCAGTGAACCAAAGCTGTTGAATCCGTACGCCGGAGCAAGGTCACTGTTCCATTGAAGAAGAAAGGGGTTAAATTTTTAACATCAAAACCCCAGGTGAAAATTGTCGGCTGAAAAAGGAAAGTGGATAAGGTAAAACCCTATCCGTACCAAGGAGGGACCACTTTTGTACGGACAAGAGTGGGTGTGATCGAAAAAGATTCCAAAAGGGAATCAAAGGGTAGATTCTCCTAGGTTTTCACTTTCTTTCGTGTCTAATTCTGGTTTGTGGATCTTTTGAGTAATTGTCCTACTCAAGGTCGTACCAACTCATTTGAGCTGATAGGAACTCGTGCGAAGGGGTGACCGAAGTCCAAACTATCGTAGAATTTCTTTTGACTCCCCGAGCTCAGTTAAAAAGCGTCCGTTCCATCGAGTCGAACATCACTTCACTCTTCCCGAAGAGACAGTGACTATTGTCGAACTTGAAGGATCGTAGAGGACCGATCAATCAGACGAGCCACTGTTAACAAGTCCTTGAGTGATCAAAAACCGAACCCATAAATTGAGTGGACCCGAGTGCCACCCATCAAAGGTGAGGGAGTGTGTGAGGTGATTTCTAACCTTAATCTTTGTTTGATCTTTGACTTGTGCAGGTACAATGGCTGGAAACGATGGCAAAAGCATTGAAAAGCCTGAATTGTCGTTAGCCGATCTCATGGCTGCGATACAAGGCATCAGTGCCGAAGTAAGAGGAGTGAGTGCTCGAGTAGCTAACCTCGAGCAGGGAAACGCGTCCGTGGCCATGAATGGGTCCGGCGTTGGAACGAGCCAATCCACTCCGATGAAACCTGAGCTGTATGCTGAGCTTGTACGACAACATCAGTTGACAAGTGAAGCAATTCGAAGAGAGCTTAACTTGGGCAATCCCCAAGCTGCTTATCAAAACTTGGGCATTCCCCGAGGAGAAAGAATACCACCTCCGAGGACCCGAAGAGATCTTGGAGCTGTAACCGAAGAGGTTGATGAAGAGGAATTTCCCGAGGACGAATATGATCGTGAGCCGCCATTCGCTCAACGAAGGCAAGCTCACCGAGGTCGTGGAAATTTCCGAGGTCGAGGCCGAGGCGCAAATGTTGAAAGAAATATTGAGCGTGAGGCTTATGATCGAGAAGATGAGTTTCCCGAACAGGCTAGAGTTGTTCGAGACTCAAACTTAAACAGTGTCAAGATCACTATTCCACCCTTTAAAGGAACTAGTGATCCCGACGAGTATCTTGAATGGAAGCTTAAAATGGAACGCATCTTTGAAACAAATGAGATGACCGATGAGAGAAAAGCTGCCCATGCCATTGCTTCGTTCGAAGCTTATGCATCAACATGGTGGGAATCTGACAAGAGGCATAGAAGAAGAAATGACTATCCAGTAGTCAATACATGGCCACAGTTGATGAGAGCGATGGATGGTAAGTACTTGAGTGCCAAGTACAGGCAGACTCAAATGCAAAAACTCTATGAGTTAAAGCAAGGGTCCAAGTCCGTCCAAGAGTACCACGATGAGTTTGAAAAGGTTCGATTGAATCTTGATCTGGTCGAAGACGAAGAGCAAGCCATTATCAGATTCAAAAATGGCTTGGCTAGGGATGTGTCTTCTCAGTTGAGACTCCACGTGTACCACACGTTGGAAGATTTGTTTGAAGCTGCTACCGAAGCTGAAAAATTGGTGAAGGAAGAAAAGGCAAACCGGTATCGAGGAGTCACTACTTCTACTCCCTTGAACCGAGGAAAAGATTGGAAGAATCCTCACCAAACAAGTGCCAATACTGTTCGAGATTCGAAGAAACCCTTCGAGAAAGGTGTGACCGTTAACCAACCGAGAGAAGTGGGAGGTAAAGTTCAACTAAACTCTCCTAGTGCTTCAAATATTCAGTGTCATAAATGCAGAGGTTATGGTCACATGGCGAAAGAGTGTCCAACTCGCAAAGCTATGCTTCTGCTCGAAGATGGAACCGTCCATGAGCAAGCGAGTGACACCGAGGAGGAATTAACCGAGGAGATTGACCGAGCTGAAGGTGATGATGATCATGAGGCTGCCGAAGCTGATCATCCGGAAATGTTTCTTGTGGTTCGAAGGAATTTGAGCTGCATGACTCTTGAAGAAGAGGACAACCAAAGAGAAAACCTCTTTCATGCCCGATGTCGAGTGAGGGGAAAGGTGTGTTCGA
Organism: Petunia secreta; assembly: GCA_029990175.1. Lineage (NCBI taxonomy): Eukaryota > Viridiplantae > Streptophyta > Magnoliopsida > Solanales > Solanaceae > Petunia > Petunia secreta. The sequence continues at coordinate 27,944,537 of JARKIP010000003.1, forward strand.
TGATCATTGACTCTGGTAGCTGTGCAAATGTGGTGAGCCAAACTTTGGTTTCACAAATGGGACTGCCTACGATGAAGCATCCCCACCCTTACAAATTACAATGGCTGAATGAGTGTGGAGAATTGAGGGTTGTCAAACAAGTGTGGATCAAGTTTAGAATCGGCGAATATCAAGATGAAATGGTATTCGATGTGGTGCCGATGCAAGCTTGTCATTTGCTACTGGGTCGACCGTGGCAATATGACCGAACAGCTGTTCACAATGGCAGATCCAACACTTACACCGTAAAGCTTGATGGGAAGAGTTTCATCCTCAAACCATTGTCTCCGAAACAAGTCTCCGAGGACTATAAACGGATGAAAGAATTGAAAGAAGCGGCCAAAGCTAAGCTTCCGATGGGAGCAAAATTGGGAGCCGATGAGACAAACTCACCTACCGAAGAGAAAGGAATTTGTGCAATCATACAACCCGGTGAGGTCTTACGAGGCAACGACCCCGGTCGGATGATGATTTGCCTCGTGCACAAGGGTATCTTTCTAAACTCTAATGATGATTTTTCTAATGATAACCCTTTCCCTTTGTTTGTTCGTAAAGTTTTGCAGGACTTCGAGGACATGTTTCCCGAGGAAATGCCAGGTGGATTACCTCCGTTGAGAGGAATCGAGCACCAAATTGACTTCGTACCAGGGTCTCAAATCCCTAACAAACCTGCATACCGGTGTAATCCCGAAGACACCAAAGAGCTCCAACGGCAGGTTGATGAATTGCTGAACAAGGGCCTCGTTCGTGAGAGCTTGAGTCCTTGCGCCGTTCCTGTTATCCTTGTCCCGAAGAAGGATGGAACATGGCGAATGTGTGTTGACTGTCGAGCAGTCAACAAAATAACGGTAAAGTATCGTCATCCTATCCCTCGATTAGATGACATGCTAGATGAATTAAGCGGTTCTTCATGCTTTTCAAAGATTGATCTCAGGTCCGGTTACCACCAGATCCGAATGAAACCCGGTGACGAGTGGAAAACCGCATTCAAGACCAAATTCGGTCTCTATGAATGGTTGGTAATGCCATTTGGCTTATCCAACGCCCCGAGCACATTCATGCGATTGATGAACCACGTGCTCAAACCGTTCATAAACAAGTTCGTTGTCGTTTATTTCGATGACATACTTGTTTACAGTCGAACCATGGATGAACATATCGAACACCTAAGGCTTGTGCTTGAAAAACTTCGAGAAGAAAAGTTGTATGCCAACTTCAAGAAGTGCGCCTTCGGTGTCGATCGTGTAGTCTTTCTTGGATTTGTAGTCAGTGCTAATGGTGTCGAAGTCGACGAATCAAAAGTCGAAGCCATCAAAGATTGGCCAACTCCGACCTCGGTATCTCAAGTTCGTAGCTTCCATGGGTTAGCTAGCTTTTACCGAAGGTTTGTTCGTGACTTTAGCACCGTGGCAGCTCCTTTGACCGAGCTGGTTAAGAAAGACAATCCATTTGTGTGGGGAGAGTCCCAAGAAAGGGCTTTCCAAGAGTTGAAACGGAGGCTTTGTTCTGCCCCGTTGTTGCAACTCCCTGACTTCGGCAAAGCATTCGAAGTCGAGTGTGATGCGTCTGGAGTTGGGATCGGAGGAGTGCTGATGCAAGAATCGAAGCCGATCGCTTACTTTAGCGAAAAGCTTAAGGGTGCAACTCTGAATTATTCAACATATGACAAAGAGTTGTATGCCCTCGTTCGAGCACTCGCCCATTGGCAGCATTATTTGTGGCCTCGAGAGTTTGTGATCCGAAGTGATCATGAGTCCTTGAAGCATCTCCGAGGTCAGGAGAAACTGAACCGAAGGCATGCCAAATGGGTTGAATTCATTGAGAGCTTTCCCTATGTAATTCATTACAAAAAGGGAAAAGACAATGTTGTGGCCGATGCGCTATCAAGGAAATTTGCTTTAGCGACCACTCTCGCCTCTAGGCTCATGGGATTTGAAAGCATCAAGTCGATGTACGAAGACGATCCCAAGCTAAAATGCGTTCGAGACGCGATCTTGAGTGGCCGAAGGGTTGAGAATTACCAGTGGCACGATGGCTACCTCTTCAAGAATGGGAGGGTTTGTGTGCCAGTGTCATCGTGGAGAGAGCTCTTGGTTCGAGAAGCTCACTCCGGTGGACTGATGGGACACTTCGGTGTCGACAAAACTCTTGGTATCTTGACCGAGCAGTTCCATTGGCCCAAAATGCGACGAGATGTGGAAAAGCTTTGCAACGCTTGTCTCGTTTGCAAGAAAGCTAAATCGAAGTCCAACCCTCATGGTTTGTATACCCCGTTGCCTGTGCCTGATCGCCCTTGGGTTGATATATCCATGGACTTTGTCTTGGGGTTACCGAGGTCGGGGGGAGGACATGATAGCATCTTTGTTGTGGTTGACCGATTTTCGAAAATGGCTCATTTTATTCCTTGCAAGAAGTGTGACGATGCCCAGCATGTAGCTACATTATTTGTTTCCAATGTGTTGAAATTGCATGGTGTCCCTCGTACTATTGTGAGTGATCGGGACACAAAATTCTTGAGTCATTTTTGGAAGTGTCTATGGGGTGCCCTCGGCACCAAACTACTTTTCTCGACGTCTCACCATCCTCAGACTGATGGACAGACCGAAGTAGTTAACCGAACCTTGGGATCTTTGCTTCGGGCAATGACCAAAGGAAAGGTTGGAAACTGGGCTGATCGTTTGCCCATGATGGAGTTTGCATACAATCGAACGGTGCATCGAATGATTAACATGACCCCGTTCGAGTGTGTGTATGGATTTAACCCTTTAATTCCACTTGATCTGACCCCGTTGCCTCGAGATGTTGTTATCGATTTTGCAGGTACTCACCGAGCCAAAGCTCTGCTCGAGTTACATGCGAAAGTGAAGAAGAACCTCGAGGACGCCTATGCAAAGGTTGCCTTGAAGAAAAACAAGGGGCGAAAAAAGTTGGAGTTAAAGAAGGGTGATTGGGTTTGGGTTCACTTCCGAAAGGAACGTTTCCCGAACCTAAGGAAAGGAAAATTGGCTCCTCGAGGGGATGGTCCATTTCAAGTGCTGAGCAAAATAAACAACAATGCTTATGTCATCGACCTCCCAGGTGAGTATAATGTGTCCAACACCTTCAATGTTACTGATTTGACTCCTTGTGTTGTAGGCCAAACATCAGAAGCAGAGGATGAATCGATTTCGAGGACGAAATCCTCTCAAGAAGGGGAGGATGATGCAGCCCAAAGTGCTGATCAACCGAGGACACTTCAACCGAAGGCAGCGACTGATGAACCGAGGAGGCCAATTACTCGAAGCCAAGCTAAGCTGCTCCATGACATGCACATCCAGCTGGCTATGTCGGGAAGAAGCATGTGTTCGGAAGAGGAATCGCAAAGTGATGAAACCAAGGGCTACATCTTCAAGTTTGAGCCCGAGGATAAAGTTCCCGAACAGCAGCTCTTGGCCCCGGGCAGCGCAGAACCGAACACATAATCAGCGCCCGATGACAAATGTGCTCGAGCAGGCAATAGAGAACCGAAGCCAGGCTCACCGAAGTCAAGAACCGAAGCCAGGCTTACCGAAGTCAAGATAGCCGAGCACATTTTTAACTCAGCCCTGCGTGGCTTATTTTCATTGGTCGACTGTGACCTATTTACTAGTTTTACCCTTAGTATTTCCTATATAAACCTTAGTCCTTACATTGTAAAGGCTAGCTAGTTTTTGGATATTGAATTGAATGAAAGTGCCGAGCACATTTCTTCTTGTCTCCGTCGTGAGCAAAACCCCGGTGAGGGCTTTAAAGGACTTGTGGCTTTCGGTTAGTCCGATTGAACATTCCTCTTGATCATTCAGTTTGCAAGAGGCAATGTTCTCTTGAGGATTGTTGCATAGTTAGGGTGATTCTTGTCTCCCTTTTGATCGAGCTTTGGGACAGGTTCCCCACTGTTCTTTCGAAAGAAGCAAGTTTTGTCTTGCTTTTATCTTTATCTTTATTATTTGTTCTTCCGCGTTTGTGCTAACAATCCCTTCGGGAATTGCATTGCACCATATCTATTCTTCGAGGCAGCTAGCTAGCCCTTATTTATTAAGTCCTTTCAAATCACTCCTCAATTATTTCTTATTGTATCTTTTTGTGTTGCATATTCTGCTCCAAGACCCAGCCAGCAACACGATTGAGGAGCGAGGATGTTCCAACCGTCTTGGTGAGCTAGTTTTTGTCCGCAGAAGCCATGTCTTTATGTTATATAGACTTGTTTTGCTCCATTCGGAGATGTATATATCTTTTGGTTATCGTGGATGTCTGATCTAGAAACCTCGGAACCTTTGCACCTGGGTAGCCAGTTGCTTGTTTTTTGGTGACTTGTATGTATATTTGTATAATATATTAGTTTTTATGTCTGGTTTTAAGCTACTCTTGTAACTTTATGTTAAGTTAAAGTCGATAGGGTTCACCCGACGGGTCTAAGGGAGGTTGTCAGGTGCCCGCACAGCCTAGCTGGAAATCTAGATCGTGTCAATTGGTAGCAAAGTACGATTTAAATTTTTTTCCAGATCATGACAGTGTCTAATAGACTCTCGTTGATAGGGTGGAGAAGTCCGTACCTATCTACGAGAGGCTATGGTGACATTTAGGCAGCTTTTTTTCTTTCTTGATCATGTGTGGGTCCTCTTTATGTGAAGCTATTTTTCTCTGTTAACTCACTCACAATAAATGGTGAGGACGTGTGTGACCGCTCAGTGTGAGGTGGAGGAGCAAGAGATAGCAGTCCCTATGCCAGTTGCTCCGCGTGGTGGAGGTGCCGACCGTGGTAGAGGTCAAGGTGAAGATCGTGGTCGAGGCAGAGGTAGAGCTACCTAGGCCGCGAGAGATGTGGATTGTGTTGATGATCCAATCACCCAGGAGCACGAGTTCTTGAGAGGCAGGGTGTCCCGGGATTCGTTGTCAATCCAGCTCTCCAGGAAGCTTTTATGAGGTTTTTTTGCGACTCAATTACCCTAGGGACCTCCTATCCCTCAGGCAGCTCTTCAGGGTTCCACTTATGTTGATGTTCAGGCTCAGGGCGCTCCTGTTGCAGCCCAGAATATTGCTCCAGAAACTCGTGTTCTAGAGGCATCGAGTGTTGTGCCTCCAGTTGTTCAGGCTGGTCAGCAGGCCTAGATGATTGTTCTGTCTGAGAATCCAGAGAGGCTATATTATTTAACTAGGCTTAAGTCTCAGACCTTCTCAGGACATTCATCGGAGAATCCTTGGGAACTCTTAGATCATTGCCATCATTTCTTGGAGGCTCTTGGTTATTTAGAGAAGTATGGTGTTGACTATACTGCTTTTCTAGTTTGAGGCCCAGCCCTGGCATAGTGGACCACACTTCTCTCAGCTAGGCAAGGCTTGCCTAAGCTGACCTGGTATGAGTTTTCTTGTTGATTTATAGAGAAGCTCCTCCCTCGCCGTGACCTAGATGAGAAACGGTAGCCATGACGATGGGATAAGGTAGGGTAACATGTATGTGTTTGATTATGAGATGTTGTTCTCAGATATGTGTAGATATGCTCCAGACTTGGTTCGTGAGCCTTTAGAGCGAGTCAGGAGAGCTATTGATGGGCTTTCTCCTTCCTTGAGGTCTTGTATGGCTCGAGAGATCGAGGTTGGGACTTCGTTCAATGTTGCTGTTAATATTGCCTAGAGATATGAGGCGTATCATAAATTGGAGCAGGAAGAGTTGGGGCGGGAAAGTAAGAGATCCCATGGTTCAGGTGGGCATCCCAGTACCTTGTCTGGAGGTAAAGGTTAGTATTATTAGGGCAAGCCACCTGTCAGGCTAGCTCAGTCTTTGGCACGTGGTTTTCAGAATGCACTAAGGCCTCAACAAGGTCAGCACCAATTTCCTCCTACTAGCCATCAATAATTTGTGCAACGCCAGCATGGCTTAGGGTGTTTTCATCTTGGTCACTATAAGGAGGATTGTCTCCTACTTTAGTAGGAAGGTAGTCGTCCTTTCTTTCGCCCTCAGGCACCAATGCAGCCTCGGGATATTTTTTAAAGATCTCAGACAGCTCGAGGTACACCACCACCAAGAGAGACCGTGGGCGTGGTGCTACTCCCGAGGCAGTCATCAGGGTAGCGGCTCAGCTCAGCTGCAGAGGCAGTTATATGCATTATCGGCTAGGTAGGATGTTGAGGCATCCAATGCTGTTGTTACATGTATCTTATCTATCTATGATAGAGATGCATACTCTCTGATTGATCCAGGATTCACTTATTCGTATGTATCTCTTTATTTTGCTTTGGTCTTCCATGAAGATTAAATGCGTCTCTGTGATTCTTTCTGTGGTTTTACTCTTGTCGGAGATTATAATGTGGTGGATCGAGTTTATCCAACTTGTATTGTATCTTTTGGGGGTCGTGAGACCCTAGTTGACCTTCTGGTGTTGGATATGGTAGACTTCGATGTCATCATCAATTTGGACTGGTTGGCGCCGTGTTATGCCACTATAGATTGCCACGCCAAGTCAATCCAGCTTTCTCTTCCTGGTTCAGTGCTGGTGGTGTGGCGGGGTTCCTCTTTGCCATCTACGAGACATATTATTTCCTTCCTGAAGGTGAAGCGGATGATGAATAAGGGGTGTTCAACGTATCTTGATATGCTTTGAGATACTAGTATGGTGATTCTATTTCTCGACTCTGTCCATGTTGTAAGGGAATTTCTCGATGTGTTTCCAGATGACCTACCGGGACTTTCTACTAGTTGGGAGATCGAGTTTGACATTGATGTGGTGCCTAAGACTCAGCCTATATCTATCCCTCCTTATCGCATGGCTCCACAGAGTTGAAGGACCAGTTGCATGCCTTGCTTGATAAGGGATTCATCATATCGATTTTGTCAGTAAATAAGGTCAAATCGTCATCGTCTCGCTCATATACAAAAATCAAAGGAAAATATAAAATAAGACCAATCCAGCATCATATTTTCATACAGTGAGCAAAAAATCATGTTTATTTTGTAAATAAATTATGTCAATCGTATTTATTTTATTCATTCACAAAAATACATATGAAAATATAAAATTATGATTATCTGTTTGCATTTATTTACAAGTGAGCCAAACTACTGTTTTTATTTTACAAGCAAATGACACCATTCAAAAATCCAAAGTAAAATAAAATCAAGACAATCAGTCTGTATTTACTTACGAGTGAGCCAAACTAGTCTGTCTATTTTACAAATAAATGATACAAAATCATTATTACTTTCGTAAGTGTGGTGGGTTCTATGTATATGCTAATTAAGTGGTATCTACTGGGTGTAATCTTTATGGCATTTGCTTCTGTTGTGTTGGCCATTTGATTCTATACGCGTTTCTACAATTAGTAAGCAATGAAGACTCTGACCTAACTGATTATTATATCTAAATAATGTTTGGTGTGTAGCTAGTATTTTAAATTCTTTTGCATGCATTTAATTTACTTAGGTTTTGGTTAATTTGGCTATTGTAAATGCCACCGATCCCTGATTGCATGATTCATCTCATTAGTACTTTAACAACTCGTAGTTTTATCATTTTGGTTATAACTATCCCAGCATTGCTGGTTTCTATTACATTGCTTATCATGCTTAGGTCGCATTTATGTCTTGTTTTCCTGTACTTCTGCTTATTATTTGGGGAAACAAACCTAAACCCAGTCATGTAGAACTCGCCGGAAAAGGATGAAAGAGTCACCAAAAAAAGTTTGCTCGTATTTTCAAAATCAGATCTATGCTAATTTAGTGTGATTTTAGGAAACCAATAGTAGAAAAGGAAAAAGGAGGCCAAGATGAAGCTGGGATGTAAATTTTGTAAACTTCCGGCGGCGATCAACGGTGGTCTTAGGCGGTCCCGACGACAGAAAGATACTTTGACGATAAGCCATGGTGGGGTTAGGGTTTGGTCTATAGAGAGAAAAAGTGGATGTGCAGAGTGAGAGAGAGGAGTCTTCTAGAGAGAGAAATATTGAAAGGAGAAGTTGGTGATTGTATGAAAGTGCTCAAAAATTCAAGACCATGAAAAAAGTGCTCAAAATTTCAAGACCATGTCCAAAAGTGCTCAATTTCCATAAAATAATATAAATATGTTGGGTTCAGTTGGCAATTGTGTAAATGACACTTTTAGAAACTTACATAAATATTTTTTGTGTGAATTGAATACTTTTGGGCATGGTCTTAATCTGGTGAGCACTTTTTTATGGTATTGAAGTTATGAGCACTTTTTAAAATATTTTCATTTCTACCACTGATTCCTCCATCACTGTTAACCAGTCTCAGATAAAAATTCCCCATCCCCATCGTCGTCACCTTCACTACCTTGCCATATGCAATCTATGTCTGTTGTTATCTTCTTGTTGGCTTCAACAGGCAACTAGTGATTACCAGAATCAAACAAAAAATTAGATCATGAAGATTACCATGAAGAATTTGAAGCATTTCTGGCGGCTGAGTCTTGGTCAAAGTTTTATGTGTAGAGAGTGTGCCCTTATTTGCAGTGGGATTACATATCAACAGTTTCAAATGATTAAAAATAAAGGGAGATTGTGAAGTTGTTTGTTAAAATGATGATGAATGCATTATATTAAGAATCTGACCTCCTCCGCTATTTTTATAAAGAAATGGAGACCAGAAGATGTTACAGATCTGAAAGTGTCATTTACAAAACCACCACCGACATAGAGATCCATTAACAAGTTGTCCGAGTCAACTCAGTATAATATATTGTTGGTGCTAATTTTTTTGAAACCCAAAAACTTTGGCAACTCAAACTGAATACAACGAAAAAAACAGTAAAAATTAAAATCAAATGATGATGCAGTGAGATGGATCAATGCAAAATCATCTAATCATGAAGTGCAAAGTGATAACTAAGTGAGACATATTTGCAAAGTGATGACGATTTGGACTAATGTATTTGTAAAATAGAATGAAAAAATGATACTGGATTGACCTTGTTTTAGTTTTACTTTGAGTATTTGTATATGGGCAAATGATGACGATTTAGTGTCATTTGCTTGTAAAATAGACATAGTAGTTTGGCTCACTTGTAAGCAAACGCATACAGATTGTCTTGATTTTATATTTTTCATATGTAATTTTGTGAATGAATATAGTATGTACGATTTGGCATCATTTAGTTACAAAATGAACATGATTTTTTTGCTTATTGTATAAAGAAATGATGTCGGATCGGTCTTACGTTATGTTTTGCTTTGATTTTTGTATATGAGCGAAACAATGATGATTTGACCTTATTTATTCAAAAGTTGGACCTTACTATATGAATAAACACCGAAGGATTGGTATTATTTCTACTTTGTAGAAAGCAATGACCTTTTTTTTTTTTTTGTAATTTCGGCTACATTAAGGTGATATGGTATTTTTGTAATAACGGCTTCAAAAAGGTGCAGTGACATTTTTGTAATTACATGAAGTGCTATATTAGTAAGGGTATTTTTGTACTTTCAACTTCACTAAATGTGAAAGTGCTCAATTTTTAAAGACCACTTTTAAAGTGCTCAACTTTTCAAGACGACCATCTTTTTTACCTACTTTCTTCCTTACATCAACTAATTTTGGGCCTCAGTACATTGATCATCGAATAATAACAAATTTCACTACATGTACCTCCTTATCCTTGGTTATGGTTGTTTGTCCCCACTTAAGAATGATTTAGCAAAATGGCCTCGGGGGCAGCACTTCAAGTTATAAATTGACAAGTGCTGCAAGTGCTGCTGTAAGGTAGCACTTCAAGTTATCTGGGGAGAATATTGAAAGAGATAAAAGGTCAAGTGCTACCACGGGGACATCACTTACTTAAAAGGGATGGCGGGATACGGGCGTCAATATAAGATTTTTGTCCGCAAGTAGTACTTCAAGTTATAAAAGGTCAAGTGTTGCCCCTGTGATAGCACTTGCTTAAAATTAGTTGAGGCCATTCTTGCAAACCATTTTAAGCAAGGTTAGTTAGGCAAACTATTGCCTAAGTTGTCATAGTTGTGTAATTCACCCTCGAATAATGCAAAAAATTTCACCTGGTGCCCTCAATAAGACATGGTCTTATCTAATTGCTCCCACTTACAAATATTTTAAGTAAATGCCCTCCACATCATATCCCCTCTATAAAAGGACTATTTTGCCCCAACTTGTTTAATTCACGCTGAACATATTTTCTTCTCTCATTCCCCATTCTTGGTCTCCTTCTTTCTTCTTTGTGTGCTGGAAATTTGGAATTTTTTCTTGTGTTTGCTTGATTCCAGTGATTCGAAGGTTTTTATTGCCTATGGCTATTCGATATTCATGTTTTGCATAGAGCTTAAAATCTTGACCATGGCCAAGAGTTGCATAGATTTTCTCTGCAAGGTGCTTATTGCAGTAGAGCTTAAAGTCTTGGCTATTGCCAATACTTGCAGAGATGTTCCGTGTAAGTTGTCGCTTTCACCAGAATTTAGAGTCTTGGCTATTGCCAAGAGTTGCATAGACTTTGTCTCCAACTTGTTCACTGCAGTAGAGGTAGAAGTCTCGGCAATTGTCAATACTCTTAGAGATTTTTAGTGTAAGGTCCCCCTTACAGCAGAACTTAAAGTCTTGGCTATTGCCAAGAGTTGCAGAGACTTTCTCTGCAAGTTTTGCACTGCAATATAGGTAAAAGTCTTGGCAATTGCCAATACTTGCAGAGAGTATTTGTACAAGTTGCTCCTTCCACTAGAGTTTAAAGTCCTGACAATTGTCAATACTTGCAGAGACTATTTGTACAAGTTGCCCCTTCCGCTGGAGTTTAAAGTGTGGCTATTGGCAATAGTTGTAAAGACTTTTTCTGTAGTTGTAGAGGCCATGGCAACATGGCTTAAAGTCTTGGCAATAGGCAAGAAGTCTCTACAAGCCTTCAATTGCAGTAGAGTTTAAAGTCTTGGCTATTGCCAATATTTTAGAGATTTTCAGTGTAAGTTTCCCTTTGCAGCAGAACTTAAAATCTTGGCTTTGCAGAGAATTTTTTTCTGAAGTTGGCCAGTGCAAGAGGGCTTAAAGTCTTGGCAATAACCAAGAAGTCTCTCCCAGGTGCCCATTGCACCAGAGCTTAAACTCTTAACTATAAGCCAAGGGTTGCTGAGACTTTCTCTGCAAGTTGGCACTTGCAACAGGCCATAGAGTCTTGGCAATAGGCAAGAAGGGTATGTAGGGTGCTAATTGCACCAGAGCTTAAACTTCTGGCAATAGTTGCAGAGAACTTTACCCTTTCAACTTGAAGAAATCTTACGTTGAATCTTCTGTTGAATAGAACAATCTGTAAAAGGAATGAGGTTTTATGGTTTTCTTGATAGCGTGAATGGAGAAAAGGAAGGGGAGGGACTGAGACGCGTCTTTTTATTGGTTTGTAAGAATATTTTGGTCCGAAATTTTTTTTATTAAACTATTGAAGACATTTTTGCTAAACATCTGTTAGTGAAGACATTTTGTCAAACCAAAACTTCGGTGTCATATTTTTGCAAATGAGTCCGAATAATGTGGAGAAAGCCCAAGGCATGTTTTTGGCGGGAAGCACGAAGTCATGCCAACAGGCGTGTCCAGTAAGCTTCCCAATAATAAGAAGTCCTCAAAACCTGACAAACCACTACCTTCCACCGTCGTCAGCTGCTGCTACTGCCGCCGGAATATTTCTTTCATTTGCACACTCTCATTTTCCGATTTCTCCTTCAGCGTTACTTCAGTTCCCTGTACTTCCATTTTCATTATTGCTGGCCACCAGACACTAGTACTCTCCCCGCGCGCCGTCACTGGTAACTCTCAATCTCACTTCACTCTACTTTATTGTTCCTTTTTGTTCAACTTTTTAAGTTTTGCCTTTCAATATTGTCCTATTTTTGCATACTGCTATTGAATAATTGTGTTTAATAAATATGCAAGTATGAAGTACCTGACATTTTTTTTTTCGGTAGTTTTGTAGGATAAGACATAATGACGCTTTTGAGGTCTCGCGAGACATCCAAACTTAATAAAGACTTTTTACAAACCCTAGAAAATGGTGCAATGGAACCGGCAACTCCATCAAAGTCTCTCGAAACTTCAAGCCAGCCTTTAGCTAATGTCACTCCACTATCTAGTCGTGTTGCTCCGAGGAGGAGCTTGAGATTGGCTTCTAAAACTGGTTTGACCGAAATTGCGAGTCAGAATGGGAATATTAAGGATTTTGAAGTTGATAATGGCCCTACTAGGGAGAGTTTGAAGAGTTTGGTTGGTGTTGAAAACAGTGTTTTAGATGAAGATAAGGGGTTGGGGGTTTTACTTAGTGAAGGAGTTGAAAAAGTAGATTTGAATGATTCAGATGATATAGGTAATTCAACAAATGTATATGTTAAGAAGGGGAAAGGGAAGAATAGGGCAAGTATGGAAGTGCAGGGAGAAGGGCAGACGAAGTATTTGAGTTTGCGGTCAGGCAAGAAAATATCGAAAAGAGCAGTCGAAGAAAGCAGTGGTGGCTCTGTTGGTGAGTCTGAAAGTGTTCAGAATGGTTATGCTGAGAAGTTGTCTGGAGGAAAGCTAATTGAGGGAATCTCAAACAAGTGCGATTCGGATGAACCTTCTAGTGTTAAGAGGAGGAGATTCAGTAGAGAAGAAAAAGGTAAAGCCACAGCTCCTGAACAGGGTTTGTCAGCGGTCCACACCGTGAAATTGGAAACAGAGGTAAAATTTGGGATATCACTTGAGCCGATAGATCAGGATGGTGCGCAAGCTGCCGCTTTGCGAAATGGCGATTCAAAGGATAGAAGGAGGCTTAGCAGAGAGGAAAAAGGAAAAACTGTGATGGCTGATAACGATTTGCCTTGTGGTGTTGACACGGTGGACAGAACATCCAAGCCTGAGGTGGAAAATGTCATTGATGTCAAGGTTTCAAGAGCTACTAGTTTCTCGGAGGATATCACGATTCATGATGCAGTTCCAGGTACCAATGTGAGTGTAACTGCCAGAAGAAGAGGTTACAAAGAAAGGTTCAGGGATATAGCTAGGCAAAATGCTTCCAGGTTTGCTCATTTCTCCTCCCAAGCAGAACAGGATGTATATTTTACTAATGAGGCTGCTGAGGAAATTCCACGGGAGGAAATGGGATCTGAAAAAATAGAAGACTGGCCCGGTCCATTTGCTACTGCTATGAAGATTATTAGAGATCGGGAAACTAACATAAAAAATCAGCAGCAGACTTCCTCTTTTGAGAGAAGTAAGATTGATCTTCTATGGGTTCCCAAAAAGGAGCAGCAGTGCCGATCTAGAAGGCTGGCAGTTCCCTCTCTACAGAACCTATGCATGGCAATTTTAATTAAAAACGCAGATGCAATCATTTCACTTGATTCTGTACCCGATGTACTCAGGCACAAAATTTGCCAGTCACTGTGCGATTCCCGAAAAATGACGAATCAGTTTTTTGAACTTCTTGCTCGTGGATCTCCTACAGAGATACGTATAAGGGATTGCTCATGGTTGGATGAGGAGAACTTCACACAGACCTTTGAAGGATGTGACACCAGCAACTTGGCGGTGAGTTTTCTTTTTTTCTTTTACTTATTTATGTTTGATTGGGGTGAAGAGAGGAATGGTTTGAGGAGTAGAAATAATGGTGGAAGCGTACTTGAAATAAAAGTGGAGGGGTTGCACTACTCCACGTCATCTTTATCAACCTGTCAAAAACATGGAAATGATGAAGTAAATTTCAGATATATCAAAACGTTGGAAATAAATCATCAATACCGATCATAGGGGAAGTTGACAGTTGGTTTCTCTCTCCTTCCTCCTCACCTCTCACTCGAGGAACCAAACATTGTTTTAATCTTTATGAACTATTACTTGTCAGAATTAAGAATTCACCTAGTCATTATGTTACCATCTCAAAAAAAAAAAAAAAAAAGAAGAAGAAGAAGAATTCACCTAGTCATTGTAGAAGCAAGACACATTATGCTTTTGTATTGCTTCTGTTTACTGCATTGTTGTTTTATCTCATTCCCCCAAAAACTGCATTGCTCTTTACCTATGAATTTTTGGGTGTTTTTAATGCTTCTTTCCTTTTATGTGGGAGCCACAAGTGGATCTTAATCTATGGTCTTGAGCACTATGGTGGTGCTGGAACTAAAATTCATCAATAATGAAATTTTTTTTCCTTCCCCCATCCCCCCGCCCCCCTTATTCTCCCTCATTCTTTCAAATATAGGGCATCCATGTGTAGCATGTGATTTGTGGGTTATATTCCATGGTTTCAACCATAGTGGTGACAAAATATGCCCAGTATTTAAGTAGAGAAGGGTAGAGGGACTGACCCTTTATCTGCCGAGTTTGAAACCATGCATTACTTGGCACTCAAGGATTTCTTGGTTATAAAAAAAGGTCGTCTGTTAGCATGATCTCCATTAGAATACTTTAAGAGTCTTCCTTCTGTCCAATCAAGCTTTTCTTGCAATATGTAGTAATTTATTAATGCTATGTTAGTTCTGATTGGTGAACCCGAAGATGTTTTCTTTGTGGTCCAGGTACTTCAGCTGGATCAGTGTGGTCGCTGTATGCCAGATTATATCCTGTTGGCTACATTAGCTTGTTGTCCAAACAATCTCCCTGTGTTAACTACATTATCCTTGAAAGGTGCGTGTCGCCTTTCAGATGCTGGACTGAAAGCTATAATCTCTGCTGCACCTCGTTTAAGGTCAATGAATCTCAGCCAGTGCTCTTTGCTGACATGTGATGGAATTAGCTATTTAGCCAATTCTTTGGGATCAGTTCTGAGAGAGTTGTATCTAGATGATTGTGAAGCAATAGATCCCATGCTTATTCTACCAGAACTACTGAAGCTAGAGCATTTGGAAGTTCTATCAGTAGCAGGAATCCAGACTATATGTGATTCATTTATTAAAGAATTTGTTACTCATCGAGGTCAGAGTCTGAGAGAGATTGTTCTCAAAGGGTGCACGTAGGTGGTTTTCATCATGTTTAAATGATGCTCTGCATAGATTCAATAGGTTGATACTGATTGTATTTGTATTTGAATATGATGCAGGGAATTGACCGACTGTTCTCTGAAAGAGATTGCACAAAACTGTCCTGGATTACGTGCTATAGACCTGAGTAACTTGCATAAATTGACAGACTCTGCAATCGGACACCTTGCCACTGGTTGCAGAGTACTTGACAAGCTAAAACTTTGCCGCAATGCATTCAGGTTTTCAACATAGCATCATGTAGAGAATGCTTTTCTGAGTGTAGCATATGCAGTGTCTTTAACCATAATCTTTAGCTTGCAATCTTAATCATCATTTTCTGTAGCTTTTCACACTTTTCCTGAATTTCAATTGCTTATGTCTTTTAAGAGAAATTTGTCAAAGAACATCACTATACCACTGCTCCCAAGAAGGGTTCTGTTTCTCCTATAGAAAATTCTTCAGTGTGAACATTGAAAAGATGTTTCAAAATGCTTGGTTTCAAATTTCCTTCTCGCATTCTGTTTGTAGAGTTATTGAGTGGTTATCTGCCCTGATTCATCTAGGTGAGTAGTGCATACTATTTTTATGTTTGTTTGTATTTTATAAATAGAAAATGGCGACCATTTACTGAGGTGTAACAGCCTTAAACACTTGACGGATTTGGGGTATATGGCAGGTAATAATATGTATATGAGAGAGGTTTCTGTCAGAGGGCATAAGCTTGATTTGACTTAGTTCTTAACTTCATCTTTGATGAATTGTCTTCCTTTGTCTGACCTGTGTGTATCCTTTCCATCTTTGCCTGATCATGTATGTCCATACATGAGATTTTAGCTCTTTGTAAGGCAAACCGTTTCACCTACTCCTCAACTTATTTTGATTCCCAATTTAAAGGAATATCAAATGAGGAATACGTATGCGTCTGTTTGTTTAACTTATTTTGATTCCCAATTTTTCTTACATTTTTGAAGGCAGGAATAGTGGTTTCAAGCTGTGTATAGGTTCTTCGAAGTGTGCATTCTTCGAAGTGACCCCCCACCCCCCAACCCAAAAAAAAGAAAAAGATGCATTGGAAGGCTTAGACTAGTGGTTTCATGCTATGCATAGGATCTTCTCAGTAAAGCATTTTTCAAAAATGCAACGAAGAGCTCTTTTTTTGGTAGTATGTTCTGAAGTCCTTGAATTCATATGTAGTAAAATGAAATAAGCTCTCTTATGTTTATTAATGTCAGTGATGAAGCTGTTGCTGCTTTTGTTGAAACTAGTGGGGAGTCTTTGAAGGAGCTGTCGCTCAATTGTGTGAATAAGGTATGTCACTGCATGCAGTGTTCGTTACATCTCTATTATTTTGTTTTTTCTGGTCCAGGGAAGATGTGATCTGCGTTCTGATTGTGCTTCATCTTTACAAATTTGAAGTGGTCTGTGCTACTTTATGTCCTTGATGTCTTGTTAATCACCAGCATAGCATACTTAGAATTCTTGCTCAAGCCTGAAAAGTTCAGCTTAGATTAATTTTAAATCCATTAGAGAGATATAGTAGCCTCTTATGATTTCTTTTTTTTTTTTTTGATTGGAAGGCCCTTCTGGATTTGCTATCTGGCTCTGCTTTTCATCTATTATTTGTTACACAAGGAATAACCTATTTTCTCAAAAACTTTATTGCTTTATGGATGTTATGGACTATGCTTAGATATGTTAGATATATATATACATATATCTGGATAGTAACTTAGGTGTAATAGAAATCCTGTAGACGTTCCTTAAAATTTAGTGGAATTCATCTACCCTCTACAACAATAAAGGAAGACCCTAGTCACTTTTGTGATGGCCTAGCACTTTCTCGGTACTGCATGGTTAATTATATCTACGCTTGTAAAAGTATGTATATTTTGAGAACTAGCTAAAAGGACCTTTTATCTATAACGTGCAGATTTTCTTTGCCTTCATATCTGGACCTCCGGTTTCCTCTTTCATGCATTTCTTGATACATGGACTTTGATAATCAAAAAGGTCATGGATGCTTTTGTATCTTTTATATGATTTTTACAGATGTCACACAACACCGCTACATCACTAGCCAAATGCTCAAAAAATTTGATTAGTCTGGATTTATCTTGGTGCCGTAACTTGACAAATGAAGCCCTGGGATTGATTGTTGACAACTGCTTGTCACTGGAAGTACTGAAATTGTTTGGCTGTACTCAGGTATGTCTGTTTAGTTTGGTAAATGAGAAACTCTCTTTGCTCGCGTCCCCAGAGTTTGCCTGACCATTAAAGGACAGCTATTGTCCAATTTCTTTTCCTATGACTTGACAGTAGCGGGGCTTGAAAGGCGCCTGCTCTTATTCCATGGAGTCAAAGATGGAGACGGCTTTCTCAATTATACAGAATTATAGGAGTTCCTTGTACTTGTACAATTTGGCTTTTTGTTTTTGTTTTTTGTAATTTTTGAGTCCTTTTCTACCCTCTAGTACTCTATTCGGTCAACTGACTGACTGAGAGAAATTAGGTCATTTACTTGAGATCCATTCATCTTAAGGTTTCATCTGACATGAAGAAAGGGGCACAAATTTTGCTTCTTCGTCCCAGATTGACCAGAAAGATTTGGAGATTAAAATCTAAATGGCTTTGGAATATCGCAAGACGCCGATGCTTTCGAGGTCGGCATGATCTTCGTCAAAGAAGTGTTTGTCTAATTCAATATTTTTTTTCTATATTGGTCCTCTGCTTATCAAAAGTGATGCAGTCTCTGGCAAAACTACATTGAACTCCTCAAAAGTAGGCTTTGAATCATTCTGCACGACTTTCTTACTACCGATGAGAGACGATGGACCCAAATTTATTGGACTCAGATGTCCTTAAATATTTGCCCTGCAAAAATTTCCTAAGACAAAGCCTTCTTCTGGTGATGGGGTTCATGAGCAATGATACTTCTTTTTTCTAGGGAATAATCACTTCTGGTATTTTGGTTGATTGGTTTCTGATATGCCACAAACTTTCTAGTCTTTTTACGTTCTCTGATTATTGCTACCTCATTTTTATGACATTTGCTATTTGCTTTGTTGTTCCCTCGAAGGCCTCGAGCAGTTCTTGTTGGACTGTTGAAGATGTAATTAAGCCGCGCATAAAACTAATAACTTTCAACATGTCGAATTTGCACAGGTTACTAGTGTTTTCCTGGATGGCCACTCAAATCACAAGGTTCAGATCATTGGATTGAAGATGACTCCGATACTACAACACATTGAAACACCAGATCCTCTGCAGCAGGGACCGCTACGATATTCAGCCCCACCATCTTTGCTCTAACGATTTTGGTGAAAGTAGTTCTGTCATCACTATTTAAGAAATGCAATTAGCCTCTGAAAATGTCACTCTCCTCACTTCCTTTTGAACCTAGTAACTTGTTTTGTGATTAGCAAGGTCTTATCTGGTAAAATGGCAATTTTGCCTGGCTCGTGAGGAAGTTTTCTCCATATCTAAATAGAACATACTTTTTGAGTGGATGACTTTTGATCCCAGCAGAAATATGTTTCTCGTTCTGTATGTTGCATTTTTTGTATTGAACTATGCACCATCATGGTCTTGTTTATGTTGTTTGGACTTGGATGGCGTGTTGTGGCTTTTACCTAGTTTCTAGCTTTTTAAAAATTTGAAGAAAAGATGTTGGGTTACCTTTTTTTTTTTTTTTTTTTTCGGGGATTTTACACTCTATACTCATAAAATTTAAAGTATTTACTAGTCATGCCTATTAAAAATTGCACTACGTATAAAATTAAAAGTATTTACCCAATCTACCCATTTATTATTGTAAACTTTTGTTATGCCTTATAAGTGTATAATTTTAAGACTTACTGCATAAATTATGATAAAAGCCTGGAGGATCATTTATTACTGTATACTTTTGTTATACGTTATATGTGTATACTAAGGGTGACTAACGGTCCGGTTTTGACCGGATCGGATCGGATTCGGGCCGGAAACCGGCTCGGACCGGTCCGGACAGGTTGAGACCGGACCGTTGGTCCCTAACGGTCCCCGGACCCGGTCCCGAAACGGTTCCACGAAAAACAACCGGATGGACCGGTATAAATTTGGGCCGGAACCGGCCAGACCGGTCCAAAAAATTAAAAAAAAAAAAGTAGAAGAAAAATTCTGGTGGATTCTAGCCGTTGGGCAACGACTCTTTTGACCCCCTAGCCGTTGTCAAACGGTCAATTTCACCTCTCTACCACCCCATAACCACCCCTAACTATTTTTTTTCTATAAATACCCCATTATTTTATCATATTTTTCACACAAATCTTCCAATTCTCTCTAATTTTCTACAATATTGCTATTATTCTACTTTGGCTATTTGTTAAAAATTTATAATTTGGCTACTTTATCAAGTTATATTTGGAGTTTCTATCAAAGTTATATTTGGCTACTTGGTGAAGTTTACAAATATCAAGTATTGGGTCAATTGGAGGCGCTACGTGGTTGAAATATCAATTTGGCTATTTTTGTAATTTTTCGATTATCAAGTATTCAACTAATTAATTGAAGTGGAGGCTCAAGTTTCAACTTCACCTCAATTATACGGTTATATTTGGTTGGTCGTTCCTACTTCTACTCTTTTATTATTTTTTTGTCATATATATTTATTTTATTTGCTATTATTATGTCTCAAAGAGGTTCAATTGGAACTAGTAGTGGGGGACGGGTACGTGGTCGCAGGAGAAATAGGGGTAAAGAAATTGATGGTAGTTCTAATCAGTTCACCCACATAGATGATTCTCAATATTATCATAATGTTAGCGCTGGTAACATACTTGATCACGAAATGTTAGAAACACAATATGGGAATCAAAGCGGGGTTAATTTAGAAGAAACACCTGAATTTCAAGCTAGTCCACCCGAAGTTCAGTCTGACTTGCCTCATGAACCTCCTACTAGAATACCGGCTAAACGTAAGGATAGATCTGAGGTGTGGCAATTTGCATCAAAGAATGTTGCAGCGCAGACGGCCTCCTGCGGGATTTGTGATAAGGTGTGGGTTTTTAAAACTGGGGGTAATGAGGGTGGGACGGGTAAACTTAGGCAGCACTTACAAAAGAAACATCCTAAAGAATGGTCAATGCGGTCGGGTGGTATATATTTAGGGACCGAACATGGGGGAGTAGCGCATGATGAATCTTCGGGTACCCAAACAAGAATTAACCAAACAACAGGAGGGCTTCTGATTTATGATAAACAAAAGGATAGGGAAGCTATTGCTAAAGTAGTTGCCCTCGAGGGTTTACCTTATAGTTTTCATTCTTCTACTGGTTTTGTTCGTTATGTTCAGTCTATATATAATCCCTCTTTTCATGGTTTTCCAAGAACTACTGTTAAACATGATATTATTAAATTTAAGAACGAATATCAGGATTATTTGCGATATATGTTTGATAACTTTGACACTAGAGTATGTCTTACTACGGATTTGGGTCGTTCTACTAATGGATGTGATTATATTACTGTTGTTGTTCATTGGATAGATCCTGATTGGGTATTTCAAAAACGTATTATTGCTTATAAAATTATTGATGAACCACACATGGGAAATTATATTTGTAATAAAGTTTCATCAATTTGTCGTACGTACTTTTTATCTAACAAAGTTTTTAGTATTACGGTAGATAATGCTACAAACAACACAGATGCACTTAGGAACTTGATACCTATTTTGAACCCTCCTTTTCCTGAATTTTTTCATGTTAGGTGTGCATGTAATATTTACAACTTAGTAGTAAGAGATGGTCTTGTCTTGTTTAACGACATTATCAAAAAGGTGCAGATAGCTATTACTTATATTTTTAGAAATAAAAATCAAGACAGAAGACGAGAATGGGAAAGAAAATGTGTAGAATTAGGAATGCCAATTAGGAGAGTCCCAAAGGAAGTTTGTACTAGGTGGAACACTTTATATGATGCATTGAAAGTCGCTTATGAATATAGAGTGCCTATTTCTCAAATGTATAATAAACATTTTATGCAAATCTATCACCTTCAAGATGAGGATTGGCAACTTGTTCAACATCTTCTTCAGTTTTTACAAAAATTTTATCAAGCTACTTTAGAATTTTCCGGTCAATATTATCCAACTACTCCTACCATGTTATATTATATAGCTGGAATATCGGAATTATTAAAATGTATAAACAATATGAAGTTTACTTACCGGCTGTAGAGTTAATGATTGAAAAATTTAGAAAATATTTTTTTCCAATTCCTCCTCTTTTTTACATTGCTTCTGTGTTGCATCCTGCTTTTAAAATTAAGTTAACTGAACGACTTGTTAGAGAAGTATATGCAAATTTAGAAATTACTCCATATGAAATTGCTACTAATGGGTATCCAAGTGTAGACGAGGCTGTTGCTAAAGTTTATGCAGATACCGTGGCTGTTTTTGCAAAGTATAGAGCTTGGGGAGACACTGCTACACCAACGGAACCAATACTATCCACCGGGCAAAGTTCTTCACATGCGGGGATGAGCACTTTTGGAGGACTTGACGAAAAGTTGCTTTCAGAACAGGACGAGTACGGGGAGGAATACAGCGAGTTCCAAGTGTATTTAATTCAATATCCAAAGAAACTTAACAACTTTGGAACTGCGAATGATGTAATCGAAAATAGACGGAAGCGACAAACGGTATAAAAGTGCGGAAGCTAAAACAAGATAGGCGATATCGATAACGATATCGAGATAAAAAGCAAGACGAGGCTTGAACGTTTACCTAAGTAGCACCAAGGAACTCGTCTCAATACACCCCGGGTGAAGTCAAGGATCACCTATACTACGCAACTACCCTCAAGAGACACTCGGCTCTCGCAAGTAGAATGATCAAAGAGGTTACGATGTTCAACTTGGAATCCACCAAGTGAAATCATGCCCGCTCACGGGTTCTTCATTGAGATTCACTCAAGAAATATATCATTCTACATTCAAGGTTTGTTAAAATGCAATAAATGAACAAAGGGGGTATTTATAGTTTCCCATTACAACATTTGCCAAGTTTCTGGTCCGCACTGCTCCACTGGTCTTCGCGATCGCGTGAATGGAATAGCGATCGCGTGGGCACTTGGTGGCTGAGGCGCGCGATCGCGCAGAGGGTGGCGCGAAGGCGAAGAGCAGAGATTTCCTCATCGCGATCGCGCAGACATGCACGCGATCGCGAAGAACAGATCTCCCTCGTCAGGCAGTAAGCTCAGAAAGTGCTGCCCTGTTTTGCCCTGCTTTGGCTCCCCTGTTTCCTGCACTGGTTCCAGCCCTGCCTCCACTTTGATTGAGCTCTAATGCATGGTCTTCAAGTTGTCCCCGAGCTCATATCATCCATGCCTTGACTTCCAGACCGAGTGTGGGTGTCGATGCAATTTGCCCCGCATCATCCTCCCCTTCTTGAGAAGATTTCGTCCTCGAAATTAAGGCGTCCTCCTCCAAGGTAGCATCACCTACATCAAAAGGCAAACAAAAACAAAAGCTCCTACTACAAGAGTAGGTTAGTGCACCAAGTGTGGGAAAAACACACTCTTATGGTACAACCAAGTATCAATGGCAACAAGGAAGCTCATGTTCCCAAAAGAACTAGCAAGTACTTGGTTCCACAACGAAGTGCTCCCAACACAAGAACAAATAAAGAGATCAATAGGGCATGTCACATGCAAGATTAAGCTATCAAAATCCCTACAATCCCTGCGTTCAAGAGTAGTGCACCAAGGCTTCCCACGATGCGAGTAGGCAAGTCCAACAAGAGTGAAGGTAAGTGGTGTGGAAAATTCACTCTTGTGATAGAGCCAAGTATCAATGCAAATCAAAAAGCTTATGTCTCCAAAGGAGACAACAAGTTCTTGGCTCCGTAGTGACAAGCACTCACCAACATGACAAGCAAAGAGACCAATAGGACATGCGACATTCAAGATTAAGCAATCAAAGTCCCGATGACCCCTAAGCCCATGAGCAACATACCAACCCTTCGATGCAATATTTTCACAATGCAGCACAATGGTTTTGGCATGCTCAAGTCTCAAAGTGTGGTTAACATATGGGATGAGATAGGCAAAGCAGTGCAATTCACAATTAGCACCAAACAACCCACTCCCCTTCTTAAGAGCTCTCATACTCACACTAAGAGATACCTCCTCACCTCCAATTTCATCCTCGAGACAACCCCCCTCACAAGGTAAACTCCCAATGGAGGCATTATTAATGGCCTCTTCATCATCGTAACCCGAACCAACAAGAGTAGGGTCACTAGAAGAATCATCTACCTCTCTCGAAGTTTCAAATAGAGAGTTGTCTATGGGTTCAAATCCCTCACACCACGGAAG
This sequence comes from Petunia secreta, assembly GCA_029990175.1. Taxonomy (NCBI): domain Eukaryota; kingdom Viridiplantae; phylum Streptophyta; class Magnoliopsida; order Solanales; family Solanaceae; genus Petunia; species Petunia secreta. Next base: position 27,967,876 of record JARKIP010000003.1, read on the forward strand.
TTCCAACTCATTCCTAACTCTAGCTCGATACAACCCACCACCACAAATAAGGATGCTCTCAAACAAAGGATTAGTAAAAGCATGCATCTCAATTTCATGGTCAAGCAAAGGCATAGTATCAAAGCTAGGTTCATCATCCACACTTGAGGAGTCATCATAGACACCCTTGTCCAATTCATGCAATTTGGACTCCTCAAGGTCACTATCATCCTTACTACGACACGCAAATCCACCAAAATCAATTATGTCAACAAGGGTAGAGTCCCATAACTCATCTTCCCCTTTGTCAAATACGGGTGGGGTGTCATAACAAGGGTCACAAGCAAAGCCAACTACTACATTTTCACTAAAGAGAGGTCCTTTGAATTCCGGGCTCACATCATGATGTGGCTTCTCATTCCTCTCAACTAGCGGTTCACAAGCACTCACAAGTTGACCAATCGACTCTACACTAGTTGCAATTTCATCAAATGCTTTACAAGCACCAACTAGCATTGAGTCTTCACAAGGCAAGGAAGAATCATGTTCATGAGAAGGTGAAGAAACACTTACTTTTGAGTAGCTCCCGTGAGTACTCACATCGCTTGAAGTGTCTTGCTCAAGTCCTCCTTCATGAAACTCACAATGGAGAGCTCCATTCTCTTGCCTTTCTTTCTTACCAACCGGTTGAGGCTCTACAAGCTCGCCTCCAAGAGTACCTACACATAAGCCAATACAAATAGAAGGAGAAGAAGATAAATCATGGTTAGAACTAAATGTGTCCTCACTCTCACTCGAGATTTCCTCTCCCCTCACTTCTTTCATCTTTCGCTCAAGGCCAATTGTAGGTCCGGGTGATGCTTCACTCTCAACTCGCAAGGGCATGACCATAAGATTGTTGGTTCCGGGCTCAAGTACCATGGGTGACTTGGCTTTAGCGGCTTCCCTCAACTCCCTCATAATCCTATAGTCATTACTTACTTGCTTGGGCGTCAAGGGCTTGAGTATATACTTCTTAGAACCATGCAAGACCGTATAGGAATTGGTTCTACCATCGTGCACTACGCTCCGATCATATTGCCATGGCCTTCCAAACAAGAGATGGCAAGCTTGCATAGGTACCACATCGAACATTACCTTATCTCGATAATTTCCAATGCTAAACTCAATCAAAGCTCGCTTCACCACTCTCAACTCTCCACACTCACTCAACCATTGTAACCGGTAGGGATGTGGATGTTTTATGGTAGACAATTGCAATTGGGAAATCAAGGTCTCACTTACTATGTTAGCACAACTTCCCGAATCAATGATCATTGAGCACACTTGCCCCATCACTCGACACCTAGCATGGAAGAGATTCTCTCTTTGCACATGCTCCGACTCCGCAAGACTCATGGCACCCAAACTCCTCCGTACCACAAGTGTCGTTTTAAGCTCATCATCACCTTGGGGAATGCCCAAATTGTGCGGAGTGCCCACTTGTTGGGGAATGCCCAACGGTTGGGGAATGCCCAACATTTCATCACTAGTACCTCCTTGGGTACCCTTTTGGACACTCGGGGCCCATTCCTCTTTGAGGTTGTCAAACCTCGTACTTATGGATCTCACCTCGGCCAAGAGGTAGGCCAAAGTGCTTACCGGGACTTCAACGGTATCGTATACGTCTCCGGCCATGTACCTACAAATAGTAAAAACAAGAGAAAGTGGTTAGAGTAAAAACCTTACTCGCTCCCTCACCTTTTAGAGTGTCACTCGGTACACTCAATTTAGTGGGTTGTAGGATCACTCAAGCTTGACCTCAAAGGCTTCCTCGTAGTTGAACAACCACCTCAATAACCACTCAAGTTACAAGAACCAAATACTCTTCGGGGTGAGTGGAATTGATGGGACTCGATGGGCGAACGGCTTTATAAGTGAGCACTTGAGCCAAAAATATACTACGAGTCTTCTTGGAGCTCTACTCTCCTTCTAGGCACGAGTATCCTATACGCACAATAAATTAGTACTAATTGGGTAGAAGTGTTATCCTCAAAGTACTAACCGGAAGTGACGCGATCAAATGGTAAAAGATCGAATCGCCACTAACTGGATTCGGAATTGGATGATTTTTGGTTAGTGATCTACAATCTCACCATATTTGATGATACAATTGAGGTTTTGGTGAGCGGAAACTGTTACGAACGCTTTGCGAACAATCTGTCCCAGTTCAGGATTTCTGGAAAATTGAGAACCCTTCGCGATCGCGTGAGCATTGGCGCGATCGCGATGAACAAATGGGCAGAGGGACGCGAACGCGTGAAGCAGGGCGCGATCGCGCAGGCCTGCGTTCCAGAGCCAGAACCCCGACTACAAACTCAGTTTTTGGCACACCAATCACCCCAATTCAGTTTGTTGTTCAATTCTAAGGCTTCCAAAGGGTGTGTTCAACTGAAATAAACAATCCCCAATGGTTTTATCAAACAAACAATGAACGAACAACTCGTTTTCAAGAATTTGGAGTAAATTCTTCAAATTTTCAAGAACTTCAAAATTTTCAAAGTTCGATTTTCATTCCGCTACTCCAAATGATGATATGGGGATATCAAAATGACGGGAAAACTATATAGAACAATCCCCGATACCAAACAACCAAGAATTCACAACACAAAATAAGTTCTATCAAATTTTGTGAATTCTCAACTTTTGGGATTTGGTTTTCAAGATTTTGATTCACGACTTCAAATCGTGTTTCGAGGGTACCAAATCAACGGGATTATGATAACAAGCAAACCCCAATAACAAACAAACAACAAAATCGTTACAACTAACGATTTCTAGCAATTTTTTTTTTTTTTTTTTTTTTTTTTTTTTTTGTAGTTTTCAAGTTTTTGAATTTTTTTGTGTTTTCTTCAATTTTTAAGAACAAACAACACAATCACAACAACGACAAGAACAAGACCGAGGATTCGTAAGAACGAAGCCTAGCCGTGCTCTGATACCAACTGATGTAATCGAAAATAGGCGGAAGCGACAAACGGTATAAAAGTGCGGAAGCTAAAACAAGATAGGCGATATCGATAACGATATCGAGATAAAAAGAAAGACGAGGCTTGAACGTTTACCTAAGTAGCACCGAGGAACTCGTCTCGATACACCCCGGGTGAAGTCAAGGATCACCTATACTACGCAACTACCCTCAAGAGACACTCGGCTCTCGCAAGTAGAATGATCAAAGAGGTTACGATGTTCAACTTGTAATCCACCAAGTGAAATCATGCCCGCTCACGGGTTCTTCATTGAGATTCACTCAAGAAATATATCATTCTACATTCAAGGTTTGTTAAAATGCAATAAATGAACAAAGGGGGTATTTATAGTTTCCCATTACAACATTTGCCAAGTTTCTGGTCCGCACTGCTCCACTGGTCTTCGCGATCGCGTGAATGGAATAGCGATCGCGTGGGCACTTGGTGGCTGAGGCGCGCGATCGCGCAGAGGGTGGCGCGAAGGCGAAGAGCAGAGATTTCCTCATCGCGATCGCGCAGACATGCACGCGATCGCGAAGAACAGATCTCCCTCGTCAGGCAGTAAGCTCAGAAAGTGCTGCCCTATTTTGCCCTGCTTTGGCTCCCCTATTTCCTGCACTGGTTTCAGCCCTGCCTCCACTTTGATTGAGCTCTAATGCATAGTCTTCAAGTTGTCCCGAGCTCATATCATCCATGCCTTGACTTCCAGACCGAGTGTGGGTGTCGATGAAATTTGCCCCCGCATCAGCGAATTTGTTGGATTATTGGAAGAATCAAGAATCGCAATTTCCAATTCTTGCAAAAATGGCCCGAGATATATTAACAATTCAAGCTTCATCAGTTGCATCGGAAAGCGCTTTTAGCCAAGGAAGATTTCAAATTGGAGATCACAGATATTCGTTGAGGGAGGAGGCAATGGAGACAGAAGTTTTATTCAGGGATTGGATCAGAGCAGAGCGAAGAAACTTTGGTCTGCCCGAACTTACTAAGGAAAAGGGCAAAGCATATCTCGATCAAATTTTGAGCGACGGAACAAGTGAAGGGAGTCAAACCGGCAATGAAGAAGAAAAAGAAGACGAAGAACCCGAAGGAGATGATGAACAAGATCAACAACGGCCAGTTCCAAAAGCAAAGCCTACAACTATCCTCAAGAAACTAGCTAATATGTTTAAAATAATGTAATTTTCTAAATAAGAATTTTGAATTTACAAGTTTGAAGTTTAGATGTAATTTGCACTACTTATTGCTTAAACAATTCAATAAAATTGCTCAAAGTCTTGGAATTCAATCACAACTATTGTCTTCATACTTTTTATTTTTAATTTATAGTTTGCGCAAAAAATACTACAATTAATTACTAGTTTGTAAATTAGTTCAAAGTTTGAATTTTGAACTTAACAAATTAATTCAACATTTGAATTTACTAAAATTAATTCAAAGTTTGAATATTGAACTTAACAAATTAATTCAAAAGTTTAAACTTTGAATCATCACTTCAAAAATTTCATTACTTCAAAGTTCAAACTTCAAAGTATAAAAAAATACTACAAGTTTTTTAATTCTAAGTTTAAACTTTAATATGTACAAGTAAAAACTAAATAATATTTTTCAAAGTTTCCACCACTTTAAATAAAACACAATTGAAAAAAAAAAAAAAAACATATTTGGGCCGAACTGCCGGACCGGACGGCAGTTTGGGCCAACGGCTCTCTTTCAAATATAGCCGTTGGCCAACGGCAAAAAACGGCTATATTTGCCTATCACCCCCCCCCTAAACGCCCCCCATACCCCCAACCTATTTTTATCTATATATACTCTAATATTTCATCATTATATCACACAATTTAGCACTTTCTATCAATTTATCTCTCAAAGGCTATTTTCTAAATTTCTTCCAAAATCCAAACAATTATAATGGCTGAAAATCAAGCTCCCGCTGCTCCCGGTCCTATTGAAACAAGAATTGCGGAACGAAGACGTCGTTCTATAGTGTGGGAACTTATTATGAAAGATACTGAAACTCAGAAAGCTAAATGTAGCCTCTGTGACAAAGAGTGGCAAATTTACCCTGGCCCCAACAATGGAGGGACGGGAAAGTTTAGGCAACACTTAGAAAAAAAACACAAAACCGAATGGGATAGAATAAATGGCTTTATTCCGCGTGATTGAAAATTTGAAGAGATGGCTAAGGGAATATCTATGTCATTTCAATTATGTATTTTCGAATTCTAGTTTATTTAGTATCTTTGTAATTTTTCGATTTCTAGTTTGTTTTGTCATTTCAATTATGTATTTCCCATTCAATAAACGTTTGTTTTGTGTTTATTTATTTACTTTACATTAATAAATTCTAAAATATAATTTACATAATTATTTTGTTTCATTAAAAAAATATAATTTACATAATTATCACAATTCACAAATGATGTTTAAATAAATTGTTAAGTTTTTCAAATTTTAACTTTATTTGCCTAAAAAAAATGAAAAAAAAAACCGCTAAACCAGCCGGACCGGACCGGTACCGACCAGCTTAACGGTCGCCGGAACCGGTTCCGATCCGGCACTAATTTTTAAAATTGGCACTGACCGGACCGGTAGACCGATTTTAGTCCGGTTTTGAATTTTTTTGGCCCGATTCCGGACTGGAACCGGAATCCGGTACTGGTCCCGGACCGGACCGGGCCGTTAGCCACCCTTAGTGTATACCTTTATGGTATACTGCATAAACTATGATATACAAGTCTGGATGAGTAGAGTGGGTAAATAGTTTAGTGGGTAGGTCGGGTACTATTTGAAAGTAGTGGGTAGCGGCTGTAATTATCTTAGGTTTTGTGGGTATTTTTGTAAGTTTCTTTTTTTTTTTGGGGCTATTATACAGCAAAATTCGTTGGGCTTTCTCTTGAAATTAGATTAACTCAGAGTCACATACCCATGTCAAGGTGGTTCACTCAGTAACCCTGTAACAGAATGCCAGAACTGAAGTTGGTAAGTATGTAGTTAGCTTTTAATGAAGATGAGCCACCTTAGGAGAAAAGTGCAATCTAATCTCAGGTGAATCTTAAGAAAAACATATTTCTGAATTTTTATTTTTTCAGTGACTGTACTATGGCTCGATGGCACTAAACCTTCACTGGCTGGCTCTTAGCACCCTCGTTCCAACAAGATGGTTCTTCAAGTGGAATTACATCCACTATAAGTCTTTGCGAAGACAATTTCCTTCGAACAGACACATCTCTATTCAGTATTTAGTGTGAGGTACACTAGTTGAGCTTCATATATATTCTGTGCTAAAAAGAAGTTGTTTGACTTAAGGTATTCAAATAACTTATCTTAGAATAAATTCAGCTATAAGATAATAAAGTGTTTTGTTGACTGCATTGGAAAAATTATGACCCCATAACTAATCCAGCATTTTATTGACATAATTAGGTACTACTTACATTAAATTATGTGAGAATCTACGTAGAATAAGTTATGAGCCCGTTAGGTAATAAGTACTACATATTAAAGAATATTTTTACGTGTTGAAGCTGATTTAACAAATAAATAATTGTCTATTTGGATAAAAGTATCGAAGCTGACAATAAGCCACCAAAATATTTAATAAAGTGGTGCTGATAAACACTTTTTTCTATTAAAATATCATAAATGTCCTACACTAAGACGTGATTATTGTAGTATTTCGAATTCCAAATTGATTCAACACAAAATTATTCATTTCTCAACTTGTTATTTTGATCAAATAACAATATTTTAATAAAAGACATAATAATTATAATTTGTCTAAAGTTTGTAAGCTAAAAAAATCTTACTTAAATAGTGTACAAAATATTTGTATGGAAGAAATATAAATACTTTATTTGAATAATCACATTTCACATTCACCAGTGACGTTGAGTTCTTTTGTATGATTAGTTTTTTTTGGGGCTAATAATTGTAATTGGATATAATTATTTAGAAAAGTAGCGCACTGATTTATGAAGTACTCCATCCGTTTAAAAAAGGATGAACCTTTGCGGAGTACAAGGGTCAAATTGACTAATTTTCAACGCGAATTGGCACATCGAATTTTTAAATTTTTTTAAATAAAATTTACATATTTAGAAACTAAATAAAAAATACTATAAGTTACAATATCTAACAATTTAAAATAGTTAGAAAATATTTATAAAATATGTGGTCAAACATAATCTTGTTTGACCTTTCAAATAGTAATAGGTTCATTCTTTTTGAAATAGAGAGAGTACCTTTTAAATCATCTCTTAGATTCATGTGCTAATAAAAAATATTAAAGCATACATAAGAAGGGGAGAAAAGATATAGGGTTTTGTTTATTTTAGAGATTATATATAAATGTTTCTTTAGTGTTTTCTTTTTGGTCAAATTGGTGTCGTTGCTCATCTACATAAAACTTTAAATATTCAAAACTTGAAAAAGGAAAAGAGAAGATTAATTAATTTTGAACATCATGCATACACTTTAGGCTATATTTGTGATGTTGTTTCTCTTGCGAGTCCAGATTGGAGCATAGCCTATTTGCTCGTAAAATAATGTCAAATTTGTTCAGTTCATGTCAGCCAATTCGTTAAGGACACTCCTTAGGAAGCTTGAGCCTCTCTTCACCGTACCAATTGACAACCACCTATTCAACAACCTTTTGAGCTCATGTACTTCTCTCCCTGCCCTCAAACGCTTCCACGCTTTGATCTTGACCACTGGTCACCACACAAACCTCCTAATATGCACCAAGCTTATATCTTTGGCCTGCTCCTTGTCGTCCACCATGGAGTATGCCCGAAAACTGTTCGATCAAATGCCTCAAAGAGACGTCTTTGCTTGGAACACCTTAATTCGAGGATATGCCAATCTGGGTCCTTGTCAACAATCCATACTTGTTTACAGAGACATGCATTTACAGGGATTTTTACCTGATAATTATACTTTCCCTTTTCTACTTCGGTCTTGTTCTGTGCTGTCCGCTTTAAGACAAGGTAGACAAGCACATTGTAACATAATTAAGCATGGATTTGAATCTGATGTGTTTGTACAGACTTCTTTGATAACTCTATACGCTCAGACTGGGGAGACTTTGGATTCAGAGTTGGTGTTTGATCAAATGAGAGTGAGGAATATTGTTTCTTGGACTGCTATGATTGCTGGGTACGTGCAAAATGGAATTCCTGAGAAGGGATTAGGAATTTTTCTCAAGATGGTCAAGTCTGGTGCTCTGCCTAATGCGATTACTTTGGTGAGTGTACTTCCTGCCTGTGCACGATTGGATTGTTTGGAGCTGGGAATGTTGATTCATGGTTACAGTATTAAGTTAGGGGTGGAAACAGATGTTTCACTAGTTAACGCTTTGATTGCATTCTATGGGAAGTGTGGACTCGTCGATGTTGCTAGGTCTTTGTTTGATCAAATGAAAGAGCATAGTTTGGTTTCCTGGAATACAATAATTGCAGCTTATGAGCAAAATGATGTTGGTTCTGCTACAATATATCTATTTTATAGAATGCTAGACGAAGGGGTGGAGTTTGATTATATTACATTGGTTACTGTTATATCGGCTTGTGCCAGGTTGGGGGCACTTGGTACTGGAAAATGGGTTCATGAGCTTGTAAAAAGCAGAGGTTTGGAATGCAGTGTTCCAATCACAAATGCACTTATTGATATGTATGCAAAATGTGGGAGTATAGAATTGGCTAGAGATGTTTTTCACAAGTTGCCTCATAGAAGCGTGATTTCCTGGACATCAATTATAGGGGCTTGTGCATCTCATGGTCATGGGAAAGATGCTCTTGGGTTCTTTTCAAGGATGAAAGAAGAAGGAATCCAACCTAATAGCTTCACCTTTACTGCTGTATTGACAGCTTGCCGACATTCAGGTCTTGTAGAGGAAGGGAGGAAGCACTTTGAGAGCATGACAGCAGAATACTCGATAGTGCCAGGTCTGGAGCAATGTGCTTGTATGGTGGATCTTCTGGGACGAGCAGGGGAGCTTGTGGAGGCTTATGCATTTATAGAGAACATGCATATTGAGCCTGATGCGGATGTTTGGGGAGCTTTGCTTGGTGCTTGCAGAATTCATGGTAATCTTGCACTGGCAGAATCTGTAGCTGATCGACTATTTGATTTTAATCCCCAGACAGTTCCTTTCTATGTACTCATGAAAAATATCTATGCTGAAGCCGGAAGGTGGGAGGATGTAGCTAGGTTAAAAATTTTGTTGGAAGAAGTTGAAACGGAAAAGATTCCTGGCAAAAGTTCAGTTGAGGTAAATCGACGGATTCACACATTTTTGTCTGGGTTAAGAATTTCAAACTTCTCGAGAGTTCCACTCCGTGAATATGGTGTTCAACTAAGGTATCAGCAAGCAGCTTTTTAACACTCCTGCTGTTCTCTAAGCATAGAGTATTATTATCTATTACAGTCCATTGATGGATGCTTTTGCAGCTTGGCTGCCTAGGATGTGAATCAGAGACCTTGGCGATGAAGTAATTCATCGCACCTATGTCCAACCAATTAGGAGAAAATAAATAGATTTGGGAGCAAGTCATCCCTCCAAAATGTAACATAACTGTACTATTCTCCAATTTTTCTTCCGGAGATTGGGCAAAATTTGACGGTTATCCCATGGGATATTATTAGGTGGGAAGAATGCAGAAGATTGTACTTCTGCTATACACATTTTATCTTTTTTTTAATCCTTCTAGGAGAAGAAACTCCATGCCCTTAGTGCATTGCTCCACAATATCAAATCTTAAACACATTATGTCTGGAGATCCATCACTAGTAAGAATTTCAAGATCAGATCTTGGTTGATTCCAGATGATTGTACTTTTTTCAGTTGCATTTGTTTTTTGTTTTTTTTTTTTTTTAAAAAAAAAAAAAGATAAGACAACGAATGTCAATTGACCAAGTATTATGAAAGAATACAGAATATATCGAAATTTGCCGATTTTTATTTAGTAGATCTTAAAGATGCTCTGAAACAGTCAGAAAGATGTGCTGAAAAATTATAGATAGAAGAGACTAAATTTTGCAGATCTTACTGCCACAATCATAAAACATTATGGAGGTGGTTCCTTAACCTTCACTTTTCTTCGGAGGAGTTACTGGTTCAATATTTTGCCTTTTGCTAGATGAGGCTGCCTCATTTAGCAAAAGGCAAAAGATTGAGTCAGCAAGTCCTCTTAAGAGAAAATGAAGGTTAGAGAACCATATCTTTAATGTTTTCTGGCTGTGGAAGTAAGTTCTGCAGCTTTTGCCCCCTTAAGGTCTTATTAATTTTCATCCCATCTTTCCCACTGAATCAAACAGAAAGCCCAACGAACCTTTATAGTGTACAAAGTAAAAATTGCTAAATCTGATCTCCTTTTTGGTTTGAATTTGTAGTCATCATATAACGTGTCTGCTTTTATATGAAGTTCGGCATGAAAAACAAATAGAAAACAGAGATACTCGATTTATGGTGCCATTTGTGGGATAACACTGGGTAACTCTGGGTAAAGCATTACTGATATGCTGAAAATGTGTGGGTAGTATATGTTCAGCGTTGAGCTTTGTAGGTTTGTGCAACTGGTTAGGACTTCATGAACCTTAAAGTGTATGTGGCATATTGATAGCTTTACAGATTAATGGACATGTTATCCGATATGCCTACAATAGGATATGCGGATATGCAATTCACTTATCTCGCTCTATGTCAGTACTCATGACACCAAGTGTTTTGATTGATATTCTGATATTCGTATCCAGTTTGGGAACTTTCCTGATATAATATTTGGGTTTGTATCTTCCTTCATTCTATGTGTCTTTGTATCTGTTTCTTTTGGTTTTCATTTGTAATGGCTGAGAACACTTAACTCTATCCGTCATTCTTTGCTATCTGTGCTGGAAAGACTTGAGGCAAACTTTATGGTTTTATTTCCTCCTTTTTTTTCCCCTTTTTATGATTCATTAAGGATTAGAAAGTTCATTTAGCTTCTTTTGTTATCTCTACATTCTGTTTTTCTTTGATTGACAATTATTGCAATCTGTATTGTGAATTGTCTTTTTTCTTTTTTCCTTCCTATGTGGCTGTTGGTTTTTGAGTGTTTCTTTTTTGGTCTGACATATTGGGTTTTCTACCAATTTGGGTATTAATATTTTAACGGTCATACAGGATCTGTTTTGAGAGTTCTTGTCGGCATTTGAAGATTTTGTCTATATAGTTCTGTGTAATGATAGATTCTGTTAAATTAGCCTTCTGATTTGTTTTGTTGTCGTTGCTCCTCAGTTGGTGTTCCACATCATGTTTCCATAAACTATTTTTGGATGTTTGTCTTGAGTGAAACTTATGATGGGAAGCCTGTCCTTATTGCAAATATTAGATGATCTTTGAACCCAAAGCTATTGATGAGGTGTTAATTTTGACGCTTATTGCCAGCTTTCCATCATGGTTCAGCTTTTCCAGGAAGGAATGTGCAGTTAATAATCTTACTAGATGGCATTCTACATGTACTTAACTCATTTTCTAGAAGAATTTAATCAACTATTTCACCTTTATTAATTTTCGTTACAGTTGGAAGAGATTTTAGATGTATGCAACGATTGCATAAGGGAGTTAGCTGAGAACTGCACATGTTTGCAAGGATTCTTGGTGGTCAGTGCTAGTGGAGATGTCACTGGTATTGAATTAAGTTCATTGTTGTTGGCTATGTTGCTTGGATCCTCCAAAAATGCTGCCGGGTGCATGTCGGGTCCTTCAAAAGTAAACCAAGGAAAGAAAGTGCTCAAGCAACATGATTAGCCAATGTTTACTCATAATCATATTCATCAAAGTCTAACTAATGAATAAAATCTCTAATTATGCTATTTATAGTATTTTCTAAATACAATGAAGGAATGGACTAAAAAGCAGCTAATGTTGATTCTGGAAATCTGGCCTGGCCGTCCTTTAACGCGTTCGCGTCTTGGAAGTTGCGATCACGCCATATGTCACGAGGCTTCATCGTGATCGCGTGGGGTGTCTCGCGATCGCGCAATGGATCTGGATGCTTCTGTGCTATCACGCGTGTTTCCTCGCGGTCGCGGACTATGACTGAATCCCTCTGCGCGATCACGCCTTTAGAGTCGTGATCGCGAAGCATACACAGTACTCAAGAATCCAACAAGCGTCCATCGGCTTGTTTGGCCAATCCTTTGGCTTGATTCTTGGCTTCCAAGCCCTTTTGAAGTATTCCAAGCTCCGGACGTCGAGCATGAACCCTCCATGGCTTAAAGTACCAATCCGGATCGTATCATTCCCTCTTTCTTTAAAGGAATTTGTCCTCGAATTTGTACCTTGCAATACCATGACGTGAATAAGTACCAACTCAATAACTTTACAAGCACTACACAAATGGAACAAGACTCACATACTTATGCTCAAAGTGAACACTTTTATGATATAGCCAAGTATCAAGATCAACCATAAAGAATATTTTTCCAATCTCAACATCAAAAACTTGGCTATAAAAGCAACAATAAGCGAGCTCATTTACAAAACAATCTTCATTTTTATACTCATTCAACTCATGCCAAGCCTCTATTAACAATTTTTCACTCTTAATATTGGAGGCTCTAGCAAAATCCACTTCAAGAAAATGCTCAAGACTAGGAATAGAGAAAGTAAAGAAATTGACACTAAAACTAGCATCTATTACTTTACCACTACAATCACTAGTGCTTCCCTCCTTCTTTAAGGAGCAATCTTCACCTTTGGAGGACTTCCAAACATTGGACAAGCTTTCAACAAACATTTTGGGAGTTAGCTTGCTAACACCCACACAATTATCACTCTCAAGCAAGTCACAAGAATCATTTTGAGCAAATAATGGATTGTTGATACTAAAATTACCTTCCAACACTTCATCTTGCTCATTTTCAACAAACAATGGATTTTCAAATAGTTTAAAATCTTGACACAAACCACCACCACAATCAAGAGTGCTATCAAATGCTATCACATCAAGATCAAGCAACTCATTGGCACATTTTTCAAATAAAGCTGGAGTGTCAAAACTCAATTCATAATGTTGAAGCTCATCCATTTGCACATCACTAATGTGGGACAACTCACATACACAAAATCCATCAATTTTCTTTTCACAAGTGTGCCCAACTAGTGTATGCTCACAACCAATATCATCAATGCAAGATAAAGAATCACTAATTCCACAAAAAGTAAATCTATCAACCATACTCAAGTCTCGATCAAATTCACCCAAAGGGTAATAAAAGTTAGGATTAGCTTTGTTACCTTGTAGCACATCTAGAGATTCTTCTTTACCTTGGCTTTTCAAAAGTAAGCTCACTTGTTCATTTGGAGACTTCACATTGGTCTCTTCCTTTTCTTACAAGCATGGAACTACTTCCAAATAAGGATTCCCAATTTTAGCTTCTTCAAGAGTACCTTCAAGAAATACAAAACAACTAGAGAACAAGAAATGTTAGGATTGTTAGAATAAGGAAAATCCTCATCCTCACTCTTTTGTTTTCCCACTTTCTTTTCTCTCATTTTATTTTCAAACTCCTCTCTCTTTTCTTGTGACAACTCACTCACTTCTCTCAACTCAAGCTCTTTTTTTTTTCTCTTGAGTTGTCACTTGTCACTCCCTTACTCCTCTCAATCTTTTCTCTTTCAAGTTCATTTGAATTAAGATATGTGCCAGAATCCCTTTGGAAGGAGTAGGGGTACTCTTGACCTTATCTTTCAATTTTTCTCTTTGAGAACCTTCATCCAACCTTTGCCTCGCCCCTTTTTCCTTTGTCTTTATTGCCATTTCTAGCATTCCCAAATAGAATTTTTTGACTTTCATTGGAGGGGTGGCGTTAAGAAAAAACTTTTGGTCCCGTAAAGTGAGAGCATGTTTTCCCAACTTTTCACTATACTTGGCATTCCTAGCAAGCTTCCATGGTTTCCCAACAACAAGTGACAACCTTTAATGGGCATCACATCACATAGTACTTTATCATGATAATTGCCAATTTTGAACTTTACGCACACTTGTTGTGTGATGTCCACAAACCCATCTCCATTCAACCAAGGCCACCTATAGGGTAAAGGATGACTATAAGTTTCCAACTTTAATTGCTCAACCAAAGAAACACTTGCAACATTAGTGTGAATCTTACAATCAATGATCATAGCACAAGTGCGCTCTCCAAATTAACAAATTGTGTGGAAGAAGTTCTTCTTTCTTCCAAGAATTGCTCCACACAAACTTCGTCACACTCATGGTTATCTACAAAATGATTCCGTTTAAACATAGTTCTCAAAGCATTGTTATTCCAAGACAAGTCACTTGTAGTACATGTGGCACTTTTTCTCACTCTAGGCCTAGAATTGCCTTTCAAATAAGAATTATAGACATTAAATCGTTTAGCACAACTAGAAGATGTAGACTCTCTTTTTCTCATGGAGTAATTACCACCTCTTCTCAAACCAATAGTAAGACCACTACTACTCTCTTGTTTATTTTTAGGAACACAAAGAGTGGATGCAAGTGAACAATCTCTATAATAAGCTTCATCATCAATTCTCTCTATGTCACTATCTACATTTTAATGTTCATCACAAAAAGAGTAAGTAGAAACATTGTACCTTGAAGCGTCACTATCATCATCTCTAAGATTAGAAAAACAGGAGTTTTCATCGCCACATTCATCCTCATAAGCCTCATAGTCTCCACGAGCTTCATGATCACCATAGTGACTCGCTTCATCTTCATAAGAGCCATAGTTCCCCGAATCATCATAGTAACTCCCACCATCATCATAGGAACCATAGTCTCCACAATCATCGTAGCAATCCCCATCATCTCCATAGGAATCATAACCTCCACAATCATCATCCGAGGACATATTTGCAACAATAATAACAAAAGGTCCTCACAAATTCACTCCCTCACGTGTATTACTCGATATATGATCACTCAATTTTTTTCCACTTGTGTAGACACTCAAGGTCAATGGCTTTTGTGACCACACTCTAATATTCTCATCACTCAAGCCTTTTACCTCTCGTTGGCTAAATTAAGTTGCTTTTCGCACTCAATTCCGAATCGAACTCAATCCAATTCGGGACGAAAAGGATTTTTAGTGGCAAAGAACGGACAACGAAAGCTAATCGGACAGAATTGAGTCTTGCCAATCGAGACTATAGCAAGCTAATGAGTTTTTCAACATTTGCTTCAACCTGATTCTTCAGTCACATTTTTGCTTTCTTTCCTATTATATTTGATTTTAACTAATATACACTGGTCGTTAAACTTTTTATACACAACATGGTAAATTTAAAATAACTTCCCAAGTACCCATTTCTTTTAATACTAAAAATTTAAATAGGAAAATAAAAAAAAGGTATCTTGAACTCCACATTTATTTACTTTAATTATGACCTTTATAATCGTATATACAAAGGAAAGTTGTCGTTTTCCCTTAATTTGTTGCCGATTTTAATTACCTAATCTGCTTCTTCCACATTATTGAAGCAATCAGGAGCATACACCATTAAAACAATCATCTTCCATACATTGGTTGTATGCCCTAAATTCAGTACCTAGGTTACAATTGAATTTGTTAAGGGGTTACAAGTAATCAATTATATCAAGATCGCAATTATTGAACGTAAAGATGAAATAATGAACAAGAACAATAGCAAGATAAATGAAAGTTGTTATATTATGACGAGAATACAATTTAACAGAGTTTGGGCATATATTCGTGAATACCTTTTATAATGGAGAATGGGTAGTATTTGTAGTGATTTAAACTGAACCGGACGTGCGCATTAATAAAGTCACGTCTCCCACGCGCATTAATAAAGTCACGTCTCCCACGATCTGATCGTGGGAGATCCATGATTTGACGCCCATTTAATGCGAGATCGTGGGTCAGTTATGATCACGGACAGACTGATTTGTTTGACTCAGACACTCCACGCCTCATTATGCTCAGACGGTATAGCTCCAATATTCACCTCCGAGGACTTCATTATGAGATCCTCTGTGTGCAAACCTTCTGTGGCTTCGTCTCCAGTCGCCATGTGTCCATGACGTATTCTCACCAATATAGATAGTTCCACCATTTCTCAAGTGACTGATAGAGCGCTCGGAGAGTGGAATGACCTAGGAGGGAAGATGACGTATCAGTTCATGAACCTTGTATTTCAACAAGGCGGTTGTCACTGCACATTCTCATCCATTCCACGTGGCATCCGTCGAATGGTTGTGACGTCAAACCAAGTTCCCGAGGTCATCATGACTTTTACACTATAAAAACCCTTCGTGTGACCCATCCAACCCTTTTACTTTCTTTTTCATCAATACTTTTGAAATCAAAATTTCGGGGAACAACTAAGGTTTTCTGTTCAATCTTTGACTTTCAAATCATCTAAAGCTTCCGAAAACCTATAAGGAAATATGTCTTCAAGAAATTCGACTCAAAATTTGACTAGTCATTCTGGTGGCGATGTTGTCGATATTGCTACGATGGTCACCAGCGGTGGCCTTAGCACTTTTACGGTGTCATTCAAAGTTATTCTTACGCCTCCGATATCAAAACCATATATGAGATTTCATAATTAAAGAGGAGGAAGAGTAAAGCTACTTGATCCTCTTGTGAAGAAGAAAAAGAAGAAGAAGAAGCGGCGATTGCTAAAACGAAAGAGGTCGAAGCTGGCGACATCGTTCTAGTGAAATTTGAAAACAAAAGGAGTTTTTCCTTTGCCCAGAAACTTCCCAGCAACTGACAAAACGTTTTAACATTGTCGTTACTCTACTGCCTCTGTGATAACACATGCTCATCTTCCTCAACTTCGTGCTGATTCTGGGTATGGTGAAGATATTAAAATCATTTTTCGGGACCCACCAGTAAAGTCTCGAACCATCTAGTGGGGGAATCGTGCGTCTACATGTATCCTTTCACCATAGGGTTCACCCTTCCGGTGCATGGTGTGATAGATGAACTATGTCGTGCCCACAACATATGTCTGGCGCAACTTGGCCCTATTGTCAGGAGGGTGTTCAAGTGCATCCTACTTATGTAGAGAGGCATGTGCACCTTTCACTTTTAAAAAATTTCATTTCACTTTACTTGCAACAATTCTACAAAAGCGGCACTGTGACTTTGAACAGCCGCGGTCAATATGCGTTGTTGTCGATTTGCGAGGAAATTGGAGATCGCGGATAGGTAGATCACTACGTCGTAGTGCTGAACTCCCGAGTCTTAGCAAAACCAAGGTTCCTGGAGAGGTGGAATCTTGTCCGTAAATGGCTTCTTCCCCTTTTTTCCTTTGCATTTATTCTTTTCTTTTTTTATTTCGCTCTATCTGATGTAGTTCTCCCATGTGTACCTTCCAATGTGGTCATTGAACCCGTGCCCGATCTGGTAGATTAAGTTCAAGCCATCATCAATCAATTTTCCTAGGCCGACAGGACGTGGTGGTTGCTTCCGCTAAGTACACTAGGTTGCAAAAAGATAGGGTGCGTCCTTTCCCATAATATTCTCTTAGATAACAAGTTTTATCCATTAGGCATCCCCCTTAACAAGGCTTCAAAGAAGAAAGAGACAAGGGAAAAGAAGGGGAAAAGGGAAAAAGAGAGAGAGAGGAAAGGAAGAAAAGTAAGTCCCAACGGCAGATGGGGCCATTAAAGGGTTGGGGGAGTATTACCCTCCAATTAAAGCCACCATGGGGTCGGCTGGTGCCTCTACTCAAACTGGTGGCTCTCTGAGTATGGACATATTCGTGAAGAGAGTCGTCGACGGGTCCTCTACTGCTGCTGGATCCTCTATCACTCCTTAAGAAGATAAAGAAAGAGACCCTTACAAAGATTGGATGGGTAATGCGTCCCCGGCTGGACGTTGTGGCTGAATTGGGAACACAGCCTACTGTTCAGCTTCCATCGCACTATTTAATCAACGAACCTAGCAATGAGAATCCCAACGCTCTCAAGCTTGCTGAAATCATTGTGCATGGAGAGTCTGATAACACGGATGAGAAAGCAAAGGGAAAGAAAAGGTGGATGAGGTCGAGTGTAGATCTCCTTTATTTGATGAGAGAGTGGCGGACGTGACCAAAAAGATGACTGCTGAGCTCTCTGACGACCCTAATACCGAGGGTATTATGAGAAAGATTTTGATCTCTATCCGTTGGGACGTAGATCTTCTCTCCAAGCCTGGCGAAGTTGCAAAGTACTTTCACCAACTAATTGGAACTCTTTAGAGGGAACGCCTTAATTCGCTCGACATCGACACGGTCTATCGAGGGGGGCCATGGGCGGGCTTCGAGTAAGCCCATTATTTGTTTCTTATATGTTCTCGATTCTATTTTGGTATTTCTTTTATTAAGTTCCTCCTTTGCAGGGCCTAAAGTATATCCTCGATGTCATTGATTAGGATGAGGCTTGTGCTGCTAAGCTCAAGGAGATGGGCGATTCTCATCACAAGCTCACGGAGTCCAACCTGAAGTTGAGAGAAAAGACGACTCCTTTGAAGACTCTCGTTGACCAAAATGTGGCCGAGTAAAGCAAGGCGACCAATGCCTCCGAGGATTACAAGAGACAAATTGAGGCCCTGAAAGAGGCTCATGTTATTGAGAACTTCAAGGCAACGGCTAAGATCAGAGAGCTGGAGGTCTCGCTTGAGCGCGGCAACTCTGAGATAGTGCACCTGTCAAAGAACTACTGGAGAAACTTGGAAAAACAAGAACTGGAGATAAGAAAATTGACAAGCCAAGTAGGATAGGTCCCTTCTCTTACCTCCAAGTTGGCCCAGCTCCAAGGGGAAAAGGCTAGCCTAAGTGAGAAGTTAGAGGCTAAGGCCAAAAAAGCTGTTATTGACCGCAACTTGGTGGTTATCCAAACTCATTTGGATGACCTTAAAGAGTGCTAAGTTGCGACCGTGGAACTTGAAGTGGAGGTTTCTAAGGCCGAAGAGCGTGGCTAAAGCTTGGGAGATTATTGAGAGCTTTCGGTTGAGTGATGACGGGGATGAGGATGAAAAGTATGAAACTGGAGATGAAGAGGATGGAAAGGAAAATGGGGCCTCTGAGAATGAAGGGGGCTCTCTTCGGGGAGGTGATGGTGACCCCCAAGCTCATACTTCACATGTCCCGTAAAAGGTTTTTCTTTTGTTTTTTGCTCCTATTACCTAGGCCACATGAGGCCGAGTTTATGTAATATTTTTTCAGGTCTGAGTGCCTGTTATTTAATGAAACTTGTTTTTCATTTATTTTTTCGAGTGTCTGCATGTTATCTCATCAGGACGTATGTGAAACACTTTGAATATTTTTAGATTTCAAGCTTTATTCGATTCGAGTCATGTTGAACTTAGAACCTGTATGAGAGATTAATATGGACTAGAACAACGTCTCACTCTCGTGTTGAGGCGTAAAGATAATTCCAATGCAATATAACTACGGAAAGTTAGATATTGAGGCAAAATATTTAGGATGATATCCATTCCTTTAAAGATAATGACCCGTATTCGGCATTACATCAAGCATAGCCGTACAAGACTTAGGCACAATTCAAACATTGCTGTTATCGGGCGCTATTTACATAAAGATGAAAAATAAGACGAGTCTTCGGGTCTATCGGCAATCCCCGGTATGAAAGGGTGCAAGTTGCGGACAGGCATCGTTGCGCCATGTTGGACTTTATGTCATCTCTTCCATCCCCCTAGTGGTCAGGTACAAATAATGAGGACCAGAGCACTTGTTCCACTCCCTCCGCTTCCTAATAGGTCATGTGTGGCAAAAATATGCTACCTACCACTACGGGGATATGAGTCTAGCTGGCGAGACTAGACTTATCTTACAAGTCACCGGGTACAGAGGATACACGCCTTCTTTAAGAGTTACGACCATTCAGGTGGTACAGGCATAGGACGCAAGGCATACATCCCGCCGCCTTAGGGTTTACAGTCTCCTAGTCAGGGTTTCGTATATACCACCACCTTGAGTTTATAAGAGCAAAGCCTTTACTAGTCGTTGAATTTTACCATAGTTAGGATTGGGTAAATCTCTACTATAAATATCCCTCCTTACATAATATTGTACATCAAACGATTCATACTGAATCCGTCTATTCTGAAGGAATAATATTACTTACTTTCTTGTTCATTATTTTTCTCGCTATTTACTTATCTTTTCCATTGTGTTTACTGTATTATTTGTGACCCTCTTATAAGTTTAATTGTTTAACCTAAACGTCCAATTTTAGGCATAAACGGTTCAAGCAAAGACAACAGGGTGTCTAGTGTTCGACCTAAGCATCTGAGCATATTGAGGCTCACATGCATAAGTGAATATGAAATAGGGTGAATAAATAAAGTACCTTAAGTTCAAAAGTAGTACTGCTTCAAATTGGAGATGATCCAATTTGAAGGGACTGACTTTCCATCCATTACCTCCAGTTGGTATGTTCCTATTCCAGCTATTTTTGCGACATTAAAGCTCCTAACTTTGCCTTCTTGTTGAGATAACTTTCTATCTGTCTCTTTTGAGCAACTATCCATATCAAGGCCAATTACCTCTGGCCATCTAGTGGATCCAGATCTATTTGCATCGGCTCTTGATTTGCTTTATCGGTAGCATGAGTGTACCAGAAGCTGGGCTCACTAACTTCTACGGGGATCAGAGTATCCACCATGTAGACTAAAGAGAAAGAAGTTCCCCTCGTGCTATTTTTCTATGTGGTTCTATTTGCCCACAATACCCTAGGGAGTTCATCCGGCCGCGGGCCCTTTTCTTCTTCAAGCCTTTTCTTCTAATTTTCAATAATTACCCTATTTGAGGACTCGGTCAGTTTATTTGCACTCGGGTGATATGGTGTCGATACCATCCTTTTTATCCCCCATTTCCCAAGGAAATGTGAGACTTGGAGCCAATAAACTGCGGGTCATTGTCACACATAATTTACTTTGGGACTCCAAATCTCAATATATATTCTTCCAAATGAAGTCTATGACTTCCTTTTCTCTGTCTTGGAAAAAAGGCCCCGCTTCCACCTATTTGGAAAAATAATCTGTTAAATAATCAAAAACTTCACTTTACCGTTTGCCTTGGGGAGTGGTCCAACAATATCCATCCCCCATTTTATGAATAACCAAGGTGACAAGACTAAGTGCAATGGCTCCGCTTGCTGATGTAGTAGCATCTATGCATAACGCTAGCACTTATCACATTTTCTTATGAAGGCCTTGGAATCCGTGCCTATATCTATCCAAAAGTATCCAACTCTGAATAGTTTACGAGCAAGAGACTTGCCTCCGGAGTCACATTCACCCTCGTACACTTCTCTTATAACATACTCAATCTGCCCCGGACCCAAGCACTTGGCCAACAGGCTGCTATGAAATTTTATATATACTCCTCACGAAGCATACACTACCGGACCACCTGGATCCTTAGTTAATGTGCTTCAATGTTATCACTCGGCAGAGTCCTTGATTCAAAAACATCACTTTCACTCTTTCAATGGCCAAGCTAAAAAGATGAACCATTGTATTTTCCCCTATTTCACTTAATTCGGTAGAGGAGCCTAAATTTTCCAAGGCATCCGCTTCCCCATTCTCTTCTTGAAGAATCTGTTCAACCTTCTATTCTAGTAACATAGATAAAAAAAAATCACTTTGGTTAGGAGTTGCTGCATCCTGGGCTCACGAGCTATAAAGTCCCCAAGCATTTGATTCACCACTGGCTGTAAATCACTTTCAACTCGATCTTCTCTACTCTCAATTCCTTAGCAAGCTCCAAGCCTGCTGTCACGGTCTCATACTCGGCTTCGTTGTTTGTAACTGAGTGAAGCCTAATTGAGTGCCGGACTCTTGCTCTTGTAGGAGTCACCAAGACCAACCCAAGTCTAAACCTTTAACATGTGAAGCCCTATCCGTATAGAGTGTCCACTGGACCCTTCGACATCAATTCTTCCTTTTTCGCCTCGGGGAGTATTTGGGCATTAAAATCTGCCACGAAGTCAGCTAACACTTGGGATTTAATAGTCGTGCAAGGTTGGTATGTGATATAATACTCGCTCAACTCAACTGTCCACTTAGCTAACCTTCTAAAGAGTTCAGGCTTATCCAATATGCTTCTTAATGGGAAGGTTGTGACCACGGCTATGGGGTGGAATTAAATGTAAGGTCGTAACTTTCGTGCAGTAACTATTAAAGCAAGTGCTAATTTTTCCAAATAAGGGTACCTGATCTCATCATCGAGCAATTATTTGCTGACAAATTTAATGTTGCTTCCTTCCTCCTCACAGACCAGTATCGCACTCATGGATCTTCAGACATCCCAAGTTAGATCAATAAAGTTTCTCCATCTTTTGGCTTTGCAAGCAACAGAGCATTTGACTAGTGTTTCAAATCTCTCAACTCCTGTTGGCATTCCGAAGTCCATTCAAAGCTAGTGTTCTTTTTCAAGACAGAAAAGAACTTATGGCTTCGCTCTGATGACCTTGAAGTGAATCTTCTCAAGGCTGCTACACGGCTAGTAAGCTGTTGTACCTCTTTTGTTCTCGTGAGAACATTCGGTGTCTCTTCTATTCCTTTAATCTTTTCCAACTTGGATTCTATCCCCCGCACGGATACTGTAAAACCAAAAAGTTTTCCGGAGCCGAAACCAAAGCGTACTTCTCAGGATTCAACTTGATGTTATATTGTCGGAGAGCAGCGAAAGTCTCCCTTAAGTGATTCAAATGCTCTGCCACTCGCACTAATATCACCAACATGTCCCGCTATACACTTCCATTGACTTCCATATATATATTCTTTAACATTCGACACACTAACCTTTGATACGTTGCACCGGCGTTCTTGAGGCTGAACGCCATCACTTTAGAATAATAAGTTCACCGATCAGTGATGAAGGAGGTTTTCTCTTAATACTTCGGTTCCACAAGATCTGATTGTAATCGGAGTAAGCATCCAGGAAAGTCAATAGCTTATGCCTAGCCATAGAATCAATTAACCTATCAATTTTGGGTAACTTATACGAATATTTGGGGCAAGTCTTATTCAAATCTGTGTAATCTTCATATATTTTCCACTTTCCGTTCTTCTTGGGAATGACCAAAATATTAGCTAGCCAATCCGGGTACTTGACCTCACAAATAAAGCCACTATTAAGCAATTTATTCAGTTCCTCCTATATCTTTTCTTCTGCATCACTGGAGGATAGTAAGGATTAACATTGAGTTTATGAGTAGTTATCTCTAGGTCGATCCCAACCATGTCAGCATAAGACCAGGCAAAGCAGTCTGTATTGGATTTAAAAAAGGTAATGATACTTCTCCTTGACTCGGGGTCCAACTCTGAACCAACACTTTCCTCTCTAGACACTCAACTGCCAGCGTAACCGCTTCCAACTCTTCAATCGTGGAGTCTTTCGCCCTTTGTTTTTTGGGCTCCTAAATACAAGTCGGGTCTTGTCTACCATTTTCTTCTGAGGTTCCATTTTAGCCATGGAAACCAACTCCTCCACAAATCTCGGGAACTGTGATTGTTATTTGGATGGTCCATACGGGCCGACTCCACCCTCAAGAGCAATTGAATAGCATTTCCTTGAAACTCTTTGTTCTCCACGGATGCCTCAAACTCCCTATGGGGTCCGAAACTTGACTATCTGATGAAGAGTTGAAGGCACCGCCTCTATGGCATGAATCCACGGCCGCACGAGGATCACATTATACGCCATGTCTTCGGACATGACTGGGAACACTGTCTCCTTCGTGAATCCTTCAGCTTAAGTGGTGAGTATGATCTTACCGAGTGTCTTCTCCATGGAATTGTTAAAACCTATGAGCACGGTTGACTTCGGGATGACCAGGTCCTTCAACCACATTTGCTTCACAACTCCGTAATAAATAATGTTGACGGAACTTCCATCATCTACCAACACTCGCTTGATATCAGAATCATTGATTCACAACATGCATCATGATAGGGAAACATCATCAACATCGGCTTCTTCGTCTCCAGGCACCATTTCTCCCTTTAAGCCACTATCACAAGTCCTTTTTTCATAAGTCATGAAGACTTAGGCAAACTTCTTCGATGAAGTATAAGTTATGCCATTGATCTCTGAGCCTCTGGAGATCACATTCACCACCCTTTTCAGAGATGGAGGCCTCGCTGGCTTCTTTTCACCCCTGTTATTTGGCAAACCTCTACTTACCTTTGTCTGTTAAAACTTCCTTCAGCATCCCTTTCTTTAACAAGTGGGCCACCTCATAAAGCTTTGCAATATTCAGTGAGGTGGTCGTGGTCTTCATGGAAAACACACCAGAGGTTTTTATCCCCCTCGTTCGGTCAGAACTCATGTCCTTGGGGACTCTCACCCCTTTATATATCATCCCCTTCAGCACATTTACTAACTTTAAATCAGAAATATTGAGCTTGTATTCTGAAATTTGGGGCAAATGTGGCTTCTTCGACACCAAAGACGGCTTGTCACTATCTCTTTGAGCTGAGTTGTTATTTCCATTGCCATTATTTATCAACCATTGACCCACATTCTATCTCGGGGGGGTCATAAGCCTCGAATCGGGATCTCAAATTTTCTCGTGGCAACTCACTCTACCTAGATGGCTCGAAACGATTTCTATATCCAAAACTATGGTTCACGAACTTTGCCTCCTCCTCCACAATAATTCTAGAGCATGTTCTAGTGTGTACATCATTCCAGGTCATGGCTTGCCATTCTTGTAAACATTTCTTCAACTCAATGCACGCCTTCGAGCTATCAACATTCAAGTTATTGGTATAAGTTAAAATTGCTAAGGCATCCTCCATCGGAGGCATGAGCATCTGTTCTTCTTGGAAACGATCCAAAGAGTCTCGGAAGGGCTCGCTCAATCTCTACTTGACTAAGAAGATGTCCTCCTTCCTCTTATGAATCTTTTGGACCCCTGTATGTGCTTTAATGAGTGGATCAGCCAGCTCATCAAACGACCCAATAGATACGGTGGGCAAATCCATATGCCAACTCAACGCTCCTTTTTGTCTCTCCGAATTTCTTAAGGAGCACGGAGTCTAACTCTAATTTAGTTAAGTCATTCCCCTTTACCATCACCATATATTCGGTGATGTGATTACTGAGATCAAACGTACCATCATACTTTTTCAACAACTATAACTTGAATATTTTGAGAATAGGAGTCGGGACAGACTCCGATTTAAATACTTGCTGCTTACACTTAGTGATGTCTATCAGCTTCAGTATCTTTGGCGCTCTAGGGATCCACTCCATCCGTTCTTCAAATCTAGCCTCGAAATCTTTCTTTAATTTCTCTAGCTGGTCCAACGGGACGTTCTGTTGCACTGCAGGAGTGTCTCAGCCACTACGGGAATAGTCCCTAATCCCCCAAACCCGACTTCGTTTAAAGGTCCCATTATTACTGCTCCCTGAGGAACAAAAGTTGGAGTGCCTCCAGTAGGAATCACGAGTGGATCATTGTAGCCCTGAGACTCTCGGAAAGTGCATGCAATGGATTGTCCACCCGTTCATTTAACCTTGCCTACTCCACCATGGCTTCACAAGTTTGAATCATGAAATCCCTAGGCATCACTTCCCAAGAACCGGATCCTAAAGTACCTGCTCCCACTCTATCTGCTGGTGGGAGTTGTTCATGCTGAAAATGAACTGACTGAGCATCGTCGGCAGTTTCATTACTTGCCCTCGGATTATCTCCATGAACTAGTGGCCCAATGGGGCGTGATTGATCACATAATCTTTGATTTCCTCCATTAGCAGGGGTCCCATCAGGATGAGTGTTTCCTTCAACTATTTTGGTGGAATAAAGATGACGAACTGGTGTTAATGTCGCAACCTTGGAACAATCTCAATTGCTTGGTCCCACGGTTGGCGTCAAATTGTATACCATAAATTCAGTTCTTAGGTTAAAATTGAATTTGCTAAGGGGTCACAAGCAATCAATTATATCAAGATCGTAATTATTGAACGTAAAGATAAGATAATGAACAAGAACAATACCAAGAACAATGAAAGTTGTTATATTATGATGAGAATAAGATTTGACAGAGTTTGGGAAAATACTTGTGAATGCCTTTTAGAGTGGGGAAGGGGAAGTATTTATAGTGATATAAGCTGGATCGGCTGTGCGCATTAATGAGAGCACGTCTCCAAGGATCTGATCGTGGTAGATCCACGATCTGGCACCCATTTAATGCGAGATCATGTGGCAGTTACGATAACAAATAATTTGATTTTTTTTATTTGGACACTCCACGCCTCATTATGCTCAGACGGTATAGCTCCAATATTTGTCTACGATGACTTCATTATGAGATCCTCCGTGTACAAACCTTCAGTGGCTTCATCTGCGGTCGCCACGTATTCGTGTCAGTTATCACCAATACAGTAGCTCTTTATTTATTAATTTTATTTGCAAATTTATTTTTTAATTGATCCAGATTGTTTAATTGAACAGTAAAGAGCTCCTTTAAGCAACTAATGAATGCAGAAATTAGACCACGCAAAAAAAATTGAAAAATTGACATTCAGTAACTACAATGGCAAAAACTTGGATATACAATAGGTTTCTGTTTTGCAATAAAGAAAGCATATAGTCTTTACTAAATCAATGGCATATTTTCAATCAGAAGGTCAATGGAAGACGACTTATAAGGGCACAGACCTAGGGGAAGGGAGGGGGTGATAGGATTAAGGAGGTAAGTGTCCAATTGAAAATTAAAAAGAAGAAAATAAAATAAAACCTACAAAAAGGATTGTAATATGTTGGAAATGGGATATTTCCAGTCAAATTTATCTAAATGTGTAAAAAAAATTAACCGTCGATGTATATTAGTTAAACTCGTTGCATTTTCCTAATTTTTTTTCATTTGTGTTGTGGTTTTTACTATATGATTGCCGATGTGAAATTTGAGCATAAGGCCTTGGACTTATATTTCAAGTGGCTAATAATGTTTAGCATATTAAAATCGGCTAGCTTTTAAATAATGGGTATTTACATAAAAAATACAAACATAACCTCTAGCTTATGTGGGAGATAGGAGGCACTATGACTGGAAGGAAACTTTAACTATTAATGTTGAAGCATTTTTTCAACTGACACATTAGAGGACGCATGATGTATGGCTGTTACGACCTGCAAAATTTTTTAAGGTGAGGGCACGATGTTATGATAGAATCGGTGGTTCAATACTCGCTTGGAGTGATTTTCTAATTGGAAGCGCTAAGGGAGGGACGCTTCAGTAATAGCTTTGGCCAAACAGTGGTCACAATTTTTTATAAAGCGGTTGTCAAGCGGCGCATGATTTATAGCCTCAACCTACTGGGAGCGATTTAAGGGGCGGCATATGGAATATAGCTTTATTCGATCGGCTGCGCCATATCATTTCCTAAACTACTGGAGCACCAGCAGTGGCACCAGACCTGGCATGAGCAATCTTCGTAACAACAGTAGCAACGCACCATCGGAGCATAAACGAGGGCAAAAACAGTATATTACAACGCAGCAACAATGCTTCAACACGACGGCTCAACAACATCTTTTCCCGACAGAACAGCCACCGAAAAACTAGGAGGAGCCTGCCAACGGGTGGATGGAGGAGGGGGAGAAAAAGAGAGATGAAGAGATAAGGTTAGATGTTTTAGAGAGGAGAGAAAGAGTGAAATATTTAAAATGATATATATTTTGTAATTTAATTTAAAATATCCTTATATTTTACAATTTTGTAAAAAAGGCGTTATAATAGGTTTAAAGCTCCCTATAAAAGTATTAGCTTAAATTTTTCTTAAATATTTTTGTCAATTTTTCAGGGATGATTTGCACAAATAGGTAAAAATGACCATGGTCTTGAGTTCTAAGCACTTTAAAGGTGGTCTTTAAAAATAGAGCTCTTTTCATGATTATAAATATGTCACTGCACCTTTTAAATTTAATGAAGCAATAATTACCAAAATATCACTGCACCTTTTACATTTAATGATGTCGTAATTACAAAAATTTCACCGTACCTTTTATATTTAGTGAAGCCGTAATTACATAAATGCAACTACTCCCACATAAAGGAGAAGTCAAGGCCAATTCGTAGTTATTTATTCATGTAATGAATAAAAAAAATATGGCAAGTTTATTAATAAATAAGGTCAAATCGATCTCACTTCGTACATCAACAAAATATAACTTCAAAGTACGAATATTTAAAAATAATGAATCACGTCGTACTTATTCATACAATGAGCAAAATACAATGTTCATTGTGAAAATAAATGAGGCCGAATTGTCTTCGATTTATTCATCAACAATAATACAGATGAAAACATAAAATCATGACAATCCAGTAGTATTTATTGATAGGTAATAAAAACTACTCTACCTATTTTATCAATAAATGAGACCAAATCGTCATCACTTCGCTCACATACAAAAATCAAAGAAAAACATTACAAAAGGCCAATCCGACATAATTTAATCATAGTTTTAAGTAAAATACTCTTCCATTTTCCAAATACATGAGGCCAAATTGTTATCACTTCATTTATCCATAAAAATACATATGAAAACATAAAATCAAGACAATCTGGTAGCATCTATTGACACGTAATCCAAATTACTCTGCCCATTTTATAGATAAATGAGACAAAATTGTCATCACTTCACTCATTTACAAAATTCCAAAGGAAAACATAACAATACCAATTCGACATCATTTATTAAAATAGTAAGACAAACACTAGGTACATTGTATAATAATTAAGACCAAATCGTCATCACAACCTCCCACTCTCTCTGTACAAGTCTCCATCATATCTTTTTCATCACCAACTCAAAAAAATCTAACTAGAAATAGAAAAAAGTATCGGTGTTCAAATACCAAATTATATTTACCAGCTGTTGCGCCCTATTTTGGCACTTAGTCAAAATAGTTTACAACTTTCCGGGACTCTTTTTGGGTAAAGAATGGAGTTGCCACCTAACAATTCTAAGGTATGCTAGGAAACCTAATTAAATTAAAGCAATGCATGTTTAACTCCTATTATGGTCTGCGAAACATGTATGATTTTAGGCAAGGGTTCACATTATCTAAAGGGAAGGTATTAGGCACCCTTTAAGATCCACTATAGAAGTGGTTCCACGTCGGACTTTATTTAATAAATTGAGGGATTGGTGTAAAAATAATGAATGAATAAATTAACTTAAGAGAAAATTGATGAATAATTAGAAAACTATTTTGAATATTTAAAGAAACTATTTAATTCCATGCAATTATATCAATTCAAACAAAGACGGTAATAAATTATTTGATCTAGGCAGGAAAAGCTTACAAATAATGATAGCAATAATAGTAATAAATCAAAAAAGAAATATATAACCAAGCTCCTTCTCAAGTTCCCAAAGAGTGACCGCATGTTTTTAATGCTCAAACAACAATAAAAGTAAGTGGGACTCGAGTGACTTCCTTGTAATCTCTTGGTTTTCCGTATGACATCTTTTAATCACACATTGAAGCGTTTCGGGCTATTCTCATGTATCTTTCCCGAACAAACTCCAGAGAGTAAGACAATGCCCCAAGGGGAATCTGAAACAGGAAGAACGAAAAATGCAAACAGGAACACCAAAACTTCTGTACAAGTTGAGCCACAGAATTATGCTCGACTCTGACATTCAGTCCTTCGACACCGCCATGGCTGCAGTCTTCATGAATTACCAATAGATATCTACATTGCTAAGTTGTCCTGACTCCAAATGATTCCAATACTAATAAGCCATCCCAATATTTGCGAGTTTTAGCCGAACTCATCCCAAGGGTGTATTATGCAATGAAAAATGGGAGATAAGAATTAGTATATGCAAATAAGGACATACCAGAAACAAGTAAATGCGAAATGAAAAGAAAATGGCTAGATAGGCGAACATTTCAAATAATAGCAGAAATTAAACCAAATCTCATACTTATATCTATTTCAAAATGAATGCGATATTACTTAACAAACATGATAGACTCCAGGAAGGAAAAAAAAACGCATCAGGTGAATTTTTATGAGATAATCATGAAAGCTGAAGAGAAGCGTTTAGCTTAATTACTTTTAGCTTAAGCGAGTCAACAATTGTCAGAGAATTGCACCAAGAGGATACCATCAGCGTTAGCTTCAATTCACATCTTTTTTATACTAGCCAATTGTTCTCTTCAACTTAGCAGAGATGAAGACTCATTAAATTATAATTGACAGCCATAGAATAAATTATATTCCACTCAAACAAAAGAAAACCTTGACAGCAAGCTCAAGAACATAAGAGTGATAAGAGGAAAAAGCTTAAGTGTTGACATGAATTCCTTATGGTTCTTCAGATATGATCATGGATCCAAAAGATACAAATCTGGTTCGTTCCTAAGCTCATGCCTTAAGGCATGCTAATTATAGACCAAACGGAATAAAGATACTATTTTGATGTCACTTTAAGAGCAAGCAGATTCAAGGAAACAACAGGAAGACCAAATCTAAAGACCTAGTCTCAAATACTAAACCAAACATAAAACCTTATGTTGATTCTAGACAAGCTTTTACTAGACAAAGATATAGAAAAGTTTTACTCAAAGTTACAAGATAAAACAATAAAATAGTAAATCTTTGAGACAAACAGGTAAAAGAAAAGTTCCACCTTTAAACAAAGAAATACTTCTAAATGCTAGAATCTGATGCATATGTAATGAATATCTTATTGAAATTCAATCTTTTAAAAAAACAAACTGGAACATGATTTTCATTTTTAACAGTAATCACAATTTGAACAAAATGAGGTTCATATCACGACATGTATAGCTATTGGACCTTTAATTCTACTACTAACATTATGCATAAAAATAGACAGCCACACATGTAACAGAGTCTTATTGTCATTGAACCAAACGATTACTTTAAAGATCATATTTTGAGTATTAACTATACATAATGACTTTACTAATACTAACAGGTTCTAAGATGGGTTAGAGTGAATCATACTTTAATGCAAAATCTTTGCAGATACAAATATATACACCAAGCATAGGCTAGAATTGAGTCCAAGTTTCATATCTAGCTCGTTTCTAGAAATAGCTAATTGCTCTAACTAATTTCACAATTAATTTAAAAACCTTTCTAATTAAATAAATGCTCATCAATATTTTGCATGTTGTAGGTAACACAAAGCCGAAAGTATCAAATTGCAAATATAGAAAAACTATGCAAAAAAAAAAAAAAAAACCATATCGCGGCAAAAATTCAAATTTAAAATTTTCTTTAATAAAAATGACACTTTTGGCTTTATATTCACACAACAAGCTATATTTTGAGATTTATATAAAAAGAAAGCGTTCATAAATTAATTTTGAAAATACCGGGCCAAAATTGGGTGTCAACAGCTGCCCCTCTTTACCCGAAAATGATGAAAGAGTTTTCAGGGTAAAGAAAGTTGACGTAAAACCCAAATTTGGCACGGTAGAACAAATAGCGCTTAACTAAAGCAGGGTTAGAATAAAGTTTTGGAGAGATACACTTGTAGCCTCCTAATTATGAAATAGGGTGCACAACACACTCATAAATAGAACTCTACAGGCATAGCTCTGTAACTGCCTAGGGATGCATGAACTTATCGACTAAACATTGCATGAACTTTAAAATTCTGCCCCAGTGCCGAGGATAGACACTGGAATATAGGAAAAGATAATGCTAAAGTAAAGGAAAGATCAAGCATGAGAGATAGGCAGGAATGATAAGCACCAAGATAAGAATGCAAGAGTAGAAGAGTAAGAAAAGCTTCACGTTATGCTCCAAATGATGTTGCGGCTTTATTAAAATTTCCTGCAAAATCTCGATAAACGGTTAGGAAGTAACTGTAAATAATGCTTGATAAATAGATTGAGGAATAAATAACAATAGTAAAGCTTGCAGGTGCTGGTTGCAATATCAATGATAAGTTGTCTCCCAATCAACTGGCAAAGTGGTCCGGCTTGTAAGGTAGGAAAACTTTGAGGCCATTGGTAGACTTTATTATTAAATCATTCAATCGGCGAAGTGGTCCGGCATGAAGCAAGGAGGACTCCGGGTATAGATGACAATGACAATCAACTGGCAAGACGGTCCGGCATGAAGCAAGGAGGGCCTCGGGGCTGATTGCCAAACTACAAAAGGTAAAGCAAGACATAATTTAAATCAAGTGCAAAGGCATAAAGTAAAGCAAGTGCGATGCGATTTTTCTGTGGAATGTAAAGCAGTGCAGGACAAATCAACTCGTGAGATGCTCCGCCCGGAGGACCTTGGGGCTGATTGTCAAACCGAAAAGTAGAACAAGACATAGAGTAAAGCAGGTGCAAAGACATAAAGTAAAGCAAGTGCGATGCGATTTTGCTGTGGAATGTAAAACAGTGCAGGACAAATCAACTCGCGAGATGCTCTGCCCGGAGGACCTCGGGGCTGACTGCCAAACCGAAAAATAGAACAAGACATAGAGTAAAGCAGGTGCAAAGACATAAAGTAAAGCAAGTGCTATGCGGTTTTGCTGCAAAATGTAAAGCAGTGCAGGACAGATTAACTCGTGAGACGCTCCACCCGGAGAACCTCTAGGCTGATCATTATTCTGAAACAGTAAAGTAAAACAATAAGTAAAGCGAGTACGAATTGTAGGATGCAACGTTTTTATAAGATAAGTCGACTAACGAGACATGATGTCTCAAGTCGAATTGCCTACAAGACAACCGACATCACGAAACACTCCGAAAGTTGTGCTCCAGCCGACTTGCCTTAGACTATCAATCTACTTTAAATCTAACATGCCAATATTGCAAGACAACCGACATCGCGAAACACTCCGACAGTGGTGCTTCAGCCGACTTGTCTTTCGCTATAATCTAGTTGAAAGAAACCTGCATATCCTATGTCTTGAACCCCAAAAATTACCCTTTCTTTAAGAAAAGATAGGTTTCGGGTATATTTCAATAAAATGGGACTCCAAAGGGCTTTCTTTGGAGTCGCCACCTAATTTAAGGATTATTAGGAACCTAAGTTAACTAAAGAGTACAATTTATTCTTTATTAAAAAGAAATTAAATTCAGAGATTCTAGGTAAGTGGTTCTATTAAATTCGAAAGAAGGTCCCTTGCGGGAGCACTTTCGAAAATCCGCTAAAAGCGGTTAATCCGGCGGTTTTCACGAATTTGTTAAGGATAATAAGTAGATAAAGCTAATTTTATATAAAGATAATAAGAATAATATAAATAAGGTAAGACTTTAGTTATGCTGATACTTAGACAAATGGATGACCCGATTTAAGATTAATTAAATGGATAATCAAATAATGGTTAATTGGTTAATTAATTGAATAAATAAAGGTTAAATGAAGTTAGATAAATAAATAAAAAAACTAAATAAATAATTAGATAATAATAGAGGATTAATTAATTGATTGAATAAATAGATAAATAAATAAGCGAATAAATAACTTAATTAAATAAATGAATATTTGTCAATTTTAATAAAATAAAGGAGTAAATGAATAATAATTGATTAAATAAATAAATAAATAAATAAATATTTAATTTATTAACTAAATGATTAATTGAAATTAAATAAATTATATTAAGTAAATAAATAAATAAAGGATCAAAATTTAAATGATTAACTAAATAAATAAATAAATTAGATTAGATAAATAAATAATTGAATATTTAATATAATAAATAAAGAAGCAATTCAAATGCGAATTATGACGAGGGTACGATCTTTTAGTCGAATTTGATTTTGCACTCATTAATTGACAAATGATTCTAAACATCCATAAATTAATGGGCGATTCGAAAAGAAATGATACAAAGCATTCATATAAAACAATTTAAGTAATTTACAATAGTTATTCACAATTCAAATATCATTTCTATCCTACAGGGCTCCTAATCCGGTCTATGGGAAATCCTATACAACATGCATTTTCTAAGGGAGCGGGGAAGGATGGAGTTTAGAAGATAAAAACCCGGAAGCGCGAACTCAATCATTGAGCCTTGGACTTTGTGTGATGCAGGGCAAAATACGCAGAAGCTAAACACGATACATACAAGGCGGAAGCGATAAAGATAACAAGAAATCGAAGACTAGGAAGGCAAGATATAGAAGAAAGAATCGAATTCAATTCACTAACGTTAATCGAATTCAAAAGGGAGAAGGGAAACTCGAACCTTACAATGGAATCAAACTAGGTGTCGATCTCCATAGGTTCCAAGTCGAGACATACACGAGCCTCGGGCTCAAACAAGAAGGGCTCGGCCTCTTCAATGTTCTCTCTCAATTCTCTCTTCTAAACAATGGCTAACTAATGAAATGAAGAGTAAATGTGCTATATATACATTTACATTGTTAAATGGACAAAAATGGCCCCTGAAGCTGATTCCGGTCTGCTGCTCAGGTTCTCTTCATCACGATCGCGCCAGGAGGCTCGCGATCGCGCAGAACATTCCTCAAGGCATCGCGATCGCGCTTGGTGGGACGCTGTCGCGCAGAGATCGATGGGACTGGGCTTCAACCCCTCGCGATCACGCGATCTAGCACGCTGTCGCACAAGGCAATGAAGTACCCTTCGCGATGGGCGCGATCGCGAAGAACACTTGTCCTTCGTCAGGCAGTGAGTTCCCAGTGTGCTCCCCTGTTTTGCCCTGTTTTGGGCTGCCCAGTTTCCTGCCCTGTTTTCCTCCGTCCTTGGCGCTCCAATGCATGATCTTTCAAGACGTTCCCGGAGGCCTTGACTCGTAACCCTTGTGCTCTCGAGCTTGGCTTTTGATGGTTGTCGTTTAGGCCATTTTGGGCTGCATCATTGTGATTTTCATTTTTCGTTTTCTTACATTTCAGGGATATCAAGTCCCGAAAGTGCGGAGCGGTTCAAATGACTTCCCAATGCAGACCATCCCAATTTATGAGTTTAGCAACTCAAACTCGTCCCAAGAAGTGTTCACGCCAAAGAAAAGGAAAATAAAGAATCAATAAATGTATTAAAAGTTGGGAAACAAAAGAAAGAAGCAGCAAATAAGCTTAAGATCATTCATCCAAATCACAAAGTACACAGCTAAAGATCAGGTCATCGGTAACATCTCTTTCTGAACGGTTAATGCAACTCACACATTATATTAGAGAGGTGCAGCGATTCACACTTATTAACTCATTTGATTAGGACTCATTTAGCATATGATTCGCTCAAAGAAAAGAAACTGTCAGGGACTCCACTAAAGCAATTGAATCTCACATGGATGAGGTAACAGAATGATTCATTTTCCATGGGTTCATGCTACATGCAGTAAGAGAGTCGACCAGTAATTTAATTGGCCACACAAGCGGCCATTGGAAACCAGATGGGAAGCTGCATTTAAACATTTCAGAATTAACCTACATGATTATCACAGTCCATGTCAAAGAAAGATTATGCTAGGGGAAATGAACCTAAACTCTTTAAGATCTATGCCAAACCTCAAGCAGGATAACTAGAAAACGCCCTACACTCTTACCACAAACTCTTAAATACCAAACAACACTTCTTCAACAGCCACCAGGCCTCTAACAAGCAAGGAAAGAGAAACATTCTTTACACCCTCGCATTCACAAGCCAACAGGAACCAAACAAGGCCCTTTGAAATCCCATCATTTGCCTAAATGACACTTGAACCAATCTCAGGCCTCTTCACACTGAACTACACTCGAACTCACAGAACCACCAGAACAGCTACCATACCCCAGACCCTGAAAATGGAGAATGCTACTCCTTTAAGAGAAAAAAAAAAAAACAGAACCAGCACCCCCTGAAAAAACACCACTACCTCCTGAATCATCTACAAACCAAAAACAGCATCCAGACTTCCTACCAACTAACAAGACTCTCTACAAACCAGAACAGAACCTCCCTGAACTCTAAGAACACTCTCACAGGCCCCACAACACCACTCCAAAACTGAACCAAAAACCAGGAACAACCCTGCTTCAGCTAGGACACCAGCACCTCCTAGAACAACCTGCTTTACCATCCCAAAATACCTACAGACTCACCTGGACCAAGTGCACACACACTGATCCTATAAATAGACAAACAGATCCTCTCCCTAGACAAAGGAATCAGACAAACAACCTGCTTCCTCTCCATTAAACAGAACAGAAACCAAGAACCTGAAGCCTTCAGACAGCTGAGATAAGAGAAACAAAAGGAAAGAAGAGATCCAGGAAGAAACTCAGACTAGATACTAAGGGATGGTCCTGAGGCAAACTGGATAAGAATTCAAACATGAGCGGGAACTACTACATAAAAACTGCTGCAGAACTACTGGATTAGAATCAAGCTTAACATCGATCCCTTTTAACAATTGAAGCCTATGGGAAACATCTAAACCTCAAAGAATAGTTTAAGACTCGAGAGGTACAAGAAACCAGGATATAAATCAAAGAAAGAGCAACCAGAAGTCACAAAAGACCTCAGAACAAGACCTCACTAAAACTGGAAACTGCTACCAATTAAGACTATTTTTTTGCCACACATATAAATTGACAAAAAAAGAAAGAAGCTAAAAAAGAATCAAACTCCTGCTTTTCATGAAAGAAACTGAACTTCTTTATGCTTATTAACAGAACAAAGACTACAAGAAGACATCCTTAAACACCAGGTCAATTTGAGAGACAAAAACTACCTAAAGTTCAAGCTTTAATCATCTAAACAACTTAAAGAATCAATCTTTATTATCAACTATAATGACAAACTTGCCAACTTAAACAACAGAATTCCAGGTTAAAACTATAAATCTGCGACCTTTATTCATAAGCATACCGGTATTGAGTTTATAAGGATTTTAACAAGTTAACAAGAACATAACTGAGATAAAGGGTGAAAAGAATGAAAATAACAAGAGGAAAGGATTATTACCTAGTGCGGGGCAGTGAGCTAAGGCGCGGATTCGAAGAATACGCGACTCGACCTAGCGACTCGAATAAAGTCGACGCGAGCAAGGGCGATGACTCGAACAAAGTCGTCGATGACTTGAAAAGCGAAGCGACGATACCAGACTTTCTCAAAAATCAGTAAACAAAAACTTTAATATTAAACTGAAAAAATCTTTTATCATCGAAATCCCATAAATGTGCTAGGTTTTTCTTTTGCTAGCTGCTGCTGCTACTCTCCCCACTCTCTCCCTTTTCTAAAATGAACATAAAGAAGATTTTATACCTGAAATGCTAGGGTTCTGCTCCCATTAGAAAAAATCGAATTTAACCCTCCTCCCTTTGCTTTTCCCTTTTGAAAACCAGGGTCAAAATAGTATAATCCTCTCGGATTGTACTAATTTCACCCTGATTTTCAAGGGAAAATAGCCGTTTGAATTGATTCACGGCCCGGATTAGAACTCGATTCG
Organism: Petunia secreta; assembly: GCA_029990175.1. NCBI lineage: Eukaryota > Viridiplantae > Streptophyta > Magnoliopsida > Solanales > Solanaceae > Petunia > Petunia secreta. The sequence goes on from JARKIP010000003.1 coordinate 28,005,281, forward strand.
AAACGAACGCTTGAGATTGGCTTCTTGTACCTCTGTACGGAGAAGATGAGCTGGAGAGGGGGTGGGAACCAAGGGTTTTGGATTTTTGCTCGAGTTTTGGGGGAATTCGAAATTGAAATCGCGGGTTGAGGGTTATGGTAAACGGGTTGGGATTTCTGAAAGTGGGGGAAATGGTTGTGTTGTGTATATGTATTGTTTGCAGAGATAGGCAAATTTCGCGGATAAGGAACGATTTTAGCCCTGGTTTTAGATTAAACTGGGAAATTGAGGGGTTGCACGGGTAGGATATAAATTAGGCTATGCCTTATAATTCTAGCCTTTTCTTTTTGAATTACTTTTGAATTTTCAACATTAATTTTAATTTAGAATAATTAGATTTTAATTAACTTATTCGGGACAAAATTGGGTGTCAACAGCTGCCCCTCTTTACCGGAAAAAGGATGAAAGAGTTTTTCGGGTAAAGAAGTTGACGGGGAACCAATTTTGTCACGATAAAGCCAAGGACTTTGGTTCGAAGGACCAAAAGGCGAGGCTTATGGATATGGCCGAACACCGGTTTCTGAGTTGCCTACATATCTCGGGCTAAAAGAGAATCAGGCCAGATGTAGTTCGACGACACTTAGAAACGAAGACTCGCACGATTGACAAAAGAAAGGACGCACGAATAGGAAAGAATCCAAACTGACGCCTAATCTGAAATGAAAGATTAGGTAAAACTTGCTTGTTCGAGTGCGATTCTTCAGATCCTTGTTGACGAGTCTAGCTCATATCAACAATTGCCCCAGTTCACTGCTAAGAAAAAGTTCCACGTTATGCTCCAAATGCTGCTGCGGCGTTGCCAAAATTCTGTAAAGACTTAACAAACGGTAAGCGAGCGACTGCTAACTTGGAATAAGAAATAAATTAAGGGATAATAGAAAATTGTAAAATGCTGGTTGTGATGCTATCAAAAAGTTCTTCCTTTAATCAACTGACGAGGCGCTCCGCCCGGAGAACCTCTAGGATGATCATTATTGAGATATGGTGTCTCAAGTCGAATCGCCTATCTTTATCATCTACTTCAAATATAACATGCCAATATTGCATGACAACCGACATCACGAAACACTCCGAAAGCGGTGCTTCAGCCGACTTGTCTTGGACTATCATCTACTTGAAAGAAATCTGCATATCCTATTTATGGGTGGAAAGACCCAGATATCCTATTTGTGGGTGGAAGGACCCAGATATCCTATTTGTGGGTGGAAGGACCCAGATATCCTATTTGTGGGTGGAAGAACCCAAATATCCTATTCGTGGGTGGAAGGACCCAGATATCCTATTTGTGGGTGGAAGAACCCAAATATCCTATTTGTGGGTGGAAGGACCCACATATCCTATTTGTGGGTGGAAGAACCCAAGATATCCTATTTGTGGGTGGATAAACCTTGTATCTTGCATAATCTGAAATCGCCTGGCCTTTGCTGGTGATGCGATAATCGATCAAAAGCTAAAATAGAGTTGTTCTGCATATGCGATAAGGCAAATATTCTTCAAGGAACTAATAGTTGCGAGTTCTTGTCGTTTCGCTGCTTGAGATTTCTGTATTCAAAGAAAAATTGTAAGTACTATAAAATTTCTGGGAAGTTGCGACACTTTGCATTGCTTCATCCACCTTGATGCTGAACTTTGCGGTAAATGAAAAATTTGCCCCTGTTTAATCAAAGAACAATAGTTAGTTTTTTATCAAATAACGGTTGACTTGATTGAACACCTAATTTGGTTCGAATCTGCATTTTGCTTGCATGGCGATCAAATGTGTTGTTGTTGCGAAAAATTCGACATTCTTGAAACTCTTCTCTTTGCACAAGATAAACCATCTATAACTATTTTGGCTTGGGTTATTTGGGAATAAACGAAATTTCATTGATTTTGGGACTAAGCCCAATAAGGGTAGCAAAACATAACGTAGTTCATTACAACCAGGATGAATAAAATTGCAACAGAGTAGTTAAAACATAAGATAGTTGGGCAATGAAATGTCATTTCAAGCTGCAAAATACGGTCTTTGCAGTCTTCTTAGCTTGCAAACCGCTTCTTCTTTGAATATCTTGGGGCTGATGCCTCGCCTTTAACAAAAATTGTGCCTGCGGGAGGAATGCTGCAATAACCACTTAATGGATCTTCTTGCACTATTATTTTGCCATTATCAATAAAGCTTTGAATTTTGTATCTCAAGCCACTGCATTCTTCAGTATCATGACCTTGGATATTTGAATGATAAGCACAATGCTTTAATGGATCAAAATGTGGAGGCAAGTGCTTGGGAATTGTTCCTTTCCTTGGTTGCAAAAGTCCTTCAGCTTGCAATTTTTCAAATATGCTACTCACAGACTCTTCTAGAGGAGTGAATGTACGAGGTCTAAACTTCTTCGTGCTTTGATGACCAGATGGTGCCTGATAAGATCGATGCTGGCGACTTGAATTTTGCATATCATGATTGTAGTGCACTTGCGAAGGCTGAGAGTCTTGAATATTTTCAGGTGCATCAGAACAATTGAAAACTGGCATTGTAGTGTCATAGTCAATCAACCTTCCGGTTTGAAATTTTCCTTCCAAAATCTTTGCATGCCGAATTAAACTGGGAAAATCCTTTAAATTGGCAAAAAGTAGCTTTTCGTAAAATATGCCTTCTTGAAGGTCAATGAAAGTTGCTATCAGCTCATCTTCAGGCAATGGAGGATGCATCTTAGAAGCCTCTAGCCTCCATCTCACAGCAAATTCTGCAACAGACTCATGCGGCATCTTCTTGATTTTGCGCATATCAATTAGATAAGGATCTTTTACTATGTTGAAATTGTATTGTTCCACAAAGTCTCGAGCCATGTCTTCCCATGTGTGCCATTTGGTAAAATCCTGTTTAGTATACCATGCAAGTGCCACTCCTGATAAACTCTGACTAAATAGTCTCATTAGCAAAGCTTCATTCTTCCCAATTCCGATCAATCTGCCGCAATAATCTTTCAAATGAATGTAGGGATTTCCCTTTCCATCGAAAGTGTTGAGTTTTGGTATGTTGTACCCACGAGGAAGCTCAATATTCGGATGAATATACAAGTCTTCATAACATAAACTCTGAATGTTCCTAGAGCGCAATTCTTTTCCTATGATCTTTCTCAAAATCTGTTCATCCACATGGTGAGGATAAGTTGTCTCAACTTCTTTCTTAGGCAATTCTGGTGAACGCACTATCAATTGATTTGATTGACTCTCCACAACAGGTATAGTGATAAAAGATGGTTGGTATAAAGTTGCAGCTGGCCAAAGCATTTGGATTGGTAAGATATTCTTGTGGGGTTTGTGGATATATAGGCATTTGGTAATTAGGCATTGTTAAGTAAGGTGGATTGGAGGTAAAGCTTGTATTTGGCAAAGGTTTGCTAGTATTGACAAAGTTGACAATCCTATTCCTTTGGACCACATGTTCTTCAACATCATCATTCTGCGCTTGCAAGATACTCATACCAAAACTGGTTGGCCGAAGCTGCTTTGCCATGTTGTTTTGTCCTTGATGCAGATTCTCAGCCATTTCAGTGTTCAATGCTAGCCAACCTTTAACAAATGAATTCTCTACATTGAACAAAAGCAAGTTAATATATAAAATGATAATGCATGCATAAAATTTCAAACGTAAAATAGGCCATTAGGCCGAATGGATGGGACCAAAATCCCGACTCAGCACATGAGTAAAATATTTAAGAGTTCGAAACTCAATGATCAATAAGATTTGATTTTTCAAGACGCGAATTGAGAAAAACAACTTTGAAAGTTTTTACTAAATTAGTATGCGTGCTAGACCATTTTGACACAAATTGCTAAAATGGTCGGCTTATTTTGAACATCAATGCTTTGCTCGACTATCGATTCTTCTTGCAAAACAACAGTCAGCACCAATCCCTTGAAAACTGCTTCTAATAACGACTAAACCAACACAATGTCTTCAACTTGCTTTTTGCAAAATTTTGCCCCAGTTATGACTTCAACATTTCAACTTGTTTTGCAAAAACTGCCCCAGTTATGACTTTCAAAACTTCAAACTACTTAACAAAAGCTGGCCCGGTTGCAATCTCCCACGTCTTCTACTTGCTTTGTAAAATTTGCCCCAGTTTCTATCTTTGGGAAAATTAAAATTTAAATACTAAAGGGTCGAGCCCGATGGAGGAGCCTACGTATCCTTCCTTAGGAATCAGACCGTGCGTAGTTCTGCTTACACAAAAGAGAATTTTCAAATGTTGGTGTAACCGAAACTCGATATGAGTTGCCTACACTTCCCGCCTTGGGAAACCGGTTACGGTAGTTTGCTTACATAGAAATAGATTCGAACATTCATAATTTGATATTCTTTCTTTTCTTTCAACAAAACTAACAAAAGAAAATTACAATAGTTACTTCTTAATACTGCAAATAAACTTACTTCTGCTTCTGCAACTCTACTGCTTTTCTGGAACTTGATAGGTGCCTAAATGCCCTTCTTCAAGGAAACTCCCTTTGCGTATGGAAAGATAGCGACAAAAGGTTCGCCAGTGCCATTTGTAGGTAGAATTTTGACCTGGCCAGAGTTAATCAAGGTTTCAACTTTCTGCTTAAATAAAGTGCATTCTTCAATAATATGCCCCTGCATCCCTGAATGGTAAGCACAAAATTTTCCCAAATTGTCAGGCTTATGTGACCAATACAGCTTTAATTCTATAGGATGTACCAAATTGAATCCCTTGAGCCTCTCAAACAATCTTGTGTAAGATTCTGGGAGCCGCGTGTATGCGAAAACAGATCTTTTGGCGCGGTTTGACTGTGAACTTGGATTGACAATTACTTGCCTGTGTGCACTAGGTTCCCCTACTATGGCTGGCAAAGGTTTTGACATGACAGCTTTTCCTTTGTCTTTGGACTGTGCCTCAACCAATTCACACTTTCTCTTGTCAGAAATTATTGCAAACGACTCTTCTTGAAGTTCTACAGATTTTCTTTTCAGTGGATTGCCCCTTGCAAAGGTCAGGTTCGGGAGTTCGTACTGCTTGACAAAGTTACGGGCTAAGTCATCCCATGTGAATCGCTTTCCAAGGTCTTGTAGTGCAAACCACGTTAAAGCCGGCCCTGCGAGCGTCTTAACAAATAACCTCAACTTGATTCCATTACTTTTTCCAAATATTTCCACCCAATCAGTGAATGCTTTCAAATGATCATGAGGATTTCCTATCCCATCATACACTGGTGGATAAACCATGTCAAGAAACACATTTTCCTTTTCTACTTCACCTAAGCCTGCTTGAGATGGTAGAGCCTTCCCATCTGCCATTGTGCCATTGTTCTCTTTAGCACTGGGAAGTCCTTGCCCGTTGCTTTTCTCATTACTTTTTTTTTTATCAGAAGCCACCAAATTCCTTCTCCAACAGGAATGCATGCAAATTAGGGAACTGTTGAGCATCACACTCAAATGCTGGAGCTACTTGCATTGTAGGAGGTGCAACAGTATAAATAGGAGCAATAGGAGCACTTAGTCCTGGGCTTGGCACATTACGCACTGGGTTGCGAGCATCCATGAGCGTGACAACCAATTCAGTAAGGCTATCAAGTCTCTTTTCCAAACTTGCTACGGTTGCTTCAAGCTTGTTAACCTTGTCTTGGTGGGATCCATCATTTCCAGTCAAGTCAATCACAGCAATTTGACGAGCCATAGGTCCTGATTTTGATGTTCAAATAATTAACCCTTTAGCAACGCATACCGAATTTAATAAAATTTATTAAAGATGAAACTGATGGGTCAACTTATTCCAAAATGGATAAATTGAGACCGTACTGAAAAGACTCAAAATTTAGAGCAAGACACTCATTTTGCTAAAGCAAACCAGGCGCGGAAACGCTTGTTTAAATCTGAAATTGTTTTCAAAAGGAAATCATACTTGCGAATACTTTGAAATATGACGCTAAACAATATTTTGCAAAATGACAAGACTGGGGTTAAGATAAATAAAATAACATTTAAAAGATGTTTTAAAATAATGGTATGCATGAATTCAAATGATAGATGAATGACTTCAAAAAGCGGTTAACTTTACAAAAGATAAGTTGAAGTAACATAACGTTAATCTTACCATACTGCTGAACAAATTCAATCACTGCGCAATCAGTGCCAACAAATTTCAAGCAAGATGCACATATTTAGCAAGTAATCGCATATTAGACAGACAATTTGACATGTGGCAAACACAACTAATTGAGCATAAATAAAATGCAAACGCGTCCTACCCTGTAAGGTGCCTCTTTTGTGCCAGAGGTAAGCCTAAGACGCGCAAACAAGTGGTAACGAAAAATAGTTCATGCCAGTTTTGAGCAATTCAGATTTAGAGTAAGTGATAAATAATAACAATAATCGATAAAAATCAGCTCTCCGCCTCAACACTGCAATTCTGTTATCCCAACTATCTTCCCAAAGTTGGTGCCAACTAAAAATTCCAACACAACTCATGCTCTCCACAACATCTGCACAAAATTTAAAACCTGAATGCCTAAAACCCGAAACAAACCTCTATACCTTTTGCAAACATCAACGCTCCTCCAAGCACAACTCCCGATTATTTCACAACATCCAAGGGTGAGATTTCCAACTGCCTTCACAATACCAGACTGCAAATCATGAAAAGGGCCAATTGGCCTTTCAAAAATAAAACCTCACTGGTCCTCGGCTTTAGACAAGCCTCTCAGCTTCCTAGGTTTTGCAAGGCTTACAGACCTTGTTCATAGGGCTCCTCACTGGTCCTCGGCTTTAATCAAGCCTCTCAGTTTCCTAGGTAGCCAAGACCGCACTGGTCTTCAAGGAGGGACCCCATTGGTCGTTTATAGACATAGGGGCTTCACTCTCCTAGTATGCGACAAGCATACTTCATTCCATAAGAATTTGCAGCTGGTTAGTCAACACGGGCCTGCACACACGCAAAGCCATTCACGAGAGGGACCCCACTGATCCTTTAAAGACACCAGGGGCTTCGCTTCTTAGATCTCACTACATCATACCATCTCCAAAACTCAAACCAACCGAATCTGCCTAACTTTCCCCCGACTACAATTCTACCTTGTTCATAAAAATCTGCATTATGATCTCAATTCTACTAAATTCCTCCATTTTCTGACCTAAAAGACAACATAGGAGAAAAAATTCTAAATCTGATTTTGCTCAAAACATGGTTAGGACTGAGGATTCGTCATCACATAGCACATAATATGCATTGCCGTTGGGTTTTTTAAAAACCCGCTGACGTAAGGGTGGTTTCCTAACTATGGAGACGGTACCAAGGACCGGGTCCAGACTAAAGTGTAAATGCATGCATGCTCCTAAAATTCCGTCCAAGAGTGGGTTAACGGTTGAGGCTAACAGGTGAGTGGCAGGCGGCTTCGTGGTCGAATAACTCCCACGACAATCCGCCGGTACACCAACTCGTTAAAGGGTTCTTTAGTGGAAGAAATTGTGGGTGCGTATGCACACACCTCGCGGATATTTGAGTGAGAATGCAAGAGGTTCCCAGGAGTGGGGGAAGCATGAGCGGAATGCCAGTTTATATGTGCACAAAGAGGGTGTAGTGACATGCTTTCGTGACACACATCAATCAATTAAATTAACTAAGCATGCTCGCAAATAAACAATAGATATAATCATGCTAGTTTCAACAATTATTAAATAAGCTACGCATACTAATATCGGCATACAACTCAAACAATACAAACAAACGGATTCATGAAAGCCTATTGGTTAGAACCATTTGCGTATCCCCAGCGGAGTCGCCACGCTGTTGAACCCCAAAAATTACCCTTTCTTTAAGAAAAGATAGGTTTCGGGTATATTTCAATAAAATGGGACTCCAAAGGGCTTTCTTTGGAGTCGCCACCTAATTTAAGGATTATTAGGAACCTAAGTTAACTAAAGAGTGCAATTTATTCTTTATTAAAAAGAAATTAAATTCAGAGATTCTAGGTAAGTGGTTCTATTAAATTCGAAAGAAGGTCCCTTGCGGGAGCACTTTCGAAAATCCGCTAAAAGCGGTTAATCCGGCGGTTTTCCCGAATTTGTTAAGGATAATAAGTAGATAAAGCTAATTTTATATAAAGATAATAGGAATAATATAAATAAGGTAAGACTTTAGTTATGCTGATACTTAGACAAATGGATGACCCGATTTAAGATTAATTAAATGGATAATCAAATAATGGTTAATAGGTTAATTAATTGAATAAATAAAGGTTAAATGAAGTTAGATAAATAAATAAACAAACTAGATAAATAATTAGATAATAATAGAGGATTAATTAATTGATTGAATAAATAGATAAATAAATAAGCGAATAAATAACTTAATTAAATAAATGAATATTTGTCAATTTTAATAAAATAAAGGAGTAAATGAATAATAATTGATTAATTAATTAAATAAATAAATAAATATTTAATTGATTAACTAAATGATTAATTAAAATTAAATAAATTAGATTAAGTAAATAAATAAATAAAGGATCAAAATTTAAATGATTAACTAAATAATTAAATTAGATTAGATAAATAAATAATTCAATATTTAATATAATAAATAAAGAAGCAATTCAAATGCGAATTATGACGAGGGTACGATTTTTTAGTCGAATTTGATTTTGCACTCTAATTGACAAATGATTCTAAACATCCATAAATTAATGGGCGATTCGAAAAGAAATGATACAAAGCATTCATATAAAACAATTTAAGTAATTTACAATAGTTATTCACAATTCAAATATCATTTCTATCCTACAGGGCTCCTAATCCGGTCTAAGGGAAATCCTATACAACATGCATTTTCTAAGGGAGCGGGGAAGGATGGAGTTTAGAAGATAAAAATCCGGAAGCGCGAACTCAATCATTGAGCCTTGGACTTTGTGATTTTCATTTTTCGTTTTCTTACATTTCAGGGATATCAAGTCCCGAAAGTGCGGAGCGGTTCAAATGACTTCCCAATGCAGACCATCCCAATTTATGAGTTTAGCAACTCAAACTCGTCCCAAGAAGTGTTCATGCCAAAGAAAAGGAAAATAAAGAATCAATAAATGTATTAAAAGTTGGAAACAAAAGAAAGAAGCAGCAAATAAGCTTAAGATCATTCATCCAAATCACAAAGTACACAGCTAAAGATTAGGTCATCGGCAACATCTCTTTATGAACGGTTAATGCAACTCACACATTATATTAGAGAGGTGCAGCGATTCACACTTATTAACTCATTTGATTAGGACTCATTTAGCATATGGTTCACTCAAAGAAAAGAAACTGTCAGGGACTCCACTAAAGCAATTGAATCTCACATGGATGAGGTAACAGAATGATTCATTTTCCATGGGTTCATGCTACATGCAGTAAGAGAGTCGACCAGTAATTTAATTGGCCACACAAGCGGCCATTGGAAACCAGATGGGAAGCTGCATTTAAACATTTGCAGAATTAACCTACATGATTATCACAGTCCATGTCAAAGAAAGATTATGCTAGGGGAAATGAACCTAAACTCTTTAAGATCTATGCCAAACCTCAAGCAGGATAACTAGCAAACGCCCTACACTCTCACCACAAACTCTTAACTACCAAACAACACTTCTTCAACAGCCACCAGGCCTCTAACAAGCAAGGAAAGAGAAACATTCTTTACACCCTCGCATTCACAAGCCAACAGGAACCAAACAAGGCCCTTTGAAATCCCATCATTTGCCTAAATGACACTTGAACCAATCTCAGGCCTCTTCACACTGAACTACACTCGAACTCACAGAACCACCAGAACAGCTACCATACCCCAGACCCTGAAAATGGAGAATGCTACTCCTTTAAGAGAAAAAAAAAACAGAACCAGCACCCCCTGAAAAAACACCACTACCTCCTGAATCATCTACAAACCAAAAACAGCATCCAGACTTCCTACCAACTAACAAGACTCTCTACAAACCATAACAGAACCTCCCTGAACTCTAAGAACACTCTCACAGGCCCCACAACACCACTCCAAAACTGAACCAGAAACCAGGAACAACCCTGCTTCAGCTAGGACACCAGCACCTCTTAGAACAACCTGCTTTACCATCCCCAAATACCTACAGACTCACCTGGACCAAGCGCACACACACTGATCCTATAAATAGACAAACAGATCCTCTCCCTAGACAAAGGAATCAGACAAACAATCTGCTTCCTCTCCATTAAACAGAACAGAAACCAAGAACCTGAAGCCTTCAGACAGCTGAGATAAGAGAAACAAAAGGAATGGTCCTGAGGCAAACTGGATAAGAATTCAAACATGAGCTGGAACTACTACATAAAAACTGCTGCAGAACTACTAGATTAGAATCAAGCTTAACATCGATCCCTTTTAACAATTGAAGCCTATGGGAAACATCTAAACCTCAAAGAATAGTTTAAGACTCGAGAAGTGCAAGAAACCAGGATATACATCAAAGAAAGAGCAACCAGAAGTCACAAAAGACCTCAGAACAAGACCTCACTAAAACTGGAAACTGCTACCAATTAAGACTATTTTTTTGCCACACATATAAATTGAAAAAAAAAAAGAAAGAAAACTAAAAAAAATCAAACTCCTTCTTTTCATGAAAGAAACTGAACTTCTTTATGCTTATTAACAGAACAAAGACTACAAGAAGACATCCTTAAACACCAGGTCAATTTGAGAGACAAAAACTACCTAAAGTTCAAGCTTTAATCATCTAAACAACTTAAAAAATCAATCTTTATTATCAACTATAATGACAAACTTGCCAACTTAAACAACAGAATTCCAGGTTAAAACTATAAATCTGCGACCTTTATTCATAAGCATACCGGTATTGAGTTTATAAGGATTTTAACAAGTTAAGAACATAACTGAGATAAAGGGTGAAAAGAATGAAAATAACAAGAGGAAAGGATTATTACCTAGTGCGGGGCAGTGAACTAAGGCGCGGATTCGAAGAATACGCGACTCGACCTAGCGACTCGAATAAAGTCGACGCGAGCAAGGGCGATGACTTGAACAAAGTCGTCGACGACTTGAAAAGCGAAGCGACGATACCAGATTTTCTCAAAAATCAGTAAACAAAAACTTTAATATTAAACTGAAAAAAATCTTTTATCATTCGAAATCCCATAAATGTGCTAGGTTTTTCTTTTGCTAGCTGCTGCTGCTACTCTCTCCACTCTCTCCCTTTTCTAAAATGAACATAAAGAAGATTTTAATACCTGAAATGCTAGGGTTCTGCTCCCATTAGAAAAAATCGAATTTAACCCTCCTCCCTTTGCTTTTCCCTTTTGAAAACCAGGGTCAAAATAGTATAATCCTCTCGGATTGTACTAATTTCACCCTGATTTTCAAGGGAAAATAGCCGTTTGAATTGATTCACGGCCCGGATTAGAACTCGATTCAAAACGAACGCTTGAGATTGGCTTCTTGTACCTCTGTACGGAGAAGATGAGCTGGAGAGGGGGTGGGGACCAAGGGTTTTGGATTTTTGCTCGAGTTTTGGGGGAATTCGAAATTGAAATCGCGGGTTGAGGGTTATGGTAAACGGGTTGGGATTTCTGAAAGTGGGGGAAATGGTTGTGTTGTGTATATGTATTGTTTGCAGAGATAGGCAAATTTCGTGGATAAGGAACGATTTTAGCCCTGGTTTTAGATTAAACTGGGAAATTGAGGGGTTGTACGGGTAGGATATAAATTAGGCTATGCCTTATAATTCTAGCCTTTTCTTTTTGAATTACTTTTGAATTTTCAACATTAATTTTAATTTAGAATAATTAGATTTTAATTAACTTATTCGGGACAAAATTGGGTGTCAACACCAGCATCACATACAGCTCTCACAACGAACAAGTACATAACTTAGCATAAATATATAAAAATTGAAGTTGTCTATGTTGCACCATACAGATGAAATTAGTTAGCACAATGTACAAATATAACAGACATTACCAACTCGTATTATTTTTAGGTTGGATCATTTAATTATGCTAAAATAGGAATAAAACACAATTAACATGAAAAAATTTTAAGTTCCAGGTTCATCAGAAGTGAACTGAAGAATCGACGAGGTTTGAAGAAGAAGAGTGTGAGTGTCAATGGGCAGGTAGAGGGGCGGAAAGAAGGTGACGAAGGAGGTGATGGTGGATGACAATGTGGATGTTCCAGTAATAAGTCATTGTTGTGAGAGGAAAGGGAGTGGTAGATGATCCCAGCAAATTCTAGTTAGAGAAAGTGCAAAAGAAAAACTTGTCAGGTAATTGTGAAAAGTTCTCAAAATTTCAATACCATAAAAAAAGTGCTTAAAATTTGAGATCAGGTGCTAAAGTACTCAACTCGTACAAAAAATTCATTTTTCATATGGTAGAATGGCATTAGGTACCCATTTTTAGTAACACTATTTAAATTTGTGGGTACATTGTAAGTAATGTCTCTAAAAGCGGCATATGTACCCATCCATTTTTGGTTGTTTGGAGTAAAACTTGTTCATGTCACTCTCTGGGGTCCTTTGGTTGGAGGGTCCTCTCTAAGCCTGAAAATAAGAAAAAGATTCCTTAATTTTAAATATTAGATATATGGTCCTCACTTAGGATTATTTGTTAATGGTATAAAACTTGACTCCAAAATAACCCCCTCCCATACCAAAAAATCCCAAACCCATCCCAAAAAATAGCAAAGAAAACATTTCCCTCCAAACCACCAAAACATTCTTAAGGCTTCTTCTTTCCCTTTTTTTTCAATCGTTGTGGGCGACTGGCATATCATCTTTTTTTTCATTTTTTTGCTTCAATCTCAGCTCCCCCATGAAGATACAACCAACCTTTCAAACTGCATTGACCCTTTTCGATCAGATCTTGGATTTGCTAAATTTGAAAAAAATTGTGCAATTGTTTCACCATTTTCCACGGCTGTTCGACCCATTGCTTGCTCTCTGGTAAGCTTTCTTTAACCTTTAGGTTGTGAAAATCCAACTGGGAAAAGATTTTCGCCGTTTTTTACGTTTGAGTTTTCTAGTGAAACATCTGTCGTCATATTGCAGAGATGTTGACACGACCTGGAATCCGGTTAGGCCGTGCGGCACCCGACATCCTCCCCTAGACCCGTCGGGTGAACCCTTACCAATTAAATTAGGAAAATAAATATAACAATTCATAAATAAGAACAAGACTTAGAAAAAGCACAAATATACTGTACCTCTAAGCTGTACAGAAGAAATTACAGCTGACTACCCAACATACTAGGTTGAGGGTTATCCAGACTAGACATTTAAGAGTACAAAAGAAGACAGATACCTCCTGAAGGGAGCAAAATACAACTGAAATAATAAAAACAAAGCTGGTCGCCATCCGGAATAAAAGCTGGCTCACCCTGACAGCTGAAGTTGTCTTCGCTCTTTCACAACGTGACGAACTCAATTCTGGAGCGAACCTACCGAAACGAAACAGATAGACAAGAAACACACAACAAACAAGGGTGAGTCAAGAGGACTCAATAAGTGGGGCAGACTAGCCACCTCAAAGAATAGGATAGCTAGCCAGGGAGAAAAAAAATAGATAAACCAAATTACTCTTATTTAAATAATGAAAAGGCAGAGCCAGATAATAATTAGAAACACGTATGGAATCACAAACTCATTAACAACCAGGAACATAAGATAGCCAGAACATATAGGTATCCCGAATACATCGACAAATCAGAAATACATCCTGTTGCGACGTGCAACCCGATCCATATATTCATCCTGTTGCGGCGTGCAACCCGATCCATATATTCATACTATCGCGGCGTGAGACCCAATCCATATATTTATGCCGTTGTGGTGTGCAACCCGATCCATATATTTATACCGTTGCGGCGTGCAACCCGATCCATATATTTATATCGTTGCGGCGTGCAACCCGATCCCCGCAACCCAGAATACGAGCCAGAAATATATAAGCAAACTGAGATATGTCCACGATATAGTATACATACCGCATACATAAAACACAACACAATACACACAATAGTCAGTATGCGGTGCAATGAGATGTGATGAATGCGGTACGATGCAATGCAGTCACATATGCCTGATACCTATCTCCGGCGCGGGACTCTTATCGTCTACTAGGAGATATATGCAATAATGATCCTTCACCGGCTCGGGACTCTCATCGATTACCAGGAAGTATATGCAGTGATGACCCTTCACCGGTGTGGGACTCTCATCACCAACCGGAAAGTATATGCAATAATGATCCTTCACCGGTGCGGGACTCTCATCGCCAACCGGGAAGTATATGCACTAATGACCCTTCACCGGTGCGGGACTCTCATCGCCAACTGGGAAGTATATGCAATAATGACCCTTCACCGGTGCGGGACTCTCATCGCCAATCGGGAAGTATTTGCATTAATGACCCTTCTCCGATGCGTGACTCTCATCGCCAAACAGGAAGTATATGCAATAATGACCCTTCACCAGTGCGGGACTCTCATCGCCAACCGGGAAGTATATGCAATACTCAGAACCAGAGTGCAATGTTCATATGCTCAATGCAATACCAACAACAGGGCATAACATATAATATACAATGTAAATTCGAAGCTAAGGCGTAATGAGTATGCCTATCGGCAGCTACACACGTAAGGAACACGTGGTAGAATATCCACAAGGCCAAGGGCCTCCAAAGAAATGGATATAAATACTTACCTCGTTCCAAAGTTAGCACAGCAACTCAACAACCGCTTTATCCTTTGGATTCATTGCCAAACGATCCCACTGTGTTCAATAAGTAGAAAAATATATTACATAAGACTAAAGGCTTCATTCCTCACATCTTAGGGTAATCTGGTTAGGAACCTGATACCCTATTCGCATACGCAATACGCACGCCTGGCCTATGTATATGGTTTATGGTCACATAACCAAACCCCAAATAAATTACATTTATATGTTGCCCATAAGTCACTGAGTACGAATATATAATCAATTCCATTATCGGGGTCCATTTGATCCTTCAAACTATTAATTGAACGTATTAAAATGATGTCTAATATTCCAATTTTTACCGTAAAAATATATTCAAACATACGTAATAAGCTAAGAGAATGAGTTAACATCATTACCTGGATGTTTCGGGGTGAAAATCCTATTTTTCTCCGGCTCTTTTCTCATTTTCTGGCATTTTTTTGTTACATTTCGTCATTCTCGTTGTCTTTCTGTTCTTATGTTGTTTCAGTTCAATTCTGGAGTATAAGCTAATCCTAATCACACACCGCCTAACTCTTTATCATTTTCTTTCATTCTTTTCATTTTCCTTTTTCTTTTATTTCTTTTACTTTACTTTTCGCGACGAAAATTAAAACGGTACCCTACGATATTTGAAATAATTCCAACTTTTGCATACCAGTTACAAAATATATATAGCATACTCGCGAAGGCGGATCTCAAATCGGATTCCCGAAACTCAATATGCAAATTAAATGGAAAAAGGTCAAAATATTTAACTTTCGGCATTTTAGCGGAAACTAGCCGAACTACATCGAAATTTACTTTCGAAAGTTCACAAAAGTCACAAATAATCATACGAACCTAACGGCGCTTTCGGATTTCGAATTGGAGCTCATTCGCCAAAACCGAGCTTGAAAATCTCTTTTTAATATTTATCGACAATAAAAACTGAAACCTTCTTCCGATGCCTACCAAACGAGGTCAGATTTAGCTCAAATTTTGGAGATAGGTCCGAATGGACCTAACGAAAATGTTAATGTTATCGACACGCAAATCAGAGTCCTATCTCCCGAAACAACTGACCGAGGTCGTTTCATTCTCCTCCACTTAGACTCTCGTTCGTCCTCGAACGAGCCTAAGTCTAAAGCAAGATTCACGCAGATAACAAGAAAACCTTCATAAACTATTCCATGGACATTGTCTCATGATTATGGAATCATATCGAACTCTTGGAATAAAACATATCTGGATAATATGATAATACCATTGCCCAACTTATTCGGACCAAGTTGACACTTTCTCAATACGTGAGGAGAGTTCTACATTTTCGGAACAAAGATACACGAACTCTGAATAGATTAATATGATTGTACCGAGGAATCACCTCGTCGATATACTTTGTGATATAGAACAGGTCGATGAAACTAAGAATTAGCTTACGCTTCAGCAACACCGTAGAGATTTAATATTAGCATTTAGTATTGGAGGAAGACTCCTCCACTTAGAGGATAAACTCATACAACTGATTTGAATAGGAATACCCATCCCCGCACAGTCTGCTGGACTAAAGAAGATTTAGCTAAAAGTTGAACGTAGGCAGACCTAAGCTACCAACTACCCTTTCAAGTTGCCAAACAGCTGCAACTCTCGAGTCATAACTCCATACATTTTCTATAAGCACCACCGCCTGACGGATCAAATCAAAGGTCAAATGACGCCTCCCATTACCCTTAGTAGCTTTGAAACACAATAATGTGCGTATCCGGCTACCTTGACACGCACTCTGGCTCAACATAGGGAACATCACGAGTGGCTACTAACCGCCCAAGCTCACTAGTATCGGAAGAAGAAGAGATGGCAATAAACTGAGGATAGAAACAATTAGATCTTTAGGAAGCTCATCTTCTTATTTGCTTGGCTACCAGAGCTAAACTACTTCCGAGTCAGGCTAACCCAAAAATCGCAATTGAAGAAATAGACATTAAATGAGCTTTATAGAAAACATCTATGCCAATTTAATCTCCCAATAAGAAGGAAACTCCGGCAATTTACCAGAAAACCCTTTTATAACCCAGATAAGCTCATGGGATAACATGACTGTACTAGCGTCTTGAACCAAGAGGAGATACGTAGATCGAATATTACTTATAATCACTTTACACCAGAAGAAACAATGACACACTTGCTGATGGTGAAGAATTAGGATCCCATTATCCTACCAACACGAAATTCCGAGTAGAGAGGTAAACTGATTTGACATAATAACAGAAGGTGGAACAACAAGATGTCAGGCAGACAATACCGACACTTACTGCCAAATCTCTCATATTTAGATTAGAAAAATTAGTAAGGTCTCACAAATGCCAGGAATAAATCATATCAGAAGCTCACCCCTTTACCGCAACCAATTCGTAATAGAAACGACATCAAAAGAAACCATGGAAACATGATAGGACACAGACCGGAAGAATCAAATCTTACTCACATTTAAGGGAAGAAGAAATTCTTGGGATCTACTATATCGGATACCTCAGCATCCCACCAGACAAGTAGTTCATAGAACTGCCTCTACAGCTGAGCTGAGCCACTACCCTGGCAATCACTTTCTGAAGAACCACTGCCATCATGCTCTCGACCTCTACTGGATGGTGGCATTTCTCTGGCTGATTGAGATCTAAATGAAATTCCCTGCGACTGTGCAGGTGCCTGATGACAGGAGAAAGAACGACTGCCTGCTTGCCGGAGTAAGGGAAAAACTACTCAAAGGATAACCAGACTCACAACAATGATAACACCTTTTCATTGAAAATGGAAGCTGGACAGAATGTTTATAGCTATAAAGAGAAAAACTGGGTCTGAACTTGACAAACTACTGGCGCATTTTAATAATCACGGGACACAAGCTGAGATAACCTGGAAGGTGACCTCCAAAAATAATCAAAACTCTTACCCTCAAATGAGGTACCATGGTGCCCA
Source organism: Petunia secreta (assembly GCA_029990175.1). Classification (NCBI taxonomy): domain Eukaryota; kingdom Viridiplantae; phylum Streptophyta; class Magnoliopsida; order Solanales; family Solanaceae; genus Petunia; species Petunia secreta. The sequence continues at coordinate 28,023,029 of JARKIP010000003.1, forward strand.
CCAGGGCCGTGGGATCTTTTGTTGTCCCACTCTAACTCGTCCCTCTCTAACTTATGGTATGCGCAATACCTCTGAGAAATATCAACCACGACATCAAATAAAATCCCGACCTCAATCTCTCGAGCCATCTGGGATCTCAAGGAAAAAGAAAGGTCATCAATAAATCTTTGAATCTCTCGAAAGGCTCATGGACTAGTTCTAATGCACCAACAGGCTACCCTGTCCAACCCACTCAAACTGGTAACACTTTTCATCTCGCTCGCTACTCGAAAGGAACTTTTCCACTACCTAGAAGAAAAAACGAACCAAGTTAGCTAATAAGAGAGCGGTCCACCAATTCAAGGCTTGACCCCTGAAACTGGAAAGCAAAACAATCAACACCATACCGCTCGATATAATTAAGAGCCTGAAGGATACGCTGACATCATTTTATTTTAAAAAAATTACGCAGGGATTATCTGATACATGGCTTGAGAATATCGGAAGGTTCAACCAGAAAAAATAATCCAACCTCTTTGATCACTCGAACCCAATAATTACCTCAGTTACCTAACCAGCTAGAACAACTGGAGGCACAACACATGCTGCCTCCGGAATATACTTTACTGCGGCAATATTTAGAACTGGAATAGGAGCTCCCTGAGACCGAACATCTGCATCTGCGGCAACCTGGTAAGCTCCCTAATGAATAAGAAGTTCTTGCGGTATCTGCGTCGCTAAGATTCTCGTAAAAGAATCGTAGAGCCAAGTGAACCACAAGGCCCCGCTCCCTTGCCCATCACAAGCTCATACAGCTGGGACCTTCGTAACTAGATCGTCAACACAATAAAAAATTCTCGGGGCTTTGTCAGTGCTAGCCCTAGGCTAGACTACTTCCTCTTGAACTCATATCGTTTCCTGATTTATCGCACAAGGGTTCACAATTACCACGAAAGAATTAACAAAAATACTTTTGCATCCTAGACCGACGTACGATCAGAAAAGAAGGAAGTGAAACTTCCTAAATGCCATCATAGCCTCTCGTAGATAAGTACGGACGTCTACGTACCCATCAGCGAGACTCTACTAGACACTGACTTAGTCTGGATAGACTCTAACTGGGCTCTGATACCAACTGACACGACCCGGAATCCGGTTAGGCCGTGCGGGCACCCGACATCCTCCCCTAGACCCGTCGGATGAACCCTTACCAATTAAATTAGGAAAATAAATATAACAATTCATAAATAAGGACAAGACTTAGAAAAAAACACAAACATACTGTACCTCTAAGCTGTACAGAAGAAATTACAGCTGACTACCTAACATACTAGGTTTAGGGTTATCCAGACTAGACATTTAAGAGTACAAAAGAAGACAGATACCTCCTAAAGGGAGCAAAATACAACTGAAATAATAAACACAAAGCTGGTCGCCATCCGGAATAAAAGTTGGCTCACCCTGGCAGCTGAAGTCGTCTTTGCTCCTTCACAACGTGACGAACTCAATCCTGGAGCGAACCTACCGAAATGAAATAGATAGACAAGAAACACACAACAAACAAGGGTGAGTCAAGAGGACTCAATAAGTGGGGCAGACTAGCCACCTCAAAGAATAGGATAGCTAGCCAGGGAGAAAAAAAAAACAGATAAACCAAATTACTCTTATTTAAATTATGAAAAGGCAGAGCCAGATAATAATTAGAAACACGTATGGAATCACAAACTCATTAACAACCAGGAACGTAAGATAGCCAGAACATATAGGTATCCCGAATACATCGACAAATCAGAAATACATCCTGTTGCGACGTGCAACCCGATCCATATATTCATCCTGTTGCGGCGTGCAACCCGATCCATATATTCATACTATCGCGGCGTGAGACCCAATCCATATATTTATGCCGTTGTGGCGTGCAACCCGATCCATATATTTATACCGTTGCAGCGTGCAACCCGATCCATATATTTATATCGTTGCGGCGTGCAACCCGATCCCCGCAACCCAGAATACGAGCCAGAAATATATAAGCAAACTGAGATATGTCCACGATATAGTATACATACCGCATACATAAAACACAACACAATACACACAATAGTCAGTATGCGGTGCAATGAGATGTGATGAATGCGGTACGATGCAATGCAGTCACATATGCCTGATACCTATCTCCGGCGCGGGACTCTCATCGTCTACTAGGAGATATATGCAATAATGATCCTTCACCGGCTCGGGACTCTCATCGATTACCAGGAAGTATATGCAGTGATGACCCTTCACCGGTGTGGGACTCTCATCGCCAACCGGAAAGTATATGCAATAATGATCCTTCACCGGTGCGGGACTCTCATCGCCAACCGGGAAGTATATGCACTAATGACCCTTCACCGGTGCGGGACTCTCATCGCCAACCGGGAAGTATATGCAATAATGACCCTTCACCGGTGCGGGACTCTCATCGCCAATCGGGAAGTATTTGCATTAATGACCCTTCTCCGATGCGTGACTCTCATCGCCAAACAGGAAGTATATGCAATAATGACCCTTCTCCGATGCGTGACTCTCATCGCCAACCGGAAAGTATATGCAATAATGATCCTTCACCGGTGCGGGACTCTCATCGCCAACCGGGAAGTATATGCACTAATGACCCTTCACCGGTGCGGGACTCTCATCGCCAACCGGGAAGTATATGCAATAATGACCCTTTACCGGTGCGGGACTCTCATCGCCAACCGGGAAGTATATGCACTAATGACCCTTCACCGGTGCGGGACTCTCATCGCCAACCGGGAAGTATATGCAATAATGACCCTTTACCGGTGCGGGACTCTCATCGCCAACCGGGAAGTATTTGCACTAATGACCCTTCTCCGATGCGTGACTCTCATCGCCAACCAGGAAGTATATGCAATAATGACCCTTCACCAGTGCGGGACTCTCATCGCCAACCGGGAAGTATATGCAATACTCAGAACCAGAGTGCAATGCTCATATGCTCAATGCAATACCAACAACAGGGCATAACATATAATATACAATGTAAATTCGAAGCTAAGGCGTAATGAGTACGCCTATCGGCAGCTACACACGTAAGGAACACGTGGTAGAATATCCACAAGGCCAAGGGCCTCCAAAGAAATGGATATAAACACTTACCTCGTTCCAAAGTTAGCACAGCAACTCAACAACCGCTTTATCCTTTGGATTCATTGCCAAACGATCCCACTGTGTTCAATAAGTAGAAAAATATATTACATAAGGCTAAAGGCTTCATTCCTCACATCTTAGGGCAATCCGGTTAGGAACCTGATACCCTATTCGCATACGCAATACGCACGCCTGGCCTATGTACAGGGTTTATGGTCACATAACCAAACCCCAAATAAATTACATTTATATGTTGCCCATAAGTCACTGAGTACGAATATATAATCAATTCCATTATCGGGGTCCATTTGATCCTTCAAACTATTAATTGAACTTATTAAAACGATGTCTAATATTCCAATTTTTACCGTAAAAATATATTCAAACACACATAATAAGCTAAGAGAATGAGTTATCATCATTACCTGGATTTTTCGGGGTGAAAATCCTATTTTTCTCCGGCTCTTTTCTCATTTTCTGGCATTTTTTTGTTTCATTTCGTCATTCTCGTTGTCTTTCTATTCTTCTGTTGTTTCAGTTCAATTCTGGAGTATAAGCTAATCCTACTCACACACCGCCTAACTCTTTATCATTTTCTTTCACTCTTTTCATTTTCCTTTTTCTTTTATTTCTTTTACTTTTCTTTTCGCGACGAAAATTAAAACGGTACCCTACGATATTTGAAATAATTCCAACTTTTGCATACCAGTTACAAAATATATATAGCATACTCGCGAAGGCGGATCTCAAATCGGATTCCCGAAACTCAATATGCAAATTAAATGGAAAAAGATCAAAATATTTAACTTTTAGCATTTTAGTGCAAACTAGCCGAACTACATCGAAATTTACTTTCGAAAGTTCACAAAAGTCACAAATAATCATACGAACCTAACGGCGCTTTTGGATTTCGAATCGGAGCTCATTCGCCAAAACCGAGCTAGAAAATCTCTTTTTAATATTTATCGACAATAAAAACTTAAACCTTCTTCCGATGCCTACCAAACGAGACCTGATTTAGCTCAAATTTTGGAGATAGGTCCCAATGGACCTAACGAAAATTTTAAGATTATCGGCATGCAAATCGGAGTCCTATCTCCCGAAACGACTGATCGAGGTTGTTTCAGATGTTTAAACATTACTTATGATATTTAAACAACATTTGTGCATATGTTTAAATATCTTGTGTTTTTATTGAATTTTTTAAATCATAAGATGCTTTAACTTCTAGCACATTTGGTGAAACATCTGTAATGATGTTTAAACCTCTATTTGATGGTTTACGCATTGTATTATATGTTAAAGCATCTTGTGTTTGTAATAATGAAGAGTTGGTATATAAAATAAATCCTAAACAGAGGAAAAACCCGTCACCTTCCCCCATAGTCCATAGACGAACAGGTAATCCTTACTCCTCTGATCTTTCGCTTGCCTTTTTGTACTTATCTCCTTTCTATTTGCTTGTTTACAAACAATTTATAACCAATTTTCGTTTTTGATTTTGTAAAAGTTCAAACCCTAACCAAAGTGTCTCCGGTCAATTTCCGGTCACCACGACGGCAAATCACTAAATCCTTTACCTTTTTGAGCTCCTCTCAACCTCCCCTACAAAACCCCCTTATCAATTTCATGAAACAAAAATGTTGAATTTTATCCAAACCCTAGCTGCAGCTCCGGCCAAATTTTCAGGCCATCTCGCCGGTGAACCACTTAAATTCTATACATTTCCAACCTCTCTCAACCTCCTCTACAAAACCCCCTTATCAATTCCATGAAACAAGAAGCTCCAAGTTTAAATTTTTTTGCTATTCCAATTTTTAAAAAATATATAAAATAAAAATTGATTGTCACATTTTCCTCTCTCCATGTGAGAGCTAGAACTCTTGTTTGAATACAAGCCATACTTTTTTGCCTTATTTTTTCACTAAGCGCTATCTTTTTTCACTTCGAATTTTCAATACCAAAATGGCTTCTTCCTCAAAATCAAATATTGACAATACACCACTAGAAGAAAGATGTGCAGGATTGAATATAAATGATTCTCCAATTGAGTTGGATTATGTTGATGATGAAGACGTTGCTGAGTATGACAAACAGGAAAATATCCCACAATTCTGTATCATCAGTCGTGTGCTTACTGATAGAAATATTGTACTTCGGTCGTTTTAGGACATGATGGGAAATGCTATACGGCCACTGGAAGATATGATATTGAAAGAACTTGGGAATAATGTTTTCGCCTTTCAATTTTTTGATGAGTTGGATTATGAAAGAGTCTTGGCCGATTCTCCTTGGAACTTTATGCAGAGCCCTATTATCATGAGGCCACTCTTACCGGGACAAAACCCTAGACAAGTTGAATTGACACAGTTGGATATTTGGGTGCAAATACATGGTTTAGTTGGTGGGCTGAGATCTGAGAAGGTTGTTCGAGACATTGGGAATGCCATCGGAGTCTTTATCTCTGCTGATTCAAAAAATCATGACTCCATTTGGAGGGAGTATATGCGAGTTAGGATTGGCATTGATATTCGCAGTCCATTACGGAAGAACATGAAGATCCGGCGACCAGGGGGAACATGTATCGAGGTCACCTTTAAATATGAGCGACTGGGAACTTTTTGCTTCTATTGTGGTGTTCTGGGCCACACTGATAAGTTCTGCCGAAAGTTATTTCATGCTCGGGGAGCGGATAAGTCACAATTTCAATATGATATCTCTCTAAGAGCAGAACGCCGGTCATCAAATATTGGGAGTTCTAGATGGATTCGGACAGAGGACTGGACGGAGAAGAAAGGACCGACAAATATGGAAGGCACGTATGGAAAGGCTAAAGAAGATAATTGGGGAAACTTTAGACAAGAGCATACTGGGAAAGAAAAGGTTAGGTATGAGGGAGTAGAAAAAGAAAAAGCGCCGAAAAATCAGGGAGGAGAGACTACTTGTAAAGAGGATAAAGAAGATAAATGTGGTAAGGGAGAAAAGCTGGTAATGGTAAATAGAAGAGGAAATGACGGGGGTAAAGGGATAGACATCACTAATGTGGAGACCAACGTGAATATGAATGTAATTCTGAGAAATAATACAATAGCTCCCTTGGATAAAAAAAGGAAACTTGATGAGGTGGAGGACTTGACCGTTGTAGATGGTTCAAAAAACTTGCTAGTGGCGGGTCCTGTTTCACAAGCCTGCCAGACACAATGAGTTCGCTATGTTGGAATTGTCGTGGGCTTGGGAACCCACAGACAATTCAGGAATTGAAGGACATGGTCTCTTCAAAGCAGCCCAGTATCATTTTTCTCCAAGAGACGAAGACATGTTGGGCCACTTTAGATAAAATTTGCGCTCAACTAAATTATGAAGGACTTTTTGTTGTAGATCCCGTAGGATCTAGCGGGGGACTGGCACTCTTTTGGAAAGAAAAAAACTCTTGCTCTCTTATTACTTACCACAAGCATCTTATTGATGTAGAAGTGCATATTCCTAGTATTCCTCCGTTCCGTTTTACCGGATTTTATGGTTACCCAGGGTCACATCAAAGACGTGCATCATGGAATTTATTGAAATCTCTGAAAGACAAATCCACTCTCCCATGGTGTATCGCTGGTGACTTTAATGATATACTTGACTACGGGGACAAACTAGGTCGAGTACAACAACCAGAATGGAGGATAAATGGTTTCAGAGCGGCGGTATATTTTTGTAAAGTTTTTGACCTTGGTTACATCGGTAATCGCTTTACATGGGAAAGAGGTAGAAACACTCGAAGCTGGGTTAGAGAGAGACTAGATCGTGCTATGGCTACAAGAGGTTGGCAAAACAATTTTCCAAATGCCAAAGTATTCCATATTGAATCAGCAACAAGTGATCATTCAGGTATCTTTTTAAAATTGGGCATAAAAGCTATCTGTTATGCTGCAAAACCTTTCCGTTTTGAAAATTCATGGATGAGAGAGATTGATGTTAAGCAAGCAGTCCAAACAGCGTGGGAACATGGGAAAGGCCTACCTATTGACGAGATGATAAAAAGTTGTGGTACCTATCTGCTTGAATGGGGAACGAATAAAAGACAACAGTTCAAGGTCAAGTTAAAGCAAGCCAAAGCACAGATGACAAGATATAGAAACAGTTTACAACCATACCATGTGCAGCTATTTAATTCAGCTAAGGAGGCATACATACAGGCACTTGAGCAACAAAATATCTACTGGAAACAAAGAGCTAAACAACATTGGTTGAGAGAAGGTTATACAAATACAAGATTCTTCCATATTATGGCCTCAAATAGGCGAAAGAAAAATACCTTCACACAATTGAAAGATGGGTCAGGACGGTGGTGTGGATGGTATAATGGATTACAAGATGTGATCACGGGTTTCTATGACACTCTGTTCACTCCGGAACAAGGAACTACAGACGCAGTTCTTGAATTGATCGAGAATAAGGTTACGACAGATCATAATTTATCCCTTAGTAGAAATTTTACTGTTGATGAAGTGAAGGAAGCAGTTTTTTCTATGCACCCAGACAAGGCCCCAGGACCTGATGGCCTAAATCCAGGCTTCTATCGCAGTTTCTGGTCGGTGGTGGGGAAAGATGTTTCTGACGCGATCTTACACTGTGTAAATGGCAATGGCAACATACCTGGCCAAAACAACATAAAAATTGTCTTAATCCCAAAAAAAGAAACAACCCGAGGCACTGTCTGATCTTAGGCCTATATCTCTGTGCAATGTGATTGACCGTATTGTTTGTAAAATGATGGCAAACCGAATGAAGCATTGTCTAAATGATATTATCTCTGACGCTCAAAGTGCATTCATTCCAGGTAGATTTATTATTGATAATGTCATGATTTAATTTGAGATAAATCACTACTTAAAGCGGAAAACACAAGGGAAATCAGGTTTTGCGGCTTTGAAAACTGACATAAGCAAGGCCTATGATAGAGTAGAGTGGGATTACTTGAAAAATATTATACTCAAGCTTGAATTTTCTATGGAGTGGGTCTTAAAAGTCATGAGAATGGTTACTACGGTTTTATACAGAATATCTCATGCGGGCAAGGAATTTGGAAACATTATCCCATCAAGAGGTTTACGCCAAGGTGACCCATTATCGCCCTATTTATTCATCATTGTGGCAGAAGGCCTCTCAGCACTCTTAAGGTTTCATACCCAACGTGGTAGTTTACATGGTGTCAAGATTACACCACATGCCCCCCCTATCTCACATCTCTTCTTTGCAAATGACGCACTTTTTTTCTTCAAGGCAAATGATTGTGAAGCAAGTACAATTAAAAATTGCCTTTTGATTTATCAGCAAGCGTCAGGCCAACAAGTGAATTTTCATAAATCAGAGATCTTTTTTAGTAAAAACACTAATGATGCAACAAGAGATTCAATTGCTGCTGCTTTAAATGTACCAATAGTTGATCATCCAGGACAATATCTTGGGCTGCCAGCTATTGTGGGTCGTAGCAAAAAGGAGGTCTTCAGTTATATAGTGGATAAGGTACGCTCAAAGCTTCAAAGTTGGAAAAGAGCAATACTATCAAGAGCAGGGAAAGAGATTCTATTGAAGACAGTGATACAAGCAATACCAAATTATCTTATGTCCCTCTTTGCATTGCCTGTAGACATATGCGTTACTATTGAACGAGCTATGAACGATTTTTGGTGGCACAATGGAGGTAGTGAGGGATCTGGAATTAAATGGATTTCGTGGGATCGGCTTAGTAAACACAAAAGTGACGGTGGTATGGGCTTCCGAAGACTCCAGCATACAAACACAGCACTATTAGCCAAAACAGGCTGGACGATTTTGACTCGACCAAATGCTCTTGTAAGTCGACTTCTTGGTGCTAAATACTATCGCAACTCAGACTTTCTTAGTGCAGGGGAGGGATCAAATCCTAGCTTTATTTGGCGATCACTTTGTGCAGCGAAATATCTTCTCCAAAAGGGTTGTGTTAAGAGAATTGGGAATGGACTAAGTACACGGATATACAGCGACCCATGGTTATAAACAGGCCAATCCATGTTTATCCAAAGTGCTCCAAATGATGAGTCTCCGAATCTTTATGTGGCGGACTTGATAAATAGCGATACAAAAACATGGAAGCTACACCTCTTGGAAACTCTCTTTACTATAGAAGAGGTAAATTGTATTAGATCTATTCCTTTGGGGTTTATATTTCGGGATGATCGTTGAATGTGGAGGTTAGATAGACAAGGGAAATACACGGTTAAGAGTGGGTATTTGATGCTACAAAGAGATGATGTTCCTAATCAAGATGGCAATATTTGGAAGAAAATCTGGAAGTTAAAAATGCCACCAAAAGTCCTAAATTTTGTTTGGCGCGCATTGAAAGGAGTACTACCAACCGGGGATAATTTGCTTGCTCGAAAGGTCATTCAACAAAATATCTGTCCAGCGTGCCTTCAGGAAGCCGAAACCACATTTCATTGCCTAGTACAGTGTGACGCCGCAAAACAGGTATGGCTTAAATCTTCTTTGGGGTGGCGGACTGTGGGGAGCTCGCTACTAGAGTGGTTTATATCAATGGTTCAGACTGTGACGCATGATCAACTTCATGAGACTATTATGCTCCTCTGGGAGATATGGAATGCTCACAACAATTTGATCTGGAATGGGAAAAACACGCGATCAAACACTGTTATACATAGAGCCAGTCAATTCTGGCAGGAATGGAAAGCAGCACATATTAATGGTGATTCTTATTTGGTACATGAACCAAATTTTTATGTTAAATGGTTTCCTCCAGATCCGGGTACTCTGAAATGCAACATTGATGCATCTTATGATATTCACACTGGAAGAACAGGGGCTGGTATGCTAGTCCGGGATGCTCATGGCAATTTTGTTAGAGGTTTTTGTTTACAATTAGAGGCTACATCTGAAGCACTAATGACTGAAATTCTTTCAGTCCGGGAAGCATTAAGTTGGTTAAAGAAATACTATCACACATCCCCGATCGTTGTTGAAATGGATTGTCTGGTGGCCAAGCAAGCATTGGATAATTCTAAAAGCGACAATTCATACTTTGATATTATTGTGAAAGATTGTAAAGTACTCATGTGTGACTTTACATCTATTTCTCTATCTTTTGTTAAACGGTCAGCGAACCAGTGTGCCCACGTGTTAGCTAGGGCTGCAGGTTCTATGTCTGATGCTATGGAGTGGATTGCGCATCCCCCATCTTTGATTTATGATGTACTCAGTTACGATTTAAATAATAATTGAGCTGATTGCTTATTTTAAAAAAAAAAAAAAAAAAAAGCATCTTGTGTTTCTTAATCATAAGATGTTCCAAACATCAGGTGTAGTCAGAGAAACATATATCATAATGTTTAAACATTTTGAATTCTTGACAGAATGTTTGAAACATCACTATAATATTGACACGACCCGAAATCCGGTTAGGCCGTGCGAGCACCCGACATCCTCCCCTAGACCCATCGGGCGAACCCTTACCAATTAAATTAGGAAAATAAATATAATAATTCATAAATAACGACAAGACTTAAAAAAAATTACAGACATACTGATACCTCTAAGCTGTAGAAAAGAAATTACAGCTGACTACCCAACATGCTAGGTTTAGGGCTATCCAAACTAGACATCTAAGAGTACAGAAGAAGACAAATAACTCCTGAAGGGAGCAAAATGCAACTGAAATAATTACCAATAAACTGGTGGCCATCGGGAATAAAAGCTGGCTCACCCTGACAGCTAAAGTCGTCTTCGCTCCTTCACAACGTGGCGAACTCAATACTGGAGCGAACCTGCCGAAACGAAATAGATAGACAAGAAACAAACAACAAACAAGGGTGAGTCAAAAGGACTCAATAAGTGGGGCAGACTAGCCACCTCAAAGAATAGGATAGCTAGCCAGGGAGAAAAAAAATAGATAAACAAAATTCCTTTTATTTAAATTATGAAAAGGCTGAGCCAGATAATAACTAGAAACACGTATGGAATCACAAACTCATTAAAACCAGGAACGTAAGATAGCCAAAACATAGAGGTATCCCGAACATATTAACAATCAGAAATACATCCTGTTGCGGTGTGCAACCCGATCCATATATCCATCCTGTTGCGGCGTGCAACTCGATCCATATATTCATATTGTCGAGGCGTGCAACCCGATTCATATATTCATATTCTCGTGGCGTGCAACCCGATCCATATATTCATACCGTTGCGGCGTGCAACCCGAGATACGAGCCAGAAATATATAGGCAAACTGAGATACGGTATACATACCGCATATATAAAACACAACACGATAGTCACACAATTGTCAGCACGCGGTGCAATGAAATGGGATGAATGCAGTATGATGCAATGGTGTCACATGTGCCAAATAGATGGAGCGGAATCCTCCTGCTCCGGGGGCGGAATCCTCCTACCCTCAATATGATGCAATGGAGCGGAATCCTCCTGCTCCGAGGGCGGAATCCTCCTACCCTCAATATGATGCAATGGAGCGGAATCCTCCTGCTCCGAGGGCGGAATCCTCCTACCCTCAATATGATGCAATGGAGCGGAATCCTCCTGCTCCGAGGGTGGAATCGTCCTACCCTCAATATGATGCAATGGAGCGGAATCCTCCTGCTCCGAGGGCGGAATCGTCCTACCCTCAATATGATGCAATGGAGCGGAATCCTCCTACCCTCAATATAATGCAATGGAGCGGAATCCTCCTGCTCCGAGGGCGGAATCCTCCTACCCTCAATATGATGCAATGGAGCAGAATCCTCCTGCTCCGAGGGCGGAATCTTCCTACCCTCAATATGATGCAATGTGCATACGAATCCAATATGATGCAATAACAACCCATCACCAGCGCGGGACTCTCATCGACAGCTGGAAAGTATATACCAACTCACAACCAAAGTACAATACTCAGATTCTCAATGCAATACCAATAACAGGACATAATATAATATATAGAATATAAATCCAAAGCTAAGGCGTAATGAGTGCGCCTATCGGCAGCTACACACGTGGTAGAAAATCCACGAGGCCAGGTGCCTCCAAAGAAATGGATATAAACACTTACCTTGTTACAAAGTTAGTACATCCACTCAATAACTGCTTGTCCTTTGGTTTCATTGCCGAACGATCCCACTCTATTAAATAAGCAGAAAAATATATCAAATTAGGCTAAAGGCTTCATTCCTCACATCTTAGGGCAATCCGGTTAAGAACCTGATACCCTATTCGCATAATCAATACGCAGGCCAGGCCTATGTACGGGGTTCAAAGTCCCATAGCCAAATCCTAAATAAATTATATTTATATGTTGCCCATAACTCACTGAGTACGAATATATGATCATTTCCATCATCGGGGTCCAATTGACCCTTTAAACTGTCAGTTTACGTCATTAGGGCGACGTCTAATATCCCTATTTTTACCGTAAAAATATATTCAAACACACGTAATAAGCTAAGATAATGAGTTAACATCATTACCTGAAGATTTGGGGTAGAAATTCCACTATTTTTCCACTCATTTTTCCCTTTTTCCTCTCTTTTTTTTTCTAATTTCTCTTTCTGCGCATTTTTTGCTCAAAATGTTCTGTATGTATGCTACTGCTAAATCCCTTAGCTGACCGACAAGGCTAATTAATTTCTTTTTTTTTTAATAAATTCGCTACGACGATTAAAATTAAAATGGAACCCTAGAGAAGTTGAAATAATCCCAAATTTTTCAAGTAAGCTATAAAAAATATATGTAACATACTCGCGAAGACGGATCTCAAATCCGACTCCCGAAACTAGAGATGCGAATTTAAAGGAAAAAGGTCAAATTATTTAACTTTCGGCATTTTTGCGGAAACTAGCCGAACAACATCAAAATCCACTTTCGAAAGTTCACAAAGGTCATAAATAATCATATGAACCCAACGGCACTTTCGGATTTCGAATCGGAGCTCATTCGGTAAAACCGAGCTCAAAAATCTCTTTTTAATATTTATCGCCAATAAGAACTGAAACCTTCTTCCGATGCCTACCAAACGAGGTCTGATTTAGCTCAAATTTTACAGACAGGTCCTAATGGACATTACGAATATTTTAAAATTATCAGCACACCAATCGGAGTCCTAACTTCCGAAACGACTGACCGAGGTCGTTTCATTCTCCTCCACTTAAGCTCTTGTTCGTCCTCGAACGAGCCTAAGTCTAAAGCAAGATTCACGCTGATAACAAAAGAATTTTCGCGACCTTCATAAACTATCCCACAGAATTTTTTCCTCATGATTATAGAATTAAAACTATAACACGAACACCGAACTCTTGGAATAAAATATATCTGGATGATATGATAACATCATTGCCCAACTTATTTTGACTAAGCCGACCCTTTCTCAATCATGAGAGAGGAGTTTTATATTTTCGAAACAAAGATACACGAAACTTTGAATGGGTTAACATGATTCGGCCGATAATTACCTCTTCGATATACCTTTCGATATAGAACAGGTCGATGGAACTAAGAATTAGTTTACGCTTCAGCAACGCCTTAGATATTTAATATTATGATTCGGTATCAATTGGAGGAAGACTCCTCCACTTAAAGCATAAACTCATACAACTAATTTGAATAGAAATAGTCATCCTCGCACACCTGCTGGATTAAAGAAGACCTAACTAAAAGCTGAACATAGGCAGACCTAAACTACCAAACTACCCTTTCGAGTTGCCAACTAGCTGCAACTCTCGAGTTCACAACTCCATACCTTTGCCGTAAACACCACCGCCCGATGGATGGTACTTCTATATAAAAATTTCGGCAGAGTTTCCCCTGAAACTGGATGATCCGCAAAAACAGAACCAGCACTATACTATACATAGGAATGGATACCCGGATAAACTGATAACATAAACATGTTAAACGGATAACAAGATGAGACAACTGGACCAAAACAATAATATGCTTTCAAAACAATAATATGCTTACCCGGCCACAATAACACGTACTCTGGCTCAACACAGGGAACGCCACAAGCGGCTACTAAGCTCACTAGTGCCGGACGAAGAAGAAATGAAAATAGATCGAGGATAGAAATAATTAGAGCTTCAGGAAGTTCATCTTCTTATTTGCTTGACTACCAAAGCTAGACTACTTCCGCATCAGGCGAGCCAAAAAAATTGTAATTGAAGAGATAGACATTAAATGAGCTTTATGGAAAAACATCCATACCAATTTAACCTCCCAATAAGAAGGAAATTCTGACAATTTACCATAAACCCTTTTTTATAACCCAGATAAGCTCATGGGATAACATGACTCTACAAACATCTTGAACCATGGAAGACACATAGATCAAATATTACTTACTAACCACTTTACACCAGAAGAAACGATAACACCTTCTGATGGTGACGAATTGGGATCTCATTATCCTACTAACACGGAATTCCGAGAAGAGAGGTATACTAATTTGATATAATAATAAAATGTGGCACAACAAGATGCCAGGCAGACGATACCGACACTCACTCCCAAATCTCTCACATTTAGACCCAATAAATTAGTAGGGTCATCATAAATGCCAGGAATAAATCATATCAGAAACTCACCCCTCTACCGCAACCGATTCTTAATAGAAACGACATCCAAGGAAACCATTGAAACATGATAAGACACACCATTTCCAGATCGATCAAAAGAATCAAATCTAACTCATATTTAAGAGAAGAAGAAATACATGGGTGTACTATATCAGATACCTCAACATCTTGCCAGACTAGCAGTTCATAGAACTGCCTCTGCAGCTGAGTCGAGCCACTACCCTGATAATTACTTCTAGAAGAACCACTACCACCACGCTCTCGACCTCTACTGGATGGTGGCATTTCTCTGATTGATTAACATTTAAATGAAATTCCTGCGACTGTGCAGGTGTCTGAGGGCAAGAAGAAGGACGATTGTATACTTGCTAGAGTAAGGAAAAACTCCTCAAAGGATAACCAGACTCATGACAGTAATACCACATTTTCGCTGAAAAATGGAAGATGGAAAGATTGTTGATAGCTGTAAAGAGAAGACTGAATCTGATCTTGATGAGCTACTGGCGCACTCTAAGAATCAAGTGACACAAGCTGAGATAACCTGGAAGGTGACCTCCCAAAATAATCAGAACTTTTACCTCCAAATGAGGTACCATGGTTGCCCACTAGGGCCACGGGATCTCTTGCTCTCCCGCTCTAACCTATGGTATGCCTCGAACCTTCGGGCATATTAACAACAACATCAAATAAAATCCAGACCTCAATTTCTCGAGCCATCTGGGATTTCATGGAAAAATAAAGGTCATCAATAAACCTCTGAATCTCTTGAAAGGCTCATGAACTAGTTCTAATGCATATCCAGCCATTCAATAGAATTCAATCTCATATTCTGAAACACCAACAGGCTAACCGACAGGCTACCCTGTCCAATCCACTCAAACTGGCGACACTCTTCATCTCGCTCGCTACTCGAAAGGAACTTTTCCACGAATCTAGAAGAAAAATCGAACCAAGTCAACTAATAAGAGTGCGGTCCGCCAATCCAGGGCTGGACCTTAAAACTGAAAAGCAGAATAATCAACACCATGCCGCTCGATATAATCAAGAGCTTGAATGATACGCTGACATCATTTTATTTTTTAGAAAAAACTTACACAGGGATTATCTGATGCATTGCTTAAGAATATCGGAAGGTTCAATCGCGTAAAATAATGCAACCTCTTCGGACACTCGAACCAAATAATTACCTCAGTTACCTAACCAGCCAGAACAACTGGAGGCACAACACATGCTGCCTCCGGAACATACTTTACTGCGGCAATATTAAGAACTGAAATAGGAACTCTCTAAGTCTGAACATCTGCATATGCGGCAAACTGATAAGCTGCCTAGCGAATAATAGATCCTTGCGGTATCTGCGTTGCCAAGATCCTCGTAAAGCATCGTAGAGAGCCAAGGGAACTACAAGGCCCTGCTCCCTTGCCCATCGCGAGCTCGTACAGCTGGGACCTCCGTAACTAGATCGCTAGAACGATCAAAACTCTCGGGGCTTCGTTAGTGCTAGCCCCAGGCTAGAATGTTTCATCCTGAACTCCTTCCGTTTGCTGATTTGTCGTACGAGGGTTCACAATTAACACGAAGGAATTAACAAATTAACGAAAATACTTTTGCATCCTAGACTGTCGCACTATCAGAAATGAAGGAAGTGAAACTTCCTAAATGCCATCATAGCCTCTCGTAGATAAGTACAGACATCTACGTACCCATCAGCGAGACTCTACTAGGCACTGTCTTAGTCTGGATAGACTCTAAATCGGGCTCTGATATCAACTGACACGACCCGAAATCCGGTTAGGCCGTGTGGGCACCCGACATCCTCCCCTAGACCCGTCGGGCGAACCCTTACCAATTAAATTAGGAAAATAAATATAATAATTCATAAATAACGACAAGACTTAAAAAAAATTACAGACATACTGATACCTCTAAGCTGTAGAAAAAAAAATTACAGCTGACTACCCGACATGCTAGGTTTAGGGCTATCCAGACTAGACATCTAAGAGTACAAAAAAAGACAAATACCTCCTGAAGGGAGCAAAATGCAACTGAAATAATAACCAATAAACTGGTGGCCATCGGGAATAAAAGCTGGCTCACCCTGACAGCTGAAGTCGTCTTCGCTCCTTCACAACGTGGCGAACTCAATACTGGAGCGAACCTGCCGAAACGAAATAGATAGACAAGAAACCAACAACAAACAAGGGTGAGTCAAAAGGACTCAATAAGTGGGGCAGACTAGCCACCTCAAAGAATAGGATAGCTAGCCAGGGAGAAAAAAAATAGATAAACAAAATTCCTTTTATTTAAATTATGAAAAGGCTGAGCCAGATAATAACTAGAAACACGTATGGAATCACAAACTCATTAAAACCAGGAACGTAAGATAGCCAGAACATAGAGGTATCCCAAACATATTAACAATCAGAAATACATCCTGTTGCGGCGTGCAACCCGATCCATATATCCATCCTGTTGAGGCGTGCAACCCGATCCATATATTCATATTGTCGAGGCGTGCAACCCGATCCATATATTCATACCGTTGCGGCGTGCAACCCGAGATACGAGCCAGAAATATATAGGCAAACTGAGATACGGTATACATACCGCATATATAAAACACAACACGATAGTCACACAATAGTCAGCACGCGATGCAATGAAATGGGATGAATGCAGTATGATGCAATGGTGCCACATGTGCCAAATAGATGGAGCGGAATCCTCCTGCTCCGGGGGCGGAATCCTCCTACCCTCAATATGATGCAATGGAGCGGAATCCTCCTGCTCCGAGAGCGGAATCCTCCTACCCTCAATATGATGCAATGGAGCAGAATCCTCCTGCTCCGAGGCTGGAATCGTCCTACCCTCAATATGATGCAATGGAGCGGAATCCTCCTGCTCCGAGGGCGGAATCGTCCTACCCTCAATATGATGCAATGGAGCGGAATCCCCCTGCTCTGAGGGCGGAATCCTCCTACCCTCAATATGATGCAATGTGCATACGAATGCAATATGATGCAATAATAACCCATCACCATCGCGGGACTCTCATCGACAGCTGGAAAGTATATACCAACTCACAACCAAAGTACAATACTCAGATTCTCAATGCAATACCAATAACAGGACATAATATAATATATAGAATATAAATCCAAAGCTAAGGCGTAATGAGTACGCCTATCGGCAGCTACACACGTGGTAGAAAATCCACGAGGCCAGGTGCCTCTAAAGAAATGGATATAAACACTTACCTTGTTACAAAGTTAGTACATCCACTCAATAACCGCTTGTCCTTTAGTTTCATTGCCAAACGATCCCACTCTATTCAAAAAGCAGAAAAATATATCAAATTAGGCTAAAAGCTTCATTCCTCACATCTTAGGGCAATCCGGTCAAGAACCTGATACCCTATTCGCATACGCAATACGCAGGCCAGACCTATGTACGGGGTTCAAAGTCCCATAGCCAAACCCTAAATAAATTATATTTATATGTTGCCCATAACTCACTGAGTACGAATATATGATCATTTCCATCATCGGGGTCCAATTGACCCTTTAAATTGTCAGTTTACGTCATTAGGGCGACGTCTAATATCCCTATTTTTACCGTAAAAATATATTCAAACACACGTAATAAGCTAAGATAATGAGTTAACATCATTACCTGAAGATTTGGGGTAGAAATTCCACTATTTTCCACTCCTTTTTCCCTTTTTCCTCTCTTTTTTTCTAATTTCTCTTTCTGCGCGTTTTTTGCTCAAAATGTTCTGTATGTATGCTACTGCAAGGCTAATTAATTTCTTTTTTTTTTAATAAATTCGCTACGACGATTAAAATTAAAATGGAACCCTAGAGAAGTCGAAATAATCCCAAATTTTTCAAGTAAGCTATACAAAATATATGTAACATACTCGCGAAGACGGATCTCAAATCCGACTCCCGAAACTCAAGATGCAAATTTAAAGGAAAAAGGTCAAATTATTTAACTTTCGGCATTTTTACGAAAACTAGCCGAACAACATCGAAATCCACTTTTGAAAGTTCACAAAGGTCATAAATAATCATATGAACCCAACGGCGCTTTCGGATTTCGAATCGGAGCTCATTCGGTAAAACCGAGCTCAAAAATCTCTTTTTAATATTTATCGCCAATAAAAACTGAAACCTTCTTCCGATGCCTACCAAACGAGGTCTAATTTAGCTCAAATTTTACAGACAGGTCCTAATGGATATTACGAATATTTTAAAATTATCGGCACGCCAATCGGAGTCCTAACTTCCGAAACGACTGACCGAGGTCGTTTCAAATATTTCATCTTCATGGCTTATATTAACAACGGTATGATGAATTTTATGCTAAAACGACCTGATATATTTCACTTTTTGCATGTTTAGGACTTGTGATAATTAAATGGCACTGGTATTATTAGGAGTGGATTATTTCGGGCAATGGGTGGAGAAGAAAAAATGTTATACTTGGGTTCCAATGAATGAAAGAGAGTAGATCGATTCTTGTGAGTAGGGAGATTACCTATGCTGATTCGGTTGGGTAAGTAATTCAATATTTGGAGATATATGAGCATTTGAAGGATCTTTTTATTACGTACATAATGACTGTTGCAAAGCAAAAGACTTCCCCTTCTTAAATAAGGAATGATAGTGATGTCTTTATTTTTATGGATGGCATTGATACCGTTGGTGCTAGGCCCACTCTTAGGGTAAATGTTGTTACTCAGTCGAAAGAATTTTCAAATGCAGAACAAACTGCAAATCACGGGTAAGATATTAGGGATGCTCCATTTAACATGGATATGCTTGAAAAAGAAGGAAGCAGCAGAAGCAAAACAAGGTGAAAGTGGTTTAGATAATTCTGGACCTGCCATGAGTTCAGTGCCATCACAACTCAGCCACAATCATGAAGACGGCACTGGTTTTTAAGGGCAAAACATTCACGAACAAGCGTGAGGTTGTTGTGCTGTTGAAGCTGGCGGCAGTGAAGAAGCCTTTTTGTTTCAAGACAGTGAAGAATAAGAAAAAAGTCTTTTTTGCTAGATGCATAGATAAGAATTTTCGTTTGTGGTTGCGAGCCATTAAGTATAAAAGTGGTGATATGTTTTATATCACTGTTTACAATGATGAGCACACCTGTGGTTCCAACCATGCTATAAGCCACATCCAAATGCCACATGTGATGTCATTGGTGAGTACATGAAAATCAGGTTTGTTCAAGGCAAAGCCCCGACCACAAAAGAAATTAAGAGAAAAGTTCTTGCAAATTTGGGTTGTAATAAATTAGTAGAATTGTCTAAATGATGGTAGTGTTGCAAAGAGCTTGGCATGGGGGACATGCGGACACGGTTATGCTTGTCTTGATGCATAGCATTTCATATTAGGCATTTAAATGAAGGAAGCAAGACAGAATTGCAACTTGATCAAAGAGGGAAGTTTCTATATTTTTTTGTGTCATATGGTGCATGGATCAAGGGGTTAGCTCATATTAGAAAAGACCTTGTTGTTGCTGTGACTTTTTTAACTGGCCCATATGGGGGAGTGTTATTATCTGTTGTGGGTCAGGATGCTGAGAACTACATTTATCCTATTGTATTTTGTTGTTGACAAAGAATGTGATGTCGCATATGAATACTTCTTTAAACAGTTGCTCTGCGTGGTCCCTGATAGTGATGAATTGTGCATTGTTTCCAACAGGCACAAAAGCTAAGCAAAAGGTGTTTCCAAGTTTTTCCCTTCTGCTCATTATGATTATTGTATTAGGCACCTTGGTGAGATCCTCCACTCGACGATTCATTGTGGAGATCTTCTTCCTAAATACTATATTGCTGCAAAGGCATATAGTTTGAGTGATTTTAAAACTCATTTAAAGAAATTGAAGCAAAGGATCTAAGGGTTGCCAAATATCTAGTGGAAAAAATTGGGGTTCAGAAGTGGAGCAAATGCCATTTTATTAGAAACAGGTTAGTCTTAAAGCTGTTATGTTTTGACAAATTAGCTGCACTATCTAAACGTCTGGAAGATGTTTACACTTTTTACTAAATGTTTGATACAACTGATAGACGTTTGAAAAATTCTTAGTGATGTTTACATGTTTAGGCTTGTTGTTTCCCAACATCTGCATGCATGTTTAAACATGGTAGATATTTGAAACACATGTTTGATATTTGCAATATTTTGATTGATATTTTAGTGTTTAGGCTTGTTGTTTTTCAACATCTGCATAAATGTTTAGACGTTTTGTTTGATGTTTGCAACATTTTTATAGTGATGTTTGAAACATTCTACTAGATGTTAAATTTTTTAGTTATGATGATCACAACATCTAAGGACATGTTTGAAACATTATGATATATGTTTAAGTGTTTATGATTGATGTTCCAAATATTTGTGTGTGTGTTTTAAACTTTCTGTTAGATATTAAGTTTCTGATAGATGTTTAAACCTTTATATCAGCTTGTTTAAAAATTTCTTTGGAAATATTATAGGTATTCAGTGATGACTACAAACATTGTCAAGTCAGTTAGTGCCATGTTTAGGGATGTGAGAGAATTCCTAATTGATGCCTCATTCAATGCTATAAATACAAACTATGCTGAAAAATTCTATCAAAGGCGCATGGAATTTTTGAACAATTCTATTACATGTATCAAATTGAGTGAAACTAAAATAGAAGATAATGTGTCAATGGACAACAAGCTTCTGGTCCATCAAAAGAATACCCACGATTTTCAGGTCTCTGGGGTGGGGAATAACTGATGTGACTGCTACTGTGGATCTGCACAACAGGACTTGTATGTGTAGGCAATTTGATTTTGACAATATACCTTGTCGACATGCTATGGCAATAATTCGGATGAAGTTTGGTGCAGATTTTAGGAGAAGAATCTATGATTACGCTTCTCTGTATTATATATTGATTCTTACTTGCTATCCGTGCAGTCCTAGATAAAGAATTTGGGCAGGATTGTCCTACTGAGCTGGCTGAGAGGAAAATTCCCTTCCCTTACGTGAAGCCCAAGTATGGAAGAAGGAAGATAAAGAGGATTCCATCAATTGGGCAACGATTTGACTCGAGGAAGAATCGATGTGGTATTTTCAAAAGGCTTGGCCATTAAAGAACTACCTGCCCATCTGTTACAAGACCTCTAGTTCTGAATGAAGGAACAAATAATATTTTTTCAGTTTAAGACAATGCTTTTTTGGGTGTCTTTGTCTGAGACAATCATTTTAATTTGTAATGTTTGTTTAAGACAATGGTCTATCTTGCTCGTGTTTAAATTTGAAATGTTTTCTTAAGACAATCATTTTATCTATGTTCGTATGTAGTAATTAAATTCTCTCTTTTGGTCAAAAGTTAAAAACACAACTTTATCTGTCCAAACATCATCAATACGTTCAAACATTTCATTAAATGTTTACACGTTCCTGGAAACAATCCAATAATTTAAAATTTTATAATTATGCTTAAACATTATATCTACTGTGCGCAATATCGCTGCATATGCGCAACATCCTATGACATGTTGCAACATGTTTTGATATGTGTAAAAATCTTTTGTTATGTTGGAACAATGCAAACAATGTATGAACATCAAATACAATGATACACAACCATCCCAAAATATTAAACATTTTAGTGAATGTTTCAAGATCATATGTTATGCACAAAACATCTTTGAATATCCTAATCATCTTGAAATATGTTTAAACATATGTTAACAAGTGTAAATATCTTTTGTTATGTTAAAACATCGTAACAATATTTTAACATCTGACACTATGTTGAGTCAACCATCCTAAAATGTCAAACATTTGAAATTACGTTACAACATGTTACGATAAGCGTAAAACATCATGAAATATGTGCAACACCGTACGTAATGTTTCACATCTATGTCTATATTTAAACATATTCTCAAATGTTTGAAATATCATTGCATATGTTTAAACATATTCACTGATCAAAAAGCATCGTGTTTTATGTTTCAACATAACTTTGGTGTATAATCATGATTTGAATGTTAACACAAGTAAATGACATATTTTGAGTGGTAAGACTACAAAATGGTTATAAGCTTATGTATTTATACATAATTTAACATATTTTTAGTGATAAGACCAATACCTAGTCGTTCACTCATGTATCTACTACTTATAGAACACAATAGGAGTGATAACATTATTAACTACTCCTCATCTAATATAGGTGTGAATATTTGAACACACATGAACTTAAAACTCTAATAAATGATAGTTAACTATGTATATTTACATAATTGAACATATTTGGAGCGAAAACACCAATAATTAATGGTAACTCATGTGTGAATATTACAACAGAACAAATTTTGTGTGATAATACTAATAATTAAAAGTGACTTATTTATATCACGATAATTTGACATATTTGGAGTAATAACACTATTAAATAGTCTTAACTTTTGTATTTAACAAAATCGGACCATATTTAAAGCGATAAAGCTAATTACCAATTAAACATATATTAGGATGTTGTAAACACTACTAGTAATATTTAAATATAAAAAAATATTCCAAACACCTTTGGGATATGCATATTGTCTAATGTTGAAAACACCTAACCTATTGTTTGCACATATTATACGATGTTCCCAACACTAGCCTGCGATTTGTACACGTAAAAGGTGATATTTAAAAAATTCTTTCTGATTGATTAAACATTCATTACGATATTCCCAACATCAGAATTGGCGTCAAAAAAATTTAACAAAATATGGGGTTGGGGAAGAAAGAATACGAAATATGCACGAGAAGAAGTTAAAATTTAATAAATGGATATAATTTCACTGTCAAATAGTACAAGATACACGAAAATTAAAGATACTAACTAATGAAAAATACGAAAATTAAAGATATTAATAATACTAATTTTGATTGTCGGGTGGTGAGGAATCGGTAGGCGATATGTAGTCATTAAGGTCCCTACAAATGAACTCCAGTATCACTCAAAGGACCCTTTCAATCCTTTGTATGTCCATCAACTGGCATGCACGTGCTTCTTGAAGGCGATTTCAAATATCTTCAACATCAGTCCTTAGTTGATGATTTCATTAACGTGGTCTGCAAGCCATGGTGTTGATGCTTTTTTTTTTCTCTTTTGTTTGGTGATGTTCAGACTTGTTGGGAAGGGGAACATCATTTTTGGTTGAAATTTCGTGTATTTATAGAGTTGTTGGAAAGGGGAGGAGTTTTAAAAGCGTATCTTTTTGAGTGGGTGCATGGGAGGAGAAGGATTTTGCAAGGGTGTCTTTGAGTGGGTGTGCATTGGATATGAGGAATAATTTATTTTTTCTGAAAAGGCGTGAAATAAAAAGGTGACAATATAGTTTTAAATTAAAGACTTGAATTAAATAACTGCCCGGACATCCACAACAATGTTTGAATCACACTACGACATATTTATACTGTCAGATGATAGTTTTAACATTAAAATAACCATGCACACTACCATTAAATTAAAGAAACCATAAATTATCGTTGCATAACCAAAAAATAATTAGTACTAAAGAAAGGTTAAATTATCCTTAATTACAATCCAAAATATTTCAATTGTCCAACCATCACAAATCACCATGGTACCATCTTGCCATGTAACATGTCAACAGCCTATTTGACCTTAAGGTCCACCATGTTATCTTCAATAAGAATGTCCCAGGGAGTTTGAGAAGGTTCTCTATGAAAGCTAAGGAATACCGACCTGATGTAGTGCAGGTGTAGGTTGTCGGAAGATCTTGCACACGCTCATATGACCATGGGTTCTTGTTCAGGATCTCTTCCGGCAACTTTTTGAACATCCCACACTCTTTGACGTACATGGGAACATGCAAGTGATTGGCTGAATAAGTGTGTCAAAGGCATCATCACTGTCGTCACCATAGTTTGAGTCATACACATGACCAAGATAGAGGTACCTTTTCCTCTTTCTTCTATTTCAAAAAGGCATCAAATTTCTCTCTTCTCTTCTTCCCAACATCTTTGTAAATATTAGCATTTTTCAAAGGCATCTTCTTCACCTCCCCCCCCCCCCCTTTTCAGCAGTAAATGGAGATTTCAGAGCTCTCCCAGGGAACACAACCCTCTTCGGCACATGCTGTTTTGTCCAATCCCTCACCTCCACAAGAACTTTCGCTATTGCATCCACATTCTCTATCAACAGCTTCTTTTCTTCTTTATATTGGGAGCATTTGCAGCTACACTCTCTTGTAGCATTATCCAGTCCTTCTTCTTCTCTCCTTACTATTCCTTCCCTGCCACTTTCTTCTCTTTTTACTCATCCACTTCTACCAACTTTTTGTCTTCTAAAAACCTCTGGTCTTGTATCATCCCTCTCCTGGCATATCCAAACAAATCAGCAGTATTGAAACTATACTGTCTTCCAACATCTCCAAACAAATTAACTCCATGTCCACCACTGTATGCATTCAACATTGAACCACGACTGTAAACATCACATTCTAGAGGGGTGTTAGGTTCAATATTTTCTTTCCTAAGCATTGTAACCCCCTCCAACTGTTGCATCAACCCATCAACCAATGTGTCCTCTACATCCTAATATGGCACAAAGCAATCAAGGACATCCATCAACTCTAAGGGTGTAGGAACAATGTAAGGGTGCACCTCCTTCAAAGAACATAAGCCAACAAGTGTTAACACATGACCAACGATGCATCCTTGGTATAGTCTTTTATCCTGGATACTGCCTTAGCCTAACAGCCGGTATAGCCTCTAACGCCCAGGCCATGAAGGCCCTAGGAAAATCCATAAAGGTTATAGCTTTTTTCTGGAGCTCAAAGTGTTGTAAAATCCTTACCAAGATACGTCATCGTCAATTCAAAGCTTTTTCTAACCCAATGATACTTGTTAAATTCCTCAGATTTGCTGGCCAAGCAAACAACATCTTTCTCAATGCCACAATACGTATCATTTGCACACAAAACAACATGCACAAACTGAACTTCATATTTTTGTCTGTGATCTTTTCTAACTTTATCAGTGTCATGATATGATCACTCGAGGTAGCATTCTTTTTATCTTTTCCAGTCACCAAATTCCTCAGCTCTTTACCCTTCTCACGGGCCTTCTCTAAGTATTCTTGAGATGGAAACTCAGAACACCTTAGCTTAGTCATAAGTGCAAATTAAAGAAGACCAAAGCATAAAGACAGCCCGTGGAAATTGAACCATAACTCGTACTGCTTCTGAAAAACAACCCTACGGGGTAGGAGGTTGTAAACGACCATCGGTGCAAACAATCCCTTCGGCATGCTAAAAAAGTGACCAAAACAACTCTCCCTGAAATTGTCCTCAATTTCCAAAGTCTTTAAACATTCACGTAATTCAATGACCGTTCTTGAAATTGATGATCTTACCGTAATTTTCTTTGTGGCAAAAGCCGCATGCTTGTCCAACCAGGCAGGCAATACCATATCAGGTAGGTCAACTTTTACACTTGGGGTAACCTCATTAACCAAACTACCTGCACATAAGTTTTATAATTTAAACTAGGATAATGAAAAAAGAAGAAATGTTTGGTTGAAATATCATTGGTATGTTTAAACATAACACCAGGTGCTTCAAACAATCTAACAAATGTTTAAAACATTACTTACAATGTTTGAAACATTTTATGTGTATGTTTAAACATATTCAACTATGTGTAAAACATATGTTTAAATTAACATCTAAAAGGAAGTTTTCATATGCGCTTTTATCTCAGTTGGTTCCTCTCCACTATCACTATCACCATCCTCTTCTGTAGGCCCATCATGGACAACATTGTCTCATTCATCCATTAGAGAAGTCTGCTCCTCTAGAGTCCTACCGGCACGTTCCTTCCTCCTATTAAATCTTTGTAGAATAGGAGCTTCTCCTCTTCATTCTTATCATAAGCTGTTGGGGTAGCTACTTCTTCATTCTCATCATGAGCTGTTGGGGCAGCTACTTCTTCTTTCTCACCATCTCTTTCTTCCATTGATCTTTCTTCATCTCCCTCGCGACTTCACTTTCTTCTTCATATTCGGCTTGATCACGGCTATTGCTTGGGCTACTAAAAGGAACCTTTACAAGCACTGGTTGATGCAATATAAAAGATGCGGAAGCAAAAGAGAAGAATATCGAGATAGGAAGAGATAGAAAAGAGATAAAGCAAGACAAGAATTGAACTAGAATAAGGATTCAACGAGGAACTAGTCTCGTTACGCCCTTGTTGGAGACAACAAGCACCTATACTAAGCAAACTATCCTCAAGATTACAATGAATCTTGCAAAAGGATTGATCAAAAGAGGATTTGAGGTTCAATTGGATTCACCAAGTGAAATCAAGTCCCAAAGGGTTTCTTTCATTGAGATAAAACTCAAGGTTCAATATTCTTTGTTCAAGGTAGGCTAATGAAATAAAAGACCTAATGAGGTATTTATAAGCCCTCCTCATTCAAACTAATGCCTAAAATAGCCCATAAGTTGGCTTAAAACAATAAGGACCGTGCAGGGTCAAAATAAGAAATAGTCTT
This sequence comes from Petunia secreta, assembly GCA_029990175.1. Lineage (NCBI taxonomy): Eukaryota > Viridiplantae > Streptophyta > Magnoliopsida > Solanales > Solanaceae > Petunia > Petunia secreta. The sequence goes on from JARKIP010000003.1 coordinate 28,050,340, forward strand.
AAAGTTAAAAAAAAAAAATCTCGTAACTGCTGGAATAGAGGGAGGCGGTCCGCCTCTAGCAACTAGGCACCCCACCTTGGAAATTCTAGAGATAGACTTAGGTCGAGGCGGTCCGCCCTGACTCAGGGGCGCTCCGCCTGACATACTTCAGAGAGCTCGAATTTCCATACTTAGTCGATTTTCGGCCACTTTTGGAGGAGGCGGTCTGCCCTAGGCAGGGAGGCGCTCCACCGTCCTTCTGCTGCACTTGGAGACGTCTTCCATAAGTTTGGGGCGCTCCACCTTCACAGCAACTGCGGCTTCGCTCAATTTTGGCCTCGAAATCTCCTCCGAATTCACGCCTTTGCATCCCTTGCATCCTCTTAGCTTGACTCTTGATGGTTGGCATCTAGGCTCAAAATATACTGCATCATCCTCCCCTTCTTAAAAGGATTACGTGCTCAAAATCAAACCATCAAGTCCTACAAATAAAGATAGACACAACTAAAACTTCTACTACAATAGTAGTTTAACTCAACAATGATTAGTAGAAATAGTGTGGAAATACACTCTTATGATATAGCCAAGTATCAATAACACTGATATAGTCCATATCTCCATAGGAAACAACAAGCACTTGGTTCAACAAATGAATGCACTCAACACAAGAACAAACAAAGAGATCAACAGGACATGGAACATACAAGATCAAATAATCCAAGATCCTACGACCCCTAAACTCATGACCAGCACACCAAACCTCTAATACAATGCTATCACAATGTGGCATAACGATTTTGGCATCCTTACGACCCAAGGTGTGATCAACATGTAGGATGGAGTAAGCAAAGCAGTTCATCCTATAACTGCGTCAATTACTCCACTCCCCTTCTTAAGAGCACTCTTACTCACACTAAGAGATACCTCCTCATCTCCACAACCACCTTTAAGATAACCTCCTCACTAGACAAACTCTTCAAGAAAGCATTAGTAAGAACTTCTTCATCATCATAGCCCACAAAATGAAGGTTAGGACTACTCGAAGAAACACTCATCTCATTTGGAGTTTTCAATAAAGAGTTATCTATAGGATCGAATCCCTTACACCATGGAGGTTCTAACTCACTCTCTGCTCTAGCCTGATACAAATCATCACCTATATGAAAGATGCACTCAAACAAAGGATTAGTAAAAGTAGACATCTCAACTTCATTACCAAGCAAAGGTGAAGTATCAACACTAGGCTCACCATCATACTCATTACGACACATAAGACCACCATCATCAAATACACCATCAACAGAAAGAATAGAATAATTAGAAATTTCATCTTCTTCCCTATCAAATATTTGTGGGGTGTCATAACAAGAATCACAAACAAGTTCAACCAAGGATTTTTCACTAAAGAAGGGTTCATTAAACAACAAATTCACATTATCATCCGGCTTATGAATTTCCTCACTTAGTATTTCATGCTTACAATCAAGTTGACCACTACACTCTACACTAGTTGCAAGTACATTAGATTAAATACAATCACCAACTAGCATTGAGTTCTCATGAGTTCTCACAAGACAATGGACTATCATGCTCACAGAAAAGAGAATTAACACTTACACTCGAGTTAGCACTTGTAATGTCATGATCAACTCCTCTTTCATGTAGCTCACAATGAATATCTTCATCACCTTGTTTTTCCTCCTTAGAACATGGTTGAGGCTCCATTGGCTTGTCTACAAAAGTGCCTACACAAAAGCTAGTACAAGAAGAAGAAGAAGTAGAAGAAGAAGAAGAAGAAGAAGAAGAAGAAGAAGAAGAAGATAAAGAATGGTTAGAACAAAGGGTGTCCTCACTCTCAATGTTTCTTTTTTCTTCTCTCCTCTTACTCACTTTTCTTTCAAGGTTAAGTTTTGATTGAGGTGACAACCCACTCACATCACTCAATACATTCTCTCATTTTTCCACTCTAGGATTGTCATCGGTCACTCTCTTACTCATCTCAGTCTTTTGTCTCTCATTTGCAAGAGCTTTGGGATGAGGTCTAAGGATGCCATTATATGGAGTAGGTGGACCCTTTACTTCAACCCGAAATGGAATAACAATAAGGTTTATGGCTTTGGCCTTGATCTCCATGGGAGACTTAGCTTTAGCCGCATATTTTAGCTCCTTCATGTGCCTATAGTCATCACTCACTTGCTTGGGCGATAAGGGCTTAAGTATGTAACTCTTACCCTCATGCTTAGTCGTGTAAGTATTGGCTTGGTCATCAGGAACCACAAGTCTATCATATTGCCACGGCTTCTCAACAAAGAGATGGCAAGCTTGCATAGACACAACATCAAACATAAGCTCGTCTTGATAAGCTCCTATCTTACACTTGATCAAAACTTGATTCACCACTCTCAACTCCCCACACTCACTCAACCATTGCAAATGATATGGTTGTGGATTTTTAAGAGTAGGCAACTTCAATTGGGACACCAAAGATTGGATCACTACATTGGCGCAACTACCGGAATCAACAATCGAAGATCACACTTGCCCATTCACTTTATACCTAGCATGGAACAAGTTCTTCCTTTGCACATCTTCCTCCTCCTCAATGCTCATGGCACTCAAACTCCTTTATACTACAAGAAACATACTAGTATCATCACCCTCCGCCACTTCCTCTTCACCCTCAACTCGCTTATCTCCCTCATCTATCTCTTCTTCGGGTTCACTTTCTTGCTCACACACCGTCCTATCATCCATGATGATCATTGTGTGCCCATAGCCCTTACATTTGTGACATTGAAAAGAAGAAGCAATAGGAGTATTCAATTGAGTTTTAGAGTTACCTCCCGACACCTTAGAGTCACTCCTCGATGTTACCTTCTCAAAAGGCTTCTTCACATCTCGGCTTCCACAAGCACCAATGATACCTGGGCTCTTCTAATTATTAATTCGGCTCACGGGAGTAGATGTAGTATTACCTCTATAGCGAGTGGCTTTATATTCTTTACTTCAATTCTCGGCTTCAACGGCGGCATGGAATGCATCTTGGAGTGAATGAAATATGTGCAACCTCCATTGCGAAGCCAAATCCCAATGTAGGCCATCTTGAACCGGATAATAGCTTGCTGTTCATCTTCCCTCTCCATGTCAAGGGACATTCGGTTCTTCTCAAACTCATCAAAGTATTCCTCAACCGACTTGAGGCCTTGTTTCAATTCATAAAGCTTCTTGAGTTGTTCTTGGTGGTGTTTGGCGGTCACATACTTGTCACTCATCACTTGCTTCAACTCATCCCAAGTAATACGCTCAGGCATCCCAACTCTATGTCTAGGCCTCTTAACCGACTCCCACCAAGTGGAAGCATAAGCCTCGAATGAAGCAATAACATAGGTAGCGTTCTTCTCTTCCGACATATCATTGGTTTCAAAGATCCGCTCTAAACGAACTTTCCAATCTAAGAACTTCCGGATCACTAGTCCCTTTGAATGATGGGATTGTGATCTTCACACTATTCAAATTGTTGTCACGACCTCTACGGGGTGGCTCCGGATAACCCCCACAGTAGTTACCATAATCAGCATAGTCACGCTCCAAGTTCCTTCCAACATATCCCGCTCGGAGCTCTCAACCTAGCCCACGACCTCTATACATACCTTGAGCTCCTTGCATTAGCCTCCTATTCTGATAAGGTGGCTCATAGTCATCATAGTCATCACCATGTTCGGGTAGCTCCTCTTGAGCTACAACATCTTGCTCAATGGGTACCACATTCCTTCGGGGTCTCATAAGTGGTGGAACATTGCCTTGGGGAATGTCTAAGTTTTGGGGAATGCCCACTTTTTGAGAAATTCCTAACGCCCTATCATTACGGGCTATCTTTTCTCTCAACCATTGTTGATGAGCTATCTCCGCAAATTATTCCAGTTTCACAATGGAACCATCACTAGTGCCTTCTCCGGTATCTTTTGGAACACTGGGGGTTCTTTCCTTCTCAATATTTTCAATCCGGGTACTCATTGCCCTCATCTCGGCCAAGAGGTCGGCCAAGGTGATTTCAGGTACCTCTATGGACGGACGACTATTTAAGTGAGCACTTGAAGTCAAAGAAGTTCTATGAGTCTTATTTGAATTAATTCCAACACGCACGAGTTATCCTAAGAGCTCAATTAACTAGTACTAAGTGAGTAGGAAGATTACTGAAGGGGTGCTAATTAGAAGTAATGCAAACAAAGAATAAACGAAGACCTACGAAAAAACCTACCCCGCTGCAGGTTTTGCCCTGAGGCGCCCCGCACTGAGAAGGAGGCGCTCCACATCTGGCACAGGTGGGCAATCTACCTACTGTGCAGGGGCGCACCGCCCTGGTGCAGATTCTGGAATTTCCTATAACCTGCAATTCCATTTCAGGTATGGTTTTGACCCATTTTTCACAAAATTCCAATCTTTTTGCACTTGTTTTTTAATCCCAATGGTACCCAAAGATGCTAATATGGTTTCTAACAATACCCAATGATTTCCAACCCAAATCAATCAATAACAAGCTTCGGTTCTTAGATTTGAAGCAATTTTTCTAGGGTTCTTCAATAATGGGGTTTAATCTTCCAAACCTTCAATCACAACACAAAAACACATTCAATGGTACCAAAGATCGGGAAAACGTCATAGAATAATCCCCAATAACTTTCAACGAATGGGGAATTAAATCCAAACTGTTTTTGTGAATTTTTTTTCAACTTTTCACTTTTTTTTTCCGGTCAAAAACTGATATTTCCCACGATTACACCACTTTACTGTTTTAAGGACCAGTTCCTTAAAATGTGTTCCTTTACTAAACTATATGCGGAATAAGAACTGTAAATAAATGAACACCAGATATTAGCGTGGAAAAACCCCTTGACTCGGGATCAAAAAACCACGACCTACTTCTCAAGTAGGATTTCAACTTCACTATGTAAAAAGACCCACTCGGTTACAAGAATCCTTCTTACTAACCTAGGACTAACTCTAATCCTTTAGTGATCTTTCTCACGATCAGTGAAGTTGTGTCAAGTCCACGACTTGAACCAGAAAGTTTACAACTCGATTATTGCTTACTACAGTTGAACAAAGACTTGAACTTTTACAAGACTCAATCTAAGGAACAGGTTCTAACTTAGTTCTATTGTAGCTAACTGATTACACAAATAAGCTAATGACTCTTTTAAGCTTTCGCTCGATGCTCTCTGTATTTGTGCACACTTCTATGGCTGATATGCTCCACGTTTTATAGCTCCAACAGCCAAGAAGTCCTGAACAATTAGAACTCCAAAGCTCCCATGAGTTTGAGTCCTACTTGAATTCTACTCTTTAGAATCCGGATCTTCTATCCTTTATCCTTTATTTATGCAATCTTTTCGTATCCGTTTAGACCTGCATAATTATCAAGATAAACATTAGTTTTAGGATAATTAATAATATCTCAACTTAAACGATTTTGCATGAATTATCTATTTAGCTGCAGTGATTCAAAGGAACAAGTCCTTTAAATCCGTTCCTCAGTCATCAGTCAAAACTCCAAGCTTATCCAAGCTAACATTTTCCCCCTTTTTGATGATGACAAATTCATAAGCATAGCTTCATATCCTTAATGTCCTGAAGTACAATCTTCCCCCTTTTGGCATCATTGAAAAGGTTGCATAAAAAATATAACTCAAGGTTAGAATTAATCAGCACATGGCCATTGAGGCAACTCAAAATGCAAACATAAATCAGATTAAAGCAACTGCAAGACAATGATATTAGCCATCAAAGACAATTCATTTAATCAAAAGATGAAACCAGGGGATACAAGCAAGTACTGCAGAATTATTCAAAGACTAAAGAAGGAAAAGACTAAGGCACTAGACTAGGCTAAATCCCACTAGACAAAAGATGGCTAAAGGCTAAGGTGGTCAGGATGTGGAAGGACCAGGTCCCTAAGACTTGTTAAGCAACTCAAACATCTGCTTGAGCATTCCCTCATTGGTCTCCTTTGCCTTTGTGGCCTCCGCCTTCCAGTAATTCCTCTCCTCTTCCAACCTTGCTATTTCAGCAGCCTGAATAGCAACCTGTTGCCTAAGTGCCCTCACTTTGTTGTTCAATGGCTGCCTCCTAACACCAGCCTGTGGAGTATCAGCCTGAACAGGCAAATTACAACTAATCAGTGTGGCACAGCCAAATTTTTCCTTCTTTGTAGCCTTCACTACCCCTTCCAAGGGAATCTTCAATTTTGCAAACACATCAGTTAAGATGAACCCAAATGGCAAGGAGTGCTTTCTCTTCCCAGCTATCACCCTTTTTATCAGGTGGATCATAAAACTGGGCCAGTTGATCTGTTTTTCAGTGTCCAACAGTTCCATAAGGACCAGGTCCATGAAACTGGCAATTCCTCTTTTCTCCTGCCTTGGCATCACAACCTTGTTCACAAATTCGAACAGTACTTGGTGCTGTGGGTGCATCTCACTTTTCTGCACAGCCCTGGGCTTTTCTTCCCCTTCATTCTCAGCAAACTTCCTAGTGATCTCCAAATCAGTTGGCAAGTTTGTCAAGTCAGGCCAAACCTTCTTGACATAACTGTCATACCCAGTAAAAGGAATCCTCAACAGCTCACCAAGTTCCCTGGTATCAAACATAATCACATTTTCATTAACAGAGGTAGTAATCCTGTCATCTTTGATTGAGCAGTTCTTGTAGAACTCTTGCACCATCCCCTTTGCACATTTGCCAGAAATCTGAAGGACCATGTCCCTCCAGCCATAAGCATGTAGTTTTTGCAGCAACCATACCATCCCTTCTTCTTGCAGATCAGACAATACTCTACCCTTTAACACCTTCCTGGTAAGCATGTCATCATGAACACAGTGTATAGTCTCAGCTCCCTCAGCTTCACTGTCACTTTCATCTCCAGCAAAAGACTCATCACTGTCACTAGCAGAACTTTCAGTTACAACAACTCTTTTAGAGGACCTGGTCCTCTTTGCAGACTTTTCTGCAGCTTTAACAAAACTTCTTGCTACCCTTCTTTGAACAACTTTTCTTTTCTTTGACTGAGGCACAACCTCCTCAGCATCTGCCATCTCATCATCTTAACCAACATCATCAAATTCAATATCCTCCACATTTCTGGGATTATTTCAGGAATTTCAGGGTTAAGGTCAGTGGTATCCATGGGTGAAGAAGGGTTGAGATTTTGTGGTTGATCAGAGATGGGTGCAGTTGAAGAATTTTCAGGAGAAAGAGACATCTTAGCAATTCGAATTAAGAGATAATTGATTATTCTTTCTGAAATTTTGAGAATTCAGTTTGTGAGCAAGGTAAAGGAATAGTGGGAGAGAAGGAGTGTATTTATAGGATGAATTAGGTAGTAGAAATAGAGTAGGAATCGATCACACTTACCTCAGCACAACATGCAGCCGTTATGGACTCTTGGGAGTCTCCCGGAGAAATAGAGCCGTTGGGCTGCCAGGTTACCTTTTCAGAGTGGGAACTGTTCCTCCAATGGGACTCTTATGCAATTTGGATATGGTTAGGAAACTTAGTGGGATTTATCCTAATTACAAGTTACCTATAGCCTTTGCACTTCTAAATTAACTGAATAATAACGAGTACATACCTAATTTTAACACAAAAATTCAGTGTCCTTCCTATTTGCAACATTTTTTATCATCTGAAATTCTAAGAGCATAAGGGTAACATCATTCAATTGTAGCAACTCTAAATAAGAAATATGGCATAAGAGTATACATTTAAGTATTAAACTGGACTGAATTATTCATAAAGACTTGAATAAAATTCATTTTGAGTGCAATTTCCTAGCCAATTATGAAGTAAAGCATTGATGATTTTATGTGAATTTAATCATCCCTAATTCCAATCTATTTCTTTCAAAATCATCTCTACCTAGAGCTTTTGTAAAAATGTCAGCAATTTGCTTTTCAGTGGGACAAAATGCTATGGTGATCAAACCTTTTTCATAGTTGTCTCTCAGGAAATGATGTCTTATATCAATGTGTTTAGTCCTTTTGTGATGCACTGGATTTTTTGTCATGTTAATAGCACTAGTATTATCACAATAGATAGGAACAGTTCCTACATCAACACCAAAATCCTGTAATTGTTGTTTGATCCATAACAATTGTGAACAACATGAAGTAGCTGCCACATATTCAGCCTCAGCAGTGGAAAGTGCCACTGAATTTTGTTTCTTGGTTCCCCAAGAAACCAAACACTCACCAAGAAAATGTGCCATACCTGAGGTACTTTTTCTATCAACTAGGAAACCTGCATAGTCAGCATCAGTATATCCAACAAGATTAAAACTACCACCTTTTGGATACCAAAGTCCCAAAGGACCTGTTCCTTTCAGATACCTCAATATTCTTTTAACAGCTTTCAAATGAGATTCCTTAGGATCTGATTGAAACCTGGCACACAAACCAATACTGAACACAATATCAGGTCTACTAGCAGTTAGATAGAGTAGAGAACCAATCATACCCCTATACAATTTTTGATCAACTGATATTCCATGTTCATCAAGATCCAATTGTGTGGCAGTGTCAATAGGTGTGTCAATTTCCTTAGCATTATCCATATCAAATCTTTTAAGTAATTCCTTAACATACTTTTGTTGATGGATCATAGTTCCATTTGAGGTTTGCTTAATTTGTAAACCCAAAAAGAAATTGAGTTCACCCATCATGCTCATCTCAAACTCACTCCCCATCAAGTTTGCAAATTCCTTACTTAAATTTTCACAAGTAGCACCAAAGATTATATCATCTACATAAATTTGAACAATTAAGAGATGCTTACCTTTTTCTTTCAAAAATAATGTACTATCAATTTTACCTCTCTTGTATCCATGCTGGAGTAGAAATTTTGATAGCCTTTCATACCATGCTCTTGGTTCCTGCTTGAGCCCATACAAGGCCTTGTCTACCTTGTACACATGTTCAGGGAACTGTTCACTTTCAAAACCTGGAGGTTGCTTGACATACACTTCTTCTTTCAAGTAACCATTCAGAAATGCACTCTTAACATCCATTTGATGTAGAGTAAATTCCATGTATGTAGTAAAGGCTATAAGAAGTCTTATTGCTTCCAATCTTGCAACTGGAGCAAAAGTCTCATCATAGTCGATGCCCTCCTCTTGACTATATCCCTGAACGACTAGCCTGGCCTTATTTCTTGTTACCATGCCATCCTCATCAAGTTTGTTTCTGAAAACCCATTTTGTTCCAATTATGGACCTGTTCCTTGGCTTGGGTTCCAGATGCCAAACTTGACTCCTTTGGAATTGATTCAATTCCTCCTACATAGCATTAATCCAATCTGCATCCTTCAGTGCTTCTTTCACATTTTTAGGTTCAACAAGAGAGAAGAAAGCACTAAAGGCACACAGATTGTGATTCTTGACTGCTGATCTAGTTTGAACCCCAGCAGTCTTATCTGAGATTATTTGACCCACAGGATGTGACCCTTGATACTTGTAAGGCTTGGGTGTCAATCCATTGTCAGAAGTCCTCTGCTGAGGAACAGTTCCTGATAGAGTAGCACTACCAGTTTGTGAGGTGGAATCAACATGTGTTCCCCCTGTTTCTGTGCCACTCTTTTCAGTTCTGTCCTGAGGAACAGTTCCTTGCATTTCACTTCTCATATCCAGAGTCTGCATTTGTGGATTAAGTTTAAACTCTTTCAGCATTCCAATTTCTTCATCCTCATGTACCTGTTCTTGAGTGAGACTGTCAGTTTCATCAAATTTAACATGCATGCTTTCTTCAATTTTCAATGTTTTCTTGTTAAACACCCTATAAGATTTACTATTTAAGGAATAACCAACAAATATCCCTCATCACTTCTAGGATCAAATTTTCTTAAGGCATCTTTCCCATTGTTATGTATAAAACATTTGCAACCAAAAGCCCTAAGATGAGAGATATTGGGTTTTCTTCCCTTAAGCAATTCATATGGGGTCTTTTCTATTAATGGCCTTGTCATACATCTATTTATTATGTAGCATGCAGTATTGATAGCCTCAGCCCAAAAGTTTTGTGGAAGATTTCCAGATATTAACATAGTCCTTGCCATTTCCTCTTAAGTCCTATTTTTCCTTTCCACTACACCATTTTTTTGTGGAGTTCTAGGTGAATAAAAATTATGATTAATGCCATTTTCATTACAGAAATTAAAAAACATATGATTTCAAATTCAGTTCCATGATCTGACCTAATAGCAACAATATGATTATCTAGAGCTCTTTGAGCTTTCCTAGCAAAAATTGAAAATACATTAAATGCTTCTTCTTTAGATGCAAGAAATATAGTCCATGTAAATCTGGAGTAATCATCAACCAATACCATAACATACTTCTTACCTCCACGACTCATTGTTCTCATTGGACCAGTTCCAAAGGTTTAGTGGTACTTACCTGTTTCTTCGGTTTGAAGGAGGACTTTACCTGCTTCCCCCTGGCACATGCTTCACAAACTTTTTCATCATTAAACTTGATGTTAGGAAGACCTATCACCAAGTCTTTGGACACAAGTTTGTTCAATTGTGAAAGACTGGCATGTCCTAGTCTTTTGTGCCATAGGAGGGGATCATTTTGCACCACACTTAAGCAACTCAAGCTTCCATCAGATAGTGTCAGCAAGTCTACTTTGTAGATGTTTCCATGCCTATTTCCCTGCAAAATAATCTCTCCAGAAGTTTGGTTAGTCACAGTGCATCCAGTAGATGAGAAATTAACATTATTACCTTTGTCGCATAATTGAGATATGCTCAATAAGCAATGCTTCAGCCCATCTACTAGAAACACATTATCTATACAGTGTAAATCAGACCTACCTACCTTTCCAATTCCAATGATTTCCCCTTTCTTACCATTACCGAAGGAAACACTTCCTCCTTGGAAGGCTGAGAGTGAAAGGAACAGTTCCTTATGTCCTATCATGTGCCTTGAGCAACCACTGTCCATGTACCATTTGTGGTTTATCTCCTTCACTCTAGCCTGCAAAATAAAACTAGGGGTTAATTTTAAGAACCCAGACTAGTTTGGGTTCCTTTCCTTTAGAAAAAGGATGAATCAGATCTTTCCTAGCCCAGAATGGTAATGGTTTCTTTGTGTGAACAATTTCCCCTTTTACAGAATGTTGAACAGGTTTATAGGACCTATACTTCTGTTTCACAGAATTTTGAACAGGTTTATAGGACCTGTTCCTCTGGGCAGCCCTTTTTAAAGATTGACAATTTTCTTTCCGGTGACCAGTATTCCCATAATGAATGCATAGCCAGCTTTCAGGAAGTGATAAGTACTTACTCTTTGGATCCCATTTGGATGAACTCTGTGCTTTCATGAATCCAATACCTTTCCTGTTACTACTATGATTTTCCTGTAACCATTCTAGTGCTTCAGAAGACTTGTTCTATTCTACAGTTTTTCTTAGTTCCATTTTTGTTTTAACCAAGTCTTCTTCTAAAGATCTTATCTTCTCATCTTTTTTACACAGTTCATCAACTGTGACTTTCAGTTTCTCTTCAGCAAAGATCTGATGAGAATTAGCAATACCTTTTTTCAACTGTTTTAACATTTTCTAATTCCTGGGCAGTTGATTCCAGTGTGAGGACCTGTTCCTCAAGCATGCTAATCTTCCTTTCCAGAAAATTATTTTTAATTATTTCCTCTTTGCATTCTGCTTCTAAACAATCAATTTCATCATGCAGTTGATGATTGTCATCCCTTAGAGATTTAAATTCATTTAGCACAATATGGAATACTTTAACCAATTTTTCTCTAGACATGCTTTTTACATCTTCTTTAAGTTTAGAAACAAATACCTCAGCATCTTCTTCATTTTCTGAATCTCCAAGAGCCATTAGAGCAAGATCCTCTTCCAGACCATCATCAGTGATTTCGTCTTCACTGTCTTGCCATCCTGCAACCATTGCTTTGGGATTTCCACTTTTCTTATGGACCTGTTCCCTAGCCTTTTTCCTTTCCTCAATGAATCTCTTCCTCCATTCTCCTTCCATAATTGGACATTTGCTGATGTAGTGCTCCGAGCTTCCACATTTGTGGCATTCTCCAGCCTGTTTCATGTTAGTAGACCTACCCTGTCCACTAATTGCCTTTTTCTTAATCAAATATTTCTGAACACTTTTAGCAATAAGAACCAGGTCCTTATCATCAATAATCTTATCAGCGGCAGTCAAGGCTAGGTTAGGCTCAGTTTTAACTGGAATTCCTATGTTTTTAACCTTTTTCACTAGTTCATAAGTCTTTAAATTGCCTATAAGCTCATCTAAGGATAGAGTGGTTAAATCTTTGCTTTCTATGATAGCACAAGCTTTGATCTCCCAAGAATCTGGAAGAACCCTACTTAGAATCTTTTCTACTCTATCTTCCACAGTTAAAACCCTTCCCAAAGAGATAAGTTCAGAAGCAATGGCATTAAATCTAGTATACATTTCAGAGATTGACTCTTCTTCTTTCATTTTAAAACTTTCATATTCAGCATAAAGAAGTGTACCTCTGGACCTTTTTACCTGACTTGTTCCTTCGTGTGCAACTTGTAGAGCATCCCAAATCTCCTTTGCAGTGGCATACCCTCTGATTCTAGTGCATTCGTCTGGACTAAGTCCACCAACAAGCCACTTCCTAGCTTTTGCATTCTTTTCCCATTGCTTTATATCTTCAGCATTGCATTCCTTCCTGGTTTTGGGAACATCGTTTCCCTCAGCGTCCTTCTTCATAGGGATCATGGGACCTTCAGTTATTATATCCCACAATTCATAGTCCTCTGCTTGAAGGTGATCATGCATCCTTTCTTTCCACCATGAATAGTATTTTTCATTGAAATAAGGAGCTCTAACCATTGACTGACCCTCACTGTTCTCTCGTGATGTACTCATCTAATCCTAGGTGTTAGCCTTTTCAAGGATAACCTGCTCTGATACCAATTGATATTTCCCACGATTACACCACTTTACTGTTTTAAGGATCAGTTCCTTAAAATGTGTTCCTTTACCAAACTATATGCGGAATAAGAACTGTAAGTAAATGAACACCAGATATTAGCGTGGAAAAACCCCTTGACTCGGGATCAAAAAACCACGACCTACTTCTCAAGTAGGATTTCAACTTCTCTATGTAAAAAGATCCACTTGGTTACAAGACTCCTTCTTACTAACCTAGGACTAACTCTAATCCTTTAGTGATCTTTCTCACGATCAGTGAAGTTGTGTCAAGTCCACGACTTGAACCAGAAAGTTTACAACTCGATTATTGCTTACTACAGTTGAACTAAGACTTGAACTTTTGCAAGACTCAATCTAAGGAACAGGTTCTAACTTAGTTCTATTGTAGCTAACTGATTACACAAATAAGCTAATGACTCTTTTAAGCTTTTGCTCGATGCTCTCTGTATTTGTGCACACTTCTATGGCTGATATGCTCCACGTTTTATAGCTCCAGCTGCCAAGAAGTCTTGAACAATTAGAACTCCAAAGCTCCTATGAGTTTGAGTCCTACTTGAATTCTACTCTTTAGAATCCGGATCTTCTATCCTTTATCCTTTGTTTATGCAATCTTTTCGTATCCGTTTAGACCTGCATAATTATCAAGATAAACATTAGTTTTAGGATAATTAATAATATCTCAACTTAAACGATTTTGCATGAATTATCTATTTAGCTGCAGTGATTCAAAGGAATAGGTCCTTTGAATCCGTTCCTCAGTCATCAGTCAAAACTCCAAGCGTATCCAAGCTAACAAAAACAAAACAACAAGGAATCTAAAGATACTAAACACGAAGAACAGAGCGAGGAATAGTAAGAACAAATCCTAGCCTTGCTCTGATACCAACTGATGCAATATAAAAAATGTGAAAGTAAAAGAGAAGAAGATCGAGATAGTAAAAGATAGAAAAGAGATATAGCAAGACACGAATTGAACTACTTCAACGAGGAACTATTCTCGTTGCGCCCTTGTTGGAGTCAACAAGAACCTATAGTAAGCAAACTATCCTCAATATTACAATGAATCTTGCAAAAGGTTTGCTCGAAAGAGGATTTGAGGTTCAATTGGATTCACCAAGTGAAATCAAGTCCTAAAGGGTTTCTTTCATTGAGATAAAACTCAAGGTTCAATATTCTTTGTTCAAGGTAGGCTAATGAAATAAAAGACCTAATGAGGTATTTATAAGTTTACCTCATTCAAACTAATATCTAAAATAGCCCACACGTTGGCTTAATAAGGACCACGCAGGGTCAAAATAGAAAATAGTCTTGCCTTAGAAAGTCCAGAGAGGGACTCAGGCTGAGGCAGTCTACCCGGACTCAGGCTGAGGCAGTCTATGCGCTCCGCCTGACAAACTTCAAAGAGCTCGGATTTCCATACTTAGCCGATTTTCGGCCACTTTTGGAGGAGGCGGTTTGCCCTAGGCAGGGAGGCGCTCCGCCCTCCTTCTACTACACTTGGAGATGCCTTGCACAAGCTTGGGGAGCTCCGCCTTCACTCTTGGGCGCTCTACCTTCACAGCAACTGCGGCTTCGCTCAATCTTGGCCAAAAACTCTCCTCCGACATTCACGCGTTTGCATCCCTTGCCTCCTCTTAGCTTGACTCTTGATGGTTAGCATCTAGGCTCAAAATATACTGAATCACTAGTCCCCTCCTGCTTTTGAGTCGTCTGGTGCGAGGAGATTCAGACTTTTCTTCTTCCATCCGAAGTCTTTTTAGCCGCCGCTGACGGCCTCTTATTAGTTGAATTTACCTACTTTTTCAATCTACCCATCATAGGTGAACAATTAAACATGTTCAGCAAACACATCACTAGAACAAAAGAGATACAAAGCTAACCAGTACAAATAAATCTCGGTTCTAGAGTTACAAGAGATGTTTAAACATCACATTTGATTGTTCATACTTAAAAATGTAAATATAATAAGTAATGTTTAAACATTGAAGTTAGTGTTTACAAACAAAAAAAATCACTAATGTTTAAAACTTCTATAGTAATGTTTAAACACCTCGTAGATGTTCAACCTTGAAATTGTGAACATCTGAACAAATATTTAAACATTTACCTTAGTGTTTAGAAAATAACTCAGATGAATATCGCTTTTTCCCACTAAAACAGCCGGTGACATGAACAGACACCTCATATGATGTTTCAAATACCAAACGAGGTCTGAAACAACTCACAAGATGTTTGAAAAATTAGGCAACGTGTTTAAACATAAATCAGTCATTTCCACTCAAAACCATCATTTTATAGACACCAAATAACTCATAAACAAGCATAATCCAAACGGAAATCAACAGAAAAATCACAGATTTAACAAAATATATTTTAGGGTTTTCTTTCAAACACAAAGAGGGAAAACAAGAAAAATCACGATTTTTGTGCAATAAAATGCAATGTCAGCGTCAGATTGTGCTTACAGTTTGATTTAATAAATTATTGGAGGATTTTGCCGACCGGAGTAGCGAAATCGGCGGTTCGTCACCGCTCCGATGAATTGAAACGATGGGTGAGTTTGGTTTGTTGGAAGGAGCGTGTTTGGTTTTTGGTTTTTTGGAAGGAGCGCGTTTGGTGTTTGGAGTGTATGGGTTTGTGCTTTGATTTGAATTTAGGGGGGTAGTTGGGGTCGTTGCCCATGGGTGAGTGAGGTAGATTTTTTTAACTTTTGAGTTTTAATTTTGATCCACAAGTTTTAAAAATAGTAATCAGGCTCCCCACTTACCCTTGACATTAGTAGGGGGATTGGGCAAAGTAATCAATGTATTAACTTTGGCATTGGGTTATCCCATATTTGGTTGGTATTTTGAACCATGTAAAACTAATCCACGTATTATTTAATCCCACCAACAACATAGAATAACTAATCCATGTATTAGTTATATATGGATAAAGGATAAAAAGGATAAAACTATCCTTCTCTTTTCCCCAGAAACCAATGAAAGTCAATGATGCACGGCAAACCACCACGAGACTGTTCACCGGGAGTCAAGCCAAAGAGGTCCAAGATGCTCGCCTATACTTGGTTTTGGAAGGGGGCTTGAAGATGGGAGCTTGGAAGCAATTCGAAGAAGTATCACATGATAATAAGGCCAGGCGTTCCACCCAAAGAGAAGGCGCTCCGCCTGAATGGCTCACTGCCTGAAATGCTAGGCGCTCCGCCTAAGGCAACAGGCGCTCCGCCCTAGGAGGCCCGCCTGGACTAGGCGCACCGCCCTATCTGCACATTGCATTAACTTTCAGGCGCACCGCCTATGTCATTAGGCGCTCCGCCCAACTGTGTTCCACTCCGGGATTTTGCCTAGACATTTCCTAAAATAGCCCTGTGTGGCTTATCTATTTTACCCAACTTGTGGGATGTTCTAGTCATTACTTAGGCTTGAGGAAACCTTATAAATACCTTAATAGCCTCTTTTATTTCACTTACCTAGCTTTGATAATTGAAGAAAAAATTTGAGACATGATCTCTTGAATGAATGGAACCCTTTTTTTTGGCTTGAATCAATTGGTAGAACTAATTGAATCTCATTCCAAACCCGACATCGATTGAGGACCATTAGTATAGCATAGCTAACTCTTGACATCGATTCGAGGGTGTATCGAGACTAGTTCCTCGAAACTACCTTGAAGGATAGTTCAAGCTTCGCCTTGTTCTATCTTATTTTCTCGCTTCTGTATACCCCGATCAATTTGGTATCAGAGCAAGGCTCGGGATTTGTCTTTATAAACTCTTGATCCTTTTTTATCGTGCCTACGTTAGTTTCTAGTTTAGATTCCTTGTTATTGTTGTTGAAAAAGAAGAAAATACAGAAAAATAGAAAAAGTTGAAAAATACAAAAAAATTGCTAGAACTTCGTCAATTTGATGACCCATTCGATGATATGTATTGGGGATTGTTCCTTGATGTTTACACATTGATTTGGTACCATTTTTACATGTTTTGGAGTTGTGAAACGAAATTTGAATTTGAATCCCAACTTTTGAAACCTTAGCTTGAAGGGCTTTAGATCTTGATTATGATCTTGTTATTAGGTGTTTGATGTTAAAAGTCATTGGGGTTTTTTGGGATTAGTGCAATAAAACTTTTGGTACCTTTCATTTTGAGAAAACAAGGTGAAATCATCGAAAAATTTGGGCAAAAATTGATAAAACACGCTGTTGGAAAAAGCTGAAGAACACCATAAGGCGCTCCGCCTAAGTGAGCTACTGATCAAGACTTCAGGCGCTCCGCCTGACCCTGTAACTTGGGTTCGGGTAGTTTTCTTCCAGGTTTTTCGTGTTTCTTTTGATTGCATTGCTTCCAGCTAGTACTATTAGAGTAACATTCCTACTTGATTAGTACTAGTTAATTGAGCCTTTAGAATAATCGTGCTTAGTTAAAAGTAGAACTCAAAGAAGACTCGTAGAACCATTTGTTTCAAGTTCGCATTTAAAGAGCTTAGCGTCCATTGAGTCCCATTAAATCCACTCGTCCCTAAGAGTGCTTGTCTTATGGATTGTTTGGTTGTTGATTAGGAACGTGGTTCAACTACGTGATATCTTTAGTTCAAGCTTGAGTGACAAATTCCCCACCACTAAACGAGTGTACCCAAGTGGCATTCAAGTGAGGTGTGTGTGTGAGGTTATTTCACTAACCGTTTGCTTGTTTTGTAGGTTCCATAGCGGGAGAAGGTGATGATCCCATTAAGAGTGCCTTGGCTACTATAATGGCCAAGTTGGAAGGAATGAGCCTAAGACTTGAGAATCTTGAAAGAAGGACCTTGAGTGTCCAACTTGAAGCCGGTGAGGGTACAAGTGATGGCTCAACCATTACCCCAGAGCAATTTGCGGAACTAGCCAAGCAACAAAGGCTAAAGGATGATCTTGCTCGTAGAGAGCTGTGTTGGGCATTGCTCAACAAGTGGGCATTCCATACAACTTGGGCGATCCCCAAGGAGATGTTTCACTCCCTAGACCCCGTAGGAATGTTGCACCTCTTGAGCACGTTGATGAAGCTCAAGAAGGGGAGGAACCCGGACTTGGTGATGATGGTAATGACTTTGATGCTCCCTATCTGAATAGGAGAGCAATGAATTGAGGCCGCAAAGTGAGTAGGGCTAGAGCTCAAGGTCGAGGACCTCAAATGGGGTATGGTGGGAGGAATGTGAAAATGGATTATGATGCTTATGGTGATAACTTTGGGGGCCAACCGGAGCCTTATCGAGGGGGTCGTGACAACAATAATCTCAATAGTGTGATTATTACTATCCCTACATTTAAAGGGTATAGTGATCCGATTAAGTATCTTGAGTGGATGGTGTTGATGAAGAGGATCTTTGACACAAATGATATGACTGATGAGAGGAAAGACACATATGCTATTTCTTCCTTTGAGTCCTTTGCTTCCACTTGGTGGGAGTCGGTCAAGAGGTCAAAAAGAAGGAATGTTATGCCCGTGAACCTTCCTTGGGATAAATTGATGCGTGTGATGGATGAAAAATATGTGACTCCCAAGTATCATCATGATCAACTCAAACGGCTTTATGGGTTGAAGCAAGGCTACAAGACGGTTGAAGAGTACTACAATGAGTTTAAGCAAATTCGTATGGCCTTAGACATGGATGCGGAGGAAGATGATCAAGCCGCCATTCGATTCAAAAATGGTTTGAACCGAGAGATAGCTTCTCAATTGAGGTTTCAAATGTATGCTTTTCTTCATGAACTATTTGAAGCCGCAGTTGATGCCAAGAGGTGGCTCAAAGAAGAGAAGTCCAACCGCTATATGAGTACTACTTCTGCTCCCTTGAGTAGACCAAAGGAATGGAAGACCCCAAACAGAAGTGGTGCAAGTGCAAGCCGAGATGTGAGGAAGACTTATGAGAAGTCAACACCAAATGTGGGAGGTAATTCTAAAACTCAATTGAACACTCTTACTTCTTCTTCTATTCAATTCCACAAGTGTAAGGGATATAGTCATTATGCTAGAGATTGGCCTACTCGAGAGACCATGGTTATTAGGGATAATGGGTTGGTATATGAACAAGAAAGTCAACCCGAAGATGAGGGAGTGGAAGAGAGTGAGTTAGTTGATGGAGAAGAGGAAGCGTAAGGAGATGACCCTAACATGTTTCTTGTTGTTAGAAGGAGTTTGAGTGCCATGCTTGTAGAGGAGAGTGAAAATGTGCAAAGAAAGAATCTATTTCATGCTAGATGTCGTGTGATGGGGCAAGTGTGCTCAATGATCATAGATTCGGGTAGTTGTGCTAATGTGGTGAGTCAATCTTTCGTCTCACAATCGAATTTTCCTACTTTGAAATACCCAAACCCCTACCGTTTGCAATGGTTGAGTGAGTGTGGGGAGTTGAAGGTGGTAAAGCAAGTCTTAATCAAGTTCAAGATTGGGAACTACCAAGATGAGCATATGTTTGATGTGGTGCCTATGCAAGCTTGCCATCTCTTGTTTGGTAGGCCATGGCAATATGATCGAAATGTGGTACATGATGGCCGTGTCAACACCTATACGATCAAACATGAGGGGAAAAAGTATGTGCTCAAGCCCTTGAGGCCCAAGCAAGTAAGTGATGACTATAGGCGTCTGAGGAATTTGAAAGAAGCGGCAAAGGCTAAGTCATCCGTGGAGACTAGACCTTTGGCCGAGATCCTAGTTGTGGCTACACCATCTTCCACCAAAAACATTTGTGCCATGATGCAACCGGGTGAGCTTTTGAGAGGAAATGATGGCACCAAATTGCTCATTTTCCTAGTGCACAAATGTATGGTTTTATCTTCCGAATGTGATTATTCTTCTAACCTTAACCCTTTGCCTAGTGCTATTAAGAATGTTTTGAAGGTTTTTGGGGATATGTTCCCGGATGAGATGCCAAGTGGTCTACCTCCATTGAGGGGAATTGAACATCAAATCGACTTTGTCCCGGGCTCCTAAATTCCAAACAAACTGGCCTATAGGAGCAATACCAAAGATACAACGGAGTTGCAAAGGCAAGTGGATGAATTGCTTAACAAGGGCTTGTTTCGTGAGAGCTTAAGTCTGTGTGCCGTGCCCGTAATACTTGTCCTAAAGAAGGATGTTACATAGAGGATGTGTGTGGATTGTCGAGCGGTCAACAAAATCACGGTAAAGTATCGACATCCCATACCTCGTTTAGATGATATGCTTGATGAGCTAAGTGGTTCTAGCATCTTCTAAAAAATAGACCTTAGGTCCGGTTACCACCAAATCCGTATGAAACCGGGTGATGAGTGAAAGAACGCATTCAAGACCAAGTTTGGTCTATATGAATGGTTGGTGATGCCATTTGGCCTCTCCAACGCACCTAGTAGTTTATGAGGCTAATGAACCATGTGTTGAAACCATTCATCAACAAATTCGTGGTCGTCTATTTTGACTACATTTTGATATATAGCAAGTCAATGGACGACCATGTTGTCCATCTAAGGCAAGTGCTTGAAGTGTTGAGAGCCAAAAAGCTCTTTGTTAATTTTAAGAAATGTGCCTTTGGTGTTAAAAAGGTAGTCTTTCTAGGCTTTGTTGTGAGTGCCCAAGGAGTGGAGGTCGATGAGTCCAAGGTAGAAGCCATTAGGGATTGGCCTACTCCCACTACCGTGTCTCAAGTGAGGAGCTTTCATGGCCTTGCTAGCTTCTATAGGAGATTTGTGAAGGACTTTAGCTCCATTGCCGCACCACTCACCGAGTTGGTGAAGAAAGACAAGCCTTTTGTGTGAGGAGAGCCTCAGGAGAAGGCCTTCCAAGAATTGAAAAGTAGGTTGAGTACTGCCCCTCTATTGCAATTGCTCGACTTTGGAAAGGCATTTGAGGGTGAATGTGATGCCTCGGGGGTGGGAATTGGAGGTGTTCTCATGCAAGATGGGAAACCCATAACCTACTTTAGTGAAAAATTGAAGGGTGCAACTTTGAGTTACTCTACGTATGATAAGGAGTTGTATGCCCTAGTGAGAGCTCTTGCTCATTGGCAACATTATCTTTGGCCTAGGGAATTTGTGACTAAGAGTGATCATGAGTCACACAAACATCTTAGAGGCCAAGAGAAGTTGAACAAGAGGCATGCCAAATGGGTAGAGTTCATTGAGAGTTTCCCTTATGTGATTCAATATAAGAGGGGGACCGAAATTGTTGTGGCCGATGCACTTTCTAGGAAGTTTGCTCTAGCCACCACTCTTGCCTCCAAGCTCATGGGTTTTGAGAGCATTAAGTTGATGTATGCTCACGACCCAAAGCTAAAGAGAATTCATGAAGCTCTTGAGAAAGGAGAAAGAGTTGAGAAGTATCAATGGGTAGATGGCTATATCTTTAAGAATGGTAGAGTTTGTGTACCTGAGTCCTGATGGAGAGAGTTGCTTGTTCGTGAAGCACATTATGGGGGCTTGATGGGTCACTTTGGGAGAAACAAGACCTTGGCTATTCTCATGGAACAATTCCATTGGCCTAAGATGGGGATGCAAGTTCGGAGATTTTGCAATTCTTGCCTTGATTGCAAGTATGCTAAGTCCAAATCGAACTCCCATGGTTTGTATACTCCTCTCCCCGTACCTACTAGCCCGTGGATGGATATTCCTAATGATTTTGTTATGGGATTACCATGGTTTAGGGGGAGACATGATATCATTTATGTTGTCGTGGATAGGTTTTCCAAGACGGCGCACTTCATTCCATGCAAAAAGTGTGATGATGCACAACATGTTGCTTCCTTATTGATTGATCATGTGTTAAAGTTTCATGGTGTGCCTCAAACCATTGTGAGTGCTAGGGACTCTAAGTTCCTTACCCATTTTTGGAGGAGTTTGTGGGGTGCTCTTGGCACCAAGTTATTGTTCTTTACGTCCCACCACCCTCAAACGGATGGGCAAACTGAAGTGGTGAACTGAACTTTGGGTGCTCTTCTTAGAGTCATGACCCAAGGTAAGGTCGGGACTTGGGTTGAAAAGTTGCCTCTTATGGAGTTTGCGTATAACCGTACTTTGCATAGCATGATTGGTATGACTCCATTTGAGTGTGTTTATGGCTTTAATCCTTTGATTCCCCTTGATCTAACCCCTTTGCCCAAGGATGTGATGGTTAGTTTTGAAGGTAAGAGCCGAGCTAAAGCTATGCTTGAGATCCATGCCAAAGCAAGGAAGAACTTGTAGGAAGCCTATTCAAAGGTGGCATCCAAGAAGAACAAGGGAAGGAAGAAGTTGGAACTCAAGAAAGGGGATTGGGTATGGGTGCACTTCCGCAAAGAGAGGTTTCCAAACCTTAGAAAAGAGAAGTTGGCACCCCGAGGAGATGGGTCATTCCAAGTGTTATCCAAGATCAACAACAATGCTTACGTGATTGATTTGCCCGGTGAGTATAATGTCTCAACTACTTTCAACGTTTCTGACTTGCCTCCTTTTGATGTAGGTGATGAAGATGCCGTGGATGATGATGCCTTGATTTCGAGGACGAAATTCTCTCAAGAAAGGAAGGATGATGCGAGGCAAACCACCACGAGACCGTTCACCCGGAGTCAAGCCAAAGAGGTCCATGACGCTCACCTATACTTAGTTTGGAAGGGGCTTGAAGATGGGAGCCTTGGAAGCAATTTGAAGAAGTATCACATGATAATAGGGCCAGGCGCTCCACCCAAAGAGAAGGCGCTCCGCCTGAATGGCTCACTGCCTGAAATGCTAGGCGCTCCGCCCTAGGAGGTCCGCCTGGACTAGGCGCACCGCCCTATCTGCACATTGCATCAACTTTCAGGCGCTCCGCCCAACTGTGTTCCACTCCGGGATTTTGCCTAGCCATTTCCTAAAATAGCCGTGCGTGGCTTATCTATTTTACCCAACTTGTGGGGGTGTTTTAGTCATTACTTAGGCTTGAGGAAACCCTTATAAATACCTCAATAGCCTATTTTATTTCACTTACCTAGCTCTGATTATTGAAGAATAAATTTGAGATTCTTTTGGCTTGAATCAATTGGTAGAACTAACTGAATCTCATTCCAAACCCGACCAAACCCTTTGCAAGAGCCGAGTGTCTCTTGAGGACCGTTCGTATAGCATAGGTGACTCTTGACATCGATTCGAGGGTGTATCGAGACTAGTTCCTCGAAACTACCTTGAAGGATAGTTCAAGCTTCGTCTTGTTCTATCTTATTTTCTCGCTTCTGTACTTTACCCCGTATCAGTCAAGTATTAAAGGATATGATTGTAAATTCATTTCTTTTTAATTTAAAAATAAATCAAAAATTTTAAACGATAACTTACATGTTCAATTTTAGTGCAAAGAAAGTGAAAAGAAAAGAGAGAAAAAGAGAGCACCCTCTTGTGCATCTCTATACTCTCTGGTTGCGAGGGTTTTGGGCACACAAAAAAAAATAAAAATGCAAGGGGTTTTGAAGTCTCGCCACCTCCTGAGGGTTCTGAGGCACTCCTCGTCGTCGCCTCCGCATCTACTCCACTCACTATCACAAGCTAATGAATCTTCTCTCAACTCTTCTTTACGGCGCGGTTACTTTACTTCTGGTGATTTTCCATCTTCACTTTGCTTTATTAACTGATTTTCCGGTATCCTAAAATGATGGGTGTATTCTGAATAAACAGGCTCAATTTATATGCAAAGAGAATGCAGAAATGTATGCCAATGTCAGAAATGCTCTATGATGCTCAAGGCATCATTTTCTACAGAAGCAGCAGCTACTGTTGAAAGTATTGCCACAGGTCATACTTTGTTTTCTCTGTATATGGTTTTGAGTTGTTTTCATTTTTGTTTCTGAATCGTAGTTACGAAAGCAGAGTCTGTGAAGGAATTGTATGACAAGATGCTCAAGTCTATCGTGGATCAAAGATCTGCTCCTCCTAATGCCTGGTTGTGGTCCCTAATTCAAAGTTGCGCCAACCATGAAGATGTTAATCTTTTACACGACATATTGGGGAGACTTCGGATATTTGTTAGTCCTTTTTTATCTTGTTGATTTACGAATAGGAGGCCCTTGTAAATTACTCTTCTAATGGTAAGCAGCGCGTTGTGTATGTTTGATTGCAGAGACTTTCAAATCTCCGTATCCATGAGAACTTCAATTGTGCCCTCTGCCAGGAAATCACTAGGTCATGTGTACGTGTTGGCGCCATTGACTTGGGTATGGCATTTGACGTGTCTTTATAACTCGAATGTTTATTACTTACACAAGAATGACAAATCTATTTCAGTTTTCACCTTAGCTGTTACTTCAATATTTAAGCTTAGTTGCTAGTTCCCATCTTTTGTAGTGCAAACTTGTAAATATGTACTTATAAGCATGATAGGCTTTTAAACTGAAAGCAGAACAATCATGTCATTTTAAAATCCCATCTTTTTCCAGAGTGAAAAATTTCAAGTAGGAATGTAGTTGAAGCATTTCGGTTTTAAGTTCATTTTGTGGTTCTTGGTGCTGAATGTTTACAATAATATTACCTATAAAAAAAGTTCATTTAGTGGTTAAAAGATTTACAAGATAAAGATTGAACAATCTTAGTATTGGAATTCCAGCTAGGATAACATGTAAGATATCCTTTTGGTTTTCTTTATGGATTTGCGGATGTGAAAGTTCAAGCTCTCAAAAAGATAGAATAACTTAATCAGGGTGATAATTAAATAAGAAGAAACATTAGAAATATTATATGTGATTGATTTCTTTCACTGGTACCTGAGTGGACTGATGGATCGTTAAACTGAATTGTCAAGTATCTTTGCTAACTATGAGCTTGTTGAGAATGTTAAAGTTCACCATGTATACAGGTAAGAAAGTGTTGTGGAAGCATAATGTGTATGGATTGACTCCAAATATTGGATCTGCACACCATTTACTGGTAAGTTGGAGTTCTACTTTGAATTCAAGCTATAAAATGTATGCATAATGACTAGGACATGTTAATGTTTGGTGCTGTATGACTGCAGTTGTTTGCTAAGCAGCATAATGATGTTAAGCTCTTGGTAGAAATTATGAAATTGGTGAAGAGGAATGATCTGATCCTGCAACCTGGAACAGCAGATATAGTCCTCAGGTACAAATCCAGCATAAACCGTTTCCAAACTCTTTTTCCTCTTTACTTTTTATTTTTGTTCTCTCGTGCACCTAAATTTGTGGCGCTCCTATTGTTCTTTAACATCATGGTTTTTCTATATTTGTGTAATCTGAGGACCACAGTGTCCCTGAAATTTTCAATGTCCATTTTACTGGCAATAGAAATAAATAAATTGTGCCTTTAGGCTTTAACACTCAGCTGAAAAGTATTCAGGACCTGCAGGGGTTTGTCTACTACTTAGGTAAAGAAGATTGATTTCTATTTGAAGTTGGTGAGTTTTTAAAGCTTGCTTTCTCAATTCTGGTGGTCTTTTTGTTAAACTTATTATGTGCTATGACTTCCATAATTTTATACTTTTAGCTTGAGGTCAAGACCCATTTATAGAATTGCACATTACATTGCATATGATTTCAGTTGGATTGCACCCATTTGTGGAGTGATAAAGACAATAGGACTTGCTACAGTTCAATAAAAACCATGATAACAATTGAGTGAAATTGTGCTTCTGGAGGTCAAGTTGGATAATCCATCCTTAGTTTTTGGATACAGCCCTAAGTCTGTCCTAGAAGTCTGTGTCAATTGCCGATAGGATGATAGAATTACAAAAATCTGCTGCCCAACATGATATATCAATCAATGTGGTCTTACACCAGGGCGATGTGGTAGGTGGCTTGTGGAATAACGTGGCATGTCTTATTTTAAGAGCTAAAGTAAAATATAGCTCTGGGAACAAAATTGCCTTATGTACCTATCCCCCCAAAAAAAGCTGCATTTTGTATTGGGAGACAAGTGCTGGGCTTAAGTGATTTTATTTTGGTCTTCAGTGATGAAAGATGAATCCTATGAACATAAAGACACGTAGATAGTTGCTTTGCTCTGCTTTGTTTTGATCATAAAAGTAGCAAAATGTATGTTGGGCAATTATATATTAATTTCATATTAAGGATGTCATGGTATAATTTAATTGTTGGTGAAGTGTTCTAGATATTTTTGTCATTTTTATGAATTTTATCATCCTATAGTCATGTAGATAGATAACTTTTTTGGAAAAAGGCATGAAGGCGAAGTGTCAGTTAGCCATGTAGTTTTGACATATGTATGCTAATGCAAGTAACAACAATTATCTTTACTATTGCTAGGTCATGGCTGAACTTCAATCTGCTGTTTAAGTGTTCCTTGTACACTTCATTCTTCTTAGAAAGATCTTTTACTTATTGGATTTATTTTTTGCAGCATTTGCTCCCAAACTGATAACTGGGACTTAATGTGTAAGTATGGTAAAAGGTTTGTCAAGGCAGGAGTGAAGCTACGCAAAACTTCCTTGGACGCTTGGATGGAATTTGCCTCAAAAATAGGTACTTGCTCTTCCTTGTCTCCTACTGAAAACTTTGCAAAAGATAACTTTATATCGCAATCTTCTTTTTTTGTTGCACGGGTGCGGTAGTGGTTTGTGTTAAGTTTTAAAATTGCACGAAGTAATACAGAGAATTCCTCAGTGGCTTCAGTTGTTATGAGAGATTAGTTTCCTGATGAACACTAAAGCTTCCTGCTCTGGCTTTGACACTGCTTGTTGTCTGTATCTTTGTTTCTCTGAAGGAGATGTGGATGCTTTATGGAAAATTGAGAAGGTAAGATCAGAATCCATGAAGGAACATACTCTTGCAAGTGGACTTTCATGTGCTAAGGTGATTCATCTTGTTAGTTCTGATTTATTTTACATTTTGACTACCTGCGTCCTTCTCGTGTTTCAGCAAAAAACTGAATGACCTCGAAGATGATTAAAATTCATACCATGTAGCCAACTAGAGAAGTGTTTATAAAGATAAGTTAGGTCTTGATGACTTGGTGACATCTGTTGGTACTTTCTTTCGTTTAACCCACTGTCACTTACCTGCTGAAAGACCATGTCTCTAGATCGCTTTAGTGGCACCTTCAAGATTTTTTAAAAGCGAAAACCGTAAAAATGCGACAAGGTCCATTGGGCTTGAAGCGGGAAACGAGAAGTGAAGCGCACAAATTACGGAAAATTAGAAAAGTACAAACTTATATGAAGTTAGTGCTATCTATGAAATTTTTATGAAGGTTGTCAATAAGATTTCATCAAATTTTTGATGAAAATAGCTAACTTCAACATCCAATATTAATCCAACTCAAGCAAAATTTAAGGAATTGACCTCGTTGAGATCACTTTGCATGTCATTGTTTGAACTGCGAACTTCTCGAAGCGCATGGCTCTGTCATGAAGCCATGATTCCTCGCTTTGCATTGCTTCTTTGCTTTTAAGTGAGACAATGTCTTTTAATAACACTGAAATCTTTTCTTTCGCATCTGCTTATATTCAATTGAAGTAGGCAGGTATAGTATGTAACAAGCTTCCTAACTTAAGGGCAGGCTATCAAGTTCGATATGTAGTTGATCTGTAATGCCAGGCAAGCAGGGGCGGCCCAACCAAGTCGGTTGCCTAAAGCAAATGAGGCTTTAAATAGGATTGATGAAATTCTTATGTACTTCTATTTATTACAGTTCATTTTTCTAGCTTTTTGAGGTGCAAATGAAATCGTGACTGACCGTATTTACTTAGAATTCTTTTTTTATTTTTTAATTTAAACTTCATTCTTATAGCTTACTCAGACAAATCGTGTTAAAATTGTGACATAAAATTGTCTTAATCAGAGAAAATATGAATTTATGTGGACAAAAAATCAAAATCAAAACGAAGTTAAATGTACTAAATAGGGAGAGATATAAAACTTATCCTAATTTGCTCATCCTTTTGGGCAACCTAAATGTAATTCCAAGAGTAGTACATACATAAATTGTGAAATAATAATGTATAAACTATATATTATATGTTTAATGGTATCAAAATTTGGGGCCTTTATTATTATGGGGGCCTAAAGCAATGGCCTTAGTGGCCTTATGTTTAGGCCGCCCCTGCAGGCAAGTATTTCCCCACCAAACCTAGTATTTTTTTACGGCCTTAGAGCAGGTTGGACAATGATAAAAATGCTGCATCAATGTTATGAAAGATGGCAGGGAAACTTATTGATATTGCTTATAGAATCGACTAGTTGGTTGTATTCTATTTGTTGATGACATTATGAAGTTCTTGTCTTCTGATCTTTCTAATTTGCTTACAAGTTACACTGCAACACGATGAACCTGCACCTACTATTTAACATCTTTTGCTCTCAGCAAATGTATATCTAAGCACTGGAGAATGACAGAGTGGTCTCACAATTGTTTCCTTGTTTCTTGACATTAATAAATTTTGATTTCTTTTGCAGGGTTTCCTAATTGATCACAAACCTGAAGATGCTGCTGCCATCATTCAATTACTCAATCAGGTTGCTACCAGTTTTTGCATGTTCCAAGTTTTTGGGGAATCAGCCTTCATTTTGTTGTTTCAAGGAATCAAATTAGAATTGCACAACGAAGAGGGTGTCATCCGTTATCAAAATTTTTTTTAAAAAAACAAAAACAAAGAAAAGAGCGCTATCAAATATGCATTGCATTGCTTGCACAATGATAAGGATTAGATTGGAATCAGAGCTTTGTAAATAAGGTCTGCTCTTAAACAAGAACGGCCTAGTGCTTAAGTGCTCAAAACATTGCCCAGCGGATTGATCAATGGATAATATGCATTACTGAGCATCCAAGGGTGTAGCCTAGCGGTCAATGAAGTGGGTTAAGAATCATGAGGTTTCAGGTTCATATCTCCGGCGGAGACAAAAATATTAGGGTATTTCTTCAAATATGTTCAAGCTTTAGTGGACAGGGTTACCCAGGTGTTGGTGGGAGTTAGCAGGTACTCCGTGGTATTAGTCAAGGTGCACGCAACCTGGCCTGGACACCACGGTTATAAAAATAAACATTACTGACTCGAGCAATTTGATAAATTAATGCAGTTTCATTCTACTCTGCCATAGTCATGTATATCCCTTTTTTTGTATTCTTTTTGCATAGTTTATCATCTATCTCCATTGAATAGGCTTTTCAATTTTGGTGACCATCACAATTATTGACAGCATCAAATGTTGATTTGTTTTCTTTTCTTTTTTCGGCAAGCGTTTGGCCATACAATTTTTTGCTTTTCCTTTTGGGAATTTCAAATACATGTTTGTCCATTACAACTTGTAAGTTTTGGAGATTTTCTGAAAATGGGTTTTTCAAAAGCCAAAAAGTGGTTTTGATCACTCTTTCAAGTTTTCCAGAAAAAAAGTTTTTCGCCACTCACGAAACTTCAACCCTTTTTCAAGTAAAATGCATGTGCAAACACAACTTTAACTTCCAAATACAATTTTTCATCTCAACTTCAAAAACTCTTTTCCAAAAAAAAAAAAAAAAAAAATTGGTATCTATTGCCAAAACGCCTACTTAGTTTTCCAACTCAAGTTTTGATTTCTTGAATGTTCGTAAATTGGCCATGTCAATCATGTAGCATGCTCCTGATCTCAGAAAGGTGAGCCAATATATCAGTTCTCTACGATCTGATATTGGTTGCTTCAAAGTTCATCCAATCTTCCTTCAGTGTTCTGATCTTCCAAACACTGGGGTATTCTGATCTGTTGTTAAAGACTCCTGTCTTTCCAATGCTTGGTTCAAGGTAGGGAAAGGAAAGAGAAGAAAGAGGGTTTTGGATGCTTTAGTTCTCCTTGTTGAAGGTGTTTTGGACCCTGATTTTCATACATTCGATCCAATTACACTTTGCTGGATAAACAAATGTCTGATGAAGAAGTTTGACATGCATTTTCATATTTGTCTATCCTCTTTTGCTTCTTACTGAACAAGATAAATGAACTCACTCCACTGCTTCCTTTTGTCCTTCCGTTTAACTTTTATGTAGGAGTAATCAATGAATGACATAGATTATTATTGAATTTTACCTATTATTCTCATGTTCTCATACTCATCATGCTGCAATATTTGGCCCTCAGTGTATTTCTTGTATATATATGCTTTGAGCCATACGCTTAGAGTGCTGGATGTTCATTGCAGAAACTACCTGATTCAAGAAGGCAAATTTTCATGGTTGAACTTCAAAAGCTAGTTGCAGACTGGCCTTTGGAGATAATAAAGCGTCAAAAGGATGAGAAAAGGAAGGTAATCTGTTTATGCCATTTATTCCGGACACATATTGGGCAACTCTATAATTCTGGTGCTTATGCAATTTCTACTTTGATGGTCACCCTTCCAGGAGTTGGCTGCAAAACTAAAACATGACATTCCTACTATGCTCAGTGCCTTGTCAAATATGGGCTTGAACTTGAATGTAAGTGTGGAAGATCTGACAAGAGGAGGAGGTATCTTATCTTGAAAGCTGGGTGAATAGACATCAAATATCACGTTATCCTCGCTGCGTAATTTGCATGAGGGTGAAGCAGCCACCTCGGTTTACTGCCTTCAGGAATATCTCCACATCTTTCAGTCTTCACGACTGTGGCAAACTCTAGTGGATTTTCAGGCTAGCCACTGAATACCCACCGCTACTAGTTAGCTTGAGTGCAGATTCTTATGAATCTGACATTGAATTACCATTCTCATTAATTGTGGGCTGTAGTTTCTGCTGAATCATATGGATTGGTGGTTCAGCCAGTTCAGAGTCGTTTTTGTCAGTTTAGGTGTGTTACTTTGATATAGATGGATCTGACACTTCAGAAAGTGATGGTTATCCTGAAGCAGTCCATTCTTTTGTTTGAAATCCTAGATATCTCGATACAATTCATGATCTATTTTGCTAAAAAGACATGTTGGTTTGTTGAAATTGTGTCAGCAAACTAATCATACAAGAGTATCAACATGTTTAGCAAGGATGCAGCCTATTTGAAAACTTTTTGTTGTGCTTTTTAGGGTAACTTCAAGTTAGTGCCTTGAACTATGGAGTAGAAATAAAAAAGTATGTACTCTCCTGATCTTCATAGGGATAAGATAGCAGTTTCATGGTTATCTCAAGTTTACCATGGTTCAATTTGACTCGATTTCTGAAGATGTATTTGCCAAAGTAGATCCCATCTCCACTTATTAAGCAGCTCACTTATTGCTTACTCTAGTCTCTCTTATCTCCGTTTATGATAAAGTGAAGCAGACATGTTCTCTCCACTAATGCAGTCACGGATGAAATGTGTGATCATCTGGAGGTAATTTGAAATGATGACATTGGTCAAATAGCTGTGATAGGACTGAGAATTAATACAATTATTTGTTGCAATTGGAAATAGGGAACTGTGGATGAAGTTTCTTAGGGTGTGGATGAAGTTTTCTTAGGGGATGACAACACGGTAGTCAGATCTTATTAGGAAAGGCATCCCAATTTTGAGATGATGAGTGAGGTGGTTGTGCTAATGAAGTTGTGGTCTAGTGGTCGACAAGTAATATCCATGAGGTATTGTTCGACTTCTATCAAAGTCTATTGTACGTAGGTACTCTTATCCTATGTATTTGATCGGAATACAATGTTCAATGCAATTCATGGTAAGACCATATTTCATTAATATGTAATTGTTTTCATTAATAATCTCAAAATTTCCTTTACTTCATTCATATTTAACCACCATATTTATTACACCTTATTGTGCCAAATTTTAGATTTAGTACTCTGAAGAGTACGTATTTCTTTAAGTTGCAAGCGTAGTGCCTCGGAACCTATTTGGTGAAGATATCGGTAACCAAATTAACTGTCCTTCCGATTAAAATTTGTCCTCGAATGAAAACATTAGTCGTGATATTTTTTAGATTGAATAATATTTGCCATACTTGTATGCCATATATCATTTGATATCACGACCACTCTAGTGCCATATGAACACTTCTAACACGTCAATATATTCATCCGCACAACACAGGCATGATATTAGTACTAAGAACATGGGAGAAAGAAAGAATCGACCTTGAGTGTTTGAGATAGAATATGAATGAAATTCTAGTGCCAAGCCAACTATACTTTTGTCTTAGGACAGTGATATTGATCTTTGTGATTTAGATTTCTACAATATCCTGCATAAATAAATATTCCAAGACATTTTAGGACGGTTTCTTGAGTCAAGCATATTAAGATCTTTGATATTTTTATAGAACTCCATAAACTCAATCACACAATGAGCTAAGAGAATAGGGAGAAGAACCTCTGCTATATTGCAAGACGAAATGATGTACAGAATTCTTTACAAGCTACCACTATTTATAGAAGAAGCAGAGAATAAAAAATATCTGATATACTAACTAACTCAACCGGCTTGCCACTGGCTGTTGCTCACTCAACACAACAACTAACTAACCAATAACTATCAGCTAATCTACCAGCTAGCTAATCAGCTGAGTGTTAAACACCTGTGAGAGCCTTTGTAAGAATGTCTGTCAACTGATCATTAGTAGGAATATAATGAAAATCAAATTCTATATGGTTAGTTCTTTCATGGAACACAGGATTCCTGGTTTTGTGCAGAGTAGATCAACTATCACAGAATACTGGCAAAGGCAGGGAAAGAGTACTGTGAATTTTCTGAGTATGGCAATTTAAACCCAAATTTCATTAACCCACCCATTTTACCCATATTAAAACCACATTGAACCCGCTCATTTTAAAATGGGTTGAAAATGGTTCAGTTCATATTAAATCCTCCATTAACTGGGCAGGATATGGGTTGCAAACGAATAAAATATGGGTTGTGAAGGAGGCATCATATTGCTGAATTCATTTATCCTGTATAAGATTTGGTAGCTGGGTTTTAAAAGTATACCGGCTAACTGCAGCTTTTTATTTAACTGTAGCCGGTTGAATTTTTAATTTTAATATTTTTGTTCCATGTGTAAAGCTTAGTCGGTTCACTATTTGCCCTTTTAATTGCCAACCTTTTTATTTGACTTTTTTCTTACAAAACAACCACTGTGTATCACTAAAATATGTTAGTCTGAAGTACAAAATAGTATTGTATTATACATGAAGTAATATAGAACAAAATTTGAATTGTTAGTATGTACATCAATACCTAAACTGATAAGAACAAAGATACTCGAGGAAATTAAAGAACAAAGATATTTTTAAAATGTAAATAAAATAATGGTTGTTACATCCTAAGAATTCCTAGTAATTCATCAAGATGAGGATGCAGAGTATATAAAATTATAGTACCCATTTTCACAAAACTCAATCATCCATATTTACCAACAAATACAGTATCTGTTTATGTAAGATAATAGCATTAATAAAGTCCCCAATGAGTGGGTTACCCAAATCATGTTTTACCCATATTTCATCCAACCCATTTTTTACCCAACCCATATTTATCCAAACTACTTTTTACCCGTATTAATATGGGTGGGTTACAACCCAACCCAACCCATTTTTCTCAGTCCATTTTTTATCCATCCAAATCTGATCCAACCCACCCACTTGCCACGACTAGCTGAGCCAAACTAATTCACCTACAACTTTCCTCATTGACCTATATCCTACTTCAAGTAAAGAGATGGATATAATGTATTGTTTCTTTTAACTTCCAGCTGATGGGATTGTTTCTAGCAATACTAAGTACAGCGGGGCTGACTTTCTAGAGTCTGGGCACGATGCCCAACCAGAATCACAAAAGGCTCTGACTGTACAATCAATATTCTTTGATAAGAAAATTCCGAAGGTTGGACATGTTTCAAGTATATCAGAAGATGGAAAGCTGCATTCAGATGAGGCTCTCTTAGATCTTACATGTACTGACTCAAGTATTATATTCTGTGTGGGAGAAAATACTCCACCTACTATTACGGGGATACGAGTCCAGTTGGCGAGACAAGACTTATCTCATAAGTCACCGGGCACAAAGGATATATGTATGTTCTACAAGTTACGACCGTTGAGGCGGTACTGGCGTAGGACAAAGGGCATACATCCTGCTGCCTTAGGGTTACAGTCTCTTAGTTAGGATTTCATATACACCACCACCTTGAGTTATATGCCCATAGCCTTATTAGCCTTTGTGTTATACCTTAACTAGGACAGGGTATCCACTACTATAAATACCCATCCTTACATTGTATTGTACATCAGCGCGATTCACCACAGAATCCGGCTACTCTAAAGGAATAAGACTACGTTACTTTTATTGCTCATTATTTCTCTCTTTTATTTATTTACTTTTCTATTGTATTTACTGTATTGCTTGTGACCTCATTCTTAATTAATTGTTTAACCTAGGCGACCGATTTTAGGCACAACAAGTTTGGCATCCACCGAGGTTGGAAGCATCAGGACCAGAGGCATCATGGCTTGCGAGGCTCACCAAGAGGTAGCCAAGAAGCCACGCATCAACATAATTGAGTTTGATGACAAGGATTCGCAATGAGTTTATCACCCTCACTATGATGCTTTCGTAATCACCTAGCAGGTACACGATGCTCGAGTCAAGCGTGTTTTGGTATCTCCTGGCAGTGCGGTCAACATTATTCATTGGCAGGTTCTTTGCTAGATGGAGGTGCAAGATCATGTAATTTCCAGTCCATACACCATAACTAGCTTTAAAAGCTCTAGTGAGAAGTCTATAGGAGAGATATTCCTTCAGGTACACCTTCCAGGAGCAACCCGGGTAGCGTCCTTCCAACTAATGACATGCGACATCTCGTATAATATTATTCTTGGGAGGCCTTGGATTCACGAAGTACGCGTAGTGCCGTCTACACTTCACAAAATCCTTAAATACCCGACTCCTTAGGGGGCGAAAGAAATTCAGAGGGAACAAAAGCTGTACCGGAGTTTATGTAACTGCTATAATAGTCATCGCCAAAAGGGAGACGAAAAATTAGAAGAAGAAGCTAGATAAATTGCTTGGTCCCAATCTGGTCACCACTGTACATTTCGGATTCGGGGTCCATGAAGCGGCCGGGTCTCAAGAGCCGGCCATCGCGCCTTCTGGCTTGAAAGAGGAAGACAAGCCTGCCAAAGCTACAGTTGATGACCTTGACCCGTTGATCTTCGACGAGAAGGCTCCAGATAAGAAATTCTATATGGGGGCCAATTCTCGGCCGAAGCCAAGCAGGAATATGCTAACTTTCTGCATGCTCGGTCAGGCACCTTCGCCAGGACACATGCCGACATGCAAGGAATATTGACTAGCGTCATCAGGCATAATATGAATGTCGACCCCAGCTTCAAGCCAATCAAGCAGAAGAAGCGACTAATCTGTCGTAAAAAGGAGCTAGCGGTCCATGAGGAGGTCAAAAAGCCACTAAAACAATGGTTCCATTCGAGAGGTGCAATATCCCGATTGGTTATCTAATGTAGTAGAGTCCCAAAGAAGAATAGGAAGTGGAGGATGTGCATCGACTTCATGGATCTAAACAAAATATGCCCGAAGGATTCCTTCCTACTGCCCAATATCGACCAACTCATCGATTCAATGGCAGGCCATAAAGCTTTAAGTTTCTGGGATGCTTATTTAGTATAAAATCAGATCCTCATGAACTCGGATGATCAAGAAAAGACTTCTTTCATCATGGACAGGGGGACTTATTATTACAGGGTAATGCCTTTTGGGTTGAAAAATACAGGAGCAACTTATTAGAGATTAGTAAACCTGATGTTCAAGGAGCAGATTGGTAAGATCATGAAGGTTTACATAGACAAAATGATGGTCAAATCAGAATTTGCCAAGGATCACATCGGCCATCTGGAGATAACGTTCGATATACCGGACAAATTTAGAATGAAGCTCAACCTAGAGAAGTGTGCCTTCGACGTATCCTCCGGGATGTTCCTTAGGTTCATTGTTTCCAACAGGGGAGTAAAATCGAACCCCATAAAGATTGAAACAATCGAGGCTATACAAGAATTCCTGAAAAATGAGGTCGAAGTTAAGAGGCTAAACAGCTGAATTGCAGCGCTCAACCGGTTTATCTCACGGCTGTCAGAGAAGTGTCACCAGTTTTTCAATGTGTTGAAGAAGAATAAAAGCTTCGAATGGACAGAGCAGTGTAGTTACGCGCTTCGAGAACTAAAGCAATATCTGGAAAATCCCCCGTTGCGAACAAAGCCACGCGAAGGAGAACCGTTATTGTTGTACCTAGCAGTATCTGAAATTACCGTCAGCGCTGTCTTGGTACGAGAGGAGAAAGGGATGCAGTCACCAGTGTATTACGTTAGCAAGTCTCTTGTGGATGCAGAAACTAGGTACCAACACCTAGAGAAGCTCGCACTTGCCTTTCACATAGTAGCGAGGAAGCTCCGGCCATATTTTCAATGTCACACCATTATTGTAGTTTCCTCTTTTCCCTTGCGGACCGTTTTGCACAAACCTAAATTATCGGGTAGGTTGGCGAAGTGGGCCGTCGAGCTCGGAAAATATGACATCATTTATCAGCCACGTACGACCATCAAGTCATAGGTGCTTGTGGACTTTGTCGCCGACTTTAGTATCGATTTGATGCTCGGAGCTGAGATAGAACAAAAAAGGATAGAGGGAGTTACCCCGGGAGAATGAGTGATCCACACCGACGGGGCCTCGAACGTAAAAGGGGTGGGGCTTGGTTTAGTGATCAAATCTCCAATGAAGAATGTATTCAGAAAAGCTGCCAGCTACTCCCATATGACGAACAGTAAGGCTGAATATTAAGCAGTAATTAAAGCTCTAGAATTAGCTTACATATTGGGGGCCAGGGAGATTAGTGTCAACTGCGGTTCTCAGCTTATGGTTAATCAGGTAACCGGGGCTTACACTGCCAAGGATGCTCCCATGCAGGAATACTTGGCCAGAGTAGAGAAGTGCTTGAAGAATTTTCAAAAATGGACAATCATTCAGATACCGAGAGAAGAGAACGCGGAGGCTGATGTCCTAGCCAGTCTAGCGGCCACTGCACACATGAATTCAGACAACCCGGTTTCCACCATTGAGTTAGCGTACGCGGATGTCAAACGCCACGAGGTCAACACAGTGGGGTCATTGTGCGATGGGCGACATCCGATCACTGAGTACCTAGACAAGGGAGTGCTTCCAGCAGACTGGAAGGAGAGCCCAAGTGGCCCGCTATTGATTAATCAACAGTGAGTTGTATCGACGGATGTTTAGCGGACCTCTAGCTAAATGTTTGGGACCCTCTTAGGTAGATTATGCACTCAGGGAAATCCATGAAGGTCAATGTGGAAATCACTCTAGAAGGTGATCTCTAGCTCGGAAGTTGATCAGAGCGGGCTATTTCTGGCCCTGAAGGGAAGACGACGCAAGCAAGTTTGCCCGGGCGTGCGATAGTTTCCAGAGAGTCTTCCATGTACTTCATCAGCGGAAAATTTATTACACTAAGTAATAGCTCCTTGGCCTTAATGAAATGGGGGATGGACATTGTAGGACCCATTCCTAAAGCACCAAGCGGTGTCAAATTTCTACTCATCATGATGGATTATTTCACCAAATGGGTTGAAGCAACAACCTATGCTCGGGTTTGGGAGCAGGAGGTGATAGAGTTTATATGGAAAAACATTATGTGTCGTTTTGGCATTCTAGCAGAAATCACTTGCGATAGCGGGCTTCAGCTCATTGGTGACAAAGTCACTGCTTTTCTGAAGGAATGTGAGATAAAGAGAATAACCTCTACGCCTTATCATCCTTCGGCCAATAGTCAAGCAGAATCTACAAACAAGATAATAGTGGAGAATTTGAAAAAATGACTCAAGAAAGCCAAAGGAAAGTGGCCAGAAGAACTGCAAGGAGTCCTGTGGGCCTACCATACTATATCCAAAGCCAGCACTGGAGAAACTCTGTATTCACTGACACACGGAACGGAAGCAATGATTCCCTTAGAGATCGATGAATCTAGTTTGATGCGGTCATTTGTAGTAGAAGAATCCAACAACAAAGCTTTGAAAGCATCCGTTGATACTTTGGAAGAGCGATGAGAAATAGCGGCCGTACGCCTCCCAGCGCATAAGCAGCGAGTGGAGCAATATTACAATGCGAGGGCTAATCCACGGTCCTTCAACATAGGGGATCTTGTCCTTCGAAAAGTTACACAGAGCACCAAGCAGGCTGGTGCAAGTAAACTCTCCCCAATTGGGAAGGACCATACAAAGTTTGAGGCATAGCCAGAAAAGGTGCGTATGTTCTTGAAGACGTGGAAGGAACAACCGTTCCAAATAACTGGAACATCACATGGCTAAAAAAGTACTACTCTTAAAAAGGCTTAGTTAAAACCCATATACTCGAGAAAGGTATTCTCTCCTTTCCCATTTTCTTCTATTGTCATTGCTTACAACGGGTATACAACCCTGTTCTTTGTGTTTGCAAGGCTCTGCGCCATATTCATCAATAAAACTACTATTTTTACTTAGTTAGTTTTACTTATTTATTTGGGGAAATAGCCTATCTGACACTCTAACTTGCACGAGTTTGTCATCCCGACCATGTAACTTATGAAGTTCCCATTTTAACACTTATAGTTGACCAAAACGAATATTTTTGACACCTCCATAAGTGCGTGACTCTTAGATGCGCTTAAAAGGATGACACATCACATGTTGAGTGTATTACTATATGACACATGTAACTTGTGGGTCCCACACTTAAAAATTAATCTATATATTTTTTAATTTTTTTCTTTTCTTCCTTAAGTCCATTCATCAACTAAACAACCACCAAAAGCTTTAGCCGAATCTCCACCATCAATCACCTCCAAAAGCTTCAGCCATATCTCTGTCACGATTCACCCCCACCAAGTAATTCCAGTCATCTCACTAACAACAACTAAAAATCAAGCTTTATCTCCACCATCACCACAGCTCCAGCACAGGTTTAATCTATCTCCACCAAAGTTCCATCACCAATTTCATCCATCACCAAAGAAAGTCTATTCGTATATCACCAATCGATTACCATTTGAGATCGGATTAAAGTCCAAATCATAATTATTTTGCCGGATTTGGAAGAAAAGTTGGAACCCATTTCACCAACCTTTTCAAATTAAAAATCCATTTTCCAGAAAAAAATATTTTTGTAATTTGAAAAAGAAAAGGAAAGAGAAGACGAGGAAGAAAATGGGATGTGGACAGAACAACGGAAAAGAAAAAATGGGGAAAATAATTTCTTTGAGACGTTCTTGGCTAAATTGTGATGAGAATCAAAGTTAGTGGGTGAGAAGACATAGGGAGAGAGGGAATTAAGTAGGAAGAGAAAATAATTGCAATTGGGGAAAAAGGGGATAGCGGGAATGACCAAAAGAAAGAACATTTTCTTTATCCTTTATCTTTTTGGTTTAATGTTTATATAGGTATTTTCTCTATTTTTTAATTTTTTTTAAATACTTCAAATGTAATTCAGCACAATCACGCGCCCCTTAACGGTGATATTCACGCATTTTGTCCACATCAGCCATAGAGACTTGGTCAATGGTCAAAGGTATTTATAAATACTCATTTTATCAACTATAAGTGTTAAAATGGGAACTTCGCAAGTTAGATAGTCGGGATGACAAACTCGTGCAAGTTTAAGTGTTGAATAGACTATTCTGCCTATTTATTTAGATCCATCTACGATCCAAATATTCGTAGCCCCGGCCAGACCTAAGTTGAGGTAATACACTCAGTTTTCGCTACAAAAAGTAGGGTAAACTACTCGCTTAGAATTTTTTTTCAGCACTCGCTTAGAGTTAGACCACGTCTAACTCAGCCACCAGGCATTACTTGTACATTAAACTCGTTAATTCAACAACTGCACCTATATGCCGACGGGGACACCCATTTGCATAGTGCCAGAAAGTCATAAAATACTCGAGTAACTAAGCAGAGACGTTCGAAGTCGGACACAAAAGTACCCGTTATCACACGGGCTAAAGTCGTCCCATTGTGGGCGCAAACAGCCATCTCCTACAGATGCAACCTAAGCCGCCAATCATTGGTGCACAACAGACGTAATTGCCCGAGCAGGCTCACTGATAAACGTTCTAAATATCAGAACATTCAGGACGACCAGAAGCCATCTAATCTTTATGTGAAAAATATACTGCTTGACTACACATTACACCACATATGATTACACAAGTACGTATAAAAAAATTGATCAACGACCATTTCATTAATAACAAACAGCCCATAGGTTCATAATATACAATTAGTTCTTCCTGAATATAACATTTGTTCATAATAATTGTAGAAAAAAAGGAAAGGGAGGACTAAATTCGCAGGTTCCTTCGAACTTGTACGACCGGAGACTCTTCGTCATGATTGTAGCTCTTGCATCGAATTCTCTTCCGATAACAAGAAGGTGAAATTCCCAAGTTGATACGCAAGCAACAACA
The DNA here is from genome assembly GCA_029990175.1 of Petunia secreta. Lineage (NCBI taxonomy): Eukaryota > Viridiplantae > Streptophyta > Magnoliopsida > Solanales > Solanaceae > Petunia > Petunia secreta. The sequence goes on from JARKIP010000003.1 coordinate 28,090,660, forward strand.
TCTTTGTGATGCTGCGCCACGTAAATTGGGAAAATCAGCCCAACTGAGGAATCCCTCAGTAGAAAGGCGGAGGCAGCAGAACGGACACCGAAAACTTCACTCGGATTCACTTGGAGAGACTCCAATAAGGAACCCCCGTGAATCTCATAAATGCCTTATAATCTCTCTTCCCCGAATAATTGGAAGCTTATGCAAACCCCAAAGCCGAGGAACAGTGCAGAGCTATACAGTCACTCTGATGCTGTTGGTATGGAGAATGCTCTCGGGCGTTAACCGCTCGAAGAAGGAGAGGATATCCCAGGGACACACTCCTAGTTCAAATGAAGTTGCTTCCAGGGTATGTTCCCACGCAACTAGAAGATGAACAACTAGAAAAAGCGCGAATGGGTTGGCATTCCTCTGCTACCGCGCACCACATGACAAGAAGAATATTATAGCAATCACCACGCATAAAGATGGACATATCGAAATCAATGTGTCTACCATAATGAGGACATTCCGAAGAACATCATCATTAGAATCCCGTTCAAATTTCACTGCTCGGGGGACTTCGTTCATTCCTTTGTGGATAAAGAAAGCAATACAAGAAAAATGGCTTTTAGCGAAAGGAAATCCGGTCCTTAAAAGGCTAAATACGGTCGTTATTGATAACTAACGACCAGAGGAAATCCGGTTGCCACCGGTCGTTATAGCCTCTCACGTTAAAAGTTCACGACCGAATTTCAATCCCGACGTTAAAAGTCCTTTGACGACAACGATAATTCCAGTCGTTATACTTATTTCAGCGACAAGACTCCCCTTCGCTGTCAGTCATTTCTAGGTCGTTAAAGAACTAAATTGCAAAGATTCTACTTTTAGCAGCCAATATTCCTTTCGTTATTTAATTGTTACCTTTAATGGCTAAATTTCCATTCAGTGATGTTAAATTTAGTATGTTTCCTTGTAGATGCCAGATTGTAATCACAATTTAATATGCTTTCACTTATATAAACAAATCAAAATACATACAATATAGTCAATACTCATAAAAACCATCATCTCTAGTTATAATGGACTAAATCATCACATCATCAAAAGTATACCTATCCAAATCGTGTGATCAACTCCTGAAACAAGAGAATACAATTTTAACACGTACTGAAGTCAACATATTCAGACTACCCCTAGCAAAACAAAGTATTTCCTTGCTCTTTAACTTGTTCTTTAACTTTTTCAGCTGCTTCAACTCGCTTTACACTATCTTCAAGAAAGATTGTTCATGATTTTAAATTCTTGATCTGTTAAAAGGACAAGTGCATGTTAGTTTAGTAAGAAACTACTACTAGTTCATTTTAGTTCATAATTGAAGCACCAACACCTCTTTGTCAGGTGAATTATAAGTATAGCATCAATACTACTTCATTTCGTTAAAACATAAACTACGAAGGTCCTCTTGGAAAAAAAACCTTCCCAAATAACATGCAGATTTTCTGTATTGGTAGTTTGCAGCTCCATAGCATCCTTAATATATGAAATGAAGGTTTACAGCAAAACAGGCTATTACTGTCGTGTATTCTGGAGTAACAAGTAACCTATTCAACTGCAGAAAATATTTTCCTTTAAGTAACTGCTCAACATTTAGTCAGAAAATCATGATTCTAAATCACAACAGAAAAATTGCAGAAAAGATATTGAATACCAGCTTGTCCAAACAATAGAACTTACCACACATAAACTGAACGTATTCGAACTTCAAAGCAATGCTTTCAGCAAAATGAAAATTGAATAAAGTGCAGAAATTTTTGATGTCTCACCAATACACGTTGTTAATTAAACCAAAGAAGAAATACTTCGAAATTTAACATATGTATGATGCAAAAGAATCTTTGATCTGAATTAAGAAAAGAAGAATGTGAACTAAACCTACTGCATTTTTATTCCAATTGATACAAAGATGTCACTAACCTTAAATTTAATATTACTGTCCAATGCACCATCTGGCCAGATCCTCCAAATATACTGGGAAAAGTAATTCTAAGTAACCTTCAACAAGTATTAGAATAATGATAACTTCGCCATAATTTAACAAGTGTAGTGATAAATTGCCCATGGTACGGAAATAAACAAACTACAAAACGAGATAACATGCTCAAAAGATCTAGATGTACTAAATAATAAAAATTATCAGCCCTCCTCCAACTCACTACCAATTTTCTCTGGTTGAAGTTGATTTGAAAATTACATCCTTTAGCTGCTACACAAATTGAAATTCTTTTTTGCACTTGTACGCTCGTTTCACTCTACACACTATGTAACAAAGCATGAATAACATATAAGTCTCAAGGTGTACACGTAATGTCATCAATCTAGAGCATGTTGTCATCTATCTCCTGTATCCATATAGTATTATCAACCCAGCGCACACCCCTCCCCAAATAAACTGAATATAAGACAAGGATACTAGCTTGTTGAGTTGTGAGAGACTTGCATGAACTATTCTTTTGTGCCACAACTGAGAATCACTTTATTGCACGTTCAAGCATGTTAAGTTGTTTTCAGGCGGTGATTTCAGTGATGCTTTGTACACATTGTTCACCCTTTTCCTTCCATAACAATTTCTCCACTCTGTAGATTCTTCACAATGTACCCTATAAATGAGAAACTCACTTCATTTCCTCTATCACACAGTTGAGAGATACTCAGCAGGTTGTGTCTGAAACCATCGACACAGTATATGTTTTCAATTGCATGATCCAGAGTTCTCCCAACTTTTCCTATTCATACGATTTGACCACTTTTCCTCCTCCGAAGGCTACACTGCCTACTTGAAATGCTGCGAGTGAGAGAAATTTTCTTCTCTCTCTAGTCATGTGCCTTGAACAACTGCTATCAAGAATCCAGCTTGGGTCGTTCTCCCTCAGTCCAGCCTGCAAAACAGATTAAGGGTTAGCTTTAGGAACCCAGACAAGCTTGGGTCCCTTCTTATGAGAAAATTGATAAATCAAATCCTGTTTAGCCCATTTAGGTAGAACACTTCTTTTATTCTTAGCCTTTGCCTTGCTTGCATTCATGCACCTTTGTTTGTAGTGTCCAGTTTCACCACAAAAGGCACACAACATGTTGCAAGACAAACCTACATACTTGCTCTTAGGATTATATGGAGGCAATGGTTTCTTGAATCCTATCCCTTGTTTTCCCTTGTTCTGATTTTCAAGAATCCAGTTTATTGCCTCAGAAGATTTATTCCATTTTGTTAATCTGGATAGTTCATATTCAGTTTTTTCAACCTTTTGATTTAGAGTCCTGTTTTTGTCAGTTTCCTGATACAGAATCTCATTTGTTCTTTTCAGTTCGTTTTCAAGAAAGGTTTGAACTTTACTTATTAATTTCTTACCATTTAAACTCTCTTTTAACTGATTACGTTCCAGTTCTGTGATCTTAGAGTTTGACACAAGAATCTGCCCTTTTATAATGACATTGATTTCTTCCAGTTTAATGTTTTGTTCTTGAAGACTCTTGTGCTTAGCTCTGAGATCACTTAACTCTTCAGTTAATTTATCTTTCTCAATTTTCTCCTTTTCATAACCCTCAATCAAAGCGGCAGTGATTAAGATCAAATTTTCAGTAGAGTATGTATGTAAATTTTCTTTGAGATCAGATAGACATACCTCTGCTGAATGAGCAGCTTCTTCTCCATCAGTCGCCATAAGAGCTGAGTCCTTATTTTGGTCACCTTCTGTATATATTTCCTTTAGCTTTTCCCACGCTTTTTTAGCAGACTTGTATTCAAGTATCCTTGCCAATACATCAGTAGTCAGCTCTTTCATCAGGTACAGTTCAACTTTGGAATTTGCCTGTAACCAATCTAGGTCTTGAGGATCTAGTTCTTCTACCATCTTTGGAACCAGAACCCCGTTTGCTGATCTCTTTACATGAACATGAGGTCCTCTCTTCACAATCAACTAGAGACTGTAATCCGTTGCTTGAAGAAAGTTTTTTAGCTGTTTCTTCCAGCACTTGTAGTTAGTCCCGTTAAACTTCTGTCTCAAGGCACTAACTATTGCTGCTTCAACTAATTGTAAAATCAACATAGTCCTCAGTTTCATCGGTTGCTTCAAGTGCAAGGGTCTTGTCCTTCTTAAGCACTGGTTTAGTTTTTGAATCTTTCATCATCTCATGAGTTTTCAGGCTACCAACCAGTTCTTCCCGTTTGATGGATCTTAGAGGTTTAGACTCAATGATAGTAGTCATCTTGGGTTCCCACGCCTCAGGTAGCACATTCAGAGTCTTATCCACCATCTCTACTTCAGGCAACTCCATATCCAGAGATCTCATCTCATTAGTAATAATGGTCAACCTAGTCATCATATCTTGGATTGATTCCTTCTCTCCCATAGAGAACAACTTGAATTGTCTCTTTGAGTCCTTCACTTCAGTGGTTACTTCATCCGCAACTTGCAAAGCATCCCAGATTTCCTTGGCAGTCTTGTAAGATGATACTCTGTTAAACTCTTCAGGGCCAAGACCACAAATTACCAAACGTTTGGCTTTTTGATTCTTTTCAATCATCTTGTAGTCCACCTTATTGAACTCCTCTTTCAACTTAGGTTCTTGTCTGGCAGCAGCTCCCTCACCAACTATTTTAGTAGGAATCAAATTTCCTTCTGATACTATAAGCCATAGTTGGTAGTCCTCAGCATATATGTAATTTTCCATCCTGTTCTTTCACCAAGCATAGTACTGCCCATTGAACTCTGGGGGCCTTTGAACTGACTGTCCTTCGGTGATAGTAGGTGGTGCACTCATAGTTCTGATCCTTCTTAAGGTTTAACCTAGCACGAGAAGACCTGCTCTAATTTTACTTGTTATAATCTACGCACCTCCTAAGGATACTAGAGGGGGGGGGGGGGGGTTGAATAGTGTCCACCAATTTTTCGTTTTAAGAACTCGATTCTTCAGAGTCAAGAACCTCATTTTTGCCTCGACAGTTTTGCAATCAGACACACCAACACACACAAATAACAGGTACAAGGAACACAAGGACTTTACGTGGAAAACTCCTTTCTCAAGGGAGAAAAACCACGACCCACACTCTGGGATTTTAGAACTCAATCCACTAACACAAAGAGCAAGTTTCTGATTACAAGACTCTGTAACCAAGGGGCTACACTCTATACCCTAATCACTCAACAAAGCTAAACTCTAGCTTTACAAAGTAATCTCTCAAAGATTCACCTAATACAGTTGCTTCTACGATAAGCTAATAGGTAAAGACAACGATTGCACAAAACAAGAACCTAGACAGAATATCTAGACTCAAACAATTTAACTCCACCAGTTGTCTTCCTCAGTTATCTCACATTGAAAGTTGTTGGATCGCCTTTGTATGCTCTCAACTCTCTGTTTGTGAATAACTGATTTCGGCTGTATCAACTACTTGTAATTATATGAGGATTAAAACCCTAGTTGAGTTCCACAAGAAAACCTTGTAATTATGGTAAGACAAGATTCCCTGTAACTCTTTCCATGTTCATGTCCAACTCTTATTCGTACTTCGAAGACATAGCTTGGGCACCACCTCTTTTAGTCTACTAGGATGCATACTCGGTCACGCGCCACTACTCCTAGTTCTGCAGGGATTTGCAACCCTCAGATCTTTTCGATCAGTCGTGCCCTTCTATCCAAGGACCAGGTTCTCCTCCGGAACCACCGAGTCCTTCTTGTTTGCCATTCTTCAAAACCATTTCTCAACATACCACAAACCATGACATTGAACAAAATACCAACTTATGACAACAAAAACCTAGAAATATAAACTGAGTCAGAAACATAGTAAAATTAAAAATTCTATTGAATAGAGATAGAAAGGAGAGGAGAGGAGGGAGGGGGGGGGGGGGGGGGGGCGAAGGGGGGAGAGAGAGAGAGAGAGAGAGAGCGCACACGCGCGCACTAATTTGGAGAGGGAGGCCACCACGACAGCGGTAGGGGAGAGGATACAACGGTTTCTTTTTACACTTTTGGGTTTTGCATTTTTTGATGAATGGACTAAAGAAATACAAAAAGATGAAAAGTTAATTAAGGGTGTTGGCGCTATTTTCAATTTTTGGGCGTTTCCGCCAATTTCATAATAGTATTAACAACCAGATCTCTTTAGTATTGATGGCCGTATATTTTCCTTTCGTTACTGTCGAATTAAAATTTGGTTTTAACAATCAAAAATATTTCCGGTCGTTGTAAACATACTAATAACGACTTATGTTCTTTCGTTAAATAGTGGTCGTTAAAGATCACATTTGTTGTAGTGAAGAAAAGGAGGTAACTATAGATGAATTTCCTCCTCTAGTTTCCTCATGCAACATCCATTCAGAACGAATAAGGTTTTCTGGGATTATCAAACCAGGATCAAAGGCAAACTTTTTTGAAGAAAGAGAAGTTTCTCATTATCATAAGAAATTATTGAAGAAGTGAAGTATTTTCATAATAGGATTTTGTGATTTTTCTACTGTCACGAAGTCCTTATTTATAGGCAGAAAAGGGATAAGGATGGCATATGAAACGGTCAAGTGTCATTATTACCGGAGATGTAAAACGACTCTGAGAAGTTAATAGCAGTTCTTGGAAAGGTGCATGAAATCGGTATCAACCAATCAGATAAAAAAACGCTGAGTTCTCAAAGAAATCAACATCGTTCTTGGTCAAAGAGCATGCGAGTCTCAAGGATTCAGTGAGATATATTTTCACATCCATCTTGCATGCCGCTTTCACTTCCTGACTGCTTGCGTCAACACTCAGCAAGTAGGGGGACTGACTGTGTTGGAAAAAATACGCCACCTACTATTACGGGGATACGAGTCCAACTGGTGAGACTAGACTTATCTCATAAGTCATCGGGCACAAAGGATACACGCCTGTTCTACGAGTTATGACCGTTCAGGCGGTACGGGCGTAGGACAAAGGGCATACATCCTACTGCCTTAGGGTTACAGTCTCCTAGTTAGGGTTTGATATACACCACCGCCTTAAGTTATAGACCACTAGATTTATTAGCCTTTGTATTTTACCTTAATTAGGATAGGGTATCCACTACTATAAATATTCCTCCTTACATTGTATTGTACATCAGCGTGATTCACCACAAAATCCGGCTACTCTCAAGGAATAAGAGTACGTTACTTTTCTTGCTCATTATTTCTCTATTTTATTTATTTACTTTTCTATCGTATTTACTGTATTGCTTGTGACCTCATTCTTAACTAATTGTTTAACCTAGGCAACCGATTTTAGGCATAAACATATTCCAAAACAAATATACAGTCATTTATTAGAAAAAAGAGTTCAGCTTCCCAAAAAGTTTTCTATAATATGTAGGATCTACTAAGGGAATGCCCTCTTTGCTCTCAATTTAACTGTGGGATCTAGCGGTGATGCAAAACTAGTGTATTTCAAGAAATCATACTCGTTGAGTAGATCTACAAAAAACTTCCTTTGTGATATAATTACTCCATCATTCTTGTATAATATCTCCAAAACTAACAAATAATGTAACTTGCCTAGGTCCTTGATCTTGGATGTGCAGTGCATAAAACTCTTGAGTTGTTTAATCTCCTCAGTATTTGTCCCTGTAAAAATCACATCCACTACATAAACAACTGGAAAAAGTGCATCTACCCTTTTCTTCTTGTTGAAAAGAGAGTAATTCTTCATAAAGGGTACATATCCTCTTGAGACCAATGCTTGACTTAACTTTGCATACCATTGTCTACAACCTTGCTTCAGACTATAGTGACTTGTTAAGTTTGCACACCAGTCTGGGTTTGTCAACTACTAGCCCAGGTGGTATCATCATATAAAATTTCTCCTTTAAATCTCCATGGAGAAATCTATTGTTCACATCAAGTGATATTCCATTCCTTCTTCACTGATGTACTTATTAAATCCCTCATTATTGTCATCTTAACCATGAGAAAGAAGGTTTTAGTATAATCAATTCTTGATTGCTATGTAAAGCCTTTCACAACCAATCTAGCCTTCTATCTCTTAATGTTTCCATCAGCTTTATGTTTGACTTTGTAAATCCATTTACACCTTATTTCCATCTTACCTGGTGGTAGAGGAACTAAGTCTCATGACTGCTTTGCGTATAGATTTTCAAACTTATGTGTCATTTCATTTTGCCAAGTAGGATTGACAGATGGCTTTCCATATGAAGTGGGTTGGTGATCACGACAAATGTTTCGTAGCATATGTTTACTATTAGGGTTTAGAACAATAGGGGCAACATGACTATTCAATGAAAAGAAGTGTTAAGAGAGAAAATTGAGTTAGTAGATTGATTTCCGGGTATTATTAGGTATTGTATACACATAGTCCCTCAATTAAGATGGTATTTTGCAATCCTTATGTGGTCTTTTGGGTTGTATCTGAGTTTTAGGTTGTAACATATTGAGTTAGGCTTTATTATCAAAAGGTTCTATGTAGGGGAACCAGGCGATGACATATGGTGCTGATTGAGTGACTTGTCATTGGATGTGATATCAGAATCTTCATGGTCATTATGCTAATTTGGATTAGAAGGAAGAACAATTGTGGAATATGGATGTTCCTGGAAGGATTGAGGTGGGATAGGACCAATCACAATAAGAAAAGACGAGCAATTGGGAGATAGAGTAGAAGGAAAAATATGTTCATAGAATATTACATATGTACAAACATATACCTTCTTTGTGGCGAGACTCAGAACTTTGTATCCCTTAGTGCCGAATCAATACTCCACAAAAACATGACGAGTGGTTCTTTCTTCAAATTTAAGCTCTGACTGTTTTAGGTGTTGTAGGGTAGCACAAACATCTAAAACTCCTTAAGTGAGCATAGGTTGATTATTTTTGTAGAGGATTTCAAAAGGGCTATTGTAAATGGATGAGATATTTATGATGTAAGTTGCAATCAATATACATTCCCCCAATACTTTAGTAGAAATTTTGACTGAAAAAACAATGCTCTTTCAGTTTCAAGCAAATATTCATGCTTTGTTTCAACTTCTCCATTTTGTTGTGGTGTATAGGAGGAACTCCTTGGAGAAAAGAAAATATAGGAGGAACTCATTTGGTGAATAATCCCTTTGAATCTAAAAAAAAAGTGGCCTTTGTAATAGAAAATTCTAGGTCATTATCTGATCTAATACACTTAATGGTAGTATTAAATTGATTTTCTACCATCCTAGCAAAGTCCTTGTAACCTCAAGTGCATTGCTCTTACAGCTCTATAGGTGAGCTCAGATAGACCTACTATAGTCATCTACCATGATGATGAAATACTTATAATTGTCAAGTGTTGTGCTATAATAGGGTCCCCACAGATCTTAATGAAGGAGTTCAAATATTTTGGTGGTGTTATATGTTTTCAAGGGAAAGAGCAGTCTTGATTGTCTGACCATTAGGCAAATAGAACAAGTGAATAGTTGCCTTGGTGAAAAGGTAGATGTTAAGCCATGTATTCTTTTTTATCTTTGTAAAAGGGACATGACCAAATCTATTATACCACAAAAAATTTACATCATCCTTTAAAGAGACCGAAGAACTCAAAATATCAGAGTGACCTTTATTGCTATGAAGTGTTTTATTTACAAATGGTAGAGGATGAGTGGTCAAACTATTAGCTGCATATCCAGAGACAGAATTAAAAGATGTAGGACAATTCAACAGACTATTATTGGAAGTATTAGACATGAAATGACCAAAAGAAGAAGATTTTGTACCTTTACTTGACACGACCTGAAATTCGGTTAGGTCGTGCGGGCACCCGACATCCTCCCCTAGACCCATCGGGCGAACCCTTACCAATTAAATCAGGAAAATAAATATAACAATTTATAAATAAGGACAAGACTTAAAAACAATACACAGACATACTGATACCTCTAAGCTGTACAAAAGAAATTACAGTTGACTACCCAACATACTAGGTTTAGGACTATCTAGACTGGACATCTAAGAGTAAGAAAGAAGACAGATACCTCCTGAAGGGAGCAAAACGCAACTGAAATAGTAACCAATAAACTGGTGGCCGTCCGGAATAAAAGCTGGCTCACCCTGACAGCTGAAGTCGTCTTCACTCCTTCACAACGTGGCGAACTCAATCATGGAGCGAACCTGCCGAAACGAAATAGATAGACAAGAAACAAATAACAAACAAGGGTGAGTCAAAAGGACTCAATAAGTGGGACAGACTAGCCACCTCAAAGAATAGGATAGCTAGCTAGAGAGAAGAAACAGATAAACCAAATTCCTTTTATTTAAATTATAAAAAGACGGAGCCAGATAATAATCGGAAACACGTATGAAACCATAAACTCAACCAGGATTACGAGCCAGAAACATATCAACAAATAAGCAATGCACGTATAAGCGGAACAGTAGTTATGTACCATAAATCTACACAATGGTATGAAATGAAATGAAATGAAATAAAATGAGATGAAATGAAATGATGCATAGGGTCACATGTGCCCGTAATCCCATCCCGAAGCGGAATACTCCTGCATTCGAGGGGAATCCAATCTGAACCAACTGGAGCGGAATACTCCTGCTCCTGGGGCGGAATACTTCTGCACCCGATGTAATATAAACCAGAGGCGGAATACTCCTACACTCTCCCAGGGCGGAATACTCCTTCACTCGATATAATGTAAAGCTGAGGCAGAATAATCCTGCACTTAGTATCTGACATAAGAGCGGAATACTCCTGCTCCTAGGGCGGAATACTCCTGCACCCAATATGATATAAACCAGAGGCATAATACTCCTGCACTCTCCTGGGGGCGGAATACTCCTGCACCCGATAAAATGTAAACCAGAGGCGGAATACTCCTTCACTCTCCTGTGGTGGAATGCTCCTGCTCCCAATATGATATGCAATGTAATGCATATGAATGTCATATAATGCATATGAATGCAATGTGATGCAATAATAACCCTTCACCGGCGCGGGACTCTCATTGACAGCCGGGAAGTAGATGCCAACTCACAGCCAGAGTACAATGCTCAGATCCTCAATTAAATATCAAATACAGGACATAACATATAATATTTATGTAAATTCAACGCTAAGGCGTAATGAGTGCGCCTATCGGCAGCTACACACGTAAGGAACACGTGGTAGAAAATCCACGAGGCCAGGTGCCTCCAAAGAAATGGATATAAACACTTACCTTGTTACAAAGTCAGCACAATTACTCAACAACCGCTTTTTCCTTTGAATTCATTGCCAAACGATCCCACTCTATTCAATAAGCAGAAAAATATATCAAATTAGGCTAAAGGCTTCATTCCTTACGTCGTAGGGTAATCCGCTTAGGAATCTGATACCCTATTCGCATACGCAATACGCAGGCCATGCCTATGTACAGGGTTTAAGGTCACATAACCAAACCCTAAATAAATTACATTTATAAGTTGCCCATAACTCACTGAATACGAATATATAATCAATTTCATTATCGGGGTCCATTTGACCCTTTAAACTATTAATTTAACTTATTAAAACGATGTCTAATATCCCAATTTTTACCGTCAAAATATATTCAAACACACATAATAAACTCAGATAATATATTAAGATCATTACCTAAATGTTTTAGGGCAAAAATTCTACTTTTCTCTGGCTCTTTTGTCATTTTCTGCCAAGTTTTTCTACCTCCCCGCGTTTTTCTTCTTCACTGTTCTCATTTCTCCTTTTTGATTTCCCCTGTCTAAATGTTCTGCTCATCCAGGACCACCGCCATTCATCATTTTTTTTTTTTGGTTTTCTTTTTCCTTTTTTTCCTTTTCTTTTATAATTTCTTTTCTTAACAAAAATTAAAACGGTACCCTACGATATTGAAAATAATTCCAACTTTTGCATACAAGTTATACAAAATATATACACCACACTCGCTAAAGCGGATCTAAAATCGGACTCCCGAAACTCAAGATGCGAATTTAAATGGAAAAGGTCAAATTTTTTAACTTTCGGCATTTTAGCGGAAACTAGCCGAACAACATCGAAATTCACTTTCGAAAAATCACAAAAGTCACAAATAATCATACGAACCTAACGGCACTTTCGGATTTCGAATCGGAGCTCGTTCGCCAAAACCGAGCTCGAAAATCTCTTTTTAATATTTATCGACAATAAAAACTTAAACCTTCTTTCGATGCGTACCAAACGAGGTCTGTTTTAGCTCAAATTTTACAGACAGGTCCTAATGGACATTACAAAGTTTTTAAAATTATCGGCACACCAATCGGAGTCCTAACTTTTGAAACGACTGACCTAGGTCGTTTCATTCTCCTCCACTTAGACTCTCGTTCGTCCTCGAACGAGCTCAAGTCTTTAAAAAAATTCGCACAGATAACAAGAGAACTTGCCCCAACCTTCATAAGCTACTCCGCGGGCCTTACTACCTGATTACAGGATCAGAATTATATTACGTACATCGTACTTTTGGAATAAAATATATCTGGATAATATGATAATACCATTGCACAGCTTATTCTGACTAAGCTGATCCTTCCCCGATCACGAAAAGAGAGTTCTACATTTTCGAAACAAAGATACACGGAACTCTGGATGAATTAACATGATTCTGCCGGTAAATCACCTCGTCGATATACTTTTCGATATAAATCAAGCTGATGAAGCAAAGAATTAGCTTACGCTTCAGCAACACCTTAGAGATTTAATATTATGATTCGGTATCAATTGTAGGAAGACTCCTCCACTTAGAGCATAAACTCATACAACAAATTTGAATAGAAATAGTCATCCTCGCACAACCTGCTGGATTAAGGAAGACTTAGCTAACTAGAGAAGGCGGCTCAGACCTGAGCTACCAGATTACTCTCTCGAGTTGCCAAATAGCTGCAACTCTCGAGTTTACAGCTCCATACATTTTCTATAGCACCACCGCCTGATGGATCAAATCAAACGTCAAATGACGCCTCTCACTACCCTTAGTAGCCTTGAAAAATAACAATGTGCATACCCGGCTACCTTGACACGCACTGTGGCTCCACACAGGGAACATCATAAGAGACTACTAACCACCTAAGATTACCAGTGCCGAACAAAGAAGAGATGGCAATGGACTGAGGATAGAAATAATTAGAGCTTCAAGAAGCCCATCCTTTTATTTGCTTGGCTCCTAGAGCTACACTACTTCCGAATCAGGCTAACCAAAGAATCACAATTGAAGAGATAGACATTAAATAAGATTTATGGAATGACATCTGTGCCAATTTAATCTCCCAATAAGAAGGAAACTCTGACAATTTACCAGAAAATCCTTTTATAACCCAGATAAGCTCATGGGATAACATGACTGTACTAGCGTCTTGAACCAAGAGGAGATACATAGATTGAATATTACTTATTAATCACTTTACACCGGAAGAGACGATACACTTGCTGATGGTGAAGAATTAGGATCCCATTATCCTACCAACACGAAATTCCGAGAAGAGAGGTAAACTGATTTGACATAATAACAGAAAGTGGAACAACAAGATGTCAGGATGACAATACCGACACTTACTGCCAATTCTCTCATATCATATATTATATTAAAAATGAGAACCGCTAAAGTAAAAGTCAAAATACCAAAATACCCTTATATAAAAGTGAAATACAAGTTTACCCTTCATCTAAAGTATTTTCCCAGCTAACTAAATTCAGATTCTAAGAATTATGGGAAAGTAATTAATTTCAGTTACTTATTCGACCATTAACTTCCCAAGCATTAAGTTTGATAAATACGCAGCTGTAATGGTAATTCGGGACGTTGTATGATCGGAGAGGAATTTAACAGCCTCGAATCAATTAAGTCTCATTAATTAATTTTTTTAAAAATTTAATATATCAAGTTAATACCTCCAAAGCATCTGATGCTGAAGCCGTTAGTTAAACTTTTCATGTCCTTTGCAGATTGCAGTGGGCTACAATTCAAGTCACTTCATATTCATCTTTTAATGTTTATGTCAAATTTAATTAAAAGCTCCATTGCCTTGGTGAATCGCTCAACTTCTACTACCAAGGCCCATTCATTTTGATGATAGTTTGTGAGAAAAATCATCCTTGTGCAGTCAATTGACCATCTTCTACTAAGGCTTAAATTGAATTTTGAAATATGTAGTCTAACAGGTTACTTGCTTACTGCATCAAAAACTTGGTAGCAATCCTATACTTTTATAATTATATTTGTTTGGCATTATACATGCAATATATTCCTCTACATTTCTTCCGAGCTATTACCTTTGAAACTTCACATCAAATTGATGCTATATTGGACTCTGAAACTTGAATTATCCAACATTATTTATGTGTTTGGAATACTGTTCCTAAAATTATTTTTTTGTGCAAAAATGTAAATGCATTCCATATAACTATAAAAAGATATTGTTATTAGATAACACATAATACAAAAAATATTGTTATGAGGTAACAACACAAAAGAAGAAATGACCACGAATGAGTGTTAACAATACATTTTGTACATTGTATTTGATCTGTTAGAGAAATTTAATGATTATTATATAACTCTTCTTTGTTTAGCATTTTGGCCTTCCACCGGTACTTCATAGTTATGAATAGCCTTCGATTCCTTTTTGTACTGCTATGAAAATTGGATAACAACTGGTTAAAGTTTTATTCGGCCTTTACCTCTTCTTTTGGTTAGAAGTTCTTTCTAATTTTTCTTACTATTTATAGACCTACACATAGATATGAATCACGTTGTCCAGTTACATGTATATTCAACCTTCAGATTATAATAATATCTTCTTAGCAAACCAGGTTTCCCAGCAATCTTTCCACCGATCACAAAATTTGTGGATGTATTGGTAATTCACAAAGGATAAAGTTACCAATTATGATTTAAATACTTCAAATAAATTCTCAGGTTTTGCAGGTATATACCCCAAATTTTACCCTGTTCTGCTAACCGTCCTCATGGTAGGTATATGTTAGATCAAATTTCTGTACAACTTCTATGAAATAGTATTTTTATTCGACAACAACTTTTTATATGTATGTGCGCTATAAAGGATAAGGCTACAACTTCAAACATTTGCAATTTAAAAACAAGGTGATACCAATTCACTTGAATGTGCACAACTACAAATAATAATTGTGATCCTAACAGAAAATAATATCTGTACATATATTATTTATTATTATATCATTTTAAAATATTTGTACTTATGAGTATAGGATACACGCGCAAAGCGCGTGCCAAAACTAGCTTAGACTAGAAACATTAGTAAGGTCTCACAAATACCAGGAATAAATCATACCAGAAGCTCGCCCCTCTACCGCAACCGATTCTTCATAAAAATAATTTTCAATGAAACCATGGTAAGATAAACGAAGTCCAGACCGATCGGAATAATAAAATCTTACTCATATTTATTGGAAGTGATAAGAATCAAATGCGGAAAAATAAAAGGATAAGAACGAGACGTAACTCGATCTCTAGTCCCAAGTAGCAACGAAGAACTTGTTCCGTTACACCCCCGAGAGAAGGACAAGAACACCTACGCTAGGCAACTACCCTCGAGCTAACGTGAGCACGCAAGTAGAATGGTCGGGGGGGGGGGGGGGGGGAGGAAGGAAGTCATCTAGATTCGCTAGAGAACAACAAGTCCCATCAAAAGGTTTCATTAAATACCAAAGAGCTATGCTCAAGTTCAATATTCATCAATCATCCAAAAACTAAGTTCAAAATAGGCTAAGCATGGCTATTTATAGTGTTTCCCAAGCTTGCACAATGACTAAAATACCCTTACTAATAAGATTCACAAAATAGGCCACGTAGGGCAAAACGGTAAAAGAAACATAGTCTTCACAGCTGGGAGGGGCGCCTGGGGCTGGGAGGGGTGCCTGGAATGAGCTGTATCTGGGCGCCCCAAGCTGGGAGGGGCGCCTAGGTCAGGAGGAGCGCCTGGCTAGGCGGGCGCCTGGGTATGGGCGCCTGGTTGGGCGGCCCGCCTGTGCATTTCATCACCTCCTACAGAGAGTTGGCCAGGCGGGGCGCCCGGGCTAGGCAGGGTGCCTGGCTCTGCTGTGCCTCCTTCTTCCTTAGGCGTGAGGCCTAGTGAGATCACCCGGAATGGCTTCCACTCGCTTCCTTCTTCTAGGCCTCTCTTCACCAAGTGTAAGTGAACTCCTTGGATCTCCTTAGCTTGGCTCCGTGTGAAGGGTCTTGTGGGGGTTCGGTTCTTATCATCCTCCCCTTCTTGAGAAGATTTCGTCCTCGAAATTGAGGCATCATCATCCATGACCTCTTCATCACCTACATCCAAAGGAACCAAGTCACAAACATTGAAAGTATTAGAAACTTGATACTCACTTGGCAAGTCGACCACATGGGCATTGTTGTTTATCTTCGAGAGCACTTGGAATGGGCCATCTCCCCGGGGTGCCAACTTCCCTTTCCTAAGGTTTGGAAACCTTTCTTTCCGGAAGTGCACCCACACGTAGTCACCCTTCTTGAGTTCCACCTTCTTGCGTCCTTCTTTGAGGCAACCTTTGCATAAGCCTCCTCCAAATTCTTCTTTGCCTTTGCATGGAGTTCAACCAAAGCCTTGGCTCTAGCTTTACCTTCAAAATTAACAACCATATCCCTTGGCAAAGGGGTTAGATCAAGGGGAATCAAGGGGTTAAAACCATAAACGCACTCAAAGGGAGTCATGCCAATCATGCTATGCATTGTACGATTATAGGAAAACTCTATTAGAGGCAATCGATCAATCCAAGTCCCGGCCTTACCTCGGGTCATGGCTCTAAGAAGAGCACCCAAAGTTCGGTTTACCACCTCGGTTTGTCCATGCATTTGTGGGTGGTGGGACGTAGAGAACAAGAGTTTGGTGCCAAGAGCACCCCATAAACTCCTCCAAAAATGGCTTAGGAACTTGGTGTCCCTATCACTCACTATGGTTTGAGGCACACCATGCAACTTCAAAACATTATCAATAAACAAAGTAGCAACATGTTGTGCATCATCACATTTTTTACATGGGATGAAGTGAGCCATTTTGGAGAACCTATCCACAACAATATAAATGCTATCATGGCCCCCCCTAGTCCTTGGTAATCCCATAACAAAGTCCATTGAGATATCTAACCACGGACTAGTAGGTACGGGGAGAGGGGTATACAACCCATGAGGGTGGGCTTTGGATTTAGCACGCTTGCACTCAAGGCAATTGTTGCAAAACTTGTCAACTTGCACCCCCATCTTTGGCCAATGAAATTGTTCTTTAAGAATAGCCAAAGTCTTTCTTGTGCCAAAGTGACCCATGAGTCCCCCGCAATGTGCCTCATGCACAAGCAATTCCCTCCATGAGGACTCGGGTATACACACTCTACCATTTTTGAAGATATATCCATTAACCCATTGATATTTCTCAACTCTCTCCCCTTTCTCTAGAGCGTCATGGACACTCTTTAGCTTTGGTTCATGAGCATACATCAATTTAATGCTCTCAAAACCCATGAGCTTAGAGGTGAGAGTGGTGGCTAGAGCAAACTTCCTAGAAAGTGCATCCGCCACAATATTGTCTTTCCCTCTCTTGTATTGGATAACATAGGGAAAAGACTCAATGAATTCAACCCACTTGGCATGCCTCTTGTTGAGCTTCTCTTGGCCTCTAAGATGCTTGAGTGACTCATGGTCACTCTTGATTATAAATTCTCTAGGCCAAAGATAGTGTTGTCAATGGGCAAGGGCTCTTACTAGGGCATACAACTCCTTGTCATACGTAGAGTAATTCAAGGAGGCCCCTTTCAATTTCTCACTAAAGTAGGCGATGGGTTTGCCATCTTGCATTAAAACAGCACCAATTCCCACCCCGAGGCATCACATTCAACCTCAAATGCCTTTCCGAAGTCGGGCAATTGCAATAGAGGGGCGGTACTCAACCTACTTTTCAATTCTTGGAAGGCCTTCTCTTGAAGCTCTCCCCAAACAAAAGGTTGGTCCTTCTTCACCAATTCGGTGAGTGGAGCGGCAATGGAGCTAAAGTCTTTCACAAATCGCCGATAAAAGCTAGCAAGACCATGAAAGCTCCTCACTTGAGTCACGGTAGTAGGAGTAGGCCAATCACGTATGACCTCTACCTTAGACTCATCCATCTCCACTCCTTGGGCACTCACAACAAACCCAAGAAAGACTACTTTCTCAACACCAAAGGCACACTTTTTAAAATTAGCATAGAGCTTTTCGGCTCTCAACACTTCAAGTACTTGCCTAAGGTGATCAACATGGTCGTCTATTGATTTACTATAGATCAATATATCGTCAAAGTATATGACCAAAAATTTGTTGATGAATGGCTTTAGAACATAGTTCATTAGCCTCATGAAAGTACTAGGTGCGTTGGAGAGCCCAAAGGGCATCACCAATCATTCATAGAGACCAAACTTGGTCTTGAATGCGGTTTTCCATTCATCTCCGGGCTTCATCCGGATTTGATAGTAGCCGGACCTAAGGTCAATTTTGCTAAAAACACATGAACCACTTAGTTCATCCAACATATCATCAAGTCGGGGAATGGGATGACGGTACTTTACCATTATTTTGTTCACGGCCCGACAATCAACACACATTCTCCAAGTGCCGTCCTTTTTGGGAACAAGGATCACAGGCAGGGCACAAGGACTCAAGCTCTCCCTCACCAAGCCTTTAGTGAGCAATTCATCAACTTCCTTTTGCAATTCTCTTGTATCCTCCGGATCGCTCCTATAAGCCGGCTTGTTTGGCATTTGGGATCCTGGGACAAAGTCGATTTGGTGTTCAATACCCCTCAAAGGAGGTAATCCATCCGGCATCTCATCCGGGAACATGTCCTCAAAATCCTTCAAGACATTCTCAAACACACTAGGCAAAGGGGTAGTAGAAAAATCACAATTAGAAGTAAGGATCATACGTTTGTGCACTAGGCATAGGAGAAACTTGGTGCCATCATTTCCTCTTAGGATCTTGTCCGACTGCATCATGGCACATATGCCACCGGTAGAAGAAGAAGGTGGGATTGCCACCATGCTTTTGGACAAAGGGCTAGTCTCAATGATTGACTTGGCCTTTGCCGCCTCCCTCAACTCCCTCATCCGATTGTAGTCATCACTCACTTGTTTGGGAGTTAGGGGCTTCAACACAAATTTCCTTCCTTCATATTTGAGCGTGTAAGTGTTGACACGACCATCATGAACCGCTTGTCGATCAAATTGCCAAGGCCTTCTAAAGAGAAGGTGGCAAGCTTGCATAGGCACCACGTCGAACAAGTGTTCATCCACATAACTACCCATTTTAAACTTGATCATTGCTTGCTTCACTACCTTTAGCGCCCCACATTCACTAAGCCATTGCAATCGATATGGCTTGGGGTGTTTCACGGTAGGCAATTTCAATTGGGCTATAAGTGATTGACTCACAACATTAGTACAACTTTCCGAGTCAATGATCATAGAGCATACAACACCCTTGACACGACACCTAGCATGGAAAAGATTTTCTCTTTGCAAGGTTTCGCTATCCTCCACAATCATAGCTCCTAAGCTCCTCCTCACAACTAGAAAAGTATGAGGTTCCTCATCCTCCACCGTGTCATCTTGACCATCCTCCTCTACTCCCTCATCTCCCTCAACTCCCTCATCTTCCTCCGGTTCACTCTCTTGTTCATAAGCATTATCACCAACAACAACCATGGTCCTTTTTGTAGGACACTCCTTAGACAAAGTGTCCATACCCCTTGCATTTGTGACATTGAATTGAAGAAGAAGTAGGAGTATTCAATTGGGTTTTAGAATTACCTCCAACATTGGGTGTGTACTTCTCAAACGACTTCTTCACTTCTTTGCTAGCACTTGCCCCACTAGGGCCACTTGCATTTGTGAATCTTGCATTGGGAGTAGAATTTTTCCAATCCTTTGACTTGTTCATGGAAGTAGAAGTGTTGTACTTGTAACGGTTGGACTTCTCAACATTAAGCCATTGCTCGGCTTGTATAGCGGAATCAAGGACTTCTTGAAGTGAAAGATAAGCATGCAATCTCAATTGTGAAGCTATACCATAGCTCAAACCATTCTTGAAACGGGTCACGGCTTGCTCCTCATCTTCGGTGTCCATATCCAAGACCATTCGAGTCTTTTCAAACTCATTATAATACTCATGCACCGTCTTGACACCTTGCTTTAACTCGTAAAGCTTCTTAAGTTGCTCTTGTCGATACCGAGGAGTGATGTATTTGATACTCATGAGACCCTTCAAATCATTCCAACCCACATTCACGGGGATTCCCGCTCTCCTCCTTGATCTCTTGACGGATTCCCACCAAGTAGATGCATAGGATTCAAAGGATGAAATAGCATAAGTGCCTCTCTTCTAATCGGTCATCTCATTTGTGTCAAACAACCTTTCCATGAGTAGCACCCATTCAATGTAAGCCTCCGGATCACAATTCCCTTTAAAGATGGGAAGATTGAGCTTCACACTATTAAGGTTGGTAGTATCACGACCTCCACGGAAAGGCTCCGGTTGGCCCCCCATAGTGATCTTCATAACCACCATACTCCCTTCTAGCATTCCCACCAACATACCCCATAGGTGACCCTCGACCTCGGCCCCTACCTCTATCCACATTTAGACCCCAATTCATACCTCGCCTCGGTTGAAAGTGATCATCAGACCCAAATATATCATCACCATAATCGGCTTCCTCCTTTTCTTGAGCTTCATTGACTTGCTCAAGAGGTTGCACATTTCGGATGGGTCTTGGTAGTGGAATGTTTCTTGGGGGGTTATCCAAGATACGGGGAATGCCCGTTCATTGGGTATTGCCCAACACTTGATCAATTCTCTCTCGATCATCCTTTACCCGTTGTTGATTGAGCAATTCAATAACATGGCTAACTTGCTCCAGGGTAAAGTTTAGGACTACTTGAGCCTTCAACTTGGACACTCGGGGTCCCTTTCTTCGATTGGACATTGGAAGTCCCTTGCTCAACTAGGACACTAGAGTTCACCCTCTCAAGGCTTTCAATCCTCAAGTTCATACTATCCAATTTGGCAAGGATAGTAGCAAGGGCACTCTTAGCAAAATCTTCTCCTTCGGTAGACATCGTACCTACACAAGTAACAAATGTTAGCAAAACAACCTCACACACTCCCTCACTTGTGTTCACTCGGTTCACTCGTTTAGTGGTGGTGGATATTTCACTCGACTTATAGTCCAAAAGCTTCACGTAGATGAATATCAATCCCTCAACTCAACCAAACTATTCACGAGTCAAGCACACTCCGGGGTGAGTGGAGTTAATGGGACTCAATGAACGCTAGGCACTTTGAAGTGAGGACTTGAGCTTAGAATTCTACTCTCCTATCTAGGCACGAATTACCTAAAAGCAATTAAAAGGGCTAGTACTAATTAAGTAGAACGGTTACTTAAAGTAGTACTAACTAGATGCGATGCAATAAAACAAATGGGAAAACTTATGAAAATCTACCCAAAACAACACCTTCAGCAGTCAGGTGGGGCGCCTGGATCTCAGGAGGGGCGCCCAAGGTGTGCAGGCAATCAGGCGGGGCGCCTGGGACCTAGGCGGGGCGCCTGGGTCCAATGCAGAGTCTTGGCTAGGCGGGGCGCCTGGCCTGAAGAACTACCCAATTCATTTCAAACTTGTTTCAAGTCGATTTCCAAGCTTCAAATCCGGTGTTTTCAACTTGTTTTCACAATCCAATGATACCCAAAGTTGTTTTTGATCTTCCTTAACAAAACCCAATCAAATTTATAACCAAACAATCAATCAATTCAAGATTCAAGTCAAGAAACTCAAGAACACAAGGATTTATCAAAAGGGTTTCAACAAGGATTGTGATTCATCAAAGTTGGTGTTAGGCATGTTCAAATCCCACAAAATTGGTACCAATTCGTTTGTTTTTCAGTGAAGATCAATCCCCAATATCAAACTATCAATCAAACATCCATCCAACCCAAGAATCAAGCTAAAATCATCAAGAACAAGGTTTAGCAAGGGTTTAAGGAATTTTGGGGTTTCAATTTTTTCAACTTCACCAATCCAAGTAATTTTGGTACCCAAACAACGGGAATTCAACCACGATCAAGATCTATAACACCCATATCATGAATCCAACAAACCAACAAACTACACCAAATTTATGGATTTTTAAGTTTTCAATTTTTTTGTGTTTTTCTTTCAATAACAACAACAAGAAAAACTAAAGTAGAAATTAACCTAGGCACGAAGAATCAAGGGTCGGGGGTTTGTAGAAACAAAACCCGAACCTTGCTCTGATACCAAACTGATAAGAATCAAACGCGGAAAAATAAAAGGATAAGAACGAGACGTAACTCGATCTCTAATCCCAAGTAGCAACGGAGAACTTGTTCCGTTACCCCTCGAGAGAAGGACAACAACACCTACGCTCGGCAACTACCCTCGAGCTAACGTGAGCACGCAAGTAGAATGGTCGGGGGGAAAGGAAGTCATCTTGATCCGCTAGAGAATAACAAGTCCCATCAAAAGGTTTCATTCAATACCAAAGAGCTATGCTCAAGTTCAATATTCATCAATCATCCAAAAACTAAGTTCAAAATAGGCTAAGCATGGCTATTTATAGTGTTTCCCAAGCTTGCACAATGACTAAAATACCCTTACTAATAAGGTTCATAAAATAGGCCACGTAGGGCAAAACGGTAAAAGAAACATAGTCTTCACAGCTGGGAGGGGCGCCTGGGGCTGGGAGGGGCGCCTGGAATGAGCTGCAGCTGGGCGCCCCAAGCTGGGAGGGGCGCCTAGGTCAGGAAGAGCTCCTGGCTAGGCGGGCGCCTGGGTAAGGGCGCCTGGTTGGGCGGCCCGCCTCTGCATTTCATCACCTCCTACAGAGAGTTGGCCAGGCAGGGCGCTCGGGCTAGGCGGGGCGCCTGGTTCTGCTATGCCTCCTTCTTCCTTAGGCGTGACGCCTAGTGAGATCACCCGGAATGGCTTCCACTCGCTTCCTTCTTCTAGGCCTCTCTTCACCAAGTGTAAGTAAACTCCTTGGATCTCCTTAGCTTGGCTCCGTGTGAAGGGTTTTGTTGGGGTTTGGTTCTTTTCAGGAAGACGGATACCTCAGCATCCTGCCAGACTGGCAGTTCATAGAACTGCCAATGCAACTGAGCTGAACCCATCCCGTAATCCCATCCCGAAGTGATGAAATGAAATGATGCAAAGGGTCACATGTGCCCGTAATCCCATCCCGAAGTGGAATACTCCTGCATTCGAGGGCGGAATACTCCTGCTCCTAGGGCGGAATACTCCTGCACCTGATATAATATAAACTAGACGCGGAATACTGCTGCACTCTCCCAGGGCAGAATACTCCGTCACCGATATAATGTAAAGCTGAGACGGAATACTCCTGCACTTAGTATCTGACATAAGAGCGGAATACTCCTGCTCCTGGGGCGGAATACTCCTGCACCAAATATGATATAAACCAGAGGCGGAATACTCCTGCACTCTCCTAGGGCGGAATACTTCTGCACTCGATAAAATGTAAAGCAGAGGCGGAATACTCCTGCACTCTCCTAGGGCGGAATACTCGTGCTCCCAATATGATATGCAATGTAATGCATATGAATGACATATAATGCATATGAATGCAATGTGATGCAATAATAACCCTTCACCGGCACGGGACTCCCAACGACAGCCGGAAAGTAGATGCCAACTCACAGCCAGAGTACAATGCTCAGATCCTCAATGCAATATTAACAACAGGACATAACATATAATATTTATGTAAATTCAAAACTAAGGCGTAATGAGTGCGCCTATCGGCAGCTACACACGTAAGGAACACGTGGTAGAAAATCAACGAGGCCATGCGCCTCCAAAGAAATAGATATAAACACTTACCTTGTTACAAGGTTAGCACAATTACTCAACAACCGCTTTGTCCTTTGAATTCATTGCCAAACGATCCCACTCTATTCAATAAGCAGAAAAATATATCAAATTAGGCTAAAGGCTTCTTTCCTTACGTCTTAGGGTAATCCGGTTAGGAACCTGATACCCTATTCGTATACGCAATACGCAGGCCAGGCCTATGTACAGTGTTTAAGGTCACATAACCAAACCCTAAATAAATTACATTTATAAGTTGCCCATCACTCATAGAGTATGAATATATAATCAATTTCATTATCGGTGTCCATTTGACTATTTAAACTATTAATTAAACTTATTAAAACGATGTCTAATATCCCAAATTTTACCGTCAAAATATATTCAAACACACGTAATAAACTCAAATAATATATTAAGATCATTACCTAAATGTTTCAAGGTAAAAATTCTACTTTTCTCCGGCTCCTTTCTCATTTTCTGGCATTTTTTCTACCTCCACGCGTTTTTCTTCTTCACTGTTCTCATTTCTGCTTTTGATTTCCCCTGTCTAAATGTTCTGCTCGTCCTTAGCTTACTACCGTCATTCATTATTTTTTTGTTTTCTTTTTCTTTTATAATCGGTACCCTACGATATTCAAAATAATTCCAACTTTTGCATACAAATTATACAAAATATATGTAACACACTCACTAAAGCGGATCTCAAATCGGACTCCCGAAACTTAAGATGCGAATTTAAATGGAAAAAATCAAATTATTTAACTTTCTGCATTTTAGCTGAAACTAGCCGAACAACCTCGAAATTCACTTTCAAAAAATTAAAAAAGTCACAAATAATCATACGAACCCAATGGCGCTTTCGGATTTCGAATCGGAGTTCGTTCGCCAAAACAGAGCTCGAAAATCTCTTTTTAATATTTATCGACAATAAAAACTTAAACCTTCTTCCGATGCCTACCAAACGAGGTCTGATTTAGTTCAAATTTTACAGACAGGTCCTAATGAACATTACGAAGTTTTTAAAATTATCTGCATGCCAATCGGATTCCTAACTTTTGAAACGACTGACCGAGGTCGTTTCATTACTAGACAAATCAGACCTCAGGTAGATTGAGCACAACAAGTACAATACATCTTTCACATTACCAATCACCATAGACCTATTCATCGAAAGGGCTGCTTTATACAAGAATCAATAGTAAATGAGATAGTGCACTTAAGGTCCACTTCTAAATAATGAATAGAAATAAAGTTGAACTTGAAGGAAGGCACCACAAGCACTTTTTGTAGGATGATCATAGGTGTCAACATCATAGTTCCAATTCTAGCTAGTTTTACCCTATAGCCATTAGGTAATGTGATTAAAAAAAGGGTATGATAATTTAATTATCTTGGTCATGAGTGTTCTATTAAATGTAATGTGATTAGAGGCTAAAAAGTCTAAGATCCATGAGTCGGCAAGTGAGTTAGAACAAGTGCATAAAAATTCCCTAAATACAAGAGGAGAAGAGCATAGAACAATACCGACAAAGTTAATTACTCAATCTATGAAGGTGTCGTTTGATCCCTAAACTATGTTGCTAGCTGGAAAAATGGTATTAGATCAACAATATGCTCATATTGTTCCTTGGTTAGACTGACATTCTTGTTCTTCTCAAAATCAGCATTATCACCCTTCTTATCATTCGAAAGTCAGGATTCCCATGCACATTAGCCATATTAGCCACCGTTCTTTTTTCATGTATCATTTGAGTAGTTGAATCAGGATTAGTAGGTCAATTAGGATTATTGCCAATCATCTTGCGGCAGAAATCCCTAGTATGCCCCTTTATCTTGCAGTAGTCACAAAATAGGTTTACTCTTTTTAAATTATAGCCAATGTTGTTGTTAATGGCTGAGTAATTGGTCTTGACCCCCTTCTAGTTCTTGCCTAGTTCCTTTGGCCATTTGGCTTTTGAAATCAGTTGTTCCGGAGGGCTTCACATTTATATTTAAGAATGCAAACTCCATGTTCATTGGATTGTTAGGCTTGACTTCTCTCTGTCTCTCTTTATGTATTAGTAGAGAAAAGACATGTGCAATAGAAGGTAATGGATTCATTATGAGAATACTACCCCGTACAATGGTGTATACCTCATTGAGACCCATTAGAAATTGAATCAACTTTATATCCTATTCTAGCTTATGCATATTTTCTTTAGCACTACAAGTGCATTGACAGTTATAATTTGCACTCATACTCATATTATTTAGCTTTTGCAGGATCTTCTTCATTTTGGTATATTACCTAGTCACATCCATTGTTCCTTGTGATAACTCATTAAGCTCTCTTTAAATTTGATACTACTTTGCCCCTTTGGTTCGGTCATATCGATCCTTAAGTTCTTTCTATAATTCCATAGCATTTGCAGCATATTCCATCCTCTCAGTTATATCTTTTATTAATGAGTTCAAAGTCCATGATGTCACCATGTCATCACACCTTTTACAGTATTGGAGTAGTGGAGATGTGGATTCTGATTGCTTGACCTTTCCATTTATGAGGTCCAATTTTATTCTTAGTTGAGAGTCCTCTAAGAAAAATTATCCTCCATGACCTATAACTAACTTCACCAAAAGATACAAACACAAGAGATAGTCTTGGTTCCTCAGAAGAATGAAATACATACTTACCCACTTAAAATTTGGTCGAATTTACTGTGACACATTTAAAATTTACGGGGTCCGAGTACCCCATATTATGTGCACCCTACTACTTATGTGGCACAGACAAAGAGAGTGTAAGCAGAAATTAATCCTCTTAATTTTTTTATTTTTATTTTTCTTTGTATCTCTTTATCTCTTTCATCGCCATTTTTATTATCCATTTTTTCAGCAGCCACCTTGTCAGCGACTAGGCTCAAATCCAACATCTTTCGCCACCTCATGGTCGTTGCAGTATAGAGAAGAAGCTAAGGAAAATGAATTTATATACAAGCAATACTCAAAATAAAATTGTAGTAACCTAATAAATAAATAGATGATAATAATAATAATAATAATAATAATAATAATAATAATAATAATAATACACATATTAATAAAAGTAAAAATAGTGTAGTGGTTTTATAGTCCAAAGTGGGACTATTGGCTCACATTTAAAAAAAGAAAGAAACAAAAGAAAGAAAGTAATAAAACAAAGGAAATAAATAAAACAAAAATAAAAAACCTAATTAATTAGTAAACTATTAATCAACTCTCAAGCATCAAGTCATCGGTCCCACTTTCTGGTGCAATCGGAGAATATAGCTTCTGGTGGAATTGGAGGCATAAGTAGAATCTTCATGTTGGAATTATCTGTTAAGAGTCCACCCATAAGGGGTGCTCTTAAAGCTTATCCTGGTAAATAGATAATTACCAAGTAGAGTCCTATAAGAGGACAACTACTTCATATAAGCTATAAGTATACCGTAATACACAATGAAAAAATACGTACTTTTTCATACAGCTCTTCCTACTTCTCTCTACCAAATAAACTAGGTGTTTAGTTTGTGGATAAAAGGGTTGCTCCGTTACTGTGACAACCACCAATGACCAGTGATTCCAACCATGCTGAAGATCCTACCGCTTCTGCTTATAAGGAGAACAAGT
Source organism: Petunia secreta (assembly GCA_029990175.1). Taxonomy (NCBI): domain Eukaryota; kingdom Viridiplantae; phylum Streptophyta; class Magnoliopsida; order Solanales; family Solanaceae; genus Petunia; species Petunia secreta. The sequence goes on from JARKIP010000003.1 coordinate 28,118,209, forward strand.
AAGCTCTCTGATTAATATTTTTTGTATAATCTATTTAGCATAGATTCTGGATTATATGCATGTATGTATCCCTTCATTGGTATCATATGTTATACGCTGGTTTTTTGGTCCGTAGTTATAAATTGTTGTTCTGTGTATAAATAGAAAATATAGATATAACAATGTTGAATTTTTACATCATTTATATGGACTGTTTTAAAGAAAAGTTTTTAACAGTCGTGATTTTTACCCTGAAAGATTTATTATGACTGTTTTAAGTAGCTTTTCAATAAACAAAATCAAATAACAATACATTACAGGTAATGGTATTATTGTTTGATTAAAAAAAATTAGGTGTTATGTTACCCGCTTAAAACTTGAACTTAATCAGTAAACATGAGTTTACGTTTGCCAAAGTTACCACCTAAATTACTCCAAGAACCACTGCTATAGGAACGCCTAAAAGCCGTGCCAAATAGCCGCAGTGAACAGCAATAAAAAAAATTGGGCAAATGCCTTATTGTTTTTCTGCTATCTCCACTTTAAGAGATAAAAAATGAAGCAATGGCTTCTCACTCTGTATTTTCTGTAATGACAGAAATATAATAAATAAGAAAAAATAGGAGTTTAGTACTCCAAAATTGCCGAGGTGGGTGACATTCATCAAGTTAAAGCTTTGTGCTTCAGTGGCATAGATTGAAAATAATTTTAAAAAAAAGAATTTCATGAATGGGTTTACATAACAGCATCGTTTCTTTTTGAAAAGATAAGATAAAACAGATAGAAGACTAATGGGTTACGAGTCTAGTGAATGTTGGACTCGTTCTTTGATAGTTTATGTTCAATTGAGCTAAGGGGCCTTTTTTTTCTTTAGTGTTAACGAGTAACATTTAAAGTAGTACTAGTTCCTCTCTAATCAGTAGATAAGGACGACTTTAAAGGAGGAAATGAAAGACTTGGGCAATTTTATAATAAGAAGAAATGTGTATTTTTTTTTGTTTATTAGCAGACAAAGGTTTGATTTTAAAAATTAAAAGATTTGAAATTTTGTATATTTCAGTTGACCGATCAACTAAATAACTAAAGGCCTACTTATGAGACTATCTGTTCATGCATTTTCGAAATTGGTCAAAATGCCGATTTTTTTTTATATAGAGCAGTAACCTTTTATTTCTGGCTAGTGGCCTAATTAAATTGAATAGCAGTTTCATGAATTCATTTACTAAATGTATGGTATTTTAATTCATTTAACATTAAGTACATTTGTTGATTAGTTTAGCAAATTAGATGAAATATTAATTAGTTTAATATTAGGTATACTTGTATATAATACCTACGTCTAAATTGTTAATTAGTTTAACGTTTGTTTTAACTGTTAATTGGTTTAACATGAATTTATTATTTTTAATTTATTTAACATGTTACAAATATTAATTAGTCTAATATTTAATATATTTGTCAATTAGTTTAACGAATACATAGATGTTAATTAGTTTAACATTTCACTTATTTTATTTAATATGTTAAATAAAATTTATCATTAAATTTAAAGTTAATTTGTTAACTTGGATCCATACGGGATTATAAGATCATGAAAACAAAACGTTATTTTTTTAAACATGATTAGACATTAAGCTAAGTAGTTGACTGGGTTAATTTATATGTGTTTAATTTTTGGACGATGACTGGGAACATAGTGAACTTTCGACTCCATTATTAATATATGTGTTTATTAACTTAATCAACTTAGTGCTTATTGTCCGAATATGTATGTTGAATATAGTACTTACGTTTAGAAATTCCTTCTTTAGATCCTCACTATATTTTTTTTTGTTAAAAGAATGTCTACTGCTGCTAAAACATTGTTGCTGAGCTCAACAAAAGGTTGAAACTCAATGGTGACAACTAAGACCTGGAGCTTAAAAGTCCAATATGTGCTTGAAGAGCAAGAGGCTCTGGAGGAAATTAACATCGTCATGGACGAGCTTGAGGAAGGCACCAAGGCTCAGCATAGGCGTGACCGTGCGGCTTATGACGCTTAGAAAAAGAAAGACTCCTTAGAGGATGAGTTTCCTAAAAAGGGAGAGGTAGGTAAAGACCTAACCTTGTTTGAGATAGAGGATCAGGATGTGCAAAGATCACTTCATTCGTGTGGGAAATTTAACTGATGATGAATTAGTTTCACATCAACAACCTCCTTCATCATCGGATGCGAATGTAAGTAATCATTTGACATCAAACAGTGATCAAATGGATCTTGTTCCAAGTGGGAGCGAGATGGTCACTAATCTTGTTCCAAATGGGAGCAGGATAGATGTTCTTGATCCAAGTGGGAGCAACGTTGATCCAAATGGGAACAACGAAGAAGAATCACAAAAAGGATGTGGTTTACGTAAAAAGATTCCCCGCCGATGATTTCATGTCGAAGGTGCTGAATTTTTATGTTGTTCTTACAAGTAGAAAACGAGCGTAAAAATGCAAAAGAGGCTCTCTCATGCCATTCTAAAGAAAAATGGATAAAAGAAATGGAAGATGAAATAGAGTCAATGAGAGTCAACAAAGTCTGGGAACTAGTTGATCTCCCAAAAGAATGCAGAGCTATTGGGAGCAAATGGGTTCTCAAAATTAAGCTCAAGGCTGATAGCACAGTTGAGAGATATAGGCTTGACTGGTGGCGAAAGGTTATACACAACAAGAAGGAATAGACTATGAAGAGACTTTCTCACCTGTTGTACGATTTAACTCAATTGGCCTGATTCTAGCTATAGTAGCAAGTTCAGATCTTGAACTACATCAGATGGATAAAACGACTGCCTTTCTCAATGGAGAATTAGATGAAGAAATTTATATGGAACAACCTGAATGTTTCATTGAAAAAGGCCACGAACAAAAGGTTTGTAGACTTTTGAAGTCTATTTATGGCCTTAAACAATCTTCAAGGCAGTGGTAACTTTCAAAATGTGATCATATCCAATAGTTTTACTATGGTTGATGAAGACCATTGTGTTTATACCAAGAGATCAAGAAATAAGCTTGTAATTCTAACATTGTATGTCGATGATATACTTATAGCTGGAAATAATAAGGAGTTATTAAACGAGGTAAAGGCCTGGTTGTCGTCTCAATTTGAGATGAAGATATGGGTGAAGCTGCATATATTCTTGGAATCAAGATTTCAAGAGACCGTCCTAAGAAACTATTGTATCTCTCTCAAGAGAATTACATTAAGAAAATTCTTGAACGATTTAATATGCAAAATAGCAACCCAATTGACACTCCTATCAGTAAAGGCCATAACTTGGGAAATCATTTGTGTCCTCCGACTCCTGAAGAGACAGAAAAGATGAAGCGAGTGCCTTATAGAAACGCAGTCGGATATCTAATATATGCTATGGTGTGTACTAGACCTGATATTTGTCAAGCAGTTGGCTTGGTAAGTAGATATCAATCTGACCCAGCTCCAGTACATTGGCAAGCAGTAAAGAGGATCATGAGATATCTGAGAGGAACAACTGATTACGCACTTTGTTATCAAGGCAGCAAAGATTTGTGATTGGTTGGATACACTGATGCTGATCATGAAGGAGATTTAGACGAGAGGAAGTCTACCTCAGGATATGTCTTCTTACTTAGTAATGGTGCCATATCATGGAATAGTAAGAAGCAATCATGTGTAGCATTATCCACGATGGAAGCCGAATATGTGGCTCTGTCAAAAGCAACCCAAGAAGCTGTAAGGTTGAATAAGCTCTTGAAAAGCTTGTTGGGTAATACTGATGATGAATCAGTGTTGGCCTACTGTGATAGTAAGGCTGCAGTTGATGCAACCAAAAATCCTAAGCATCATTGTGATACTAAGCACATAGATATCAAGTATAACTATGCAAGAGACATGTATAAATGCAAGAGGTTGAACCTGGTGAAAATATCTACAGAAGATATGGTTGCAGACCCACTGACCAAGCCTTTAGCTAGAGATGCATTTGTGAGACACACTAGGTCTCAAGGCTTGCGTAGACTTTGAGTGATTTTGTATTATTCTTTGTTTTTCCAGTTGTTCATAAAACTATGTTCTTTGATAATCAATAAAGTTGATTTACTTACATACATATTCATGATTTATTGAGTGTTTAGTACATTCTTCAATTATATTTTAGTATGTCGAGTAGACAAGAGGTTGACCTTCTCACAAAGGCAACCACCTCCTTATCATAGTGATAAGTGGAGATGAGACTTGATTTTAAGAAAAAAATTATCAAATCGATAATTTGAGAGCGATGCGCTTAAAATCAGTAGAGTCGCTTAAATAATGACATAAGGTTATTAAGGTGAAAGGATGTTCACCTAGTCTACTTAGTGAGCTAGATGTGAGTTTAAGAAACTCGAATTTAGATACGTACGGTGTCTGAATTTCATCTATACAACATTATTTATAAAGACATACGCTCCTTAAAGAAAGGAGAAAAATGTTGTAGCACGTGTTTCATACCATGTGTTCTAAATGTCGACCATGGGTAACATAAGTTTAATCTCAGCTTACTGTTGCGTGAGACCCAGAGCCTTATGATGACTCAAAATAATGTACTCTCAGTGACTCCGATCAGATACTTGAGACTTAGTCTAATGTTAGCTATCTTAGTGTGTTTCCAAAAGACCATGAAAATGGATGCGGTCTGGCGGGACATATCTAGAAAAGCAGTTGAGCTAATGTTAAGAGAATCGTGAGAAGAGGAAGATCATTAAAGGAATCTCATTAATTTTGTATTCACAGGTGCACCAGTTATAACTTATGAGTTATAATTGTGAATACATAAAAAATGATATTTGAGATTTGAGAGGATATCAAAATGTGATTTATATGATCTAGGGTATTGTATACTTTATAATCTACTTGCAGGTTTGTACTCGATGAGAGGCTATATACTCCTAACAGATGTATAGCACGTAGCACTCACAGTATGTTGGTCGCACGGTCTATTTTACTGTATGAATATTTGTAGAGATGAGGTGAGAATATATTTCTCGTATTATAATAGCACTCCCATTAGGTGTGAGTAGGAGATGTTGGAATTATCTGTTAAGAGTCCACCCATAAGGGGTGCTCTTAAAGCTTATCCTGGTAAATAGATAATTACCAAGTAGACTCCTCTAAGAGGACAACTACTTCATATAAGCTATAAGTATACAGTAATACACAATGAAAAAATACGTACTTTTTCATACAGATCTTCCTACTTCTCTCTACCAAATAAACTAGGTGTTTAGACTGTGGATAAAAGGGTTGCTCGGTTCAGTGACAACTACGGACGACCAGTGATTCCAGCCGTGGTGAAGATCTTACCGCTTCCGCTAATAAGGAGAACAAGTAAGTTCTCTGATTAATATTTTTTGTATAATCTATTTAGCATAGATTCTGGATTATATGCATGTATGTATTCCTTCACTTCCTTTGTCAATTTGGTAAGCATGATATTATAATTCACAAATATTTTTAACCTCTAATAATATATTTCATGTGAGATTTTAGTAGAAACACTTCGCCACTCTAAACTAGTAGTACATACAGTAATATAAAAAGATAGTAGGAAGAAGAAGATAACCCAGGTCGACAAATTAAGGGAATAATAATATCTGTTGGATTTAAGAATTTAAAGTGAGTTCATGATGTTGACAAATCTAAGAAAATTGACTTTCAAATATTATATTGTGATTTTAGATTATTGATAACTTGGCGACTCGTTCGGTTGGAAGCAAGTTGGAATTGTTCGACAATAGATTGTGAGTGAAATGTCTTACATATTTAGTGTTGACACCCTTTTCCCCCAACCTCCATGGTTTTGAAACAGAATCCGACTTATTGAAACTCACGAGTAAGACTTGGAGTCGCCACCTAATTAATTACTTAACTAAGCGTATTTGGGCACCTACTTTGTTTCTAGCCAATTTTAGAGTTGACTCCGAAACCTAGTCTACAAACCAGAAATTTTGGGTAACGATTCAGGTTAACCCGAAATAAAAGATGTTAGGCTCCTTTTAGGTTCCACCAAATGTGGTTCACGACCGAACTAAATGATTGAGATTTTAAACAAAAGGCCAAGCAATTAAACTAATAATTAGGCGTGAAAGTCTAAATATGCAAATGATATTTTAACTAAGCAAGTATTGAATTATATTATGTCTAAAAGGGGTCAAAATCTAGTAATAATCAACACCACCCCAACTCCCCAAAAATAAATATTTTATGATACTGCATATTTTATGTACGAAGCCAGATGAATAGAACGAAATTTTTTGAATCCTCCATAAAGCATCTTTTTGAATGTAATACTTCACAAAAAAGAAAAAAGTATTAGTAGAGACATGTGCCACCTTAAATTATGGTGTATTTATTGTGGGGAAATAACTAACAACTTAACAAATAAATGAACTAAAGTTAAAAATTTAGAAGAATACGAGATTAGGTATAGATGAAGCGAGAGAAGGGCCAAGCCTGATGTTACTTCCCCTCTATTTGGCTTTGTATGATTGACACTCTCGAGTGTTTCAAGATGAAAAAAATAAAAAAATAAAAAAATTTAGTTTTAAAAATAGTTTATTCAACTCAAAATGATTCAACGTCAACTGAATGAGTAAAAGACATTTTTTATTTTAAAGAGCTGCTATTTGGAAAACGATGTAAAGCTTAAAAATAATTTAACATTTAATTTTATAAACATGCTAAAAGGTTAAAAGAAAATCAAAATATTATTTAAAATAAATAAAGTAGATGTGTCAAATCATTAAAAAAAATCCTTAAGAAAGAGTGACATATGAAATCAAATAAGGAAATAACGAGTTGCTTTAATTGTTATGAAGCTATATATGTATATTCCTCATTCGAACATCGTGGTTGAGATTCAAACAACGCCACTCCATCATAGTGCAATGACAAAACAATGTTCAAATAGTGAGAATACGGCTTGAACTATCATTCTTATAATATAGAGATAGTTAACGCACTTTAATAAACAAATCACTTTAGTGATAGAGATTTTCGCAACTTCAATATAAAAAATGAAAGCAACTCTTCTTTATATATCAGCACTCGCTGACCAGGCAAGCATTATGTTCAACACTTAAGACACGTTTATCAAAGTAATAGAATCGAAAAATATATCACAATAAGATTTTACATAGATACTATAACGTTGGTGCTCTTTAGCCGTAAAGAATTGGAGGTTAACGGTAATCATTTATAGTTTACCAAAAAACAAAAGATTTACATATATGCCATGCAGTGACATGAGGTTTATGAGCTTCATACAAAAGCAAAGATCCCAGGCCCAATATAGAACTCAGAGTGTACTCTTCGGAAAAGAAAGGAAAAGAAAAGAACATATATAGGAAGCAAAACTTACAAAGATGCAACCAAGATAGCAATGGACTATATACGACAACAACAAATCCAGTGTTATTCCACAAGTACGCGATAGGCTATATAAAATAATAAAAATGAGGAAATAGAACCTAAACATGCAATCTGAGACATTCAAACAACGCATTTTGTAGAAAATGAAACCACTACATCATGGCCATATGTATTTCAATGCCAAGGTTTTCTTTCTTAAGCACATAATTAAAGAAAGAAAATTTCTTTAAATCATTTTTATTAGTAAGAGAGATTAAGCGTAGCCACTCGGTCACTTAATCTTAGGATGTTACAAAGCTTCAACCAAGTTACAAAGCTTCAACCAACCATCAGACAACGTTTAGGAACTAAAGTAAAATAATGTATATCGACAAAGCAAAAGGTGTAGGGAGGATTAGAGGCGACCTGTTTTGGAAAAAGCGACACCATTCAATTGTTTAGTTTGAACCTTCCGATATGAAGCTTGATAGAGTCTCCTACGTGAACTCTGGCCGAATCTTGCCATTGCCGCTTCCACTCGAGCAATGATCTTCATGCAAACATTTTATTCTAAGGACGTGAGAGGGTTGAGAGCATAGAGATAAAACTCTTTTTTTTTCTGAAGAAAGAATGGAGATGGAGTGTTAAGCCATAAGAGGGCAGAGAGCAAGGGGTGAGGCGTGTAAGAGTTGTTTTGTGAGGATGATAAAAAGCAAGATATTTATTGTGAAAATTATAGCCATTGGAATGAGATGGATGAAGGAATATGCAAAATGATTTCCATGAGATGGGGGATATCCAATATTCATTGCCATAATGTTGGTGATAATATGAGAGGAGATTTGTGTCTGCTAAACCATGGAGAGAAAGAGACGTGAATGAAGGGAATTTTATGTTCAGGTGAACGGGGTTTATGGTGCACTAAAGGTGAGATTGTTTTAAAATGGAAAAGTTTTATTTTTGAAAAAATCAGATCTTTTGAATTGAAACAATAAATCCTTAAAAAATGGCAAAGATTTGGACGTGATTTTTGGCTAGGTACTTAATACATACAAGGCTAATAAATTAGCTAGGAGTTGGGATTGGAAAAATATATCGAGAGAAAAAATAAGATTGCAAGGTATATTGAAATAATTTGACTAAAATAAAAATTCAAATCACAAGCAATGTGTGGGTGACAAGTTTGATCAATCGGCAAGGTAACTATGAATAAACTGGACTAGGTAATTTAAAATGGTACAACATTTAATTAACAAATTCTATAAGTAATAATAAAAAATAATTAGAATAAAAACCAGCAAATGAAAAACGTACTTTAGCACCAATAAAATATAGGAATTTTTACATTATATAGACATTTAGAAGTGTCTTTAACAGAAAATAGATACATTTATTCTAAGTATATAGACATTTAGACTTATTTAACTATTTTTAGTAGCAATTTTTAAAAACTGATCAACTTCCCTCTAATCGTGCCTAATTTTAGGAAACTTGCGATTTTTCCTCTTAGTGTGCCTACTGCATTTAATATTTTTTTAAATTCTAATTAATTACTCATTGAGAATATGAATTATTTCCTAATTTTTTGCTCTTATCATAACTAAAGCGATAAATAAAAATTTTAAATTTTTTGGTAATTCTGCATGTATATATATTTTATTTGATTATTTTGATGATATATTTTTGAATACAATTTAAATATCATATATTTTTTCTGAGTTTTAGTTGGTATTCATAGTTTTTAACCGTTTTTTATTTTTATTTTTTGGGTACAATTGTGCAGTTTTAATGGCAAAGATATGCATACATGGAGTGTTTATGTATATTTGAGATATATTTGACGTATAAGATTGCATACATGTGATGTTTATGTATATTTGAGATATATATGATGTAAAAGATATGCATATTTGGGTTGTTTCTGTATTTGAGATATGACGATACACTTGATATTTATTTAATAGGTTTGTGATATATTTTTAATAATCGTCAATATAATGGTATAAATTATGTCTTTACAATAATTTTTTTAAAATTGGTATGCATAAACGTGACCACTGTATAAATAAAAAATAAATATTATTTAAATAAAATATGAATATTATAGGACTAAAAAACATAATAGAGTATGAGTAAAAAAACTCGACACTGTATATTGACATGATCGATGCATATCTAAAGTTAAAAGTTTGTATACATGGAGATAGTAATTTATATATTTGAGATATAACTTATGTATATATTTTGTATTCATAATTTGTATGTGATATTTATGAGGTATAAATCATGCATATAATAATAATATTATATGAATAAAAAAATAAAATTTTCTTGAAAATATGAATATTCTAAAAATAAATAATGAATACCTTATAAATAAAAATTAAATACTATACGAATAATATATTTAATAAGATATAATTAAAAAATTGATGTAATAAAAATTGGAACTCTTATATATTTACTACCTAAAATTATGGGATTCTATTTATTGCATATATATCATGCAATTTTTTAGGGTCATCATTTATCACTAACTCCACGATTCAAGGAACCAATATATATTGTCATCAATATTGTTCAAACTACAAGAAATATAGAACAACTTAAGAATTTATTTTTTAAAAAAAAAGAAAACTATTGAAGCTGTAGGAAAACATTTCCTCTTGTAATAGACGACTGAATATTCATCCAGTACTTTATCACATATATAACTTTTGTATCTCGTTGAAAGGGCAAAAATATCTAGAATATATCTAAAATATTTCTAAAATAAAAAGTGCATATACTGTACATATTTGCATTTATCGAAATATATCTAAAATATTGACATATTTGCATATATTGAAGTACATCTAAAATATTGTACATATTTTTATATATTAAAATATTAATATATAGTAATATATCTAAACTAAAACTTGCATATTTTGTATATATCTGCATATATTGAAATACATCAAACTTATTGTACATATTTGTATGTATTGAACCATAACCAAAATATTTATTTTATATTCTTACATGAATAACGACTAAATATTTGGTGAAAATTACAGATATAAGGACTAAGAAAAAAATGGGATGAATAAATTTGGAAGAAAAACTTAAACGAAAGAAAGAGAAATCGTAATTTGATGGAAGTGGAGAGAGATGCGTTACAAATTAAGTGATGATTTTTTGTTTGTATAGGTAAATCTTAATTTACCTTATTTGTGCGTGAGTTATGCTAAATTTTAGGAAAGAAATCAGTGAATGATGCTAATATTTAGGATAAAGGATGCACATAAACCTATTTATTAACATCTTTTTGGCTAGCCATTGTTGTATAGTAATTGTGTCTATTAAACTGTAGGGTCATGTTATATATTTGGTTAGATATGAAATTTTCCCTAAAATATATATATATATATATATATATATATATATATATATATATATATATAAGCTCAAGTAAATGTACTGGTATTGTATTTAATTGCCTAGTTACCCACTAATGAGTTTGTATAAGAAATGGCCTAAATTCCAATTACTCAATATAGCTTCCATTAAGTATTTGTTTTTTTATATAGGAAGCTGATATTAAGGGAATATATAAGTAATGCATGCCAAAAAAATGCAATTTGTCGAGAAAGTCGTGCTTTGCACTTTAAGATTAAATATAGCCAATAGAGAGATAAATAGCATAAAAGAGGAAATAAATTGGGTGTCAACAGCTGCCCCTCTTTGCCCGAGGATGATGAAAAGAATCTCCAGGAAAAGATAGTTGACATAGTGGCCTATTTTGTCATGATGGCGGGCCAAATACTGGGAAGAAAAATGAGAGTTTTGGGGTATTTTTAGCCAAATTCCGGTCTCAAAGTTGCCTACATATCTCGGATTTCTCGAGAGACAGGCCATGTGTAGTCCTAGAATGACATGTTGCCTGTGTGAGATGTATATGACGCACGATATAGGTGTTTGGAGTAAACTTATAAATGGTTGGTGAATATAGCAGAGGCATTGTTAAAGACGAAGCAACATCAATCGATCAAACATGCGGAAAGGGCTTGTAATCATCCTAGTTATGAAGATGTGATGCACAACACACCCATAAAGAGGAGTTTACACATACATAGTTTCTACTACATCTTGATAAATGAGCCATCTTGTCTTCAATATCGAACGTCGGAATTATCTAGACTAAGCTTGAGATATCAAGGAGTAGGCATGATAAATATGAATGATTCCAACCAATGGGCATGATTAAGCACGAAAATACGCACGATTGACATTTATAGGCATGAGTGAGAAAGAATGCATACTGACATCCAATCCAAAGTAAAAGGTTAGGTAGACTACTTGTTTGAGTACGAGGTTTAGATTAGAGCATGCTCTGAGATTTAGTGAGATAGATAATTTGCGTGTAACAAAGGAATTATTTGAAAGGACTAAGCTTCTTGAATGCAGTTTTGGGATGGTGGCTGGTATGCTTTTGTGATTGTTTGTATAGGGAAGTGGTTTTTATGAAATAAAGTATGAGGGAGAGCGAGGACTGGCTTGAGGGATTGTCAAAAAATTGAAGAGTGTCCTGCAACAGAAGTAAGATAAGTGCAAACAAAGATAAAGATAAAGTAAACTTCGCTGTAAAGTGATGTCATTTCGAGTGTCAATTTTTGTTTGTTGGTGCCATATTTGTCTGCTCGCCAGAAGCTATTAGTGCTTCTTGTCAGGAGATAGTTATCTACTCGTCAAGAGCAATTGGTGCCTCTCATCAGGAGGTTTTTCTCTACTCGTCAGGAGCTATAACTGCCTCTCGTCAGAAGATATTTGTCTGCTAGTCAGGAGCTATTAGTACCTCTAGTCATGAGATATTTGTCTACTCGTCAGGAGCTATTAGAGCCTCTCGTCATAAGATATTTGTCTACTCGTCAGGAGCTATTAATAGCTCTCATCAGGAGATATTTGTCATATTTATTTCCTTTTTAGGCCTTTGATGAATTTTGACGGAACCTTCAAAATTCTGCCTAGTGTCAGCTTGTGTCTTTTCGGAATTTTTGAGGGAACCTTAAGAATATCTGCCCCCGTGTTGATTTTGATTTATTAGAATTTTTGAGGAAATCCTCAAAAGTTCTACTCCAGTTTGTGTGTTTGATTAGATCACACTATTGTAGTGTCTCTACACAATAAAGAAGGTATGTGTATGTCGTATTTTAAGGTGGACATGCCTAATTGTCATATTATAAGCCTGACGGGGCTAATCGTCATATATTAAGCCTAACGAGGCTAATCGTCATATTATATGTGCGACAAGGCTAGTCTTCATATTTTAAGCCTCGTTTAATTTAAACTTGATGAGGCTGGTCGTCCTGTTTTAAGCATGACGTGGCTAATCGTCATATTTTAAGCCCGATGAGGCTAATTGTTATATTTTAAGTCTGATGAGGCTAGTTGTCATATATTAAGCCTGACGAGGCTAGTCGTTATATTATAATCCTGACAAGGCTGGTCGTCATATTATAAGCCTGACGAGGTTGGTCGTCATATTATAAGCCTGACAAAGCTGGTCATCATATTTTAAGTCTGACAAGGCTGGTCGTCAATTTTTAAGCCTGCCGAGGCTGATCATCATATTTTAAGCCTGACGAGGCTGATCGTCATATTTTAAGCCTGATGAAGCTAGTCATCATATTCTAAGGCTGATGAGGCTAGTCGTCGTATTTTAAACCTGATGTGGCCAATCGTCATATTTTAAGCCTGACAAGGCTAGTCGTCGTATTCTAAGCCTAACGAGGCTAGTCGTCGTATTTTAAGCCTGACATGGCTAATCGTCATATTTTAAGGCTGGCATGGCTAAGGTGCTGTCATTTGGAGGTGCCATGTCTAAAAGCTTGCAAGTTCATTCCTCAAGTGTTGTCAGGTGTTAGTGCTGGAGCTATCTGCAAAAGTTGTGTCTCCTGCGTGTCTTGGTTTGTGCTAAAGTATCTGCTCTCAAAGAAAGATTCATTAGTTGAAATAAAGTGATTGTGCATTGAACACGAACGTATTTTCTCAAATCTGCATTTGTCCTTTGGTGTGATGGTTGGATATCTCGGTGACTCTGATTATATGGATACTTGCATTCTCATGCTGAAGTCTGGTATTGTGATTTGACAGATTTGGAGGTTGTCCAAACTTAGGTTTGTCTTTGATTGTGACAGGTTGTCTTCATGGTTTTTGCTTTTCTTTTCAAATATCTTAGAGCTAACTTTGATGGATTAGTCTGTACAGAAAATGTCTGTGTGGCTTGAGAGTTGCAGCTTCCATTTGTTCGTACTTGTTGTACCATTGTCTCGCCTTGGTCAATTGGACTTTGAATTTTATCTTCAAATGCTGGGTATTTTGCAGCATCATGACCTTGAATGTTTTAGTGATGGATGTAGATTTTGGATCAAAATTCGAGATGGGTAGTTAGGAAGTCATTTGTTTGTTGGTTGCAATATCTTTTGATTCAGCTAAAGGAGTAAAAGTGTGAGGTTTTTTTCTTTGTCTGTCGCCGATTGTGATGAGCCTGATAAGGCTATTGATGAAAGTCTTGACAAATAGGAGGTTGTCTTATGTTGGGAGCAATGTGAGATTGTGATTTTTGCTGGTTTTGGTTGTATAATGGTTGGATTTCTTTTTGTGACTCTTGTGCGGGTATACTATTGGCTAATTTTGATTGCCCGTCATCACAACTTGCATAGTGGTATTGGGATTGCCTAAATTTATCTCGGTATCATATGCTGGTGGTTCAAAAGACTTTATTCTAGAAGGTAAATATTTTTAGCTTGTCTTGCCATTTTGACTTCTTCTTAATGCAGATTCTTGACCAACTTCAGTGTTCAAATGCAAGGCAACCGTAATAAAGTAACAAAAACACACAAAACAAAGTCAGCATACTGTAAATTTTGAAGCAAAATACCACACAAAGGTAATATGAATAGCTAAAAGGAATGACTAGACCGTAAATGATAAATTAACACTTGAATCGGAGCCTAAGAGAGTGCTTGAGTACTTTATGTAGCAGTCAAAATAAGAATTTTGATCAAATGATCGGTGTTTGTTTGTGCAAGAGATAAGAAGTTAATTGTTGATGAAAAGTGATAAAGATGTTGTGTAAGGAATAGGTTGTCTTGTGCGACAAAAAGGGAGTTCGACTTTTATCGAACACTAAGGCTTTAAGTTTATCTGTCATTTTTCCCTCCAAATTAGGCTCGTAAAGATGTTTGTGAATCCTTAAAAAAGATACTCAATGTTTTTCCATATTTGCCGACCAACTGATGCAGTTCAATATTTGCACCAACTTTCCTTATTGGGTTTGATTTTGTTTTCAAGAGAACGAACCTGGTGTGGGTTTCCTATGTATCTTGCTACTTCCAGGAATCAGATCAGGCATAGTTCAAAGTATATATATCTATAGGTTGTGCTTCAGACGAGTTGTTGCCAAAAATTATCTTGGAGATTGGTCATATTACACTTTCTTTTCTAGTAAGCTTTTGCATGTAGTTGTCGTCATAAGATTCATATTGTTCGATGAGATTTTTTTACCAGAATCAACTCTAAGAAGTCCATTCTCTTTCGCTCTTTGTATCAAATCAATGCTAGCCTTTGTAAGTATCTGAAATAACTTCATCTTGAGTTCATCGTCTTGTCTTAGTTTAGTTGGTCAAGATATGCTTCTAAATACCCATGGGATTTTAGGTTCCATCATGTAATGAGAGTTTTTGTCACTGTATCTTTGTCTTTCTTTCCAAGTCAAATCAACATGCTAATTTTTTTTACTGTGCATAAACCTTTTGTAGTATTTGGGTGGGTTTTCCTCATTTCTCCCTTCCTTATTGCCTTCTGATAACTCTTTGAACGCCCTTTTGACTATGTATAGGTGAAAAGTTGAAAAATACTTTGGATAACCTTCAATGTATTACGATGTGGATTAGAGCAATAAAATGATCCTCAGACATCAGTGTCAAAAAGTATTTTGGTAAGTCATGTGTGCCTTTGAGTTTGACCAACATATCTCTCGCCCTGTCAAGTTTCCGCTCCATGTGCATAGTGCTTTTGTTGTAGCAAACTTTTCTTGTTTTGAAAAATCACCGACAAGTACACTTTGCTTAACTATATCTACTTTCTTAGTATTCAACTTGATCCAACTTTTTGGATAATAGGTTTTTTCTGTAAGTGGTGAATTGGAGATAATTTGGACATGCAAAAAGATTTCAAATGTTGGGGTTTGAGTATAGAATTGGGAGCAAAGGCGCATTGGTAGGAAATTGAATTTGGGAAAGGATTCATTTAAGTAGAAAGAGACCTAGAGCAATAAACAAATTCATTTAATGCACACATAGCAAATCAAAATGTATTCTATAATGCAAGTGACTGTTTTATGCATGATGACTTGAAAGTAGCTCTATGCCACGCGTATCATTTCGTTTGCTAACAAAAATATGGAATCTAAAAGATAATATTTCATTTGTTGGTGTTTATTACATTGGCTGATATTGAAACTAAATCATGGTCGAGCGAGCATTCTTCGTGTTGATCCATCCCTGGAAGATTCTTCCTCTTTTTTAGACGAGTCTCCCTCGGACGAGCTTGCCTCTGATAAGTCTCATCGGAAGATGATATTGTCTGCATCAGTTAAGAGCCGAGATATGTCGAATATGAGATTTTTCAACATTTTCCTAACCTTCTTTCCTTTCTCTTCCATTCCTTTGTCAACCATAGAGTTCATTCCTTCGTTAGACCATACAACTATAGACTATATGTGTTTTGCCAGGAGTTCTGCCTTATTGTGCCATTTATCTTTTCTTTGCTCTTTGCCTTGGCCATATTTTGCTTTTCAGCTATTTGTTCTTGTGCCCTTGCTAGTTGTCTATGTAGCTTCTTGCACTCAGATTCTAATTCATCATCTCTTTTCCTTTTTGTCGTTGCCCTTAGTTGAACAGCTATTGCCATGTCTTTCCAGAGCCAGCCGGGTAATCTTCATCATGGCCTGCATCAAACCTATCTCGTGCAATAGTCTTGAATCCCATTGGACGCCTTACTTTCAAGAGTTCTAATATCTTGTCTTCAAATGGTATCACCCCTCCAAAAATATCAGCTTTATAAAATTTTAATGTCTGTAATTTAGGGTACAATCTGTTTTCTTCCTGCTTGTCAGAGTACTTTTAAAAGAGTGTAAAGGTAAACTTCGGTGAACCCCACCAAGATAAGAAATGAGGCTTATTCAAATCTTGTGATTATTGTGGTGCTAGGAAAGTAGTCAAACATCCATTGTATATTTTTCAGATGTCAACTGACAAAACTGGTAATGCTAGCCTTTGGCGGTTGTTGGCTGGTCGCAATTCTCAGAAGCACTGTTCATGCGAGCGATATTGGTTAAAACGTAATTTTCCTTTGGTATGTAATAGAAGGCTTATTCTGTGCTATTCATCTTCTGCAAACACTCCATAAACCAAATCTGTAGAAGCAAATTGCAACCTTTAAAAATCCACCGCTCTTCTTGCATCTTTTTAAAGCTCGGTATAGTTCCGCAACAATCATGGGTACCAGAGCGTATTTCTTGTCAAAGTTCTTGAGTAGAGAATCAACAATCGATACCATGCAAACATCAGCCCTTTATGCTCGGGAAACACAACAGTCCCTAAAATCTGGTGACAAAAATGAGTACACTCTTTCTTTGGCAACTTGTTTGATCAATACTTAAGTCATTGCTAAATTTTTGAAACACTTCTGCGTATCCAAACTTAATGTAGAGGGAAGTCAAGGAGATTCTTGACTGTCTCACACTGTCTGTACATAATTCGGGTTTGACCATTTTGAAGAACTCTTCGGCTGCATTGCTTCTAGGTGTCAAAATCTCATCACTACCGAATGGCAGTTGAGTAGATCCACCTATTTCTTCCAGCAACAGTGTCACCTCTACACCTCCAAAGTGAAAAACTGCTCCGTCTGTATCTCAAAAGTGTACTACTGCTTGTGTCATCTCTTTTATTGATGTGTGATATATTAGTGAGATCAGATTTTTCAATACTATTTTAACTCGGTCTTGTTGATATTTGCTTAGGCTCCTCTACTAATCTTTGAGCAACTGAGGGATTTCAGCAACCATATAGAGTGTTCTAGTGGCCATGATCTTTTTAAAAAAATTAAAGAGGGAGGAAAAGGTGAATAAGATGCCTAGAATAGCGCTTGTAAGAACACAATTAACGTTTGGCACGAGCTTTTTCAGAAGTAATGCAATATAGAATACGAAAGCAAATGTATCGTTTCAGGTTAAGAACCCTTTGAAAATTGGACAAGTTTTCTAATGGACTGTTGACATACCAGGGATGTCAATTCTTTATATAATGCTTAAAGGACATATGTGCATTATGTATCATCCCGTCTATCAAGCAGTCGTTTCTGTTTCAATTTGTGCTTTTAATGCCTCTTCGGTTATCTTTTGAGCCTTTGAATAACATTGAATATAGAATGATTCAACCATTTGGAAATAAGCAATTATTTATGCATCAATTTGGGCTTTAGATGCCTCTTCGATTACCTTTTGTGCCTTTGAATGGTATTGAATACAAAATAAATTTCAAATGCTTAAAAATAAACCGTCCGTATTTGCACGTTCAACCCCTAGAGTAAATGCAAATAATCATGTTCGACGCTCTTTGGAGTTGAAAAACCCGTTCGGATTGCTTGAACAAGTTGGCCTATTGGACTTGACAGAAAATGAACAAATGATATATTATAATGCATGGTCCTAGCGAAACTACTAAGAGTTGGTTTAAAGCTAGACCAAGTTTTATTATCCTCCCAAGAGGACGACTCGGGAGTGGGAACGTCACGGACCAACTAGATCCTAAGTCGTTCTCCCTAAAGGGTCTTTTATGAGGAAGAGACGGTCATGTAACCACTATTTTTTCAACGCACGATTTTGAAGTTGCCAGGTGTAGTAGGCGGTATGAGCAGAATGCACAAGTTTTTAACAAAAATATACAAGTTTTGAAAAAAGTCACACGTTGAAATAGTTTACAAAATAACTTTATTAAGAATAAGGAGTAAAAATAAAAATAAAAGATAATTGACCAAAATAATATTAGTAATGCAAAAATAATCATAAAGTGAAACCGTTGAGTAAGAGATTTAACAAACTTGTGGAGGATTTGAGAAATCGTTGAAGCATTGGACATGTTGTATTCCCTAACATAACCTCCTAGTAGTGGGTTTCTATACAATGTTTTATTATCCTCCTGGGCGAACAACCAGGAAATGAGAACGTTTAGAATTGTTCGCTATACCACAGACCAACTAGATTCCAAACTGTTCTCTCTAAAGGGTATTTTGAGAGTGGAACGAACGTGAGATTCACGTAATTTTTTGTGGTGTGTGCAAGTGCGAACTTTTTAGGAGTGGAGGAAGTACAAAGAAGAGCTGATGAACATAGAAAGATAAGTTTCAACCTGCAAAAGGAGAAAGAAAGTTAGTTTCGCAAGATAAAAAGGAGATTAAGTGCAAAGAAATACATTTTAAAGTACGTTATGGTTAGAACCTTGATTCCCCAGCAGAGTCGTCATTCTGTCGGCACCCATTTTTTGCTAACCTCTATGGGTTCGAACAGAATTTGACTTATTAGAACTCACAAGTAAGAATTGGAGTCGCCACCTAATAAATTATTTAACTAGGCGTATTAGGGCACCTACTTTGTTTCTTGCCAATTTTAGAGTTGACTCCGAAACTTAGTATACGAGTCAGAATTTAGAGTAAGGGTTCAGGTTAACCTGAAAAGAAGGCGTTAGGCACCTTTTAGGTTCCAGCAAATGTGGTTTCAGGGAGGACTAAATAATTGGGATTTTAAACAAAAGGCCAAACGTTTAAACTAATAATTAGGCATGAAATTCTGAATATTCAAATGATATTTTAACTATGCAAGTATTGAATTATATTATGTCTTAAAGGGGTCAAAATCTAGCAATAATCAACACCACAGTCTAGCAATAATCAACACCACCCCAACTCCCAAAATATAAATATTTTATGATACTGCATATTTTATGTACGAAGCTAGATGAATAGAACAAGATCTTTTGAATCCTTCCTACAGCATCCTTTCGAATATAACACTTCACAAGAAAGAAAAATATTAGTAAAGACATGTGCGACCTTAAATTGTGGTGATTTTAATGTGGGGAAATAATTAACAACTTAACATATAAATGAGTTAAAGTTAAAAATTTAGAAGAATGCGGGATCAGATATAGGTGAAGAGAGAGAAGGGCCTAGTCCATTATTGCTTTCCCTCTATTTGGCTTTGTATAACTGCCACTGTCGAGTGTTTCAAGATTAAAATTAATATATAAATAAAAATATTTAGTTCAGAAAATAGTTTATTCAACTCGAAATGATTTAGCGTCAGTCGAATGAGTAAAAGATATTTTCTATTTTAAAGCGCCGCTATTTGGAAAACAATGTAAAACTTAAAAATAGTTTAGCATTTAATTTTATAAACGTGCCAAAGAGTTAAAAGAAAATCAAAGTTTTACTTAAAAAAAGTAGATGTGTCGAATCTTCAAAAAACCCTTAAGAGAGAGAGTGACATATCATCAAAATACGGGAGTAACGAATCGCTTTAATTGTTATAAAGCTATATATATATATATATATATATATATATATATATATATATATATATATATATATATATATTCTTCATTCGAAAAGTCGACTAGCCTGCCATTGTCATTATATCTCAAAACATACATGACCTCACTTGGGGCTGACAACTCCACTCAATCTTCATGCATTGACCCGTCGAACATCGTGGTGGAGACTAAAACAACGCCACTCGATCATAGTGCACATGACAAGAAAACGTTCAAATAGTAAGAATACGGCTTGAGTTATCATTCTTCCTTCTTATAATATAGAGATACTTAACACACTTGAATAAACAAATCACTTTATTGGTAAGAGACTTTCGCAACTTCAATGTAAAAAACTAAAGCAACTCTTCTTTATATATCAGTACTCGCTGACCAGGCTAGCATTATGTTCAATGCTTAAGACACATTTATCAAAGGTAAAAGAACAGAAAAATATATCACAATAAAATTTTACATAGATACTATAACTTTGGTGCTCTATAGCGGTAAAGGATTGGAGGTTAATGGGAATCATTTTCAGTTTATCAAAAAGGAAAAGATTTACATATAAGCAATGCAATGTTCTGCTAGCAAAGACTTTTAAGTATGACGTTTATAAGCTTCATTCAAAAGCAAAGGTCCCAGGGCTAATATAGAACTCAGAGTGTACACTTTGGAAAACAAAAGAAAAGAAAAATATATAGGAAGCAAAACTTATAAAGATGTAGCTAGCCAAGATAGAGATAGGCTATATAAAATAATCAAAATGAGGAAATAGAACCTAAACATGCAATCTGAGACATTTAAACAACACATTATTTTGTAGAAAATGAAACCACTACATCATGATTCATGGCCATACGTATTTCAATGCCAAGGTTTTCTTTCTTAAGCACATAATTAAAGAAAGAAAATTTCTTTAAACCATTTTTATTACTAAGAGAGATTAAGTGTAGCCACTCGGTCACTTGATCATAGGATGTTACAAAGCTTCCACCAACCATCAGACACCGTTTAGGAACTAATGTAAAATAATGTATATCGATAAAGTAAAAGGTGTAGGGAGGATTAGAGGCGACCTGTTTTGGAAAAAGCAACACCATTCAATTGTGTAGTTTGAACCTTCCGATATGAAGCTTGATAGAGTCTCCTATGGGAACTCTGGCCGACTCTCGCCATTGCCGCTTCCACTCGAGCAATGATTATCATGCAAACATTTTATTCTAAGGACATGAGGGGGTTGAGATAGCGTAGAGACAAACTCTTTTTTGTGACGAAAGAATGGAGATGTAGTCTTAAGCCATAAGAGGGCAGAGAGCAAGGGGTGAGGCGTGCAAGAGCTGTTCCGTGAGGATGATATAGAGCAAGATATTTTTAGTGAAAATTATAGCTGTTGGAATGAGATGGAGGAAGGAATATGCAAAATGATTTCCATGAGATGGGGGATGTTGCACTTGGTGGAACTTTGTAAGATATTAGAGGGGGCGGGTGAATAGTGTTCTTACCTTATTTTTTATTCCCAAAACATGCTTCTTGATCAGTCCCTTAACTTACAAAAAACCAGATTCTTAATAAGTTTCACCTACCTCTATAACTTAGAGTAATTGAAAGAACACGGATTTTTTACATGGAAAATTCCTTGCTCAAGGGATCAAAAACCACGACACGAACTCTTGAAATTTAAACTTTCCACTATGAAAAAACCGAGTAAGTTTTAGGTTACAAATCTATAACTAATGAACTAATACTCTTAGTAACTAGAATTTTCCAAGTTTCACTATAGCTTGTCCGGTTGAAACTACCTTTCAAAAATAATATTATACTTATTGATCCTTAACAAGCTGATAGAATTACAATTCGATTCCTATAACAAAAACTAGACAGACAGTTTATGCTATGAAACTCGAACTCTTCCGGGTTCTGCTGTCTTGCTTCTGCTCTTGCAAACAATAACTCTCACAATGATTTGCTCTCTATTTTCTCTGTTGAGATTTCTTGAGTGCACAAATAATCTGGCCAAAACAACTTTCATTTATAGAGTTCTTAAAATCTTTATTCAATTTAGCTTGAAACTCTTTTTGTAATTTGGAATCCGTTTCTAGTAAGGTTTGCAAACTTTTCCATACTTGAAACCTAAGTTGTTTTGCATAAGTCTTTAATCCTTTTCCGCGTAGGAAACTTCTTCCTTCCTGTGCCGCTTCTAAGCTCTTCCTTCTTCAACTTGGATTGAGACTTGTACTCTAGCTGTTCTCTCTTCGTTCTTCAACTCGAACTTAAAGTTCAACTTGAACAGCCTTAACTTCAACTTCAACTATGAACCTTTTCTTTGTTCACTCAGCACCAGGTCCTTTGTTTATTATCAAAACCTATATTCAATAAATTCCCCCTTTTTGATGATAACAACAATGTTGTCTCACTGAGGGTATTAGTACAAAAACCTTTGCATACAAACACTAAACAAGAACCAGGGTTATTATAGTTAGGCGAAAATAGGTCACAAACATAAAATAATCTAAAAAACATCTAACTTCTCCCTGTTGGCATCATCGAAAAGTTCACAGTTGTATGAACCTGCTAAACTTAATTTAAGTAAAGTTGACTCTAGTGCCAAAGGCAGCTAGCCAACCTATGAAGTCAGGATCCTGTTGTAGACAGAGATTACTAACAAATAGTACTAAGGATAATGAACAAAATATGCGCCAAACCGACTTAAAACATCCAAGCGTCATCCAAAATATTACAACCCGAAATTAATAATTGTCTTAAAAAAAGGCTAAATTAATAGAAATAACTAAGGGACATGAGGAAGGGTCTGGTTCAGACATGGGGAATATCGAGGATATTGAAATGAGCAAGTAACTTGGCAAGATTAGTAGAGTTTCCTTGTCATCTCACGTTCCAGCTCATCCTCCAGCCTTGTGTTTTCAGCATTCAACCAGACTATCTCTTCAGTCTACCTTTCAAGTTGTCTTCGATACACCTCTAACCTCCTATCCACACGAGCAACATGCACTTCCTCAGGTTCCTCATCCAGATTAATTGGTTCCTCAGTAGGTTCACCATCCAGTCCATAGCCACAGGACTTCAGAATATTCCTCCCAAACATATCATTATGGTCCGGCTTAGTCCACTTTCCAATAGGTACACCAAAGAAATCAAACACTTTCCTCAGAAGAAAACCATAAAACACAGCGGGTTTTCCTAACCCCACATCAGCTTCCCTACCCATATGTTCTATGATTAAATCTGGCAGATTTACATGAACTTCTTTGCCAAGTCCATGTAAGTGAGATCAAGAAAGATAGCTTCACTCCTCCTTTGAGATCTCTGCAGCAAATTTTTCAGCATAAATTCAAAAAGAAATTAATGATATCGGGCCATTGCTTTCTTTTTCACTTGAGTTGCGCTTGTTAGTCTGGGCTTTCTAGCAAACTTCCTAGATACCTCCAAAGCAGGCACTCCATCTCCTCTAGTCAGCCATGAATTTCTCTGATATTCATTATAGCCCTGAGACAGAACACCCAAAATCACACCAAGTTCATCACAGTTGAACTGAATCACCAAACCTTTCATAATAGTAGTCACTATTCCTTCACTAACTGTGCAATTTGTGTAAAATTCTCAAACCTCTTTCTCATAAAGCCTAGTAGTTCCCTCATTGAACAGGTTCAACCAACCTTGAGTTCTCAGTTTCTCCACCAACTGAGTCATCCCATATAGCTCAAGATCAACTAGAATTTTACCCTTCACCAACGACAACCCTCTGAAACAGTCCACTCTTCTTTTCTTCTTTTATTTGTCTTCACCAACCACCAGCTTAACCTTAGAACCTTTTCTACGTACCTCAGGTTCTCCAGCTGTCTTCTCCTCCAGTTCCCTCATAAAACCTCGAGTCGAAGGTCTCCTAACATGACTAACCGCTTTCTTACTGCATTCTCCCACACCATCATCAAAATCCCCAGATCTCCTACTTTCGAACTACCCACACGTTTACCTCCTTTGACTAACCTCATATTTTTTACTGACTTTTCTTGAACTTCCTCTATAGGCTCTTCTCCAACTTCCTCCTCAATTCCTCCTCTACACAACTTTAGTTTCACTGGAGGAACTCTAACTAAATTGAGGAGTTGGATTTGCCTCTATACCCTCAGGATAAACAGCATTAAGGGGTTCAGTATAACCAGCACCCTCTACCTTATAATCCAAATAATCATCAATTTCTTTTAGATCTCCGTGATCACCGTCTACATATCCAGAGAGCGAACTAGGTTTCTTCTCTGGTTCCTTGGCAGGTTCAGCAGAATTCTTCTTTTCTCCCTCTCTCACTATAGTAACTTCATTAAGAGGACCTGTCACAGAAATGGGTTCCTTGACAAGTTCTTCTAACGACTTATCACTTTTTTCATGCTCAAGACTCAACTTTTTCTTCTACGACATCTTTTCCTTTCTCAGTATCCACATCAACTACATCTACTCAAAAATCCTTTTCAGGTTCAGAGTCTATAGTATTTTTTAAAACAACAGTAATAGTAGGAGAACTCAAATTTACCTTTTCAGTTTCTTGAGCAATTTCCAGAGTTTCATCGATATTTTCTAGCACATTCACAGCAGACAAACGTTCCCCCTGACTAGTTGCATCCTTTGACACCTTTCCTGCCTCAGCATCGCAAATTTCTTAGCCATAGCCACTGACCTACTCACCGCAAGTTGCTTTGCTTTTTGGTTAAATTTGGAAATTTTAGGTTTAGAAGCAGTAAGTTTGTGGAGTTCTTGGAGAGAGTAGACATTCTTGATAAGTTTTGAGAGAGTTTGTTAGAGAGAGAATGAAAGATAATTCAGATGCTTTGTGTGTAGATGATAGAAACAATAAATCACCACACACAGTTTTGATGACTTTATGGAATAGAGAAGAGCAGTAGTTAGCATCGGGAAGTGAAACGGATTTGATAGGATTTGTAAAAGATACACCACCCAATTCAAAGAGTTTGAATTTTAAATTAAGCAATTATTCAGGCGACACTTGTGGTTAATTTGGTGATAGTTTGGCCATGTAAGACAAGTAATACAATTAGGATAAGTGATTTGGATGCATACCTGAATGTCAAAGCACCGGGTTCCATAAGATTTAATCCTCTACTTAGAAAGCTTATTTGTCAGCTTCTAAGTCATGAAAACAGGTTCCAACAAAGGTTAGCAAGCAAATAATTAAGTTTTAAAAGTAGAGTCAATAATGCGAAGTTAAGAAAAATAAAGAAATCTAGCCAATCATTGGGAGAACCAGGTGCTGCCTTGATTAGTGTATCTTGGTAATCTTTAGCTCAAGCCTGTTCTTTTCAAATTATACCCTGTTCAAAGCTTTAGTGAAGATGTCAACAATTTGATCCTCGGTCTTACAAAAATTCATAGTAATTAGGCCTTTTTCAATATTATCTCTTAAAAACTGATGCCTAATATCAATGTCTTTCGCTCTCTTGTGCTGGCTCTGATACCAACTGACACGACCCAGATTCTCGGCTAGGCTGTGCAGGTACCCAGTTATCTCTCCTAGACCTATCGGGCAAACCTTATCGACAAACTCAATTTTTATATGACATAAAATTGACTTAAAGGAGAAATGAAGCTAACTTCAGACGTAAAATAGCTCCAAAAGATAGATATATAAACATAAGATGAACAAAATGTACAAGCTATCAGAACAAATACAGCTAATTTACCAAAACATAGGTCTCGAGATTCCTAGATAAGACATATACGAAGTCAAAAGAATATATACATATCCCGAAGAGAGCAAAATAGGATAACACTAGTGTTATCTATAACTGACGACCTCAAGGAATAAGCTAGCTAACTAAAGACAACTAAGAACGTCCTCTCTCCTCAGTCGCACTACTGGCTGGTTCCTGGAGCAGAATCTGCTGAATAAAAAGACAATACAAGAGCAAATATGGAGTGAGTCATAGGGACCCAAAAGCGAGTAACAACTAGCGACCTTACGGGTTAGGTACAGTAGCCAGGGGAAAATAGAATCATAAAAACCAATCAAGTAAGTCAGCCATAAATAAACAATGCAATAAATCCATACAGTTTACGAAAAATACATAAAGATATGAAATGAATGTATCATGATGCAATGGGGTCACATGTACCCGAAACCTATCTCCGGCGCGAGACCCTCATCGTCTACCGGGAGATATATGCAATAATAATCCTTCACCGATGCGGGACACTCATCGACTATTGAGAAGTATATGCAATAATAACACTTCACCGGCGCGAGACCCTCATCAACTACCAAGAAGTACATATCAAGCTCACAACCACAGTATAATGCATCTATGCTCAATGCAATACCAACAATAAAGCATATCATAGAATATACAGTGTACATCCAAAATTAAAGCCTAATAAGTACGCCTATCGGCAGCTACACACGTAAGGAACACGTGGAAGAATATCCACAAGGCCAAAGGCCACAAAAGAAATGGATATAATCACTTACCTTATATCCTAGGTCAAAATAGGTATTGAACAGCTTCCTTTCCTGCCCACGTCCCTCAAAGTAATCCTTTTCTTAGCCAAATAAATATATTTGCACTTATAAGTACCCAAAGAAAAAACATATAACCTTTATACCAAGAAGAAAAAAAATTACCAAAATACTCCTAAGCCGGTCTTAACCGGAAGCCCATAAACTATACATTCCCGGAATCCTCATAGTCCCACGAGTCCAATGGTATTATTAGTTTTCATATCTGACACGACCCGAAATTCGGTTAGGCCGTGCGGGCACCCGACATCCTTCCCTAGACCCGTCGGGCGAACCCTTACCAATTAAATTAGGAAATTAAATATAACAATTCATAAATAAAGACAGGACAAAAAAAACACACAGACATATTAACACCTATAAGCTGTACGAAAGAAAGTTACAGCTGACTACCCAACATACTAGGTTTAGGGCTATCCAGACTAGACATCTAAGAGTACAAAAGAAGATAGATACCTCTTGAAGGGAGCAAAATGCAACTGAAATAATAACCAATAAACTGGTGGCCATCCGGAATAAAAGCTGGCTCAGCCTGACAGCTGAAGTCGTCTTCGCTCCTTTACAACGTGGCAAACTCAATCCTGGAGTGAACCTGCCGAAACAAAAAAGATAGACAAAAACAAACAACAAACAAGGGTGAGTCAAAAGGACTCAATAAGTGGGGCAGACTAGCCACCTCAAAGAATAGGATAGCTAGCCAGGGAGAAGAAACAAATAAAAAAAATTCCTCTTATTTAAATTATAAAAAGGCAGAGCCAGATAATAATTAGAAACACGTATGGAATGACAAACTCATCAATAACCAGGAACGTAAGATAGCCAAAATATACAGGTATCCCGAACACATCAACAATCAGAAATACATCCTGTTGCGGCGTGCAACCCGATCCATATATTCATCCTGTTGTGGCGTGCAACCCGATCCATATATTTATACCGTTGCGGCGTGCAACCCGATCCATATATTTATACCGTTGCAGCGTGCAACCCAATCCCCGCAACCCAGAATACGAGCCAGAAATATATATAGGCAAATAAGCAATGCACGTAGAAGCAGAACAGTAGTTATGTACCACAAGTCTACACAATGGTATGAAATGAAATGAAATAAAATGAGATGAAATGAAATGAAATATGATGCAAAGGGTCACATGTGCCGTATGAATGTAGCGGAATCCTCCTGCTCCGAGGGCGGAATCCTCCTGCCCTCAATATGATGCAATGGAGCAGAATCCTCCTGCTCCGAGGGCGGGATCCTCCTGCCCTTAATATGATGCAATGGAGCGGAATCCTCCTGCTTCGAGGGCGGAATCCTCCTACCCTCAATATGATGCAATGGAGCGGAATCCTCCTGCTCCGAGGGCGGAATCCTCCTACCCTCAATATGATGCAATGGAGCGGGTGGAATCCTCCTACCCTCAATATGATGCAATGGAGCGGAATCCTCCTGCTCCGAGGGCGGAATCCTCCTACCCTCAATATGATGCAACGGAGCGGAATCCTCCTCCTCCGAAGGCGGAATCCTCCTGCCCTCAATATGGAGCAGAATCCTTTTGCTCCGAGGGTGGAATCCTCCTACCCTCAATATGATACAATGGAGCAGAATCATCCTGCTCCTGGGGCGGAATACTCCTGCACCCAATATGATATGCAATGTAATGCGTATGAATGACATATAATGCATATGAATGCAATGTGATGCAATAATAACCCTTTACCGGCGCGGGACTCTCATCGACAGCCGGGAAGTAGATGCCAACTCACAGCCAGAGTACAATGCTCAGATCCTCAACGCAATAACAACAACAGGACATAAGATATAATTTACAATGTAAATCCAAGGCTAAGGCGTAATGAGTACGCCTATCAGCAGCTACACACGTAAGGAATACGTGGTAGAAAATCCACGAGGCCAAGTGCCTCTAAAGAAATGGATGCAAACACTTATCTCTTCCAAAAGTTAGCTCTGCTAATCAACAACCGCATTATCTTTTGGTTTCATTGCCAAACGATCCCACTCTGAATGTTTCGGGGTAAAAATTCTATTATTTTCCCAGCTCTTTTCTCATTATCTGGCAATTTTTCCTTATATTTTTCTCAGTTTTCTCTGATTCTATTCATTTTCCCTATTTCTATCAATTGTGAGCTGATAATTGAGCTTTAAGCTCATCCAGCCACCATCACTTTTGTCTTATTTTCCTTTTTTTATCTTTTTCCTTTAAAATTTTCTGCTACGGTAAAAATTAAAACGGTACCCTACGATATTCGAAATAATTAAAACTTTTGCACACCAGTTATACAAAATATATATTGCATACTTGCTAAGACGGATCTCAAATCGGACTTCTGAAACTTAATATGCAAATTAAATGGAAAAATGTCAAATTATTTAACTTTCGGCATTTTAGCAGAAACTAGCCGAACAACATCGAAATTCACTTTCGAAAGTTCACAAAAGCCACAAATAATCATACGAACCTAACCGCACTTTCAGATTTCGAATCGGAGCTCATTCGCCAAAATCGGGCTCGAAAATCTTTTTTTAATATTTATCGACAATAAAAACTGAAACCTTCTTCCAATGCCTACCAAACAAGGTCTGATTTAGCTCAAATTGTACAGACAGGTCATAATGAACATTATGAATATTCTAAAGTTATCGGCACGCCAATCGGATTCCTAACTTCCGAAACGACTAACCGAGGTCGTTTGATTCTCCTCCACTTAAACTCTCGTTCGTCCTCGAACGAGCCTAAATCTAAAGTAAGATTCATGCAGATAACAAGAGAACTTGCACAACTTTCATAAACTACTCCACAGATATTATCTCATGATTACATAATCAGAATTATAAGACGCACATTAAACTCTTGGAATAAAATATATCTGGATAATATCATAATACCATTGCCTGGATTATTCTGACTAAGATGATCCTTCCACGATAACGAGAGGAGAGTTCTACATTTTCGAAGCAAAGACACACGGAACTTTGAATGGGTTTACATGATTTAGCCAATAATCACCTCTTCGATATACCTTTCGTTATAGAACAGGTCGATGGAACTAAGAATGAGCTCACGCTTGATGCAATAGGGGAAACTTTTGAAGTACTTTGTCATTACACACTATAGAAGATTTGATGCAAGCTATATCATTTTTACGAACACACTATGCGACATCTCAGTTGATGTTAGTGTTGTTCTGCAAGCTCCTTGGGGGAATGTAGTTACTCATATCCTAATGTATGTCAAAGGTTCATCTGAACAGGGTCTACCGTATAAGGATAAGGATTATACAACTACTACTGTATTGTATGATGTAGACCAAGAACGATCTTCAGACTGAACATCTACCTCAGGGTATTGTCTTTGAATTGGAATTATTATGATTTGAAAAAGTAAATATAAAAGAGACATGTAGTTGGACCTTCAGCTGAGGCAGAATACTAGCAACAAGGTTGATTACATGCGTACTTATAACACAAACGTAACTTCTCAAAGAGTTGAAATGTGAAGGAGATATGCCAATGATGGATGGACGACAAGCTGCACTAGACCTTTAACTCTAAATTTTCATGAAGTAAAACAGCGTCAGTATGAGGATCCAGTTCTAGTTGAATGCAGACAGATAGCCAGAAGAAAATCGGAGTCACCATACAGGGTTACTACTGACGGTGTTCTCATGTATAAAGATAGACTTTGTGTTCCTAGTGTTTCAGATTTACGTGGATAGATTATGATAGAGGCACATTATTCCAATTACACTGTTCATCCAGGTTCGACTAGGATGTACCATGATCTTAAGCAGATTTATTGGTGGGATGGAATGAAGTGTGACATAGCAGAATTTGTGGCCCAGCGTTCTAATTGCCAGCAAGTTAAAGCCGTGTCATCTTTCCAGACTTTATACTTTCAGCAGATAGGTACGTATATATGATCAGGTTGCCAGCTTATCTCTATCATTAATAGATTGTTAGTGAGTTTAGCAATGATCGATACTCATTGTAGGTTTTTATCGTGGACTTAGGTTGGGTCGTGACAAAAGTGGTATCAACACCTTAGAGATTTAGTATTACCATTCAGTATTTGGAGGAAGTCTCCTCCACTTAAAGCACAAACTCATGCAGCTATTTGAATAGGAATAACCATCCCCGCACAGTCTGCTGGACTAAAGAAGATTTAACTAAAGGTTGAACGTAGGCAGACCTAAGCTACCAACTACCCTTTCGAGTTGCCAAACAGCTGCAAAATCGAGTTCACAACTCCATACCTTTTCCATAAGCATCAACACTCGATAGCTCAATTGAGGGGATCAAATGACACCTCTCATTACCCTTTGTAGCTTTAAAACACAACAACGTGCTTACCCGGCTACCTTGACATGCACTCTGGCTCAACACAGGGAATATCATAAGTGGCTACTAACCTCCCAAACGCACTATTTTCTGGACGAGGAAGAAATGGTAATAGTCCGAGGGTAGAAATAATTAGAACTTCAGGAAGCTCATCTTCTTATTACTCGGCTACCAGAACTAGACTACTTCTGAGTCAGGCAAGCCAAAGAATCGCAATTGAATAAATATACACTTAATGAGCTTATGGAACAACATCTATGCCAATTTAATCTCCTAATAAGAAGGAAACTCTAACAATTTACCAGAAACCCTTTTATAACCCAGCTAAGCTCATGGGATAACATGACTCTACCAGCGTCTTGAACTAAGAGGAGATATGTAGATCGAATATTACTTACTAATCACTTTACACCGGAAGAATGATACACTAGCTAATGGTGAAGAATTAACATCTCATTATCCTACCAACACGAAATTCCGAGAAGAGAGATAAACTGATTTGACATAATAACAGAAGGTGGAACAACAAGATGCCAGGCAGACAATACCGACACTGACAAATCTCTCATATTAAGACTAGAAAAATTAGTCAGGTCTCACAAATGCCAGGAATAAATCATACCAGAAGCTCACCCCTCTACCGCAACCGATTCTTAATAGAAATAATAAGGAAACCATGGAAACATGATATGACAAACAATTTCCAGATCGATCGGAAAGATAAATCTTACTTACAGATAAGGGAAGAAGAAACACACGGGTGTACTTAATCGGATGCCCCAACATCCTGGCAGACTAGCAGTTCATAGAACTACTTCTGCAGCTAAGCTGAGCCGCTACCCTGATAATTATTTCCATAAGAACCACAACCACCACACTCTCGAACTCTATTGCATGGTGGCACTTCTCTGATTGATTAAAATTTAAATAAAATTTCCTACGACTGTGTAGGTTCCTGACGACGAGAGAAAGGACGACGGCTTACTTGCCGGAGTAATGAAAAACTCCTCAAAGGATAACCAGAGTCGCGACAATGATAACACTTTTTTGACCAAAAATGGAAGCTGGAAAGATTGTTGATAGCTGTAAAGAGAATACTGAATCTGATCTTAACAATCTACTGGCGCACTTTAAGAATCACGTGACAAATGCTGAGATAACCTGGAAGGTGACCTCCCAAAATAATCAGAAATTTTACCTCCAAATGAGGTACCATGGTTACCCACTAGGGCCACAGGATCTCTTGCTCTCCCGCTCTAACTCTTCCCGTTCTAACTTACGGTATGCCTCGTACCTTCGGGTACTATCAACAACAACATCAAATGAAATCCCGACCTCAATCTCTCGAGCCATCTGGAATCTAAAGGAAGGAGAAAGGTCATCAATAAATCTTTGAATCTCTCGAAAGGCTCATGGACTAGTTCTAATGCATATTCAGCCATTCTATAGAATTCAATCTCATATTCTGAAACACCAACAGGCTAACCGACAGGTTACCCTGTCCAATCTACTCAAACTGGCAACACTTTTCATTTCGCTCGCTCCTCGAAAGGAACTTTTCCACGAATCTAGAAGAAAAACCGAACCAAGTTAGCTAATAAGAGAGCAGTCCACCAATCCAGCGCTGGACCTTGAAACTGGAAAGAAGAATAATCAACACCATACCGCTTGATATAATCAAAAGCCTGAAGGATGCGCTGTCATTATTTTATTTTAGAAAAATCACGAAAATAGATTCCCTGAGAACCGGAAAAGGAGCTCCCTGAGATCGAACGTTTGCACATGCGGCAACCTGATAGGCTGCCCAGCGAATAATAGATTCTTACGATATCTGCGTCACCAAAATTCTCGTAAAAGCATCGTAGAGAGCCAAGGGGACCACAAGGCCTTGCTCCCTTGCCCATCGCGAGCTCGTACAGCTGGGGCCTGCGCAACTGGATCGTCAGCACGATCCACAACCCTCGGGGCTCTAGTACCTCTAGCCCCAGGCTAG
This sequence comes from Petunia secreta, assembly GCA_029990175.1. Lineage (NCBI taxonomy): Eukaryota > Viridiplantae > Streptophyta > Magnoliopsida > Solanales > Solanaceae > Petunia > Petunia secreta. The sequence continues at coordinate 28,151,104 of JARKIP010000003.1, forward strand.
ACTGCTTCATCTTGAACTCATATCGTCTGCTTATTTGTCGCACGAGTGTTCACAATTACCACGAAGGAATTTAAAAAAATACTTTTGCATCCTAGACCGAAACACGATCAGAAAAGAAGGAAGTGAAACTTCCTAAATGCCATCATAGCCTCTCGTAGATAAGTACGGACGTCTACGTACCTATCAGCGAGACTCTACTAGACACTGTCTTAGTCTGGATATACTCTAAACTGGGCTTTGATACCAACTGACATGACCCAGAATTCGGTTAGGCCGTGTGGGCACCCGACATCCTTCCCTAGACCCATCGGACAAACCCTTACGAATTAAATTAGGAAAAAATATATGACAATTCATAAATAAAGACAGGACTAAAAAAAAACACAGACATATTGATACCTATAAGCTGTACGAAAGAAAGTTACAGCTGACTACCCAACATACTAGGTTTAGGGCTATCCAGACTAGACATCTAAGAGTACAAAAGAAGATAGATACCCCTTGAAGGGAGAAAAATGCAACTGAAATAAAAACCAATAAACTGATGGCCATCCGGAATAAAAGCTGGCTCACCCTGACAGCTGAAGTCGTCTTCGCTCCTTTACAACGTGGCGAACTCAATCCTGGAGCGAACCTGCCGAACGAAATAGATAGACAAAAATAAAAAACAAACAAGGGTGAGTCAAAAGGACTCAATAAGTGGGGCAGACTAGCCACCTCAAAGAATAGGATAGCTAGCCAGGGAGAAGAAACAGATGAATAATATTCCTCTTATTTAAATTATAAAAAGGCAGAGCCAGATAATAATTAGAAACACATATGGAATGACAAACTCATCAACAACCAAGAACGTAAGATAACCAAAACATATAGGTATTCTGAACACATCAACAATCAGAAATACATCCTGTTGCGGCGTACAACCCGATCCATATATTCATCCTGTTGCAGCGTGCAACCCGATCCATATATTTATACCGTTGCGGCGTGCAACCCGATCCATATATTTATACCGTTGTGGCGTGAAACCCGATCCATATATTTATAGTGTTACGGTGTGCAACTCGATCCCCGCAACCCAGAATACAAGCCAGAAATATATATAGGCAAATAAGCAATGCACGTAGAAGCAGAACAGTACTTATGTACCACTAGTCTACACAATGGTATGAGATGAAATGAAATGAAATAAAATGAGATGAAATGAAATATGATGCAAAGGGTCACATGTGCCAAATGAATGGAGCGGAATCCTCCTGCTCCGAGGGCGGAATCCTCCTACCCTCAATATGATGCAATGGAGCGAAATCCTCCTGCTCTGAGGGCGGAATCCTCCTACCCTCAATATGATGCAACGGAGCGGAATCCTCCTGCTCTGAGGGCGGAATCCTCCTACCCTCAATATGATGTAATGGAGCGGAATCCTCCTGCTCTGAGGGCGGAATACTCATGCACCCAATATGATATGCAATGTAATGCGTATGAATGACATATAATGCATATGAATGTAATGTGATGCAATAATAACCCTTTACCGGCGCAGGAATCCCATCGACAGTCGGGAAGTAGATGGCAACTCACAGCCCGAGTACAATGCTCAGATCCTTAATGCAATAACAACAACATGACATAACATATAATAGACAATGTAAATCCAAGGCTAAGGCGTAATGAGTACGCCTATCGGCAGCTACACACGTAAGGAATATGTGGTAGAAAATCCACGAGGCCAGGTGCCTCTAAAGAAATGGATACAAACACTTACCTCTTCCAAAAGTTAGCTCTGCTAATAAACAACCGCTTTATCTTTTGGTTTCATTGCCAAACAATCCCACTCTGAATGTTTCGGGGTAAAAATTCTACTATTTTCCCGGCTTTTTTCTCATTTTCTGGCAATTTTTCCTGATAATTTTCTTAGTTTTCTCTGATTCTGTTCATTTTCTCTGTTTCTATCAATTGTGAGCTGATAATTGAGCTTTAAGCTCATCCAGCCGCCATCACTTTTGTCTTCTTTCCTTTTTTTGTCTTTTCTCCTTTGTTTTTTCTTTTTTCTTTAAAATTTACTACTACGGTAAAAATTAAAGCGGTACCCTACGATATTCAAAATAATTCCAACTTTTACACACAGTTATACAAAATATATACTGCATACTTGCTAAGACGGATCTCAAATCGGACTCCGGAAACTCAATATGCAAATTAAATGGAAAAAGGTCAAATTATTTAACTTTCGGCATTTTAGCGGAAATTAGCAGAACAACATCGAAATTCACTTTCGAAAGTTCACAGAAGTCACAAATAATCATACGAACCTAACTGCGCTTTCGGATTTCGAATCGGAGCTCATTCGCCAAAACCGGGCTCGAAAATCTCTTTTTAATATTTATCGATAATAAAAACTGAAACCTTCTTCCGATGCCTGCCAAACGAGGTCTGATTTAGCTCAAATTTTACAGACATGTCATAATTAACATTACGAATATTTTAAATTATAGGCATGCCAATCGGAGTCCTAACTTCCAAAACGACTAACCGAGGTCGTTTCATTATCCGAATTCAATTTCATCAAATTTTCGAATTTCATAAATTTTAGACTCCTAACTCACTTTTCCAATTCAATTTCAAAAAAATTATAGCTTTCAATCCTTGATTTAATATAATTAAATGAATTAGGATCATTACTTGATGTTATAGGATGATTTGGTATCAAAATCTAAGCTTGGAATCGACTAATTGATGGTTTAAATAAAGTTAGGAACTAAAGGGGGTCGATATGCCTTTTTATAATCCCCTGTAATGACTTTTGACGACAAAAAATTGCAGAATTTTGCACCAGCAGCTGCTGGTCTGCAATTTCCACATGGTACATTACAGGGCTCAAAATGACTTCAATTTTGCACACAAGTCATACAAGACTTGTGGGATATGCTCACAAAGACGGAACTTGAATCGGATCTCCAGAACTCAAGATACGACTCCCACGGGAAGAGGTCGATTTCTTAACTTTTCAGAATTTTAGGGAAACTGACCAAACGACCTCGAAATTCGCTTCCAAAAGTTGCTACAACTTACAAATAACCATAGGACCCTAACAAAACTTTTGAATTTTGAATCGGAGCTCATTTACTCAAATCGAGCTCAAAAGTCTCTTTTAAGCTTTAGTGACAACTGAAACGGAAACCTTTTCAAAAATCCTAAACGAGGTCCGAATCAACTAAAATTTTACAGGCGGAGCTTTTAAAACCGTCAGCACGCCAATTGGAGTCTTAACTCCTAAAACGACTACCTATGATCGTTTCATTCTCCTCCACTTAGATTCTCATTAATCCTCAAACGAGCCAGAGTCTAAAGCAAATTTCACATGACTGATAGAAACTCTTACACCGGCTTTCAACAACTATTCAACGAACTTAATCACACCATACAGATTCGAGAACATAAATACTGATAAGATCTTTTATGCTTTAGAAATTAAGATCCTACCTAAGTCATCTAAGAGATGAGGATATCTCTCACGCATGTTGGACTAAAGCTCCCAAGTGTCCTCCTCATGAGGACGGTTGCACCATCGCGCTCAAACCATCGGAATCTGCTACGAATGAAGCTTCCGGACATCTCGGGCAACTATAGCTACTCGGAACTCCTCATAAGCTAGATTCACATCCTGCTGAGCAAAATCTAACTCAATCATTCTAAAGGATCCCGGATACACTTTCAAAGCATCGACATATGAAACAGCGGATGAACTGGCATAGAAGCTGGCAAATCGAGCCGATAAGCAACCTTATCGATGCGCTTCTTAATATACAAAAGGCCAATGAATATGGGATTGGGCTTCTTTTTCCTCCAAAATCTCTTTACACCCCACATCGGCGACACTTTTAGAAATAGCATGTCGCCGACCTTGAACTCTAATTCTCGTCTCCTTCAGTTCGAATATGAAATATGCCTGCTCTGAGCGGTCCGCACACGATCTTGAATAACACGAACAACATCCAGAGTCTGCCGAACCATCTCTGAACTCATCATCTCCATATCTCGGGACTTGAACAACCCGATAGGAGAACATCATCTACGACCATACCGTTGAAACCCAATTTTGTCCCTCCTTTTTCGATAATTGGCTATATATTTAACTTAAGGTGCCATTTAACTGTTTGAACAAATTTGCATTAGAAAACATGCATTTACGTGTGTTATTCACTAATTATACATTATGTACTTAATTGCAGTTATATTACGTAATTGTATCATTTAACTCTGTGTGAAATACATGTCAAATTATGGCTATCCATACAATTACTATATTTATAACATTTTGTATTTATTTGTGACGATCTATACTTAATAAATTTAATTTGACCAAAATTATTTCTTTTATGTGTGCATTTCCTTTAGTTGCTATATATACAAATATATTTATAATTTTTATTTACTCGTGCACCTTTAAGATAACTATCACCCCAATTAAAATATTTCAGTCCAATTTTCATTCATAGTTTATCACATTATTTGGAAATTCAAATTCTTTCTCTCGCTGAAACAAGACGAAAGTGTGACCAAATGCATTCTATGTCTTAGTTCTAGTAAAGTGTGTAGACAAAATATACACTCTCTATTTTGACTAAATGCTTTCAATATTTGACTTGCCAAAAATTGCTATCAATTTCCCCACATTTAAGTACAAAATTCAGCCCAAAATCACTCTCATATCCATTCCCCAAAATCAGACCCTCCAAAATCTCCCTAATCTCTCTCTCTCGAAAATCACTCAAATCCCGTTCAATTACTCCATTCAAATCCCCCATAATCACTCTCCCCGTCCCCCTTCATTCCTCCTAAAATCCCAAAATTCCCCCAACGTCTGTAATTTGGAGTCTCTTTATAACTCGAGCTCTGGCATTGAGCATAGGGGGAGAGTATCGCCTATCAATACATACAACACCACATTTCAATACATACACACACATCCAAAGATCAAAAGTGGGTAGCAACATCAGTCCTTTCTTCTCCTTCTCCGACCATCCACGCACTTCAATACAGACAAAACAGTACACACACCAACATAGCCAAATACAGATCCAGAAACCCACACACACATGCCAAACAGATTGGGAACGGGGATTGGGGAAATTGGGGAAACATTAATAGCGGTGCCATGGTAGAGATACCATCAGTGATGAAAATAATGGTGGAGATGGGTGTCGATGTTTTTGACCGGAAACTCCCTCTGTTTCTCCGTCGTTCTCCTCTAATCTATGATTGAAATTGAAAGTGGAGGTGTTGGAGCCACAGCGACGCCTCCAAGATGGATAGGTTTCGCTCCTCCACTACTTTGGTGGTGTTGTTCTGCTCGTGTTTTGCCCCACCGGAGAATCCGTTTTTCCGATTACCCATATATGGTGCAGTCCCTTGTTTGACCGCTGCAATGGTTGAGAATTTCATACACTTGTTATTTTGTTCCATCATTTTTAATGTTGTCGACCTTCACTGGATTTGGGATTCTGCTTATATGTTGTTTAACTCGATTTTTGTTGATCTCATTTGGTCAACGGAATATTGGCGTATGGTGTTTGTATTGCTCTATTTTTTCGGATCATTAAATGGAAAGTACTATTGCAACCCCGGTTGTGCTTATTTTGTTCGTGCGCCTCTGATTTGAACACTGCTGTGCCAATATTGATATAGGCCTATGAAAATATTTTTTTTGTTGAGGCCAAGACACTGATTTGACGAGTATACAAGGAATTGACGGATATACACAATGAATTGACGGATATATTATTGAATTAACGGATGTTGCACTCTTTATGGCCAATGAAAAATACATATATATGTATTGAAGCCTAGGGACTGATTTGAACACGATACTACACTTAGGCCAATGACGTTTGGAGGCCAATACAAGTCATGTCCTTTACGTGTCCCGAAAACAAACAAAAAGACGATGACGATAACATTTATATATATAATGTTGAAAAACGAATGGGATAACCAACAGGACTCGCACTTGGCATGGCAACACGATCGGCCGGCGTATTTGCAGCCGTGACGTTATCCTTAGCCTCCCAACACCCGAATCTGAGCCTAAACTTTCAAAAATTCCCTTTTTCCTTTTGTTTTTTCCTTTTTACTATTATTATTATAATTAATTTTTTCATTACTACTAACATGTTAATTATTATTATTATTATTATTATTATTATTATTATTATTATTATTATTATTATTATTATTATTATTATTATTATTATTATTATTATTTTCTTATTATTATTATTATTACTACTACTTTATTCTACTTTTATTTTTGCTTTATTTCATTTAGTTATAATACTAACTTCATTCTTATGCTTTTTGCGAGGTACATTCCTACAAAGAACGAAGTCCACGGCGAATATTGAACATTTACTTATTTATGCAATTATTTGTATTTAAATTATAGCAAAAATTGTTATATTTACTCTTAGTTTATTATTGAATCCCAATTATTAGTCCGGTCGGTAACCACATTTGGTGGAACCCGAAAGGTGCCTAACACCTTCCTTTCGGATTAATTTGAACCCTTACCTAGAAGTTTGGTTTGGATGATTATCTTTTTTTAAAGCTAATATTAAAATTGGCTAGAAACAAAGTAGGTGCCCTAATACGCCTAGTTGAAAAATATGTTAGGTGGCGACTCCAAGACTTTACTCGTGAGTTCCAATAAGCCGAGCCCTTTTTTGAACTCTTAACGGGGTTCGGGGGAAAAATGGGTGTCGACAGAGTGGCGACTCCGCTGGAAAATTCAAGGTTCAAACCATAACGAACTTTAAATTGAGATTCTTTAATTGCTTTATTTTCTTGCCATTTATTTTAATACTAATATTTTCTTCCTTTCCTTTTTTGCAGGTTTAAGGTCTAGAATTTTGACACCATGTTATTGCTTAGTTGTATCCTCTTTTTTAATTGTTTATGTTGCTAACACTTCCTCCACTCCTGGAGAGTTTTTATCCTTGCACACACCATAAGCGGTTACGTGGATCCCACGACCGTTTCAAGCTAAAAAAAAAATCCTTTAGGAGGGACGTTTGGAGTATAGTTAGTCTGTGGTACAACCAACCCCTTCAAACGATCTCACTCTTTGGTTGTCCACCGGAGGAACCATATCCTTGTCTAGACTAACCCACTCTTAGAAGGTTCTTTTAGGATAACACAATATGTCTTAAACTTCAGTTATTTTCGAATCTTCTAAATCTTTTTCTTTAAAACAGTTTTCACTTCATAATTCTTTTGCTTTTTTTCGAAAATTTCAACCTATTTTCCAGGATTAACTTGTTTGTTTTTCCCTTTTAAAATTTATTTTTAAAAATATTTCGATATGTGCACTATTTCCATAAATTTGCCGAATCTTTTTTTCTTGAAACAGGTTTGACTTCATAATTCTTTTCGCATTTTTGAAAATATATTGCCTAACTCTATTAGTATACTTTCCAAAATTAACTTGTTTGATTTGTCTTTCCCTCTTTTAAAAGTTGGTAAAATATTTCAATATGTGCATCTTTTCTTTTTCGTGATTTTTGATATTGTCTAGTTTATATTAATCCTATCTTTCGAAACTAACGCGTTAGTTTTTTTGTTCTTATCCTTCTAAAATCATTTTACGAAATACTTCAATATGTGTGCATCATTTTACAAAACATATGCATTCCTTTTAAAAAACTTGTGCATTTTTTTAAAATTGTGCATATCATGCATACCTTCCGCCGCTCTTGGCAAGTTTCTAAATCGTGCGGTAATTACGACCACCCTTCCCTCACAAAAATCTCCTTTTAGGGGAACAAATTGGAACCTATTTGGCCTGAGACGTTCTCGCTCCTGAGTTGTCCGCTTGGGAGGATAATAAAACTCGGTCTAGCCAACTTCATTCTTTAGTAGCAATGCTAGGAATCATGCATCATAGTCGACTTGTCCTTTAGTCTAATAGGCCAACATGTTAAAAAAATCCGAACGGTTTTTGGCCTTAAAAAGTATTAAACATGATTTATTGACATATACTTGTAGGATTGAACGTGCATATGTAGACCATTTATGGAAATTATTCTGCATTCAATGCCATTAAAAGGCACAAATGGTAACCGAAGAGGCATCAAATCCGAAATTGAATCAGAAACGACTGTTTATTCCTGAGCGGTTGGAATCATTCTGTATTTAATGCTATTCAAATGCGCAAAAGGTAACTGAGAAGGCATTAAAGGCCCAATTTGAAGCAGAAATGACCGTTTAATAGACGGGATGACACATAATGCGCGTTTATCCTTTAAGCATTATATAAAGACTTGCCATCCCTGGTTTGTTAAAAGGCCATTAGCATTTTCCTTTTAAAGTGTCTAAAGGGTTCTCAACTCATAACGACACTTCTCTTCATATTCCATACTGCATTGTTCTCAAAAGCTCGTGCCACGCGTTAATCGTTTGCTTACAACCAAAATTTAGGCATCCTCTTTCCCTTTTTCCTATCACACTCCACCTTTTCCAAAAAGATCATGGCCACTAGAACATTTGACATGGTTGTTGAAATTCCTCAGTTGCTCAGAGATTGGTGGGGAAACCTAAGCATAGATCAACAAGACCGAGTTAAAATAGTGTTAGGGAACCTAGTTTCAGTAATGGAGCACACTGCAGTAAAAGGGATAGTAGAAGCAGCAGTACACTATTGGGATGCGGACCGAGCGGTTTTCCATTTCGGGAGTGTAAAGTTGACACCACTACTGGAGGAAATAGGCGGGTTAACTCAATTTCCATTTGAAAGTGAAGAAGTCTTGATGCCTGAGAACACTATAGCCGAGGAGTTCTTCGAAATGATAGGGTTTAAGCCCGAGTTATGCATAGACGGTATAAGGAAGTCGGGAATTTCTTTGACTTCCCTCAACATCAAATTTGGGTATGGAGAAGCATTTCAAGAAGCCGAAGACTATTTCAGCATTAACCAGGCAGAGTGGCAAGAGCGGAGAGTACTTGCTTGTCACCAGCTTTTTAGGGACTGTCGTGTTTCCACAACACAAAGGACGAGTCGACGTTTGCATGGTATCAATTGCCGATATCTTACTCAAGGACTTCAACAAAAAATACGCTTTGGTACCAATGATTGTTGAGAAATGTACTGAGCTTTAGAAAGATGCAAGAAAGGTGATAGCTTTTTCGAAGGTTGTAATTTGCTCCTACAAATTTGGCTGATGGAGCATTTGCACAAGAAGAACAACACAGACCAAGGCTTCCTCTCCGTACCAAGAGAAAATTACATCTTAACACATACCGCCCGTATGGACAGTGCTCTTGAAAAGTGGGATCGACCAACAACCACCGAAGGCTGGCACCACAGGTTTTCTCAGTTGACATCCGAAAATATACAATGGATGTTGACTACTTCCCAGTGTCACAGTGATCACACGATCGGAAGGAGCTTCATTTCTTATCTTGCTTGGGTTAAGAGGAGTTCACCCATACACTCCTTTAAGGGCACTTAGACAAGCTGGGAGAAAGCAGATTGTACCCCAAATTGCAGACATCAGAAGTTTCAAAGCAGATATTTTGGGAGGACTGATACCATTCAAAGACAAGATATTAGAACTTTGGAAAGAAAGGCATCGAATGGATTTCGAGACTATTGGACGAGATAGGTTTGATGCAGGCTATGATGAAGATTACCCAGACTGGCTCAAGAAAGATATAGCGAAGGCAGTTCAACCAAGAGCAACAAGGAAAAGGAAAAGAAATGCCGATGAATTAGAATTTGAGTGCAAGAGGCTACACAAACAACTGGCAAAGGCACGAGAGAAAAAAGCGAAAAAGCAAATTTTGGTCGAAGCAAAGAAAAAAGAAAAAGACAAATGGCGCAATAAGGCAGAACTCCTGACAAAACGCATAGAGTCTATCGGTGTATGGGCTAGCAAAGGAATAAACTCTGTGGCTGACAAAGGAATGGAGGAGAAAGGAAGGAAGGCTTGGGAAATGTTGAAAAACTTCACATTCGACATATCCCGGCTCTTAACCAACGCAGACAATATCATCTTTCTAGGAGACTCGTCAGGGGCAAGTTCGTCTAGCGAAGATTCGTCCGAAGAAGATGAATCTACTGGGGATGGATCAACATGAAAGATGTTTAACTGGCAATGATTTGATCTCCCAGCAATATTTAGTCTTTTCTTCTCTTACACTGTTTCAATATCAGCCAATGTAATAAAGACTAATGTCCAATAAAGCAATAGTTCTCTTTTAGGCTCTCTACATTGTTAGCAAATGAAGCAATACATGTGGTACAAAGCACTTTTCAAATCATCATGCGTAAAACGGTCCTTTATATTATAAAATGCATTTCTTATTTTATATGTGTGCATTGCGTGAATTTGCTTGGTTGCTCTAGGTCTCTTTCTACCTAAGTAAATCCCTTCCCAAAATCCAATCTCCTACCAAAGCACCACATCTCCTTACTCTATGCCCAAATCATGATATCAGAAATCTTTTGCATGTCTTGATAATTCCCTGTCCCTTATGAACTCAAAACATATTATCCAAAAGGTTGGTTTAAGTAGAATACTAAGGCAGAAGATTTGGCTAAGCAAAGTGCACTTATCAAGGATCTTTCAAAGCAAGAAGAGTTTGTAATAGCAGGCACTATATGAACAAAGCGGAAAATTGACAGGGGAAGAGATTTATTGGTCAAACTCAAGGGCATACATGACTTATCGAAATACTTTGTTTTGACACAACGTCTGAGGATCATTTTTGTCGGTCTAGTCTATATTGTAATACATTTAAGATAATCCAAAATATTATTTCCAAACTTGCACCTACTCATGGCCAAAAGGAAGTTCAAATGGTTATTACAAGGCAATAAGGAAGTGAGAAATGATCGAAACCTGCTTGATGATACAAAGGTTTATGCATAGCAACCAAATTAGCAGGCTGGTTCTATTTGGAAAAGAATGCAAAGGCGCTGTAACAAAAATTCCATTATATGACGGAGCTAGAAACTCTTGTTTAGTATTGGAAGTATATCCCTACCAACTAGCAAGTAAGACCATAAATTGATTTGATACAAAAACAGAGGCAGACAGATTTCTTGGAGCGATTTTGGTCGAAAGCTTTATTTTAATACATTGAGCAAGGAATACAATATGACCAACCTCTAAAAGGGTCTTGACGATCAGTCTCTTGGCAACGAAACCTACCTGACAAGGAAATGGGTGCAAAAAATTGAATTACAGCAGTTGGTTGACAAGTACGAAAGACATTAAGTATCTCTCTCAAAGACACGTGGGCATCATGACATGCAGATTTGCAAGAAAGGATGACAAATGCACTAAGGTCTTGGAGTTCGACAAAAGCCAACCTCCTTTCTGTCAACACAACCTATTCTTTACACAAAATATTTACCACTTTTCATTGACATTCAACTTCTCATCCCCTGCTTAAACGAGCATTGGTCATTCGACCAAAACCTTTGTCTTGACTGCTACATAAAAGCACTCGAGCAATCTTTTAACCTCTACACAATTTGTCAGTCTCTAAAATTCAAGTGCTAATTTATCATCCGCGGTCTAGGCATTCTCTTAAGCTATATGTGTTGTTTTTTTAAATGTCCTAACACAATTTTGCGTATTTTATCACTCTATTACTCTCGCTTTGCATCTGAACACTGAAATTGGTCAAGAATCTGCATTCAGAAAAGTCGAAATAGCAAGCCAAGCTGATAACATTTACTTCTGAAATAAAGTCTTGCAAACCACCAACATAGGACACCAAGAAAACTCAGATAAGCCCAATTCCACTTCCGTACAACTTGTAGTATGAATGAACCAGAATCAGTTTGCATTATACCCATACAAGAGTCGCAAGAAACAAATACAATCACTATACAACCGAAACTAGCAAAAATCACAACCTCACACTACACCCGACTTACACAATAAACAACCTCCCTATGTCAAGACTTTCAAAAACAACCTTATAGGGCCCAACACAATTGAGGATAGACGAAAAGACAAAACCTCACACCTTTACTCCTTTAGCTCAAACTAAAGATATTGCGACCAACAAACGAAGTACTCCCTAGAGACCTATTCAGGATTTTGATCCAACAAAGATCTTCACCTATCACTCAAACATTCAATACCGTGACACCGCAAAATACCTAGCACAACCCAAGACAAATATAATTTTTGGGACAGCCTCTGAATCTGACAAATCCAACCTCAGTCTGAGAATGCAAGTACCCACATAATCAAAGTCATCGAGATACTCAATCGTCACACAAAAAGGACGGATGAAGATTCAAGCAAATACATTGGTGTTCAGTACAATGAAGCCACTTTGTTTCAACTAACGAATCTTTCTTTGACAGCGGATCTTTCAGCACAAACACAAGATCACAGAAAATCACAACAGACATGATAACACTTTAGCCACGTCAGGCTTAGAATATGACGACCAGCCACGTCAGGCTTAGAATATTACGACCAGCCACGTCAGGCTTAGAATATGAGGACTAGCCACGTTAGGCTTAAAATATGATGATTAGTCACGTCAGGCTTATAATATGATGGCTAGCCTTGTTAGGCTTCGAATATGACAATTAGGCCCGTCCGCCTTAGAATTGGACATACTCATTCTTTCTGCAGGTACTACTATAATCAGCTCTGTCCGGCTTAAAATAGGACAAACTCATATATTTTGATTTGCAGGCACCACTACAATAGGCTCGTCCGCCTTAGAATTGGACATACACACGTATTTTTGTTTATTTTGCAGGCGTTACCATAATATAATGATCTATCAAACACAATAAACTGGGGCAGAATTTTTGAGGATCTCCTCAAAAATTCCAAAAGACGCAAGCTGACACTGGGGCAGAAATTTTTGGGATCCCCTCAAAAATTTCAAGTGAGACAAAGTACATAAACTGGGAGTTCATCCAAGAAAGTTTGATCAAGGCCCAGGATTAATGAAAGAAGGCACTACAGGGGGAAGGCATGGAATAGATGAAGAATGCACAAATCAAACCTTTCCCCACAACTCACAAAATTTTTCTTTGAGTGCAGGCATTACGAAAGTTGAAACTCAATGACCTTCTTAGAAATATTGTAGACATGATAATGTCATTTTATTTTAGCACTTTACTTTTTGCTCGTAGGGTACACAGCCCGGCGAGAGGCACTTAGTAGCTCCCGACGAGCAGACAAATATCTCCTGATGAGAGGTGCCTAGTAGTTCCTGACGAGCAGGCAAGTAGCTCCTGACGAGCAGACAAATATCTCATGACGAGAGGCACTTAGTAGCTCTTGATGACCAGACAATTACCTCCTAACGAGAGGCACTTAGTAGCTCCTGACGAGCAGGCAAATAGCTCCTGATGAGCAGGCAAATAGCTCCCGACGAGCAGCAAATAGGACCCGACGAGCAGACAAATAGCTCCCGACGAGCAGGAAAATATCTCATGACGAGAGGCACTTAGTAGCTCCTGACGAGCAGACAAATATCTCCTGATGAGAGGCATTTATGATCCCTGATAAATAGGCAAACATCTCATAACAAGAAACCACGACAAATGACAGTTGACAATCCAATGACAGGAAAGTCCATTTTACATTACAAATATTATCTACAAAAGCTCACCATTAATTACAGGAAATAGCGTGACAGTGTTCCAAGGTATACAGTCCGACACGACAAACAATTATCTCCTAACAAGATGCACCTAAATGAATATCCCCAGAAGAGAAGCATATATTCCTAACACTCAAAGCACCTGGAAATAGACTAGACAACTACATGACAAAGGAAAGATCAACTCAACAGGGAAGTTTACTTTATCTTTACTTTTATCTTTATTTGCATTAATCCTAATTTTGCTGCAGAGTACCCCCCCGATCTCTTGACAAACCCCTGCTCCATTCCACATACCCTTACACTCACTCACTCCCCAGAAAATCACTACCCCACACGAAAATGGTGCAACACCAAAATGTCAAACACATACTATGCACCATTCTGGAGCTCTATTTAAGAAGCTTAATCTCACATACAATGCTTTCGCTATACCCGCAAACTATTTATTTTGTCGAGTTCCAAAGCGCTCAGAGCTAAAGTTCCCCACTCACAAGTGATCTACCTAACCCTTCATCCCTGATTGGATGCCAATCTGTGTTCCTTTCTATTCAAACCTATCTGTGTCAATCGTGCGTACTTTTGTGCTTAATTGTGCCCATCTATTTGAATCGTGCTTTACTTCTTAATATTCACTAATTTGGTCGAGACAATATTGAAGGCAAGATGACTCGATTATCGTGATGAAGTGGAAACTATGCACGTATAAACTCCTCTTTATGGGTGTGTCGTGCACCACATCTTCATAACACAGATGATTTCAAGCCTCTTTTCCCACGCCCGATCTATCGATGTTATCTCATTTTCAACAAAGCCATTGTTTTATCCAGCAATCATATCTTAGCAAATTTCAAAGTACATTAAAATGTAAACTTCGCATGTTCTGATCAGTTCACTCTTGACATCTAAAATCGTGCGTCATAAAAATCTCACACAGGCAACATGCCATTCTACAACTACACACGGCCTGATTCTCATGAAACCCGAGATATGTAGGAAACTCAGAGACTGAGGTTCGGCCGAAAAACCCAAAAACTCTCATTTTCTATTCCCACCTTTTTGCTTGCCAGTCGTGACAAAATGGGCTACTCTGTCAACTATCTTTGCCCGAAGATTCTTTTCATCATCCCCGGGCAAAGAGCGGCAGCTGTTGACACCCAATTTTGTCCCTCCTTTTTTGATAATTGGCTATATATTTAACTTAAGGTGCCATTTAACTGTTTGAACAAATTTGCATTAGAAAACATGCATTTACGTATGTTATTCACTAATTATACATTATGTACTTAATTGCTTTTATATTACGTAATCGTATCATCTAACTCTGTGTGAAAGACATGTCAAATTATTTCTATTCGTACAATTACTATATTTATAACATTTCGTATTTATTTGTGACGATCTATACTTAATAAATTTAATTTGACCAAAATTATTTCTTTTATGTGTGCATTTCCTTTAGTTGCTACATATACAAATATATTTATAATTTTTATTTAGTCGTGCACCTTTAAGTTAACTATCACCCCAATTAAAATATTTCAGTCCAATTTTCATTCATAGTTTATCAAATTATTTGGAAATTCAAATTCTTTCTCTCGCTGAAACTAGACGAAAGTGTAACCAAATGCATTCTATGTCTTAGTTCTAGTAAAGTGTATAGACAAAATATACTCTCTCTATTTTGACTAAATGCTTTCAATATTTGACTTGCCAAAAATTGCTATCAATTTCCCCACATTTAAGTACAAAATTCAGCCCGAAATCACTCTCATATCCATTCCCAAAAATCAGACCCTCCAAAATCTCCCCTAATCTCTCTCTCTAAAAAATCACTCAAATCCCCTTCAATTACTCCATTCAAATCCCCCATAATCACTCTCCCCATCCCCCTTAATTCCTCCTAAAATCCCAAAATTCCCTCAACGTATGTAATTTGGAGTCTCTTTATAACTCGAGCACTGGCATTGAACATAGGAGGAGAGTATCACCTATCAGTACATACAGCACCACATTTCAATACATACACACACATCCAAAGATCAAAAGTGGGTAGCAACATCACACCTTTCTTCTCCTTCTCCGACCATCCACGCATTTCAATACAGAAAAAACAGTACAAACACCAACATAGCCAAATACAGATCCAGAAACCCACACACACACGCCAAACAGATCGGGAACGGGGATTGGGGAAATTGGGGAAACAGTAATAGCGGTGCCTTGGTAGAGATAGCACCAGTGATGACATTAATGGTGGAGATGGGTGTCGATGTTTTTGACCGAAAACTCCCTTTGTTTCTTCGTCGTTCTCCTCTTATCTATGACCGAAATTGAATGTGGGGGCGTTGGAGCCGCAACGACGCCTCCAAGATGGATAGGTGTCGCTCCTCCACTACTTTGGTGGTGTTGTTCTGCTCGTGTTTCGCCCTATCGGAGAATCCATTTTTCCGATTACCCATATATGGCGCAGTCCCCTGTTTGACCCGCTACAATGGTTGAGAATTTCATACACTGGTTATTTTGCTCCATCTTTTTTAATGTTGTTGACCTTCACTGGATTTGGGATTCTGCTTATATGTTGTTTAACTCGATTTTTGTTGATCTCATTTGGTCAACGGAATATTGGCGTATGGTGTTTGTATTGCTCTGTTTTGTCGGATCATTAAACGGAATGTACTATTGCAACCCCCGTTGTGCTTATTTTGTTCGTGCGCCTCTGATTTGAACAGTGCTGTGCCAATATTGATATAGGCCTATGAAAATATTTTTTTGTTGAGGCCAAGACACTGATTTGACGAGTATACAAGGAATTGACGGATATACACAATGAATTGACGGATATATTGTTGAATTAACGGATCTTGGACCCCTTATGACCAATGAAAAATACATATATATGTATTGAAGCCTAGGGACTGATTTGAACACGATACTACACTTAGGCCAATGACGTTTGGAGGCCAATACAAGTCTTGTCCCTTACGTGTGCCGAAAATAAACAAAAAGGCGATGACGATAACATTTATATATGCAATGTTGAAAAACGAATGGGATAAGCAACAGGACTCGCACTTGGCATGGCAACATGACCGGCCTGCGTGTTTGCAGCCGTGACTTTATCCTTAGCCTCCCATCACCCGAATCTGAGCCTAAACTTTTAAAAATTTCTTTTTTCCTTTTGTTTTTTACTTTTTACTATTATTATTATTTTACTTTTTTCATTTAGACTAACATTTTAATTATTATCTTTACTATTATTATTATTATTACTTTCTTATTATTATTATTATTATTATTATTATTATTATTATTATTATTATTATTACTACTACTACTTTATTCTACTTATTTTTGCTTTATTTCATTTAGTTATAATACTAACTTCATTCTTATGCTTTTTGCGAGGTACATTCCTACAAAGAATGAAGTCCACAACGAATATTGAACATTTACTTATTTATGCAATTATTTGTATTTAAATTATAGTAGAAATTGTTATATTTACTCTTAGTTTATTATTGAATCCCAATTATTAGTCCGGTCGGTAACTACATTTGGTGGAACCCAAAAGGTGCCTAACACCTTCCTTTCGGGTTAATTTGAACCCTTACCTAGAAGTTTGGTTTGCATGATCATCTTTTTAAAAGCTAATATTAAAATTGGCTAGAAACAAAGTAGGTGCCCTAATACGTCTAGTTAAAAAATATGTTAGGTGGCGACTCCAAGTCTTTACCCGTGAGTTCCAATAAGTCGAGCCCTTTTTTGAACTCTTAACGGGGTTCGGGGTAAAAATGGGTGTCGACACATACAAGGCCTTAAATGGAGCAATCCAAATGGAGGACATATAGCTATTATTATAAGAAAACTCTGCTACGGCCAAATCATCATCCCAATGGCCTCCGAAGTCCAATGCACAAGCTCTCAGCATTTCCTCCAGAATCTGGTTAACCGGCTCTAACTGACCATCAGTCTGAGAATGGAATGCCGTGCTAAGCTGCACCTGGGTTCCCAACTCCCTCTGGAAAGACTACCAGAACTGGGAAGTAAACTGGGAACCATAATATGAGACAATAGATACAGGAGTGCCATGCAGCCTAACCACACGATCAATGAAAATCTGAGCCAATCTCTGAGCTGAATCAGTAGTCTTCACAGGGATGAAGTGAGCTGATTTAGTCAGTCTTGTCAACAATAACCCAGACTAAATCATGACGTCGTAGGATCTTCGGCAGACCAACTACAAAATTCATTGTGATCCGCTCCCATTTCTACTCGGGAATGGGCAATGCCTGAGCTAACCCTGCCGGTCTCCGGTACTCAAAATTAACTTGCTGACAGTTCAAGCAGTAAAACACATAATTAAATACATCTCTCTTCATCCCCTTCCACCAATATAGCTCTCGGAGATCTTGATACATCTTAGTAATACCAGGATGAATAGAATATCATGAGCTATGAGTCTTGCGGAGTACTAACTGCCTCAGATCTCTAACATCAGGGAGACTGAGTCGACCATTAAATCGAAGAATACCATCATAATCAAGCTCGCAGTGAGGAACTCCTGCACTTAGGACACGACCACGCAACTCTTGCAGATGTGGATCCTCGAAATGTCTTCATAATCTGACTGTATAAGGAAGACTGAGCTACAATACATGCCAGGACTCGGCTGGAGTCTAGGTGAAGAAATCTCACACTGGAGTCTCCAAGGGACTGCAAATCTCGGGCCAATGGTCTGATGTCAACATAAAGAAAAGCCATGCTGCCTATAGACTTGCTGCTCAAGGCATCTACAACAACATTCGCCTTCCTAAGATGATAGCGGATGTGATGCAACCCAAAACGAGCGGAAGCTAAACACGATACAAATATGCGGAAGCGATAAATAAATAGATAGATGATATCAATGATATCGGGGAAACAAGGATTGGGAAGTCAAGAAACGAGAAGAAAGAACGGATTAATGAATTCAAGACATGAATTAATAATCCAAAAGGGAGAAAGTGGAACTCGAACCTTACAATGGACTCAACTAGGTGTCGATCGCCATAGGTTCCAAGTTAACGAGATACATGAAGCCTCGGGCTTCGGACTAGAAAGGCTCGGCCTTCTCTAATTCTCTCTTCTCTCTATTCAATTCAAGCTAAAAACTAATCAAATGAAGAGCAATTGTGCTATATATACATTTACACTGAAAATGGACAAAAATGGCCCTTGAAGCTGATTCTGGCCCGCTGCTCAACTTCTCTTCATCGCGATCGCGCTAGGGAGGATCGCGATCGCGCAGAGCAAAATAATCAACATCGCGATCGCGCCAATAGGCTCGCGATCGCGCAAGTCTTCAGCAGCCTCACGATCTCTATCAACTTTGCCTTCGCCTTCGCGTTCAAGGGGCGTTGTCGCGCAGACCAAACCATTCCTCTTCGCGATCGCGTGAGAAGTGGTCGCGATCGCGAAGAACAAAAGTTCTTCCTTAGGCAGTGAGCTCCCAGTGTGCTCCCCTGTTTTGCCCTGTTTTGGGCTGCCTGTTTTCCTGCCCTGTTTCCTCCGTCCTCGGCGCTCCAATGCATGATCTTCCAAGACGTTCCCGGAGGCCTTGACTCGTATCCGTTGTGCACTCGAGCTTGGCTTTTGATGGTTGTCGTTTAGGCCATTTTATATTGCATCATCCTCCCCTTCTTGAAAGAATTTCGTCCTCGAAATCGAACCATCAAAACCTACAATCAAAGCAAGCACAACCAAAATTTCCTACTTCACAAGTAGGTTAGCTTAACAAGAAAGAGTGCAAGGTGTGTGGAAAATACGCTCTTGTGATAGAGCCAAGCATCAATACCTATGAAAAAGCTTATGTCCCCAAAAGAGACAACATGGTCTTGGCTCGACAAGAACAAGCACTCATTTTCAAAACAAGCAAAGAGATCAAAGTCATGCAAGATGTAGCAATCAAATGTCCTATGACCCCTAAGCTTACTAGCAACACACCAAGCCTTCAAATCAAGTTTATCACAATGTGACACATTGGCTTTGGTATGTCCATCACTCAAGGTGTGCTCAACATATGGGATGGAGTAAGTAAAATAGTTCAATTCACAACTAACATCAACTACTCCACTCCCCTTCTTAAGAGCATTCTTACACACACCGAGAGCTACCTCCTCACCTCCCAAATCAACTCCAAGACAATCCCCCTCACTAGGCAAACTCCAAAGGAAAGTCTCCAAAATAGGTTCTTCATCATTATAGTCCACACAACGAAGGCTAGGACCACTAGAAGAAAGGCCAACACGACCAATATCAAGACTACTCTCCTCACTTGGAGTTCCAAATGTTGGATCATCCATAGAGCCTAACTTTACAAACCATGGAGGTTCGACTCTACTACCGACCCTAGTCCGATACAATTCACCACCACAAATGAGATTGCCTTCAAACATTAGAAATGTGAAAACATGCACCTCAAATTCATGGTCACACAAGAGCATAGTATCAAGACTAGGTCCTTCACTCTCACTCGAGGAGTCATCGAAAATGAATCGGTCCATCTCACACTCTAGAGACTCCTCAAGGGTACATCCACCCTCACTACGACACAAGAGACCACCACTATCAATTAAGCAATCAAAGGGAAGAATAAGATTATCATGCAATTCATCTTCACCTTTATCAAATATAGGTGGGGTGTCATAACAAGGTTCACAAACTAGGTCAACTACGACTTCCTCACTAAAGAGAGGTTCAATGAAAATCGAGCTCACATCATGATGTGGCTTTTCAACCCTCTCAACTAGTGGTTCAATTTCACACACAAGTTGACCCGAAGGCTCTAAACTAGTTGCAAACACATTATACTCATGCAAATCATTAACTAGCATAGAGTTGTTACAAGCAAGATCACAAGACAAGGAAGTTTCATGCTTAAGGGAAGAAGAACTATCACATACCTTTGAGTCGCACTCGGGCTCACTCAATATACTTGAAGCATCATGGGTAGTTCCTTCACCTCGTAGCTCACATTTGGCTTCTCCTTCACCTTGTCTTTCCATCTCGGAACATGGTTGAGGCTCCATCGGCTTGCCTCCAAGAATACCTACACAAGTACTCAAACAAGTAGAAGAAATAGATAAAGGGTTAAGATTAGAATAAGGGGTGTCCTCACTCTTTTTTCCCTCTTTCTTTTCCCTCATTTTTCTTTCAAGGCTAGGTGTAGATTCGGGTGGTGACATCCCGCTCACATCACTCAACACATCCTCTCCTTTTTCCACTCGAGGAATGTCACCGGTCACTCCCTTACTCCTCTCAATCTTTTGTCTCTCAAATTCGGGCGAATTGGGACGAGGCCCAAGAATGCCCATAGCCGGAGTAGGTGGACCTTTTACATCAACCCGGAATCTAGGACTTGGAGACTCATTACTTGATGTCTCCTTCTTCTTCATTGGTGAACCACTCGGCTTTAGAAGTGGCGTCGGGCTCACCGTGTTGACATTTGCCAACTCTTTTGTAGCAGTAGTCCCACCATTGCTTGTGTTTGTAGGACTTCTCGTTTGCACCTTTTCAACCATGGAATGAAGTCCTTGCTCCTCGCTCCTTTGCATAGCCAAAGAAGGGGCACTAGTAGGCACTCGGCTCCTCGCCCGGTAAGGCACAAAGTCATAGACTCTTTGCCCTACGCCCACAAGATACGCACCCTTCACCACACTATATTGCACCCTCTTCCCCTCCAACCACGGCTCACCCATCCACACATCAACATGACGCATGGGATACACGTCACACCAAACATAGCATTTATAACCTCTATGAGATATGAGTACCCGAGCCTCCTTAGAAACCCACACTCCATCATACTCATAAGGATGCTCTAGTTTATGGCATGGTATCCTAAGCCTATCAATCAAAGAGGTGCTAATACAATTGGCATCGGTACCACCAATCTTGAGCAAGTATCCTCCAATACCATCTACCTCAACAACGAACCTACATCTACCCAAGTCTTGCACATTGGCACCCAAATGAGAATTTGGACGCCCACAAGTGTCAACACCAACAACTTGGGTCTTCCTTATCCCTCCACTAGTGGCATCACCACTAGAACAACCTCCACTTCCCGTCACTCTCCCAACATTAGAAATGTTGTTGGAAGTCGAGGAAGGAACCTTGCCATGGAACCCATAAGTGCCTCTCGCCTTGGTTCCATAGCCCATAGCACTACTCCTACTACAACCATCCACGCCCCTCACGGCATACATCCCCTTTGTAGCAAAAGCAACACCATTTCTCAAACCATCCTCCACATGGGAATTAGAAGCATTAGGTCGCTTAGCGTACCTAGAAGATGCAAGCTTCTTCTTCCCCACGGAACAACCACCTCCACCCCCCATACTACTCCCTTGTACACCGTTAGCAACACTAAGAGAAGATGCATAAGAATAACCCCTATGTTCATCATCATCATCAATTCTACCTATGTCACCATCATCAATATCAAATTCTTCACAAGAAGAGTAAGTAGGATCATCATACCTTGAAGCGTCACCATCTTCGATTTCTTGACTAGAAGCATAGGCATCATCACATTCTTCATCACAAGCCTCATAGTCATCATCAATCTCACGATCATCATAGTGAACCGCTTCATCATCATAGGAGCCATGGCTTCCATCATCATAGTAATGGCCATCATCACCCTCATAGGAACCATAGTCTCCATCATCACCATACGAGCCATAGCAACTCGCATCATCGCCACATGAGCCACAATCTACTCCATCATCAACATCCGACATTGTTGTAACACCAAAGAACAAAACCTCCCAAAAGTCACTCCCTCACGTGTATCACTCAATATATGTACGCTCAAGAGCGAGGCCTTATCAACTTGGGAACAAAGGTAATCACAACTAGCATGTCCAAGTTAAAGTTCGGAGTGGAATTAATGAGACTCTATGTACGGACGGCTATTTAAAGTGCGCACTTGAGGCCAAAAGGAGTTCTACGACTCTTCTTTGAATTCTAATCTCCTCTACGCACGAATACCTAATACGCTAAAGGATTAGTGTCTTTCAAGTAGGCCAATTACCTTCAAAACACTAACCAAGAGGTACGGTAGAAAACGGGACACAAAAGATTCGACTCGAATCGGCACCAAACGGATTTGGAATCGGATGAAATTTTGTTTGTGATCTACAAACTCATCATATTTAATGGTCCAATTGGAGTCATGATGTTTGGAAACTGTTCGGAAGCCGTTGCGAACGTTCTGTCCCAAAACTGGAATTCTGAAATTTTTTTGTTCTTCGCTATCGCGACCAGACGCGCGCGATCGCGAAGGGTAAATTTTTCAAAAAATAATTTTGTTCTTCGCTATCGCGAAATTGCTCTTCGCGATCGCGAAGGGTTAATTTCTGCGATTTCACAGCAGCTCAAAAACGAGTTTTTGGGCGATTTTGGCCAAATTTTTGGCTCGATTTCAACCCGAAACACAAAACCAACGATACCCAAAGGTGTATACAACTAATATCATCAATCCCCAATAGTTTTTCAACCCCAAACAACAACAACAAGCTTCGATTCGAGATTGAAGCGTTTTCAAGAATTTTCAAACTTTTGGATTTTGATTTTCAAAATTTTTGAATCGTAACACCAAAACACGAGATATGGGTATCAAAACGACGGGATTACAACAAGGAACAAACCCCACTACTTTTTAACACTCGGGGATTCGTATCCAACCCGCTCCACCAATTTTTTTCAACTTTTCTAGTTTTTCAATTTTTTTGTTTTTCTTCACTTTTCAAGAACAAACAACACAATCACAACAACGACAAGAACAAGACCGAGGATTCGTAAGAACGAAGCCTAGCCGTGCTCTGATACCAACTGATGCAACCCAAAACGAGCGGAAGCTAAACACGATACAAATATGCGGAAGCGATAAATAAATAGATAGATGATATCAATGATATCGGGGAAACAAGGATTGGGAAGTCAAGAAACGAGAAGAAAGAACGGATTAATGAATTCAAGACATGAATTAATAATCCAAAAGGGAGAAAGTGAAACTCGAACCTTACAATGGACTCAACTAGGTGTCGATCGCCATAGGTTCCAAGTTAACGAGATACATGAAGCCTCGGGCTTCGGACTAGAAAGGCTCGGCCTTCTCTAATTCTCTCTTCTCTCTATTCAATTCAAGCTAAAAACTAATCAAATGAAGAGCAATTGTGCTATATATACATTTACACTGAAAATGGACAAAAATGGCCCTTGAAGCTGATTCTGGCCCGCTGCTCAACTTCTCTTCATCGCGATCGCGCTAGGGAGGATCGCGATCGCGCAGAGCAAAATAATCAACATCGCGATCGCGCCAATAGGCTCGCGATCGCGCAAGTCTTCAGCAGCCTCACGATCTCTATCAACTTTGCCTTCGCCTTCGCGTTCAAGGGGCGCTGTCGCGCAGACCAAACCATTCCTCTTCGCGATCGCGTGAGAAGTGGTCGCGATCGCGAAGAACAAAAGTTCTTCCTTAGGCAGTGAGCTCCCAGTGTGCTCCCCTGTTTTGCCCTGTTTTGGGCTGCCTGTTTTCCTGCCCTGTTTCCTCCGTCCTCGGCGCTCCAATGCATGATCTTCCAAGACGTTCCCGGAGGCCTTGACTCGTATCCGTTGTGCACTCGAGCTTGGCTTTTGATGGTTGTCGTTTAGGCCATTTTATATTGCATCAGGATGGTAAGACCATAATCTTTAATTATCTTAAGCCACCTCCGCTGCCGTCCATTAAGATCTTTCTGAGAGAGAAGATACTACAAGCTCTTGTGATCAGTATACTCCTCACAAGGCTCACCATAAATATAGTGCCTCCAAATCTTCTGCACAAAGACCACAACTGTAAACTCTAGATCATGAGTCAGATAATTCTTCTCATTTGGCTTCAGCTGTCTGAAAGAATAAGCAATTACCCTTCCGTACTGCATAACAACATATCCAAGACCCACACGGGATTCATCACAATAGACTACAAATCCACCAGTGCCAGAAGGAAGGGATAGCACTGAAGCTGAAGTCAATAAAGCCTTGAGCTTTTGAAAGCACGCCTCACACTCATCGGACCAACAGAACTGAACAACCTTCTAGGTCAGCCGAGTCAGAGGAGCTGCAATATTGGAAAACTTCTCCAAGAACCTTCGATAATAGCTTGCCAGATCAAGAAAGTTGCGAATCTCCGTCGACGAGGTAGGACTATTGAAACCCAATTTTGTCCCAACTTTTTTGAGTTAATATTAAGTCATAAATTGTACTTAATTAAAAGGGCTAAAATTATAATTAACTTAACCAAATTGCTATTTTTAAAAGGAAATGGCTAAAAACGCAAGACACAGCCTCAGACCCTACCCACCCGCGTAAATAACTTAATAACATAAAACATTTTTCCCAATTCAGTTCCAAAGACCCGATATCCCCATCCTTAATTTCCATAAACCCGTCTTCCCCAAAATTTCGACCCGAAGCCCTAATTTTTGACCCATGATTGATCTGCAAACCCCTCAAAAACCCTCTAATCCGTCCAAAAATTGCACTACTTGGTCCTCTTCTCTCACCAGTACAATGAGCAAATCATCTTGTCCCTTTATTTTGAATTGTTTGATCAATCCGAGCCCTTGTTCTCTTTCTTGGAGATAAGGATGAGAGAGGTGTAGTTTCACCATTCTCACCCTTATCTCACAAGAGATTGATCAAAAAAAGGAGGTGATTCTCGAAATTTCATAATAGGTAAACCCTAATTTTTTCCTAGTATAAATTTTGCCTTTCAGATTTTTTTTTGAGGGTTCGAAGTTTGATATCATCAAAAAAACGGCAGCATCTATACATATAAAAAATTTTCTCTCAGTTTTAAGTAAAAAAATATACAGATATAGTGCTACTGTTTTTGGTCTGTTCTTATTTTTGGATTCGGGTATCGCTTGCTTGCTCGTGTCGTCGCTTTGTTTCGAATCGATTATTTCAATTGATCGCTTTAGTTCACTGCCCTTAGCAAGGTTAGATCTCAACCTTTCTTTATGTTTTTTTTTATGAATATTAGTCCATATATGTGCCTGCTTATGCATTTGCTGAATCTGTTTTAAATATGGTTTGAATGTCAATAACTTTGAAGCTGATTTTAAGTTTCAAATTTTATATACATGTGAGTTTTAATGAAAAGCAGTAAAAGTTTCTATCTTTAACAGTAAAATGATAGATTAGGGTAATAGTTATGATGTTTCTCTATTAGCTGGAATATGGAATCAGTGTCTTGTTAATCAATTGCTAGAATGGTATAAAATCAGTTTAAGTAAAATTTGAGGCTTTGGCCTCTACGCCTGTATTTTGTACAAACTTCATGACTAGTTTTGAATTAAAAAATGAGTTTTTGTTTAGCTTCTGATATATGAATAGAGTGAGTTTTGTGTGCGTGTTCCCTATTTGGCTGTAAAGGTACAGGTGTGGTTGTATATGCAGAGATGTTGGTTTTGCGTTTTTGTTCAAAGGGAGAGTGTAGTAGTAACTTCAGGGGTGAGCTTTCCAGGTTGGTTTTGGTAGTTTATGGAGGTTCAAGGGGGTCTGTTATGGCTGTATATTGGGTGAATAAGGGTGCAATGTGTGTTTGTGTACATGTGGCTTGTGTGTTTGTGAGGGAAGCCTATCTGTTGTTTGTGCAGGTGCTAGTGATCAAGAGAGGAAGTGAGGGATGTAGGGTGGTTTGTCTGGTATGGTTTGTAGCAGAGGGTTAGGTATGTGTAGCATGGATGGTTCCATTCTTGCAACAGGGTCTGTTATGGTGAGAGTATGAGGGAGTGCAGGGTTTCGAAAAAAGGGGGATGCTTCTGTTTTTGCTTCACCTCTGTAAGAGTGCCTGGTTGTTCAGTTGTCTAAGGTGGTGTCTCAAGTTGGTATAGGGATGTGTGAGGTGTTTTAGGTTGAAAAAGGAGGTCTTCTATTAGCAGGGAGTCTCAGGGGTGTATGAGGTTGTTTCAAATGC
Source organism: Petunia secreta (assembly GCA_029990175.1). NCBI lineage: Eukaryota > Viridiplantae > Streptophyta > Magnoliopsida > Solanales > Solanaceae > Petunia > Petunia secreta. The sequence continues at coordinate 28,177,760 of JARKIP010000003.1, forward strand.
ATGTTTGTTAGCGGGTGGTTTGGAAGGAAGTGTCCTAGGGAGTCATAAAAGTGTGCAGACGTTCCGTTTGGCCAGTGAGGGTTTGAGATAGTGTTTCGTTGTTTTTGGGTGTTGTGAAGAGTTGCTGGCAGTGTGAAAGGATCTGATGAAGTCTTGAGAGAGTTGGGATGCAGAAGTGTGCAAGTGTGTGTGAGTGTATGCTTGTATGTGAGTGAGTGCTTGTATCTGAATGTGCATATATGTGTGTGTGTATCTGATTTTGTGTGTGTTGGGTGGAATATGTGTGAGTGTATCGGTGTATGTGTATGCATTGGGAAATTCCTGGGGTCAGAGAGATGTCTAGGTGGGGAGAATGTCTCTGTTTCCTGGTTTCATCTTGCTATAAGAATGTAGAGGGATTATTAGAATGAATCTTTTAGTCTTGGGTTCCTGTATAGTTTCCTTCCATTTCAGGTGGCCCATAGCTTCTGTTTCATATCCCCTTTCCTTTCCTTTCATGGTCGTCGCTGAGCTCTAGCTTCCTGTTTCATTTTTTTAGATCCAAGCAGGCAAAACAGTGGGTCTCCGTCCCTGATGTTTGATATATCAGTTCTTGTGTGAACTTGCAGTCCTTGTCAATCAGCTTTACATTAGTATTTGTTTGAGTTTTCCACAGCTTGTAAGTATAATAGTAGTTAATTTTCTTTGTCTTGGGTGCTGTTGCTAGATGTTAATCCTTTTCTTCCTTTCTCTGATATGTCTTAGCATGTGATACCTCAGGATCGAGTTGGTAAAACTCACAATTTGGGAAGGCTATTTACATTGGAGTTGTTTGATACACGTCGCATTTCGGGCTTAAGTTCTTCAAAAAATGAAACTATTAAATTCAAGGCTCAATGATTGAGGTTGCTATATCCGGGTTATACATTCTAAACTCCTTCTTTCCCTATTCCCGTTAGAATCCATGTTATAGGATCCCTGAATACTGGACTAGGACTTTGCATGATAGAAGCTTGATAGGATAGCCGCTTTATTATAAATTGTTATCTTATCGAATGTTTAGAACTGTTTACATAATTGCTTATCCCGTTTCTTTGGGATTATCTATTTAATTTAAAGTATTAAGAACCGCTTGTTAATTCATGAGTGCAAATTAAAATCCAATTAAATTTATATCTTTACTTTATCATTATTTATATTTAAATTAGTTATTTATCAATTTACTTATTTTATTAAATATTAAGTTATTTATTTACTTATTATTTATTATTTACTATCTATTTACTTATTTATTTATTTACTTATTATTTACTTCTTTATTTATTTATCCTATATTTTTTCTAATATTCTAAATTATTTTATCTTTATTAAAATTCGTGAAAACCGCCGGATTAACCGCTTTTAACGGATTTTAGAAAGTGCTCTTTTAATAAAAAAAGACATTCTTTCGAAAATAAAAGAACCACTTACCTAAGAATCTCTTAAACTTATTTTTCTTTTAAAATAAGGAAGAAATGCACTCATTAATTAACATTGGTTCCTAATAATCCTAAATTAGGTGGCGACTCCAAAGAAGCCCTTTAGAATCCCATTTTGTTGAAATGCACCCGATGCATATTTATATATATTTTGGGAGGGTTCAACAGCTTGGCGACTCCGCTGGGGAGAATTTAATGGTTCTAACAAAAAGATTTTCACGAATTTGCTTTATTTATATATTGATTTATATATGTGTTGATTGTATGTCGATACTAGTATGCGTGGCTTAACTATTTGTTTGTTTGTATGCCTAAACTAGTATGCGTGGCTTATTGATTGATTTGATTGTATGCTAATACTAGTATTCGTAGAATTGATTGTCGTGAATGTATGTATTGAAGCATATCTTTATTTGTGCATAAGTCTGAATTCCGTTCATACTTCCTCCCTCATGGTAACTTGTCAATTCTCTTTCACTTCCTCGATTTCATCACGGGGCACCCGCTTGACGGGTAGTTACGCAGGAAGGGCATTGAACTTACCTCACTCTTTGAAACATCTTTCGTGCCACCAAAATTTAATTCGCGAAATTGATGTTGCCTGGTTTTGTCATGGTCGATTTTACTATGTTATGAGGCCAGGTCTATCCCGCATAGGTCGAGTCAGCCTCAACCGTTAGCCCACTCTTAAAAGGTAATTTTAGGACATGCATGCATATACACCTTAGTTTGGACCCGGTCCTTCGTACCGCCTCCATAGTTAGGAAACCGCCCTTACGTCAATGGGTTTTTGAAACCCAACGACAATGCATATTATGTGCTATGTGATAACGAATCCTCAGTCGTAGCCATGTTTTGAGCATAATCAGATTTAAAATTTTGTCTCCTATTTTATCTTTTAGGTTAGAAAATGGAAGAATTTAGCAGAATCTGTGTGGTCATAGCAATCCATGGAGAATTTGAGATCATAGCGCAGAATTTTGTGAACAAGACAGAATTGCAGTCAGGGGGAAAGTTAGGTAGATCTGGTTGATTTGATTCAAGTCCTTTCAAAATGTGATCTAGTTTAGGTGTTTATGTAGGGTGTAATAGTAGTTTTAGGGTGTAATTTTGGTGGATGTACGTATGAATGTTGTTGGATTTTGCTGAATGGGCGATATAATGGAGTATGCAAGTTGAATACTAAGAGGTGAAGCCGCTGGTGTCTTTTAACGATCAGTGGGGTCTCTCTTATGAAGACCTGTGTGTGTGTGCAGGCTTATATTGACCGACCAGCTGCAACTTTATGAAAATTGAAGTATGCTTGTCGCATACTAGGAGAGTGAAGCCCCTGTGTCTTTGAATGACCAGTGGGGCCCCTCCTTGAAGACCAGTGAAGTCTTGGCTACCCAAGAAACTGAGAGGCTTGACTAAAGCCAAGGACCAATGAGGAGCCCCTATGAGCAAGGTCTGTGAGCCTTCCAAAACCTAGGAAACTGTGAGGCCTGTCTAAAGCCAAGGACCAGTGAGGTTTTTTTTTTTTTGAAAGGTCAATTGGAACCTTTTATGATTTGTAGTCTGGTATTGTTGAAGGTAGTTGGAAATTTCACCCCTGGATGTTGTAAAATAATTGGGAGTTGTGCCGGGAGGAGTGTGGTTGTTTGCAAAAGGTATGGAAGATTGTTTCAGGTTTTAGGCATTTAGGTTTAAAATTTTGTGCAGATGTTGTGGAGAGCATGAGTTGTTTTAGAATTTCGAGTTGACACCAACTTTTGAAAGATAGTTGGGATAACAGAATTGCAGTGTCAAGATGGAGAGATGATTGTTATCAATTATTGTTATTATTTATTTCTTACTCTAAATCTGAATTGCTCAGAAATGGCATGAACTATTTTTCGTTACTATTTATTTGCGCGATTAGGCTTACCTCTAGCACAAATAGGCACCTTACCGGGTAGGACGCGTTCTCATTTTCATTTACGCTCAACTAATTGTGGTTGCTACATGTCAAACCTGTTTAAATTGCAAAGTGCTACGTGACGCATACTATATGATTGCATGCAACTCTGCCAAAATAACAAACTAACATAGTTACTTTTTGAATTTTTCTCTTTATTTTATTTAGTCCCCAACAAAACTTTGATTTATGCTGATTAAGCTGGCTGAACACCCTTACTACACAAGGACAAAGGTCCAGACTTTCAAAGACATCTCTGCACGTTGGTATACATTTTCGAATTTGACAATGACTGGTATTGACGATCAGCCTCCTACTCACACTGACAAGAATCTCGAAACTCCCGAGTCTTCAAGGAGAAACGTCATTCTTGCTTAAGATGACCTTTCTAAGTATGTTTAAGAAAATACAGATTCTGAGTGATGAACCGGCAATGATGAAAGGGCAAGCCCCTCAGAACACGCCGCTGCGTGAACCCGTTGCATCCTACTCTTCGGGTCAATCTGAGCAATCTTCGAACCTAAATGATGGGATCGTCACTGTGAACACCACTTCAAACTCTCACAATGCTCTAAAAGCACTAGTCCACCAAAGCAACTTGCCACTTGCCTAAGCTCCACCCCTAAATAACACTCAATCTGGCCAAACAAATCAACCGACAACCCATCTACCCACCACATCAACAATACCCACCATACGCCCCGCACCATGCCAATTTTTATTATCAAACACACACTCCATATCCATACCAAACCTCCACTTACCAATATGAACCCATCCCGTAGACTTATACTGAAAATCCATCCGCACCATTAGTTCAAGTGGCAGTATCCGGCGGGCAGGATACTTCTATTGTGTAAATTGATGATTATACTGATCCTCCTGATATGAAGTTTCAAAATGGTGTTAGGAGAGTCAAAAAAGCGGTCGATGTGGGTGTTGAATTGGAGAAAAAGGTATAAGGTTGAGTGATGAGCGCTCTTAACAAAGTATCAATAGGCAAGGGCAAGGAAAGTCTAGAATATGAATATTTATGTGTTCATCCTGGAATTGAGTACCCAGAAGGATACAAAGCACCAAAGTTTGTGAAGTTTGATGGCAAAGACAACCCCCGAGCCCATTTAAGAAGGTACTGTGAAACCTTGGGAGTTGGGAAGAATGAAGAGCCCCGCATGAAGTTGTTCATTCATACTCTTAAAGGGGAGGCTTTAGACTAGTACTCTGATCAAGATCCCTCAAAATGGATTAACTGGAGAAGCATCGCTCATGATTTCATGGAGCGTTTCAGTTTCTATGCTGAAATACCATTGGATCGTTTAGCTATTGCAAGGTTTAGAAAGAAGCCAACTGAGACTTTCAAGGAATACGCCATCCGTTGGAGGAGTGAAGCTACCAAAGTTAAACCTCCCATAAATGAAGAAGAATTAGTGCAATATTTTATTAAGACGTTGGATGAATTCTATTATGACCGAATGACGTCTATGACCAATGCTACTTTTGCCAACCTAGTGAAAATTGGGGAAATGTATGATTCTGGTCTGAAGTCTGGTAGGATCACCAATTCAGTTGCTTCGCAAGCTGCAAGTAAGGAAAACCAGTCTGGATCTGGTAATGGCTTTAACAAGAAGAAGAAAGAGGAAGTAGGAGCTGTTGTGGTAGATATTGAGCATCGACCGGCTGAAAAGTTGAATTTTGACAATCTATCTTCCTTTCCCACCTACCAAAGCCCATATTACCCAAATTACCCCCATTCACTCCCAAATGTCGCCTAATCCTTATCCGGTTTACAATGCACAAGAAAACTATTACCAAAACTATTACCAAGCTAGAGCACCCGCACCACAGCAATACCCTTATCAGTCAAATTTCCAAGCACCCGAAAACTACCAGCCTTGTCCTCCTGTCCATCCTAACGTGCAAGGGCCTAACTAGAACTATGAAAGGATAGCACTGAAGATCTACACTCCTATAGCCGAGTCCTACGGTCAGTTGTTTGAAAGATTGAGAAATGGAGTTGTGCAACCTGTTCCTGATAACACTCCAAATCCTCCTCCAAGATGGTATGATGCCAACAAACATTGTGCCTATCATTCTGGGGCTGCTGGCCATGATATTGAAAGGTGTTTCAACTTCAAGGATAAAGTTTAGGCTTTGATCAAATCAGTCATTATCCGGCTTACTGGCACCCAACCAAATGTACAGGATAATCCTCTGCTTGTTCATGGCAACAATGCAGTTAATATGACTTCTTTTGATGAAGAGCCAAATTTGAAAGGCACCATAGTCTCTATTGATGATGTAAAGGTTGCTAATATTGCATCCAAGATGTCTGAGCAAGTATGAAATCTATTGCCAAAGAATGAGGGAACTTTTGGTCTAGGTTACAACCCTGTTGAAGGAAAAATGAAAAAGGTTAAGTTTAAAAAGAAGTGTCATATCACAGTCTCTTTTATCACTGGACCAATCATTTTTCCAAGCACCAGGAATGGTCATGCAAGATCTGATTAAAGATGTTGGTATCCTAGTCCTGAATGGTGGATTGGAATGCAGTGTAACTATTGCAGATTATGAGAAATAGCCCGTGTGCAGAATGTTGAACCAAGTGATCTGATGGCCAGTTGGACCTATGTTCCAAAAGAGACTTGACGAATGAACTCACTGGTTTTTGTTTTGGCATCGCAGTCGGCTTGAGGCCTTGAACTGTGTTCTGCACTCTATTTATGTTTATGTCTTTCAAATAACTCTTCTAAATTCTGCATGTTTAATTTATGTTGTATGCCTCCCTAAATTAGGTTTTGAATAAATAAATACATTGTATTCCTATCCTATTATTTTACTATACTTTAATTATATATTTGCTTTATTTTTCGCTTTTGATTAATATGTTTGTTACTGTTTCAAAATTAAAATTAGCCAAGCCTGCTTAAACTTTGCTTGTGATCTATCACGAAACAACTGAACAAATTTGAGGGTGATGCCTCGGAAAGTTACCTTTTGCACTCTTGGGATATTGCATTACCGTTAGAATTTCAACTGGGCAGCTTTGTTTGCAGGCAAAAGACGCTGAAGCAGTTTATTTAAGCAAATAAAAATTCCTTCCTTAAGTATCATTCAAAAGCTAAGTTAGAAAATACTGAATGGGTGAAGATTAGATGTGAACAGTTGATGGTTATTGATGAGAAGAGAATGAATGCAACTTGTCACGGAAAACTTTATCAGAATCGCATGGTCAAGTCATTTGGAAAGAATGTTAGAGTGAGGGACTTCAAACCAGGGAAATTGGTACTGAAGAAGATCTTTCCTAATCGAGAAGAAGCGATGGGAAAATTTGCGCCAAATTGGCAAAGTCCTTATGCGGTTCATCGGGTTTTATCCGGAGGAGCACTGATCCTGGCAGAAATGGATGGTCAAGTTTGGCCAAAAGCAGTCAACGCAGATGCCGTCAAAAGATACTATGTCTGAAGAAACCACAAGTTAGCATTGGTTCGAAATTAATCTTTGATGTAATGCAAACTACGCGTAACGTGATTCCCAGGGCTGTGATACGTAAGCAATTCATATAGAGCTCGGTTGCACTAGCATAAGAATTCCCTATCTCCTCTTTTATGTATTTTGAACTACTTCTGACCTAATTCCTGGAATGGCAACAGGATAAGTAGGCAATCCCCATCGGATTCGCTCAAAATATTGTAAAACTTTAGGCGTGTTTATCTTTTATGATGTAATTCCGAACTATGCATCTGGGCAGGTGTGTAGGTTTTCCAATTCGGATGCGGCTTCGTACTTAGATTGCCATACTTCCCCAAAAATCATTATGTAAGCAGAACTACACACAGTTTGATTCCCATAGAGGGATACGTAGGCGCTCTTAACAGGCTCGACTCCATAATATTAAAATTTTTAGTTTCCCCTAAAGCAAGCAACTGGGGCAAATTTTGCAAGACGAATTGAAGATATGAAAGATAGAAACTGGGGAAAATTTTGCAAAAAAAGAGTTTGAAGGCATAAAGATTATAACTGGGGCAGATTTTTGCAAAATTGGTATTGCTTATCAAAGGATGAAGTGTCAAAGTTCTAAAAGTATTCAAAATTAGCACAAGTTTTAAAAATAAAAGACATTCAGTTTGTTTCAAAATATGTCATGAGTTTGAGTTAAAGCAGAAATTTTAAATGCATTATAACTTTCAGTTGCATATCAATGATTAATTGTTCAATATTTTATCAAATTACTTTACTTTGCCTCTATCTTGAAATATTCTACAATATTGAGTTCATAAGACAAGTCTCTGAGTATAATTTGCAAGTCCAAGTCTAAAGAAGAATGAGGGAGCAGCGACAACAAGTTCAAGATGAATCAGCACAAATCAAACACCCCTCCCCAAAACTATAAAAGTTTCTTTGAGAGCAGGAAAAAGAAAGCTTGCAATGAAAGGATCATTCACACTATGGATGAACAATTATTTGAACGCGCATCCAAAGTTGCCTTGCAGATTACATCACATTGCCTTTTTCATGACTTAAACCGTTCTGCTTTGTCATGAGTTATTGCTAAACAGGCGGCATTTCTACCTCTATGATTTTCATTCCCAAATAAGTAATGTTTTCAAATTTATGCCAGAAAAGGCATTGCCTTATTTTTAATTGACAATCCGCCCAAGACCATCATTGCCCGACTATCTCGCCAATTGATTTATCAAATGGCTATTGCACTGAGTATATTTCCGCACTGCTTTGTTTTGCACTTGCTCTAAATTATATCTTTGCATTTGCTTTAAATTAGTGCCTTGCTTTACCTTTTCAGGTTGACCATCAGGCTCGAGGCTTCTCTTTGTTGGACTGTCTCGTCTATTGATTCACCAAATTGTTCTTGCACTGCTTTACATTTCGCGCGAAGAATTGACTTGCACTTGCTTTAAAATTATGCCTTTGCACTTGTTTTGAATTACTGCCTTATTTTACTTGTCAGGCTAACAGGTCAGCCCCGAGACCATCCTTACTTCGTGCCGGACCGGCTCGCCAGCTGATTTGTTCGACAGTCAATCCTATGACCCTCCTTGCTTCATGCCGGACCGGCTTGCCAGTTGATTTGTCAAATTATTCAAATTGCTTCGCACTTACTTTAAATTATGTCTTTGCACTTGATTTAAATTATGCCTTCGCATTTGCTTTGTATTATGTCTTATTTTACTTTTTCAGGTTAACAGGTCAGCCCCAAGACCCTCCTTACTTCGTGTCGGACCGGCTCACCAGCTGATTTGTTGGACAATCAACCCCAAGACCCTCTTTGCTTCGTGCCGGACCGGCTTGCCAGTTGATTTGTTAAATTATTCAAATTGCTTCGCACTTGCTTTAAATTATGTCTTTGCTCTTGATTTAAATTATACCTTCGCACTTGCTTTGTATTGTGTCTTGTTTTACTTTTCAGGTTAACAGGTCAGCCCCGAGACTCTCCTTAGTTCGTGCTGGACCGGCTCACCAGCTGATTTGTCGAAAATCAACCCCAAGACCCTCTTTGCTTCGTGCCGGACCGGCTTCCCAGTTGATTTGTCAAATTATTCAAATTGCTTCGCACTTGCTTTAAATAATGTCTTTGCACTTGATTTAAATTATGCCTTTGCACTTGCTTTGTATTATGTCTTGTTTTTCTTTTCAGATTAACAGGTCAGCCCCGAAACCCTACTTGCTTCGTGCCGGACCTGCTCGCCAGCTTATTTGTCAATAATCAACCTCAAGACCCTCCTTGCTTCGTGCCGGACCGGCTTGCCAGTTGATATGTTAAATTATTCCAATTGCTTCGCACTTGCTTTAAATTATAGCTTTGCACTTAATTCAAATTATGCCTTTGCACTTGCTTTGTATTATGTCTTATTTTCTTTTTTAGGTTAACAGGTCAGCCCCGAGACCCTCCTTGCTTCGTGCCGGACCGGCTCGCCAGCTGATTTGTCGACAATCAACCCCAAGACCCTCCTTACTTCGTGCCGGACCGGCTTACCAGTTGATTTGTCAAATTATTCAAATTGCTTCGCACTTGCTTTAAATTATGTATTTGCACTTGATTCAAATTATGCCTTTGCACTTGCTTTGTATTATGTCTTGTTTTACTTTTCAGGCTAACATATTATAAAGTCTACCAACAGCCGTGAAGTTATCTCGACTCACAAGACCAGATTGCTTTGCTAGTTGATTGGAAGACAACTTGTCAATGATATCGCAACCCGCACTTGTAAATTTGTATTATCAATATTTGCTCATTCTTCACTTTTGATTATCAGGCTTTATTTGCAGTTGCACGCTTACCATTTGTCAATTTTATTGCAGGATTTTAGCAGCACCGCAACAGCATATAGAGAAAAACGTAGAACTTTATCTTAGCAGTGAACTGGGGCAATCATTGATATGAGCTAGACTCATCAACGAGGATCTGAAGCATTGCACTCGAACAAGAAAGTCTTACCTAATCTTTCATTCCAGATTAGGGGTTAGTTTGAACTCTTTCCTATTCGTGCATCCTTTTCTATCAATCGTGCGAGTCTTCGTATCTATGTGTTGTCGAACTACATATGGCCTGATTCTCTTTCAGCCCGAGATATGTAGGCAACTCGAAAACTGGAGCTCAGCCATGCCCATAAGCCTCGCACTTTGGCCCTTGGAATCGAAGTCCATGGGCTTTGTCGTGACAAAATTGGTTTCTTATCAACTTCTTTACCTTAAAAACTCATTCATCCTTTCCGGGTAAACAGGGGCAGCTGTTGACACCCAATTTTGTCCCAAATTTTGAGTTAATATTAAATTATAAATTGTACGTAATTAAAAGGGCTAAAATTATAATTTACTTAACCAAATTGCTATTTTCAAAGGGAAATGGCTAAAAATGCAAGACACAGCCTCAGACCCTACCCACCCGCGTAAATAACTTAATAACATAAAACATTTTTCCCAATTCAGTTCCAAAGACCCGATATCCCCATCCCCAATTTCCATAAACCCTTCTTCCCTAAAATTTCGGCCCGAAGCCCCAATTTTTGACCCGCGATTGATTTGCAAACCCCTCAAAAACCCTCTAATCCATCCAAATATTGTACTATCTGGTGCCCTTCTCTCACCAGTACAACGAGCAAATCATCTTGTCCTTTTATTTTGAATTGTTTGATCAATCCGAGCTCTTGATCTCTTTCTTGGAGATAAGGATGAGAGGGGTGTAGTTTTACCCTTCTCACCCTTATCTCACAAGAGATTGATCAAAAAATGGAGGTGATTCTCGAAATTTCATAATAGGTAAACCCTAATTTTTTCCTAGTATAAATTTTGCCTTTCAGATTTTTTTTTGAGGGTTTGAAGTTTGATATCATCAAAAAAGCGGCAGCATCTATACATATAAAAAATTTTCTCTCAGTTTTAAGTAAAAAAATATACAGATATAGTGCTACTGTTTTTGGTCTGTTCTTGTTTTTGGATTCGGGTATCGCTTGCTTGCTCGTGTCGTCGCTTTGTTTCGAATCGATTATTTCGATTGATTGCTTTAGTTCACTGCCCTTAGCAAGGTTAGATCTCAACCTTTCTTTATGTTTTTTTTTATGAATATTAGTCCATATATGTGCCTGCTTATGCATTTGCTGAATCTGTTTTAAATATGGTTTGAATGTCAATAACTTTGTAGCTGATTTTAAGTTTCAAATTTTATATACATGTGAGTTTTAAAGAAAAGCAGTAAAAGTTTCTATCTTTAACAGTAAAATGATAGATTAGGGTAATAGTTATGATGTTTCTCTATTAGCTGGAATATGGAATTAGTGTCTGATTGTTCAAATTCTAGAATGGTATAAAATCAGTTTAAGTAAAATTTGAGGCTTTGGTCTCTATGTCTTTATTTTGTACAAACTTCATGATTGGTTTTGAATTATAAAATGAGTTTTTTTTTTAGCTTCTGATATATGAATAGAGTGAGTTTTGTGTGCCTGTTCCCTGTTTGGCTGTAAAGGTACAGGAGTGGTTGTATATGCAGAGATGTATGTTTTGAGTTTTGGTTCAAAGGGGGGAGTGTAGTAGTAACTTCAGGGGTGAGCTTTCCAGGTTGGTTTTGGTAGTTTATGGAGGTTCAAAGGGGTCTGTTATGGCTGTATAGAGGGTGAATAAGGGTGCAATGTGTGTTTGTGTGCATGTGGCTTTTGCGTTTGTGAGGGAAACCTATCTGTTGTTTGTGCAGGTGCTAGTGATCAAGAGAGGAAGTGAGGGATGTAGGGTGGTTTTGTCTGGTATGGTTTGTAGAAGAGGGTTAGGTATGTGTAGCATGGATGGTTCCATTTCTGCAATAGGGTCTGTTATGGTGAGAGTATGAGGGAGTGCAGGGTTTTAAAAAAAGGGGGGCTTCTTCAGTTTTTGCTTCACCTCTGTAAGAGTGCCTGGTTGTTCAGTTGTCTAAGGTTGTGTCTGGAGTGGGTATAGGGATATGTGAGGTGTTTTAGGTTGAGAAAGGAGGTCTCCTATTAGCAGGGAGTCTCAGGGTTGTATGAGGTTGTCTCAAATGTATGTTTGTTAGCAGGCAGTTTGGAAGGAAGTGTCCTAGGGTGTCGTAAGAGTGTGCAGATGTTCAGGTTTGCCAGTGAGGGTTTGAGATAGTGTTTTAGTTGTTTTTAGGTCTTATGAAGAGTTGCTGGCAATGTGAAGGGATTTGGTGAAGTCTTGAGACAGTTGGGATGCAGATGTGTGCATGTGTGTGTGAGTGTATGCTCGTATGCGAGTGAGTGCTTGTATCTGAATGTGCATATATGTGTGTGTGTATCTGATTATGTGTGTGTCGGCTGGAATATATGTGAGTGTATCGGTGTATGTGTATGTAGTGGGAAATTCCTGGGGTCAGAGAGATGTCTAGGTGGGGATAATGTCTGTGTTTCCTGGTTTCATCATGCTGTAAGAATGTAGAGGGATTATTAGAATGAATCTTTTAGTCTTGGGTTCTTGTATAGTTTCCTTCCATTTCAGGTGGCCTATAGCTTCTGTTTCATATCCCCTTTCCTTTCCTTTCATGGTCTTTGCTGAGCTCTAGCTTCCTGTTTCTTTTTTAGATCCAAGCAGGCAAAGCAGTGGGTGTCCGTCCCTGATGTTTGATATCTCAGTTCTTGTGTGAACTTGCAGTCCTTGTCAATCTGCTTTACATTAGTATTTGTTTGAGTTTGCCACAGCTTGTTAGTATAATAGTAGTTATTTTGGTATGTCTTGTCTGCTGTTGCTAGATGCTAATCCTTTTCTTCCTTTCTCTGATATGTCTTGGCATGTGATACCTCAGGATCGAGTTGGTAGAACTCACTATTTGGGAAGGCCATTTACATTGGAGTTGTTTGATCCGCATCGTATTTCGGGCTTAAGTTCCTCAAAAAATAAAACTATTAAATTCAAGGCTCAATAATTGAGGTTGCTATATCCGGGTTCTATATTATAAACACCTTCTTTCTCTATTCCCGTTAGAACCCATGTTATAGGATCACTGAATACCGGACTAGGACTTTGCATGATAGAAGATTAGTAGGATAGCCGCTTTATTATAAACTGTTATCTTATCGCATGTTTAGAACTGTTTACATAATTGCTTATCCCGTTTCTTTGGGATTCGCCATTTAATTTAAAGTATTAAGAACTGCTTGTCAATTAATGAGTGAAAATTAAAATTCAATTAAATTTATATCTTTATTTTATCATTATTTATATTTTAAATTATTTATTTATCAATTTACTTATTTTATTAAATGTTCAGTTATTTATTTACTTATTATTTATTATCTATTTACTTATTAATATATTTACTTATTATTTACTTCTTTATCTATTTATCCTATATTTTTTCTAAAATTCTAAATTATTTTATCTTTATTAATATTCGTGAAAACCGCCGGATTAACCGCTTTTAGCAGATTTTCGAAAGTGCTCTTTTAATAAAAAAGACCTTCTTTCGAAAATAAAAGAACCACTTACCTAAGAATCTCTGAAACTTATTTTTCTTTTAAAATAATGATGCAGAGAAAAATGAGCGGAAGCTAAAGACGATACGAAAATGAGGAAGCTAAAACAAGATAGGCGATATCAATAAAGATATCGAGATAAAAAGCAAGACGGGGCTTGAAACGTTTACCTAAGTAGCACTGAGGAACTTGTCTCGATACACCCCGGGTGAAGTCAAGGATCGCCTATACTACGCAACTACCCTCAAGAGACACCCGGCTCTTGCAAATAGAATGATCAAAGAGGTTTTGATGTTCAACTTGGAATCCACCAAGTGAAATCAAGCCCGCTCACGGGTTCTTCATTGAGATTCACTCAAACAAATCATCATTCTACATTCAAGGTTTGCTAAAAATGAATTGAAGACCTAAGGGCTCTATTTATAGGCCCCTTCTAAGACTAAAGTAAATGACTAAAGTTCCCTCAAGTGAGGTTAATACATAAAAGGCCACTTAGGGCTAAAATAGGAAATACACCCAAAACTAGTGAAATCCCGCTATGGTGTCACATTGGGTAGGCGGTCTGCCTCCCCCCACTACGCGGCCGCCCCTTTGAAATCATCAGTGAGTGGGTGGTCCGCCCCAATGCTGAGGCGCTCCGCCTGTCCAAGATCCAGAGAGTTGAGTTTTTGTAGGCGCTCCGCCTCATCCTGGGACTTGTGAAAGAGGCTCAAAATGAGCTTGGGGTAGCTCCCCTTGGAGCCCAAGCGGTCCTCTATCCATTGTGCTCGAATGCATGATCTTCAAGTCACTTCCGGAGCCCTTCACTCGTACTCTTGGTGCTCTCGAGGTTGGCTCTTGATGGTTGTCGTTTAGGCTATTTTTATACTGCATCATCCTCCCCTTCTTGAAAGGATTTCATCCTCGAAATCAAACCATCAAAGCCTACATCCAAAGACAAACAAACAAAAAAAGTTCCTGCTACAAGAGTAGGTCAGTGCTAAAAAGTGTGGGAAAACACGCTCTTATTGTACAACCAAGTATATATAGCAATAAAGAAGTTCATGTTCCCGAGGGAACTAGCAATTACTTGGTTCAACAAAGAAGTGCACCCACCACAAGAGCAAACAAAGAATTCAATAGTGCATGGTATATGCAAGAGCAAGCTATCAAAATCCCTACGATCCCTAAGTTCAAGATTAGCACACCGAGACTTTCCACTACGTGAATAGGCAAGTCCAACAAGAGGGAATACATGTGATGTGGAAACTTCACTCTTGTGATAGAGCCAAGTATCAATACTAATCAAAAAGCTTATGTCCCCAAGGGAGACAACAAGTTCTCGGCTCACCAATGACAAGCACTCACAACCATAACAAGCAAAGAGACCCATAGGACATAGAACATTGAAGATTAAGCAATCAAAGCTCATATGACCCCTAAGCTCATGATCAACACACCAAACCTTCAATGCAATTCTTTCACAATGTGGAATAATGGTTTTGGCATGCTCAATTCTCAAATTGTGGTTAACATGTGGGATGGGATAGGCAAAGTAGTGCAATTCACAATTAGCATCAAATACCCCCACTCCTCTTCTTAAAAGCTCTCATACTCACACTAAGAGATACCTCCTCACCTCTAATTTCATCCTCAAGACATCCCCTCTCACAAGATAAGCTCTCAAGGAAGGCATTAATAATGGCCTCTTCATCATCATAACCCGAACCAACAAGAGTAGGGTTACTAGAAGAATCATCTACCTCACTCGAAGCTTCAAACAAAGAGTTGTCTATGGGATCAAATCCCTCACGCCACGGAGGTTCCAACTCACTCCTAACCCCAGCTCGATACAACTCAACACCAAAAATAAGGATGCTCTCAAACAATGGAAATGTAAAAGCATGCACCTCAATTTCATGTTCAAGCAAAAGCATAGTATCATAGCTAGGTTCATCATCCGCACTTGAGGAGTCATCGAAAACAAATCGATCCATCTCATACTCTAGAGACTCCTCAAGGTCATTACTTTCGGCACCACAACACATTGGCCCACCAAAGGCAATTACATCAATAAGGGCATGATCAAACAACTCATCTTCCCCTTTATCAAAAATTGGTAGTGTGTCATAATAAGGCTCACAATTATAGTCAACTATCATCTCCTCACTAAAGAGAGGTTCATTGAATATCAAGCTCACATCATGATGTGGCTTATCAATCCTCTCAACTAGTGGTTCACATGCACACACAAGTTGACTAATCGACTATACGCTAGTTGCAATTTCATAACATGCATTACAAGTACTAACTAGCATTGAGTCTTCACAAGACAAGGGATTAACATGTTCATGAGAGGGTGAAGTAACACTTACATTTGAGCCGCTCCCGTGAGCACTCACATAGCTTGTAGTGTCGCATTCAATCCCTCCATCACGAAGCTCACAATGATGATCTCCATCCTCTTGTCTTCCTTCCAAGGCAAACGGTTGAGGGTCCAATAGCTCGCCTCCAAGAGTACCTACACAAAAGCTATAGCAAGAAGCAGAAGAGAACATATGGTTAGGACAAAGGGTGTCCTCACTCTCAATTTTTTTTCCTCTCATATTCTTTCTTTTAATCCGCTCTCATGTCCAAGTGCATTGGGGGTGAAGTCTAAGAATGTCATCACCTTGCTCACCTCCCCCAACTCCCTCATTTGCTATTGGTTGGCTCATAGGAGTAGTATACTTACTCTTAGAGTGAGTAACTACAACATCTTGGGGAATGCCCACTTGTTGGGGAATGCCCAACTTTCCTTCACTAATGCCTTTTCCAGCATCTTTTTGGACACTCGGGGTCCATTCCACTTTGAGGCTATCAAGCCTCGAGCTCAAGGATCTCACCTCGGCCAAGAGGTAGGCCAAAGTGCTTACCGGGACCTTAATAGTATCGTATATGTCTCCGGCCATGTACCTACAAAATTAAAGAAAAGAGAAAGAGGTTAGAGAAAAAACCTCACTAGCTCCCTCACCTTTGGAATGTCTCTCGGGTACACTCGATTTAGTGGGTGGTAGGATCACTCAAGCTTGATTTCAAAGACTTCCTTGTAGTTGAACACCTACCTCAATAATCACTCAAGTCACACGAACCAAATACTCTTCGGGGTAAGTGGAATTATGGGACTCGATGGACGAACGGCTAAATGATGCAGGGAAGAACGAGCGGAAGCTAAAGACGACACAAAAATGCGGAAGCCAAAACAAGATAGGCGATATCAATAAAGATATCGAGATAAAAAGCAAGACGAGGCTTGAAGCGTTTACTTAAGTAGCACCGAGGAACTTGTCTCGATACACCCTGGGTAAAGTAAAGGATCACATATACTACGAAACTACCCTCAAGAGACACCCGGCTCTTGCAAATAGAATAGTCAAAGAGGTTTCAATTTTCAACTTGGAATCCACCAAGTGAAATCATGCCCGCTCACGGGTTCTTCATTGAGATTCACTCAAAGAAATCATCATTCTACATTCAAGGTTTCCTAAAAATGAAATGAAGACCTAAGGGCTCTATTTATAGGCCCCTTCTAAGACTAAAGTAAATGACTAAAGTGCCCTCAAGTGAGGTTAATACATAAAAGGCCACTTAGGGCTAAAATAGAAAATACACCCAAAACTAGTGAAATCCCGCAATGGTGTCACAGGGGGTAGGCGGTCAGCCTCCCCCCCCCCCACTAGGCGGCCGCCCCTTGGAAATCATCAGTGAGTGGGCGGTCCGCCCCAATGCTGAGGTGCTCCACCTGTCTAAGATCCAGAGAGCTGAGTTTTTGTAGGCGCTCCACCTCATCCTGGGACTTGTGAAAGAAGCTCAAAATGAGCTTGGGGTAGCTCCCCTTGGAGCCCAAGCGGTCCTCCATCCATGGTGCTCCAATGCATGATCTTCAAGTCGCTTCCGGAGCCCTTCACTTGTACTCTTGGTGCTCCCAAGGTTGGCTCTTGATGATTGTCGTTTAGGCCATTTTTATACTGCATCAAATAAGGAATAAATGCACTCATTAATTAACAGTGGTTCCTAATAATCCTAAATTAGGTGACGACTCCAAAGAAGCCCTTTGGAATCCCATTTTGTTGAAATATACCCGATGCATATTTATATGTATTTTGGGAGGGTTCAACAAGGACGAGGCTTGTTCTACACCACCTCAATCTTCTTCAGATCAACCTTGATACCCTCACTGGATACCACATGACCCAAGAAAGCCACAGAATTAAGCCAAAACTCACATTTCGAGAACTTGGCATACAACTTATAATCACGGAGGATCCGAAGAACCACCCTCAAATGATAATCATGTTCTTCACGACTGCGAGAATAGATAAGGATGTCATCGACAAAGACAATGATGAAGGAATCAAGGAACAGCTTATACACCCGGTTCATAAGATCCATAAAGGCTGCATGGGCATTGGTCAGCCCAGAAGACATAATTAGGAACTTGTAATGACAATAACGAGTCTTGAAAGCAGTTTTCGGGATATCTGACTCCCGAAGCTTCAGCTGATGATAACCTGACCGCTAATCAATCTTAGCAAAGAAATTTGCACCCTGCAACTGATCAAACAATTCATCAATATGAGGCAAAGGGTACTTGTTCTTGATAGTGACCTTATTTAGCTGATGATAATCAATACATATCCACATAGTCCTATCTTTTTTTTTACGAACAGAACAGGAGCACCCCAGGGAGAAATACTGTACCTAATAATGCCCTTATCTAGCAATATCTGCAACTGCTCTTTCAGCTCCTTCAACTCTGACAGAGCCATGCGATAAGGAGGGATGGAAATAGGCTGAGTCCTTGGCACTATATCAATGCCAAACTCGATCTCTCGATCAGGAGGAAGTCCTGAGAGATCATCTGGAAACACATCAGAGAACTCCCTCACAACATGAACATAATCGGAGGAACGAAATCTCCATAGTGGTATCTCAAACCATGGCAAGATACATTGAACACCCTTTATCCATCATCTGCTCCGCCTTGAGGAAAAAAATAATGCCCCGTAGGTGGCAATTGAGAACTCTGCCGCAGTACCGGTGCTGAGCCAGGAAGAGATAATCTAATAGACTTGGCATGACAATTCAGAGTAGCGTAACATGACGCCAACCAATCCATGCCTATAATGATATCAAAGTCGATAATATCTAAAAATAGAAGGTCTACCAAGGACTCACGACACCCAAAAAATACGGTACAAGCAAGATAAACTCGATCCACAACAATAGTGTCTCTAATAGGAGTATAAACACAAAATAGATCACGGAGACACATATAATCTACATGAAATCCCGAAGAAAAATAAGGAGAAACATAGGAATAGGTAGATCCTGGATCCACCAAAGAATATGCATCTCGACCACAAACAGATAGAGTACCTGTAACAACAGCTGGAGATGCCTCGGCATCCTGCATGGCTGGCAATGCATAAAGTTGTCTCTGCGACTGAGCAGCTGCCACTCTTTGATCCACCGATGGAGGGACCACCAGAACCACGCCCACGGCCTCTACCAGGCGGTGGTAAACCTCAAGCTGGCTGAGACCCTGAAGAGGAACCCTGAGGCTGCTGCTACATAGGCATCGAAGAGCGAGAGAAAGTACGGCTACTACCCTGCTGATGAAGATATGGGCAATCCCTCTTATGATACCCAGGATCACGACAATGGAAACACCTTGAGCCATATTGCCGCTGGAAGAACTGCTGATGACTGGTAGGAGGAAACTGGGGTTGACCTTGTCGAGGTCCTGGCGTGTCCCAAAAGCCACGCGCTGGGAATAGAACTGGCCTAATAAGAGGCCTACTCTGCTGCTGATAACTCTTACCTCCAGATGATGTACTAGAATGCCCTGGACCACGAGATCTCTTGCTCTCCCGCTCTCACTCCTCCATCTCTAATCTATGATATGCCTCATACCTCCTAGCAATATCAACGATAATATCAAATACAGTACCAGCCTCAATCTCACGAGCCATCTAAGATCGCAAATGAGGAGAAAAAATATCAATAAAATGCCTGACCTTCTCAGAGGGCTCCTGCTCAAGATTTGGAGCATACACAGACATCTCAGAGAGAAAAAGCTCATACTCCGAGACTTACAGGTTACCCTATCCAATCTTCTCAAACTGCTCCTCTTCTCATCCTGTTGACTGCGAGGGAGAAACTTCTCCATGAATAGATAGGAAAACTCACTCCAGGTTAGCTTAGGCAATCGCTGCCTAGCTGATCGGAGTGCGGTCCACCAAGCTAAAGCTCCATTAAACTGGAAAGAAGTATACTCAACTCCATACTGCTCAAGATACCCCGAGCGCCTCAAGAATACGGTGGCATCGATTAAGAAACTCATGGGGCTTAAGGTTATCTGAAGTATGATTCGAGAATCTTGGAGGATTAAGTCTGATAAAATTACGCAACCTTGTCGGATCATTGGCCAAACCTGCTACCTGGGCTGGCTGACCAGCCTGAATAATCAGATGCACAACACCCGCTGCCTCTGGAACATAACCACATGGAGCTACATCTGGAGCTAGAATATAGGCTCCCTGAGCTTGAGCACCGATATCTACTGCAGGCTGAGGAGCTACCTGAGGAATAGGAGCATCTACAGCAGCCTAAGGAGCTGCTTGAGGAATATGAGGTCCCTAGGGTATCTGCGCCACTAAGAATCTCATAAAAGCGTCATGAAATGCCGGGGGAATGAATAAGCCTAGCTCCCGCTGCCTACCAGGAGCTGGCACTACCAGAACCTTTGCAACTGGATCAGCTTGTTCCACCATCCTCGTGGCCCGGGCACCTCTACCTCGACCTCGACCACGACCTCTACAACAGCCTCTACCGCGGCCAATACCTCCACCTTGCGGAGCAGTAGGCATAGGGGATGCCGTTGGGTCCTCTACCTCTCAATGAGTAGTCGCGCGCGTTCTCACCATTTACTGCGAAATAATTAAAAATATTTAATTTCAGATAAGAAGACTCACGCACGATGGGGAAAGAAAGAAAGGGGAAACTACCTAAATGCCATTATAGCCTCTTGTAGATACGCACATATGTTTACGCCCGATCAGGGTGACTCTATTAGACATTGTCAAGATCTGAAAAGACTCCAAACCAGGCTCTGATACCAGCTGACATGACCCAGATTCTCGGCTAGACTATGCGGGCGCCCGACTACCTCCCCTAGACCCATCGGGCGAACCCTGTAAAAAAACTCAATTTATATATGACATAAAACCGACTTAAAAAAGAAATGAATCTAACTCAGACGTAAAATAGCTCCAGAAGATAGATATATTTACATAAGATGAACAAAATATACAAACTATTAGAACAAATACAGCTAACTACCCCAAACATAGGTATTGAGGTTCCCAGATCAGACATCTACGAAGTTAAAAGAATATATACATATCCCGAAGGGAGCAAAATAGGATAATAATATAGTATCTACAGCTGGCAGCCTCAAGGAACAAGCTGGCTCACCACAGACAGCTAAGAACATCCTCGCTCCTTACTCGCGCTGCTGGCTAGGTCTTGGAGCAAAATCTGCCACATGAAAAGAGAACACATGAGCAAATATGGAGTGAGTCATAAGGACCTAGTAAGCGAGGAACAACTAATGACCTTAAGAGTTAGGTACGCTAGCAAGGGAAAAATAGAATCACAACAACTAATCAACTAAATAAGTCATAAATAAAAAATGCAACAAATCAATACAGTTCACGAAACACACATAAAGATATGAAATGAATGTATCATGACTCAATGTGGTCACATGTACCCGGAACCTATCTCCGGCACATGACCCTCATCGTCTACTGGGAGAATATGCAATAATAATCCTTTACCGCCACGGGACCTTCATAGACTACCAGGAAGTATATGCAATAATAACCCTTCACCAGTGTGGGATCCTCATCGACTGCTGGGAAGTACATATCAAGTTCACAACCAAAGTACAATGCATCTATGCTCAATGCAATACCAACAACAAAGCATAATATATAATATACAGTGTACATCCAAAACTAAGGCATAATAAGTACGTCTATCAGCAGCTACACACGTAAAAAATACGTGGTAGAATATCCACAAGACCAAAGACCATCAAAGAAATGGATAATATCACTTACCTTTGGTCCTGTGTCAAAAAAGCTACTGAACAGCTTCCTTTCCTGCCCCACGTCCCTCAAACTAATCCTTTTCATACCCAAAGAAATATATTTGCCCTTAGAAATGCCCAAAAGAAAGAATATCTAACCTTTATACGAAGAAGAAAGAAAAATTATCAAAATACCCCTGGGCCGAGCTTAGCCGGAAGCCCATAAATTATACATTTTCGGACTCCTCATAGTCCCACGAGTCCAATGGTATCATTAGTTTTCATATCCGAATTCAATTTCATCAAATTTCCTAATTTCATTAATTTTAGAGTCCTAACTCACTTTTTCAATTGAATTTCAAAAAAAATCTAGCTTCCGATCCTTGATTTAATATTATTAAATGAATCAGGATCGTTATAGGATGATTTGGTATTAAAATCTAAGCTAGGAACCGACTAGTGATGGTTGAAATCAAGTTAGGAACTAATGGGGGTCGAAGTGCCTTTTTATAATCCTCTGTAATGTCTTTTAACGACTAAATATTGCACAATTTTGCACCAGCAGCTGCTGGTCCGCATCTCGGGTCTAAACGGGATTCTAGAAGGCTCAGAATGACCTCAAATTCTGCACACAAGTCATACAAGACTTTTGTAACATGCTCAGAAAGACAGAACTCGAATCAGATCTCCAGACCTCAAAATACGACTCCCACAGAAAAAGGTCGATATTTTAACTTTTGGAATTTTTGAGAAACTGACCGAACGACCTTGGAATTCACTTCCAAAAGTTGCTACAGGTCACAAATGACCATACAAACCTAACGCAACTTTCGGACAACTGAAATGTAAACCTTTTCAAAAATCCTACCAAACGAGGTCCTCAGCTAAATTTTACAGGCAGGTCCTAATGGACCTTACGGAGCTTTTAAGACTGTCGGCACACCAATCAGAGTCCTAACTCCTGAAACGTCTACCAATGGTCGTTTCAGTTCTTGGGTATATTGACTGCACTGGTATTGTCACGAAAGATTGGAACTGGTCCACACTTTACTCCAAAGTCCTCTAGCTATTGCTTTATCCATAATAATTATGAACAACATAAAGCATCTGCTACATATTCAGCATCCGCTGTATATAAAGCCACATAGTTCTACTTTTTTGTAGCCCATAAAACAAGATAAGGACCTAGGAAGTGTTTCATCCCAGTTGTACTTTTCCTATCAACCAAATGAACAGCATAGTCAGCATCTGCAAAACCAATCAAATCAAAACTTCCACCTCTTAGATACCATAAGCACATATCTTGAATTCCTTTAAAATATCTCAAGAATCTCTTGACTGCTGTTAAGTGTGACTTCTTTGGTTTTGACTGAAGCCTTGCACCCAACCACATACTATACACTATATTTGGACGACTTGCAGTTAAATTAAAAAATGAACCAATTATTTCCCTGTACTTAGTCTCATCAATTGACGCGCCGGTTTCTTCCAGATCCAACTTAGTTCCAGGAGTTATAGGTGTGCTCATATCATTAGCAGTCTTCGTCTTAAATTTCTTCAAGAGTTCCTTAATGTACTTCTGTTGATAAATCATTGTGCTTTCCTAAGTTTGCTTGATTTGTAAGCCTAAAAAGAAATTTAACTCACCCGTCATACTCATCTCAAATTCGCTTCCCATCCGGTCGGCAAACTCCTTGCAGAAGTTCTCATGAGTAGGTCCAAAGATGATGTCATCTACATATACTTGAACAATCAGCAGGTCCTTGACATTCTTCCTTAGAAATAAAGTATTCTCTATTTTTCCTCTGGTAAAACCATTCTTCAATAAGAATCCAGACAACCTTTCATACCATATCCTAGGAGCATGTTTTAATCCATATAATGCCTTGTCAAGTTTGTAAATATAATCAGGAAACTATGGGCTTTCATAACCAGGTAGTTGACCACATACATCTCTTCATTCAGATATCCTTTAAGGAATGCACTTTTCACGTCCATCTGATACAACTTGAGTTCCATGTAAGCTGCAAAGCAATCAACATCCTAATAGATTCTATTCTAGCAACAGGTGCAAAGGTTTCATCATAATCAATCTCTTCTTCTTGACTATATCCTTGAACCACTGTTGGCACCCAATTTTGTCCATCCTTTTTCTATAATTGGCTGTAATTTAACTTAAAGGTGCAATTTAACTGTTTGAGCAAATTTGCATTAGAAGGGATGCAATCTCCTACTTATACATTATGTACCTAATTATGGTTGTATTACGTAATTTTACATCATTTAGGCTATTTTTTAAAACTATGGTTGTTTGTGGAATTTAGTGCATTTATTAAATATTTATGGCTATTTATACTTAGTTAATTAATTTTGACTTCAATTGCTTTTACATGTGCATTTTCAATTGTTTTTATAGTGTGTTTATATATATATATATATATATTGTTATCTATTTTATCTGCACCTTTAGTTAAATATCGGTCTATTTAAAATACTCAAGTCCCAATTCTATCATATCACCCACTTTAATTGAATTCTTTAAAATTTTCTTTAAACCTGGACAAAACGCCCGGAAAAATACATCCATAATATCTCACCCATTAAAAAATTCAGTGTAATTATATAATCTTTTAAATTACTAGTATTTTTTTCATTCTTGCAAAAAATCTCTAACAAATCTTCCCCTATTCCCCTTTCTCCTATTTTTGATACAAAATAAATCCCTAAGGCCCTCATACCAACTCTCTCTCTCTCTCTCTCTCTCTCTCTCTCTCTCTCTCTCTCTCTCTCTCTCTCTCTCTCTCTCTCTCTCTCTCTCTCTCTCTCTCTCTCTCTCTCTCTCTCTCTCTCTCTCTCTCTCGTTTTGGGAAAACCAGTCATCACCCAAACGACTCAAAAAATCAATCCTTAATAAGATCCCTCAATTACCACTCAAATCCCCAACAGCTCTCTTTAAAATTTTTTTGCGTTATATAAGTCTTGTGTTTGACATTGAAAAGATGGAGTGAAACCATTATACACACACCCTCATCAACAATAAACATCATCACCACCGCGACAATACACATCATCACCACCTGCGGTGGCGAACACCACTACGCCCAGTCAACAGAAAAAGCAGAGTGTACACCATCACCCCATATACCCCACACACACGAAAACACAGATACATACACGGACACGATACATAGCAGAGAAGGATGAAAATAGGGGAGATGAGTGAACGGCGGCAGTAAGGGGAACCACCCGATACAGAGGAGAGAAGAGATCGAAATAGAGGGATTGAGAAATGGGAGGCAGTGCCATCACTGGTCGTGGCGAAAAGGGCCTTCGCCGCCTGTTGCCAATGACTGGAAAAACCCTCATCGCCGACGGGTTTTCGGGTTGCTCTGTTCTTTTGTTTTGTCGCACTGATTATTGAAATTTAAATGTGAAATAGAAGACGCAGTGCCAGTGACGCTGCTAAGCAAGGCGGTGATGCTCCTCCGCTTTCCGTTCACTGTGCCGTCGTTCTCTCACCGGAAATCTCAGCGGTGGCCTACACTTTTCTCCGTCCGTTTGGTTCATTAATCACTGATAATGGTCCTAGTTAACCGGTGGTGATTTATTTGGCCAGTGATGCTATGGTTTCATCCCTATAGAGCCGTGGATTGTTCTTTGTTAAGGCTTTTGTTAAAGCTTCTGCGTCTGGCTTTGGTTATGATTTTATCTTACAAATAAAAAAGTTTTGACCATGGGTCCTGGGTTCTGTTTCCTATGCTATTGGCTTGTTTATGCAATGTGGGCCTCTACTTAGTATTGATTGTTTCTGATGCATTTTGGGATAATTGCTCAGCATATTATAGATCCATACCGCGCCATGGCCAATGAAAATAAAGATATTGAGCCCTATAGACTGATTTTGAATAGATACTGACCAATGACATTTTTGAGAGAAATAAATCCCGTCCCGTTACGTTACGTATATGTCCCTTATGTGTTCCAAAAAACAAAACAAATAGGCGATGACGATACGTATTACTTTTCAAAGCAGGCGATGGTGGAGTAGTGGGATTGATGGTACTTGGCATGGCAACCGGTCGGCCACCGTGTTTGCAGCCGTACCGGCATCCCTAACCTCTACTTGATGCACTACACAAATCTGAGCCTAAACCTTCAAAAAATTATTTCTCCCTTTATTTTTTTTTTGTCGTTACTATTATTTTTATTATTATCACTATTACTATTAATTTTATTATTATTATTATTATTATTATTATTATTATTATTATTATTATTATTATTACTACTACTATTATCACTATTACTATTAGTTTTATTTTTATCATTATTATCATCTTATTAATTATCACACTAATCAATTTTATTTTTTGCGAGGAGAATATTTTCAAGACGACGCTCTGGAAATGCTTCTAACTTAACTTGATATTGCATTCTTTTAATTTTTGATTTATCGTTATTAATTTATTTTTATATACTAAATAATTTGCTTTTATTTTGCGAGGTATATTTGGTTGAAGTTCGCCAAGGAAGAAATAATTAGCGAACTTGAATCTTTTATTTAATTTTGAATGATTATATGTATCTAACTTGTATATCATAGTGGAAATTATTTTGTTAGATTTAGTTTAATTTCTTTTCGAATCCCAATTGTTTAGTCCGGCCGAGAACCACACTTGGTGGAGTCTGAGAGGTCCTTCCTCTTGGGTTAATTTGAACCCTTACTCAGAATTTTCGGTTCGCAGATCAAGTCGCGTAGTTAACATTAAAATTGGCTAGAAACAAAGTAGATGTCCTAATATGCCTAGTTAAAAAATATGTTAGGTGGCAACTGCAAGTGTTACCCGTGAGTTCCAATAAGTCAAATCCTGTTTTGAACTCTAACCGGTTCGGAAAAAATGGGTGTCGATAGAATGACGACTCCGCTGAGGATATCCAAGCTTCTAACCATAACGGACTTTAAATTGGAATCATTGAATTTATCTTCTTGTCTTATCATTTTTTTGGATACTGACTTTTCTTTATTTCCCTTTTGCAGGATTGAAGTTTATCTTTAGATTTTAAACTTTTGGCGCTCTTTCTCTAAATTGCTGGTTGTATTCACTTTATTGTTATTTCATTCATACCTCCTCCACTCTTGGAATATTTACACTTGCACACACCATGCCACAGTTGTTCCACTATCAAAGCATCCTTTAGAGAAAGTACGCAAAATTAACCAACTAGCGAAGCTGTTGACAGTTTGCATTTTTCAACTTTCAGGTTGTCCACTTGGAGAAACCTTGTCTAGAAACCTACTCCTAGATACCACTAGGAGCATACATCATATTCCAAGTTTTAAATTCTTTTTCACATTATCGTTTTAAATTATTCTTGCTTGATTATTTCATTTTTTTGAACTAACTTGTTTCTTTTGGTTTTCCTTTTAAAAAAAAAGAAATTATTTTATGAACTGATTCTATTTCAACTTGTGCATGTTTTAAGCGTGTGCTTTCGCTTATACCATCCGCCGCTCCTGGCAACTTCAAAATCATGCGTTGAAAAATTTGGTGGTTACATGACCACTTCTTCCTCATAAAAGGCCCTTTAGTGGGAACGACTCAGAATCTAGTCAGTCCGTGACGTTCCCACTCCCAAGTTGTCTACTTGGGAGGATAATAAAACCTGGTCTAGTTAATCAACTCTTAGTGGCGATGATAGGATCATACATTACGACATACCATTAGTCGACTTACCTTCAAGTCAAATAGGTCAACTTGTTCAAATAATCTGAATGGGTCTTTGACCCCAAAAAACATTGAACATGATTTATGTGCATTTACTTAAGGATCTGACGTGCAAATGTGGACTATTTATTTTCAAGCGATTGAAATTATTATGTATTCAATATCATTCAAAGGCACAAAAAGGTAACCGAAAAAGCATCAAAGCCTAAATTGAATCAGAAACGACCGTTTATTCTTAAGCGGTTAGAATCATTCTGTATTCAATGCTATTCAAAAGCACGAAAGGTAACCGAAAAGGCATTAAAAGCCCAATTTGAAGTAGAAACGATCGCTTGACAAACGGGTTGACACATAATGCATATTTATCCTTTAGGCATCACATAAAGGTTCGACATCCTTGGTATGTCGAAAACCTATTAGCAACCTTTGTCTATGGTGTCCAAAGGGTTCTCAACCTAAAAAAAAGGAAAAAAAAAAAAAAAGGATGCACACTTTTCATATTCTAGGTTGCATTGTTCTTATGAAAAAGCTCGTGCCACACGTTAACTGTTTGCATACCAGCAGAATTTTAGGCATTTTCCTCCCTCTTTTTGGTATTCCTTCACCTTTTCCCAAAGATCATGGCCACTAGAACATTCGACATGGTTACTAAAATCCCTCAATTGCTCAATAATTGGTGGGGAAACATAAGCATAGATCAACAAAATCAAGTCAAGATAGTGTTGGGGAATCTGATTTCACTAATGGAGCACACTGCAATAAAAGGGATAGTCAAGCAGCAGTACACTATTCGGATGCAGACTGAGCGATTTTCCACTTTGGAAGAGTAGAGTTGACACCGTTGCTGGAAGAAATAGGCGGATTGACTCAACTTTCGTTTGATAGTGATGAGATATTGATGCTTAAGAACATTACACTCGAGGAGTTCTTCGAAATGGAAGGGTTTAAACCTGAATTACGCACAGGCAGCGTGAGGTAGTCAGGAATCTCTTTGACTTCCTTCTATATTAAGTTCTGGTACGGAGAAGCATTTCAAGAATTTCAAGATAATTCAGCATTAACAAGGCAGATTGGCAAGAGCGAAGGGTACTCGCTTTTGTCACCGGCTTTTTAGGGAATGTCGTATTTCCAGAACACAAAGGGCGGGTTGATGCTTGCATGATATCAATTTTCGATGCCTTACTCAAGAACTTTGATAGGAAGTACACTTTGATACCTATGACTGTTGCAGAAATGTACCGAACTTTAGAAAGATGCAAGAAAGGCGCTAGCTTTTTCGAAGGTTGCAATTTGCTTCTACAAATTTGGTTGATGGAACATTTGCGAAAGATGAGTAGCACAGACCAAGCGTTCCACTCCATACCAAGAGAAAACTACATTGACTCATACCGCCCGCATGGACAACGCTCTCGAGAAATGGGACCAGCCAACAAGTGTCAAAGGTTGGCACCACGTGCTTTCTCAGTTGACATCCAAAAATATACAATGGATGTTTGACTACATTCCCAGTATCACAGTGTTCACACGGCCGGAAGGAGCTTCATTTCTTATCTTGGTTGGGTTTAGAGGAGTTTATCCATACACTTCTTTAGGGCATTTAGACAAGCAGAGAGAAAGCAGACTGTACTTCAAATTGCAGACATCAGAAGTTTCAAAGTAGATATTTTCAGAGAAATGATACCATTCAAAGACAAGATATTAGAACATTGGAAAGCAAGGCATCGAATGGAATTCGAGACTATTGGACGAGACAGGTTTGATGCAGGCTATGATGAAGATTACTGAGACTAGCTCAGAAAAGACATAGTAGGGGAAGTTCAACCAAAGGCCACAATAAAAAGAAAAAGAAATGCTGATGAGTTGAATCTGAGTGCAAGAGGCTACGCAAACAACTAGCAAAGGCACGAGAGAAAATAGCAGAAAAGAAAAGTTTGGACGAAGCAAAAAGCAAAGAAAAAGACAAATGGCGCAATAAGGCAGAACTCCTAACAAAACGCGTAGAATCTATACGTGTATGGGCTAGCGAAGGAATGAACTCTGTGGCTAACAAAGGAATGGAGGAGAAAGGAAAGAAGGCTTGGGAAATGATAAAGAATCTCATATTTGACATATTCCGGCTCTTAACTGATGCAGACAATATCATTTTTCAAGAAAAAAACAAGCTCGTTCGAGGGAGACCCGTCTGAAGAAGAGGAAGAACCTTCTTGGGATGGATCAGCATGAAAGATGTTCACTTGGCCATGATCTAATTTCCTAGCAATGTTTAGTCTTTTTCTTATATTACACTATTTCAATATCAACCACTGTAATAAAGACAAATGTTTGATAAACGCAATATTCTATTTTATACTCCGCATTTTGTAGCAAATGAAATGATACATGTGGCACAAAGTGCTTTTCAAATCGTCAAACGGTCCTTCACATTATAGGATGCATTTCTTATTTGATATGTGTGCATTGCATGAATTTAATTATTGCTCTAGGTCTCTTTCTACCTAAGTCAATCCCTTCCCAAATCCAATCTCCTACCAAAGCACCTTCTCTCCCTACTTAATGCCTAAATCTTGATATCAGAAATCTTTCGCGTGTCCTGATAATTCCCTATCCTTTACCAACTCAAAAACCTATTATCCAAAAGTTTGCTTAAGTTGAACACCAAGGCAGAAGATATGGTTCAACAAAGTGAGCTTGTCGGTGATTTTTCAAAATAAGAAAAGTTTATTACATCGAGCACTATGCACATGGACCAGAATATTAGCAGAGCGAGAGATAAGTTAGACAAACTCAAAGGCACACATGACTTACCACAATGCCTTTTGATACAATGTCTGAGGATCATTTTGTTGCTCCAGTCCACATTATAATACATTGAAAGCGATCAAATAATTTTAATCTTGCATCTATTTACGGTCAAAAAGGCATTCAAAAGATTATCAGGAAGCGATAAGGAAGTGATAAATAAGGGGAACCTGCTTGACAACCAAAATTAGCATGCTGATTAAACTTGGAAAAGAATATAAAGACGCAGTGACAAAGATTCCATTATATGACAACAAATACCTCTGCGAGTATTGGAAGCATATCCCCACCAACTAGCCTATGGGGGATATTGTGATGAAATTGTATGTTGAGACACTTGCAAGACCAAGCATTGGTTTGATACAAAAGTGCGAGCAAAAGGACTTCTTGAAGCAATATTGGCCGAAGAACTTATCAGACTATGGATTCCATGACGACAACCATGTAATAGCTACCGAAAAGAAAAATACAATAAGACCAACCTCTAAAATGGTCTTGACTGAAGCAGGAATCTCAAAATATACATGATATGTAGGAAACCTACATTGGGTTCGGCCTCTCCACAATAAAATATTATCCAACAAGGAAAGTTGGCGCAAAGATTGAATTGCAATATTTGGTTGACAATTATGAAAGAACATTGAGTATCTCTTTAAAAGACACACGGGCATCGCGATAGGCTGAATTTGCAAGGTAAGATGACAAATGCACTTAAGGGTTTGGTGTTCAACAGAAGCCGGCCTCCCTTTTTGTCACACAACACAATCTATTCCCTTACACAACATCTTTATCACTGCTCACTGATATTGAACTACACATCTCCTGCGTAAACAAGGATCGGTCGTTCGACCAAAATCCTTGCCTTGGTTGCTACACAAAGCACTCAAGGAATCTTTTGAAATTTTTTTACAATTTGTCACAATCTCAAAATCCAAATGCTAAATCTATCATACACGGTCTAGGCATTCTCTTAGGCTATACGTGTTGTTTTTTCTTCAAATCTTTACTAACACAGTTTTTTGCATTCTGTCACTTTTTATGGTTTCTTTGCACTTGAACACCGAAATTGGCCAAGAATCTGCATTCAGAGAAAAAGCCGAAATAGCAAGCCGAGCTAAAAACATTTTCCTCTGGAACAAAGACTTTTGAACCACCAACATGTGACGCAGAGAGAATTCAGATAATCCCAATTCCACTTCCGTACATATGTAGTATGGACCAACAAAATCAGCTAGCAATATGCCCATACAAGAGTCGCAAGAAAGAAATCCAATCACTATCAACCAAAACTGACAAAACCTCATAACCTCACACCGCATCCAACTAACACAATAAATAACTTCCCCTCTGTCAAGACTTTCAACAACAACCTTATCAGGCTCCACACAATCGAGGACAGACAAAATGACAAAATCTCACACCTTTACTCCTTTAACTCAATCAAAAGACATTGTAACCAACAAACGAATGACTCTCTAGACACCCATTCCGGATTTTGATCCAACAAATATCTCCACCCAGCACTCAAACATTCAATACCATGATATCGGAAAATACCCAGCACTGAAACAGAAAATTCAGAGTCTGACTGACCAAGGCAAAATAATGATACAACAAGAACAAACAAATGGAAGTTGCAACTCTCGAACCATAAACACATCTCCCTACAGACCAATCCATTAAGGTTATCTCTAAGCTATTCAAACTGAAAAGCATGAAAAATATCCCATCACAACTCAAGATAAATATAATTTTGGACAACCTCTAAATCTGGCAAAATCCAAATACCAAACCTTAGCCTGAGAGTGCAAGTATCCATATAGTTAGAGTCATTGAGATACCCAATAGCCACACCAAAGGACAAATGCGATTCAATCCAATACATTGGCGTTCAATGTAATGCAACCCCTTCAATAGCAGATCATTCAGCACAAACACGAGACTTCCGAGCAAGCACAATGGACACGACAATACTCCAGCCACGTCAGGCTTATAATATGACGACCAGCCTCGTTAGGCTTATAATATGGCGATTAGCCTAGTCAGGCTTATAATATGACGACTAGCCTCATCAGGCTTAAAATATAATGATTAGCCTCGTCAAGCATATAATGTGATGATTAGCCTCGTCAAGCTTAAAATATGACGATTAGCCCCGTCAGGTTTAAAATATGACAATTAGGCCCATGCACCTTAGAATGGGACATTCACATATATTTTATTTTTTATGCAATAGGCCCATCAGCTTAGAATTGGACATTCACATATATTTTGTTTTGCAGGCACTGCCATAATAGGCCCATCCACTAAGAATTTTGCATTCACATATATTTTGTTTTGGATGCAATAGGCCCGTCCACCTTAAAATTGGACATACACATATGTTTTGTTTTGTAGGCAATAAACTGGGGCAGAATTTTTGAGGATCCCCTCAAAAATTCCTAAAGATACAAGCTGACATTGGGGCAGAATTTTGAGGTTGGACCTCTAAATTCACCAAAGGCCCAAAGAGGCAATAAAAATGACAAGCAGCGTGACAGTGTTCCAGGCAATCCTACATGCACGATAACATCATTCTATATTTTTTTAGCACTTCACTTTACTTTTTGTACGCAAGGTATACAGCCCGACGCGACATTTAAACATCTCTTGACGAGAGGCATTTAGCAGCTCCTAACGAGCATATAAGTTCTCCTGGCGAGAGGCATGTAGCAGCTCCTGACGAGCACATAGGTTCTCCTGACGAGAGGCATGTAGCAGCTCCTGACGAGCACATAGATTCTCCTGATGAGAAGGCATGTAGCATCTCCTGACGAGCACATAGGTTCTCCTAACAAAAGGCACTTAACAGCTCCTGACGAGCATATAGGTTCTTCTAACGAGAGGCACTGGCAAGACGATCCAACGACAGGAAAGTCTATGTTTATAAATATTATTTGCAACAAGCTCACTTTTATTGCAGGAAATGTTTTGGCGTCTTGGCAAATAAATCTCTCTAGAAGAGAGGCCACATATTTCCTAGCACTGAAAGCACCTGAAAACAGACAAGACCACTTCTCGACAACGGAGATATTGGCTCAATAGGGAAGTTTACATTATCTTTATCTTTATCTCTATTTGCACTTATCTTGTTTTACCATAGGGAACTGTTCGATCCTCTGACAAAACCCTGAGCCAATTCCCATACTCTCATACTTGCTCCCGAAAAATCACTACCCAACACGAAAATTGTGCGACCTCAAAATATCAAATGCATACCATGCACCGATCTGGAACTCTATTCAAGAAGCTTAATCCTTTTGAAAATATTTTACTATACCCGCAAACTATCTAGTTTGCCGAGTCCCAAACGCTCAAGTCTAAACATGCATACTCGCACATATAATCCACCTGATCTATAATCACGGATTGGTTGCCAGTTTGTTTTCCTTCCTTCCCATTCGTGCCTATACGTGTCAATCGTGCATGTTCTTCGTGCTTTAAATCATGCTCATCTGTTTGAATCATGCGCATTTACAGTGCTTACTCCTGAATAATCCAGTTTGGTCAAAGACAATTCTAACGTTCAGTATTGAAGACAAGATGACTCATTTATCGAGAGGTTATGGAAACTATGTCCATATAAACTCCTCTTTATGGGTTTGTTGTGCACCACATCTTCATAACTGGGATGATTACAAGCCTCTGTTCCCACGCTCGATCTACCGATGTAATCTCCTCTTCGACAATGCCTCTGTCATATTCAACAAAGCATATGTCTTAAAAAATTTCAAAGAACATTCAAATTTAACTTTGAATACTCTGACAAGTTTACTCTTGACACCTTAATCGTGCGTCATACACATCTCACATAGGCAATATGCCATTCTAGAACTACACACGACTTCATTCTCGTAAAACCTGAGATATGTAGGAAACTCAGAGACTGGGGTTCAGCCGAAACACCCCAAAACTCTCACTTTCCCTTTCCAAGCTTTGTCTTTCCGTCGTGACAAAATTGGCTACTCCATCAACTATCTTTGCCCGAAGATTCTTTCATCATCCCCGAGCAAAGAAGGGCAGCTGTTGACACCCAATTTAACTTAAATGTGCAATTTAACTGTTTGAGAAAGTTTGCATTAGAAGGCATGCATTTACGTGTATTATCATCTACTTATACATTATGTACCTAATTGTCGCTATATTACGTAATTTTGCATCATTTAGGCTATTTATCAAAACTATAGTTGTTTGTGAAATTTAGTGCATTTATAGCATTTAATAAGTATTTGTAGCTATTTATACTTAGTTCATTAATCCAGGGAGGTCACCCTCTTCAGCGCCTCCCAACTGATCATCGATCAAGTCAGAGAAGTTTTTACCACATAAGGCTTCTGCACGCTAGATCGGCAAGAGAGAATGAAAGCACTCTTGCAAAATTTTCAGGCATGGGATTTTGCCCATCAAGATGGAGGCTCGAGTGATGGTGAAGCCCCGAAGATTCATGAACCAATAGATAGTGGTTTAGTTAACCCTTGTGGACCTGATGAACCTTGAAGTTCCAGACATAAGATCCATCACAGGGCAGCATCACGCGCTGATCAACTACCTAAGCAAAGAAATCCTCCCTGAAGACAAGTCAGAAAGCAGACAACTACGAAAGCAAGCCGTTCATTATTATTTGATTGGCACAGAGTTATACACGGGTTGTCAGCAGCCCAGAGGTAACATCTCCAGGCTTAGCACTCTTGAACAGTGAATCCCAAGCACATGCCCCCGAACCTTTTGAGGGTTGAGCATAAAGTATCTTAAAAGCATCTATTTTTATGTTTTAAGTTCTTTTTAACTTTGATCACACTATTTTCATACTCATAAATCATTTTATGGGTTTTTACCCACAACATCTCAGACGTAGTGCCTTTTTATCAGTAAAACTATTATATCACTTAGTCAGTTTTACTTAGTTATTCAGATCCATCTACGATGCAACTATTCATAGCCTTGGCTAGACCTAAGTTGAAGTAATACACTCAATTTTTGCTATAAAAAGTAGGGTACACTACTCAGCCACCATGCATTATTCGTGAGTTGAACTTGTTAATTCAACAACTGCACCTACACGCCGATGGGGATGCCTGTCTGCCTAGTGCCAGAAAATCTTAAATACTCGAGTAACTAAGCAGAGACATTCGAAGTTGGACGTAAAGTGCCTATTATCACACGGGCTAAAGTCGTCCCATTGTGGGCGCAAACGACCATCTCTTACAGATACAAAACAACCATCAAATATTGGTGCACAACGAACGTAATTGCTCAAACCAAGGTCACTGATAAACATTTTTAAATGATTAGAACAACCAGGACGACCGGAAGCCATCTAATCCTTAGGTGCACAAAATATACAGCTTGACTATGCATTACTAAACATGTAATAACAGAAGTACATATAAGAGTACTGATGAACGACCGCTTCATTAATAACAAACAGCCTGTGGGCTCATAATATACACATAGTTCTTCCTGAATACAACATTTGTTCATAACAAATTGTAGAAAAAAAAAAAAGGAAAGGGAAGACTAAACACA
This sequence comes from Petunia secreta, assembly GCA_029990175.1. NCBI lineage: Eukaryota > Viridiplantae > Streptophyta > Magnoliopsida > Solanales > Solanaceae > Petunia > Petunia secreta. The sequence goes on from JARKIP010000003.1 coordinate 28,213,312, forward strand.
AAGGGCTCCTCAGGATTAACATGGCTGAAAATCCTTCATCTGGATTGTAGCTACAAGCTGTAAACAGACTGAAGTTCTTCTTTTCTTCTGGCCACCCGAGATATGTCAGTCCGAGCATTCCTTCAAGGCACACGGTCATTGGAGCAACCAAATCCCGTCTACTTGATCAAAGCAAGGAACCTCGGAAGCATCTGAGTACAGGCCTAGCAACCTCCATCTCACCCGCCGAACTTAAAGAGAAACTTGAAGACTCGCCGCAAGGCATAGAAAGAAAACTTGACCATCTGTGTCAACCTCAGCTGGTAAAACCGGAGTGCTCAGCCCCACAGATCTTTAAGCACAAACAGGAGTTCGCCAGGAACAGAGAGGCTTGAGCTGCGAACCTACCACAAGGGATCCTCTCCCCTCAGGTATCCAACGACCAATTGCTGATGAGGAAGTGCAATAGCGATACGACCGAACCAGTAGAACGAAGAGACAGCCTAAGCCGTGAACGGAGTTAGAACTTGTGACTCATTACTGCTCATGACCTGATGATGTATCCTCTTGCCTGCCATGAAACGGAGTCAGAAAAGTAGGCTTTAACCCTACTCCGATAAAGAGGCTACCTAAGCACCAGAGTAATTCTGGTGGAGAAGCCGCATGACAGCTGAAAGCTTCCTGACCCTACATGACAAAAAGAATATCACAGCAACCGCCATGTTAGAAGATGAGTACACCGTAATCAGTGAACATGGCGCAATAAAGACATCCCAAAGGACGACTTTAGAATCTCGATCAAACTTCATGATTCGGGGGACTTCAATCATCCTTCATGGATGAAGAAAGAAAAGAAGATAACTGTAGATGAGTTTCCTCCTATAATTTTCTTCAGCATCATCAATTAAGAATGAAGAAGACTCTTTGAGAATATCTGACCAGGATCGAAGGCAAACAGTTTTAAAGAAAAAGACATCCCTCACTATCATAAGAAATTGTTGAGAAAGTGAAGTATTTTGCTGAGGAGGAGTCTGTAAGTTTTCTACTATCATGAAGTCTCTATATAGGCGAGAAAGAGATGAGAATGATATGTGAAATGAACAGCCGTCATTATTGCTGGAGATATGAAATGATTTCGAGCAATTAGTAGCAGTTCTTGAAAAGGTGCATGGAACCGGTATCAACCAATCAGATGAAAACACGTAGAGTTTTTGAATAAATCAATATCATTCTTGGTCAAAGAGACTGCGAGTCTCAAGGAGTCAGTGAGATATCTTTTCACATCTAGGCCGCTTTTACTTCCTGATGGCTTGTGTCAGCACTCAGTAAGTGGGGGAACTGACTGTGTTGGAAAAAATACGTCACCTACTATTACGGGGATACAAGTTTAGCTGACGACACTAGACTTATCTTACAAGTCACCAAGCGTAGAGGATACACGCCCGCTCTTGGACCTACGATGGTTTAGGCGGCACGGCCATAGGACGCATGGTACATATCCTGTCGCCTAGGGTTTACAGTCTCCTACTTAAGGTTTAGTATATACCACCGCCTTGAGTTATAGGCCTATACCCCTATTAGTCTTTATATTTTACTTTATTTAGGACTAGGTATCACTACTATAAATACCTCTCTTTCATTGTATTGTACACGAGGTAATCCACCACAGAATCCGGCTGTTCTCAAGGAATAAGAATTAATCTACCTTTTCTTGCTTATTTCGTCTTGCTTTATTTATTATTTTTTTCATCATATTTACTTACTTTTCCGTCATAATTATTGTATTGCTTGTGACCCCAACAATAATTAATTGTTTAACCTAGACGTACAATTTTAGGCATAAACAAGAGCAGGTTCTCTGACGTGAAGGTTAACATCTTGAGAAGGATCTAAATCATGAGTGCACCATCGATTATAACCGAAGGACATCACATTAACAGGACTCCTCAATTCAACGGCTAACACTAAAAGTATTGGAAAGCTAGGATAGAGATCTTTTTGCAGACAATGAATTATCAACTATGTAGACTTACAACTCATGGTTCTATGGTTCCTACAAAAATTGATATGTTTTGGAACAAGGTCCAAAAGCCTGTAGAAGAACTGAATAAAGATGATTTCAAGTAATTTCAGATTAATGCTGAAGTAATGAAGATACCTCACTGTGGTCTAGGATTTAGTTTGTATAAACAAATCTCAAAATGGTCAACTGCAAAAACAATCTGGGATGCGTTACAAAGTGGGGAATATCTAAGAGTGAGAATGATCAAGAAGAAGAATCTTATGATTACTCTTCATTGGCGTTGATGGCTCTTAACGAAGAAACTCTCACTGATGATCTGCCTGAGGTAAGCCTCGATGACTTTAAAACAAAACTTCATATTTTCTCCCTAAGGGAGTTTAATATGCTTGCACTGACTTTAATTGAAGATATTGAGAGTTTAAGGACTGAGAAGAAACAGTTTTTTCTGAAAAGGACCAACTGATCTCATTTGTGTCTGATTTCAAAAATAAAATAAAAACTTGGAAGAAGCTAAAACTGAATTAGAAATAGAATCAGCATCTAGTGATGCTCAAGTTTTTCAACTAAAACGGAAAGTCTCAGCCTTTGAACTTGAAAACCTGAAACTAAAGGAACGGGTGCTTGAAGAGTAAAAGAAAGTTTCTGCACTTGAACTTGAAAATCTAAATTTGAAAGAAGCCTTTGGTAAGCAAGTAGTTAATGAGGCTCAAATACACCTTGAAAGTGAGCTTAAAAAGAAAAATAAAGTTCTACATCAGGAAACTGAGAAGAACCGAGTTCTTCAAGAAAATGTTGACAAGCCTAACTATAAACTCGCCCGATTCACTAAGTGGAACAAGTCTTCTGAAGCTTTTAACTGGTTGCATGAGAATTATAATAGAGGTAAGAATGGCTTAGGACATAAGAAACCTTTACCTACCTGGAATCCTAATAGTAAATATATAGGACTTCCTTGCAACATGCTTTGCTTTCTGTGTGAAAAAACTAGTCGTTATAAAAATGAATATAGCATCGCAAAAGGGTCAGTTTTACCTCACTGAGCTAGAAAAGACTTTATTCGTCCATTCTATCACAAAATGGGACCCAACTAGTCTGGGTTCTGTTACTAACCCCTGATTTTGTTTTGCAGGCAGGAGTGAGAAGGAACAACCCAAGCTGAATTCTTGATAGTGGGTGTTCCAGGCATATGACAGGAGATAGAAGAAACATTCTCTCACTCACAATATTTCAAGGGTAAAGTGTGGCTTTTGGAGGAGGCAAAAGTGGTGAAATTATAGGTATTGGAAAGGTTGCGAGGTGCCTCATTCATGCAATTAAAAACATACTATGTGTGGATGGATTGAGGCACAACCTGTTGAGCATCTCCTAACTATGTGATAGAGAAAATCTTGTAAGCTTCACGTCTGTAGGATGCACTGTGAAAAAGCTACAGACTGGTGAAGTAATATTGGAAGGGAAATGTGTGAACAATGTGTTCAAGGCTACATTAGGTTCTTTTCCTAAGAATAATTTGACTTGTCTGAACATGCTTGAGAATGATACACAAATGTGGCACAAGAGATTAGGTCATGCAAGTTTAACTCAACTGAATAAGTTGGTATCAAAGGACCTGGTTCATGGAATGCCAGTCAAAATGTTCAAATACATCAAGATCTATGATGCTTGTGTGGGGGGAAACATGTAAGATCTTCATTCAAGTCAAAGAAATTGGTTAGTACTTCTAAACTACTTGAGTTGTTCCACATGGATCTGTATGGGCCAATGAGGGTAAGGAGCAGAGGAGGTAAGAGATTCGTGATGGTGATTATTGATGACTAATCCAGATACACATGGACTTTGTTTCTTAAATCTAAAGATGAAGCATATGATATGTTTAAGGATTGGGCAAAGAAAGTTAAGAAGAAACTGGTTCCAAGTTTTGAGTATCAGGTCTGACCATGAAACTGAGTTTGAAAATGCTAAGTTTGTAGAGTATTGCAATAAACATGGTATAGACAACAACTTCTCTACACCAAGGATCCCTCAATAAAATGGAGTAGTTGAAATGAAGAACAGGTCCTTAAAGGATATGGCTAGAACTATGTTACTGTCAAGACGTTTGGCAAAGAACTTCTGGGCTGAAGCAGTGAACACCGCTTGCTACTTGCTGAATCGGTGTTTTATTCGTCCTTTGCTGGAGAAAACTCCCTATGAGTTGATTAGAGGCAGGAAACCAAATATTTCACATCTAAAAGCTTTTGGGTGCAAGTGTTTCGTGCATAATAATGGGAAAGAAACCTTTGGGGAAGTTTGATGCTAGAAGTGATGAAGCCATCTTCTTGGGATATTTTTGATAGAGCAAGGCTTATAAAGTGTTCATCAAGAGAACCTTGACTATGGAAGAAAGTGTGCACGTGGTATTTGATGAATCTGAAGCAGTTACAAATAGAGGAGAAGATGATGATCAAGAAATTGGTTTGGCTAGAGATGAACCTTCTGAAAACCCTGAGAACATGGAAGAGAATGTAGCTGACCAAAGTGATGATAAGGATCAAATTCGGGGGAACTAAAGAACCAGAAGAGGACAATTCAAATGCATCTGGTCCTTCTGCCGATACTTCTCGGTAGATTCAGCCTAAGCCTTGGAAACGCCGGATTTCCCACCCATTGGAGAACCTTATCTCTGATATAAATACTGGAATTGTTACTAGAAGAGCTTCGAAGAGCATTCTATGCGTTTCTCTCTTGTATTGAACCTAAGAATGTATGAGAAGCACTTGATGTTTGATATTTTATGCCTATAATTCCTTAATAGTTCCTCACGTTTGAGTACTTTATTCGCACGTTTTCTAGTTAATGAATGTGATTTTGCACTGATTTTGTGTCCTATGATTGTAGGTTTTTATGAAGTGCAATTGGAGCTTGAAAGAGCATGATCGAGCAAGAAAAGATTGGATTTGGATTGAGGATTGGATTGAACATACGAAGGCACAAGGCGACGCGAGCTGCAGACGAAGGAAGCAGGAAAATGGCCTGGCGCCATAGGTGGCGCGGGGCGCCCCAAAAGCGCCCAGCCTTCTGGCGCGTTTCTCAGCGCGGGGCATGGCTAAGGCGCTTGGATTTCGACGGGTTCTGCTTGTGTGCGCGCGTTCGGGGGCGCGGGGCGCCAGCTGCAGCGCCCCTGGAGCATTTTTGGACTTCCTATTTCGTCTAGGCTTAGGTGTAACTTATTACTAGGCCTTTGTAAACCCTATAAATACTCTTTTACTTAGTTTTTGATGGAGTTCAGACTTTGGAGCAAGTTTTGGAGAAGAGGGGAGGAGCCCTAGATGTCTTCTAAACAAGTTCTTTCTCTCTTTCTCTTATTCTTCTCTTTAATTCTATAGTTTGTTCGTTCTAGGGTTAGAGTAAATACATGAAGGTTGATGTTTGAAAGTTGATTTCTATATATTGATTTACCATTATGGATTGTTTATTCTTTCTTAGCCTAATTGTTTGGTTATTGAGGCCTGATAATTGAACATTATCTACGGTTTACAAATGGAACTCGACAGAGGGAGCTTGTGAACGCACATAAGAAAGAATAGGGCTTGATTGTGGACCTGGGCATCGGGGAACCAATTTGTGAGTAGGATAGACATATACTTGCTCCCCTAGCTTAACTAATCACAGAATTCGTTAATGCGTGCACGTGATTCAACTCATAGACATATAGGGATTGGAGTAGCCTGCATAGACCGTGAGGAATCGAAAGGTTTTCACGGGTACATTTAACCTGTAGTTGGCAATCTAGGAAATCAAGAAGTAGAATCAACTGGAAAACTCAACTGGATTGTTCGTAGCTCTGACCTTGGGCCGTTTCTCCATTATTGATAACGATTATTGACTTCAATTACTTGTTTTTAATTATTTCCTTTAGTTAGTAACTTTCACAGCCATCATTGAAAAAGATCCCTGAATAGTTTTTAAGAAATTGTTTGCTAGAATTCAGTCTGAATAGTCCTGGTGGGAACGATACTCTACTTATCACTTTATTACTTGTCGACCACGTATACTTGTGTGTGCATTGGGAGCAACAAGTTTTTGGTGCCGTTGCCGGGGTCTAAATAATAGACTGATTTCTTTTTGATCGATTACTTATTTTCTATTCAGGTTTGATTTTTGTTTAGTTAGTATTGTGTTACTTGTCTTACCATGGCATTTTTTGATGAAAATTGGTCGAATGATGATTGCTCAAATTTTGAGGATCTCTGTCTACTTTGCGGAGGAACCCACTTGTGGGAAAATTGTCCAACTCTTTCAATCCTACGAGACTGGTTATGTGAATTTTCTACCACCTTTGATTGGAATTTTTGTAAATTGTGTGGTGGTCGGTGGAATGATTGTCCTAAGTGTCATGCTCTTTCCCCCAATAATTTTTGTGATGATTCTAATGATGTTTGTGAGTTTGACAGAGCGATAAAGTGCAGGTTGTTAGCGAAACTTGGCTAATGGAGCAAGCCAAACTCTTAGAAGCTTATGGGGATTTCAGGAGTGAACTTACAAATATGACGAGGTAATTTATGGAAGAAAGAGTGGAGCTCGGACAAGAGATCGACCGATTTGGCTTGGCTATTCACAACTTGGAGGCGAATTTGAGTGATATGGTTGAGGTGTCTAATGCCCAATTATCAGTTGTCGTGAATAGTAGATTTGAGATAGAAGAGCTTAGAAGCCAATTTGAGGAGCAAAAAGTGGAATTCCTACCATTCGACCCAATATTAGTTGATGATGTCAAGGTTGAAAAAATTACATTAGAGTCAAGTGAGGATTGTTTGTGCAAGTGAGGATGTCAAAAGTAATGAAATTTTAGAATTGAAGCGCATTGGACCTCATTCCAATCATTTTTCAACATTGTGTTTGGATGGTGACATGAAAATTGAGCCACCCGAGCCTATGAAGAAACCAAAGGAGGAGGAACAAGGTGCTTATATTTTAAAGTTTGTGATGCCAAGGAGACAAAACGAGATCCCTCATGTAAAGGCAAGAAGTGCAAAATACGACATTGGTTACTTGGTCCTTTTGTATTTTTGTCACCACCTCAATACCATAGTCATAAGTTTTAGGCAAAGTTGGGAATTCAATTAATAAGTTCAAGGTGGAGGAAAAAGTGATGAAGTTGTCTTCGTCGTGCCGCGACGTTAAATCAAGCGCTTCTTGGGAGGCAACCCAATTTGCTTGGTTTACTTTTATTTTTTTTTTATTTTTTGTTAATTACTATTTTTATGGTTGTATATTACTTTGGGTTATTCTTTGGATTGCAGGTTCATGTAATGTCGAGTTTAAGTGTGGGGTGTCCTCATCCTTGCCTAATATTGATGACCTGTTGGGGGAAGTCTGAGTACCCCTTGCTCTACGGACGCTTGGTGGGTTCGTAATGGAGATGGTGCCATTGCTCGTGCTAAAGGCTAGGTCGTTTAGCCTTCAGGGAAGTTCCTTAACTGTTGTACTTTATTATTTACCGCACTGATGAAATTGCTTGTTTTAAGTGTGGGGTGGGAAACTTCCAAAATTTTGAGGTTATGGATGATTGTACCTTTAGGTAGTTAATTTCAACAATTTTTATTTCTGTCACTTGACTTTATTTTTATTTGTTTCTTGCTTTAGTATATAAAAAAAAATATGAAAAAAATTAGAAAACCAATGAAAAAATTTCAAAAAGATTTTCTTTTTAGTTTTAGTAGTGGTACAGTAATCCACCCCGTGGTTTTTCTTATGGCCTCGGTTCTTTTCCACGGGGAGACCTTTGAACCGGGTAGTTTTTACTTTTTTTAGGATCAGAGTAGTTAGCTATAGGTGGCCCTAGACGAAAGGAATAGGTGGAAGGCTAGGTGCCTTTGACTTGTTTGATACCGGTGGACTTGAACTTGTTGCATGTACTATTTGTGGTGTCCATTGGTTTTAAATTGAGATGCATGCCTAGAAAAAATGGAATGACCTCCTTGAGGTGCTTGAGTCCACTCACTTGACTTTGTTGTAAACCTGTGTGCATTAGTGCTTATTTTTCCACAAGTTGCACCCTGTTTGCTTGATTGAGAGTTGTTATGGAGCCTTTTTGTGTAGACTGTGTGCAATGTGTGATGTGAGGCATATTCTATTATATTCCATGTTTGCATATTGGTGTCTAGAACTTGCCCCGTGTGTGTGCAAAGCGAAATCCTAGGTTTACTCTAGTCAGAAAATGATACAGGCCTTCTCTTGATTTGCCTACCCTTATATATACACCTTGGACTTGATTGTTGTGATCTCTTTGACCTTTTTGTTGGCACCCACACCGCAAGCCTACCCACTTGTTCTAAATTGCTTTCTATTGACCCTTTACTCCTTAAGAACTTTAATTGATAATTGTATATTATTGTGGAGTTTGTGGTTGAAATATTGGGAGGGTTTTGAGTGGAACCAATTAGAGGAATATTTGATAATTGTGAAGTAGTTGAAGAAGCATTAGCAAGGTTTGGAAAGAATTGAATAGTAAAAAAACAAATGAAAAAAATTGGAAAAAGAAAAAAAAAAAAAGAGAAAAGAATATCCATCCTTGCTAGTGTTGTGCTTAAAAGAAAAAATTGCTACTTGTTGAGAAGGTGTGTGAAAGTTGTTGATTGGGTGGCATTGATGAGACTTGTGTTTAATTTGAATGTAATTTATTAAAGTGCTTAGGGAGGTAGTCACTATTACCCATATGTATCCTACCAGTCCCTTAGCCTACATTACAACCTTTTTAAAGTCCTAGTTAATCCCGATTGGAGTGAGCCTACATTAGTGGAGTCCTACACTACGGGCAAGCCTATGGTACATCGTGTGTGACATGTGAGCTTTTCATGAGATTGGGTGAATTCTTTCTATGCTATTGTCCACGTTCTATTCTTGATATTCATTTTTGTGTGTGATATTTGAGGGACACTCTCTTGCTTCATTTTGGTAAGGGCATACTATTTGCATGAGGTAGGTGAAGTTGTGGCTTCTTGGTTGAATAGATAGGTGTGACTTTGTTGGAGCATGGTTTCAATGAGTCGAGTTTGTGCTTTTGAGTTGTCTTGGGGTGGTTGTTCTCATGTTTTGATGTTTGATAAATTGTTGGCATGTTTGTTGGACCCATAGTAGTCATGTATGAATTTGTTCAATGGTCGGTATCAACCTTAGTCATAGGCAGGCCTGTTCTACCTAGGTTGGGAAGTTATTTGTGATTGCTCGAGGGTGAGCAAAGGTTCAAGTGTGGGGTGGTGATGTTTGGCATTTTATGCCTATAATTCCTTAATATTTCCTCACGTTTGAGTACTTTATTCGCACGTTTTCTAGTTAATGAATGTGATTTTGTACTGATTTTGTGTCGTATGATTGTAGGTTGTTATGAGGTGAAATTGGAGCTTTAAAGAGGATGATCGAGCAAGAAAAGATTGGATTTGGATTGAGTATTGGATCGAACATACGAAGGCACAACGCGACGCGAGCTGCAGATGAAGGAAACAGGAAAATGGCCTGGCGCCATAGGTGGCGCGGGGTGCCCCAAAAGCGCCCAGCCTTCTGGCGCGTTTCTCAGCGCAGGGCATGGCTAAGGCGCTTGGATTTCGATGGGTGCTGCTTGTATGCACGCGTTCGGGTGCGCGAGGCGCCAGCTACAACACCCATGGAGCGTTTTTGGACTTCCTATTTCGTCTAGGCTTAGGTGTAACTTATTACTAGGCCTTTGTAAACCTTATAAATACTCTTTTACTTAGTTTTTGATGGAGTTCAGACTTTGGAGCAAGTTTTGGAGAAGAGGGGAGGAGCCCTAGATGTCTTCTAAACAAGTTCTTTCTCTCTTTCTCTTATTCTTCTCTTTAATTCTATAGTTTGTTCGTTCTAGGGTTAGAGTAAATACATGAAGGTTGATGTTTGAAAGTTGATTTCTATATATTGATTTACCATTACGGATTGTTTATTCTTTCTTGAGCCTAATTGTTTGGTTATTGAGGCCTGATAATTGAACACTATCTACGGTTTACAAGTTAAACTCGACAGAGGGAACTTGTGAATGCACATAAGAAAGAATAGGGCTTGATTGTGAACCTGGGCATCGGGGAACCAATTTGTGAGTAGGATAGACATATACTTGCTCGCCTAGCTTAACTAATCACAGAATTCGTTAATGCGTGCATGTGATTCAACCCATAGACATATAGGGATTGGAGTAGCCTGCATAGACCGTGAGGAATCGAAAGGTTTTCACAGGTACATTTAACCTGTATTTAGCAATCTAGGAAATCAAGAAGTAGAATCAACTGAAAAACTCAACTGGATTGTTCGTAGCTCTGACCCTGGACCGTTTCTCCATTATCGATAACGATTATTGACTTCAATTACTTGTTTTTAATTCCTCCCCTCTTCAATTACTTGTTTTTAATTATGTTTTTCACAACCATCATTGAAAAAGATCCCTGAATAGTTTTTAAAAAATTGTTTGCTAGTATTCAGTCTGAATAGTCCTCATGGGAATGATACTCTACTTATCACTTTATTACTTGTCGACCACGTATACTTGCGTGTGCGTTGGGAGCAACCAGATTGGGTGATTGCTATGCAGGAGGAACTTCATCAGTTTGAATAAAGCAAGGTGTGGCACTTGGTGTCTCAACCTAAGGACAGGTCCATCATTGGAACTAAATGGGTTTTTAGAAACAAGCTGGATGAACATGGCATAGTAACGAGGAAGAAAGCAAGACTAGTGCTTGTCGACAGCCATTTTTCTTGAACCGGTTAGAGTTTGAAACATGAATTGACTTATTGGAACTCACGGTTAAGACTTGGAGTCGCCACCTAACATATTTTTTAACTAGGCGTATTAGGGCACCTACTTTATTTCTAGCCAATTTTAATGTTAACTCCGCGACTTGATATGCGAACCAAAAATTTTGAGTAAGGGTTCGAATTAATCCAAAAGTAAGGTGTTAGGCACCTCTCAGATTTCACCAAGTGTGGTTCCCGGCCGGACTAAACAATTGGGATTCGAAAAAGAAATTAAACTAAATCTATCAAAACAATTTCCACTATAATATACAAGTTAGATACATATAATCATTAAAATTTAAATAAAAGGTTCAAGTTCGCTAATTGTTTCTTCCTTGGTGAAATTCAACCAAATATACCTTGCAACGTAAAAGAAAATTAGTTAGTACGTCAGAATAAATTAATAACAATAAATCAAAAATTAAAAGCATGCAATAGTAAGTTAAGTTAGAAGCATTTCTGGAGCGTCGACTTGAAAATATCCATCCTCGTAAAAATTAAAAATTATTAGTGTGATAACTAATAAGATGATGATGATGATAATAATAATAATAATAATAATAATAATAATAATAATAATAATGATAATAATGAAATTAATAGTAATAGTGATAATAATAATAAAATTAATAGTAATAGTGATAATAATAGTAATAAAAATAAAAATAATAGTGACAATAAAAAGAAAATAAAGGAAGAAATAGTTTTTTGAAGCTTTAGGTTCAGATTTGTGTAGTATATCAAGTAGATGTTAGGGATGTCGGTACGGCTGAAAACACGGTGGCCGGCCGGTTGCCATGCCAAGTACTACCAATCCCACTATTCCATCATCGCTTACTTTGCAAAGTAATGCGTATCGTCATCGCCTATTTGTTTTATTTATCGGGACACATAAAGGACATATACGTAACGAGACGGGACTTTTTGGCCTCCAAATTGTCATTGATCGTGTAGTATCTATTCAAAATTAGACTATAGGGCTCAATATCTTTATTTTCATTGGCCATGGCGCGGTATCGATCTATAATATGCTGAAAAATTATCCCAAAATGCATCAGAAACAGTCAATACAAAGTAGAGGTCCAAATTGCATAAAAACGCCAATAGCATAGGAAACACAACCCAGGACCCACAGTCAAAACTTTTTTTTTTGTAGCAATAATAGTAAGATAACATCAGAACCAAAGCAGACGTAGAAGCTTTAACAAAAGCCTTAACAAAGAACAATCCACAGCTCAAACAGAGATGAAACGATAGCATCACTGGCCAAATAAGTCACCGTCGGTGAACTAGGGTTTTTCAAGTCATTGGCAACATGTGACGAAGGCCCCTTTCGCCATGACCAGTGATGGAACTGAATCCCATTTCTCAATCCTTCTATTTCGATCTCTCCTCTCCTCTGTATCTGGTGGTTCCCCTCACTGCCGCAGTTCACTCATCTCCCCCGTTTTCATCCTTCTCTGCTATATATCGTGTGTGTATGTATCTGTGTTTTTGTATGTGTGTGGGTTAATGGGGTGATAGTGTATACTCTGTTTTTCTATTGACTGGGCGTAGTGGTGTTCGCCACTGCAGGTGGTGATGATGTGCATTGTTGCGGTGGTGATGATATGTATTGTTGATGAGGGTGTGTGTATAATGGTTTCACTCCCTTTTTTCAATGTCAAACACAAGAAATATATAACAAAAAAATTTGTAAAGAGACCCATTGGGAATTGAGAGGTAATTGAGGGATCTTATTAAGGATTGATTTTTTGAGTCGTTTGGGTGATGACTGGTTTTTCCAAAACGATATGAGAGAGAGAGAGCTGGTGTGAGGGCCTCAGGGATGTATTTTGTATCAAAAATAGGATAAAGGGGAATAGGGGAAGATTTGTTAGAGATTTTTAGCAAGAATGGAAAAAATACTAGTAATTTAAAAGATAATATAACTGCATTGAATTTTTGAATGGGTGAGATACTATGGATGTATTTGGCCAGGCGCTTTGTCTAGGTTCAAAAAGAATTTAAAAGAATTCGATTAAAGTGGGTGATATGAATAGAATTGGTTCTTGAGTATTTTAAATAGACCGATATTTAACTAAAGGTGCAGATAAAATGAATAAAAGAATAATACACACACACACATACACACATGAAAGTTGCACATGTAAGAACAATTGAAGTCAAAATTCCCAGTATGTAGGCTAAGTCAAGAGCTTGAATTACGGCTTCATACTCTCCTTCATCGATTTGAGCTATGGCGGTCTGGTGAAATACCATCCCAGTGGGTTTCTGACCCATAGATAAAGATCGGCTTTTTCCTCTTTCAGGGCACACTTTAATGCTAATCCCCCAATGTCCGGGCTCGATCGTTTCTTCGTTTCTGATTGACTCCTCCGCCTTTGGTTCCAGCTTCTCCATGAAATCCGAGGTGAAACCTTCCAGTTCCTGCGACTCGATGGCTATCTTGGGTTAGTAGATAATGTCATACTCTCCCAGTATCTCGGCCCACTCTACCATCCCCTCTGAGAGATCGGGTTTAGACAATATGCTCCGTACTGGTATGGAGGAGACCATGTTGAGCCATATGGTCAAGAAAATACAAGCATAGCTCCTGGGTCGCCACGATCACGACCGCAATAAATTGAAAGAGTAAAGGTAAAAACTTGTCTCGGCACGAGGGTCTTTTGCTGGCGTACTTCACGTGAAATTGTTTCCCATCCTCTTTTCGTACAAGGACTGCATTCCATGCTATTTTTTAGACCAAGACATATAATAATAAACGCTCACCTGGATTAGGCTCACTTATCACCGGAAACTATAGGAGCTGCATATTTGTTTGGGCCACGGTTAGGTAACTCTTTATCAGCCACAAGGGCCTCCTTTGTCTTCGCAGCACCTCAGAGAGCTGACATACCAATTCTGTAGCCTTGGGGATTAGCAGATCCATCATCGCCAACCAATCCCGCAATTTGCTGATTTCTTCGCTGACTTCTCATTCCATGGCCTCGAACTCGATGGCCTCCTCCTCGGCCATATTTATTTTGGCTACTGGCCGTACACCGAGATCCTTGTCATAGGTAGGACGATACTCTCCAAGCGAAGACCGCTCATCCCGTAAGTCAACAATCCCGCGCGAGGTCGGGTATTTGAAAACTTAATGAAGTGTTGAGGGTACTCCCTTGACACTGTGTATCCATGGTCGTCTGAAGATGATATCATATGATAGACTGTAATTCAATACCTGGAAGGAGATTATGCTCGTCACGCCCGGTACATGAACCAGTTGAGCTAATTCCTCGACAGGCTCTTCTCGAGACCTATTGAAACTAATTATCTTTCGGGTGCTTGAGGCTACTTAACGGCATAAGCTGATATCCTGCATTACCTCCCCCCAGATAATGTTCATGCTACTCACTGATCAATCATGGCTTGCTGGACGCGTAAGTCGATATTTCATAAGCACGATGAGGTTGTCCTGATTTTCTGCCTCTTCCTCCAAACCAAATAGGATCAGACTGTTTAATTCCCGTGGCACCGTAGTCCCCCGGGCTGTGTCGGGCTCCATAGTTGCAAACATTGCATTGATAGTGTACAAGTTTTCAGAATCTAGTGCTTTGGAATGCCGTGGTCCTTCTTCAAACAGATCTTTGAGGCATCCTTGTTGCAGCAGATGCTCGATTTCAATCATCAAGGATTTACAGTCGACTGTAGTGTGACTACCGCTGTGATGAAAGTCACATTAGGGCGTTATGTTCCGACCCGTGGCTCCTTTTACGGTAGGCGGCCATCGGACCCTTAACCTAATCTACTGAAGTAATTGGCGACTAAGTCCACGACGTTGACCCTTGGATCTAATCTACTGAAGTTACGGGTCTCCATCTGCTTCTCTTGAGACCCTGATGCTCGGGAGTTGTTCTTCTTTCTAGCTTCTGGCTGGTTCTAAGCCTTTGGCTTCATCCCTTCTTTCGTCCCCTTCTCCTTCTAGGGAAGGGCTTCCTGATCTTTTCCTTTGCTCAACTTCGGGGTTATGACAATTTTCTTGCTTCAAGTGAAGCTTTTCAGTATACCTTTGATGCAACATGCTCCATGTGGTCACTAGGTGTTGGGTTATACTCCATTTCAACTCCCTGGTGGCTAACGATCCCTTTGAATTCAAATTCTTGCCAAAGGCGACCACAACGATGTTGTCAGGACTAGAGAAAGCTCCATACTTTCCCTCTAAAATCTGTCAAGGTAGTCTATTAGCAACTCGTTGTCCCGCTGGCGGATCTCGAAGATGTCTTCTATGAACTTCTCCCGCTTACGGGAACCAGAATTCGCTTTCTTAAACAAGTCTTGCATCTGAGTGAATGATTCGATAGATCCCATTGGTAGTTGAGTGTACCAAGTAAAGGCCCTCTTAGTCAGATTCAAGCCAAATCTCTTCACTAGAGCAGACTGGATTTCTTCCTCGGTAATCTCATTACTCTTCACAGCCGTGTAATATGTAGTAATATGCTCGTCCAGATCAGTCGTTCCATCCACTTAGACTCTCGTTCGTCCTTGAACGAGAGTGAGTCTAAAGCAGCATTTGCATAGATAATAAGAGAACTTACACGACCTTATAAAATACTTCACAGACATTATCTCATGATTACATAATTAGAATTATAACACGTACATCGAACTTTTGGTATAAAACATATCTGGATAATATGATAACACCATTGCGCAACTTATTCTGACTAAGCTGACCCTTCCTCGATCACGAAAGGAGAGTTCTATATTGTCGGAAAAAAGATACATGGGAGACTGGATGGATTAACATAATTCTACCGTAATTACCTCTTCGATATACTTTTTGATATAGAACAGTTTGACGAATCTAAGAATTAGCTTACGCTTTAGCAACGCCTTAGAGATTTAATATTAGCATTTAGTATTGGAGGAAGACTCCTCCACTTAGAGCATAAACTCATACAGCTAATTTGAATATAAATAGCGATCCTCGCTGAGTCTGCTTGACTAAGGAATACTTAGTTAAAAACAAATTGCGACTCAGAGAAGAGCTAACAAATTACCCACTCCAGTTTCCAAATAGCTGCAACTCTCGAGTTCACAACTTCATATCTTTCCGTAAGAACCACCGCATGATGGATCAACTCAAAGGTCAAATGATGCTTCTCATTACCCTTAGTAGCCTTGAAAAACAACAATGTGCTTGCCCGGCTACCTTGACATGCACTCTGGCTTAGTAAAGGGAACACTACAAGTGGCTACTGACAGCCCAAGTCACTAGTACCAGATGAAGAAGAGATGGCAATGGACTGAGGATAAGAATAATTAGAGCTTCAGGAAGTTCATTTTCTTTTTTGCTTGGCTACCAGAGCTAGACACTTCTGAGTCAGGCTAGCCAAAAATCGCAATTGAAGAATAGACACTAAATGATCTTTATGGAACAACATTCATGTCAATTTAACCTTCCTACAAGAAGGGAACTTCTATAATTTACCAAAAAATCCTTTTATAACCGAGAAAAACTCATAGAATAACATGACTCTACAAGCATCTAGAATCAAAAGAAGACACATAGATCGAATATTACTTATTAATCACTTTACACCGGAAGAAACAATGTAACTTTTTTATGGTGACAAATAAGAATCCCATCACCCTACCAACAAAGAATTCCAAGGAGAGAGGTAAACTGACTTGACATAATAACAGAAGGTGGCACAACAAGATGCCAAACAGACAATACTGACACTCACTACTTAATCTCTCACATTTAAACCAGATACACTAGGAGGGTCTCACCAATTCCAAGAATAAATCATACCAAAAGCTCACCCCTCTACCGCAACCGATTCTTAATAGAAACAATATCCAAGGAAGCCATGGAAACATGGTAAGATAAACGAATTACAGACCGATCGGAAGAATCAAATCTTACTCAAATATAATGGAAGAAGAAATTCTTGGGTCTACTACATCGAATACCTTAACATCCTGCCAGATTGACAGTTCATAGAACTTTCTCTGTAGCTG
This sequence comes from Petunia secreta, assembly GCA_029990175.1. NCBI lineage: Eukaryota > Viridiplantae > Streptophyta > Magnoliopsida > Solanales > Solanaceae > Petunia > Petunia secreta. The sequence continues at coordinate 28,230,107 of JARKIP010000003.1, forward strand.
AGCTGAGCCACTACCCTGATAATCACCTTATGAGAAACACTGCCACCACACTCTCGACCTCTACTAGATGGTTTTCTCTGGCTGATAAAGATCTAAATGAAATCCCTTTCAGCTGTGCAGGTGCCTGATCACGAGAGAAAGGACGAATGCCTACTTGACGGAGTAAGGGAAAACTCCTCAAATGATAACCAGACTCATGATAATGATAACACCTTTTTGCTGAAAATGGAAGCTGGACAGATTGTTGATAGCTAAAAAGAGAAAATTGAGTCTAATCTTGATGAACTACTCGCGCACTCTGAGAATCACGCTCTACAAGCTGAGATAACCTGGCAAGTGACCTCCCAAAATAATCAGAACTCTTACCTCCAAATGAGGTACCATGGTGCCCACCAGGGCCGTGTGATCTCTTGCTCTCCCACGATAACTCATCCCGCTCTAACTTATGGTATACCTAATACCACTGAGAAATATCAACAACAACATCTAATAAAGTCCCAACCTCAATTTCTCGAGCCATCTAATATCTCATGAAAGAAGAGAGGTCACCAATGAATCTTCAAACCTTCTCGGAAGGTTCATGGACTAGTTCTAGTGCATATCCAGGCATCCTAAAGAATTTAATCTTATATTCTAAAACTGACAGGCTACCCTATCCAATCTACTCAAATTGGTGACTCTTTTCATCTCTCTCACCGCGCGAAAGGAACTTTTTCTACGGATCTTGAAGAAAAAATCGAACCAAATTAGCTTAGGCTAGCCTTACCTAGCTAATAAGATAGCGGTCCACCAATCCAAGGATGGACCCTAAAACTGGAAAGCAGTATAATCAACACCATACTACTCGAGATAACCAAGAGCCTGAAAGATATGCTGACATTGTTTTTTTTCTTTAAAAAAAAAATCACGGGGATTATTTGATGCGTGGTATGAGAATATCGGAAGGTTCAATCGGGTAAATAATGCAGCCTCTTCGGGCACACGGATCGAACTATTACCTGGGCTAGCTAACCAGCCTGAATAACTAGAGGCAGAACACATGCTGCCTCTGAAACACAATTTACTGGGCAACATCAGGAACTGAAACAAGAGCTCGCTGAGTTCGAATATCTACATCTGCGGTGACCTGATGAGCTCCCTAGGGAATAGGAGGTTGTTGCGGTATCTGCGCCGCCAAGATTATCGTAAAAGCATCTTAGAGATCCGAGGGAAACACAGGGCGCAGCTCCCTTGCCCATCGCGAGCTCGTACAGCTGAGGCCTCCGCAACTAGATCGTTAGCACGGCCAAAAACTCTCAGGGCTTGAGTAGCGCTAGCCCCAGGCTAGACTACTTCGTCCTAAACTCCTATCCTTTGCCGATTTCTCGCACGAGGGTTCACAACTACTACGAAGGAAAAAAGGAAGAGAAACTTACTAAATGCCATCATAGCCTCTCGTAGATAAGTACGGACGTCTACGTACCCATCAGCGAGACTCTACTAGACACTGTCTTCGTCTGGATAGACTCTAAACCGGGCTCTGATACCAACTGACACGACCCGAATTTTTAGCTAGGCCGTGCGGGCACCCGACATCCTTCCTTAGACCCGTCGGGCGCAACCTTACTAACTAAATTGGGAAGATAAATATAAATTCAACCATAAATAAGAATAAGACTTAAAAAACTCAAAGGCATACTGATACCTCTAAGCTGTTGACACGACCCAGAATTCGTTAGGTCATGCGGGTACCCGGCATCCTCCCCTAGACCTGTCGGGCGAACCCTTACTAAGTTAAATCGGAAAATAAATATGACAATTCATAAATAAGGACAAGACTTACAACAAAAACACAGACATACTGATACCTCTAAGCTGTACAAAAGAAATTACAGCTGACTACCCACATACTAGGTTTAGGGCTATCCAGACTAGACATCTAAGAGTACAAAAGAAGATAAATACCTCCTGAAGGAGCAAAATGCAACTGCAATAACAACCAATAAACTGGTGGCCATCCGGAATAAAAGCTGGCTCACCTTGACAGCTGAAGTCGTCTTCGCTCCATTACAACGTGGCGAACTCAATCCTGGACCGAACCTGCCGAAACGAAATAGATAGACAAGAAACAAACAACAAACAAGGGTGAGTCAAAAGGACTCAATAAGTGGGGCAGACTAGCCACCTCAAAGAATAGGATAGCTAGCCAGGGAGAAAAGAAACAGATAAACCAAATTCTTCTTATTTAAATTATAAAAAGGCAGAGCCAGATAATAACTAGAAACACGTATGGAATGACAAACTCATCAACAACCAGGAACGTAAGATAACCAAACTATATAGGTATCCCGAACTCATCAACAATCAGAAATACATCCTGTTACGACGTGCAACCCGATCCATATAATTATCATGTTGCGACGTGCAACCCGATCCATATAATTATCCTGTGCGGCGTGCAACCCGATCCCCGCAACCCCGAATACGAGCCAGAAATATATAGGCAAATAAGCAATGCACGTAGAAGTAGAACAGTAGTTATATACCACAAGTCTATACAATGGTATGAAAATAAATGAAATGAAATGAGATGAAATGAAATGAAATAAAATCTGATGCAAAGGGTCACATGTGCCCGTCATCCCATCTCGAAGCGGAATACTCCTGCATTCGAGGGGAACCCAATCTGATAACCAACTGGAGCGGAATACTCCTGCTCCTGGGGCAGAATACTCCTGCACCCGATATAATATAAACCAGAGGCGGAATACTCCTGCACTCGCTTGGGGTGGAATACTCCTGCACTCGATATAACGTAAAGCTGAGGCGAAATACTCCTGCACTCTCCTGGGGCGGAATCCTCCTACCCTCAATATGATACAATGGAGCGGAATACTCCTGCTCTTGGGGCGGAATACTCCTACCTTCAATATGATACAATGGAGCGGAATACTCCTGCTCCTGGGGCGGAATACTCCTATCCTCAATATAATACAATGGAGCGGAATACTCCTGCTCCTGGGGCGGAATACTCCTGCACCCAATATGATATGCAATGTAATGCATATGAATGACATATAATGCATATGAATGCAATGTGATGCAATAATAACCCTTCACCGGCGCGAGACTCTCATCGATGGCCGGGAAGTAGATGCCAACTCACAGCCAGAGTACAATACTCAGATCCTCAATGAAATACCAAAAACAGGATGTAACATATAATATACAATGTAAATCCAAAGCTAAGGTGTAATGAGTACGCCTATCGGCAGCTACACACGTAAGGAACACGTGGTAGAAAATCCACGAGGCCAGGTGCCTCCAAAGAAATGGATATAAACACTTACCTCAACCTGAAGAAGCAACTTACCACTCAACAACCATTTTTCCCCGTCGAACCTCCTCCAAAAGTTCTCGCTCTATGAAAGTAACGAAATACAGTCAATATAAGCTAACAAGCTAATTTTCGTAAATTCAAGATAAATGATTAATAAGTCAACCCCAAGATCACATACCCTATCCTCGAAATAGAGCTCACAATCGTGTTGCTCCTAACTACAAGTGTCTAAATATATATTTGAATTCCTATCTTGGTACAATTTGGACCTCTAATTAACAAAATTAGTGTTATAGGTTTTTAAGCCTAAAATTCTCAATTTCAATAATTGATTATCAAGACTTGAATGTAAAAGCAAACTTTATTATCACTATTCAAGTTAAATGCTAGATTATCATTCCTATATTTCTTAATGTATTTCCAAACAAAAAATACACTAATAATGATAATAGGAGAAGTAAATTGATACCTTTGAATAGAACTCTTTTCCTTCAATCTCAATCGATCAAGAAATAGTGGTTACTGGTAAGGAGGGTGTTGATATCTTAAAGCATTTGGCTACAACTGAGCTTTTATCTATTCATTGAGTTATTCTAAGGTCAAACCAATATACTGTAGGACCATATAACTTGCTAGGAAATGAGTGAGAAAGAGAGCAAAATTAGTTTTACATATTTCCTAGCTATGATTCCTCCATAAAAGAAAAAACTTATAAATGAAAGTCATTTCTTATCTGTTTTTCTCTAACCACCGAGAACCAGCTCGTAGCTTCTCTTTTGTACTTCACTATTAAGTTTCATCTTTCTTTTTTGTCTTTTTCTCTTTTTCTTTTCTTTTATTTTCTTTTCTTTTCGTGACGAAAATTAAAATGATACCCTACGATATTCGAAATAATTCCAACTTTTGGATACCAGTTATACAAAATATATGTAACATATTCGCGAAGGCGGATCTCAAATTGGACTCTCGAAACTCAAGATGCGAATTTAAATAAAAAAAAGTCAAATTATTTAACTTTCGACATTTTAGCAGAAACTAGCCGAACAACATCGAAATTCACTTTCGAAAGTTCATAAAAGTTACAAATAATCATATGAATCTAGCGGCGCTTTCAGATTTCGAATCGGAGCTCGTTCGCAAAAATCGAGTTCAAAAATCTCTTTTTAATATTTATTGACAACAATAAAAAAACTGAAATCTTCTTCCGATACGTACCAAACGAGGTCTGATTTAACTCAAATTTTAAAGACAGGCCCTAATGGACCTTACGAATATTTAAAAATTATCGGCATGCCAATCGGAGTTCTAACTTCCGAAACAACTGATGGAGGTCGTCTCAGCTGTACCGAAGACATTACAGCTGAATACCCAACATATTAGGTTTAGGGCTATCCAAACCAAACATCTAAGAGTACAAAAAAATACATACGCCTCCTGAAGGGAGCAAGATACAACTGAAATAATAAATATAAAACTGGTGGCCATCCTGAATAAAAGCTGGCTCACCCTGACAGGTGAAGTTCTCTTCGCTCCTTAGCATTGTGGCGAACTCAATCCTGGAGCGAACGTGCCGAAACGAAATAAATACAAGAAACAAACAACAAACAAGGGTAAGTCAAAGACTCAATAATTGAGGGCAGACTAGCCATCTCAAAGAATATGATAGTTAGCTAGGGAAAAGAAAAGTAGATAAACCAAATTCACCTTATCTCAACTGTAAAAAGAAAAGCAGAGCCAGATAGTAGCTCATAAACAACCAAAGATACAAGCTAAAAATATATCAACAACCATAAATACATAATACATACACAAAACATCACACTAAGTCACACAAAACACAACAGTCGATGCATTAAAATGAAATGAAATGAATGCAGCATGATGCAATGGGATCACATGTGCCAACTGAATGGAGTGGAATCCTCCTACTCCGGGACGGAATCCTCTTGCCCTCAATATGATGCAAGGAGCAGAATCCTCCTGCTCCTATGGCGGAATCCTCCTACCCTCAATATGATGCAAGGAGCTGAATCCTCCTGCTCCTAGGCCGGAATCCTCCTACCCTCATATGATGCAAGGAGCAGAATCCTCCCTCTCTTGGGGCGGAATCCTCCTGCCCTCAATATGATACAATAATAACCCTTCATCAGTACGGGCCTCTCATTGACTATCGGGAAGTATATGCAATAATGACCATTCACCGGCGCGGGACTCTCATCGACCATCGGGAAGTATATGTCAAGCTCAAGACCAAAGTACAATGCTCATATGCTCAATGAAATATCAACAACAGGGCATAATATATAATATATAAAGTAAATCCAAAGGTAAGGCGTAATGAGTACACCTATTGGCAGCTATACACGTAAGGAACACGTGGCAGAATATCCACAAGGCCAAGGGCCTCCAAAGAAATGGATATAATCACTTACCTTGTTCCAACTCAACAACCGCTTTGTCTCTTGGATTCTCTGCCAAACGATCCCGCTCTATTCAATAAGTAGAAAAATAAATCAAATAAGGCTAAAGGCTTCATTCCTTATATCATAGAACAATCCGGTTAGGAATCTAATACCCTATTCACATACGCGATACACAGGCCAGGCCTACGTACATGGTTCAAAATCACTTAACCCAACCCTAAATAAGTTATATTTACAGCTTACCCATAATTCCACGAACACGAATATATAATCAATTCCATTGTTGGGGTCCAATTAACCGTTTAAACTACCAAGTTAACTTACTAGAACGATGTCTAATATCCCGATTTTTACTGTTAAGATATATTCAAACACACGTAAAAATTGAAATAATGAACTAACATCATTACCTAAATGTTTTGGGGGGAAAACTCTATCTTTTTCCTTCTCCTTCTCCTTTGCTTTCCTTATTTTCAGGCATTTTTTTCGTTCACTGTCTTAGTCTCGTTTCTTGTTTCTTGTTTCTGTTTGTGTTTCGATTTTGTTATAGCTTGTAAGCTAAGGGATTATATATAATCCCTTTAGCCACCGCCTTATCTTTCTTCTTTTTTCTTTTTTTTCTTTTCTTTTCTTTTCTTTTCTTTTGAAAACTTGCTGTTGCGACTAAAATTAAAACAGAACCCTACGAAATTCAAAATTATTCCAAATTTTGCATACAAGTAATATAAAATTTATGTGACGTACTCGTTAAGGCGGATCTCAAATCTGATCCCCGTAACTCAAGATGCCAATTAAATAGAAAAGATCAAACTATAAATATTCAGAATTTTAGCAAAAACTATCCGAACGATCTCGAAATTCACTTCCAAAAGTTCACAAATGTCACAAATAATCATACGAACTAACGATGCTTTTGGATTTTGAATCAGAGCTCATTCGTTAAAATTGAGCTAGAAAACCTCTATTTTCTAAAATTTATCGACAACGGAAACTGATACCTTCTTTCGATACCTATCAAACGAAGTCCGATTTAGATCAAATTTTACAAACAGGTCCTCATTGTCCTGATGAAGATTTTAAAACTATTAGCATGCCAACCGAAATCCTAACTCTCTAAACGACTACCTAGGGTCATTTCATCCTCCTCCACTTAGACTCTCGTTCGTCTTCGAGCGAGAGTGAGTCTACAGCAAAATTCACACAGATAATAAGAGAACTTACACGACCTCATAAACTATTTCACAAACATTATCTCATGATTACATAATCAGAATTATAACACGTACATCAAACTTTTGGTATAAAATATATCTGGATAATATGATAACACCATTGCGCAGCTTATTCTTACTAAGCTGGCCCTTCCTCAATCACAAGAGGAGAGTTCTACATTGTAGGAACCAAGATACACAAGAGACTAGATGGAATAACATAATTCTTCCGATAATCACCTCTTCGATATACTTTTCGATATAGAGAAGTTTGACGAATCTATGAATTAGCTTACGCTTCAGCAACGCCTTAGAGATTTAATATTAGCATTCAGTATTGGATGAAGGCTCATGCACTTAGAGAATAAACTCATACAGATAATTTGAATAGAAATAGCCATTCTCGCACAGTCTACTGGACTAAGAAAAGTTAAAAACAGAATGAGACTCAGACCTGAGCTACCAAATTACCCACTCCAGTTTCCAAATAGCTGCAACTCTCGAGTTCACAACTTCATATCTTTCCATAAGCACCACCGCCTGAAGGATCAACTCAAATGTCAAATGATGCTTCTCATTACCCTTAGTAGCCTTGAAAAACAACAATGTACTTACCCGGATACCTTGACATGCACTTTGGCTTAGTACAGGGAACACTACAAGCGGCTACTTACCGCTTAAGTCACTAGTACCAGATGAAGAAGAGATGGCAATGGACTGAAGATAAGAATAATTAGAGCTTCAGGAAGCTCATTTTCTTATTTGTTTGGCTACCAGAGCTAGACACTTTTGAGTCAGGCTAGCCAAAAATCGCAATTGAATAATAGACACTAAATGAGCTTTATGGAACAACATTCATGTCAATTTAACTATCCTATAAGAAGGAAACTCCGATAATTTACCAAAAGATCCTTTTATAACCGAGTCAAACTCATAGAATAACATGACTGTACAAGCATCTAGAACCAAAAGAAGACACATAGATCGAATATTACTTATTAATCACTTTACACCGGAAGAAACAATGTAACTTTTTTATGGTGACGAATAAGAATCCCATCACCCTACCAACAAAGAATTCCAAGGAGAGAGGTAAACTGACTTGACAAAATAACAGAAGGTGGCACAACAAGATGCCAAACAGACAATACTGACACTCGCTACTTAATCTCTCACATTTAAACCAGATAAACTAGTAGGGTCTCACCAATTCCAAGAATAAATCATATCAAAAGCTCACCCCTTTACTGCAACCGATTCTTAATAGAAACAATATCCAAGGAAGCCATGGAAATATGGTAAGATAAACGAATTACAAACCAAACGGAAGAATCAAATCTTACTCAAATATAATGGACGAAGAAATACTTGGGTCTACTACATTGAATACCTTAACATCCTCCCAGATTGGTAGTTCATAGAACTGCCTCTGCAGCTGAGCTGAGCCACTACCCTGATAATCACCTTATGAAGAACCACTGCCACCATGCTCTCGACCTCTACTGGATGGTGGTATTTCTCTGGCTGATAATGATCTAAATAAAATCCTCTTCAGCTGTGCAGGTAACTGATCACGAGAGAAAGGACGAATGCCTACTTGACGGAGTAAGGGAAAACTTCTCAAATGATAACCTGACTCACGACAATGATAACACCTTTTCGTTGAAAATAGAAGCTGGACAGATTGTTGATAGCTAAAAAGAGAAAACTGCGCCTAATCTTGATGAACTACTCCTGCACTCTGAGAATCACGCTCTACAAGATGAGATAACCTGGCATGTTACCTCCCAAAATAATCAGAACTCTTACCTCTAAATTAGGCACCATGGTGCCCACCAGGGCTGTGGGATCTCTTGCTCTCCCGCTCTAACTTATTGTATGCCTAATACCTCTGAGCAATATCAACAACAACATCAAATGAAGCCCCAACTTTAATTTCTCGATCCATCTGGGATCTCAAGGAAGGAGAGAGGTCACCAATAAATCATCAAACCTTCTCGGCAGGTACATGGACTAGTTCTAGTGCATATCCAGGTATCCTAAAGAATTTAATCTCATATTCTAAAACCGACAGGCTACCCTATCCAATCCACTCAAATTGACGACTCTTTTCATCTCGCTCGCTGCATGAAAGGAACTTTTCTATGAATCTCGAAGAAAAAATCGAACCAAGTCAGCTTAGGCTAGCCTTACCTAGCTAATAAGAGAGCGGGTCCACCAATCCAACGCTAGACCCTGAAACTGGAAAACAGTATAATCAACACCATACTACTCGAGATAACCAAGAGCTAGAAAGATACTCTAACATTATTTTTTTTCTTTTAAAAATTCACGGGAATTATTTGATGCGTGGCCTGAGAAGACCGGAAGGTTCAATCGGGCAAAATAATGCAGCCTCTTTGGGCACACGGATCGAACTATTACCTGGGCTAGCTAACCAGCCTGAATAACTAGAGGCACAACACATGCTGCCTCTGAAACATAATTTACTAAGGCAACATCAGGAACTAGAACAATAGCTCCCTAGTTCTGAATATCTGCATCTGCGGTGACCTGATGCCTCCGTAACTGGATCGTCAGCACGACCCACAACTCTCGGGGCTTGAGTAGCTCTAGCCTTAGGCTAGACTGCTTCGTCCTGAACTCCTACCTTTTGTGGATTTGTCGCACGAGGGTTGACAATTACTACGAAGGAATTAACGAAATTTTTTTTACATCCCAAACTGACGCACGATTAGAAAAGAAGGAACAGAACCTTACTAAATGCCATCATAGCCTCTCGTAGATAAGTACGGACGACTACGTACCCATCAGCGAGACTCTACTAGACACTGTCTCAGTCTTGATAGACTCTAAACCGGGCTATGATACCAAATGACGCGACCCGAATTTCTAGCTAGGCTGTGCGGGCACCCGACATCCTCCCTTATACCCATCGGGCGAACCTTTATGAGCTAAATTGGGAAAATAAATATAAATTCAACCCTTAAATAAGAATAAGACTTAAAAAACTCACAGGCATACTGATACCTGTAAGATGTACCAAAGACATTAGAGCTTACTACCCAACATATTAGGTTTAGGGCTATTCAGACAAGACATCTAAGAGTGCAAAAGAATATATACTCCTCCTGAAGGGAGCAAGATAAACCTGAAATAATAAACATAAAACTGGTGGCCATCCTGAATAAAAGCTGGCTCACCCTAACAGGTGAAGTCGTCTTCGCTCCTTAGCAACGTGGCGAACTCAATCCCTGAGCGAACCTGCCGAAACGAAATTAATAGACAAGAAAAAAACAACAAATAAGGGTGAGTCAAAAGGACTCAATAATTGAGGGCAGACGAGCCACCTCAAAGAATAGGATAGCTAGCTAGGGAGAAGAAAAGCAGATAAACCAAATTCACCTTATCTCAACTGTAAAAAGAAAAACAGAGCCAGATATTAGCTGGAAACACGTAAGAAACCATAAACTCATAAACAACCAAGGATACGAGCCAGAAATATATCAACAACCAGAAATACATGATACATACACAAAACATCACAGTAAGTCATATAATACACAACAGCTGGTGCAATGAAATGAAATGAAATGAAATGAATGCAGGATGATGCAATGGGATCACATGTGCCAAATGAATGGAGCGGAATCCTCCTACTCCGGGGCGGAATCCTCCTGCATTCAATATGATGCGAGGAGCATAATCATCCTACTCCTTGGGCGGAATACTCTGTTGAAGTTTGAGTTTTGAGGATTGACAAACGGGAAGAAACTTGTTCTCAGAAAACATGTTGGAGGTTCTACCGATGATGAAAAGATGCATAGATATATTCCCAGTTCGAGATGAAATAGGAACGAATCTGGAGAGAGCATTTTTTCAATCCGAATTGGATTTGGAATCATGCAGGAATGTTCTACGAAGCAGTATAGGAAAGGAAGCGGAATCCTAATAGAACTAGGACAACCTCGCGCAAGAAGGTTCTGCAAAGCAGTGCAAAGTTTAATCCTAACTGGATTAGGAGTCTCTTGGGCGCGAATATAAAAGCCTAAAAGACGACTAAAAACCCTATTTGCCTTGGGTGCCAGCTGGAAATATCTTTGAAAATCTACGTAATAATGAAAAATATTTTCAAGGAGTTCGAGAATGGAAAAAGAGCATAGGACGTAAAATTGTATAAGGAAAGTATTTATTGAGTCCTTATTGGAGAATAATTGTTTTCCTTATCCATCAAGAAGTCATATGCACACTATATATACATCATTATAAAGACTCCAAGAGGGATGCACGAAATATTATCTCTTCAGCCACATAAAGAGAGATTGAGATCTCAAAAGGTTGATAATTCTGAAGAGAACGCGCGGAAGGAATTAACTAGACGAGAGGTTCTTCATCGGGCATAATCAATTAACAGTCACGCAAGTAGTGCAGAAGGAACTGACTAGACGAGTGGTTCTTCATCAAGCTGTATTGAGTTTCTGTCTTGGTCTAGTTCATATGTATTAGGGCTTTGAATTGTAACCTATTACGCTTATTTGAGAAGCATTGTTTATGTATTGTATTTGGAGAAAATCTTCTATTAAGCTAGAGTTAGCTTAAAGGAGTTGCTATGGTCGTGGATCGTAGGTAGTGTTGTACTTAGAAGGATTCCTAGGTGTGTTTGCTACAATTGAGATGATTGTAGGCAGTTTTAGGTACTAGAATTTAGTCCCTTGGTTATAGATTTTATAATTTAAAACTTGTTCGATGTGTTAGTGAAAGAGTTTTCAAAATCTCAGAGTACGGGTCGTGGTTTTTCTCCCTTGAGCAAGGATTTTTCCACGTAAAAATCCATGTGCAAGTTTATTTCCGCATTATTGTTTTTAGCACAGTATTTTGGAGAAAATCTTCAAGAACCAGGTTCTTGCGGGCACGAGCAAGGTTCTTCGGAAGGCAAAAATTGGAAGACACTATTCACCCCCCTCTTTAGTGTCTGTTAAAGGTGCAACAAGTGGTATCAGAGCAGGTCTTCTCGCTATTAGGCTAACACCATGAGAAGGATCTAAATATGAGTACACCACCCGGAATCATGGAGGGCTAATGCATCACTCGTCCACCACTATTCAACGATCAATACTATAAGTGGTGGAAAATTCGGATGGAGGTCTACCTACAAGCAAAAAACTATCATTTGTGGAAAATCACTATTCGTGGTCCTTTGGTTCCTATAAAAATTGATAGTTCTGGGAACAAGGCACAAAGATCTGAAGAGGAACTAAAGGAAGATGACTCAAAATAGTTCAGATGAATGCTGAGGTGATGAAAATACTTCATTGTGGCCTTGGATATGATGTGTACAATCGAATCTCAAGATGCTCAATTGCAAAGGAAATTTAGATTTTATTAGAGACTACCTACAGTGATGAACCAGAGAAGGAACAGGTGAACAATAGTGCTAGAACCTGTTTCAAGAAGCAGCATAATTCATCTAATAAAAGGAGACCATCAAAGGAAGCTGAAAAGCAAGCCTACATGGAAACTTTGGGATATATGAATAAGAAAGGTTCTGAAAAAGTGAAGGAACTGGTTCTTGAGAAGAAGTAACAACCGAGGAACTGTTCTAAGAGGAGGCAGAATATATCTTCCAAAGCCTTCAAAAAGCACCTCCAAAAGATCTTTCCATCGGTGATTCAAAAAATAAAAATAAGAGTGTCAAACTTACTTTGATGACCAAAAGAAATTCTGAATCGGAAGAACAAAGTGAGCAAGCAACCTTTGCTCTCATGGCAATGAGTGATAAAAATATCAAAGAGGACATCCTTGAGGTAAGTTTCTCTGCCCTAAGAAAAAATATCTCATCTTTTTCTAAAAAGAAACTTGCTAATCTCTTACTTCTCTTAATTGATAAATTTAAAAGTTTAAGTCTGGCACAGAACAAATATTGTCTGGTTTTAAAAGCTTGAAATTTGAAAATTTAAGTCTGAAAGAAAGAAGTTCTGAACTTGACAATGAAACCAACATTACAGCACTTAAACAGGTAAGCAGGAAAATAGTGAGGGTTCTTAGTGAGGGTTCTTACTGGTGCGGGACTCTCATTGATGCAATATGATGCAATATTCCTGCCCTCAATATGATGCAATAATAACCCTTCACCGGTGCGGGACTCTCATTGACTACCGGGAAATATATGCAATAATGACCCTTCACCGGCGCGGGACTCTCATCGACCACCGGGAAGTATATGTCAAGCTCAAGACCAAAGTACAATGCTCATATGCTCAATGAAATACTAATGACAAGGCATAACATATAATATACAATATAAATCCAAAGCTAAGGCGTAATGAGAATGCCTATCGGCAGCTACACACGTAAGGAACACGTGGTAGAATATCCACAAGGCCAACGGCCTCCAAAGAAATGGATATAATCACTTAACTTATTCAAAAGTACTACTCAACAACCGCTTTATCTTTTGGATTCTCTACCAAACGATCCCGCTCTATTCAGTAAGCAGAAAAATAAATCAAATAAGGCTAAAGGATTCATTCCTTACATCATAGAACAATCCAGTTAGGAACCTGATACCCTATTCGCATACGCGATACACAGGCCAGACCTACGTACATGTTTCAAAATCACATAACCCAACCCTAAATAAATTATATTTATAGGTAGCCCATAATTCTCTGAGCACGAATGTATAATTAATTCCATTATTGGGGTCCAATTAATCGTTTAAACTATCAAGTTAACTTATTATAACGATGTCTAATATCCCGATTTCTACCGTTAAAATATATTCAAACACATGTAATAAACTGAAATAATAACCAACATCATTACCTGAATGTTTTGGGGTAAAAACTCTATCTTTTTCTTTCTCCTTTTCCTTTCCTTTCTCTATTTTCCGGCATTTTTTCTGTTCACTGTCTCGGTCTTGTTTCTTATTTCTTGTTTCTGTTTGTGTTTCGATTTGTTGTAGCTGGTAAGCCGCTCCCAAACGCACACGCAAGTATACGTGGTCGAAAAATTATAAAGTGATAAATCGAGTATCGTTCCCACGAGGACTATGCAGACTAATACTTAACAAACAATTTCTAAACAAACTACTCAGGGATCTTTTTCTTTGATGGTGAGAGTTTTAGTAACTAAAAACCAGTAATTAAAGTTCTAGAAGTGTAGTCAAACAATGGAGCAAACTTTGGTTGTTAACAATATTAAGAGGACGGTCCAGGGTCAGAGTTACGAACAATCCAGTTGAGTTTTCCAATTGATTCCACTTCTTAAATCCCGGGTTACTAACTGACAGAGTAAATGTAACTGTGAAAACCTTTCAGTTCTTCACAGTCTATGCAGGCTACTTCAATCCCTATATGTCTATGGGTTAAATCACATGCACGCATTAACGAATTCTATAATGAGTTAAACTAGGCGAGCGAGTATGTCTATCCTACTCACAAATTGGTTCCCCGATGCCCGGGTTCACAAGCTAGTTTTATTCTTTCTTATTACGTAATTAAATTCCCTCTTTCGAGTTCAATCTAAAAACCATAGATAATGCATAATTATCGAGCTCTAATAATTATACAAGTGAAATCAAGAAAGAATAAGCAACCTGTTATGGGATTCAATTAATGGGAATCAATCTTCAAACAATCAACTTTCATGTAATACTCTAACCCTAGAACGTAATATTTAGCCACACATATTCATCATCACAAGGCAATGAATTGATGAAATAATGATGTAATTGATGTAATAGATGAAAGAATAGGAATAAACCCTTGTTCAATGAAGTATGGTGCTCTCAAATTGCTCCAAAGTATGAACTCCCATCAAAAACTAAGTAAAATAGTATTTATAAGGTTTACAAAGGCCTGTTAATAAGTTAGACGTAAGCCTAGACGAAATAGGAATTCAAAATATGCTCCACGGGGCGCTATAACGGGCGCCCTGCGCCCACGACCGCGCCTAGACAACCAGTGGACGTCGCAACTTGGGCGCTTTTGGCCCACGCCGCATGGGAAATCGCGCCAGGCAGTGCAGCGCTATGGGAGGCGCGCCACGTGCCCTACAACGCCAGGCAAAAATCAGCTCCTCCTTGCTCCGCAACTCGCCTCGTGTCATGCCCTCATGTGCTCAATCCAATCCTCAATCAATTTCCAATCATTCCTTGCTCAATCACGCTCCTAAAAGCTCCAAATGCACTGCATAACAACCTACATACGCACGACATAAAATCAGTGCAAAACCACATTCATAAACTATAAAACGAGCGAATAACAAGCTCGAACATGCAGAAATATTAAGGAAATGTTGGCATAAAATGCCAAACATCACCATCCACACTTGAACATTTGCTCGCCCTTGAGCAAGTCACAACTAACTTCCCAACCTAGGTAAAACAGGTCTGCCTATGACTATGGTTGATACCGATCATTGAACAAATGCACACATGACTACTATGGATCCACAAACATGCCAACCATTTAACAAACTTAAAAATATGAGAGCAACCACCCCAAAATAGCTCAAATGCACGAACTCAACTCATTGCAACCATGCTCCCACAAAATCACACCTATCTACTCAACTAATAAGCCATCAACTTCACCTATTCCATGCAAACCATGTGCCCTCACCAATATGAAGCAAAAGAGTGTCCCCTAAAGATCACACACAACAATAAATATTATGAATAGAACGGGGACAATAACGAATGACTTCACTCACTCTAATGAAAGTCTCACATGTCACATACAATGTACCATAGGCTTGCTCGTAGTGTAGGACTCCACTAATGTAAGCTCACTCCAATCGGGATTAACTAGGACTTTAAAAAGGTCGTAATGTAGGCTGGGGGGGGGGTGGGATACATATGGGTAATAGTGACTACCTCCCTAAGCACTTTAATACATCACAATTGTTTCAAACGCAATTCCCATCAAAGCCACCCAATCAACAACTTTTACACACACACCTTCTCAACAAGTAGCAATATTTTTCTTTAAGCACACACTAGCAAGGGATGGATATTCTTTTCTCTTTATTTCTTTTTCCACAATTTTTTCTTTTCTTTTCAACTTTGCTCCTTTTTTTTTTCAATTTCATTATTTTCCAACCTTGCCAATGCTCATAAATGACTACTACACAATTCATTCAAGTATTCCGCTTCATTAGTTCCACTCAAAAACCTCCCAAAATCCAACCACAACTCCAAAATAATATCACAATATCAACTAAAGTGCTTAAGGAGTAAAGGGCCAAAAGAGAAAACTTTAGAACAAGAGGGTAGGCTCGGGGTGTGGGTGCCAACAAAAAGGTCAAAGAAATCACAACAATTTTTTCAAGGTGTATATGTAAGGGTAGGCAAATCAAAAGAAGGCCTGTATCATTTCCCGACTAGAGCAAACCTAGGATTTCGGTTTGCACACACACGGGGCAAGTTCTAGACATTAATATGCAAACATGGAGCGAACAAGAATATGCCTCACACACACATTGCACATGATCCACACAAAAAGGCTCCATCAACAACTCTCAATCAAGCATCTAGAGTGCAACTTATGGAAAATTAAGCACTAATGCACAAAGGTCCACAATAAAGTCAAGCAAGTGGACTCAAGCATCTCAAGGGGGTCGTTCCATTTTTTTCTAGGCATGCATCACAATTTAAAACCAAAGAACACCACAAATAGCACATGCAATCAATTCAAGTCCACCGGTATCAAACAAATCAAAGGCACCTAGCATTCTACCTATTTCCTTCGTCAAGGATCACCTCTACTAACTATTCTAATCCTAAAAATAAAATAAACTACCCGGTTCAAAGGTCTCCCCATGGAAAAGAACCGAGGCCATAAGAAAAACCACGGGGCGGATGACATGTACCACTAATAAAACTAAAAGGAAAATCTTTTTGGATTTTTTCATTGGTTTTCTAATTTTTTTTCAATTTTTTCATATATTAAAGCAAGAAACAAATCAAAATAAAGTCAAGTGACAAAAGAAAATCCTACGGTACATGCATCCTTAACCTCAAAAATAAATAAAGGGTAGTACCCCCACCCCACACTTAAACTAAGCAATGTCCTCAGTGCGACAAAGAAGTAAGTGCAAAAGTAAAGGAAACTGCCTTGAAATCCAGCTGACCAACACTGGATGGTGCGCAGGAGTGCGGACCTAGTCCTCCTCCTCATCAGAGCCACCGCCCTCAGCATCAGTCTCCACAGCCTCACTGTCCGGGTCACGATCAACAATCTCCGAATCATTGTTCTCATCCTCCTCCGGAGGCATCTCTACTGCCCGAGTCATGCCCAGCAGGCGTCTCGAGGTATCCAGTAAAGGCACAGTGCGATCAATAGCCCCCATATCCACGCCAGACTGCCGGGCCATCTGCTCCATCATCAAATACTGACGTGCCGACAAGTTGGTCTCACAGGCGCAGTAGTGGTCACACCCTTTACCGAGGCAATATCAAACGACTTCCCGATATCAGGGACAATGCGATCCCCGATCTCATCCACTGGGACTCCAGCCTGCTCCAAATACCAGGTAAGGATGTTCGCAAAGTACAAACGGCTACATGACTGCAACTCCCGTTGCTCTTTCATCACTCGCAACATGTAGTAGCCGATGTTAACCGGCCTCCCGGTCATAAAAAAGTACACCATGCACGCCCGAGTCTTGGTGACCTCGGAATAATGAGATGATGGCAAGATGCGTGCATTTATAAATCTCATCCACACACGAGCCGGTTTCAGAAACTGCGAGAAGAACATGTACTTGTGTCTTCCGGACACACTTCGCTCCCACTTATGAGTGGAGCTCTCACCACAGAGTGTATCCCGCAGAGCCTTATAGTCAGGCTTCCTAATGAATTCTCTCAGCTCATCATACTCAGGGTCCTCGACCCCCAAGAAGGCATTCAATGCCGTGTGGTCTAACTTCACCTTCACCCCCCTCACAGTAACCATGTCATCCTCCTTCCACGCCTCCTTCGGCTCCCAATTTGCGTAGAGTTCTTGGACTATGTCAAGGTTGACATGCCCCGGACTCTCAAATACCGAGTCCCAACGTAAAGCAAGTATTGCATCGGCCACCCCTCGAAATTTTTGCATCACCCTCCGCTTGTCAATTGCTTGCTCGGGAATGTATCCCACAAGCTTCACATTTTTATACCAAGTTTGGCACTCACCTTTCTTCACAAAAGTGAGGCCATATCGTGTCTTTCCCTCGGGCCGTGGTATAGGCACCGCGTCCTTAGGGATTCTTGCCTTGGCCTTTGCCTTTGGTTTGGCCTTGGGCTTGGCCGTGCCTTTTGCTTGGTAGAAGAAGGCCCAGCTTGGAGTGCTTTCCTTGGGGCCGGGGCGGATGAAGAGCTTGGTTTATGAGGTGTGACAGCCATGGTACCTACACAAACAAAAAGATCAATGTGAGATGTCAAATTAAGCACCAAAAATTCAATTCAAGCTCAATTGGTAGGGTATCACCCCACACTTATCACACACTCTATGTGTCAATCAACTCAACTCAATAGCACAAGCAACCCCACACTTAGACAAAACTAGCTTTGAACAAAATATGCCACGTTTGTGGTTATCAAGATCAAGCTAGTGCGGGTGCATAATAACCAATCTTTATGTGCGTGAGACACTTAATGTTCATAATAAGCCTAAGTATTGCATTGCTACTCAAGAATTCACAATTTTATACAATTTTCATGATTGAGGCTTTTTCACAAACAGTTGGTGTGCACACTTTTAAACTTGCAAGTTCAATGATTGTTGTAATGTGCTAACCCTCCCAACTTATTGGGAGATCTCTTTTTACAAGTCACAAGCTAACTATCAAGCACAATGATCAATTTAATCACTTCAAGAGTAATATTTACACATAAGCTTGCAACTAGTTAAGAAACCTACCATGGAAAAAATTAGTTCATCTTACATGTAATTGAGAGAGAAAAGTAGGAATTTACTTACTTGAAAGTGTTAGAATGAATTGCAACAATATTGTGAATAATTCCAAGAGTTAGAGATGATTTGGGGAGTGTTTAGGGATTGATTAGAGAGAAAATAGTGAAGAAAAGAGAGTAGAAATCGGGTATAAGGGAGAAGGGAAAACCGGGTCGCGGGTTAAAGCCCGTTTGACCCGGAATTTTTAAGAAAAAATTGGCCGGGCGCGTTTTCTTCCGCGGCGCGCCCCTACTGCGTGCCACAAATTCTGGCTACTGTGAGCCCTGGCACGTTGGGATGAGCGGGGCGCTCCCAAACGCGCCTAGGCTTGTGCTTCAACTTTTCATTTTATGCGTTGGGAGGCGCAGGGCACTCCCAAACGCGCCCGAACACGTTTTTTTGCACCAAATTTCAATTCCAAGTGCGAACCCAAGCGCGGGATATGTCTCAAGGCGTCCCGTGCCCCTCAATACATTAATTTCACCTTGTTTAGCTCTACCGATACCTACAAAAATGACACACAAAAACAAAAAACTACGTGACCCTATAAAACAAAAAATAACTAACTATTACAAGTACAAACTCGGGTTGCCTCCCGAGAAGCGCCTTATTTAACGTCGTGGCACGACGAGTATCAATCAAGGGTCCCTCAAAGTAATGGAAGTATGGTGATTCACCGAACCTCCCCAATAATGCTTCACCCTTTGACCATTTACCAAGAATGTTTTTTCAGAATCCGGGGCTTTCAATTCAACCGCTCCATGTGCGGTAACACGAACTACTTCAAATGGCCCCGACCATCTAGATTTCAACTTGCCTGGAAATAACTTCAACCTCGAGTTAAACAACAACACCAGCTGCCCGGGCTCAAACTGACGACGCTCAATATGCTTGTCATGCCACTTCTTTGTCCGTTCCTTATATAATTTCGCATTTTCATAAGCATGGAACCGGAACTCTTCAAGCTCATGCAATTGAAGCATCCTCTTTTCACCTGCTAAGGCCATATCAAGGTTGAGCTTTTGAATTGCCCAATACGCCTTATGCTCTAGTTCAACAGGCAAGTGACAGGCCTTACCATAAACAAGCCTATATGGAGAGGTTCCAATAGGTGTTTTAAATGCAGTTCGATAGGCCCAGAGAGCATCATCTAACTTCATAGCCCAATCCTTCCTCGAGGCATTCACAGTCTTCTCAAGGATTTGCTTGATCTCTCTATTAGATACTTCCACTTGGCCACTAGTTTGGGGATGATAAGCAGTGGCCACCTTGTGGCGAACCCCATACTTGGCCAATAATTTATTGAACAACCGGTTACAAAAATGCGTACCTTCATCACTAATTATAGCCCGCGATGTCCCAAAACGAGTGAAAATATTTTTCTTTACGAACTTCACCACCACACCCGCATCATTTGTTGGAAGTGCAATAGCCTCCATCCATTTAGACACATAATCAACCGCCACGAGGATGTATTTATGGCCCATGGAAGGTGGGAATGGACCCATAAAATCAATCCCCCAACAATCAAACAGCTCAATCTCCAGGATATTGTTCAAAGGCATCTCGTGACGCCTAGAAATAGTACCCGTTCTTTGGCAACAATCACATTGCTTCACTAAGGCATGAGCATCGTTAAATAAAGTAGGCCAAAAGAAACCAGATTGAAGTACCTTTGGAGCTGTTCGATCTCCACCAAGGTGGCCACTATAAGGAGAGGAATGGCAGCTCTATAGAATCGGCTCTACTTCTTCCCTTGGAATGCATCTCCTAGCTAGTTGATCAGGGCCGATCTTGTACAAATAAGGCTCATCCCATACATAAAATATGCTCTCATGAAGGAGTCTACGCTTTTGCTCAGCAGTAGCCCCAGGAGGATACACATTACTCACAATTAAGTTCACCATGTCAGTATACCATGGCACCTCAGCTGCATCTAGAGCAAAAAGTTTCTCATCAGGGAATACCTCTTTAATCTCAGGCCCCTCATCTACATGATCTCTATTCTCCAGCCTTGACAAATGATCAGCTACTTGATTCTCAGTCCCCTTGTGATCTCGAATTTCAACATCAAACTCTTGCAATAGGAGAACCCATCGAATGAGTCTAGGCTTGGAGTCCTTCTTTTCAAACAAATACCGGATTGCGGCATGATCAGTGTAGACAACAACACGAGTGCCAACCAAATAAGATCTGAATTTATCAAATGCATACACTACGGCTAGCAACTCCTTCTCAGTGGTGGTATAATTAGACTGGGCTGCATCAAGCGTCTTGCTTGCATAATAGATGGAGTGGAAGATTCTTCCAATTCTTTGGCCTAGAACAGCCCCAATAGCATTATCACTCGCATCACATATCAATTCAAATGGCAAAGACCAGTCAGGAGCAATGATGATTGGTGTGGTCACCAACCTTTTCATCAACTCTTCAAATGCCTTGAGACAAGCATCATTAAACACAAATTTCACATCCTTCTCTAACAATTTGCACATGGGAGTGGAAATTTTGGAGAAGTCCTTTATGAAACGTCTATAGAACCCTGCATGTCCCAAGAAACTACGCACCCCCTTAATAGAGATAGCTGGTGGTAATTTCTCAATAGCCTCAATCTTCGCTTTATCAACGTCGATCCCTTTCTTTGACACCTTGTGCCCAAGTACTATGCCTTCTTGAACCATAAAGTGACATATTTCCCAATTCAGCACCAGATTTGTTTCTTCACAACGGCTCAGCACAGCATTAAGATTTTTCAAACACTCATCAAAAGAATCACCAACAACTGAGAAATCATCCATGAATACCTCCACAAATTTTTCCACCATGTCGGTGAAAATAGCCATCATGGACCGCTGAAAGTCCCCGGGGCATTACATAACCCAAATGGCATCCTCCTAAATGCATAGGTGCCATATGGACAGGTAAAAGTAGTCTTCTCATGATCTTCAAGAGCTATCACAATTTGATTGTAGCCCGAATACCCATCCAAGAAACAATAATACTCGTGCCCTGCAAGTCTATCCAGCATCTGATCAATAAAAGGGAGTGGGAAGTGATCTTTCCTGGTGGCCTTATTCAGCTTCCTATAATCAATGCAAATTCTCCACCCTGTAACTGTTCTTGTAGGAATCAACTCATTATTCTCATTCTTCACCACTGTCATGCCCCCCTTCTTTGGAACACATTGCACCAGACTCACCCACTTGCTGTCAGAGATAGGAAAAATAATACCAGCATCTAGCCACTTGATAACTTCTTTCTTCACCACCTCCTTCATAATTGGAATTAGCCTCCTCTGCTGCTCTATAGATGGCTTATGGTCTTCTTCCAAGAGAATTTTATGCATGCAGAAAGAAGGACTAATCCCTCTAATATCAGCAATAGTCCAGCCAATAGCCCTCTTGCGCTCTCGCAATACGCTCAACACCTTTTCAACCTGCACATCAGACAACAAAGAAGAAAGGATCACGGACAAGGTATTACCTTCACCCAAATAAGCATAACGTAAATGTGCGGGTAAAGATTTGAGCTCAAGAGTAGGAGCCCTCTCAATAGACGGTTTAGCAGGAGTTAAGGTCAACGGTCTATCAAGCTCCTCTAATTTCTTCCACCCTGGTATGAATCTACTCTGCATATTAAGAACCTCCAAATATTCTTCAATGTCATCATCCTTCAGGATATCATCATCATCACATAAGAGTGCCCTTTCCAAAGAATCAACATTAGAAGCCAAGAATGACCTCTCATCAGCAGTTAACTCATCATCTACCACTTTTACCATGGACAACTCTTCATAATGAGAAGGAAGCTGGGTAGCTCTGAACACATTAAACACAGCTTCTTCCCCATTTACCTTCATGATCATCTTTCCAGCTCTAACTCTAATAACAGCATCAGCAGTAGCCAAAAATCCTCTTCCTAATATGAGAGGAACCTCAGGATCAGCTTCATAATCAAGAATAATAAAATCAACAGGTAATATAAAATGACCCACTTGTACAAGCACATCCTCAATAATCCCCTCGGGGCATGTCAAAGATCTATCAGCCAGCTGCAGAGTCACAGTAGTGGGTCGTGGTTCACCCAGGCCTAGCTTCCTGAAAACTGATGAAGGCATTAAATTACACTAGCACCCAAATCACATAAAGCTCGACCAACCTCATGTTCCCCAATTTTCAAGGGAATAGTAAAACTGCCAGGATCCTTCAATTTCTGAGGAAGCTTTTTTCTAACTATGGAACTACACTCCTCAGTGAGTGCAACTATCTCAAACTCAGTCAGTCTTCTCTTGTTAGCAACAATATCCTTGATGTATTTAGCATATTTTGGAACATCCCGCAAAAGCTCCACCAAAGGAATATTTACCTGAATCTGACTCAATATCTCCAAGAATTTCTTGCATGCTGCATCAACTTTCTGCTTCTGAAGTCTCTGAGGGAAAGGTGGTGGTGGTCTCACAATAACAGACTCGGGCTGCTTTGCTATCACTTTCTCTGCTTCTTTCTCCACTTCCCTATCAGCATTGGGCTCTAACTCACCAACAGGCTTCTTTGGCTTTAGGGGGACTTCTTCTAGAGCTCTTCCATTCCTTAAAGTAACTGCTTGCACAAACTCTTTAGGATTTTTCTCTGTATCACTCGGCAAAGCACCCCAAGGTCTATTATTTTGTGCTCCAGCTAGCTGCCCCAATTGTCTCTCAAGATCTTTCTGCGCATTGCTCAAATCTTTAATTGTTTGTGCCTGAGATGCTGAATCATCCATGAGCTTTTGCTGCCCTGCAAAAATTTTCCTAGGCATATCCTCAACTGCATTAGACTGTTGTGGTTGAGTCTGCGACTGTGACCCCTGGTGTGGTGCATTCTGAATATTATTTTGGGGTCTCTCATTGCCTTGAAGCTGCTCATGATTATCCCTCCAAGAAAAATTTGGGTGATTACGCCAACCACTGTTATAGCTATTACCATATTGATTGCGACTCTGACCCTGTGACCTGTTCTGATTACCCTTATAATACACTGACTCTGGATTAGATGGACAGACTTCAGTAGTATGATCCTCTCCACAAACCTCACAAAAGACTTGAAGTTGTTGCACTGGAGCTGCTGGTGGTTTATCCTGCGGCAGAGTTAGCTTGCTGATTTGATTGGAAATAGCATCCATTTTCGCCCCTAGCTCTGAAACTGCATCCAATTGAAGTATCCAAGCAGATTTCTGCGTAGTAGCTCTGCCAACACCCTGCCAATCAGGATTGCTCTGCGAAAACTTGTCAATTAAATCATAAATCTGATCAAAATTTAAGGCCAGTACTTGGCCTCCAACAGCAGCATCTACCACGATCTTAGTGTGTTGGTTCAACCCCTCAACAAAAGTGTGTGCAATAACCTCATTAGATTGGTTGTGGTGTTGACAATCTCTCAATAGAGCTTTGAATCGCTCCCAGGCTGAATACAAAGATTCTCCTTCTATCTGTCTGAAGGACATAATTTCACTCCTCAGCAGGACTGTCTTGGCAGATGGATAAAATTTAGCCAGGAATTTCTTAGCCAAATCCTCCCAAGTAGTGATAGACCCAGGCTTTTCAGCCTTTAACCACTTCCTTGCTGTCCCAAGCAGTGAAAACGGGAACAAAGTCAAGCGAACATAATCAGTAGGAACTCCCACTGCTGTATAAGTATCACTGATCTCCAGGAAGTTCTGAATGTGTTGCTGCGGATCCTGATGAAGTAATCCAGCATATTGCCCCATCACATGCAGCAACTGAATCATGCCGGGCTGAATCTCAAAGTGCCCGGTAATAGCGGGCTTCACAATACTTGACGCTACTCCTCGCAGGCTAGGAAGAGCAACATCTCGCACTGCTACTGCTCGTTCTTCTGCCATTTCAATAGGTAAAGAAGCAAGTACGATTGCTAGTGCTTTTCGATCTCTTGCCTCTCTTCTTACCCTTCTCAAGGTTCTTTCAGGCTCGAGATAAAAAGGTGCGAGTGGTTCGTACTTTCTATTCCTTTGCATGAAAAACCTGTAGCCTGAAACAGCACAAGAAACTCAACAAAAAATTAAACCTGAATAGAACTTAAGTAATTGTTCAAAAAGAATTTAGTCAGTAATTAGTCCCCGGCAACGGCGCCAAAAACTTGTTGCTCCCAAACGCACACGCAAGTATACGTGGTCGACAAGTAATAAAGTGATAAATCGAGTATCGTTCCCACGAGGACTATGCAGACTAATACTTAACAAACAATTTCTAAACAAACTATTCAGGGATCTTTTTCTTTGATGGTGAGAGTTTTAGTAACTAAAAAGCAGTAATTAAAGTGCTAGAAGTGTAGTCAAATAATGGAGCAAACTTTGGTTGTTAACAATATTAAGAGGACGGTCCAGGGTCAGAGTTACGAACAATCCAGTTGAGTTTTCCAATTGATTCCACTTCTTAAATCCAGGGTTACTAACTGACAGAGTAAATGTAACTGTGAAAACCTTTAAGTTCTTCACAGTCTATGCAGGCTACTTCAATCCCTATATTTCTATGGGTTAAATCACATGCACGCATTAACGAATTCTGTAATGAGTTAAACTAGGCGAGCAAGTATATGTCTATCCTACTCACAAATTGGTTCCCCGATGCCCAGGTTCACAAACTAGTTCTATTCTTTCTTATTACGTAATTAAATTCCCTCTTTCGAGTTCAATCTAAAAACCATAGATAATGCATAATTATCGAGCTCTAATAATTATACAAGTGAAATCAAGAAAGAATAAGTAACCCGTTATGGGATTCAATTAATGGGAATCAATCTTCAAACAATCAACTTTCATGTAATACTCTAACCCTAGAACGTAATATTTAGCCACGCATATTCATAATCACAAGGCAATGAATTGATGAAATAATGATGTAATTGATGTAATAGATGAAAGATTAGGAATAAACCCTTGCTCAATGAAGTATGGTGCTCTCAAATTGCTCCAATGTATGAACTTCTATCAAAAACTAAGTAAAATAGTATTTATAAGGTTTATAAAGGCCTGGTAATAAGTTAGACCTAAGCCTAGACGAAATAGGAAGTCAAAATACGCTCTAGGGGCGCTATAACGGGCGCACCGCGCCCACGACCGCGCCTAGACAACCAGTGGACGTCGCAACTTGGGCGCTTTTGGCCCGCGCCGCATGGGAAATCGCGCCAGGCAGTGCAGCGCTATGGGAGGCGCGCCACATGCCCTACAGAGCCAGGCAAAAATCAGCTCCTCCTTGCTCCGCAACTCGCCTCGTGTCGTGCCCTCATGTGCTCAATCCAATCCTCAATCAATTTCCAATCATTCCTTGCTCAATCACGCTCCTAAAAGCTCCAAATGCACTGCATAACAACCTATATATGCACGACATAAAATTAGTGCAAAACCACATTCATAAACTATAAAACGAGAGAATAACAAGCTCAAACATGCGGATATATTAAGGAAACGTTGGCATAAGATAACCTAAGGGGTTATATATAATCCCTTTAGCCACCGCCTTATCTTTCTTCTCTTATTTTTTTTCTTTTATTTTATTTTCTTTTCTTTTCTTTTGAAAACTTGCTGCTGCGACTGAAATTAAAATGAAACCCTACGAAATTCAAAATTATTCCAAATTTTGCATACAAGTTATACAAAATTTATGTGACGTACTCATTAAGACGGATCTCAAATCGGATTTCCAAAACTTAAGATGCGAACTAAACGAAAAAGATCAAATTATAAATTTTCGATATTTTAGCGGAAACTATCCGAACGACCTCGAAATTTACTTCCCAAAGTTTACACAAGTCATATATAATCATACGAACTTACCGACGCTTTCAGATTTTGAATCAGAGCTCATTCACAAAAATCGAGCTTGAAAACCTCTTTTTTTTAAAAAAAAAATTACCGACAACGGAAACTGATACCTTCTTCAGATACCTACCGAACGAAGTCCGATTTAGCTCAGATTTTACAGACATGTCCTGATGGACCTTAGAAAGATTTTAAAACTTTTGGCATGCCAATCGGAGTTCTAACTCCCAAAAGACCACCTAGGGTCATTTGAATGAGCTAATAAAACAAGGACAAGAATTAATAAGACGATCCTGCCTCTGCTGTATTTCAAAACAAAATGAATTGTGTAGAAAATTCTTTACAAGCTACTACTATTTATAGAAGAAGAAGTGATAAAAATATCTAATCTCTA
Organism: Petunia secreta; assembly: GCA_029990175.1. Lineage (NCBI taxonomy): Eukaryota > Viridiplantae > Streptophyta > Magnoliopsida > Solanales > Solanaceae > Petunia > Petunia secreta. The sequence continues at coordinate 28,257,208 of JARKIP010000003.1, forward strand.
CTAACTAACTCAACCAACTAGCCACTATTGCTGATTCAAGACAACAACTAACGAACAAATAAGCTAATCATATAGAAACTAAATTGATTACAGATAAATATCTCAACATAAGGCTATCTAAATGATTTTAGACTATGAGATTTGACGTACCTAAGAGGGCATTTAGAATCTTCACCAGACTAGCGTATAAGAAAGTGTCCTCCAAAGGTTTGTACTAGGTAAAACAAGCCAGAGTAAGCTAACAAAAGCCTAGCCAAGTTCTTTAACAAATATTGCATCTTATTTAGTTAAATTTTACATACTATGTTATCAACCCTGGACCGGCATTCAACATTTATTTATGCAATTTGGCTGACTTGATATTGTTCGATGTTCTGATACACGACAGCTAGACAAAATCAACTCAGGTAGTTAGCTCGCGACAAGAGTTTGAAGGAAAATAATTTAGACAAACTAGCACGATATCGAGTTCGACACAAAAGTAAAATGGAATACCTCTTCAAGCACTCATGAAGTCCATTAAGGATGTCATTGTCCAGCTGCTCAAGCTTTTCATAACCTTTTGTTTTGTGCCCGAACAATACCCTGACCAACAGTACTTGGATGGAACAAGTGTTTCAGTGAGAGAAAAACTGCGTTTTTATATATCTTGAAGGTGGAAAAAAATTATCATTGTATAGGTTAATTTTGAGGGTTAAAACCCTTCCCAAAACTAGTTAGAATTCCTTTCCCACTAAGCAACCTCTCCTAGTCCTAATTGTAGTCGGTCACAACAGCGACCATAGAATCAATTATCGAGCCTCTCAATTATGGAATTAATTCTTTTTCTCTAGAATTAACCTTTCCATAGTAAATTAAAAATTATTTCTACAAGAAATCTGTAATTGCACTCCTAAATTAAATTTTAAATTCTTCCATCAAATCTTCTTATAAGTCAACATTAAGATTACATACACCAATTAATATTGTTAAATTATTGAAAATTTAATATATTGACTAAATGAATATTCTTTAGACTTTTGCTTAACTTATTCCATCTGCAGGATATGGAATCCACTGGATAGATTTACACATAGGAACTTATAAGCTTTCATAAAGGGGTGTCATCAATCTTTATAGCAAGATGTAGATTTTATCAGCTAGCTATCACTTCACAAATACATATTATCATTATCCAACTTATCATGAATGATTTGAATAAAATATTATGGACCTCACCTATTGATGAAGTAGTACACCATTAATAATAGTTATATTATGATTAATAGTATAAATACATCTGATGAGCTAGAGAGTTTATTTTATATAGCCAGTATAAAAACACTTCTTTGTATAAGAAGTTGGAACTACATCATTATCATAATCAAGATATATTAAATATAATCTTGTACTACAATCATACCAATGGTTTGTCCAATTACCAAGATTGATCGTAAATATTACTTTATTAATTATAAGAACAAATGATTTAATCTTTTGTGTATAAGCTAGGGTCTACACACTAAATCAACTAATATATAGATAATAAGACACACATGACACAATTAATCTAACTGAATTCTACTTCATTATATTTATTAATGAATAAACAATCATTCAAAAAGAAATATTTTAACTAACAACCTCATAATTATTAATATATCCTAACAGAAATGACGATATTGAACATGTTAGTGAAGTGCATCAAATTTATGAGAAGCTGGTCCCTCCAAGAAATACGACTACAGGGCATCAAGACACAATACCATGTAACGACATACGATAACTGGAAGGAATTTAGAGAGCAGCACATATTTAAGGCTTTGTTAAAACTAATGTGCCAAAGTCTCGTTGAGATGTCTCCTCAATCCACTGGAGTTTGTTGAAATACACACTGCGATAAGCCATGAATTTGTATCTTTCAAATAATGTGTGTCGCATTACTTGCGCTAGAGACTACAGTGTATTAATCTTTCCTAATACACCAAGACATCTCCAACAGTCTAGCTATATATTGCCTAAGCTGAATTCCTGTCGGTGATGCAACTTGATTCAACTGAAGAAGCTAAGAGTTAAGCTAAGAAGTGCAGGCATCAAAATAATTAAAGAGGAAGTTGGGATTTTCTGAGTCGGCAGACTTAGCTGGTAGTTAGTTAGCCTAGTGGCAAGTTAGTTATAGAGTTAGCTGATTAGAAGCTAAGCAATTTTTTTCTGGACCAAAAGTAGTGTTTTTTTCTGTTTGCAAACCAAGCTTTAACAAAAGAGGAATGAACCAATTCCATCCTATACCTAGTAAGATAGAAAATAAGAAACAATAAGGGCCAATCTCATTTAAAATAATGATTCCAAAAAAGATGAACAAATGGTTGGTCCGACCAAACTAGATAGATTCAACATTTGTTCATTCATGTCTTAGCCAATGTCTTTCTTCTTCTCCCTACTCCTGAAATTTCGCAATCTAGCTTTATCAATTTTGAAGGCTCCCTTAGTAGTTGTAGGGAGTTCTTGCACATTTTGATAAATAACTGTGTGTCTGGTAGAGCCCAATTTTGCCAATATGTCTGCGACAGTTTTAGCTTCCCTAAAATAGTAAACAGAAACACCTTGCAATTTTTCCATCACCTCTTATATTTGTTTGATCCAAGGTTGAAGAGTCCAAGAAGGTCTGTAGTCTTCTTTTATCATTTCGAAAATAATTTTTTAATCCATCTCGAGAATGATATGATGAAATTCCAAAGTGTAACTGTATTTTAATCCAATTAAAGCTGCTTGAATTTCAGTAATGTTATTGCTGCAATAGTTCAAATCCTCTGAGAATGCTAGGATCATGGTCACATCTTCTTTCCTAATAATTCCTCTAGCTCCTGCTTTGTTCTCTTTGCTCATTGAACTTCCAACAGAGTTAATTTTAATAATAGAAAGTGGGAAATTAATCCAGTCCACAAGGAAACTACTAATAACAGGAATAATTCTATTTTTTGTATAAATATATTATAAATGATTTAGTTAATTCATTAAATAAGACTACGTATTTCTTCTCTCTACAAATTATCTCTAGCTAATCTCTCAGATTAACCCTGAGCTAGATTTTCTCCTTCCTCGAGCCATTTTAGCTCCTAGATTGTAATTAAAAACCCACTATGAAATCAAGTGGTATCAGAGCCAAAAATCCTTCGCTTCGATTATCATGACAAAAGCTGACAAAACCCAAGAAAAATCAAATGAATCAGTTGAAAATAAGTTGACAGAGATTCAAGAACAATTGCAGCAGATGATAAAAATATGGCTGCTATAAGTGCTAGGTCTGCTCATAGTGACAAGGAATTAATGGAGCTCAAACAAGTTATAGGAATGGCATAAGAAGGACTTGAAGAAAAGGATCCACTGAGCACTGAAGTTTCAGAAGAAGAGGTCCAAGGGTTTGGGGCATCTGCATGAGAAGTATAAAGAGAATCAAAATCTTTCCAACTCTGGTAATTATCTGACCCGACTTTCAAGGTTGGAATTTCCTCGATTTTTTAGGTCTGATTTAAGAACTTGGTAGTACAAAATAATTCAATTCTTTTCTGTGGATAATATACATTTGGATCAATGAGTACAAACAACTTATGTTCATTTTGATGGTGATGCCATGGCTTAGCATAGAGCTTTCATCAAATTAAGGAACACTTTTTTAGAATCCACTTGGACTGAGTATATTTTGGCCTTAAATGAATGACTTGGAGAGGAATTTAATGACCAAATACAGGATTTAATGAACCTTAAACAAACAGGTATCTTGCCAGAATATCAAGCTGAATTTAATAGGTTGCTTGCTAGCATAAATTTGGATGTAGAAATTACCATTAGATGTTTCATGAGAGGGTTAAAACCATCTATTAATTACTTCTGCAACTACAAAGGCCAAGAAAACTGATGCAAGCCTACAAAAGAGTAAGAATATATAAGAAGGTATTCCTGGAACAAGAAAAGGAAAAATCCCTTAACTCAACTTCTTTTAGGTCTAGTGTTGTTTCTTACAAACCATCAATTGCCTTATTACCTATTCCTAATAGACAGTTTGATAATAATTTGACCAGACCAAATAGACCTATGCTTATGGCCAATGCTGGGAAGGGGAAATGGTTGACAAACGTAGAAATGAATGAAAAAAGAGCCAAAGGATTATGTTTTTTTTTTGTGATGAGAAGTTTGAACAAGGACACAACTATAGGGGCAAGAAACCAATATTTCTTAGTAGAACTAGAAGATGAAGTAGAAGAAGATGGGGAAGAGGAGCAAGCGTAGGATTTCAAGCTTGATTCAGATGAGCTTATGCTTATTTCCTTGCAAGCTTTGAATGGGGTAAACAATAAGCACACACTTAGAGTAATTGGATATCATAAAAAGAGGGCACTACATATACTGATAGATAAAGAGAGTACTTATAACTTCTTAGATGTAGAGATGGCTAAACAGTTACAGTGCCAGCCAAGGTTAATAGCCGAACAATCAATTAGTGTAGGTGATTGATGAAAGCAAGAAACAACTAAGGTATGCAAGGAGTTCAATAGTTGTTGCAAGGGACCTCATTCACATTTGATCTCTTAGTATTTCCTCTGGGCAGCATAGATATGGTGTTAGGAGTTCAATGATTAAGCACCCTAGGCCGAATTTGTTTGATTTTAAGAATAGAGTAATTAAGTTTATGTATCAAGAGAAGAAACATGTACTAATAGGGGAAGTAGGCTCAGTGAATCAATTTGAATCTAGTAGGTTAACTAAGAAAGCAAATGGCGAATCAAAATTCTTTATGATGACTATTGTCACCAATGTAGAAGATAGCCATTGCAATACTATACAAACAAACTAGGAAGCTATCAGTTATCTTGATTTATCTTCCTTAATAGCACAGTACCTTATGATCTTTGACTAACCTACAACATTACCTCCTCTAAGAGGGTTCTTTGACCACAAAATGTAATAGGTAGACAAAACAACTCCATAAGCAAGAGATCTTACAATTATCTAGCTTATAAGAAGGATGTTATTGAGAAGTCAGTCAGGGAAATATTGGATCGATGAGTGATACAACCAAGCACTAGTCCCTATGCTTCACCCATAGTTTTGGTAGGAAAGAAAGATGGCTCATGGAGGTTGAGTTTTGATCATAGGGATCTTAACCAAGTTAAAGTTAAGGATAAATTCCCTATACCTATAATTGAAGACTTGCTGGATGAGTTAGGAGGAGCATGTACCTTTTTAAAAATGGACCTCAGGGCTGGTTATCACTAGCTGAGAATGGCAGTGGAAGATGTGCATAAGACTACTTTCAAGACTCATGAACGGCATTCATTATGAGTTCTTAGTCATGCCATTTGGCCTCACAAAGTCACCTTCTTTATTTCAGAATATGATGAACTTAGTTTTCAGGCCACTCTTAAGAAGATCAGTTCTAGTATTCTTTAATGAAATTCTGATGTACAACAAGACTATAGAGCATGTTTCTTATCTTAAGGGTCTCTTAGAATTGATGAAACAGTATCAACTGTATGCTAAGCTGTGTAAGTGTACCTTTGGAGCACCTGAAGTGGAGTTAAGGTCTCTTTATTAGTGGAAAAGGGGTGGCTACTTATCTTTAAAAAATCTCAACATTTCAACATTGGCCTGTTCCTATCACTGTAAAGCAGTTAAGGGGCTTCCTAGGATTAACAGGCTGCTATAGAAGGTTCATTAAAAGCTTTGGCCTCATTTGTATACCATTGCATGATCTCTTAAAGCAGGATGGGTTTACTTGGATTCTAGAAGCTACTCTAGCCTTTGAACAGCTCAGACAAGCCTTGATGACAACCTAAGTATTGGCCATGCCTGATTATAACAAGCCTTTTGTTATTGAAATTGATGCTTGTGGGGTAGGAATTGGTGTTGTCTTGATGCAACAAGGCTATCCTATTGCGTATATCAGAAAGTCTAATGGCCCAAAGTATCAAGCTATGTTTGTATATGATAGAGAACTGATGACTCTCATACTTTCTATCACCAAGTGGTCTCACTACCTTTTGGGAAAATACTTTTGCAATCAAGATTCATCATAAGGCTCTCAAATATTTATTGGCTCAGAATATTCATATTGATTACTATTGAGTATAAAAAAGCTAGTGATAACATGATGCCTTATCTAAGAAGCCTGGGGCTGAGCTATTAGCGCTCTCCTTACTTACTCCAAATGAATCATTACTTCAGCAACTTAAAGACAGCTAGAAATCTGGTGCTCACTTACATGAAATTATTTCAGCACTATAGCACAAACCCTTCAAACACTTTACATATATCAACTCTCAGATCAGGTGGAAAGGTAGATTGGTGGTTGGAGCAATAGCTGACCCGAGGGAGCAAATTATCAGGCTCTGGCACTCAACTCCCTAGGGAGGTCATCCTGGTATGGATGTTACCACTAAGAGGGTCAAATCCATATTTTGTTGTACACATCTTTCACAAGATGTAAGAGCTTTTATTCAATAATGTGATGTTTGTTAGAGGCATAAATATGATGATGTGGCTTACCCTAGAAACCTACAACCTCTGCCTATTCTTGAAGGAGTTTGGACTGACATCAACCTAGATTTTATTGAAGTCCTGCCCAAGTCAAAGAAAAGGAAGTTATGTTTGTTGTTATTGAATGATTGAGAAAATATGGGCACTTCCTGAGTTTGCAACACCCTTACATAGTTCAATCAGAAGTTCAGCTACAAATGTCCACTGCCTACGATCCTTTAACAGATGGACAAATTTAAGCTCTGAACAAGACTTTGGAAACCTACTTAAGGTGCTTTTGCTCTGATGCATCCTATGATTGGGTCACTTACTTGTCTCTATCTAAATAGTGGTAGCTCACTAGCTGATGCAATCCGGATCGGCACCCAAAGTCCTGAAGGGTTATGCTCGACATCAAGAGCTTAGAGTGTTATAAGAGGGCAAAGAAAGCAGGACTCAAGTCAAAAGGTGGCCAAATGGGCAAATGCAAGCTTATTGGAATTCCGGAGTCTGCGTATTCTACGTGATCGCGAGAGATGCCCGCGGTCGTGAAGAAGAATCTCCAAACTACCTTTCACGATCGCGAGTCGTCAGGCGCGGCTGCAAGGACATTAGGGAATTATTGAATTCAGTCATGAGAATAAGCGTGCGATCGCACTTAAGGGAGGTGGACCAAATTTCCAGAATCCGCATTAGGGCTTTTTAGTCCATTTATCCTTGTAATTAACTAGCTACTATAAATAGCCCAATTCTAGGATTTAGTCAATAGTTAGAGATTTTGGATGATTGAGAATACTCTTGTGAGAGTTTGTGTATGGGTTGTTGTTGCTCCCAACACACACGCAAGTATACGTGGTCGACAAGTAATAAATTGATAAGTAGAGTAACGTTCCCACGAGGACTATTCAGACTGGACTCCTAACAAACAATTTCTTAACAACTACTCAGGGATCTTTTTTCCAATGGTGAGAGTATTATTAACTAAAGAACAGTAATTTAAAATGGTGGAAGTTCAGTTAAACAATGGTGCAAACTTTGGTTGTAAACAATATTAATGAGACGGTCCAGGGTCAGAGTTACGAACAATCTAGTTGAGTTTTCCAGTTGATTTCACTTCTTAAATCCCGGATTACTAACTATCAGAGTAAATGTACCTGTGAGAACCTTTCAATTCTTCACGGTCTATGCAGGCTACTCCAATCCCTATATGTCTATGGGTTGAATCACGTGCACGCATTAACGAACTCTGTAATTAATTAAACTAGGTGAGCAAGTATATGTCTATCCTACTCACAAATTGGTTCCCCAATGCCCGGGTTCACAAACTAGCCCTACTCTTTCTTATTGCGTTCATAAATTCCCTCTTTCGAGTTCAATCTAAAAACCATAGATAATGCATAATTATTGGGCCCTAATAATTAAACAAGTGAAATCAAGAAAGAATAAATAATCTGTTATGGCATTCAATATATGGAATTCAATCTTCAAACATCAGCTTTCATGAAACACTCTAACCCTAGAACGAGATATTTAGCTACGCTTACTCATAATAACAACACAAGGATTTGATGAAATAATGATGTAATAGATTAATGGAAGGAAGAAAAACCCTTGTTCAAGATGTTATGAGCTCTCCAATTTGCTCCAAAGTCTGAACTCCCTTCGAAAACGAAGTAAAAGAGTATTTATAATGTTTACAAAAGCCTAGTAATAAGTGACATCGAACCCTAAACGAAATAGGAAGTCCAAAAAACGCTCCAGGGGCGTTGTAGCTGGCGCCCCGCGCCGCCGAACACGCGCACACAAGCAAAACCCGTCGAAATCCAAGCACCTTAGCCACGCCCCGCACAGAAAAATGCGCCAGAAGGCTGGGCGCTTTTGGGGCGCCCCGCGCCACCTATGGCGCCAGGCCATTTTCCTTGTTCCTTCGTCTACAGCTCGCGTCGCATTGTGCCTTCGTATGTTCGATCCAATCCTCAATCCAAATCCAATCTTTTCTTGCTCGATCATGCTCTTTAAAGCTCCAATTGCACTTCATAGCAACCTACAATCATACGACATAAAATCAGTGCAAAATCACATTCGTAAACTAGAAAATGCACGAATAAAATATCCAAACGTGAGGAAATATTAAGGAAATATAGACATAAAATGCCAAACATCACCACCCTACACTTGAACCTTTGCTCGCCCTCGAGCAATCACAAATAACTTCCCAACCTAGGTAGAACAGGTCTGCCTATGACTATGGTTGATACCGACCATTGAACAAATGCATACATGACTACTATGGGTCCAACAAACATGCCAATAATATAACGACCTCAAAAACATGAGAATAACCACCCCAAGACAACTCAAATGCACAACTCAACTCATTGCAACCATGCTCCCACAAAGTCACACCTATCCACTCAACCAAGAAGCCACGACTTTACCTATCTCATGCAAACTATGTGCCCTCACCAATAATGAAGCAAGAGAGTGTCCCCCAAATATCACACACAACAATGAATATCAAGAATAGAACGGGGACAATAGTATAGAAACAATTCACTCACTCTCATGAAATTCTCACATGTCACACACGATGTAACATAGGCTTGCCCGTAGTGTAGGACTCTACTAATGTAAGCTCACTCCAATCGGGATTAACTAGGACTTTAAAAAGGTTGTAATGTAGGCTAAGGGGCTGGTAGGATACATATGGGTAATCGTGACTACCTCCCTAAGCACTTTAATACATCACATTCAAATTTAGCACAAATCTCATCAAAACCGACCAACTCACTACCCAACAAATTTCACACACACCTTTTCAACTAGTAGCAAATTTTCGTTTAAGCACAACACTAGCAAGGATGGATATTCATTTCTTTTCTCTTTATTTCTTTTTTCCAATCTTTTTCAGTTTTTTTTTTCTAATTCTTTCCAACCCTTGCCAATGCTCCTTCAACTACTTCACAATTTATCAAATATTCCCCTCACTGGTTCCACTCAAAAACCTCCCAATATTTCAACCACAAACTCCACAATAATATACAATTATCAATTAAAGTGCTTAAGGAGTAAAGGGTCAATAGAAAGTAATTTAGAACAAGTGGGTAGGCTTGCGGTGTGGGTGCTAACAAAAGGTCAAAGAGATCACAACAATCAAATCCAGGGTGTATATAAGGGTAGGCAAATCAAGGTCAAAGGCTTATCCAAGAAGGCCTGTATCATTTCCCGACTAGAGCAAACCTACGATTTCGCTTTGCACACACACGGGGCAAGTTCTAGACACCAATATGCAAACATGGAACACAATAGAATATCCCTCACAACCCACATTGCACACAGTCCACACAAAATGGCTCCATCACCACTCTCAATCAAGCAAATAGGGTGCAACTTGTGGAAAATTAAGCACTAATGCACAAGGGTTCACAACAAAGTCAAGTAAGTGGACTCAAGCATCTCAAGGGGGTCATTCCATTTTTTTTTTTTTAGGCATGCATCACAATTTAAAACCAAAGGACACCACAACTAGCACATGCAACAATTTCAAGTCCACCGGTATCAAACAAATCAAAGGCACCTAGCATTCCAACTATTCCTTTCGTCTAGGGCAACCTATAACTAACTACTCTAATCCTAATAAAAGTAAAAACTACCCGTTTCAAAGGCCTCCCCGTGGAAAAGAACCGAGGCCATAAGAAAAACTATGGGGTGGATGACATGTACCACTAACAAAAATGAAAAATAAAATCTTTTTGGAATAGTTTTTTTCATTTTTTATATAACAAAGCAAGAATAAAATAAAATTAAAGTCAAGTGACAAAATAAAATCCTAACGGTACATGCATCCCTAACCTCAAAAATAAAGGGGAGTTCCCCACCCCACACTTAAAACTAAGCAATGTCCTCAGTGCGACAAAAAATAAAGTACAAGGGGTAGAAGAACTTCCCTTAAGGCTCTAGTCCTTGGTGCTAGCATCCTCCGAGCTTCCGTATAGTATGAGGTACTCAGACTTCCCCCAGCAGGTCAGCAGTAGTAGACAGGGGTGAGGACACCCCACACTTAAGCTCGACATTACATGAACCTGCAATCCAAAGAAAAACAAAAACTACGTGACACCATAAATAAAATAATACAAGTACAAACTCGGGTTGCCTCCCGAGTAGCGCCTTAGTTAATGTCGTGGCACGACGACACTTTTAGCTCACTTCCAGTATTTATGTCTTCTCTTCTTACGACGAACCTTTGCTTTCTTCCTTTCTTTGAGAGAACCCATCTTCAACTTCACATGTGATGTTTCACTGCTATTTTGTTCCACATTCTGCTCACACAGGTCATTTGGTTTACTTCTATGTTCTTGTTTGACACATTCAATCCTAGAGCACTCTTCCACCTTAGTTATGTGCTCCTTCTCATTATAAACCTTGAAAGTAACCTTTTCTCCATGCGCTCTAACAGTCATCTCTCCCAGCTCCATGTCAATCAGTGCCTTCGAGGTGACTAAGAATGGTCTCCCTAAAATGATTGGAGCTTCTCGGTCCTCTTCATAATCTAGGACTACAAAATCAGCAGAGAATGTAAACTTACCAACTTTAAGCAACACATCCTCTAACTTACCATCAGGGTGAGTGAGTGATCCATCCGCCATCTTAAGAGTAACTGAAGAGGGCTTGATTGCTCCTAGCCCTAACTTTTTGCAAACAGATAGAGGCATGAGATTTATGCTCGCACCCAGATCACACAATGCACCAGTGATATTATGCCCTCCAATGGTGCAAGGAATAGTAAACCTCCCAGGATCTTGAAGTATTGGAGGTAGCTTGCTCAAGATTGTGCTGCATTCCTCGACTAACTCAACTGTATCTATCTCTTGAGGCTTTTTCTTCTTGACTAAAATCTCTTTTAGGAACTTCACAAAGGATGGCATCAATTCAAACACACCAGTCAAAGGAATGTTAACTTGAAGCTCTTTCAACATACTCACAAATATTTAATACTGGGCCAAATCCTTCGATGGTATAAGTCTCTGCGGGAATGGTGGAGGCGGCAGAGGTGCCTCCTTTCTCTCTTCTTTCTTCCTTACCTTCTCCACTTTTTCAACTTTTTCTATTTCAGCTCTCTCCTTGGACTTGGCCATCAGCTCTCCACCTTCAATTAAAGTCACTGCAAGACATTACTCAGGCCCCTTTTAACAGTACTTATTTCTCCCACCAACTGCCCCAACGGGTGCTCCAGGTTCTTTTGAGCATTGGCAAGATATTGTATGGCCTGTGCATGGGCTGCAGTGTCAGCTATCATCCTTCGTTGGCCTGCCATTATCTGCTTTAGCATATCTTCAACTGAATTGCTAACCTGCTATGGTGGAGCTGGAAGTGGTTGGTAATTATTTGGGGCTCTCGTATTGCCTTGATAATAAGCATTACCAAACTGATTTTGACCCTGCAGCCTGTTTTGATTACCCACGTAATAAACTGACTCTGGATTAGAGGAGCAAACCTCTGTAGCATGATCTTGACCACAAACCTCACAATAACTCTGGAGTTGTTGCACTGGAGCCACTTGTTGCTGAGTCTTTGGCAGAGCTAGCTTGCTAATTTGATTGGAAATAGCATCCATCTTCGCCCTCAGCTCTGAAACTGAATCTAACTAAAGTACCCCAGCAGATTTCTATGTAGTAGCTCTACCATCTCCCTGCCAGTCAGGATAGCTCTGCGAAAACTTGTCTAGTAACTCATAAATCTAGTCAAAGTTTAAGGACAGTACTTGGCCTCCTCCAGCAGCATCTACCACGATCTAAGTATGTGCAGTCAACCCCTCCACAAAAGTGTGTGCCAGTACCTCATTTGATTGGTTATGGTGTGGAAAATCTCTCAGTAAAGCTTTAAACCGCTTCCAGGCTGAATACAAAGACTCTGTTTCTATCTGTCTGAAGGACATAATTTCACTCCTCAGCCGGGCTGTCTTGGCAGATGGATAAAACTTATCTAAGAACTTCTTAGCCAAATCATCCCAAGTAGTGATAGACCCAGACTTTTCAGCCTTTAACCACCTCTTTGCTGCCCCAATCAGTGAAAACGGGAACAATGTCAAGCGAACATAGTCAATAGGAACTCCCGTCGGTGTGTAAGTATCACTGATCTCCAAGAATTCTGAATGTGTTGCTGCAGATCTTCATGAAGTAATCCTCTATATTGCCCAGTCACATGCAGCAACTGAATCATGCCGGACTTAATCGCAAAGTGCCCGGTGATAGCAGGCTTAACTATGCTAGACGCTACCCCCTCCAGGCTGGGGAGAGCAACATCTCGCACAGCTAAGGTGCATTCTTCTGCCATTCCTATAGGTAAAGATCAAGCAGGACCTAATACCTGAAGCAGCACAAAACTCAAAACAAAAATTAAACCTGAATAGATAATAAGTAATCGTGCAAAAAGAAATCCGTCAATTATTAATCCCCGGCAACGGCGCCAAAAACTTGTTGCTCCCAACGCACACGCAAGTATACGTGGTCGACAAGTAATAAATTGATAAGTAGAGTATCGTTCCCACGAGGACTATTCAGACTGGACTCCTAACAAACAATTTCTTAACAACTACTCTGGGATCTTTTCCAATGGTGAGAGTATTATTAACTAAAGAACAGTAATTTAGAATGGTGGAAGTTCAGTTAAACAATGGTGCAAACTTTGGTTGTAAACAATATTAATGAGACGGTCCAGGGTCAGAGTTACGAACAATCCAGTTGAGTTTTCCAGTTGATTTCACTTCTTAAATCCCGGATTACTAACTAACAGAGTAAATGTACCCGTGAGAACCTTTCAATTCTTCACGGTCTATGCAGGCTACTCCAATCCCTATATGTCTATGGGTTGAATCACGTGCACGCATTAACGAACTCTGTAATTAGTTAAACTAGGCGAGCAAGTATATGTCTATCCTACTCACAAATTGGTTCCCCTATGCCCGGGTTCGCAAACAAGCCCTACTCTTTCTTATTGCGTTCCCCTATGCCCGGGTTCGCAAACAAGCCCTACTCTTTCTTATTGCGTTCATAAATTCCCTCTTTCGAGTTCAATCTAAAAACCATAGATAATGCATAATTATTGGGCCCTAATAATTAAACAAGTGAAATCAAGAAAGAATAAATAATCTGTTATGGCATTCAATATATGGAATTCAATCTTCAAACATCAGCTTTCATGAAACACTCTAACCCTAGAACGAGATATTTAGCTACGCTTACTCATAATAACAACACAAGGATTTGATGAAATAATGATGTAATAGATTAATGGAAGGAAGAAAAACCCTTGTTCAAGATGTTATGAGCTCTCCAATTTGCTCCAAAGTCTGAACTCCCTTCAATAACAAAGTTAAAGAGTATTTATAGTGTTTACAAAAGCTTAGTAATAAGTGACACCTAAGCCTAAAAAAAATAGGAAGTCCAAAAAATGCTTCAGGGGCGCTGTAGCTGGCGCCCCATGCCCCCGAACGCGCGCACACAAGCAGAACCCGTCGAAATCCAAGCGCCTTAGCCACGCCCCACGCTGAAAAATGCGCCAGAAGGGTGGGCACTTTTGGGGCGCCCCGCGCCACCTATGGCGCCAGGCCATTTTCCTGCTTCCTTCGTCTACAGCTCACGTCGCGTTGTGCCTTCATATGTTCGATCCAATCCTCAATCCAAATCCAATCTTTTCTTGCTCGATCATGCTCTTTAAAGCTCCAATTGCACTTCATAACAACCTACAATCATACGATATAAAATCAGTGCAAAATCACGTTCGTAAACTAGAAAACGCGCGAATAAAGTATCCGAACGTGAGGAAATAGTAAGAAAATATAGGCATAAAATGCCTAACATCAGCTGTATCCCTTATCTTCTTCTTGGATCTCTCTTGGATTCTCTTGTGTGAGAGATCCATTACTTGAGTTCAAGTCTCTTCCCCCTCGGATATTGGTCTTTTATTGTATTCGTATTAATTAGGGTATTTCAATTTATTTGTGGTATTCGAATTTACTTACAAATTTGGGATTGATTCTTTTCTTTCTTCTATCTTTTCCCTGATTCCCTTATATCCTTTACTTTGTGTCGTTTATTTTATCGATTGTTGCTTGATTTCCTATTCTTAGATTTTAGGATCATATTATTTTGTATGAGAGCTCGGATCGGTGTTTGTTTCTACAAACACTGTCTAGGTTTTGATTTTTTAGATTTGAAAAACACAAAAAAAAATTCAAAAATTCAAAAATCCCAAAAAAGAAAGAAATTGAGTAGTAGATTTAGGGTTTCTTTTGATGAAATCTTTGTTACCAATCATTGGTTGATGAGTCTAGAAGTTGTATCTTGAAGGAATTGAACAACAAAAAATATTTGGTGCATAAATTTTAAGAATCAAAATCTAGGGTTCTTCAAGTTCATCAACAAGTGATATGGGCTTTTGCATTTTGGGTGTTATTTTTGAAGAATTAATCATTGGGGTTTTTTAAGAATCTCAAATTTGAAGAAAAAACAAGATGATTTGTGAAGATTCAAATGAAGAAAATTTTCAAAAATTCGGGCTTCAAGTTCTGCATCAGACCCAGAATTTGTTCTTCGCAATAGTGCGCCCTCTAAGCGATGGCATAGGTCTGGTGATTTATTGCTCTTTGCGATCGCGCGGCGACAACGCAGGGTTCTTGATTCCTCTTGAGGATAACGCCTGAAATCACGCGATACCGCTGAATAAAAAAACAGTCACTTTACAGATTGCTCAGAACAACCCCTAAAGAGTTTCAGATCACTCATATCATCAAATACATTAAGTTTCTAGATCACACACAAAATTTCATCCAATTCCAATTTCGTTTCGTGCCAATTCGATTCGTGCTTTTCTCTTTTTACTTTTATTGCATATTTTATTTGTTCCTAGTCTGTTTGTGTGTCTTTGTCCATTTCTTTGGTGTATTATAAAATCCACTCCGAACCGAAGCGTGGATACTTACCTTGAGAATTGAGGTTGAAGATCCTTGAAGAGATTAAAGGAACCCTTGAGTGGAAAAAGGCTTGAGTAATGAGAACATTTTAGTGTGGTCGTAAAAGCCATTGACATTGAGAGTATACACGAGTGGAAAGAAAATTGAGTGATCATATATTGAGTGATACACGTGAGTGAGTGAATTTGTGAGGTCCTTTTCTTTTCATTGTTACAAATAGGTCCTCGGATGATGATTGTGGAGGTTATTACTCCTATGGAGATGATGGGAATTGCTACGATGATTGTGAAGACTATGGTTCCAATGATGATGGTGGGAGTTACTATGATGATTCAGGGAACTATAGCTCTTATGGTGATGAAGCGAATCACTATGGTGATCATGGAGCTCGTGAAGACTATGAGTCTTATGAGGATGAATGTTATGATGAAAACTCCTATGCTTCTAGTTTTGAAGATGATGATAGTTACTCTTCAAGGTACAATGTTCCTACTTACTCTTCTTGTGATGAACTTGAAAATGTAGATAGTGACATAGAGAGAATTGATGATGAAGCTTACTATAGAGATTGTTTATTTGCATCCTCTCTTTGTGTTCCTAAAAATAAACAAGAGACTAGTAGTGGTCTTTCTATTGGTTTGCGAAGAAGTATTAATTACCATTAGAAAAAGAGAGAGTACATCTCCTAATTGTGCTAAAAAGTTTAAAGTTTCTAATTCTTATGTGAAAGGCAACTTGTGGCCTAGAGTGAGAAAAGGCGCCACTTGTACTACAACTGATTTGTCTTGGACTAACAATGCTTTGAGAACTATGTTTAAACGGAATCATTTTGTAGACAACCATGAGCGTGATGAAGTTTGTGTGGAGCACCACTTGTACTACAAGTGATTTTTCCTGGACTAACAATGCTTTGAGAACTATGTTTAAACGGAATCATTTTGTAGAAAACCATGAGCGTGATGAAGTTTGTGTGGAGCACCACTTGTACTACAACTTATTTGTCTTGGACTAACAATGCTTTTAGAACTATGTTTAAACAGAATCATTTTGTAGACAACCATGAGCGTGATGAAGTTTGTGTGGAGCAATTTTTTGAAGAAAGAAAGAACTTCTTCACCACAACTTGTAAGGTTGGAGGGTGAGATTGTGCTATGTTCATTGATTATAAGAGTCGTACTAATGTTGCAAGTGTTTCTTTGGTTGAGTGATTAAAGTTGGAAACTTTTAGTCACCCCTTGCCCTATAGGTGGCTTTGGTTGAAGAGAGATGGGTTTGTGGTCATTATACAACGAATGTGGGTAAAGTTCAAAATATGCAATTATCATGATAAAGTGATATGTGATGTGATGCCCATAACAGGTTTTCACTTGTTGCTGGGAAATCCGTGGAAGCTTGCTAGAAATTCCAAGTATAGTGAGGAGTTGAGAAAGTATGCTCTCACTTTAAGGGACCAAAGGTTTATTCTTAACGCCTCTCCTCCAACGAAAGTCAAAAAATTTTATTTTATAATGCTAGAAATGGCAAGAAAGACAAAGGCAAAATGGGTGATGCAAAAGTTGGATGAAGGTTCTCAAGGAGAAAAGTTAAGGTTGAGGTCAAGAATACTCCTACTCTCTCTAAAGGGATTCTTGGCACATGTCCTAGTCCAAATGAACTTGAGAGAGAAAAGATTGAGAGTAGTAAGGGAGTGGCAAGTGACAACTCAAGAGAGAGAAAAGGAGAGCTTGAGTTGAGTGACGTGAGTTAGTTGTCACAAGAAAAGAGAGAAGAGTGTGAAAAAAAATTGAGAGAAAAGAAAGAGGAAAAACAAAAGAGTGAGGGTGAGGATTTTCCTTATTCTTATGATTCTAACCTTTCTTGTTTCTCTAGTTGTTTGGTGCCTTTTGAAGGTATTCTTGGAGGAGCTAAATTGGGGAATCCTTCTTTAGAAGTGGTTCTATTCCTTGAAGAAAAAGAGGAGATCAAAGTAAAGTCTCCAAATGAACAAGTGAGCTTTAATTTGAAAAGTCAATGTAAAAAAAATCTTTAGGTGTGCTACAAGGTAACAAAGTTAATCCTAACTCTTGTATCTCTTTGGGTGATCTTGATAGAGACTTGAGTATGGTTTATAGCTTTACTTTTTATGAAATGAATGATTCTTTATCTTGTATTGCTAATACTCAAAGTGAAAGTTGTGAGCATGCACTAGTTGGGCACACCTGTGAAAAGACAATTGATGGTTTTTTTGTGTGTGAATTGTTCCATACTAGTGGTGTGCAAATGGATTAACTTGAACAAAATGGCTTGTGTTATGACAAATGTGAAAATGAATTGCTTGATCTTAGTGTGATAACATTTAATAGCATTCTTGATTTTGGTAGTAGTTTTTGTCAAGGTCTTAAGGTGTTTGACAATCCATTGTTTGTTTAAAATGAGCAAGAAGAAGTGTTGGGAGGTGATATTAGTATTGCCAACCTACTATTTTTTTTAAAATAATTCTTGTGACTTGCTTTAGTGTGATAATTGTGTAGGTGTTAACAAGCTAACCTCCAAAATATTTGTTGAAAGCTTGTCTAACGTTTGGAAATCCTCCAAAAGTGATGATTGTTTCTTAAATAAGGAGGGAGGCACTAGTGATAGTAGTGGTAAATTGATAGATGCTAGCTTTAGTGTAAATTTCTTTACTTGCATTATTCCTAGTTTTGAGCATACATTTAGAGTAGACTTTGCTAGAGCTTCCAAGGTTAAGAGTGATAAATTATCAATGGAGGCTTGGCATGAGTCGGATGAGCTTAAAAATGAAGATTGTTATGTGAATGAACTTGATAGTGGTTGCTTTACTAGTCGAGCTTTTGATGTTGGAATTGAAAAAATGTTCTTTATGGATGATTTTGATTGTTGGCTATATCATGAGAATGTGCACTTTGAGCATGAGTATATGAGTTTTGTTCCCCTCTCTTTGTTGTGTTATGCTTGGAAAGTTATTGAGTTGATACTTATTCGCGTCATGGTTTTGCAAGGTACAAATCTGAGGATGAATTCCTTTAAAGAAAGAGGGAATGATGCGATCCGGATTGGCACTCAAAGTCGTGGAGGGTAATGCTCGACATCAAGAGCTTAGAGTGCTATAAGAGAGCATGGAAAGCAAGACTCGAGTCAGAAGGTGGCCAATAAGGCAAATGCAAATCTACTGGAACTCTGGGGTCTGCGTAATTTACGCGATTGCGAGAGTTGCCACGCGGTCGTGATGAAGAAGCTCTAGACTACGTTTCGCGATCGTGAGTCGTCGGGCGCGGCCGCAAGGATATCAGGGAATTATTGAACGTGGTCGTGAGGATATACACGCGATCACGCTTAAGGGCGGTGGACCAGATTTCTAGAATCGGCATTAGGGGTTTTTAGTCCATTTATCCTTGTAATTAACTAGCTACTATAAATAGCCTAGTTCTAGGGATTAGTCATTAGTTAGAGATTTTTAATGATTGAGAATACTCTTGTGAGAGATTGTGTATGGGTTGTATCGCTTATCTTCTTCTTGGACCCCTCTTGGATTCTCTTGTGTGAGAGATCTATTGCTTGAGTTCAACTCTCTTCCCCCTCGGATATTCTTTAATTGTATTCATATTAATTAGGGTGTTACAATTTATTTGTGGTATTCTAATTTACTTACAATTTTGGGATTGATTCCTTTCTTTCTTTTATCTTTTCCCCGATTCCCTTCTATCCTTTACTTTGTGCCATTTATTTTATCGATTGTTGCTTGATTTCCTATTCTTAGATTTTAAGATCATATCATTTGATATTAGAGCTCGGATCGGTGTTTGTTTTTACAAACACTGTCTAAGTTTTGATTTTCTAAATTTGAAAATCACAAAAAAAAAATTGAAAAAATCAAAAATCCCAAAAAAAAAAAAAAGAGTCGTAGATTTAGGGTTTCTTTGGATGAAATCTTTATTGCCAATTGTTGGTTGATGATTCTAGAAGCTATATCTTGAAGGAATTGAACAACAAACAATGTTTGGGGCGTCAATTTGAAGAATCAAAATCTAGGGTTATTTATGTTCATCAACAAGTTATTTGAGGCTTTTGCATTTTGCGTGTTGTTTTTCAAGAATTGATCATTTGGGTTTGTTGACGAACTTATAAGGAGATTTTATCTCAAATTTGAAGCAAAAACAAGTTGATTTTTGAAGATTCAAGTGAAGAAAATTTCACGAAATCGGGGCTTCAAGTTCTGCATCAGACCCAAGAATTTGTTCTTCATGATAGCGCACCCTATAACGCGATCGCACAGGTCTTTTGATTTATTACTCTTCGCGATCGCGCGGCAACAGTGCAGAGTTGTTGATTCCTCTTCGCGATAGTGCCCGAAATCACGCGATAGCGCTGAATAAAAAATCAGTTACTTTACACACTGCTCGGAACAGCCACAGTTTCAGGTCACCCAAAACTCTTTCATATCATCAAATACATTAAGTTTCTAGATCACACAAAATTTCATCCAATTCGAATTTCGTTTCATGCATATTCGATTCGTGCTTTTCACTTTATAGTTTCATTGCATGTTTTATTTGTTCCTAATCCATTTGTGTGTCTTTGTCCATTTCTTTGGTGTCTTATTAACTCCACTCCGAACCGAAGCGTGGATACTTACCTTTAGAATTGAGGTTGTAGAACCTAGAAGAGATTGAGGGAACCCTTGAGTGGAAAAAGGCTTGAGTGGTGAGAATATTAGAGTGTCGTCGTGAAAACCGTTGACCTTGAGTGTATACACAAGCCGAAAGAAAATTGAGTGATCATATATTTAGTGATATACGTGAGGGAGTGAGTTTATGAGGTCCTTTTCTTTTCATTATTGCAAATATGTCCTCGGATGACGATTGTGGAGGTTATGACTTATATGGAGATGATGGGAATCGCTATAACGATTGTAAAGACTATGATTCCAATGATGATGGTGGGATTTACTATGATGATTCGGGGAACTATGGCTCTTATGGTGATGAAGCGAGTCACTATGGTGATCATGGAGCTCGTGAAGACTATGAAGCTTATGAGAATGAATGTGATGATGAAAACTCCTATATTTCTAGTCTTGGAGATGATGATAGAGACGCTTAGAGGTACAATGTTCTACTTACTCTTCTTGTGATGAACTTGAAAACGTAGATAATGACATAGAGAGAATTGATGATGAAGCTTAATATAGAGATTGTTCATTTGCATCTTCTCTTTGTGTTCATAAAAATAAACAAGAGACTAGTAGTGGTCTTTCTATTGGTTTGAGAAGAAGTGGTAATTATTCCATGAGAAATAGAGAGTACATCTTTTAATTGTGCTAAAAAGTTTAATGTTTCTAATTCTTATGTGAAAGGAAACTTGAGGCCTAGAGTGAGAAAAGGTGCCACTTGTACTACAAGTGATTTGTCTTGGACTAACAATGCTTTGAGAACTATGTTTAAACGGAGTCATTTTGTAGACAACCATGAGTGTGATGAAGTTTGTGTGGAGCAAATTTTGAAAGGAAGAAAGAACTTCTTCCACACAACTTGTAAGGTTAGAGGGTGCGATTGTGCTATGATCATTCATTATAAGAGTCGTACTAATATTGCAAGTGTTTCTTTGGTTGAGCGATTAGAGTTGGAAACTTGTAGTCATCCCTTGCCCTATAGGTTGCATTGGTTGAACAGAGATGGGTTTGTGGTTATTACACAACAAGTGTGGGTAAAGTTCAAAATTTACAATTATCATGATAGAGTGATATGTTATGGGATGCCTATAGAAGGTTGTCACTTGTTGTTGGAAAAACCATGGAAGCTTGCTAGAAATGCCAAGCATAGCGAGGAGTTGGGAAAGTATGCTCTCATTTTACCGGACCAAAGGTTTTTTCGTAACGCCTCTCCTCCAATGAAAATCAAAGAATTTTATTTGATAATGCTAGAAGTGGCAAGAAAGACAAAGGAAAAAGGGGTGAGGCAAAGGTTGGATGAAGGTTCTCAAGGAGAAAAATTGAGGGTTGAGGTCAACAGTACTTCAACTCCCTCCAAAGGGATTCTTGGCACATGTCCTAGTCCAAATGAACATGAGAGAGAAAAGATTGAGAGGAGTAAAGTAGTGGCAAGTGACAACTCAAGAGAGGAAAAAGGAGAGCTTGATTTGAGTGAAGTGAGTGAGTTTTCACAAGAAAAGAGAGAAGAGTGTGAAGAAAAATTGAAAGAAAAGAAAGAGGGAAAATGAAAGAGTGAGGGTGAGGATTTTCCTTATTCTTATGATTCTAACCTTTCTTGTTTCTCTAGTTGTTTTGTGCCTTTTGAAGGTTTTGTTGGAGGAGCTAAATTGGGGAATCCTTCTTTGGAAGTAGTTCTATTTCTTGAAGAAAAAGAGGAGATCCAAGTGAAGTCTCCTAATGAACAAGTGAGCTTAAATTTGAAAAGTCAAGGTAGAGAAGAATCTTTAGGTGTGCTACAAGGTAATAAAGCTAATCCTAACTCTTGTATCTTTTTGGGTGATCTTGATAGAGACTTGAGTATGGTTGATAGCTTTACTTTTTGTGAAATTAATAATTTTTTATCTTGCATTGCTAATAGTCAAAGTGAAAGTTGTGAGCATGGACTAGTTGGGCACACTTGTGAAAAGAAAATTGATGGTTTTTGTGTGTGTGAATTGTTCCATACAAGTGGTATGCAAATGGATGAACTTGAACAAAATGGCTTGTGTTATTACACACCACCTGTGTTTGACAAATGTGAAAATGAATTGCTTGAGGTCTTAAGGTGTTTGACAATCCATTGTTTGTTGGTAGTGTTTGGTGGTAGTTTTTGTCAAGGTCTTAAGGTGTTTGAAAATCCATTGTTTGTTGAAAATGAGCAAGAAGAAGTGTTGGGAGGTGATATTAGTATTGCCAACCTACTATTTGTTGAAAATGATTCTTGTGACTTGCTTTAGTGTGATAATTGTGTAGGTGTTAACAAGCTAACCTCCAAAATATTTGTTGAAAGCTTGTCTAACGTTTGGAAGTCCTCCAAAAGTGATGATTGTTTCTTAAATAAGGAGGGAGGCACTAGTGATAGTAGTGGTAAATTGATAGATGCTAGCTTTAGTGTAAATTTCTTTACTTGCATTATTCCTAGTTTTGAGCATACATTTAGAGTAGACTTTGCTAGAGCTTCCAAGGTTAAGAGTGATAAATTATCAATGGAGGCTTGGCATGAGTCGGATGAGCTTAAAAATGAAGATTGTTATGTGAATGAACTTGATAGTGGTTGCTTTACTAGTCGAGCTTTTGATGTTGGAATTGAAAAAATGTTCTTTATGGATGATTTTGATTGTTGGCTATATCATGAGAATGTGCACTTTGAGCATGAGTATATGAGTTTTGTTCCCCTCTCTTTGTTGTGTTGTGCTTGGAAAGTTATTGAGTTGATACTTATTCGCGTCATGGTTTTGCAAGGTACAAATCTGAGGATGAATTCCTTTAAAGAAAGAGGGAATGATGCGATCCGGATTGGCACTCAAAGTCGTGGAGGGTAATGCTCGACATCAAGAGCTTAGAGTGCTATAAGAGAGCATGGAAAGCAAGACTCGAGTCAGAAGGTGGCCAATAAGGCAAATGCAAATCTACTGGAACTCTGGGGTCTGCGTAATTTACGCGATTGCGAGAGTTGCCACACGGTCGTGATGAAGAAGCTCTAGACTACGTTTCGCGATCGTGAGTCGTCGGGCGCGGCCGCAAGGACATCAGGGAATTATTGAACGTGGTCGTGAGGATATACACGCGATCACGCTTAAGGGCGGTGGACCAGATTTCTAGAATCGGCATTAGGGGTTTTTAGTCCATTTATCCTTGTAATTAACTAGCTACTATAAATAGCCTAGTTCTAGGGATTAGTCATTAGTTAGAGATTTTTAATGATTGAGAATACTCTTGTGAGAGATTGTGTATGGGTTGTATCGCTTATCTTCTTCTTGGACCCCTCTTGGATTCTCTTGTGTGAGAGATCTATTGCTTGAGTTCAACTCTCTTCCCCCTCGGATATTCTTTAATTGTATTCATATTAATTAGGGTGTTACAATTTATTTGTGGTATTCTAATTTACTTACAATTTTGGGATTGATTCCTTTCTTTCTTTTATCTTTTCCCCGATTCCCTTCTATCCTTTACTTTGTGCCATTTATTTTATCGATTGTTGCTTGATTTCCTATTCTTAGATTTTAAGATCATATCATTTGATATTAGAGCTCGGATCGGTGTTTGTTTTTACAAACACTGTCTAAGTTTTGATTTTCTAAATTTGAAAATCACAAAAAAAAAATTGAAAAAATCAAAAATCCCAAAAAAAAAAAAAAGAGTCGTAGATTTAGGGTTTCTTTGGATGAAATCTTTATTGCCAATTGTTGGTTGATGATTCTAGAAGCTATATCTTGAAGGAATTGAACAACAAACAATGTTTGGGGCGTCAATTTGAAGAATCAAAATCTAGGGTTATTTATGTTCATCAACAAGTTATTTGAGACTTTTGCATTTTGCGTGTTGTTTTTCAAGAATTGATCATTTGGGTTTGTTGACGAACTTATAAGGAGATTTTATCTCAAATTTGAAGCAAAAACAAGTTGATTTTTGAAGATTCAAGTGAAGAAAATTTCACGAAATCGGGGCTTCAAGTTCTGCATCAGACCCAAGAATTTGTTCTTCATGATAGCGCACCCTATAACGCGATCGCACAGGTCTTTTGATTTATTACTCTTCGCGATCGCGCGGCAACAGTGCAGAGTTGTTGATTCCTCTTCGCGATAGTGCCCGAAATCACGCGATAGCGCTGAATAAAAAATCAGTTACTTTACACACTGCTCGGAACAGCCACAGTTTCAGGTCACCCAAAACTCTTTCATATCATCAAATACATTAAGTTTCTAGATCACACAAAATTTCATCCAATTCGAATTTCGTTTCATGCATATTCGATTCGTGCTTTTCACTTTATAGTTTCATTGCATGTTTTATTTGTTCCTAATCCATTTGTGTGTCTTTGTCCATTTCTTTGGTGTCTTATTAACTCCACTCCGAACCGAAGCGTGGATACTTACCTTTAGAATTGAGGTTGTAGAACCTAGAAGAGATTGAGGGAACCCTTGAGTGGAAAAAGGCTTGAGTGGTGAGAATATTAGAGTGTCGTCGTGAAAACCGTTGACCTTGAGTGTATACACAAGCCGAAAGAAAATTGAGTGATCATATATTTAGTGATATACATGAGGGAGTGAGTTTATGAGGTCCTTTTCTTTTCATTATTGCAAATATGTCCTCGGATGACGATTGTGGAGGTTATGACTTATATGGAGATGATGGGAATCGCTATAACGATTGTAAAGACTATGATTCCAATGATGATGGTGGGATTTACTATGATGATTCGGGGAACTATGGCTCTTATGGTGATGAAGCGAGTCACTATGGTGATCATGGAGCTCGTGAAGACTATGAAGCTTATGAGAATGAATGTGATGATGAAAACTCCTATATTTCTAGTCTTGGAGATGATGATAGAGACGCTTAGAGGTACAATGTTCTACTTACTCTTCTTGTGATGAACTTGAAAACGTAGATAATGACATAGAGAGAATTGATGATGAAGCTTAATATAGAGATTGTTCATTTGCATCTTCTCTTTGTGTTCATAAAAATAAACAAGAGACTAGTAGTGGTCTTTCTATTGGTTTGAGAAGAAGTGGTAATTATTCCATGAGAAATAGAGAGTACATCTTTTAATTGTGCTAAAAAGTTTAATGTTTCTAATTCTTATGTGAAAGGAAACTTGAGGCCTAGAGTGAGAAAAGGTGCCACTTGTACTACAAGTGATTTGTCTTGGACTAACAATGCTTTGAGAACTATGTTTAAACGGAGTCATTTTGTAGACAACCATGAGTGTGATGAAGTTTGTGTGGAGCAAATTTTGAAAGGAAGAAAGAACTTCTTCCACACAACTTGTAAGGTTAGAGGGTGCGATTGTGCTATGATCATTCATTATAAGAGTCGTACTAATATTGCAAGTGTTTCTTTGGTTGAGCGATTAGAGTTGGAAACTTGTAGTCATCCCTTGCCCTATAGGTTGCATTGGTTGAACAGAGATGGGTTTGTGGTTATTACACAACAAGTGTGGGTAAAGTTCAAAATTTACAATTATCATGATAGAGTGATATGTTATGGGATGCCTATAGAAGGTTGTCACTTGTTGTTGGAAAAACCATGGAAGCTTGCTAGAAATGCCAAGCATAGCGAGGAGTTGGGAAAGTATGCTCTCATTTTACCGGACCAAAGGTTTTTTCGTAACGCCTCTCCTCCAATGAAAATCAAAGAATTTTATTTGATAATGCTAGAAGTGGCAAGAAAGACAAAGGAAAAAGGGGTGAGGCAAAGGTTGGATGAAGGTTCTCAAGGAGAAAAATTGAGGGTTGAGGTCAACAGTACTTCAACTCCCTCCAAAGGGATTCTTGGCACATGTCCTAGTCCAAATGAACATGAGAGAGAAAAGATTGAGAGGAGTAAAGTAGTGGCAAGTGACAACTCAAGAGAGGAAAAAGGAGAGCTTGATTTGAGTGAAGTGAGTGAGTTTTCACAAGAAAAGAGAGAAGAGTGTGAAGAAAAATTGAAAGAAAAGAAAGAGGGAAAATGAAAGAGTGAGGGTGAGGATTTTCCTTATTCTTATGATTCTAACCTTTCTTGTTTCTCTAGTTGTTTTGTGCCTTTTGAAGGTTTTGTTGGAGGAGCTAAATTGGGGAATCCTTCTTTGGAAGTAGTTCTATTTCTTGAAGAAAAAGAGGAGATCCAAGTGAAGTCTCCTAATGAACAAGTGAGCTTAAATTTGAAAAGTCAAGGTAGAGAAGAATCTTTAGGTGTGCTACAAGGTAATAAAGCTAATCCTAACTCTTGTATCTTTTTGGGTGATCTTGATAGAGACTTGAGTATGGTTGATAGCTTTACTTTTTGTGAAATTAATAATTTTTTATCTTGCATTGCTAATAGTCAAAGTGAAAGTTGTGAGCATGGACTAGTTGGGCACACTTGTGAAAAGAAAATTGATGGTTTTTGTGTGTGTGAATTGTTCCATACAAGTGGTATGCAAATGGATGAACTTGAACAAAATGGCTTGTGTTATTACACACCACCTGTGTTTGACAAATGTGAAAATGAATTGCTTGAGGTCTTAAGGTGTTTGACAATCCATTGTTTGTTGGTAGTGTTTGGTGGTAGTTTTTGTCAAGGTCTTAAGGTGTTTGAAAATCCATTGTTTGTTGAAAATGAGCAAGAAGAAGTGTTGGGAGGTGATATTAGTATTGCCAACCTACTATTTGTTGAAAATGATTCTTGTGACTTGCTTTAGTGTGATAATTGTGTAGGTGTTAACAAGCTAACCTCCAAAATATTTGTTGAAAGCTTGTCTAACGTTTGGAAGTCCTCCAAAAGTGATGATTGTTTCTTAAATAAGGAGGGAGGCACTAGTGATAGTAGTGGTAAATTGATAGATGCTAGCTTTAGTGTAAATTTCTTTACTTGCATTATTCCTAGTTTTGAGCATACATTTAGAGTAGACTTTGCTAGAGCTTCCAAGGTTAAGATTGATAAATTATCAATGGAGGCTTGGCATGAGTCGGATGATCTTAAAAATGAAGATTATTATGTGAATGACCTTGATGGTGGTTGCTTTTCTAGCCGAACTTTTGATATTGGAATTGGAAAAATGTTCTTTATGGATGATTTTGATGCTTGGCTATATCATAAGAGTTTTCACTTTGAGCATGAGTATGTGAGTTTTGTTCCCCTCTCTTTGTTATTCGCGTCATGGTTTTGCAAGGTACAAATTCGAGGACGAATTCCTTTAAAGAAGGAAGGAATGATGCGATTTGGATTGGCACTCAAAGCCGTTGACGGTTTATGCTCGAGATAAAGAGCTTAAAGTGCTATAAGAGGGCATGGAAAGATAGACTCAAGTCAAAAGTTGGCCAAATAGGCAAATGCAAGCTTACTAGAATTCTGGAGTCTGCGTATTCTACGGGAACGTGAAAGATGCCACGTGGTCGTGATGAAGAAGCTCCAAACTACCTTTCACGACCGCGAGTCATCAGGCGCGGCCGCAAGGACATCAGGGAATTATTGAACTTGGTCGTGGTCGCGCGCTTAATACTGGTGGACCAGATTTCCAGAATCAGCGTTGGAGGCTTTTTAGTCCATTTATTCTTGTAGTTAACTAGTTACTATAAATAGCCTAATTGTAGGGTTTAGTCATTAGTTAGAGATTTTGGATGATTGAGAATACTCTTGTTAGAGTTTGTGTATGGGTTGTATCCCTTATCTTCTTCTTGAATCTCTCTTGGATTCTCTTGTGTGAGAGATCCATTGCTTGAGTTCAAGTCTCTTCCCCCTCGGATATTGGTCTTTGATTGTATTCGTATTAATTAGGGTATTACAATTTATTTGTGGTATTCTAATTTACTTATAATTTTGGGATTGATTTCTTTCTTTCTTCTATCTTTTCCATGCTTCCCTTTTATTATTTACTTTGTGTCGTTTATTTTATCGATTGTTGCTTGATTTTCTATTCTTAGATATTAGGATCAAATCACTACCTATCACACAACTATCAAGTGCAGCCCTTATGAAGTACATGGCCAGAAGCCTCATATACATCTTGCCTATTTGTGTGGTGAATCTAGTCTGAAGTAGTGGATAGAACTTTAGCTGCTAGAGAAGCCAAACATCAGCTACTGAAGTTGTATTTAGCTAGAGCACATGAAAGAATGAAGGATCTAGCTAACAAATATATGAGTGACAGGAATTTTGAAGTTTGACAATGGGTTTATTTTAAGCTACAACCTTACAAACAAGTTTTTGTTGCTTTGAGGCTTTTTAACAAAATAGCTGCCAAATATTTTGGGTCATATTCTATTGTTGCTAAGGTGGGGCCAGTAGCCTACACATTATTCCTACCCTCTTATGTGCAGATCCATCCAATCTTCCATATCTCACTACTAAAAAGATGTCATGAAGTTTGTGTTGTAATCTATCATTCACCTGTTCTTCAGCTATCTAGCTCCTATTGTCCATTACCAGAAAAGGTTCTAGCTTGGAGAATGATTAAGAAAGGAAATAAGGTAGTGTGTCAGGTGTTGATTCAATAGTCCGACCTTCGTGAAGATCAAGCTACTTGGGAGTTTTTATGTGAAGTGCAGACTAAGTAATGTGTTCTTGACCCAGGGGTATTGATGAAACTTGATTCAATTGAAGAAGCTAAGAAATGCAGACATCAAAACAGTTAAAGAGGAAGTTAGGATTTGCTGAGTCAGCGGGCTTAGCTGGAAGTTAATTAGCCTAGTGGCAAATTAGTTATAGAGTTAGTTGATTAGCAACTAAGCTATTCAATCCCATTTCTTGTATAAATACATTGTTATTGAGTTAGTTGATTCATTGAATAGGATTACGCATTTCTTCTCTCTACAAATTCGCTCGAGCTAATCTCTTGGCCTAACCCTGAGATAGCTTTTCCCTTTCCTCGAGCCATTTTAGCTCCTGGATTGTAATCAAATTCCACCTTTCATCAGTCGGATAATCTATTGACTAGTTTAGAAGTAATTAGCAATTTGTATCAAGTTTGGAATTTTAACAACCGACGATAAATAACCCCTTAAGTATAGCAAACTTTACATGTCACATTAAATAATCGGCCTCTATGATAAACTCTGCATGTCATGAAATAATCCAATGTATAATACACCTGAGGTTAAGTGTAACCTTCTTCTGTTATTAAAAATGATGTATACAATTTATTTTGCTTCCGTATTTTTTCTGTTATTGAGTAACAAATAACCAAAATCTCATTCCTCTAGAAAGTACGTGAAATGGACCTTAATTAGTTACTATTTCGGTACTCCATATTGGTGTCTGGCAAACAAAATATCTTCCCAAAATTAGTGGCCCATCTTCTTTTCATCTGTTTCTTTTCTTTTTCTATATGTGACGTCTATTAGTGAACCACCAAGAGAAAATGCTAGATTCTTTACGTATTAGAAAAATGGTGCTTTGATGATGATGTTCCATATTGCGTGAAGAAACAAAGTGCTCTCTCGACCTGTCATTTTGATTAATTAATCTCACTAAGTGCTTTCCATCGTCAAAAGCTAAGAAGAAAATATCCTAAGTCGTTTTCTTATTAAGCTTTTGCATACAGTTTTCTTTATCATGCTTTGACACTCCCAAGTAGCCAATGTCGTGCCAAATTTTTTTTAAGGGTGTTCAAGTTTCAAAAAATTTTTTTTTTTTAAAAACGTCTGATCTAGGACGTGATCTTGAGTTGTTTAGCTAATTTTGAATACCATATACCACTAGGCTAGCACTACCAATTATGTCAAGGATATTCAAAACGTAATATTTAGTTATAAATAGTTAAATTTAATATATCGAACGATATAATTTTTTGATAAATGGTGATCGTCTGACCATCCTTCCACTAAGGTGGCTCCACCCTGTATGTAGCATGGTATAATTAATACCATATTATTAATAATGAGTTAATTGGTGCTTTTTAGGTTTTACATCTGTTGTTTGGGTTATTCGCATTTATGTTCTTATGACCAATGTAACATGTTGGTTACTTTTGGTCATACATTAGGTTTGGGTCACCTAGTAATCGTGTAAAAGCGAGGCTTAAACAATAGATATATTCTTAGCATACTAAATTAATCTTCATTTTTTATTATTTTTCAAGACATGACTCTCTTATTATTAATTGTTTCTAGTCATGATGGTCCTTTTTGTTTAACAGGATAATTCAAACAAATAACAAAGCTGTTCCGTATACTTGAATTTTCATTGGATAACTTAGATAATGTTGCCTTAGTTCTCCTAAAATGTCCACCACATATTTTCTTCAACTTTACTCACATGAATAAGAAAATTTAATATTCATTACACACGTTTTGGTGGCATTTCATGATTCCAGTTTTCGTTTAGCTTTCAGTAAGCTAGATATATAGGAATTTGAAAAGCTTTTTGTAAAACAATTTCTATTTGGAGAAAAGTTTGAGCTTGAGGAGTTCCCTTTTGAGAAACGTTTTTGAAAACATTATGCTATTTCAATTCTAATATTAGTAAGAGGCAGTTTTTCTTTTACTGATATAGAGAAGCGATTTTAAAGTTACTCCTACTATTATAATACTAGTAATATGAAACGAGTATAAATACTTATCCGCACCAGTGTTTACGTCAAATTAATAAATTTAACATTTACAGTTAAAAAAAGAAAAAAGTGCATATCATTTAACCATGGTTAAGGCATAAGTGTATGGCCCAAAATTGACTCTTTAGATTAACAATACTGTTAGAGTTATAGGTAATCAATTATATCAAAGTGCGGTTAACGAATATGAAAGAAAATGATATAAAATGAACTCAAAAACAAAAGGCTATATTATTGCTTCAATATTGAGGTTACAACTCATAGGGTTTTGGCATATATCTGTGATGCCTTCACTAATGGGGTGAGGAGAGTATTTATAGTGATTAATAGCTGAGCTGACTCACCACACTCATGAGGCCATGTCCCTAACGTCTGATTGTGGGGGACGCACATTCTGGTGGTGCATTTATGATGTAGCCCAAAGTGCTGATCAAGTACTCGACAATCCACCGAAATCAGTGACAGATCAATCGAAGCCAATGACACGAAGCCAAGCCAAGTTGCTCCATGACATGCACATTCAGTTGGCTTGGCCGGGAGGAAGTATGTGTTCGGAGGAAGAATCGCAAAGTGCGAGATCCGAAAGCCAAATATTCAAATTTGAGGCCGAGGACAAAATGACCGAACACCAACTTTTTGTGCCGAGCAGCACAGAACCAAACACAACAAATTGTGTTCGAAGTCAAGTGAGCGCCCGATGACAAATGTGTTCGAGCAAGCAACCAAGTACTGAAGTCAAGGCTGCCGAACACTCATCTAAGTGTGATCGAGCAAGCAACCGAGCACCGAAATCAAGGCTGCCGAACACACTTTAGTTCAGTCCTGCGTGGCTTGTTCTTATTGGTCACTTGTGACCATTTTACTAGTTTTCCCTTAATATTTCTTATATAAACCTTGTTCCATTCCATTGTAAGTAGCTAGTTTTTTGGTATATGAAGTAATGAATGAAATTGCCGAGAGCATTTCTTGTCTCCGATGAGAGCAAACCCCAGTGAGGGAGTCTTGGACTTGTGGCTTTCGGTGAATCCGATTGAACATTTCCTCTTTGATCATTCAGTTTGCAATAGGCAGTGTTCTCTTGAGGATTGTTGCATAGTTTAGGTGATTCTTGACTTTTCTTTCGATCGAGCTTTGAGACAAGTTCCTCACTGTTCTTTCGAAACGAAGCAACTCTTGTCTTGCTTCTATCTTTTTATCTTGTTTTCCGCTGTTGACTCGGTTGCTAGTCTTATCTTCGGATTTGGCTTGCACCATCTTGGTATCAGAGCACGGTTTGGGCGTGTGTCTATAACCCCAAATCCTGTTCAAAGTTATCTTTAAATTTCATGCATTTGTGTCTTTGTTTTCCATTTCGTGTTCTTGTTATTGTTGGTATTGTTATCTTACAAAAAAAAAAAAAAAAAAAAAAGGTACAAAAAGAAAATTCGAAATTTGTGTTGATTTGTTGGTTGTTTGAATCAAACAACCAGTGATTTTTGTTCACCATTGTTTCCTGACTCCAACGAGCACATGTCGTACACGATTGACGACTAGGGTTTCGTGGTGAAATTTTGGACTGTTTTGAACATTGGTGGTGACTGAAACTCGAACCCCAGCTTGAATTAGATGATGTCGATGAAGACTGGTGGCTCTTGAGTATTTTGTGGTTATTTGGCGCTTAAATTTCGAAGTCTATGATTTAAACAGCCGTCTGTACGCCAGAAATTTGTTACCATCGTAACAGTGTACGGACACGAGGAGCTGAATCCTAGCTCAAAGGACTTTGAATTGATTTCCTCCGATTGTTGTACCGGAGTTGAAAGCACCCAAAATCCTGTTGAAAATATTGGTTAGTGAACGAAGTTCAAGCTATCCGTACGCCGGAGCTAAAAGCTTCACTGTTCCATTGAAGAAGAAAGGGGTAAAGTTTCAAATCCAAAACCCCCGGTGAAATCGTGTCGGCTTGAAAAGGGAAAGCGGATAAGGTAAAACCCTATCCGTACCAAGGAGGGACCACTCTTGTACGGACAGGAGTTGGTGTGTTCGAAAAAAGATTCCGAAAAGGAGTCGAAGGGTAGATTTTTCTAGGTTATCGCTTTTCTTTGTGTTCGAAAAATCCACGATAGTGGATCTCTGGAGTAACCACCTCTACTCGAGGTCGTACTATCGCATTTGAGCTTTTAGGAAATCGTGTGTGGGGTGACCGAAGTCCAAACTTTCGTAGAAATTTCTTTTGACTTCCCGTACTCAGTTAAAAGCGTCTGTTCCATCGAGTCGAACATCACTTCACTCTTCCCGAAGAGGCAGTGACTATTGTCGAACTTGAAGGATCTTAGAGGACATTGATCACGGACGAGCCACTGCTAACAAGTCTTTGAGTGACCGTGGACACTTACCCCCAAAATTGAGTGCTACCGAGTGCTACTAAAAAGGTAAGAGAGTGTGTGAGGAGGTTTTCAATAACATTTGTTGTTTTGCAGGTATGATGGCTAACGAAGGAGATGAACCCCCGAAGGCGACCTTAGATATTATCATGTCCAAGTTGGAGGAAATATCCTTGAGACTTGAGAATGTTGAAAGGAGGACCCCGAGCGTCCAAATTGAATCCAGAGAAGGAACCAGCCGAGGTTCTACTCTAACTCCTACCCCTTTTAAGGAGGTAGTGAAGAGATACGAGCTGAAAACTGATGTAGCTCCACAAGAGCATGAGTTGGGCATTCCCCAACCCTTGGGCAACCCTCAAGGTTATGCCCCACTTCCTAAACCCATCAGGAATGTTCCACCATTCGAGCAAGCTGATGAAACTCAAGTTGGAGAAGGAGCCAAAGATGGAAATGATGACTATGGTTATGGGTTTCCTCATCAGAACAGGAGACCGATGATGGGAGGAAGGATTGTAAACGGAGGAAGGGGCCGAGGTCGAGGGCCACACTTCCGTTACGAAGGAGGGAATTCGAGGAGAGAATATGGTGTCTATGGTGAAAACTTGGGAGCTCAACCGGAACCCTACCAAGGAGGTCGAGATCACTTCAACCTCAACAGTGTGAAGATCAATATGCCCACGTTCAAAAGGTGTAGTGATACTTCCAAGTACATCAAGTGGGAGCTGACAATGGATCGAATTTTTGACACCAATGAGATGACCGAACTAAAGAAGGCCACCTATGCTATATCATCGTTTGAATCTTATGCATCTATGTGGTGGGAAATGGTTAAGAGATCGAGGAGAAGGTCAGCATTGCCCGTAAATCTTACATGGGAAGAACTTAAGCGGGTAATGAGAGAAAAATATGTCAATGCTTCCTATCGACATGACCAACTCAAAAAGCTTTATGAGTTGAAGCAGGGGTCACAAACCGTGGATCAATACTACCATGAGTTCTTACAAATTCAAATGGCTTTAAATATGGAAGAGGAGGATGAAGAGCAAGCTGTTGTTCGATTCAAGAATGGGTTAAGTCGTGATATAGCCTTCCACTTGAGGTTTCACAAGTACCACTGTCCATATAGAGTCTATGAAGCTGCAGTTGAAGCCGAGAAATGGCTTAAGGAGGATAAGTTCAACCGTTACCGTCGTACATCTACTACCCCGGTAAGTAAACCGAAGGAGTGGAAGAGTCCGAACACTAGTGGTAACAGTGCAAAACCCAAAGTGAAGAAGACTTATGAAAAGCCAACACCAAGTATGGGAGGTAACTCTAAGACTCAGTTGAACACACCATCATCTTCTTCTACCCAATTCCACAAGTGTAGAGGATATGGTCATTTTGCTAGAGACTGTCCTACTCGAAAGGCCATAACTCTTATCGATGGAAGACCCCAAGAGCAGGATAGTGAGTCCGAAGAGGAAAATAGTGATGAAGGGGAATTAATTTCTGAAGGAGAAGATGCAATCGAGGATGATGATCCTAAAGCATTTCTTGTTGTGAGAAGGAGCTTGAGTGTGATGTTAGTCGAAGACGATGAGAATGTGCAACGTGAGAACCTTTTTCATGCTAGATGCCGAGTCAAGGGTGTGGTCTGCTCGATGATCATTGACTCCGGTAGTTGTGCTAACGTTGTGAGTCAAACATTGGTTTCGCAATTGAAGTTACCCACCTCGAAGCACTCGAACCCATATCGGTTGCAATGGCTTAATGAATGTGGTGAACTGAAGGTTACGAAACAAGTGTTGGTCAATTTCAAAATTGACAACTACGTTGACGAGCTCATATTTGATTTGTTGCCAAAGCAAGCTTGCCATCTTCTATTTAGGAGGCCATGGCAGTTTGATCGGAATGTTGTGCATAATGGCAAGGCTAACACCTATACTGCCACTCACGAGGGTAGAAAGTTTGTGCTTAAACCGTTGTCTCCGGAACAAGTCAGTGAGGACTATAAAAAAATGAAGGAGCTGAAAGAAGCGGCTAAAGCTAAGATTCCCATCGGTGGACCAATTGTGGCCGAAACAACAGCTCCATTACCGAAGTCAAAAATATTTGTGCAATCATGTAACCGGGTGAAATTTTACGAGGCAACGACACCGGTCGAATGATGACTTGCGTCGTGCATAAGGGTATCCTTTTAACTCCAAATGATGATTTAACTAACGATAACCCTTTGCCTTTGTCTGTTCGTAAAGTTTTGCAGGACTTCGAGGACATGTTTCCCGAGGAAATGCCTGGTGGATTGCCTCCATTACGAGGAATCGACCACCAAATAGATTTTGTACCGGGGTCACAAATCCCCAACAAATCTGCATACTGATGTAACCCCAAAGACACCAAAGAGCTCCAAAGGCAGGTTGATGAATTGCTGAACAAGGGCCTCGTTCAAGAGAGCTTGAGTCCTTGCACCGTTCCTGTCATCCTTGTTCCGAAGAAGGATGGAACATGGCGAATGTGCGTTGATTGCCGGGCAGTCAACAAAATAATGGTAAAGTATCGTCATCCTATCCCTCGATTAGATGACATGCTAGATGAGTTAAGTGGTTCTTCATGCTTTACAAAGATAGACCTCAGGTCCGGTTACCACCAGATCCGAATGAAACCCGGAGACGAGTAGAAAACCGTATTCAAGACCAAATTCGGTCTCTATAAATGGTTGGTAATGCCTTTGGCTTATCCAACGCCCCGAGAACATTCATGCGACTGATGAACCATGTGCTCAAACCGTTCATAAATAAGTTTGTTGTCGTTTACTTCGATGACATCCTTATTTATTGTAAATCTGAGGATGAACATGTCGAACACCTAAGGCTAGTGCTTGACAAGCTTAGAGAAGAGAAGTTATATGCTAACTTCAAGAAGTGTGCCTTTTGTGTCGAACGTGTCGTCTTTCTAGGATTCGTTGTCAGCGCTAATGGTGTTGAAGTCGATGAGTCTAAAGTCGAAGCCATCAAAGACTGGCCAACTCCAACCTCGGTAACACAAGTTCGTAGTTTCCATGGTATAGCTAGCTTTTACAGGAGGTTTGTTCGAGACTTTAGCACCGTGGCAGCTCCTTTGACCGAGCTGGTAAAGAAAGACCATCCATTCATGTGGGGAGAGTCCCAAGAAAGGGCTTTCCAAGAGTTGAAACGGAGGCTTTGCTATGCCCCGTTGTTGCAACTCCCTGACTTCGGCAAAGTATTCGAAGTCGAGTGTGATGCGTCCGGAGTTGGGATCGGAGGAGTGCTTATGCAAGAATAGAAGCCGATCGCTTACTTAAGCGAAAAGCTTAAGGGTGCAACCTTGAATTACTCAACATATGACAAGGAGTTGTATGCCCTCGTTCGAGCACTCGCCCATTGGTAGCACTATTTGTGGCCTCGAGAGTTTGTGACTAAAAGTGATCATGATTCTTTGAAACATCTCCGAGGTCAGGAGAAATTGAACCAAAGGCATGCCAAATGGGTTGAATTGATTGAGAGTTTTCCCTATGTAATTCATTACAAAAGGGGAAAAGACAATGTTGTGGCCGATGCGCTATCGAGGAAATTTGCCTTAGCGACCACACTCGCCTCTAGGCTCATGGGATTCGAAAGCATCAAGTTGATGTACGAAGATGATCCCAAGCTAAAATGCGTTCGAGACGCAACCTTGAGTGGCCGAAGGGTTGAGAAATATCAGTGGCACGATAGCTACCTCTTCAAGAATGGGAGGGTTTGTGTGCCGGTGTCATCGTGGAGAGAGCTCTTAGTTCAAGAAGCTCACTCCGGAGGCTTGATGGGACACTTCGGTGTCGACAAAACTCTGGGTATCTTAACCGAGCAGTTCCATTGGCCAAAGATGCGACGAGACGTGGAAAAGCTTTGCAACACTTGTCTCATTTGCAAGAAAGCTAAATCGAAGTCCAACCCTCATGGATTGTATACCCCGTTGTCTGTGCCTGATCGACCTTGGGTTGATATATCCATGGACTTTATCTTGGGGTTACCAAGATCGGGGGGAGGACATGATAGCATCTTCGTTGTCGTGGATCGATTTTCCAAAATGGCTCACTTTATTCCTTGCAAGAAATGCGATTGTTCACAACATGTTGCTTCCTTGTTTTTTTTTTTTCATGTGTTAAAATTGCATGGTGTGCCACGTACAATTGTGAGTGACCGGGAGTCGAAGTTCTTGAGCCATTTTTGAAAATGTTTGTGGGGTGCCCTTGGCACCAAAGTACTATTCTACACATCTCACCATCCTCAGACTGATGAACAGACCGAGGTAGTTAACCGAACCTTGGGATCTTTGCTTCGTGCAATGACCAAAGGTAAGGTCGGAAACTGGGCTGATCGATTGCCCATGATGGAGTTTGCATACAATCGAACGGTGCATCGAATGATCAATATGACCCCGTTCGAATGTGTGTATGGTTTTAATCCTTCGATTCCACTTGATCTAACCCCATTGATCTAACCCCATTGCCTCGAGATGTTGTTATTGATTTTTAAGGTACTCATCGAACTAAAGCTCTACTCGAATTGCATGCCAAGACGAAGAAGAATCTCGAGGAAGCTTATGCTAAAGTGGCATTGAAAAAGAACAAGGGGCGAAAGAAGTTGGAGTTGAAGAAGGGAGATTGGATTTGGGTTCACTTCCGAAGAGAGCGATTCCCGAACCAAAGGAAAGGAAAGTTGGCTCCTCGAGGGGATGGTCCATTTCAAGTGCTGAGCAAGATTAACAACAATGCTTATGTGCTCGACCTCCCAGGTGAGTATAATGTGTCCAACACCTTCAATGTGACTGACTTAACTCCTTGTGTTGTAGGCCAAGTACCAGAGACAGATGATGAAGCGATTTTGAGGACGAAATCTTCTCAAGAAGGGGAGGATGATGCAGCCCAAAGTGCTGATCAAGTACTCGACAATCCACCGAAGTCAGTGACAGATCAATCGAAGCCAATGACACGAAGCCAAGCCAAGTTGCTCCATGACATGCACATTCAATTGGCTTGGCCGGGAGGAAGTATGTGTTCGGAGGAAGAATCGCAAAGTGCGAGATCCGAAAGCCAAATATTCAAATTTGAGGCCGGGGACAAAATGACCGAACACCAACTTTTTGTGCCGAGCAGCACAGAACCAAACACAACAAATTGTGTTCGAAGTCAAGTGAGCGCCCGATGACAAATGTGTTCGAGCAAGCAACCAAGTACTGAAGTCAAGGCTGCCGAACACTCATCTAAGTGTGATCGAGCAAGCAACCGAGCACCGAAATCAAGGCTGCCGAACACACTTTAGTTCAGTCCTGCGTGGCTTGTTCTTATTGGTCACTTGTGACCATTTTACTAGTTTTCCCTTAATATTTCTTATATAAACCTTGTTCCATTCCATTGTAAGTAGCTAGTTTTTTGGTATATGAAGTAATGAATGAAATTGCCGAGAGCATTTCTTGTCTCCGATGAGAGCAAACCCCAGTGAGGGAGTCTTGGACTTGTGGCTTTCGGTGAATCCGATTGAACATTTCCTCATTGATCATTGAGTTTGCAAGATAGTTTAGGTGATTCTTGACTTTCCTTTCGATCGATCTTTGAGACAAGTTCCTCACTGTTCTTTCGAAACGAAGCAAGTCTTGTCTTGCTTCTAGCTTTTTATCTTTTTTTTCGCTGTTGACTCGGTTGCTAGTCTTATCTTCGGATTTGGCTTGCACCAATTTAGTGAACGACATGGGCGGTTACAAACTCCGAGGGTTCATACTTTTTCCTCACGGGTACTCTATCGACCATGTTATCGGATGGTATTATTTGGCCATAAGTCATTGGAGACTTTTTTTCAAGACAATCTGCTAGATCTTTCACTCTGTCGACCTTATGAAGCTAGATCTTATAACACTATTCCGTGATAGTGTATCTGTGTGTGGTGCAAGCTAATCGGAGCTTAACAACCGAACAAACAACAGCGGAAAACAAAGATGGAAAAGGTAAAGATAGAAGCTAGATAGTTTTAAGCTTCAATCCAAACGAACCCAAGGAACAAGTCTTGAGGTCACTCGATTTGAATAACAAAGAATCGCCTAAAATTAGGCAACAATCCTCAAGAAGACTTAACAAACTTCTTGTAAATTGAATGATCAAAGAAGAGAATATTCAAATGGAATCCATCAATTGACACAAGTTCCATACAATTCCACGACGGAGTTCGGCTCACAACGGAGACACAATAGCAAACGTGCTAATCATTCAATATTCAAAATCTAGGTACTGATATTTCGCTATTTTACCTATATTTTTAGGGTAGTTTTACCATGTTATAATAGTACACCTAAGAGTTTATATGAAAAATTCTAAAGAATTGATATTAATTGAGTTGTTTGGTATTGTAAGATTTGAACATGGTGAATTGAGCAAGAAAGTGCTAGTTTTAAAGCTAAAAGTGAAGATGTTGAAGAGTTGAACTGATCCGTATGCCACGCGAGTGACACGGGAAGAAATAGAGTCTTTGATATTTGGCTATTTTACCTATATTTTCAGGATAGTTTTACCATGTTATGATAGTACACCTAAGAATTTATATGCAAAATTCTCAAGAATTGATATTAATTAAGTTGTTTGGTGTTGTAGGATTTCAATACGGTGAATTGAGCAAGAAAGTGCTAGTTTTGAAGCTAAAAGTGAAGATGTTGAAGAGTTCAAGTGATCTGTGTACCACGCGAGTGATACGGGAAGAAATAGAGTCTTTGCTTAGGAATTGATTAACATTTTCAGCGCATTTAGGCCAAATACGCGAGCGGCACGTGAGCTGAATTTCCTGAAGAAAATTAGTCCGCGTGGCACCCGAAGCACAGTGTTATGGGAGAAATTTTAAGGGCCTTTTTGTACTTTTGCTTAGTTTCCTACCGAGTATAAAAACTTCTTTTGTCTCCATTATGAAGGAGACACTAGAAAAAAAGGCAAAAAGGAGGCTAGATCTTGGGAGACTTCAAGAACACGAGTTTTTCCTAAATTCTTCTTTACTTTTTGTAATTTATTCATTCATGAATTATCTTGATATGACTATCATGAATATGAGTGGTTAATTGACCCTTTCTAGGATTGATTGAACCACTCCAATACTTATGTGCTATGAATATTTGTTTTGATGAATGAAACTTGTGAATTCTTCTTATCTAAGTGCTTATGTTTTTATTGCTATTGATTGGAAGGGCCCCCAATTGATTGTTCCCATTATTGTTGTGTGTCTAGGGATAGTTCATAGGTTTGGGTTAAATACTTAGCAATATTTCAACCTAAAACCAAGGTATTACTTAGGTTGTCAATAAGGTGATTTGTGACCATTGACCCTGATTGTGAAGTAAACTTGTAGTCCTAAGTATCTTCATTAATTAGTTGGAAAATTGGTTAGTGAAAGTTACTACTATTACATGGGAGTGAATAGTTGTATAATTGTAGCAAGTGTTCAATAGGAAGAAAACCAAGTTGAATTTGTTAAAAGAATTATTCTAACACATAGGTACGAATTGGGTAAATCAATACTAGGCTTTTAAATCCTTGATTAATTATTGTTTAATATTTTATTGCTTACTTTAGTGTTAATTAGTTGGTCCATTGAAATCGCCATTTAAATACAAACATTGGGAGCTAATTGGTTAGATAAATTAGTTAGAATAACAACTAGATTTCGAGTTTTCCTTGTGGGATTCGACCTCAGGACTTTAAGTACCGAGCTATGTTTGTTGCGACCGCTTAGTGTCTTTTATAGGGCATAGTTGAGCGTGATCAAATTTTGGCGCCGTTGCCGGGGAACAC
The DNA here is from genome assembly GCA_029990175.1 of Petunia secreta. Lineage (NCBI taxonomy): Eukaryota > Viridiplantae > Streptophyta > Magnoliopsida > Solanales > Solanaceae > Petunia > Petunia secreta. Next base: position 28,298,044 of record JARKIP010000003.1, read on the forward strand.
GGTGTATTTCTAGCTTGTTAAGATAGCTAAGTTGTTTGTTCAATTAACTTCGTTTCTCTATATATTCTTTTTAGCTTATAAAAAATATATAAAAGAATATGGCATCAAGAAACAACATGTGGCTAGGTGATCATTATTATGGTTGTGCTAATACGTCTTATTCTTTCCCGAGCCCCTATTATGATGATTTTTCGTTCTCTTATGATAATAGTTGGTGCAATGAACTGGAGGATGATGAGGAAGAATATGAAGCTAAATTGAAGAAGGTTTGGGACAGACGTAGAACACAACTATGCCATATAGAAGCTCAAGTGAATCAGTTGGCTGCACTATTAGCAATTCAACAACCTAACCAAGAAGACGTGGAATTAGAAAAATAAATTAAGGCTATAATTGAAGATCTAAAACGTGAATTTTCATTGGATAAGACAAGGGTTGAAAGCCAGCCATCTAGCCTTATGGTGTGGGAAGATGCCGATGATGAAGATGTGGTACTGGAGTCAGCCAGTAGAATTAAAGCTGAAATTTTACTTGACTCTAATTCGTGCCAAAAAGAGGATGTCAATATTGAAGTGAAGTCTAAGAGGGTTGCACCACATTCTAAACACTTTTCTACACTGATTTTAGAGTGAGACATGGAAATTGATCCTTTTGAGCCAAAACAAGAGTTGAAGGATGAGGTGTATGGTGCTTATATAATGGGATTTCACTACCATCTAGACACAATGACTATCCTCGTTTGAAGGCCAAAGAGTACAAAATTGTATACTTGGTGCTTGGTCAAGAGCATAGCCAACAATTCGAAGATACTCCTGAGTTAGTGACTACGCGCAAGAGGAGATGCTTAGTTTTTGGCATGCAAGAACTTGTGCCACCTCAAGAGCATAACCGGAGAGTTGACTTACAACTAGGGAGGCGATTCATATGCTCAAGGTGGAAAAAGTATTGACTCTGGGTTATATCGTGCCACGACTATAACTAAGGCGCTTCTCGGGAGGCAACCCGTGAATGTAATTGTATACAAGTAAAAAAAAAAAGAAAAAAATACAACAAAAATAATAATAATTTATGTTATCCTTTGAACGATGTTACTTGGTGAGTTTCTTTGTGTTGTAGGTTTCAACTGGGTTGAAGTCTTAGTGTGGGGTGTCTGCAAACCCATCATGCTTGAAGATGAATTCCTGCTATGGGGGAAGTCTGAGTACCTCGCGCTCTAAGGAAACTTACAAGGATATTCTTCGAGCTTAGAGCCCCAGGGAGTTTCTCTATCACCCTTAGTTTTTATTTTTAATGCATTTAGGGAAATGCATGATATTAAGTGTGGGGTGGAGTTTATTTTGTTGGTATCTGTTTATTCTAGTATGTTTTCATATTTTCTTGTCACTTGACAGTTTTTGATTTGTTTCTTGCTTTCTAGTTGTTAAAGTTAATTTTTAGCTTAGTTATTTCATAGTATATCACTAATCTCTTTGGATTTTCTTAGTCTTGGTTCTTTCCCATTGAGTTATTTATGTTGAACCAGGCAGTATGTAGGTTAGATAATAAAAAATAATAATAATAATAATAATAAAAACATAAAAAATGCCTAAGAGCTCAGAAGGAGGAATATTGGAGAGTAGGCAGAAAAATAGAGAAGTGAGGAACTCGGAATGCAATATTTAGCTAGAACTACCTACATATTTTTGAACTTCCTTTTGAGTTCATCGTGAGGATTGCGAGGTGAAACTGAATTGATCTTTGAGTTCCATGTACATATGTGGTGAGTTTATTTGTATACTTCTCATTGTTTCATGTTAAATCTAGAACTCGCCCTACTTGTTGTTTTAGGCGAAATCCTAGGTAGTCTTGATCTTAAGAATGAAAGTAGGCCTTCTTTGGCCCGCCAGTTCCTAAATTAGCCTACCTAATAAATATATTCCGTTGTGTCCCCAATTTGAGCCTATTGACCTTTTCTTTGGCAACTTGAATTATAAGCCCTATCTATTTTTCTATTTACCTCTCTTGTTACCCATCTTCCCCTTAACTACTTTAGTTTGTGTGTTTGGAAAGATTGTGGGTTATTAATAAGAGTTATTGTGTATTTGGGAGGAAATTTGCAAAAGAATGAAGGAATGAAATACTTGATATTTTCTTCGTATAGAAGATTAAAAAAAAGAAAAAAAATAAAGGATGGGGGCAATGTTCCTATGCTCGGTTAAGGGTGATAAAAGCCTCGAGTATGAACACGCTAAAGGCTCCCTAGTGAGGTTGATGTATCTCATTGAACTCTTAGGGCACCAATCATCCAAGTGTTGTGAAAATCACAAAAAAAAAAAAAAAATAGTGAAGAGAATACATTGATGAATAAACGAGGAGAAAGAGAAAATTAGTAGTAACTGATGTTTAAAGTGTTGAGGGGAAGAATTAGTCACTATATACCCGAAAGTGTACCACACCTTACCCCAAGCCAACATTACAAGCTATGAAAAAAAGTCCTACTTGACTTTTGATTGAGACTCCTATATTAGTGGATAACGACAAAATGGGCAAGCCTATGGTACTTTTCCGTGAGACATGGAAAATTTCTTTCTGAGTGTGAGAGTATTTGATATTTGATATGCCGTAATTTCTCTTGAAATCATATGTTGTGTGTTTGGTGGCATAATCTTTCTGTGAGGTACATTGGAACTTGAGTGGTCTATAGGTTTCTACTTTCAATACTTGACTATGACCAAAAGAAAGGGTGTTTGAATTTTATGGGTGAGTGTTTCTAAGTTGTTGTCGCGAGTCCTTATCTAATCTTGATATCTTGCCCGGTTTCTGTGTATTCTTCTTCTATGCTCGAGGAGGAGAAAAATTCTAAGTGTGGGGTTGTGATATTTGGCTATTTTACCTATATTTTCAAGGTAGTTTTACCATGTTATGATAGTACACCTAAGAGTTTATATGCAAAATTCTCAAGAATTGATATTAATTGAGTTGTTTGGTGCTGTAGGATTTGAACATGGTGAATTGAACAAGAAAGTGCTAGTTTTGAAGCTAAAAGTGAAGATGTTGAAGAGTTCAAGTGATCTGTGTGCCACGCGAGTGACACGGGAAGAAATAGAGTCTTTGCTTAGGAGTTGCTTAGGCCAAATACGCGAGCGCCATGCGAGCTGAATTGCCTGAAGAAAATTAGTCCGCGGGTGCCACGTGAAGCACAGTGTTATGGGCGATATTTTAAGGGCCTTTTTGTACTTTTGCTTAGTTTTCTACAGGGTATAAAAGCTTCTTTTGCCTCCATTATGAAGCAGACACTGGAAAAAAGGCAAAAAGGAGGCTAGAGCTTTGGAGAGTTCAAGAACACGAGTAATTTCTAAATTCTTCCTTACTTTTTGCAATTTATTCATTCATGAATTATCTTGATATGACTATCATGAACATGAGTGGCTAATTCACCCATTCTAGGATTGATTGAACCACTCCAATACCTATGTGCTATGAATATTTGTTTTGATGAATGAAACTTGTGAATTCTTCTTATCTAAGTGTTTATGTTTTAATTGCTATTGATTAGAAGGGCCCTCAATTGATTGTTCCCATTATTCTTGTGTGTCTAGGGATAGATTCATAGGTTTGGGTTAAACACTTAGCAATATTTAAACCTGAAACCAAGGTATTACTTAGGTTGTCAATAAGGTGATTTGTGACCATTGACCCTGATTGTGAACTAAACTTGTAGTCCTAAGTATCTTCATTAATAAGTTGAAAAATTGGTTAGTGAAAGTTACTACTATTACATGGGAGTTAATAGTTGTATAATTGGAGCAAGTGTTCAATAGGAAGAAAACCAAGTTGAATTTGTTAAAAGAATTATTCTAACACATAGGTAGGAGTTGGGTAAATCAATCCTAGGCTTTTAAATTCTTGATTAATTATTCCTTAATATTTTGTTTCTTACTTTTGTGTTAATTAGTTGTTCCATTGAAATCACCATTCAAATACAAACATTGGGAGCTAATTTGTTAGATAAATTAGTTAGAATAACAACTATATTTCGAGTGTTTCTTGTGGGATTCGACCTCGGGACTTTAATTACCGAGCTATATTTGCTGCGACTGCTTAGTCTCTTTTATAGGGCGTAGTTGGGCGTGATCAGGTACCTAAAATGAACTATGCTAAGGGGTTTATATAGATAGCCCCAAGGATAAGCTAGTAAAATGGTAACAGTCGACCAATAAAACAAGGCCACCAAAGCTCATTCGTTCAGGGGCACTCCACCCATCTCAACGTATGTGGGGCGCTCCACCTTCCTTCAGGGGTGCTCCACCTTTCACAGAAGCTGTACCAAAGCTCATTCGTTTCCCCGAACTCTTCTCCGAAGCTCACGCCTTTGCATCCCTTTTGCTTATGTCTTGATGGACGGCATCTTAGCTTAGATTGGACTGCATCATCCTCTCCTTCTTGAAAGGATTTCATCCTCGAAATCACACCATCAAGTCTTGCAAACAAATATAAACACCAACGCCACAACTTTCTACTACGAAAGTAGGTTAGCTGAACAACGGTTAGTGCAAGTTGTGTGGAAAACACACTCTTACGATAGAGCCAAACATCAATAACAATGAGAAAGCCTATGTCTCCAAAGGGAACAATAAGTTCTTTGCTCATCAATGAAAAACACTCATAACAACAACCAAAGAGATCAATAGGACATGAAGTATATAAACTCAAACAAGCAAAGGACCTATTATCTCTAAGTTCTCGACTAATACACCAAACCCCAAATGTATGATTTTTACAATTTAAGACAATGGTTTTGGCATACTTAATATCCAAGGTGTGATCAACATATAGGATAGAGTAGAAAAAACAGTTCAACCTAGTACTAACATCAACTACTCGACTCCCCTTCTTAGGGTCATTCTTACTCACACCAAGAGATAGCTCCTCAGTAACACATTCACCTCTAAGACAATCCTCCTCAACATACAAATTCTCAAGAAAAGCATTAATAATGGCTTATTCACCACCACAGCCACATAATGAAGGTTAGGACTACTCAAAGAATCACTCACCTTACTTGGAGTTTCAAACAAAGGATTATCTAAGGAATCAAACTCTCTGCACCATGGAGGTTCAATATCACACTCTACTCTAGTTTGATACAAATCACCACCTCTATTAAAAATGTCCTCAAATAAGGGGTTAGTTAAAGCAAGCTTCTTAAGCTTACCGACTAACAAAGGTGAAGTATCAAAACCATGCTCATCATCCCCAAAGGAGTCATCATATATAACCCTATATATCTCATTCACTAGAGACTCATCACAGTCACTATCATCCTCACTACGACACACAAATCCACCAAAATCAATTATAACATCAAAGGATAGGATAGGGTGATCAAACAACTCAATGTCCTCTTTATCAAATATGGGTGGTGTGTTATAACAAAGCTCACAAACAGGTCAACTACAACTTCTTCGCCAAAGAGAGGTTCATTGGATACAAATTCACTACTAAAAAACAGTGTTTTTTGACCGCCAAATTGGTCGAATAACGGTCGACATGTCGACCGATCTTCGACCGATTGTGGTGGTCGACCCAAATATGGTCGAAAATAGACCTTCGACCGAAATTCGGTCGAACGTCGACCGACATTCGACCGACTTTTGGTCGAAGAACATGGACTAAAGTGACATGTTCTTCGACCGAAATTCGGTCGAATGCCGGTCGACGTTCGACTGAATTTCGGTCGAAGGGCTATCGACCGAAATTCAGTCGAACAGCATTTCGACCGAAATTCGGTCGAAGGGATGGTTAGTTCTTTTGACCAACTATCAACCGAAAGTCGGTCGAAAACCTGTAAAAACATGCAACATAAAATATGAAATTAGCCCTACACCACTTGTAAATTCAGCAACACGCAGAAAAACTAGACAAAACACATTCATAAACGATATTCAAACAAGGCTAACAAAGCCAAACAATAGAAAGAAGTCTTTCAACATTAGTTCTAGTGTTACAATAATCAAACAAACTTAAAAAATATTTTAAAGTTCAACAATCACTACTACTGGCTAGAACCCGAACTAGACTCGGCATCAGACTCAGACGGCGAACGGTGGCGACGTCTGCTCTTGCTCTTTCCCTTTCCCGAACTATCATGCTTTCCTTTGCCTTTTTTTTGGTTAATGAGGATTTTTTGCATCATTTCATACATTTCTCTTTGGTGAGCCTCCTGTGCTAAGCGCATAGTTTCATTTTGTCTTTTCAGCTCTTCAATCTCCTCTTGCATCCGAGTCATTTTTTCAGGAGTAGCAGAGCTTGAAGGAGCAGTAGAACACGAGCCCAAATAGTTCGATTTATGCTTGCCAGATGTATACAGAGTTGTAAGGCCATATGCGGACCCCTTCTTCGCCCCTCCGACCGCTTCCAACCATAAATTGGTTTCTTGCTCGAGCGTTAGCGGTGCTGGGGTACTGCTTCCGCATTCAGATTGTTGAGTCGAGGTCCAGTCCTCAACGGCCTTTGTAGCTCTTTCCTGAAAAACATAAATATATCAACGGTACAAATATGAAGTATAAAAGTTGAAGGATTGGCGCGACTTTAGTTTGAATTTAATTACTTACCCAGGTCTCTTTTGCACGGGGCTCGACCCAGACTTCTCCGCCCTTTTTATCACTCTTGATATGTCGGATCTTGTGCATTTCAGAGAGTGGAATTGTCCGATTTTCTTTTTTTTCCTACAAATTAAAGAAGAGAACAAGTTAGATAAAAAATAAACGATTATAGTAATTCTTATAAATTAAATTACTTTACCAAGCGCATCTTCTGCGTCGCAGCGCTAACTGAGCCACCGGTATGCAGCGATCCACCCTTACTTGATGCCCGCGCTTTCTTCCCTTGTTCGCTCTTCTTCTGAAATTCGGGAGTATCCCAATATTCCTACAGGTCTTTCCATTGACGATCATAGAGGAAGCCGGGCATTTTTCCTTTTTTGCACGCATTATACATTGCGTTCTTGAATAACTCCCCGCATTTCTTGGGGAAGTTAGAACGGACTTTATAGTCCAGAACCGGATGCCACTTACACTCAACCTGGCAATATTCATCAAAATATTTTATTTAAACATAATCATTATAAAAACCTGCAATTAGTGATAAACCATATGCATATTTATCACCTCAAAAGCCTGCATTATCCGCTGCTTTACTTGAGGGGGCACAGCGCCCCAGGATGGCCATGATTCTTTCCATTGAGATCTCATGCATTTCGTCAGCAAAGGAGTAGCATCAGTGTTGGGGCAAAATCTACATAAAAAAAACAGAAGCGTTAATAGAAATACTAATAATTAAAAATTAATTACTAAATAGATAAGACTTCAAAAATAAGATACTTACCTGTTATCCCCCTCGGGATAAATAATCAACCGCCCTTCTTCCCATGTGCCAGGCTCACCGATGTAATAGGGCGATCTCGGATCATAGTAAGGAATCTCCTGCTATACCGAAGGGCCGGTAGAGCTAGATGGGTCGGAAGGCGGCTGAGTCGACCCAGACGGAGTAGTGGACTGTGTGGGATCGCCTAGTCTGGGAACGCCCTGGGATGGACCGGCCTGGGTCTCAGTCATGTCATAACTACTGAACTCATGCCGCCAACCAGGACGCACCTGAGACATGCCAGGTGGCCTGAAAAAATCTGGATTGTATCCTGCAGATGCTCCTGTAGGAAACGAATGCGGCACCTGAGACATGCCAGGTGGCCTGAAAAAATCGGGATTGTATCCTGCAAGTGCTCCTGTAGAAAGGTGATGCGGCACCTGAGAGGTAGGAGTGTCCTATGCCGGCTCACCTGAAGGTTCACCTACCTTTTTAGGCCCCTTCCTTCTTGTAAACACTTTCTTCATACATGTTGAAACATTCACATTACTTTAGGAAGGAACAAGTAAATATGTAACATACTAGCATATTCATTGCACAAAAATTAGAATACAAATATCTTCTTATGTTTATAATTATATAAGTACATTAAACTAGCCTATTAAAAAAACAAAACATCAAAGTACAGATAAGGTCAATCATCAGCATCAGCCAATTCTTCTTCCTCATCCTCAGCGTTAAATTCTTCTTCAGTTGGCTCGTCACCATCTGTATATTCATCATCCTCATTTGCCCTTGAAGTTCCTTCTCCAAAATTAGCCAGGATTTTTCCTCGACTACCTACAGATGCATCTAACTGCTCATATATGCCATCAATATGTTGCAACTGGTCGGCTAGTTCATTGTCCGCTATCAATGGAACGGTTGAGACCTCGTTCTGGTATGCAACATCTAACAGATCAGGTAGTTCAACTAATCCCACCGGTTTTCCTTTTAGAACTGCCCACCAATGGGCTTTGGCCTTTGATCTTGCAGTGTTCTTTGTCCGAGGGTAAGGAACAAACCACACTTGCTTTACTTTCTGTGCAATGATGAAAGGATCATAGTGTCCATATGACCTTTTGTGATTAACCTCAACTAACTTAGAAGACGGGTCTACCCTCGTACCTCTGTTACTGGGATCAAACCACTTGCACCGGAAAAGAACCAATCTTTTATGAGGCCAACCGACACTATACTGTACCTCTAACATCTCCTCAATCACACCGTAGTACTCAAAGTGGCCCCCCTGATCACCAGTTCCTAATTTCACGGACACACCAGAGTTGTATGTTTTCTTACCCTCCGACCGCTGCTTTGTATGAAACTTGTACCCATTTACAAAGTACGTATTCATCCTTTTGTATTTATAATATGGGCCATGGCATATATGTCGCAGAAAATCAAAGGTGATGCCATTCACCGGATTGTTCACCCATATAAAAATATAACGAAGTTGTGTAAATTAATATTTTTATGTAAATATAAGGAAAATTTAAGAGTATGTTAAACACTTACAAATTCTGTAAACCAATTTGTAAAATTTTCGTAAACTTCCGCATCACCGAACTCAGCGACAAAGTGACTGCATTATGAGCCGAGGAAAGTTCACGTTAGAAAGAATACTTATGAACGGCGAATATTAGGCAGTACCGTTTAAATACAACATACTTGTAATAAGGCGTGACCTCGGGACAGTTTAACAGCACATGTGTTGTAGCTACCTTCCTGTCCAGTTCATTGAACTGGTACACTTCGGAAGATGTATTTCCCCTGCCTGGTTGATTGAATATAGAGAATGTTGGGTAAATAAGATCGCTATTATCTCCCACATCATGCCGATCTGGCCTGGTGCGCAAACATGGAACATCCTTGTCGAAGTAGTATGAGAAAAAATGAGAAGTTTCTCTAGCCAGATATGCCTCGCATATTGACCCCTCGATTTGGTTCCTGTTTTTCACGTCCCTTTTACACTTACCAATAATTCTGCAATAATTATTGTGTTAGTGGCCTTACGCTGGCTTTAATAAAAAAATAAAAGTTACTGGCAAATATATGGAAGCTTACCTCTCGAAAGGGTACATCCATCTGCAGTGCACCGGGCCTCCTAGCCGAGCCTCTTCAGCGAGGTGAATCGGAAGATGCTCCATCACGTTAAAGAACCCGGGGGAAAAGATCTTTGTCAGCTAAGTGGCGACAACAGGATAGTTCTGTTCCAACAAGTTAAGATTCTCTTCCTTCAATATCTTACTGCAAAGCTCTTTAAAAAATAGGCTCGTCTCTGTTAGCGGTTTCAAAACTTTATCAGGCAAGCCATTGAATGCAATTGGGAGCAAGTTTTCCATGAATATGTGACAGTCGTGGCTTTTCATGTGATGCAGTTTCCCACCAGTAATATCAACACACCTTTCTAGGTTTGAAGCATAACCATCAAGCATCCTCAAATTACTCACCCACTCACAAATCATCCTTCTCTCATCCTCATCGAATGTATATCAAGCCTTTGGCAGGAAAATGTTGTTGCCTTCGTGGACTACCTGTAACTCAGGTCGCCTACAAAGTAGCTGTAGGTCCAACCGTGCCTTCAAGTTGTCCTTTGTCTTGTTCCGGACATCCATCACAGTATTAAGGATGGCCTCGAAAAAATTCTTCTCAATATGCATTGGATCCAGATTATGACGAAGAAGATTATCCTTCCAGTAAGGCAACTCCCAGAAAATGCTCTGTTTAGTCCAATTATGTTCAACCCCATAAGCAGGTGCTTTAGATGGCAGTTGTTCGGTTACCTTAGGAAGCTCCTTAACCCTGTCCCAAGCCTGATAACCTTCGCGGAGGCTCCTCAAAATCAATCTGATTCTTCATAAATGCACTAGTGTTATTCTTGAAAGGATGGTCCATTGGCAAGAATCGACGGCAACAATCGAACCATGTGCATTTACCTCCATATTTTAAAGTGAAGGCTTTTGTATCTTCCATACAGTAAGGGCAAGAGAGCTTACCTGCAGTGGACCACCCAGACAACATCCCATAAGCTGGAAAGTCATTTATAGTCCACATCAAAGAAGCACGCATTTGGAAGTTCTGTTTCGTTGATATATCATAGGTCTCAACTCCTTCATGCCAAAGTATCTGCAACTCATCAAGCAAAGGCTGCAAATATACATCAATAGAGGCTTTCGGGTTATATGGACCCGGTATTATTCAATTCAAAAACAGATAAGGACTGGTCATGCACATTCCAGGAGCCAGGTTGTAAGGAGTGACAAATACGGGCCAACAAGAATAGGGCTTAGAGGAGACATCAAAAGGGGTGAACCCATCAGAACATAGACCCAACCTTATATTCTTTGGCTCACTAGCAAATGCCAGATACACTTGATCAAAGTGTTTCCATGCCTCACCATCAGATGGATGGGATAGAATACCCGGCTGCTTGGTACGGTCATGATGCTATCTCATGTGTGGAGCAGAACTCATCGAAGCATACAACCTCTTTAACCGGGGTATAAGGGGCAAGTAATGCATCCACTTAACAGGCTTAGGCTTCTTTTTAGGATTTTGCTCAGACTTGTACCAAGGCTCCTCACAAAATCTACATGTCACGAGGTCTGCATCATCCTTATAATACAACATGCAACCATTAACACAACAATGAATCTTCTCGGCAGAAAGACCCAACGAGGAAACCAACTTCTTAGTGTAGTAATAAGTAGTTGGTAAGGCCATATTTGTCGGATTGAGTTCATTCATAAGGGCAATGATGGAATCCATGGCAGCTTGAGAAATACTAAAATCTGATTTGATACTCATCAATCTAACAGCAACCGATAACTGGGAATGCACCGAGCCCTTATAAAATGGACGACTAGTTTCCTCCAACCGTTCATAGAATTGATTTGCCTCAGCATTGGGAATGTGCTCAATATTTGGCTGTGATGTATCCGGCTGAAGGGGATCATTAGCCGTGTACATCCCAAAAGCATCATTCACCATATCTTCCATTCTATACCCGGCTGCTTGGTCTGGTTCCACAATCGGAGAACTCCTAGCGCCATGAATATTTTTAAGATTTTGAAGTTGCTGCTGCAAGTCCCAAGGCTCTCCATGATTATACCAAACGTAGTAATTTGGCATAAACCCCTTCTTATACAGATGTACCTCGACATTCTCCAAATCTTGTATTTTTACACATTTGCATATTTCACATGGACACCTAATTTTGCCATGCCTTAAATAATCGTCTGTGTTGCGGGCTATATCAAGAAATTCCATAACACCCGCTACAAACGAACGCCTCAACCCCCGCCGCTCGGGAAAATTTCTATTTTCCATCCGCAAACGACGTCGATTAATGTCCATATCTACACAAACATTGCAAGATTGAGAAATAATATGTATGATTTTTTATATTAGCTTGCCACTTTTTTGTAATTACTATTATCAAAGCAACTCAAACCAACAAAAACTTATTCGTTTTAGGATAACATGTTCATCTTCTCAACAATACCAAAGCAACAACACATTCCAAACAACACTACCAAACACTACAAGAAATATGACCTTTAGCGAGGGGAGTTATGGTCGTTAAAAGTGTAAATCCGGTCACTATAGGCCAACAACGATCGGATAAAATCCGGTCGTCAACGGTCGTTATAGGCTTTCACGCTAAAATTTTAACGACCGGATTTGAATCGGTCGCTAAATACTCTTTTACTGCTGTACAATTCCGGTGGTTGTTAATTGTTTTAGCGACTGAAAATTCCTTTCGCTAGTTGTCATATTGGTCACTCAACCAACAACTAATTGGTCGATATATACAGTTTTAATGACCGAATTTCCTTTCGTTAGTATGCTACTTTCAACTTTTAATATTAGTAATTTAAAAAGCATATAAAGGCATCTAAACACATACAAAATGGTCGATAATCATATAAAATATCATTGTAAATTAAAAAGAACTAAAGTATCACCTTACAAAAAGTATACCATCTGAATTGTTGATATTACTATTTTCAAATCCTAATACAGAAAAAAATAGAATTGTAGCATGTACAAACGACAACACCTTCAAATTACCCCGGATACCCCCTACGAAAAAAAAAAGCAAATTCCTCTTCTGCTTTGACTTGTTCAACAATTTCAGCTTCTTAAACTTGCTCGTGAAAATCTTATAGGAAAATTCCCCAGATGTCAGCTGCAATACATTTTTTTTTTTTTGCCATTCTCTGTTCAGCACTTACTTTTAAAAAGTCAGACCTTTGAAGCTTTGCACTCATCCCCTTGCTAGAACACCAGGTTGAATGTGTGCATACTTAACCGTCTTCAAACTGAATCTCATTCCAGACTTCCCAAAACATGATGGATTACTGTAAAAACTAGATAAAAAGTAAAAAAGATCTAAGTTTACTTAATATACATGTGAAATAACCGATACATAAAGGGACAAGTAAATCAGTCCCCAAAAAAGATTTTTGTTATTTTGGCTCATTTGCAAGTGTTACTAAGCTCTAATGATACATGAAAGAAAGTTTCAACACACTACAATATTGGAAACCAATAGTAGTTTCCAATATCTTTGCTTACCGGATGTTGTCAAAAAAATAAAAATCAAATTTAAATAGACTAATATAGCAATCCACGAGTAAATACATGGCTATGGACATGTAATGGAAGAATAGCATGAAACATGGAAATGAAAAACTCGGCAATATTCAGAACTTCTAGCCAATTCAGTCAGAAGGCATTTAACTCATGTGAAACAGCATGGAGTATAGGACAGACATATATAATTTCAGAAGCAATTAAATCATGTCGTATAGGAGAATGAAGCTACCTTCACTTCTTTTTCATTGAAAGATCTTGACAGTATATTCCAATTTTACCTACAAGTCAAAAAATCTTGTCATTTGGAAGCTTGAAATTTGCCATCATTATTAAAGGAAAGGCAACTTCTAGTGATGATCAATTACAGTAGTGAACAAACTTTACTAATTAAATTACTAATCGAACTACCTAAGAAGTCTGATTCTTAATTTTAGACTATGATGAACATAGCCTACTCAGTGAACTTACTAGAAAGCTGGAGGAAAAAGAAAACAAGAAAGGATGATTGTATTTTCTCCTTTGATTGAGATATTATAAGAATGACAACATGAGTTGATTTATGATATCTTAAGCAAAACAAGGCCTTCCATTGATTATAATAAATGTTACCCTTCTCTTTATCTCTCTCAATCAAACCCAAACAATAAAAAGAAACAAAAAAGAAACATAAACATTTTGTTGTATTCAAGTTAATCAAGTTGAGTTGCATCAAAGAGTTGTGGCGCAGCTAAATTGGTAAGTTTGCCAACATTTATCATCTAAGTGGAAGGTTGATATACCCCTGTAAATATATTACTCTTACTTCCTTTTTATGACAAAGAAAAGAGAAGGAAAGAATTGCCGACTTCTTTTATATAGAAATAAAAGTATCTAGATTTAGGTGAGGCTTTTTCGACAATAGAGCCAGTATTCACGAGTTTTTGTAATGAGGCGAATCTTTTTTACTTAATGAAATATGATAGGGAACAGCTACAAAGGCACATGCCTTACTAAAAAGAAACATATCACACAAATTGTAAAATAATAAATTCAAACCTCTCACACTAGGTCCACAACAAAATGGACATGAATACAATAGAATCTTTGGCATAATGTACAGTAACAAAATTAACTTGAATACAAAAACAAACTTTTCCACCAGCTTCAATTTCTCTATTGTATCAAAAGAAACACAAGCTACACCCAGTAATTAAAAAAAATTCATGCTTTGCCCTTCAGTGAAAATAAGAGCAGATGTCATTGTAACAACTAAATCCGCGTCAAGAAAATAAATATCGAGACAAGAAAATATTGCAACAATATATTTTATTTATCAAAATATGAGTGTTACAATCTCTATGATTCCTCTGATTCGTCTTTTCAAACTATAACTTCAAGGGCTTTTGAGCTTGATCTTGAAGTTTGGATTTGGATTTGGATTTGATCTTGATCTTGACTTGATGAGTTCAAGGGCTTTGGAGCTTTGTCTTGAACTTGGTCTTGATCTTGAACTTGTACTTGGATTCAAGGGCTTGAAGCTTGATCTTGAATCTTCGTCTTGATCTCTAGAACTTGTAGAGAAATGCTTGAGTGTTTGCAGCTTTTGTAGAAATCTCTTGCTTTGATCCACGAGCTCTTTCTTGCTTCTTGTTATGGATTCTTGCTTCTGATTTCTTCTATCTCAAATGAGAGATTTGACCCCTTTATATAGATATGGGGTGGAGTAGCCACTAAGAAACCCTGACGGGCCTTGGCCCGTAGACCGGCCAATCAGATTTAAGCAGTGACTAGGCCGTATTTGATTGGCCATAACATGTCACATGTCCACATGGCGTATTTTTATTGGTCTTGGGGTTTGACTTGGATTGCCACATCATTTGTCGTGTGGCATGACCCAATTGGCTATTTTATTTGACTTGACGCCACGTCACTTGCCACGTGGCACATTTTTGGGCCTCTAGGAAAACTTATATCCATTGGGCCTTAAGCTAATTTGGGCTAGCCTTTCAAGATTGGACTTTTATTATATTTAAATAATTAGCCCAATTATATTAGTCCACAATATTTATTTGGACCAATATGTCTTCAATTTGATATGTAGCCATATTATTTCATGGATTTAAATCCAACAAAATTTACTTGTCTACAAATGCCCCCTACTTCAAGGCTTGTCGGGGTTTAATTTGTTTGCACCCGAAGACTAGGCTTGAAGTAATTTCTGTGGTCATGTGACTATTTCCAGTTAACCAAAGGAAGCTGCTATTTGACAAGAAAATTGAGCAAAAGTTAGCTATTTTCCAGTTAACAGCCCACAAAAGTCGCTACTTTTTCATTATGCCAAAAGTGGCTACCTTCCAGTTACTAGCAAATAAAAAGGCTACCAAACAATAAAGTATCAAAAAGTGGCTACCATTCAGTTAACAGTAATAAAAGTGGCTGTTGGCCCAAATTTTCCCAATCAGTGGACTCTGCCGCCTGAAGCTTCTTTTTTCTATTTTCTCTATTTCTTTTTCTTTTCCTATATTTTCACTCCATGTGGTCTTCCTATTCTAATTTGGTTACAGTTCCTATTTCTTTTTGGATTCCAACAACGACCTTCAAATTTGTATCAAATTAGAACTCTTTTACATCATTAGTCCTCTATAAATAGAGGCTTGGGCTCATTGTTTGACTCATTGGCTGAAGACAACGTTGAGTGTTTCTTTCACAGAGGCAAGTATTTTTTCTTTTGTGCTCTTTTTTTTTTTTTTTTTTTTTTTTTTTTTTTTTTTTTTTTTTTTTACGAGAAATACTCTATACAAATTAACACTTTCTTGAAAACCCCTTTTTTTCCCTTCTTCTTTTTTTTTTTTCTTTTTTTTTTTTCTTCGTGCCTATTTTCCGTAACTTGCACCCCCTTTTTTTTTGTAACTTTATTTATTCATTCTTCCTTTTTGTTTCCAGCAAGTAAAAGAAGACTTCTGCAGCTTGAATTTTTTTCTTCTCTTGTCAGGTAAAAAAAACTTTCTCCTTTTGTATTTTTTTTTTTTTCTTCTTTGCTCTTCTTTTCCTTTTATGTAGGCCAAAAGATGATTCTAAAGAAGTCAGCCCTTACTTTAACGAGGACAGCCCATTGAAGACTTATTTGGGAGCAATACTCATGGGAACGTCAAGTTTAAGGTGATTGGAGTGGCAACGCACTCCCACTTTAACGACGACAATCCCATGGAAGACTTATTTGGAGCGATACTCATGAGAAATTCAAGTTTAAGGTGATTGGAGTGGCAACGCACTCCCACTTTAACGACGACAATCCCATGGAAGACTTATTTGGAGCGATACTCATGAGAAAGTCAAGTTTAAGGTGATTGGGGTGGCAACGCACTCCCACTTTAACGACGACAATCCCATGGAAGACTTATTTGGAGCGATACTCATGGGAAAATCAAGTTTAAGGTGATTGGAGTGGCAACGCACTCCCACTTTAACGACGACAATCCCATGGAAGACTTATTTGGAGCGATACTCATGAGAAAGTCAAGTTTAAGGTGATTGGAGTGGCAACGCACTCCCACTTTAACAACGACAATCCCATGGAAGAAGCCATTTGGAAGAGCAACTTGAAGACCGGCGAAAATGAGAACCCCATCCCAAGACTCGATAAACTCGAAGGCTCTTTAAATTAAGTACTTCAGCTTTGAAGACTTTCTGTACCTGAATGACATCGACTTGAAGACCGATGGACTTGAAGACTTCAACCTGTAGACTTGTCAAACTTGGAAGAGTCGACAACCTTAACTTGAAAGATTGTCAAATTTGAAGATCCCACTTGAAGACTTGACAAACTTGAAGACCTCAACTTGAAGAGTTGACATATATTTGAAGACATCAGCTTGAAGACTTGGAGAATTTGGAGACTCCAGCTTGAACACTTGGCGAATATGAAGATTCCGACTTGAAGACTTGGAAAATTTAAAGTTTGTAGACTCCAACTCGAAGACTTGGCAAACTTGGAGACTCTAACTTGAACACTTGATAAATGTGAAGACTCTAACTAGAAGACTTGCAAATTTAAAGACTCACAAATTTGAAGATTCTAACTTGAAGACTTGGCAGATTTAGAGACTCCAACTCCGAGGAAGATTCTACTTGAAGACTTGACCAACTCCAACTTGAAAACTTGGAGAATATGAAGATTCAAGCTTAAAGACTTGGAAGACTTGCGAATTTGAAGGCTCAAACTTGAAGACTTGATGAATTCGAAGACTCCAAGATGAAGACTTGGTAGCCTGAAGGACAACCACCATTTTTCTTTGGAGGGTTGCCCATATCAAACCATCACTGTTTGAATCCCGAGGGTCATCTCTCACTTGCCATGCTTGAAGTATACGAGAGAGCAGAAGAGATATCCTCCCTCCAGAAATCTAATATCTTGAGCCGAATCTCTCTAAACTTTCAGAATTTGAAACACCTGGCAGGTAATCACGTTTTCTCTCTACGTTGCAAGCTTTAACAATTTAAACTTGATCTATAAATAACAATGTGAAACTTGACAAGGAAAAGAACTTTTCTTCTTTTTGGGCGACTGGACTTAGAATTTGAGCTCTAAGCTGCCTACGTACCTCGATGAAGAGGATCAAGTCATTACGTAGTTCATAGTAGAAGAAGTTTTTTTTTTTTTTTTTTTTTTTTTTTTTTTTGTCCTAACTTTTGCCTAGGCCGCCTCTTTCGAGGTTTTCAACCTAGCGGACATTTTTTTTTATTAGGCCGTGCACAGTTTAGACTCTTGCGGGCCAGGAGTTTTATGCAGTTTATGCTCGTGCATCAAAGGAGCGTAGTGATTTGCAGTTTAAGCTCATGCTTCTAGGAGCATATCAACTTGCAGTTTAGGCTCGTGCGTTGAGGAGCGTGTCAACTTGCAGTTTAGGCTCGTGCGTTGAGGAGCATGTCAACTTGCAGTTTAGGCTCGTGCGTTGAGGAGCATGTCAACTTGCAGTTTAGGCTCGTGCGTTGAGGAGCATGTCAACTTCAAGGATAGTACTTCTTCAAGAATTTCCCGTTAATGGGACCGAGTCTTTTTCCTTCAGCATCAATAAGCTTATAACCACCACTTGAATAGACTTCTTGCACAACATACGGTCCGTCCCATTTTGCAGTGAACTTGCCCCCAGATTTATAGGAAGTGATGATGGGTCTTCTTACTGCAAGGACTTGATCACCAACCTGGAAAGATCTTGGGCGAACCTTTTTATTGAAAGCACGAGATAGACGAGCTTGATAACATTCAAGGCTTTGCTGAGCTTCGAGCCTTTTCTCATCGAGAGCCTCCAACTCTTCAAGGCGTAAGCGAGCATTTTCTTCATCAGTGAGCCCTTCTTGGAGAGCAAGTCTCAAGGATGGTATTTGACGCTCCAGCGGCAACACAGCTTCAACTCCATAAACAAGCGAATAAGGAGTTGCTCGCGTTGGTGTGCGGTGAGTTGTCCTATACGCCCATAAAGCTTCTTCCATCCTTTCATGCCAATCTCGCTTGGATTTGGAAACAATCTTATTAAGCAAATTGCACAAGGTCTTGTTGAATGCTTCGGCTAGGCCATTGGCGGCAGCATTGTATATGGAAGATTTGCGCTGCTTGAAGCCAAAGAGATCACATATTTTATTCATCAGTCTATTATCGAATGGCTTGCCATTATCCGTTATTATATAACGAGGGATACCGAAGCGGTAAATAATGTTTACTCGAATGAAGTTTGCAACCTTTTCCTTCTTTACTTCCTTGAGAGCGACAGCTTCTGCCCATTTCGAGAAGTAATCAGTTGCAGCTAATATGAACACGTGTCCTTCAGAAGACTTCGGCAACGGTCCAACAATGTCTAGTCCCCAAGCATCAAATGGCCAAGACGCGACTGTTGGGTGCAATACTTCAGGTGGTTGATGTATGAAGTTTGCATGGAGCTGACAAGCTTTGCATCTCCGAGCATGGTCCAAGCAATCCTTCACCATTGTTGGCCAGTAGTACCCCATCCTTTTTATATGGAAGTGAAGCTTCGGCCCAGACTGGTGTGATCCACATACCCCAGAGTGTGCTTCTTCCAGAGCTTGAAGTGTTTCATCATCTCCTAAACATCGCAAAAGTACTCCCTCAAATGATCTTCTATATAGAGTGTCCTTGTAGTAAAGGAAACGGGGTGCTCTACGACGAATTTCGCTTCTTCTTCTCGGATTTTCTGGCAGGGTTCCATGACTGAGGTAATCAATTATAGGTTTCCGCCAGTCCTCATTCTCAGCCTCAGAAACAGCAACAAGATGTTGAAGCTCATTTTCACCATCCACGCCTTCATCAAATGGTGGTACTACCCATCTTTGGCAGATAGTAACTTGTGTCTGTTCAGGCAAGGCAAGTGTTGACGCCAAAGCCGCCAAGGCATCGGCTTTCTTATTTTCCTTCCTCGGCACATGCTGGAGAGTTACATCCCCAAGCCATCCTATTAACTTCTGTGCATAATTGTGATAGGGTTGTAACTCTGGTTTCCTTACCTCATAGCTACCTAGAAGCTGATTGATTACCAATTTAGAGTCTCCGTATACTTGCAACTGTAACTGCTTCATGTCAACGGCCATTTCGAGACCAAGTATGAGTGCTTGATACTCGGCGACGTTATTAGAGCAACGTTGCATTAACGTGAAAGAATATGGGAAAACCTCTCCCTCAGAAGTTACAAAAACCACACCAGCCCCAGCTCCATCATGACGTGCAGCACCGTCGAAGTACATCTTCCACGATGGTTGAACTTCGACGACCATTGCATCTTCATCAGGTAATTCATCAGTGAGCTCCCAATCATCAGGTATCGGATGGTCTGCCAAGAAGTCAGCTAACGCTTGTCCTTTCACCGCTTTTTGAGAGACGTACACAATCTCAAATTGTTGAAACTGGAGGTACCATCTCGCCAGACGATCACTAAGGACGGGTTTTGACATCACAAATTTTATAGGATTTGCTTTGGAAATGAGTCGGACGACGTGAGCTTGAAAGTAGTGCTTCAACTTTTGAATAGAGAAGACTAGCGCCAAACACAACTTTTCGATTGGCAAGTACTTCAACTCATTTGGTGTCATCATCCTACTTAAGTAGTAAAGGGAATTTTCTTTCCCTTCACTATTCTCTTGAGCCAAAAGCGCCCCAACAGACCTTTCTTGCGCTGCAATATATAATATCAGCGGCTTTCCAGGTATAGGTGCAGCTAAAACTGGAGGTTTCATCAGGTACGACTTGATGCTCTCGAATGCGTTGCTGCAAGCTTGATCCCATTCGAAAGGGACACCTTTCTTCATAAGACGGCTGAATGGTTGACATCTTCCGGCCAGATTTGAAATGAATCTCCTAAGATACGCCAACTTTCCTTGTAGACTCTTTAGTTCATGAATATTTCTAGGCTCGGGCATCTTCAAAATCGCATCGACTTTAGCTTGATCAATTTCAATCCCTCGGTGTCGAACAATGAAACCAAGGAATTTACCAGAAGTAACTCCGAATGCGCACTTTAAAGGATTCATCCGAAGTTGGTATCTTCGCAGCAATTCAAACACCGTTCTCAAGTCCTGTAGGTGATCCTTCTTGTTTCTCGATTTCACCACCAAGTCATCAACATAGCACTCGACACTTTTGTGAAGCATGCTGTCAAAGATATTTTGCATCGCTCTTTGATAGGTAGCTCCAGCATTCTTCAGGCCAAATGGCATCACCTTGTAGCAGTAAATTCCCTTAGGAGTTCAAAACGCTGTGAGTTCTTCATCCTTAGGAGACATGCGAATCTGGTTATAGCCAGATGAGCCATCCATAAAAGACATTGCCTCATATCCAGTAGTGGCGTCAATCATGAGTTCTGGGATGGGGAGTGGAAATTCATCCTTAGGACATGCATTGTTGAGATCTCTAAAATCAACACAAACTCGAATTTGGCCATTTTTCTTCCTTACAGGGACTATACTTGAAATCCAAGTAGGATACTTGACTTCCCGAATAAAACCAGCCTCAATAAGCTTGTTGACTTCATTCTCGATCAAGGGTACCAGCTCTGACCTGAAGCGGCGTTGGCTTTGCTTAACAGGACGAGCACCATTTCTAACCGCCAGATGATGAACCGCTACTTTGGGGTCTAAACCAGGCATCTCTTTGTAGCTCCAAGCAAAGACATCTCTATACTCTTTCAGCAGCTCTACATAAGCACTTTCTTCATCCTTCATCAGCAAAGCACTTATATATGTGGGTCTTGGTTCTTCATCTGTGCCGAGGTTGATTTCTTTCAATGCATCAACTGTCGCCTTCACTCCTTCTTCAAGCTCAGGTGGAGCATCTTTAGCATCTTCATCTTCCTGCAGATCTCCGTCATTGAAAGATATGTGGTGACACCAAGAAATATCCTCCGACTCATCCCTGACATTATTTGGGTATGAAGCATTCTGCTCTTCTTCTGCAACGACGTGATATGAAGATCCTACACTTTCTTCATCTTCCTCACGCTCCCTTGTGTGGACTATAGTGTGAGTCTTTGCCTTTAACACTTCTCCACATGAAACTACTAGTTTTTCTTGACGCTTCATCCTTGAAGGGATCAGACTTTGGCAATCTCTCGAAAGTTTTGGGTCGTTAGGAGAAATGGTTATTTTCGCCTTTACATCACCCTTTTGGAGCTTGTTCCTCTTCTTCGATGGTCCCAATCTATCAAAGACAGAAGTTCTTGCAGTTGGTTCTCCGAGCCGATCAAAGACAGACTTTCTTTTATTCGAAGGAACGGATTCATCCTCAGCACTGACATAATTGATGCTTGCCCTCCTTATAGAGATGCGAACTGGTGGAGGTTTTTCGAAACCCAAGCCTTCACGTGATTTCTTCATTGATCCTTCTGGTAGGAGCTTCCCTAACTTAGATGGTTCGTTGGGATCGTACCCAGCCTTTGCAAATAGTTTATAAGCATTTGGATCAAAACCCTCGTTTGTGCGCTTTGTGGGGAGTGCACTATTCTCCGGCAGATTTCGGGCCACAAACTTTCCAAGCAAATTCGAGGATAACTTTAAAGCATCAAGCCGCTTGATAGGAAGGGTTAATCCATTCAGCACGTCACTTTGCAGGTCAGATGATTGGTCTTTCTTCTCTTTCAGTTTTGGGACGTAGCGGAGCGTAGGTCCCGTCTTCTTGCCTGAAGGTGCAAAGTATTGCTTATATGGTTTCCTTTGAATAGAGTGGCTTCTATCTTCATCCTCTACAACTTTTGCTTTCCCAGCTGCAATCTCAGCCTTCTTTATTGCAATCTTAGGATCCAATGTCTTGGCGATGTTATCAACCCTGACTTCATTCACGATATTCTTCAAGTAAAATTTAGCGTCAGCACAGTACGCTTCAGATTCGGTGAATGGCTTGTCATCAGCAACGATTTTCTTCTCAATACCATCTTCGTGATACTTAAGGCATTGGTGATAAGTGGATGGGACGACTTTATTCTCATGTATCCACGGCCTTCCCAGTAAGATGTTATAGGAAGTTTTTGCATCGATCACATGCAACCATGCACTTGAAGTCATTTCTCCAATAGTGAGGTCTATTTTTGTAGCACCTATGGCCCTTTGCCCCCCTTGGTTGAATCCATGAATCATCAAACGGCTTTCAATCAAATCCTCTCTTGAAATGCCAAGTTCGTTCATTGTGTGAATAGGCAGAATGTTGATTCCGGATCCTCCGTCAATCAAGATTCTATTCACTCTTTGTTCATTCACATATCCAACCATGAACAATGGACGATTGTGAGGAACTTCCCCAAGTAGGATATCATCACTTGTGAATGTGATCTTTGCTTCACAAGTATTTGCTTCTCCGGCTGTAGATTCAGTGAGTTTTTCTGACTTCGCAGGTGAAGATGGCTTTGGACTTTCATTGTTCTCCTCTACTTTATCAGCATTACAACATGAGGCCTTCGTATCATCTTTAGGGATCTTTGTATCATCTTTAGGGATCTTCATGCGGAACCAACTTGGTAGAAACTCCTCTAAGGTTACTGGCTGACGCGACTTTTGGTGATGGTAAACCTCCACCTTTGCCTCTCGCGGACGTCCGATCGCCTTTTGCTTCCTCGGCTTCCTTACCATCTTCTTCCTTGTTGGTTTCTCAGCTGGTTCATCTCGTGGGCTTGCCTTACGACGCCTCCGTCGAGTCACCAATATCCAACCATCATCATCTTCCTCGAGCGATGCTTTCTTCATACTTTGTTCACACAGCTTTGGGGGAGAAAATGATCCTTTTGCTGGAACGGGTTCGAAGTCGCCAAACTTGATCATGACATCTTGCCCTTCGAATCCTTCAGTGAAGTTGCAGATCGCAATGGGATCTTGTGAGCCAAAGATGATGGAAACTTGGTTTGCATTTTCCTTTTCATCTTCGAGTATGATCTCCCCTTTGTCGGCCAACTCCATGACTTTGTCCTTAAAGACAAAATATTTTTCAAGAGAGTGACCTAAAAGCCGATGGTACTTGCAGTAGTTTGGATCATTCGTTCTTCCAGCTTCATTAGGACGCTTCATCTCTGGTAGCTCAATGAGCTTTAGTTCCAGAAGTTCATCGAAGATTGCAGGAACATCAGAATCAAGGAATGGGTATTCCCTATCTTGCATCTCTCTCAAAGTTGATTTCCGACCTGTCTTATCCTTGAAAGAAGTCGTCTTCACACTTTGTTTCTTGCTAAACTTTGTGGTGAACTTCACAGGTTTGGTATCAACATTCATGGACTCTTTGCTTTCAACCTTGGGTACGACTTTGCTCCATCTCTTGACTTCTTGCTTGTCTTTTCCCTTGCGAGGTTCGGTGAGTGGTGGCCCTTCTTTTCCAGTGGATGCCATGCTTAGCTCCATATCATGAGCACGTGTTGCCAACTCTTCAAAAGTCCTTGGCTTTATGCCTTGCAAGATGTAGCGAAGCCCCCAATGCATACCTTGAATGCACATCTCAATTCCTGAAGCTTCACTGAGTCTATCTTTGCAGTTGAGACTTGCATTCCTCCATCGGTTGATGAAGTCAATGACTGGTTCTTCCTTTCGCTGCTGCGTGTTTGTAAGCTCTATCATGCTTACGGTACGCCTTGTACTGTAAAAGCGATTGAGGAACTCATGTTCCAGCTGCTCCCAGCTATCAATTGAACCAGACTCAAGGTCTGTATACCAATCGAAAGCATTTCCTTTGAGGGAACGGACGAACTGCTTGACGAGATAATCGCCGTAGGTTCCAGCATTGTTGCATGTCTCAACGAAGTGCGCCACATGCTGCTTTGGGTTTCCTTTACCATCGAACTGCTGAAATTTTGGGGGTTGATAACCGATTGGCATCTTCAAGCTATCGATTCTTGCGGTGTATGGCTTCTCATATGCAAGCGAAGACTTGGAAGAAACCTCGTACTTATCCTTGATTGTTCCCATAATGAACTCCTTCAGTTGGTCAATTTGAATCACCCCATCAGCAGAAACTTGGATTTCCTTAGCAGGTGTTACTTGCTTAGCTGGAGTATTAATCACCTCCTGAACTTCTGGACGTTTTCCTGGTGCATGGCTAGATTCTCCCTCCATCATGATTTCCATCTTGTTGATGCGAGCGTCTTGATCCTTGACATAGTTTGATAAGCTATCAATCGCCTTTGTCAAGTTTGCAAGTTGTTCCTCCATCGTTAAAGTATTAATCGCCATCGTTTGCACGGCTATTGGAGATGATGGAGAATAACATGGATTCTCCCATAGATTGATCTTTGACTGGAATGACTCGCGTGGCGTGGTTGGAGAGGATCCAATGCTTGAAACTTCATCGTCTTTCTTCGCTACTGGACTTCTGGATCTGCAGAGCCTAAGTCGAGCCAAAGTGTTTTCAACAATCTCAGCGATATTTTCTCCTTTTTCCAATGGCTCAGCAGATGATCCTGCTCCTTTGGAAGATGAAGAACCGAAAATTGGAGTTGATGCGGGCGGCACCTGATGTGCTTGTTGTCCCATCAAGTTTGCTTTGTTTCTTGTAACTGGTCCAAAGCTTCCCTTAGTAGCATTCATGCAGCTTTGAACCTCAGAAGAGAACTTGGAATTGGCATCAAGGTCATGAGGCCAGACAGATTTTGCAACGACAGATTTTGAGTTGGTGTTCTTGGAAGCCATCTCAGTGTTGCTGAACTTCGTGAGTTGAAAAGTTGAGATGAGAGGTAGAGATTGTCCCACTGGGCGTGCCAGAATTTGTAACAACTAAATCCGCGTCAAGAAAATAAATATCGAGACAAGAAAATATTGCAACAATATATTTTATTTATCAAAATATGAGTGTTACAATCTCTATGATTCCTCTGATTCGTCTTTTCAAACTATAACTTCAAGGGCTTTTGAGCTTGATCTTGAAGTTTGGATTTGAATTTGGATTTGATCTTGATCTTGACTTGATGAGTTCAAGGGCTTTGGAGCTTTGTCTTGAACTTGGTCTTGATCTTGAACTTGTACTTGGATTCAAGGGCTTGAAGCTTGATCTTGAATCTTCGTCTTGATCTCTAGAACTTGTAGAGAAATGCTTGAGTGTTTGCAGCTTTTGTAGAAATCTCTTGCTTTGATCCACGAGCTCTTTCTTGCTTCTTGTTATGGATTCTTGCTTCTGATTTCTTCTATCTCAAATGAGAGATTTGACCCCTTTATATAGATATGGGGTGGAGTAGCCACTAAGAAACCCTGACGGGCCTTGGCCCGTAGACCGGCCAATCAGATTTAAGCAGTGACTAGGCCGTATTTGATTGGCCATAACATGTCACATGTCCACATGGCGTATTTTTATTGGTCTTGGGGTTTGACTTGGATTGCCACATCATTTGTCGTGTGGCATGACCCAATTGGCTATTTTATTTGACTTGACGCCACGTCACTTGCCACGTGGCACATTTTTGGGCCTCTAGGAAAACTTATATCCATTGGGCCTTAAGCTAATTTGGGCTAGCCTTTCAAGATTGGACTTTTATTATATTTAAATAATTAGCCCAATTATATTAGTCCACAATATTTATTTGGACCAATATGTCTTCAATTTGATATGTAGCCATATTATTTCATGGATTTAAATCCAACAAAATTTACTTGTCTACAGTCATCATCAATATGAGTAAATGGAACTTAAAGTATAGCATTACCAAAGTGATGGTCAATGAACTTAGAGGTAAGTCCTACCCAAAAAAGGAACAGTGATTGACATCTTACTAGGTAGAAAGTTATTACTAACCTGTTAAATAATTTGATCTATCCTGTATTCTTTTGCCCTTTGTATTTTAAGTATGGAACTAAAAAAACAACCAGGAGAATGAGCTGTCAACATGTCTACTAAACGGTAGCAAAAAATTCTTGATGCTTCGAGATTCTCGCCTCTCGCCTCAATGAAATTGGGACCATAGTTATTTCAAAATACATCATAATGTAGTTATGGAGATAAATTAAACATTACAAGGGAAATTGACTATTTTTACTAAGACTCTGTCTGTAGACACAGGAAACTAAATGTAATAAGAGCTTTGACCTTCCAAGTTGTGGTTGTTAGTAAGCTCCACAGTTTAACTTAAAAGAACTGCATAATGATGTAAAGGCCCTCTTTTATTTCATATTTCGTATGATATAACTAATCAATAATTCATGAATAACTATCAATAAACAATAATTCATAAATAACTAAGTATCATAAATTAAACTACTTAAAGAGATCATGTTTGCATATCTACTTTGTTTCTACATCGTGGAATGGATGATTTATATACAAATGTGTTGTTCTACAACTGCTTACAATATATAACCATCAAAATCAAAGTCCTTTTCACTAATATGGAAGCCAAACCAAAACGGTTGAAGCTAGAATAATCCAAGTTCAGTAGAGTCCTGAGGTTGAAGGTAAATTGTGAAATCAATGTTTGGGAATAAAGTTAGGGTTTATTCAATAAGTGCAATCATGGACCTATTTTCAAGCCAAAGTAAACAAGAATTCACAATTGAAACCTCACCCGTTCAAATATATGGTCTCAAATGACAATTGCAACTCTAAGAACATAAATCTACACCAAGTAGCAAAGAAACCTCAATAAGCAAGACGCAGATAACAGATCTACACCTAACAAGGAAAGTCGATCAAGGACGACAAACTAGATAGGTATATATATACCAGCAATTAATTAAGTCAGGAAGTTAGAAACTTACCTCCATGAAAGGAAACAAAGGAAATTAAAACGCATTCGCAGAAGACGGGAAATCGCTATTACGAGAGGGAGTCCAATAGTACCCTTTTTGGTCTAAAGGGTTCTTGGTTCTAATTTTTTCATTTTGTTTTGGGTGGTGGGGTGAGGAGTGGAGGGGAACGGTTGGACAAACATGAGGAAATTAAAGACTAATAGTTTTCAACATCTCGATATTGTGTTCTGTAACCACCGGAATATATCCCCTCGCTGTAGTTGAACCAAAAATTGGTTCTAACGACCAGAAAAAAATTTGGTCGTTGTACGTGCACTTACTACGACTGGTTTTATGTCCGGACATTGTAAAGTGGTCGTTAAAGGCCACATTTTCTGTAGTGAAATAATTCCAACAATCCTCAACAACTACAACAATCCCAAACAACATAAACCTAACTTTATAATAGCTAACAACACCAAACAAGTTCTTCAACATCAACAATAACTACAATAAACAAATTAACTACCTATGCAACATTATAGGGCGAAATTAAAAAATAATTAAAAAAACAAATAAATTCGGATTTATTAAAAAAAACAAAAAACTTACCTCGAGGTTGATTTATGCTCCAATAGCACCTACGAATGATTCCCCACTAGTTATATGCTTAAGAACTACAAAAAATTGAGTTAAAAAGTTAGGGTTTAAGTTTTAGAAAGTAATTAAAATAACCCTAAAATTAAGAATTTACCTTGAATTTCTTGTTATATGTAGTGTTTAGGAGGGTAGAATGTGTTTGATTTTTGATTTTGGGGGTGGGTTATGGTGGTTTTCGGGTATAGAGGTTTGGGGGGGGGGGGGGGTGTTTAGAGAGATTTTTAGTGTTTGGGGAAGAAGATAGAAATGGGGGGAAGAAGGCGTTCTGCTGAAATTAAAACGTGCAGGTCGACCGACCTATCGACCGAATCAATAGGTACAAAATTTTTTTTTGTTCGACCGATTTTTCGACCGAAAATCGGTCGAAATAGGTGTTCGACCGATTTTCGGTCGAACACTGGTAGTCGAAAAACACAGTATTTTTAGTAGTGAAAGCTCCCATCATGATGCGGCTTACAAACCCCCTCGACTAGTGATTTACGTTCACATACAAGCTGATTATTAAACCCTACACTAGTTGCAAACACATTATATTCAGTACAATCATCAACTAGCATTCAGTTCTCAAAAACTCTCTAACAAAACAAGGGATCAACATGCTCATGTAAGGAAGAACTATCTCTTATAGTCGAGTTGCTACCTTGATTACTCATAGCACTTGAAGTGTTACACCAACCTCCTTCTTCATGTAGCTCACCTCGAAAGTCTTCATCTCCTTGTCGTTCCATCTTGGAACATGATTGAGGCTCCATCGGCTTGCATCCAAGTATTCCTGCATAATAACTAAAACAAGTAGAAGAAGAAGAAGAAGATAAAGAGTTAGTGTTAGAATAAGGGGTGCTCTCGCTCTCAATTATTCTATTCCCTCTCTCTTCTCCCTCATTTTTCTTTCAAGGTCAAGTTTAGATTGATGTAATAACCCACTCACATTACTCAACATAACCTCTCCTTTTTCCACTCGAGAGTTTTTATCGGTCACTCCCTTACTCCTCTCAATATTTTGTCTCACATGTTCAGGAAAATTGGGATGAGTCCTAAGAATACCATTACCCGGAGTAGGTGGAATCTTAACATTAACTCGAAACCTGGGAGTTAGAGAACCATCACTTGACGTCCTCTTCTTCTTAGGTGAACGCTTGACTTTGAGTCATGCAGTTTTGGGTTCATCTCCTCGGTAGTTCTCACATTACTTCCCCTTTGATTAGGCCTAGAGTGCTCACTAATAGATGCCCCAGCTTTTCTTCCCCTAGGCTCAAAGTCATAATCTCTTTGACGCATGCTCAGAGAATACATATCACTCTTAGCACTATATAGCAATTTCTTATTGTGAAACCATGGGTCACCTACCCAAACATCACAAGATCGTAGAGGATATACATCACACTACACAAACTCCTTATAATTTCCTTTAGAGATGAGCATTTTGGCTTCCTTAGAAATCCACAGTTCGTTATATTCATAGAGACGCTTCAAATTGTAGCATGGTATCCTTAGCATATCAATCAATGATGGGTCAAATACAATTGATATCCGTACCATCAATCTTTACTACCAAGCCCTTAAACCCATCAACCTCAATGTCAAACCTACTCAATCTGTGGTTTCGCCTAACTTCACCCAAGTAAGAACTCGAATGATCATGAGTAGTAAGACTATCAAGTCGATCTCCCACTTCCTTTAGCTCATTCCTCACTCTCATCCTTTCGGCCAAGAGGTCTGTCTTAGTTACCTCGGGAGTGTAGTAAGAACTCTTTCCATCCAACCTTTCTCCATAACCAACCATGCGTCCCTTATTGCCCGGTGTACCTGCAAAAGACATAATCAAGAAACAACAAAGAAAAAGGTTAGTATAAACAACCTCACTTGCCCTCCCTCACTTTTAGTGGTGGAACTCAACACTCTTTAGAGTTCACACTCCAAATACCCTACCCAAAGTTTTTCCATTATCTCTTAAGAACCACGGTGCTAAGATCACCAACTAGTATGTCCAAATATTGGCTCGGAATGGAGTTTATGCAACTCTATGAATGGACGGCTCTTTACGCACTTAAAGCCAAGAAAGTTCTATGAATACTGGAATTATTCAACATGCATGAAGACCTAAACGCTCAAGAGTTAGTACTAATTGAGTAGGAAGATTACTGAAGAAATACTAACTAGGAGTATGTAAACAAGGAACCAAAGAAGAGCCTAGAAGAAAACTACTCCCTCTGTTCCAATTTATGTGGTAGCATTTTCTTATTAGTCTGTTCCAAAAAAAAAATGACAGCATTCTAAATTTGGCAACAATTTAACTTCAAAATTATAGTTTTGCCATTAATAAAATGATTTACAACCACACAAACATCTATGTCTTATTTTAGACCATAAGTTTCAAAAGTCTTCCTTTATTTCTTAAACTTCGTGCCGGGTCAAAGTATGACACATAAAATAGAATGGAGGGAGCACTCAGCTGCAGGATTTTGCCTGGGGCACTCCACCCTGGAATGGGGATGCTCCACCCTAGGACACTGGGGCGCTCCACCGTGTGCAGTTTCCTGCAATTTCCTGCAACCTACAACTTCGTTCCAAAACCTAGTTTGTCCCCATTTTTCACTTCTTTTCGAGCTGTTTTCCAATTGGTTTCCTTCACTAATGATGTGTAAAGGTGTTCTAGATGGTTTCTAATAATATCCACTAATTCCCAACCCTAATCAATTAACAACACTTAAATTTCATAATTTTGATCAATTTTGCAATTAGGATTCTTAAGGATGGTTTCAATCAACCAAAAAGTTCACCCACTACACCAATACCAAATTGAGTTCCAAGGGATTCAATCGACTTGAAAACTTCACCACCATAATCCCCAATGACAATATCAACTTGAGGAACCAAATCCAATTCGTTTTTCTCCTTTTATTCACGTTTTTCAACTTTTTTTTTTTGTCAAAAATGAAATAAACCAGAAAACCTAAGATAGTAGGAAAGAAGAACAGGATTAGGATTGTTGAATTAAACCCTTTCCTTGCTCTGATATCAACTGATGCAAGCAAATATACTCGGAAGCAATAAAAGATAGGAATCAAGTAATCAACAAGAAATATAGACTAGGAAGGTTAAAAAAAGGAGAAAGAATGGAATTAACTATCAAACATGAATGTTCTTCCAAGGAAGAAAAGAAATCTAAACCGGTCAAGGATTTATACTGGTGGTGAAACTCATGGGTTCTCAGTCTAATAGATAAAAGTGAAGCTTCAAGCTTCTACCAAGAAGGCAACGCCTCTCTTTACTGCTTTTCTATATTCTGAATAATCTAATGAAATAAAGCCTAAGTGTAAGACTTTTATAGGTTACCCCTTACATGCCTAAAGTATCAAACAAAAGCCCCCAAATAGGCTAAATATGAAAGACCACGCAGGGCTAATAAAGTACTAATGTTTTTAGAACCAAACTAATCCCATAATAGAATTCTGGACACAGGGGCGGTCTGCCCTTGGATGGAGGCGCTCCACCTCAAGCCATCCTCAGAGAGGCTGTCTTCAGGAGTTTTGCAAGGTCGCTCCGCCTAAGCAAGGTTCAGAGAGTTATCATTCCGGCACTTAGTGAAATTCTGGGGCTGGTTGTTCATGGGCGTTCCGCCCACCCTTGGAGGCGCTCCGCCCCTGGGTGATTGCAAGACTGAACCGTCTCAACATGTGTGGCACGCTCCACCTTCCTTTAGGGGCTCTGCACCTTTCACAAAAGCTGCACCATAGCTCATTAATTTCCCCGAACTCTCCTCCGAAGCCCACGCCTTTGCATCCCTTTTGCTTGAGTCTTGATGGACGACATCTTAGCTCAGATTGGACTGCATCAATACTTTCTTTCAAGACTCTTCGTTAGATCCTTCACTCCATCGACCTTGTGAAGCTGGATCTTATAACACCTTTTCATGACAGTGTATTCGTGTGACACATGTCATTGCCAAAGTATGTCAATACAATAAATTTATGTATATTAGACATACTCCCTCCGTCCCAAATTATGTGACGTAGTTTGACTTTTCACGGAGTTTAAGGAATAAAGATTGACCTTATAAAATTTCAAAATTACCCTTGTAAGATATAGAGAAAAAGTAAGAGAGAAAAGGTTGGAGTAATTGAAAAGTTGTTGGTTGCTTTAAATGTAAGTAGGCCCAACAAGGGAAGAATATAATAAATATTATTAAATAATTGCCAAATAAGGTAGTGTGTCATTCTTTTTGGGATAGATCAAAAAGAAAAATGTCTCACATAAAGTGGAATGGAGAAGTATGTCTTGCTATCAGACTTGGTGTAAATACCATGTGTGGATAAGATTTTACTTGAAATGAGATTAAATGTTGGGGTGTTATTTTTATATTGCACTTATCTTATTATCCCTCATTGTGGGTGACCATATCCTCTTTTACTGGATGTCCCCCAAGGGACGGAACCCTATCCTCTAATTATTGATTTTTTTTCGTGAAGGTGTTTGGATTTTTTTTTTCACAAAAAGAAAATAAGAAGAAAATACTTCCACATTCCGTAACAAATTTAAAACTCCCAAACAGATTCGATCAACAAAAGAAATGCTTGAAACGGAAATAAACATCAGCTATTACGCCATCAATTTTCTACCTTGCGAGCACGCCAGCACTAGACACCCATAGGCCTAGCACACTTAAGATTCTCTCTCTAATTCGGAAAATATCAAAAAGATAAAAAAGAAAGTTGCAAATATCAGCCGTTGGGTTAAATATTCTGCGGGACCCACTTAAGTACCCGACAAAACACACTTGATAATAAATTCTAATCGACCAGCCTTACCATATTCACTCCATCTCTCTATCTATGGAGTTTACAATGTCTCGTCTGTCACTCCTATTGGTTCTAGTCGCCGGTCTTTTCGCCGTCGCATTCGCCCGAACGGCGAACTTCGCCGATGAGAATCCGATCAGGCAAGTTGTTTCGGACAGTTTCCATGAACTGGAAAGCGGAATTCTCCATGTGGTCGGCCAGACTCGTCATGCTCTCTCCTTCGCTCGCTTTGCTCGCAGGTAATATATTCTTATTCCCTTCGTATATATGATCATTGATCTCTGTTTGGAAATGGAACGTTTTGCTTATTTTGATGTATCTAATAAGGTATGGGAAGAGGTACGATTCAGTTGAGGAGATCAAGCAAAGGTTCGACATATTTTTGGACAATTTGGAGATGATTAATTCGCATAATGACAAAGGACTGTCATACAAACTCGGTGTCAATGGTACTATAATATTATGGCCTAAAGCTAAATGCTGCTCTTTGCTTTTCTGTTTTCCTCTTTTTAGTTTAATAACTCCAATCCTTCTTCTCCTATACTCTTCCTTCCTTTTAAGTTACCATTCATAATTTCATTTTACAAAAAAATTTTAAAAATAAAGAAATAAATTTTTGAACCTTATAGTCTAAAATAAATAAAATATGAAGTTTGAAATGAAACTGTTTCTAAATTTAGAATATATTTTAGTTTGGTGATTCTTTATTGGAAAATACACCTGTAAGTATAATTGTATGTGTGTCTCTATTGTCCTCTGGCGAGATGTGGACAAAATTATAATGCGATAATTCATATTTCTCCACTGCGTAATGGCTTATGAGAGAAAGGAAGCATGATAAAACCCAAAGAGTTACTGTATGTGTAGTTTGTATATTTTATTAATTAATTGGTCAAGTGGCTTATCATGTGTAGATACCTCATTCATATTGTGTGGCTAGAGAGTACCCTTTCTCTGTCTCAATTTTAAATCTTTTATTTATACATTTATTTATAACAATAATATTTTGGTCAGCTAGCTAGCATTAGCTCATATTTGAATTATGGTCTTCCATAAGATATTCCGACTTCATTTGAATGCTGATCTTCCACAGGGTATATCAATTTTATTGACTGCTGTAGTACACCATTGAGTGCAACTAGTTTTGTTTCGAAAGCTTTTCTTTATAACTGGGCTTGCTTGAAGACACTTTAAAAGCAATTCTTAATTAATTGAGTTCTTATTTATTTTGCTAATTCATCTATTGGCGATAACAGAGAAACCACACCCAAAGACTATAAGTCTTCGCAAATTATTTTAATGTACAAATTCAAGAACAAAAATAAATGACTATCTTTGAAGTAGGAGTGCATTTTATGCTTGTTATTTTCAGATTATAGTGTTGTAGAATTGTGCTCCTCATGTTTTGCAAATTACTACGTTATATGACAGAGTTTAGTGACCTAACATGGGATGAATTTCGGAGAGATAGGCTGGGGGCAGCTCAAAACTGTTCTGCTACAACAAAGGGCAATCTCAAGCTCGCTGACGCTGTTTTGCCAGAGACGGTATATGCAATCAGAACCCCTCTACATTTATTTCTGGAGTTACTATTAGTGTTAAACTGCTTTGCTGCTTTATTATTTCTAAAATATACGGTGGAGTGCTCTGAGGTGATATAATCATAGAAGCATCTAGCGAGCATGTAATGATTTAACTTATTAATTGGATGCCAATATAGTTTTTCTTTCCCAACTCCAAATATCCCACTTTTGTAATTATAGAAAGACTGGAGGGAAGCTGGGATTGTCAGCCCAGTCAAGAATCAGGGCAAGTGCGGTTCTTGCTGGACATTCAGGTGAGAACTACTTAAAATCACATCATTGGACTCCTAAAATGGTATGTCTTGAGATAGCTCTCTTAAATTAATGGAGTTGGATTGTGTTGTTTTATCAGCACCACTGGTGCATTGGAGGCAGCATATACCCAAAAATTTGGGAAGGGAATCTCGCTATCTGAGCAGCAGCTTGTAGACTGTGCTGGAGCTTTTAATAACTTTGGCTGCAACGGTGGACTCCCATCACAAGCCTTTGAGTACATTAAATCCAATGGTGGTCTTGAAACTGAAGAAGCATATCCATACACCGGCAAGAACGGCTTATGTAAATTCTCATCACAAAATGTTGGTGTCAAAGTCACTGATTCTGTCAATATTACCTTGGTAAGATATCTCTTCAATCCTCATGGATGCAACCAACCTTAAATAATTGTGTTATTCAGTCCATTGGATTTGTGTAATATCTTAGTCTAAGTTCCGTTCATTTTAACTTCTCGACTTTTTCACTTCATGCAAACCATTCTTCTGTCAATAAACTTCTGCTTGAGTTGCTTTGGATTCCTAACCTATGTGTAATTACAGGGTGCTGAAGATGAATTAAAATACGCTGTTGCTCTGGTTAGGCCCGTTAGTGTTGCTTTTGAGGTAGTTAAAGGTTTCAAACAGTACAAGAGCGGAGTTTATACCAGCACCGAGTGCGGAACCACTCCCATGGTAAGTCATTTGTCCCGAGGAACATGAGATGCAAATATGTGATGACATAGCTAAATCGGCACATCCACAATAGAAAAGTTATATACAGCCATACAATGTAAAACTATTTATATGCTACTATTACTCTATCAGTTAGTTACTGACTCAATATAAGGACATGGCTATACTCATGGACAATATTACAAACATTGTCTGTTGGATTGGCAGGATGTAAACCATGCTGTTCTTGCTGTGGGTTACGGTGTTGAAAATGGTGTTCCCTTTTGGCTCATCAAGAACTCATGGGGAGCAGATTGGGGTGACAATGGATATTTCAAAATGGAGATGGGTAAGAACATGTGTGGTATTGCAACTTGCGCATCCTACCCTGTCGTTGCTTGAGGTTCGGAGTATGTAAAATTTTTTCACCAAAGGGAAGTAGACATAAACCCCACGTAGTCCTAGTTGATGATGCGGAAAACATCCAAGCTCCATACTCAGATACTTGTATTAATTGGCAGATCTCTATGCACGCGAAGATGGTTTAGGCTACTTAGTGAAAGAATAAGAGACAGGAAGCTGAATTCACCAGACATAAATTATGAGAATAATCCCTATGTAAACTATACTTGTGTAAGTCATGGGTTTAAAAAAAGGAAAAAAAAAAAAAAAGAATGTCATATTGCTAGAATTGTTAATGGATTGATGTCCTTAGTTATTTATATTTTTCTTGAAATGGGTTGAATTTTGAACTTCTTTCAATATATGGGTGTGTCAGAAATTTTTTTCCAAAAATGGTAGAAACGCCAAGGGGCATGGCGTTTTCTATATAAATCTTAACGTCCATTCATTAACGGCCCGTTAGTTTAATGTATACAGAAAACGCCATGCCTCCCGGAGTTTTTCAAATTTTGTAAAAATTCAGAAAACTCCATGGCCTCTGGCGTTTTCTTTGAGTTTTTCAAATTTTGTAAAAATTCAGAAAACTCCATAGAAAACTCCATGGCCCCTGGCGTTTTCTTTGATAATTTAATATTTGTAAAAACTCCACGGCTGATGGCGTTTTCTAACCTAGAGGATGTGGCACACATTGATGTTGCAATTTAATTATTGTTAGTACACTCATCAACTAATATATGTAATTAATGGAAGTTTATATGTACAGTAATATTTTATATAAGCAGATATGTACCGTTATATTTTAGACACATTTAGGATATTTCCACAGGGTTAATACTCATTTAATTTTCGGTTTTTAATTATGTTATTTTGTTCTTTTCACTGTCTTACTTTGCTATTCTTGGTAAATACACATAACATTGGTGCAGTTTTTATTGTGTAAATAAAATATATTCTACAATAGTTAATGAAGTAGTTATAAGTTTTAGTTGGAAAAATAATGTACTACTATTTTTTGTTACAAATTATTTGATAATTACAATGATTGCCAAATTAATATTATGAAAATGAAACTCTCACACGGTTATCATTCGACATTTTTTAAACCTGTTACAATTAAAATAATAATATCAGTAAGTATGAAACATCAAAAAAAAAAAAAAATTAAACATATCAAGAAAATATATGACTTACTAGATTAAGCGGAATAACTAAGAAAAACCACTAAGAAAAAACTTGAAGAAAAAAACTAAGAAACTTAGAAACATTTACTGAACGGTGTACAAAAGGGAGATGAATTACAATGTTTTTGCAACCCTCGGTTATATAGAAAATATTTGCTAAACGCAATAATTGTGGGTACTATTACCACTACCAAAAACGCCATCTATTGTGCATTTTACAAAAAGCTGAAAAGCCGAAAAGCCGAAAAGCCGAAAAGTCGAAAAGCTGAAAAGCCGAAAAACCTGGCTATTGATTGACAACTAAAGAAAACGCCATCAGCCGTAGAGTTTTTACAAATATTAAATTATCAAAGAAAACGCCAGGGGCCATGGAGTTTTCTGAATTTTTACAAAATTTGAAAAACTCAAAGAAAACGCCACGGGCCATGGAGTTTTCTGAATTTTTACAAAATTTGAAAAACTCCGGGGGGGGGGGGGGCATGGCGTTTTCTGTATACATTAAACTAACGGGCCGTTAATAAATGGACGTTAAGAGTTATATAAAAAACTCCATGCCCCTTGGCGTTTCTACCATTTTTGAAAAAAAAGTTCTGACACACCCATATTGAAAGAAGTTCAAAATTCAACCCATTTCAAGAAAAAATTCTTTTTTCGCTGTCAAGCGCTATACATTTTATCACACATTATAGTGGGAAATAACACTCTCATAATTCGTATCATTCCATATGTATTACCGAAAGTTATATTCGATTAGCATGAACCTCCCAAGATTTGGAAGGTGGGAAATGTTCCCTTGTGTTTTACAAACAATACAATATGGGAAACTCTGTAGAAACCCCAGCAGTATATAATGGTTTACTATGCTAAAACCAAACGGATACACCTCTGTTTTAAAAGGTTGTTTTGGGACTCGCCCCGAGGCGAGGCACTAGTAAAACGTCCTGAGACTTTCGGGCGGGGCTTAGATTCGTGAGGCTTACGCCTCAAGCTCCCGACGATGCGCCCAGGGCACGCCCAAC
This sequence comes from Petunia secreta, assembly GCA_029990175.1. Taxonomy (NCBI): domain Eukaryota; kingdom Viridiplantae; phylum Streptophyta; class Magnoliopsida; order Solanales; family Solanaceae; genus Petunia; species Petunia secreta. Next base: position 28,335,767 of record JARKIP010000003.1, read on the forward strand.
GCCCAACGCTCGGAACTCGCCTTATAGAACCTATGCAAATGATATGTCCAATTTCCTAATTAATATTGTTCATCCACAATTTTCTTTAAAAATGAAGTTATATTCATCTATAGAAATTCAAAAATTGAGTATAACTCAATTAACGAGACATAATATTATATGTATTATAATTGAGAATATCATCTGTATACTTAATCTAAAAAAGTATAGCCGATGTTTATAACATCATCACCTGTTATTGGTCTTCATGTTTTATTTCTGTCACTCAAAATTGTAGACTTCAATTATTTTGAAACGTAGAAACAATTTTATATTTATCAACGAAGAATTAATATTTTAAATTATAATAGTAATAAATATTTATTATTTATTCACTTTTTATAATAACAATTTTTTATTTTTAATTATTTGAAAGTTAAGGCCTTATGGTGTATTTGTATCTCATAAAAACTGTGACATTATTCAATTTCTTACAATTGTTAAAAATGTTAGATCTTTTGTTCTATAATGTTTTTACTTTTTTTTTTGTACTTTTGATATTTTTTGGCTCATTATGCTATTTTATTAATTTAAAATTAATTAAAAAATAAGATCCATGGGACTTGCGCCCCACGTCTCGGAGCTTACGCCTCGCCTCATTGTAAGTAAAACGCCTCGCCTTGCGCCCCGACATTTAAAACATTGGGATGCACTATGCTTGCCTGCTTGGTCCACCACGGTTGGTATGGACGAGCCTTGACTAGGCCAGCATTGATAGAAAAAGGAAAACCTCTTCGAATGCATCATTAACCTATGTAGGATTCACTTATCACTTAAATCTGAAACCACATCGTCTAACTTAAAATACTTAATTTAATTACTTATGTTGAGTCATTTAACAAAATAAAAGCAGTATTTAGATCCAAATATCACAATTAGGAACGTCGCATGGTTCACCACAGTTAGATTTACTCATGATAAAATTTTAAACTTGGTAATATCGTGGTTCAAAGACATTTCATTTAGATAAATAGATTACTTCTGATGGATTCTTCACAATTACACAATTTACCAAAGATATATGTGCAAGTTGAGAATTTGGCATATGATATGTGGCCACGCTAACTACGTCCTACAAAAGGGAGTTGCAAATATATCTTATTTTTAAGTTCGAAGTTGTATTGGGTAAAAAAACACCGAAGCCTTGAGCAAGGGCGCAAGGCTTGGCCCAAGTCGACCTTAAGGGGCGAGCCTACGAGGGGAGATGGTATAACCCTTTGTCTCGAAAGACCACTTCGGGAAAGAAGTAAAATCGAGCCCAAGGTATAGAGCTCGGGATGATCGCCACGGAACAATGTCCCTAAGCAAGCATAACTCCTCGTCGGAACGAGATTTGATCTTCGTAACTGTCGACCGTTGCCAAAGCATTTAAAAAGAAGATCATGAGCTGACCACGATTAAATGCAGAGTAAATGGCCATAAAAGCATAGTTATTATGGCTATAACGTCATTCTTTTTGTCAACTATAAATAGGACTCATTTGTAACCAAGAAAGGCATCTAGAAATACAACACTAGACTTTACATTCTTTCTTTTAAAGCTTTGTCTCCTTTTATCAGCTCGTTTATTACTCGCTTCGTTTATTTCATCAAGCATTTGCTTCGTTTATATTTAGTCTTAGTTCGATCATAACTTTGATCCAAGCAAATTATCGATCAACCCAAAAATAAATTCGATTTGTTGTCCTATCCCGATTTAGGCCAACACAAATTGGCGCAAGTGTGGGGGATTCGGTAATAACACTTGTTTCAAAGTTTGCAGCTTCAATTCTCAATAAAAAATGGTTGATATTGTTGATGATAATGTTTCCATCCAAACACCTGATCAAACAACGAGAGCCACCCAAACCAGTGGAGGGGCTCCAACCCCTCCAATTGGCCCAACTCCTCTGATTGGCCTAACACCACCCGTTAGCCCCATTCCACCAGTTAACTCCACTCCATTATCAGGGTTAACATCACCAAATGGATCAACTCCCCCGATCGGTCTAACTCCTCATGTAGGAGTAATTTCAGCTGATCCAACTTCCTCGAGCTCTACTGATTCATTCCAGCAATTCATGGTGAACTTATTGCAACAGATGCGAGAGCAAGCGGCGGCGCAAGCTCATTTTAATGAACAATTTCGAAGCTCTTTACAAGCCCTTGCTGGGAACGGAGGTAATCTCAACGTTGTTCCCATGAGAACCATCACGGGAGGATTTCTAAACGGAGTCACATCTGGGGGCTCGGGGATTACAGCTCCCACAGTATCTCAATCAAGCATCGCCTCCGACCTTGAGAAATGGAAGAAAGATTTCGAGGCTAGTATGGAAAAATGGCTCGAAAATGTGCCAGGGATTCGGAAACCACAACACGTGCTGGATATTGAAAAATGTCGTTAGCTACCTTTCAAACTCGAGGCTACTCCAGCACCCATCCCAAAATATTTCAAGTTATAGATTTTAAAGAAGTACGATGAGACAACTGACCTAGTCGATCATATAACAAACTATATGGCCATGGTAAAAAGCAATGATTTGACTCCAATCGAGAGGGAGTCCATGTTCATGAAAAATTTCACCGATACCTTGGAAAAGGGAGCGCTGCGTTGGTATATGCTTCTCCACTTTGAGTCCATCTCCAACTTCGAGGAATTGGCGGACATGTTTATCAAGGCTCATATTGGAGCCCAGAAGATCCTTAAGAGAATGGAGGACATTTTCAACGTCAAACAAGGATACCTCGAGCCAATCAAGGATTTCCTCAGAATGGATGTGCCAAAAATAGGTGACAGTTTGGCGGTCATGGCTTTTGAAAAGAATCTCAATGTGAGTAATTCTGATGCTGTGGCCGAATTAAAGAAAAAGCTTCAACAATGGCAAGTGGAGAAGGACAGGTCGGAACAATTCTTACCGAGGTCGATCTGAGTCCTCTCGACGCGCCGACGAACCATGAGGGAACTGAAAAGTTCGTTACAAGCCGTACAATGGAGCTCAAAAGCAAGTCGTAAGTCAGCACCTCGGGGGACATCAGCATGTGAGCCAATGGCTTGGGGGAAAGTCTGGCTTGTCCTTCAATCAAAAGTCATCAGGTCCATCTTTAGTATCCAAAGAGAAAGACTTGCCTCGGATCTCTGAGTACAATTTCAGCATATCGACCTTAGAATTGGTGAATGCGATCAAAGGCACTGATCAAGGTGTGAGGTTGTGGTGCAAGCAAAACCGAGGGTTAAGCTAACACGAAGAAAATGCAGAAAATAATAAGAACACAGATAGAAGCAAGAGAAATCTTGCTTCGATTCCAAAGAACGGCGAGGAACTCGTCTCGGGTTCGATTGAATCGGAGGCCAAGAATCACCTATACTAAGCAACAATCCTCAAGAAAGACAAGCTTCTTGAAAATTGAATGACCAAGAAGAAAATATTCAAACGACTTACACCGATTGACACAAGTTCTTTAAAATCCCACTACGGGGTTCGGCTCCATCGGAGACTCACAATAGCAACTGCTATATCAATATTCATCAACAACTAACTACTTACAATGAAATGTAAAGGAGTATATATAGACTATGCTAGGGATAGAACAGTAAATGGTCACAGATGACCAATAAAAACAAGCCACGCAGGGCTGAGTAATTGAGTATTCGGCAGCCTTGGCTTTGGTGCTTGGTTGCTTGCTCGAACATGTTTAATGAGTGTTCGGTAGCTTTGACTTCGATGCTCGGTTGCTTGCTCCAACACATTCATCATCGGACGCTTACTTGACTTCGGACACAAGAATTGTAGTGTCCAGCTCTGTGATGCTCAGCGCCAAGAGTTGGTGTTCGGTCACTTTGTTCTCGGGCACAAATCTGAGGATGTAGCCTTCGGTGCTAGCATTTTGCACTCTTCGTCCGAACACAAGTTACTTCCCGACCAAGTCAACTGTATGTGCATATCATGTAGCAATTTGGATTGGCTTCGTGTCATTGGCCTCGGTGGATTGTCGAGCAGTTGATCAGCACTTCGGACTGCATCATCCTCCCCTTCTTGAGAAGATTTTGTCCTCGAAATCGCTTCAGCATCTGTCCCCGGTACTTAGCCTACAACACAAGGAGTTAAGTCAGCAATATTGAAAGTGTTGGACACATTATACTCACCTGGGAGGTCGATCACATAAGCATTGTTGTTAATCTTGCTCAGCACTTGAAATGGACCATCCCCTCGAGGTACCAACTTTCCTTTCCTTTGGTTCGGGAATCGCTCTCTTCGGAAGTGAACCCAAACCCAATATCCCTTCTTTAACGCCAACTTCTTTCGCCCCTCGTTCTTTTTCAATGCCACTTTGGCATAAGCTTCCTCGAGATTCTTCTTTGTCTTGGCATGCAACTCGAGCAAAGCTTTGGCTCGGTGAGTACCTTCAAAATCAATAACAATATCTCGAGGCAATAGGGTTAAATTAAGTGGAATCAAAGGATTAAAACCGTACACACACTCGAACGGGGTCATATTTATCATTCGATGCACCGTTCGATTGTATGCAAACTCCATCATGGGAAAACGATCAGCCCAGTTTCCAACCTTGCCTTTGATCATTGCTCGAAGCAAAGATCCCAAGGTTCGGTTAACTACCTCGGTCTGTCCATCAGTCTGAGGATGGTGACACGTCGAGAATAGTAGTTTGGTGCCAAGGGCACCCCACAAACATTTCCAAAAATGACTCAAGAACTTCGACTCTCGATCACTTACAATTATATGTGGCACACCATGCAATTTTAACACATGATCAATAAACAAGAAAGCAACATGTTGTGCACAATCGCATTTCTTGCAAGGAATAAAGTGAGCCATTTTGGAAAATCGATCCAGGACAACGAAGATGCTATCATGTCCCCCTCCCCCCGACCTCGGTAACCTCAAGACAAAGTCCATCGATATATCAACCCAAGGTCGATCAGGCACAGGCAACGAAGTATACAAACCATGAGGGTTGGACTTCGGTTTAGCTTTCTTGCAAACGAGACAAGCGTTGCAAAACTTTTCCACATCTCGGCGCATTTTTGGCCAATGGAACTGCTCGGTTAAGATACCAAGATTTTTGTGGACACCGAAGTGTCCCATCAAGCCTCCAGAGTGAGCTTATCGGACCAAGAGCTCTCTCCACGATGACACTGGAACAAAAACCCTCCCATTCTTGAAAAGGTAGCCATCGTGCCACTGATATTTCTCAACCCTTCGGCCACTCAAGATTGCGTCACGAACGCACTTTACCATGGGATCTTCTTTGTACATCGACTTGATGCTTTCGAATCCCATGAGCCTCGAGGCGAGAGTGGTCGCTAAGGCAAATTTTCTCGATAGTGCATCGGCCACAACATTGTCTTTTCCCTTTTTGTGATGAATTACATAGGGAAAGCTCTCAATGAATTCAACCCATTTGGCATGTCTTCGGTTCAATTTCTCCTGACCTCGGAGATGCTTCAAAGATTCATGATCACTTTTAATCACAAACTCCCGAGGCCACAAATAATGCTGCCAATGGGCGAGTGCTCGAATGAGGGCATACAACTCCTTTTCATACGTCGAGTAATTCAAGGTTGCACCCTTAAGCTTTTCGCTAAAATAAGCAATCGGCTTCTTGTCTTGCATAAGCACTCCTCCAATCCCAACTCCGGACGCATCATACTCGACTTCGAATGCTTTGCCGAAGTCAGGGAGTTGCAACAACTGGGCAGAACAAAGCATCCGTTTCAACTCTTGGAAAGCCCTCTCTTGGGACTCTTCCCACACAAATGGATGGTCTTTCTTTATCAGCTCGGTCAAAGGAGCTGCCACGGTGCTAAAGTCACTAACAAACCTTTGGTAGAAGCTAGCTAAACCATGGAAGCTACGAACTTGAGATACCGAGTTTGGAGTTGGCCAATCTTTGATGGCTTCGACTTTTGACTCATCGACTTCAACACCATTAGCACTCACAACGAATCCTAGAAAGAATACACGCTCGACACAAAAGGCACATTTCTTAAAGTTAGCATATAACTTCTCTTCTCCAAGTTTATCAAGCACTAGCCTTAGGTGTTAGACATGTTCACCCACAAATTTACTATAAATAAGGATGTCATCGAAGTAAACGACAACAAACTTATTTATGAACGGTTTGAGCACATGGTTCATCGGTTGCATGAATATGCTCAGTGCATTAGAGAGGCCAAAAGGAATCACTAACCATTCATAGAGACCGAATTTGGTCTTGAATGAGGTTTTCCACTCGTCTCCGGGTTTCATTCGGATTTGGTGGTAACCGGTCCTGAGGTCTATCTTCGAAAAGTATGAAGAACCACTTAACTCATCTAGCATGTCATCTAATCGAGTGATAGAATGACGATACTTTACCGTAATTTTGTTGACTGCTCAGCAATCAACGCACATTTTCCATGTTCCATCTTTCTTCGGGACAAGGATAACAGGAACGGCGCAAGGACTCAAGCTCTCTCGAACAAGGCCCTTGTTCAGCAACTCATCAACCTGCCTTTGGAGCTCTTTTGTGTCTTCGAGATTACACCAGTATGCAGGTTTGTTGGGGATTTAAGACCCCAGTATGAAGTCAATTTGGTGCTCGGTTCCTCTCAACGGAGGTAATTCACCCGGCACTTCTTCGGGAAACATGTCTCTGAAGTCCTGCAAAACACTTTGTATAGCACTAGGAAAAGGGTTATCGTTAGAAAAATCATCATTAGAGTTTAGAACGATACCCGTATACACGAGGCAAATCATCGTCTGATCGTTGTCGTTGCCTCACAGATACTCACCCAGTTGCATGATTGCACAGATGTTTCTTACCTCGGGCGGTGAGTTGTTGTCTTCAGCCACAATATTTGTTCCCATCAGAAGCTTAGCTTTGGCCGATTCTTTCAATTCTTTCATTCTTTTATTGTCCTCGCTGACTTGCTTCGGAGATAAGGGTTTGAGTATGAAACTCTTCCCTTCGATCTTAGCAGCGTAAGTGTTGGATCTTCTATTGTGAACAACCGATCGATCATACTGCCATGGTCGACCCAATAGCATATGACAAGCTTGCATCGGTACCACATCGAACATCATCTCATCTTGATATTCTCAAACTTTGAATTTGATCCACACTTGTTTGACAACCTTCAATTCTCCACACTCATTCAGCCATCGTAATCTGTAGGGATGGGGATGTTTCAAAGTAGGTAGTCCCAATTGTGAAACCAAGGTTTGGCTCACCACATTCGCACAACTACCCGAATCAATGATCATCGAACAAACTTTCCCCCTCACTCGACATCGGGCATGGAAAAGGTTTTCTCTTTGGTTGTCCTCTTCTTCATGAGTCATGCAGCTCAAATTCCTTCGAACCACAAGAAATATTTCTGGATGATCTGCTTCGACAGCTTCACGACCATCATCATTTTCAGCTCGGTCAATTTACTCGAAATTTTCCTCCTCAGTGTCACTCGCTTGCTCACAAACATCTCCATTGTCGAGCACAAGCATAACTTTGCAAGTTGGACACTCCTTTGCCATGTGACCATAGCCTTTGCATTTATAACACTGAATACTTGAAGCACTAGGAGAATTAAGTTGAACTTTAACTCCCACTTCTCTTGGTTGGTTAACGATCACACCCATCTCGAAGGGTTTCTTTGAATCTCAAACAGTGTTGGCACTTGTTGGGTTCGGATTCTTCCATTCTTTACTTTGGTTCAAAGGAGTTGAAGTAGTGACTCCTCGGTATCAGTTTGCTTTATCGTCCTTAACCCATTTCTCAGCTTCGATGGCAGCATGAAACACATCTTCTAAAGTTTGATACACATGTAGCCTCAATTGAGATGACACATCTCGAGCCAAGCCATTTTTGAATCGGATGATGGCTTGCTTGTCATCTTCTTCCATATTAAGGGCCAATCGAATTCTTTCGAACTCATCATGGTATTATTCAACTGATTTGGACCCTTGCTTCAATTTGAAGAGCTTTCGAAGTTGTTCCTGCCGATATTTGGCATTCACATACTTAGCATCCATTGCTCTCTTCAACTGCGCCCAAGTGGTGACTTCGGGATAAGCATTCCTTCGTCTCAACCTTTTGTCAGCCTTCCACCATGTTGATGCATATGCCTCGAAAGAAGCAATAACATGTGCAGCTTTTCTCACTTCGATCATCTCATTGGTTTCGAAGATCCGCTCCAATTTAAGCTTCCAATCAAGATATTGGTCTGGATCACTAGTTCCTCTGAAGGGTGGAATAGTGATCTTGACACTGTTCAAGTTTGAATCTCGAGCACCTCGAATCTATTCGGGATACTCATCATAATAGTCATCAACCTCACGCTCAATATTTCGATCAACATTTGCGCCTCGGCCTCGACCTCAGAAATTTCCACGACCTCGTTGAGCTTGCCTTCGTTGAACGAACGGTGGCTCATATTCAGGTTCGACATCGAAAATTTCTCCTTCATCAACCCCTTCGTCCACGTCCACAACTTGTCTTTGGGCCATTGGAAGTGGTACTCTTTCACCTCGGGGAATGCCCAAGTGTTGATATCTAGCTTGGGGATTGCCCAAGTTTTATTGTTGTACTTGGGGATTGCCCAAGTATTGTGTAGCTTGGGGATTGCCCATAGCTTCATTTCTAACAGCCTCACTCTTAAACTGATGTTGTCGAACAAGCTCAGCAAACAGCTCGGGCTTCATCGGAGTGGGGTTGCTAGTTCCAGCGCCGGACCCATGTAAGGCCTTGGATACACTTCTTTGCTCAAGTTGAGCTATTCGAGCACTCACTCCTCTTACTTCGGCACTGATACCTTGTATCGCAGCCATGAGATCGGCTAACGACACCTCGGGCGCTTCAATGCCCTTTCCTTCGCCTCCATTCCCAGCCATGGTACCTGCACAAATCAAAGACCAAATAAAATGTAAAGGTTAGAAATCACCTCACACACTCCCTCACCTTTAATAGGTGGCACTCGAGTCCACTCAATTTATGGGTTCGGTTTTTGGTCACTCAAGAACTTGTAGCCAATGGCTTCCTCAGTTGATCAACTTCTCTCAATTCCTTCGAATTTGACAAGTTACACTGTCTCCTTCGGGATGAGTGAATTGATATGACTCGATAGAACATACGCTATTTACTCTGCGCTCGGGAAGTCAAAGAAATTTCCTACAAATTTGGACTTCGGTCACCCCACGCACGAGTTCTTATAAGCTCAAATGAGTTAGTACGACCTCGAATAGGAAGAATTACGCCAGAAATCCACTAACTAGATTTATCGAACACAAGAAAAGTGAAAACATAGGAGTATCTACCCTTCGATTCCTCTTCCGAATCCTTTTCCAACACACCAACTCTTGTTCGTACAAGAGTGTACGGATAGGGTTTTATCTTATCCAATCCCCTTTCTAGCCGACAAATTTTTCACCTTGGGTTTTGATCTGTATACTTTAACCCTTTTTTCTTCAATTGAACAGTGACGTTTTTACTCCGGCGTACGGACAAACTTACTTCGTTCACTGACCAAGAAATTTAACAGAATTTGGGTTGCCTTTCAACTCCGGTATCAACATCATCGGAGAAAATTGGTTCAAAATTCCTTTGAGCTAAGAGCAAGCTTAACGTCGTCCATACACTGTCACAATGTAAAAGGTTTCTGGCGTACGGACAAGGCTCAAATCATAGAACTTCAAATTTTTAAGCACAAAACACACCCAAAACAATCAAGAATTACCAGTCTTCATCGGTAACAACAAAAACATGCTGGGGCTCGATATCAGTCACCACCACGTCCAAAACAGTCCAAAAATCACCACAAAACCCTAGTTGAAAATCGTGTACGACAGGTGCTCTTTAGTATCAAGAAACAATGGTGAACAAGAAAAATCGAGGGTTAAGCTAACACGAAGGAAGCGCGGAAAATAACAAGAACAAAGATAGAAGCAAGACAAATCTTGCTTCGATTCTAAAGAACGGCGAGGAACTCGTCTCGGGTTTGATTGAATTGGAGGCCAAGAATCACTTATACTAAGCAACAATCCTCAAGAAAGACAAGCTTCGTGCAAATTGAATGACCAAGAAGAAAATATTCAAACGACTTACACCGATGAAAACAAGTTCTTTAAAATCCCACTACGGGGTTCGACTCCATCGGAGACTCACAATAGCAACTACTATATCAATATTCATCAACAACTAACAACTTACAATGAAATGTAAAGGAGCATATATAGACTACGCTAGGGATAGAACAGTAAATGGTCACAGATGACCAAAAAAAACAAGCCACGCAGAGCTGAGTAAGCGAGTGTTCGGCAGCCTTGGCTTCAGTGCTTGGTTGCTTGCTCGAACATGTTTAATGAGTGTTCGGTAGCCTTGACTTCGATGCTCGGTTGCTTGCTCGAACACGTTCATCATCGGACGCTTACTTGACTTCGGACACAACAATTGTAGTGTCCGGCTCTGTGATGCTTAGCGCCAGGAGTTAGTGTTCGGTCACTTTGTCTTCGGGCACAAATTTGAGGATGTAGCCTTCGGCACTAGCATTTTGCCACTCTTCTTCCGAACACAAGTTACTTCCCGACCAAGCCAATTGTATGTGCATATCATGTAGAAATTTGGCTTGGCTTCTTGTCATTGGCCTCGGTGGATTGTCGAGCATTTGATCAGCACTTCGGACTGCATCAGGTTGCCTAAAGACATGAGAACACCCCCGATCAAGAGGGACCAAACTCAACACTGCGAATTTCACATGGATTATGGGCACGCAACTGAGGACTGCAAAGCACTGTGCCTCGAGGTGGCCCATCTCCTTAAGAAGGGAGTGTTAGCTGAATATCTGAATGGCAAGGGAAAATACGACTACTCAAAAAATAGGAGAGAAAAACAACCACCTCAAACGCAGTCACCAAAAAGAGTGGTGAATGTCATTACTGGAGGTTCTGAGGTAAATGGGATAAACTTTGCTGCTGCGAAGAAATTTGCAAAGTCATCAAGTACAACAGAGAAACGAGTCAAAACTGGTGGATCGAGTAAAGAAATGGTGTTTATCAAGGAGGATTGTGATGGGATGATGTTTCCCCACCACGACGCACTAGTGATCATGCTCGGGATCAACGACTGCAATGTTAAACGAGCCCTCATTGATCCTGGCAGCTCGGTGAACATCATTAACTATGGAGCAATCAAGAAGATGTGGTTGAAGGACCTCATCGCCCCAAAGAAAACCATATTAACATGGTTCAACAATTCCACTGAGAAGACTTTAGGAGAAATAACCCTCACAACAACTGCAGAGGGGGTGGATAAGAAACCACCTTTCAAGTGATGGCCAAGGACATGGCCTATAATGTCATTCTTGGAAGGCCTTGGATCCACAAAATGGAAGCCGTACCATCGACCCTGCAGCAGGTAATTAAGTTCCCAACTCCATGGGGAATAAGAGCCATCCGAGGAGAGCAACAAATAGCGCGAGAGTGTTATTTGATTGCAATGAGGAGGACAAACGCCTCGATCGGGCCAAGCAAATGAAATGGTCAACTTGACAAGACCCCTCGCCTGCTTTTTCTGGAAAAAAAAATGAAACCTAGTAATCAATCCCTGCACCATGCACTTGATCACTGGGGGGAGAGAAAGGATGAATGGGGACTTGCCAAATTAATCGACCGTTTATAATAAAGGTCTTTTTTAAATAAATGAAGAATCGACAACCGGGGACTTCATCAGACAAGAACCTTGGAGAATGAGTGATCATCTCTCCGAGGACTACCCTTAGAGACTCGCTCATTAGTTCATATTTTGATTTTCTAGTTTTCCTGCCTAAGTCCCGTTAAGACCAGGCATCTTTTGTAATAAAGGCTCGCAAATGCACCTTATGAATGAAATAAACTTTTATTCAACATCTTATTATTGTCATCTGATATGCATAGTCAATTTTTATTTAAGCCTCCGGCTCAAGGGCGAGATGTCGTCCTAAGCTAACCTTTGTTTTGGGGTTGATCAATAATTTTCTTGTATCAAAGTTATGATCGAACTAAGACTAAATATAAACGAGGCAAATGCTTGATGAAATAAATGAAGCGAGTAATAAACGAGCTGATAAAATGAGACGAAGCTTTAAAAGAAAGAATGTAAAGTCCAGTGTTGTCTTTCTGGATGCCTTTCCTGGTTATAAACGAATCCTATTTATAGTTGACAAGAGAAGTCGCGTTACAATCGTAATAAGTATGTTTTATGGCCATTACTCCATATTTGATTTTGTTCAGCTCGTAATCTTATCCTTAAATGCCTGGGCAACTGTCACACAACCGTCGACAGTTATAATTAGAGGTAGTCATTGGCCGAGGTGATATAATCCTTCGAGGGGGTTGCCATATCGATCATTCTTCAATTCTTCAAAGTTCGGATCTTGTACTTGGCGTGATCTTATCCGAGGTGGAGATGGAAACCATCCCTTCAGGAAGCTATCCTCGGTAAAATTTGATTGTCTCGTTGTTTGAGCCTTTACACCGAGGCGATGGGGGTTTCTACCCAATACAGATAGTCCCCCACCTCTTGGACAATTGTCAAAATTTTCCAAGGGGTGGAATTGAATTAGGCGGGAGAGTGACGTGGCACGTTATCGGCCAAGAGCTTTGAAAAGGTGAGCGTCGCTTCAATGTCGCATCCCATGCACATGGCCTTGTTTTGAACATCTTCCTCACGTAAATGTCATTATGGCGTTTCAATCCACTTGCGTCTTTGCTATAAATCGGCCATTTTTTGTCATCATCTTCATCATTTCATAATTTCTGATTTTGTTTTTTCCAGCCTCCTTTTTACTTAAAAATTTGACCATGTCTTCTTCTTCTCATCATTAAAACATCATTGATGCCAGTACTTTGGCGTCAACCGATGATTTGATAATTCTACTCCATCGGCTACTTCTTCCTGTTCGGATAATAGTCATAGCATCGCCAGTCAAGAACCTTCCATTGGTGATGATGAAGTGGCGACTGAAGAAGCCGTCGACAATGAGGGTGATAACGAGGTAGTCGAGACCTCGCCTCTAAAGAAGAAAAATAAGAAAGTTTATCTTAGAGAACATAAACCTCGATAGGTTATCCCAAAGAAGTTTGATTCCAGCAAGGATTTTAGGATGAGGGGGAAAACATCCTCGGATATTAGAAGAAAAAGTAATATCCCCGTTCAACTTCTCCAAGCCTCGCTTCGGAAGGACACATAGCTTTGATACGAGAGGAGTGCAATTGGGGCCCCAAGGTTCCAATTTTAATTCTTGCCCCCGAGCACCGCATGTGCGATAGTGTTCCGGGGCAATCCTTTGTTTACACTTACCCATTTTTGATAGGTTTTACTCTTCCCCTTCATCCCGTAGTGGATACCTTTTGTAGGTCACACAACATTTGCTTGGCTCAGCTAGGCCCCAGCTTCTGGAGGTTCATTCAGTGCCTTGACTATATTAGTCGTAAAGCCGGGGTTGTATTTGAGTATGACTACTTGATTTCTTTGTTTTCTCCTTCTCTGCACAAAGATGGCATTGTTCAGTTAAACAAACGAGGCCAGTTCTCCATCATCACCAAGAGTGACACCGAGGACCGTAGCTAGTGTGATTGCTTTTTTCTTCTTTCTACTTCTTCTCTCTCTGCCAGGCCTGAATTCCCCGAGGTGTGGAACAGAACACGTAAGTTTTCTTCTGGTTTCTTTTTTTACTTGGCTCCAATAAGTGCGAGGAGACTAATTCTTCATTATACTTTTTAGCTTGGAAGCTTCCAATCAATCCTCCCAACGATTTAGAGGCTTGGGTGCAAGCCATTATTAGTGCCGAGGGGAGGCCGCAGAGGAATTGGATGGTCTTGGCCGCTGGTGCAGAGAACAGCCGGTCGGGCAAACGACTTGGTTAGTATGCCTCCAAATTCGATACTCCCTTTTCTTAACGCGTCCTCTCTTGGTCTTACTCCTCTTTTTTTCCATACTTTAACGAGTTGCCCGCCAAGGCGGAGGGGGAGAAGGACAATAAGGAGAAAAAAAATGAAGAAGAAGAATAAGCAGGGACGACGAGATGATGTGGTCGAGGTCCCTGACGTCGAGGCTAGTTGCAGTCCATAGAGGAGTCTGTTCATACTCTTACTTAGGCCCTGAGAGGTATCCTCGTTCATCCTTCGTACATCCTCTTTTTCTTTCTCTTTGAATGATGTGTTTTCTCTCTTCAGGTTCGAAGAGGAAAGGGGATATGCCGAAGAAGCTAACCAAGGCTAAAATCCCTTGGGTTGATTTGCCTAAAGTCCCTCGACGACGACTAATTGATGAACCAGGCGATGTCTGTGTTTGAGGCGTGGTCGAGGCGGCGAGCATTAAGGAACCGAGTCAAGTTTTTGATAAGGTTTGCGAGGAGCTTGAGTCCGGCAGAGCCAAGCCTGCCGAGGTGGTTTCATCTGTGACAGGGCCAAGCGCCGATTCAACTCAAGCTAAGGCAGCCCTTCCTCAATAGATTAGGCGAATCCCAGTTCCAAGCGATGTTTGCCTGCTGGACGACAACATAGGGGGTTGTCATCAGCTGCAAGGGGTTGCTTTGGCCTTTAGAAAATGATCGGCTAAAAAACATTCTCTCTGATGATTTGATGGCTTATTCAGCTCAACATGCGATTCATGTAAAGTTTTTTTTTTTTTTTTTTTTTTTTTTTTTTTTTTTTTTTTTTGCTTTTGCTTTACTACTTTTCTGACTTAGCTGTTTTTTCCACTTTTGATTCCCTTTTTTCTAGTTATAGGGCTATGTCTATGCCATGAAAGTGGTTGAGATTGAAGCCAAATGAGCAGCGTGCCTTAAGCAAGTCGGGGATGAGTAGGATCGTAGGAGGAACGTGCTCGAAGCTCATGTTTCTGAGCTGGAAAAACAACTCTTTGACTCGGAGGCTAGATTGGGCCGAGCTCAGAAAGAGGTTGAGAAGTCAAGCCGAACTCTCTCAGGCTCGTGGAGAAATTGCCAATCTTAGGGCCGAGAAGAGGTCTCAAGAAGAAAGTCATCAAGTCGAGCTTCAAAAGCAGGCTGATGTAGCAGATGCAGCGCTTAGAAGGCTGACCGAGCAATTCGAGGAGAAATTTTTGCTGCTTACCTCGAAGATGAAGGAGGTTGAAGCCAAGAACAAGGTTCTTGAGGCTGAAATGAAGAACCTTCAGGGTAAAAAGTCAGTCTCCTCTTCTGAACTCGAATCCAAGTTCAAAGCAAGCTGGACTTGTGAGCTACCCGAGCCAAAGTTGACAGAAATTGGGCAATCATTCAAACCATGTTGAGGATCCTCGAACAATGTAAAAAGGGGGTTAGTTTGGATGATGATATTTCCAAGGCTAAGGTAGATGTCGCTATGGCTCGTAAATTTTTAGATCAACTTCCTTCAAGCAGTGACAGCACATCTGAGGGAGAAGCTTCAGGTAGTGATAGCGGGGCTAGTGGGTGACTACTCGTTTGTTCTGTTTTGGGCCTTCGGGCCATTTTCTTTGTAATTATTCTGGCCTTTGAGCCTTATGAATATGTAAATATTGCATGCTAGTTATTTCAATATTTTATTGAATTTTTATTTGCTTGCAAGACTTTAAATATATTACGAAGCTAGCTTAGGACGACGTCTCATCCTCGAGCCGAGGCTTAAATAGGGCTTAATGGATAAGAAAATGGTGAATCAATTTTTATTCCATTGACGAAGATCGAGCCGGTTTACATAGAGCCTAGTTGTACTTAGGCACATTTTATTTACAAAATCCATTTGAGGCGATGAATGTAAGTACGAGTGCATTCCTGGGATCATTTCTCGCTGTAGGTTTAGTTAGGCCTCGGGCAGTGTCCATATTTCGAAGTTTCTGAGTTAAGTCCTCGAGTCTGAGTTATTTTTCGAGGAACTTGAGCTACAAGTCTATGAGTTGGTTGTAGATTGACCTTACCCCCTTGCACCCCCCAGTGGTTGAGTGTGAAGAGTGAGGACGCGAGGACTGTTGACTTCGGAGGTATAATTCACTGTTATTAGAAGTAATATTTCTTCAAATTGGATATGTTCCGATTTAACGGCTCTTGTTTACTCTTGAGGTTTTCAAGTTGATAAGACCCTTTCCCTGCGATTGCTTTCACTTGGTAGGGATCTTCCCAATTGGTGGCCAATTTCCCTGCGTTTTTATCTTTGGACGTTTGATTCGAGGCCCTTAAGACATAGTCGCCAACCTTAAATTCTCTCAACTTGGCCTTTTTGTTTAAGTAGGCCTCAATTTGCCCTTTTTGAGCCGTCAACTATACCAAAGCCATCTCTCTTCATCGTTCGAGCAAATCCAATTCGACTCTCATAGCTTCTTGATTCGATTGCTCGGTTGAGTGAGCATAGCGAAGGCTTGGTTCACAAACCTCGACAGGAATTAGCGAGTCTGCCCCGTAAACAAGAGAAAATAGGGTTTTGCCAGTGCTATTCTTCACCGTGTTTCTCATTGCCCATAACACTTCTGGTAACTCATCGGGCCATGAACCTTTTGCCTTGTTCATTCTCTTTTTAAGATTGGCGATGATTATTCTATTTGAGGACTCAGCTTGTCCATTGGCGCTGGGGTGATAGGGTGTTGAGGCCACCCTTTTGATCCCCCATTTTGCAAAGAAAGTTGTGACCTCTGAGCCAACAAATTGTGTGCCGTTATCACAAGTGATCTCCCTCGGAACTCCAAATTGGCATATGATAGTTTTCCATATGAATTCGATGACTTCCTTTTGCCTGACCCTACCAAAAGCTCCTGCTTCGATCCACTTGGAAAAATAATCAGTAAGCACGAGGATGTATTTAACACTGCCTTTCGCTTTGGGGAATGGTCCCATAATATCCATTCCCTGTTTTATGAAGGGCCATGGTGAGACCACTGAGTGCAAGGGCTCGGCCTGCTGATGAATCATGGAGGCATGCCTTTGACATTTTGTGCAATTTCTAACAAATACTTTAGCACGTTCACTCATTTTCGGCCAATAGTAACCAGCTCGGAGGAGCTTTCGCACGAGGGCTTTAGCTCTAGAGTGATTATCAAACGTTCCCTCATCCTCTTCTTTCATCATGTATTCATATTCTCATGGGCCTAGACATTTAGCCATCGGGCCGCAATAAAGCTTCTTGTACAATTGTTTATATATTATTGTTTATGGAACTACTTACTTCCTGAACTTTGCCGCTTTGTTTTTGTCTGGTGGTAGAATTCCTGACTCCAGATAAGAAAAGAAATTTGTCTGCCAATCCCAATGTTGATTCACCATATTTACTTCTTGCTTCATCTTTCCCGTTGCTGACGTTAAAATCCTAACTGTAGCGTCAGTCCCCGAGTCATCTGTTTCAACTGCCAAGGCCAAGTTTGCATGACCTTCCATTCCTGAAAGGCGCTAAGCGCTTGTTGCATTCTTACCATGAATTGTTTCATTCTGAATACCCACCGAGGACTTAATTCGCCACTAGTTGTGAATCATATCTTAGCTCTGTATTCTCAGCTCCCATTTCTTTGGCCAGCTTTAATCCTGCTATGGCGGCCTCATACTCAGCTTCGTTGTTGGTTGGCCTCTCGAATTTCATCGAGTGCCTTAGCTTTTCCCCCGTGGGAGCTACGAGCACCATTTTGAGCCTCGAGCCGTTGGAATTGGCCGCCCCATCTATGTAAAGCTTCCATACCCCATGGGTGGGATCCTTTGAAACTAGATTCTCCTTTTCTGCCTTGGGAAGTAGTTTAGCACTAAAATCAGCTAACATTTGTGATTTTAATGCTGTGCGAGGTTTGTATACAATGTCATACTCACTCAGTTCAACCGCCCACCTAGATAACCTCTCCGACAATTCTGGCTTATGTAATATACTTTCAAGGGAAAGGTTGTTACTACGGCTATTGGATGACATTGGAAATAAGGGCGCAATTTTCGAGCAGCTAAGACTAATGCAAGCACTAATTTTTCTAATGGGGATACCTTGTTTCAGCATCGAGAAGAACTTTGCTAACATAATATATTGGTTGCTGCTTTCCTTCTTCTTCTCGAACCAGGAATGCGATGACCGACACCTCGGAGACGGCCAAGTATACCAACAACGTCTTGCCATCTTTTGGTTTGGCCAACAATGGGGCATTGGCCAAATAATGTTTCAACTCTCTCAGAGCTTCCCTGCACTCAGGAGTCCATTCAAAGGAAGTGTTCTTTTTCAAGACGGAAAAGCAATTGTGGCACCGCTCGGATGACTTTGAAATGAATCGACTCAAGGCGGCTAATCGGCTAGTTAAGCGTTGGACTTCCTTCAGGCTCGACAATTCCTCAAGGATTTCTTGTATATCATTGATCTTGTTGGGATTTTCCTCGATGCCTCTCTCCAAGACAAATCCTAGGAATTTGCCTGAGCTGACCCCAAAAGCACACTTTTTGGGGTTAAGCTTCATGCAATATTGTCTCAAAATTGCAAAAGCCTCCTTTAGTTGTTTAAATGATCTTCCAGTCGGACAGATTTCACCAACATATCATCGATATATGCTTCCATCATTTTTCCGATGTAATCCTTTAACATTTGACATACCAACCTTTGATAAGTTGCTCCGGCATTATAGAGACCAAAGGGCATCACCTTGTAGCAATAAGTTCCTTCATTTGTGATGAAAGAAGTTTTTTCTTCATCGCGGGGGTCCATCAGGATCTGATTGTACCTTGAATATGCATCCAAAAAGGTTAAGAGTTTGTGTCCAGCCGTGTAGTCTATTAACCTATCTATTTGAGGTTAAGGGTAGGAGTCTTTGGGGCAAGCTTTATTCAAGTCGGTGTAGTCGACACACATTCTCCACTTTCCGTTTTTCTTGTGTACCACTACCACATTAGAAAGCCAATCTGGGTACTTGACTTCTCCTATGATCCCATTGTCGAGCAATCTCTTGGTCTCGTCTTGAATCGCCTTCTTCTTTACTCCGCGTGAGTTCTTTTCTTTGATTTCATTGGGCGGTGGTTGGGATCTACATTCAACTTGTGTGTCATGATCTCGGGATCGATCCCCACCATGTCTGCATGCGACCAAGCAAAGCAATCATTGTTGGCTTTTAATAATTTGATGGGAGCTTTCTTAGACTCAACCTCTAGCTCCGAGCCCACAAATATTTTTTTGTCTTGAAACTCTTCCGACAAGGCATAAGATTCTAACTCTTCCACTGTTGAGTCCCTGGCCTTTTGCTTTCGAGGTTCTTGGATGAAAGTTGGGATCCTTTCTTCTTGCTTCGGATGGGCCACTTCCTGGATCGAGCTCTCCTCTTTATGGGGCTCCAAGCTGCTGGGTTGTGATTTCAAGTGCCCGATCGAGGCGTTTTTTACGGCGAATGAATAGCATTTCCGAGCTATTAGCTAGTCACTTCGGATTACATGAATCCCCCATAGGGTGGGAAACTTAATCACCTGGTGGAGGGTTGACAGTACGACCTCTATTTCATGAATCCAAGGCCTTTCAAGGATGAAGTTGTAAGTCATATCCTTATTCATAACTGGGAAAGTTGTTTTCTTTCAACCCCCTCGGCGGTGGTTACAAGGGTGATTTCCTCTAGGATTCTTTCTGCAGAGTTGTTAGACCCTACTAAAATGGTTTTTTTCGGGACGATGAGATCCTTTAACCACATTTGTTTGATTGCTCTATGATTGATGGTATTCACAGAACTCCCAAGATCTATCAGGACTCGTTTTACGTCTGAGTCATTGATCCTTAAGGTAATAAACATGGCATCGTGATATGGGATCATCGTTTTGTAGCAATCCCCCTAATAAAAAATGATATCATTGACACTTCCTTCAATTTGGATTCTTCTTTCCATACCGATTGAGAATTTCATAGACTTTCTTACCGAGGGGAAGTTGGCACCGTTTACTTCCATACCGCCGGTTATGATGTTTTTAGATTTTCGTGACATTAAGATAATCAACATCTTGCTAAGATCTAGAAAAAGGTCTGACTTTGGAACAAACATTATTACCGATCTCTCCACATACGGAGCCAATATGTGTTGGCCTAAATCGGGATAGGACAACAAATCGAATTTGTTTTGGGGTTGATCAATAATTTACTTGTATCAAAGTTATGATCGAACTAAGACTAAATATAAACAAGGCAAATGCTTGATGAAATAAATGAAGCGAGTAATAAACGAGCTGATAAAACGAGACAAAGCTTTAAAAGAAAGAATGTAAAGTCCAGTGTTGTATTTCTGGATGCCTTTCCTGGTTACTAACGAATCCTATTTATAGTTGGCAAGAGAAGTGTTATTAATATCATAATAACTATGTTTTATGGCCATTACTCCATATTTGATTGTGGTCAGCTCATAAGCTTATTCTTAAATGCCTCGGCAACGGTAGCACAATAATCGACAACTATAATTAGAGATAGTCGTTGGCCGAGGTGATATAATCCCTCGAGGGGGTTGCCATATCGATCATTCTTCAATTCTTCCGAGTTCAGATCTTGTACTTGGCTTGATATTATCTGAGGTGGAGATGCAAACTATCCCTTCGGGAAGCTGTCCTCGTTCAAACTTGATTTTCTCGTGGTTTGAGCATTTACACCGTGGCGATGGGGGTTTCTACCCAATAGAAAAGCCTTGCAAGCAAACTCAGTATTCTCAAAAAGAGAAGTTCCATTAGTAAAACGGCTCAAAGGCATATACTAATCTAAGCTTCTGCCTCGGAATCATCTTCCTCATCATCCGAGCTCCCGCTGCTCGAAGGAAGACTTTTCATTAAGTTTTGAGCCGTGGTAGCATCACTCTCAACCTTAGTGATCTCTTCATCAAGGTTAACCCCGCTATGACAATCCCTCAGAGTTTTTTGTCTCGTATGAATAACAGCCCAGTTCTTGTCAACCTTGGCCCGGATCCTCCTCATTCCACGCCTCGAGGAGAAAGAATCAACGTTTCTCTGCTGAGCCTTATCCTCATTTTCGAGCCGCTCTTTCTCCCTACCCAGCTGATCTTTCTCTCTGGCTAACTCATTTGTTTTGATCAACTTCTGTCTCAAATTAGCATGGAACTTATTAGCACGCTCATTAATAACTTACTGGGCCTCGACTCTCACTCTCTTCAGCTCGGTATCGCAGAGCTCTTTCAAATGAGCCATCTTCTCCTCAACGACAGACTTAGCCTCAAGGGCCTTGAACATCTCGAGGTCAGATTTATCAGCAGGTTTCTTCGTTTGGTCAAGCATAAGCTCAAGCCTTGTGCTTAACAACTCTTTTTCGAGACCCTTCATTTGAGACTCGAGGCCTGCCCGCTCTCGCCACTATCCTGCCTTTATTTGCCTAAGATATTCATCTAGACGACACTCGATCTCGGCAGCCTTGATGGAATTGATGTAACACCGCAAAGGAAAGCTCAAAAAATCAAAAAGAAAACAAAAACAAAAGCCGAAAGAAAAAGTTAAGAGTGAAAAAGCATACGTGAATAGCGTGTTGAGCAGCATCAGCAATCAAATCAACAATATGAGCCTTCCCGAGGTGGTCACGTTCCAACGGACCCCAGAAGTCCACGAAGACTGATCTGGACCTGAATATCGCCATCTAAGAGGAAAAGATCGGAGGGGATTCAATATAGCGAATATTTTTCCAAGAAGCTGAGTCAGGAGCAGACTCGGAAGCAGCTCGAGGAGTCTTGTCTCCCACTTGAGGTTGTTGAACGTCGTCTATATCCACTACAGCTGAAGGCTGAGCAACCCTTTTACCTTTATCAGAAACCTGAATCAGCTCTGGCTCGTGAGGAAGGGAAGCTACAACCTTTTCTTGGTCCTTTTCCATCTCCTAGGCAGGAGTGAGTTCGGGGAAAGGGATAGGCTCCATTCTGGCCCTTTCATTTTCGGGATCCTCTCCGAAGATAATTTCTTCCTTTTCAAAACTAAAAGGAAAGGGAAAAGAGTAATTAGCAGAAAAAACGAAGCAAAAGGGAAAACGAAAACCAAAGAGACGAACACTCAACCTGTCTTAGCCCTAAGGTTTGCCGACCCCTCAGGAACTGTTCCTTTCTCTCCATCTTCCTTTCCTTCTTTTTCTTTTCCCTTCGAGAGGTTTCCAATCAAACCTTGAAGGGCACTTAAAGTATCCCCCGTATCTGGGACTTATTCCTTCTTGTCTTTCTTTCGTTTCTTCTCCTTCGGCGTAGTGATCGCCCTCTTTGAGAGACCTACAACAAAGAAAGATGATGATTCGCCAAGAAAAGACGACTCGGTGAAAAGGGTTACCATGCCGTTTTCATGTCTACCGATTCTCGTCCAAGGCGGCCAAAACCATCCATGACCTTTCCAATCTAGGTTTGACATCGATAATAGCTTGGACCCATTGGGTCAAATCCTTCGGGCGGACAATTGAGATCGTCGCGGCTAAAGCAAGTCGAAAAATGAGAGTTTAACAAAGAAGTGCCGAAGTAAAAATAAAAAATGACCGAGAGGAATACTTTACTTACGTGCTCAATTCTATTGGTCAGGAAAATTAGGCCTCGAGGACAAAAGCCAGTGGGCAGAAGAACGAAGCGCTCGTTCCATCCACGATCATCGGTATCCTCGCTCTTTGTAATCAGCGAGTACGAGCCTCACTTGTTAAGCTGGACGATTCTATCCTTGTGAAGGGAAGGGTAGAAGAGGTACAAAAGATAAGCAAGGGTAAAGGTGACCCCGGCTAACTTACTCAAAAACTCAAGGCATAGAACATGCCTCCACATCCCGGAGCCAATTTGGGCTATGCATAACTGATAGGTGCGGCAAAAGGAGTCCAACACCTCGGGGATAGGAAGAGAAAACCCTATTGTGAAGGGGTAGGTAAAAACAAAAGAGCGCCCATCGACCCTATCACATACTCGGCTATCAGAGGTAGGAATACCAACCTGAACCTCGGGGCCCCAATTGCAATCAGGTCAAGCCAAATGTATTTTCGCCTGAGTAATCAAACTTGGCGAATTTTAACAGGGATATTTGTCTTCCTCCTGATATCCGACTCGGTCTGAAGTTGTATGACGAAGTCTTTCGAGGGGTCAATTTTATAACGGATAACATGGTGATGTTCAAGCTCAAGGTCATCTAAAAAAGGTTCATCATTACCAATATCATTCATGGTAACATCTTCGTCATCAACCAAAACTGCCTCGGTAGCTCCAGTCGTGGTTGAACCTTGTTCTTGGCCCAAACCACCTGATTGAGGTAAATCATCCATAATAAAATCAGGAGCAACAATAAGACTCAATGGCTCGGGAACATTCACCAACTCGCCACCAATAATCATGGTGTTGACAAAAGAGGGTGAAGAATTTGGTGAATTTGGCTTTGACATTTCTCAGAAAGCAGTTCCTGGACAGCGAAAGAAGAAAAAATTCAAGAAGTTTTTACTGTTAAGAACAAAGAAATACGTGAAGAAGAAGAAGAAGGGGCTATATATAGGTTAAAGCGCCATGATTGCAATTGCATAGGGATGGCAAAGCAAGAAATCACGCCCAATCAGTGATGGCCATGTGTGATTGATGGGAATAAGGAGTGACAATCACCATTTTTGAATTTCACAGCGCATGAATGGCCATGTCGATCTCCCGTCTAATCTCATTCCACTCCTCGACAGATCTGACAACTGCTCGAGGAGTGAGGAGACTATCTATATTGGGTAAAACAATCACCGAGGCCTTGAGCAAGAGCGCATGGCTTGGCCCAAGTCAACCTTAAGGTGCGAGCCCACGAGGGGAGATGGCATAACCCTTTGCCTCGAAAGACCACCTCAGGGAAGAAGTAAAATCGAGCCCAAGGTACAGAGCTCGGGATGATTGCCACGGAACAACGTCCCCGAGCAAGCATAACACCTCATCGGAAGGAGACCTGAACTTCGTAACTGTCGACTGTTGCCCAGGCATTTAAGAAGAAGAGCATGAGCTGACCACAATCAAATTCAGAGTAAATGGCCATAAAAATATAGTTATTATGGCTATAATGTCATTCTTTTTATCAATTATAAATAGGACTCATTTGTAACCAAGAAAGGCATCCAGAACTACAATACTGGACTTTACATTCTTTCTTTTAAAGCTTTGTCTCGTTTTATCAGCTCGTTATTACTCGCTTCGTTTATTTCATCAAGCATTTGCCTCATTTATATTTAGTCTTAGTTCGATCATAACTTTGAGACAAGCAAATTATCGATCAACCACAAAACAAATTTGATTTGTTGTCCTATCCTGATTTAGGCCAACACAGAAGTCAAATCACACATAGAGCAGAGTCGAGTTCTAGTAAATTTACTCTTTAAATATTCATACTCGATTTCTTCTGCAGAAGTATTCTTCTTTCTTTGAGAAAAGTAGTTATCTCCCTTTACTTTATTGAATAATTGTAATGGAAAACCTTGTTAAAAAAATGGCAGAGAGAGAACCGTCATATGTTTAAGAACTTCTGAAAGGTTACCTGCACGTTCCATCACGTGTAGAAGTGAGAAGTTTGAACAACAGTAGGTAACTTCCCTTTTATCCAAATATCCAATAAGAACAGTTTAGCTTATATTAATATTAATTTATTAAACCAAATATGCCATGTAAGCCACAATTTACATTATCCCACTTGGCACACATTAATTCATTTAATGGTTTAATAAATGTTTGTGTCTTTATGTGCACAATTAAAGCTAAATCTATCATTATTTATTATTATTAAAATCAATTAATACAAGTCATGACAGTCATACATCATTTTCGACATAATCCCTTCCATGTGCTACAATATTAATTTATTACCCAAACACATCCTTTAATACACCATGGGTCCAACAATAATGCTTATAATATGATATCTAAGGCAAAATATGTCATCGTCATTCTCAGCATTATGTATACAAGGGAAAACCGGCAATAACAGAAACATGCTCATAAATGAGTTCAAAGTATCAATTCCATAAATATGATAAAAGTCTTTACATAAAGTCATACATTACTATCAATAATACCCATTCTTTCAAAGGATCAACAGTCATAGTTCAGGTGCTAATATCTTCAGTTAACACTCTACGTTCCTGAACTTCTTCCTTAAGTTTAAATTATTTCAAGTATATAGGCTTAGCACCCTTTGTATACTTATCATTCTTAGAGAAGAAGGTTGCTTGGGAATTATCACAATAAATTTTCAGCGGCTTAGAAATATACTGCTTCGCGCTCTTCCATGATAGTTTTCCTTCAGCTAACAGGAACAAATAATCAAATGTGGTTTTTCTTGTATCCTCACAACCACCAAAATCCGAATTCGAATATCCAACCACATCAAGATGGTCAGATTTTCTGTAAGTGAGCATATAATCTTTTGTTCCTAGCAAGTATCTCACCTCTTTATTGCAGCCATTCAATGATCCATTCCTGCATTGCTTTGATATCTGCCGAGCAAAACTAATGTCAGGTATGATACATGTATGTGCATACATTAAGCTCCCAATAATAGATGCATAAGGAATATCTTTCATTTGCTTACGTTCCAATTCGTTCTTTGGACATTAATTGCGACTAGATTTATCTCCCTTCTGAATTGAAATGGGACTTGATGAGCAATTTTTCATTTTGAATCGCTCTAGAATTTTGTTAATATAGGCCTTTTGAGACAACCCTGACAATCCTTGTGATCTATCTCTAAATATTTTTATCCTGATCACATTGGTTGCGTCTCTTATATCTTTATTTCAAAGTTCTCAGAGAGAAATTTCATAGCATCATGCATCAGGATAAGTTGGTATTTTGTGAACTTTAGACTATCTTTTACTTTTTCTTTTTAAGTCTGAAAGCATTGTTTGGTGTGTATAATGTTAGATATTTCTTGGTTTTAGGTTTTAGGATGAATGAGAGAGAAAGGAACCAAAAGAGAGCAAAAACAAGCTGAGATGACTTTCAGTAGAACAGTACAGGACGCCCCACCCCAGCTCAGGGGTGGTTGCCTAATCAAAGAAACTAAGAGCTAGCAATTCTGAGGCTCGAGAAGGGCAGCCCACACCACTTCCAAGATGGCATGCCTTGGGATGAACAAGTGACCGCCTCGTGTAAAGCATGGTCGCCTATTCTTGAGTTCCTACAATTAGGCGACCACCTTCTCCAATAGACGGACTATCCAAATCTAGAAAATGAAGAAAAGGCGGACGCCTCCTATGAAGATGCGTCCCACCTTACCTAAAAGGACAAAAGATAAACCACACCAACGTTATGAAGCGCGACCACCCCATGTATTTAGGAAATTGCCCCGTCCGAAAATGGAAGTCTTGTCATTTTAGAAAATAACTAGTATAAATAGAAAAGTATAGGATTTTATTATTATTCCATTCCTTATCATAGTTTTAGCCACTTTGGAAAACTTGGGAAACAAGTAACAAAAATTTTCTTCATTGTAGGCAATCCAAATTTATTTTTATTATTCCGATACATGATTCTTAATCTCTTTCATTGTATGACGATGATTCCAACTCTTAGTATGAGTAGCTAAACTCATAATTAGGGGGTGCAAACATGCTTTAATAGTTGAAATTCAATAGGTATTTATTAGTTTTACTTGTTTTATTTTGGGTTTGATTATCTAGTCTCTATTGCTTTAATTTCTTAACTTTGGTGCTCAAGACACTAGAGTTACATGCCTACTTAATTGGTCATTGGTTTTGACAAGTTTAATCGACTTAGGTTTATAGAGATTAGCAAGGATTTGGGTCATGTTGGCTAAAATATCCTGACCCATCTAAAATAGTCCACTAGGAATAGGTTCTCTTTCCTTGGGTCAATGTGTTAGTACTCAATGCACCTGGCTATGGCTCTGGCGAGCGTAATAATGTAGACCTCTACTATACCTTGTGATTTCTAGAGGGTATACCTGATTGACTCGACCATATTCATGCCTATTATAAGTAAGTGAAACAATACTACCTATTGGATGAAAACTACTATAGTTATTTACATCCCTAGGCTTCTTTTATATTCAAACAACTAATTAGTAGTTCACTAAATTGTTCCTTACTTTAGACTTTATAGTTAATTCAAATACAAACCCTTATTCTGAGGACCATGATCTACACCACTTGATTAGAGATTTGTGATACTCTCATTTGACACTTCACTAGTTTCATGTAGATCTCGACCCGGTATCTTACCGGTATATTTGCATCCGACCGGTTACCCTTAGGGGTTAACTCTTGGTGGTGCTGACATCATTCCAAGATCATTAGTAGCAAGAAAGATGCCATCAACATACAAGACTAAAAGTATAAACTTAGGGCCTGTTTGGCCAAGCTTTTAGAAACTACATATTTTGAGAAGTGCTTTTTATAAAAGTACTTTTGGAGAAAAGCAGTTTGTGTTTGGCCCACTCATTTGAGAAGTACTTTTGTCAATAGTTGAGTCGCAATTTGTGTTTGGCCTAACTTTTAAAAAAGTACTTTTAAGTGTTAATAACGAGTAAGGATATTTAAAGATTCACTTTACAGATATTTTAACTAGATTAATAATTTTAAATATTTATTCTTAAATACTATATTTAATTTTATTATTTACTAAAATAATTTCAAAATACATTATACAGAATTGAATACTCTAGATCTATACCTTAAAAAAGATGTTATTTGATTAAAAAGTTTCTATCAATAATGATGTAGGTGTACTTAGAAAAAATAAGAAAAAAATAATGTACTATATATATATAATAATCTTTACGGTAAAATAAATAGGAGTAATTATGTATATAAGTATTTCTGGTAAGGATATTTTTGGAATGATAGAAATTAAAAACTGCTTCTGCTTCTCCTCAAAAGCACTTCTGGGGAAAAGCTACTTTTTCCTGCTTCTTCCTCACAACAGAAAAACAGCTTCTGCTGCCACTTAAAAGCACTTATTTTCTCCCTTGAAGCTTTGCCAAACACCTTAATTTTTTAAAATAATCACTTCTGGTGAAAAATAAGATTTTTTGGCTCCCCAGAAGCTTGGCCGAACAGGCTCTTATTCCCACTGGCCTTCAGATATATACACCGATCAATGATGATTTTCTTAAATCCAAAGGAGACAATAGTTTCATAAAACTTAAGATACCATTGTCGGAAAGCTTGTTTAAGCATGTATATTGGTTTCTTCAGTTTACACACCATGTATTCCTTTCATTCAACTTGAAACCCCTTTTGTTGATCCATATAACTTCTTCCTCTAAATTTCCATTCAAAAATGTGGTTTTCACATCCATTTGATAGCTCTAAGTCATAATGAGCCACTAAAGCTATTATAATTCTTAGTAAATCCTTACTAGAGACAGGTGAAAACGTCTCTTGTAATCATGTTTCTGAGTAAAACCTTTGACAATAAGTTTGGCTTTGTGAAGTTCGATAATACCATTTGAGTCGTGTTTGGTCTTAAAGACCCATTTACACCCGACTCTTTTGCAACTTTTTGGTAATTCGATAAGGTCCTAAACTTTATTACGTTCCACAGACTTCAGCTCGTCTTTCATAGTAATCCCTTGTCATAATTATTACTTTAAATGGCATGTGACAATGATATTGGATCATCATTAATTTTCAAGTCAATTTCCGAATCAACTCGTGTAGATATACCAAATAATCGTAAGAAATAGCAGATATTCTTTATCTTTGAGACTTTTTTAATGCTACTTCTCGCGGTACATCTACTTCGGGTTCATCAATTACGTTTTTATTATTAATAGCAGGATCATTTATTTATTGTTCATGTTGGTTGTTAGGCGGCACAAAAACTGCAAGAACAACAACTTTAGAAGAAGTACAGGGTAAAGGAATTTTCACCCTAGCTTTTCTAATTTCTACATTGAATGGTTCTTCACTTCCATTAACTTCACAATTCTCAATGAACCTTGCATTTTTAAGTTCAAGAATTCTCGTACTATGTTTAGAACAGTAAAATATATACCGCTTTGATTTTTCTGCATAATCAATGAAGCAACCACTGATTTTCTATGGATCCAGTTTCTTTTATGTGACTTATAAATTCTTACTTGGACCAGCGATGCAGTCTGTGTCCGTACTGATAAAGCAATCGAGCTATAGCTTGTGGTCGAGCCATCAAGACCAGTCAAATGAAGCCAAGCAAAGATCATGCATGACACGACCCAGATTTTCGGTTAGGCCGTGGGGGCACTCAACTACCTCTCTAGACCCGTTGGGCAAACCCTATAGGCTTAAGCCAAGGCATACGATTTGAAACAATTCAGATAACACAAACTTTACTTGAAAATATTAGAAAACTAATCTAAATAATATAGAAACGCATATGAAACATATATTATATATAAACCGACATATTTACAAGTTGCCTGAATAAATACAGCTACTACTCAAAATACATAAGTCTAGAGATTTCCAGATATGACATCTAAGAAGTCCAAAAGATAAGTACATCTTCCGAAGGGAGCAAAATGAGATAAAACTAGAATATGTACAACTGGTGGCCTCAATGAACAAGCTGGCTCACCGCAGATAGCTAGAAAGGGGACCCTGCTCCTCAATCGCGACGCGGCTGACTGGGTCTGTGAGCGGTATTTTCCGAAACAAAATACAACACAAGAAACAGGTAGGGAGTGAGTCATAAAGACTTAGTAGGTGAGAAATAACTACTTAACTCAAAAATAGTTAAGTTAGCCAGGGAAATGGTAAGTAACGGTATATAACAGATAAAAATGTACAGATAGGCAAGTAGCAGTAATATACAACATTCATAAGGATATGAAATGAATGCAATCATAATGTACAGAGGTCACATGTGCCTAATGAATGGAGTGGAATCCTCCTACTCCGGGGCGGAATCTTCCTACCCTCAATATGATACAAGGAGCGGAATCCTCCTTCTCCTAGGGCGGAATCCTCCTGCTCTCAGATGACATAACAGTCCAGAGATCAAGAAACATAACTAGAAAATACATAACAAGGTTATGGCGTAATAAGTACGCCCTATCGGCAGCTATTCACGTGAAGAACACGTGTCCAAAAGGCCAAAGGCCATCAAAGAAGCGGATAAAATCACCTATCTCGAGTCCTGGTTCAGGATATCTACTGAACAACTTTCTTTCCTAACCGATGTCCTACAGAATAACTCCTTTCTAAGACAAAAAATTATATTCGCACTTATAAGTGCCCGAAGAAAGAGTATCTAGCCTTTAGACAATGAAAGAAGAAAAATTACCAAAATATCCCTAGACCGGGCTTAGCCGAAAATCCATAAAATATATATTTCTGGACTCCTCATAGTCCCACGAGTCCAATGGTATCATTAATTTTCATATTTGAATTCAATTTCATCAAATTTCCTAATTTAATAATTTTTAGGGTCCTAACCCAATTTTCCAATTCAATTTAAAGAGATTTTAGCAAAAAAATCATGAATTAACGCGATTGAATGTTATAGGATTGATACCTGCTGATTTCTAATCATTTGATGCTTAAATTCTACCTTGGAACTGATTTCAATGAACTGAAAATGAATTTTCCCGAAATGAGCTGAAAAATCAGCTGTTATACTGAAATTAAGCAGCTTATTAGAAAGCTTTCGCACCAGCAACTGCTGTGCTGGTTTTTGGGTCCAAACAGGACCCTACAAAGCTCTGCATGACCCAATTTTGTGCACAAGTCATACAAGACTTGTGCGACATGTTCGCAAAGACGGAACTCGAATCAGATCTCTAGAACTCAAGATATGGCTTCCACAGAAAGAGGTAGATTTCTTAACTTTAGGGTTTTTAGAAAATTTATCTTAATGACCTTGGAATGTACTTCCGAAAGTTCCTATAGGTCATAAATGACCATACGAACCTAACACAACTTTTGGATTTCAAATTGGAGCTTATTTTCTTAAATCGAGCTCGAAAACCTCTTTTAAGCTTTACCGATAATTGAAACGAAAACCTTCTCAAAAATCCTACTAAACGAGTTCCGAATCAACTCAAATTTTACAGACAGGACATAATGAATTTTATGGAGCTTTTAAGACTATCTACACGCTAATATATGTTATAACTCTCGAAACGACTGCCTAAGGTCATTTCAATGCACGACATGCACATTCGCTTAGTGTGGCTAGGAGAAAGCAAATGTTCGGAGAATGAGTGGCCGAACTCAAGATATGAAAGCTACACTTTTCACCTCAAGCCTGAGGTTAGTAGTGCCCGAACACTAATCCATGACGCCGAGCATTAAAGTGATCGAAGGCTACAAATGTGCCCGAGGCAGGAGACCGTTTGTTGTCAATTATGCCGACGCTGAACAACCGAGCTTTGAAGTCAAGAGGCCAAGCACAATGTTTACTTCAACCCTACGTGGCCTTATTTTATTGGTCGACTATGACTATTTCCTACTTTACCCTTGGGCTATCTATATAAACCCCTTTATAATTTTATTTTAGGACACCAGTTGTTGAATATTGATATTAGATATTCGCTATTGAGTCTCCTTCGTGAGCCGAGCCCCATCGTAGGAACCTTGTTATGGACTTGTGGCTTTCGGTGGAACTCCGATTGAACATTTCCTCTATGATCATTTGCAAGAGGCAATATTCTCTTGAGGATTGTTGCTTAGTGCAGGTGTCTTTTCTTCTTTCTAATCTAGAGGCTCCAAGAATAATTCCTTGGTTTTGCTCGATTGTGTTGAGATTATGTCTCACTTTTATCCTTTATTTTCTGTTTGGTTTATCTTCCGCCTCTGTGTTCGTGTTTAGCCCAGTTGGCTTGCACCATCTTGGTATCAGAGCACGATTTGGATTTTTTTTTACAAACCCAATTCTGTTCTTTATCTTTTCTCTCATGCGTTTGTGTTTTCTGTTTCAGTTTCAAGTTCTTGTTCTTGTGTTGTTGTTTGTGTTCTTATTACAAAAAAATAGTAAAAGAAGAAAATTCAAAAATTGGTTTGTTGTAGGTTGTTTGGAGTAAACAACCATAGATTTGTCTTTATCTTTGTTTGGTGATTCCAAAAAGTACCCGTCGTACACCATTTGACGACAAGGGTTTTTCGAGTTTGAAACTATTAGACATCGAAAGTTATTGAGTTTGAAAGCCCAGTTGAATTTTGGTTGTTTTGGTATGAAACTGGTTGTTATTGGTTGATTTGGGTCGAGTTCTAGTGTTCAAAACCAAAGTTCCATTGTTAAGAAATCGTCCGTACACCAAAAAATTATTACATTATAACAGTGTACGGACGACGCCGAAGCTGTTTGCATTTTGGAGCTTAAGTATTCCTCCATTTATTGTTAAATTAAATGGAGAAGCGACCTTAAATCTTACCGTGGTTTCTAGACTGTGAACAAGTTTAAGCTGTCCGTACGTCAGATTTTGGAAGGTTCACTGTTCCATTAAAGAAGAAAGGGAGAAGGCATCGTTGCCTAAAACCCCAGATGAAGAAATTATTGGTAGAAAAATGACACGACCCGGAATCCGGTTAGGGCGTGCGGGCACCCGACATCCTCCCCTAGACCCGTCGGGCGAACCCTTACCAATTAAATCAGGAAAATAAATATAACAATTTACAAATAAGGACAAGACTTAAAATAAAAACACAGACATACTGATACCTCTAAGTTGTACAAAAGAAATTACAGCTGACTACCCAAAATGCTAGGTTTAGGCCTATCCAGACTAGACATCTAAGAGTACAAAGAAGACAGATACCCCCTGAAGGGAGTAAAATGCAACTGAAATGATAACCAATAAACTGGTGGCCATCCGAAATAAAAGCTGGCTCACTCTGACTGCTGAAGTCGTCTTCGCTCCTTCAAAACGTGGCGAACTCAATCCTGGAGCGAACCTGCGGAAACGAAATAGATAGACAAGAAACAAACAACAAACAAGGGTGAGTCAAAAGGACTCAATAAGTGGGGCAGACTAGCCACCTCAAAGAATAGGATGGCTAGACAGAGAGAAAAGAAACAGATAAACCAAATTATTCTTATTTAAATTATGAAAAGGTAGAGCCAGATAATAACTAGAAATACGTATGGAATCACAAATTCATTAACAAACAGGAACATAAGGTAGCCAGAACATATAGGTATCCCGAACATATCAACAATCAGAAATACATCATACCGTCGCGGTGTTCAACCCAATCCATATATTTATACCGTTGCGGCGTGCAACCCGATCCATATATTTAACCGTTGCGGCGTGCAACCCGATCCCCGCAACCCAGAATACGAGCCAGAAATATATAGGCAAACTGAGATATGTCTACAACATGGTGTACATACCGCATACATAAAACAGAACACAATACACACAATAGTCAGTATGCGGTGCAATGAGAAGGGATGAATGCGCTATAATGCAATGCAGTCACATATGCCTGATACCTATCTCCAGCGCGGGACTCTCATCGTCTACCAGGAGATATATGCAATAATGACCCTTCACCACCTCGGGACTCTCATCGATTACCGGGAAGTATATGTAATGATGACCCTTCACCAGTGCGGGACCCTCATCGCCAACCGGGAAGTATATGCAATAATGACCCTTCGCCGGTGCGGGACTCTCATCGACAACCGGGAAGTATATGCAATAATGACCCTTCGCCGGGAAGTATATGCAATAATGACCCATCGCCGGTGCGGGACTCTCATCGCCAACCGGGAAGTATATGCAATAATGACCCTTCGCCTGTGCGGGACTCTCATCGCCAACCGGGAAGTATATGCAATGCTCAAAACTAGAGTGCAATGCTCATATGTTCAATTCAATACCAACAACAGAGCATAACGTATAATATACAATGTAAATTCAAAGCTAAGGCATAATGAGTACGCCTATCGGCAGCTACACACGTAAGGAAACACGTGGTAGAAAATCCACGAGGCCAAGTGCCTCCAAAGAAATGGATATAAACACTTACCTCGTTCTGAAGTTAACACTGCTACCCAACAACCGCTTTATTCTTTGAATTCATTGCCAAACGATCCCACTGTGTTCAATAAGCAGAAAAATATATCACATTAGGCTAAAGGCTTCATTCCTCACATCTTAGGGCAATCCAGATAGGAACCTGATACCCTATTCGCATACGCAATACGCAGGCCAGGCCTATATACAGGGTTTAAGGTCACATAACCAAATCCCAAATAATTTACATTTATATGTTGCCCATAACTCACTGAGTACGAATATATAATAAATTTCATTATCGGGGTCCATTTGACCCTTTAAACTATTAACTGAACTTATTAAAATGATGTATAATATTCCAAGTTTTACCGTTAAAACATATTCAAACGCACGTAATAAACTTAGATAATATATTAGGATCATTACCTGAATGTTTCAGGGTGAAAATTCTACTTTTCTCCAGCCCCTTTTCTTATTTTCTGGCATTTTTTGCGCTGTGTCATCTCTGTTTCGTTTAATCTGTTCATGTTTCGTTTGCTTCTGTATATGTATATTCCTACACAATTGTCTAGTCCTAAAGCTAAGGACCAACGCCCATTTTGTTCCTTTCTTTCTTTTCCCTTTTTGTCCTTTTCTCTTTTTTTATTTTATTTTCTTTACGCGACGAAAATTAAAACAGTACCGTGTGATATTCGAAATAATTCCAACTTTTGCATAGCAGTTGTACAAAATATATGTAATATACTCGTGAAGGCGGATCTCAAATTGGACTCCCGAAACTCTAGATGCGAATTTAAATAGAAAAAGTTAAATTATTTAACTTTCGGCATTTTAGCGGAAACTAGCCGAACAACATCGAAATTCACTTTCGAAAGTTACAAAAGTCACAATAATCATACGAACCCAACGGCGCTTTCGGATTTCGAATCGAAGCTCATTCGGCAAAACCGAGCTCGAAAATCTCTTTTTAATATTTATCGCCAATAAAAACTGAATCCTTCTTCCGATGCCTACCAAACGAGGTCTGATTTAGCTCAAATTTTACAGACAGGTCCTAATGGACATTACAAATATTTTAAAATTATCGACACGCCAATCGGAGTCCTAACTTCCGAAACGACTGACCGAGGTCGTTTCATTCTCCTCCACTTAAACTCTCGTTCGTCCTCGAACGAGCCTAAGTCAAAAGAAAAATTCGCACAGATAATAAAAGAACTTGCACGACCTTCATAAGCTACTCCACGGACCTTATCTCTTGATTACAGGATCAGAATTATATTACTCACATCGTACTTTTGGAATAAAATATATCTGGATAATATGATAATACCATTGCACAGCTTATTCTGACTAAGCTGATCCTTCCTCGATCACGAGAAGAGAGTTCTACATTTTCGAAGCAAAGATACACGGAACTTTGAATGGGTTAACATGATTCAGCCAATAATCACCCCTTCGATATACCTTTTGATATAGAACAGGTCGATGGAACTAAAAATTAGCTCACGCTTGATGCAATACGGGAAGCTTTGGAAGTACCTTGTTACTACACACTATAGAAGATTTGATGCAAGCTATATTATTTTTACGAATGCACTATACAACATCTCAATTGATGTTAGTGTTGTTCTGCAAGCTCCTTGTGGGAATGTAGTTACTCATATCCTAATGTATATCAAAGGTTCATCTGAACATGGTCTATCCTATAAGGAAAAGGATCATGCAAATACTAATGGATAGTATGATGCAGACCAGGAATGATCTTCAGACTGAATATCTACTTCAGGGTATTGTCTTTGAATTGAAAATATTATGACTTGAAAAAGTAAAAATAAAGGAGACATGTAGTTGGACCATGAGCTGAGGCAGAATACCAGCAAGAAAGTTGATTACATGAGCACTTACAATGCTAAAGTAACCTCTCAAGGAGTTGAGGTGTGAATGAGATATGCCAATGATGGATGGACGATAAGCTGCACTAGACCTTTAACTCTAAATTTTCATGAAGTAAAACAGTGGCAGCTAGAGGATCCAGTTCTAGTTGAATACAGACAGATAGCCAGAAGAAAATCGAAGTCTACATAAAGAGTTATTACTGACGGTGTTCTCATGTATAAAGATAGACTTTGTGTTCCTGATGCTGCAGATTTACGTGGACAGATTATGATAGAGTTAAATTATTTCAAATACACTGTTCATCCAGGTTCGACTAAGATGTACCATGAACTTAAGCAGATTTATTAGTGGGACGGAATGAAGTGCGACATAGCAGAATTTGTGGCTCAGTGTTCTAATTGCCAGCAAGTTAAAATCGTGTCATCTTTCCAGACTTTATACTTTCAGCCGATAGGTACGTATGTATGATCAGGTTGCCAGCTTATCTTTGGCATTAATAGATTATTAGTGGGTTAAGCAATGATTTACAGTCATTGTAGGTTTCTATCGTGCCCTAGATTGGGTCGTGACAAAAGTGGTATCAACGCCTTAGAGATTTAGTATTACCATTCAGTATTTGGAGGAAGACTCCTCCACTTAAAGCACAAACCCATGCAGCTATTTGAATATGAATAATCATCCCCGCACAGTCTGCTGGACTAAAGAAGATTTGGCTAAAAACTGAATGTAGGCAGACCTAAGCTACCCAACTACCCTTTCGAGTTGCCAAACAGCTGCAAGTCTCGAGTTCACAACTCCATACCTTTTCCATAAGCATCATCGCGTGATGGATGGTACTTCTATTACCCTTAGAAGCCTTGAAAAACAATAATATGCTTACCCAGCTACCTTGACATACATTCTGGCTCAACACAGGGAATATCACGAGTGGCTACTAACCGCCCAAGCTCACCAGTGCTGGACGAAGAAGAAATGGAAATGGCTGAGGATAGAAATAATTAGAGCTTCAGGAAGCTCATCTTCTTATTGCTCAGCTACCAGAGCTAGACTACTTCCGAGTCAGGCTAGTCAAAGAATTGCAATTGAATAAATAGACATTAAATGAGCTCTATGGAACAACATCTATGCCAACTTAATCTCCCAATAAGAAGAAAACTCTAATAATTTACCAGAAACCCTTTTATAACCCAGACAAGCTTATAGGATAACATGACCTTACTAGCGTTTTGAACCCAAGAGGAGATACGTAGATCGAATATTACTTACTAACCACTTTACACCGGAAGAAACAATAACACTTCCTGATGGTGACGGATAAGAATCCCATCATCCTACCAACACTGATTTCCGAGGAGAGAGGTAAAATGACTTGACATAATAACACAAGGTGGCATAACGGGATGCCAAGCAGGCAATAGCAACACTCACTGTCAAATCTCTCATATTTAGATCAGATAAACTAGTAGGTCTCATAAATGCCAGGAATAAATCGTATCAGAAACTCACCCCTCTACCGCAAGCAATTCTTAATAGAAATGACATCCAAGGAAACTATTGAAACATGATAAGACACATCATTTCTAGATCGATCGAAAGAATAAAATCTTAGTCATATTTAAGAGAAGAATAAATACATGGGTGTACTACCTCAGATACTTCAACATCCTGCCACACTGGTAGTTCTTAGAACTGCCTCTACAGCTGAGCTGAGCCACTACCCTGACAATCACTTTCTGAAGAACCACAGCCACCACACTCTCAACCTCTATTGGATGGTGGCATTTTTTTTACTGATTGAGATCTAAATGAAATCCCCTGTGACTGTGCGGATGCCTGATAAAGAGAGAAAAGACAACTGCCTACTTGCCGGACTAAGGGAGAACTCCACCAGAAATGACAGGCTCACGACAATGATAACACCTTTTCAATGAAAATAGAAGCTGGACAGGTTGTTGATAGCTATAAAGAGAAAAACTAGGTCTGATCTTGACGAACTACTGGCGCACTTTAAGAATCACGTGACACAAGCTGAGATAACCTTGAAGGTGACCTCCCAAAATAATCAGAACTCTTACCTCCAAATGAGGTACCACGGTTGCCCACTAGGGCCACCGGATTTCTTGCTCTCCAACTCTAACTCTTCCCACTCTAACTTATGGTATGCCTAATACCTCTGACCAATATCAACAACAACATCAAATGAAGTCCCAACCTCAATTTTTCGAGCCATCTGGGATCTCAAGGAAGGAGAAAGGTCACCAATAAATCGTTGAATCTCTCGAAAAGCTCATGGACTAGTTCTAATGCACATTCAACCATTCTATAGAATTCAATCTCATATTCTGAAACCAACAGGCTAACCGACAGGCTACCATGTCCAATCCACTCGAACGGGCAACACTTTCATCTCATTCGCTACTCGAAAGGAACTTTTCCACGAATCTAGAAGAAAAACCGAACCAAGTTAGCTAATAAGGGAATGGCCCACCAAATCAAGGCTGGACCCTGAAGCTAGAAAGAATGATAATCAACACCATACTGCTCGATATAATCAAGAGCCTGAAGGATACGCTGACATCATTGTATTTTAAAAAGAATCATGAGGTTTATCTGATGAATTGCTTTTAGAATATCGAAAGGTTCCACCGCGTAAAATAATGCAACCTCTTTGGGCACTCGGACCGAACTGATACCTCGGCTGGCTAACCAGCCAGGACAATTAGAGGTAAAACATACTACCTCCGGAATATAATTTACTGCAGCAATATTAAGAACCGGAAAAGGAGCTCCCTGAGATCAAACGTCTGCACATGCGGCAACCTGATAGGCTGCCCAGCGAATAATAGGTTCTTGCGATATCTGCGTCGCCAAAATTCTCCTAAAAGCATCGTAGAGAACCAAGGGAACCACAAGGCCCTACTCCCTTGCCCATCGCGAGCTCGTACAGTTGGGACCTCTGTAACTAGATCGTCGGCACGATAAAAAACTCTCGGGGCTTCGTCAATGCTAACCCCAGGCCAGACTGCTTCGTCTTGAACTCATACCATTTGTTGATTTGTCGCACGAGCGTTTACACAATTACCACGAAGGAATTAACGAAAATACTTTTGCATCCTAGACCGATGCACGATCAGAAAAGAAGGAAGTGAAACTTCCTAAATGCCACCATAGTCTCTCGTAGATAAGTACGGACGTCTACGTACCCATCAGCGAGACTATACTAGACACTGTCTTAGTCTGGATAGACTCTATACCGGGCTCTGATACCAACAGACACGACCCGAAATCTGGTTAGGCCGTGCGGGCACCCAACATCCTCCCCTAGACCCGTCGGGCGAATCCTTACTAATTAAATCATGAAAATAAATATAACAATTTACAAATAAGGACAAGACTTAAAATAAAAACACCAGACATACTGATACCTCTAAGTTGTACAAAAGAAATTACAGCTGACTACCCAAAATGCTAGGTTTAGGGCTATCCAGACTAGACATCTAAGAATACAAAGAAGACAGATACCTCCTGAAGGGAGTAAAATGCAACTGAAATGATAACCAATAAACTGGTGGCCATCCGGAATAAAAGCTGGCTCACCCTGACAGTTGAAGTCGTCTTCGCTCCTTCAAAACGTGGCGAACTCAATCCTGGAGCGAACCTGCCGAAACGAAATAGATAGACAAGAAACAAACAACAAACAAGGGTGAGTCAAAAGGACTCAATAAGTGGGGCAGACTAGCCACCTCAAAGAATAGGATGGCTAGCCAGAGAGAAAAGAAACAGATAAATCAAATTCTTCTTATTTAAATTATGAAAAGGTAGAGCCAGATAATAACTAGAAATACGTATGGAATCACAAATTCATTAACAACCAGGAACGTAAGGTAGTCAGAACAGATAGGTATCCCGAACATATCAACAATCAGAAATACATCATACCGTCGCGGTGTTCAACCCGATCCATATATTTATACCGTTGCGGCGTGCAACCCGATCCATATTTTTATACCGTTGCGGCGTGCAACCCGATCCCCACAACCCAGAATACGAGCCAGAAATATATAGGCAAACTGAGATTTGTCCACAACATGGTGTACATACCGCATACATAAAACACAACACAATACACACAATAGTCAGTATGCGGTGCAGTGAGAAAGGATGAATGCGGTATGATGCAATGCAGTCACATATGCCTGATAACTATCTCCGGTGCGGGACTCTCATCGTCTACCAGGAGATATATGCAATAATGACCCTTCACCGGCTCGGGACTCTCATCGCCAACCGGGAAGTATATGCAATAATGACCCTTCACCGGTGCGGGACTCTCATCGCCAACCAGGAAGTATATGCAATAATGACCCTTCGCCGGTGCGGGACTCTCATCGCCAATCGGGAAGTATATGCAATGCTCAAAACCAGAGTGCAATGCTCATATGTTCAATGCAATACCAACAACAGGGCATAACATATAATATACAATGTAAATTCAAAGCTAAGGCGTAATGAGTACGCCTATCGGCAGCTACACACGTAAGGAATCACGTGGTAGAAAATGCACGAGGCCAAGTGCCTTAAAAGAAATGGATATAAACACTTACCTCGTTCTGAAGTTAACACTGCTACCCAACAACCGCTTTATTCTTTGAATTCATTGCCAAACGATCCCACTGTGTTCAATAAGCAGAAAAATATATCACATTAGGCTAAAGGCTTCATTCCACACATCTTAGGACAATTCAGGTAGGAACCTGATACCCTATTTGCAAACGCAATAGGCAGGCCAGGCCTATATATAGGGTTTAAGATCACATAACCAAACCCCAAATAATTTACATTTATTTGTTGCTCATAACTCACTTAGTACGAATATATAATCAATTTCATTATCGGAGTCCATTTGATCCTTTAAAGTATTAATTGAACTTATTAAAACGATGTAATAATATTCCAAGTTTTACCGTTAAAACATATTCAAACACACGTAATAAACTCAAATAATATATTAGGATCATTACCTGAATGTTTAAGGGTGAAAATTCTACTTTTCTCCGGCCCTTTTTCTTATTTTCTGGCATTTTTGCGCTGTGTCATCTCTGTTTCGTTTTATCTGTTCATGTTTCGTTTGCTTCTGTATATGTATATTCCTACACAACTGCCTAGTCCTTAGCTTAAAAGCTAAGGACTACCGCCCATTTTGTTCCTTTCTTTCTTTTCCCTTTTTGTCCTTTTCTCTTGTTTTTAAATTTTATATTCTTTACGCGACGAAAATTAAAACAGTACCCTATGATATTCGAAATAATTCCAACTTTTGCATAGCAGTTATACAAAATATATGTAACATACTCGCGAAGGAGGATCTCAAATTGGACTCCCGAAACTCAAGATGCGAATTTAAATAGAGAAAGTCAAATTATTTAACTATCGGCATTTTAGCGGAAATTAGCCGAACAACATCAAAATTCACTTTCGAAAATTAACAAAAATCACAAATAATCATACGACTCCAACGCTTTCGGATTTCGAATCGGAGCTCATTTGGCAAAACAGAGCTCGAAAATCTCTTTTTAATATTTATCGCCAATAAAAACTGAAACCTTCTTCCGATGCCTACCAAACGAGGTCTGATTTAGCTCAAATTTTACAGACAGGTCCTAATGGACATTATGAATATTTTAAAATTATCGGCACGCCAATCGGAGTGCTAACTTCCGAAATGACTGACCGAGGTCGTTTCAAAAAGAGGAAAGTAGATAAGGTTAAACCCTAATCCATACCAAAGGAGAGACCACTTTTTTCCGTACAAGGGTGACGTGTTTGAA
Source organism: Petunia secreta (assembly GCA_029990175.1). NCBI lineage: Eukaryota > Viridiplantae > Streptophyta > Magnoliopsida > Solanales > Solanaceae > Petunia > Petunia secreta. The sequence continues at coordinate 28,377,364 of JARKIP010000003.1, forward strand.
GTTTCCAAAAGAGAAAACGGAGGGTAGATTCTCCGAGATTTTCTTTCTTTCTTTGTTTCCATGAATTCTCGTTAGTAGATCTCTGGAGTAAATTCCTCTATTTGAGGTACTACTCACTTGTTTGAGCTTATAGGAACTCGCGCGAGGGGTGACTGAAGTCCCAAATTTTGTAAAAAATTCTTTCACCTCCCATGCGCAGTTAAATAGTGTCTTATCCATCCGGTCGAACATCAATTCACTCTTCCCGAAGAGGCAGTGAGTCTGGTCGAACTCGGAGGATCTTAGAGGGACTGTTCAATCCAGCGAAGGCATTGGTTACAAGTTCTTGAGTGACTGACCCTACAAATTGAGTGGACCCGAGTGCCACCCAACAAAAGTAAGGGAGTGAGTAAGGTGATTTCTAACCGAACACTTCTTTGATTTGCGCAAGTACAATGGCTGGAAACAGAGACAAGGGTGTGGATGCGCCCGAGGTGTCGTTAATTAATCTCTTGGTTGTGATACAAGGCCTCAGTGCCGAGCTAAGAGGAGTGAATGCTCGAGTTGCAAATCTCAAACACGATTGAGTCTCCGAGGCCTTGCCAGGGTCTGAGGCTGGAACAAGCAATTCCACTCCTATGCGACCGACGCAATTTGCTGAGTTGGCCCGACGCCAAAAAATGAGAGCTGAAGCTGCTCGAAATGAGCAAAACTTGGGCATTCCCCAAGCTGACTTACCACCTCCTCAAAGACCCCAAAGGAATTTAGTAGCCATTGCTGAAGAGGGTGATGTACAAGATGAAGAGTATGTTGAAGCTGAGTATGAGCAATCGTTCAATCACCGAGGCCATAGGAACCATCGAGGTCGAGGACAGTGAGCTTATGTTGATAAACATCTTGAACGTGAGGTTGATGATTATTCAGAACAAGCCCGAGGTGGTAGATACAAACTTGAATAGTGTCAAGATCACTATTCCACCAGTCAGAGGGACTAGTGATCCGGATCAATATCTTGATTGGAAGTTTCGATTGGAACAAATCTTTGAAACAAATGAGAGGACCGATAAAAGAAAAGCTCCCTACGATATTGCTTCGTTCGAGGCATATGCTTCTACTTAGTGGGAAGCACAGAAGAGAATGAGAAGAAGGCATGATTTATCCGAGCACCTTACTTAGGTTCAACTGAAAAGAGTGATGGATGCTAAGCATATGACAGCTCAACATCGATAAGAGCAACTTTGGATGCTCTATGATTTAAAGCAAGGGTCCAAACTAATCGAAGAGTACTTTGATGAGTTTGAAAAGATTTGTTTGGCTCTTGATATGGAAGAAGATGATGAGCAAGCCATCATTCGGTTAAAAAATAAGCTGAATCGAGATATATCATCTCAACTGAGACTGCATGTGTTCCATACTTTGGATGAAGCTTTCCATGCAGCAATCGATGCTGAGAAGTGGGTGAAGGACGATCGAGCAAGTCGGTACCGAGGGGTTACTACAACTAATCCATTGAACCAGAGCAAAGATTGGAAGAGTCTGAACCTTGTCAACACCAATACTGGCCGTGATCAGAAGAGACCCTTCGAGAAAGGAGTGACCGTTAATAACTCCAAGGAGTTGGGAGGAAAAATTCGACTCAACACTCCTAGTGCTTCAAATATTCAGTTTCACAAATGCAAGGGGTTATGGTCACATGGAAAAAGAGTGTCCTACTCGCAAAGTTATGATGTTGCTCGAAGATAGAACCGTCCACGAGCAAGCGAGTGACTCTGATGAGGAGAAAGGAGAAGGAACCGAGGCTGATCTTGATGAAGATAGTCGCAAGGCAACCGAAGCTGACCATCCAGATATGTTCCTTGTGGTTCGTAGGAACTTGAGCACTATGAACATGGAAGAGAGGATGATAATCAAAGGGAAAACCTCTTCCATGCGAGGTGTAGAGTGAGGGCAAAAGTGTGTTCTATGATCATTGATTCAGGAAGTTGTGCTAATGTGGCGAGCCAATCATTGTTTTCACAATTGGGGCTGCGTACCTTGAAATACCCCCAACCATATCGATTGCAATGGTTGAATGAATGTGGACAACTGAGAGTTGCTAAGCTAGTGTTGATCAAATACAGAGTTGGGACTTATCAAGATGAGTTGATGTTTAATGTGTTTCCAATGCAAGGTTGTCATTTGCTACTTGGGCGACCATGGAAACATAATATGTCTGTAATCCATAATGGTCGAACCAACACTTACACTGCTAAGCTTGGAGGTGAGAGTTTCATACTCAAGCCTTTGTCTCCAAAAACGAGTCGGTGAGGACTATAAACGAATGAATGAGCTGAAAGAAGCAGCCAAAGCTAAGTCTCCCGTGAGGACACAAATTGTGGCCGAGGACAAAGAGACACTGCCTGAGGCAGGTAACCTTTGTGCAATTATGCAACTGGGTAAGTGCCTCCGAGGCACTGATTGAAGAAAGCTGATGATTTGCCTCGTGCATAAGGGTATCCTCTTAAACTCTAATGATGATTTCACTAATGATAACCCTTTGCCTAGTATTGTTCAAAGTGCTTTCAGGACTTGGAGGACATATTCCCTGAAGAAACGCCAGGTGGATTACCTCCATTACGAGGAATCGAGCACCAAATTGACTTCATCCAAGGGTCTCAAATCCCAATCAAACCAGCCTATCGGTGTAATCCCGAATACACCAAAGAGCTCCCGCGGCAGGTGGATGAATTGCTGAACAAAGGACTGGTTCGAGAGAGCTTGAGTTAGTGCATCGTTCCCGTTGTCCTTGTCCCAAAGAAAGATGGAACATGGCGAATGTGTGTTGATTGCCGAGCAGTCAACAAAAGTATGGTAAAGTATCGTCATCCTATTCCTCAATTAGATGACATGCTTGATGAATTGGGTGGTTCTTCTTATTTTTCAAAAATTGACCTCACGTCCGTTACTACCAAATCTGAATGAAACTGGGTGATGAGTGAAAAATTTCATTCAAGACCAAATTTGGTCTTTATGAATGGTTAGTGATGCCGTTTGACCTCTCTAACACCCCGAGCACTTTCATGAGATTGATGAACCATGTGTTAAACCTTTTATAAATAAGTTTTTTGTTGTGTATTTCGATGACATACTTGTTTATAGTAAATCAGTAGATGAACATGTCAAACACCTAAGGCTTGTGCTTGATACTTTGAGAGCTGAGCAGTTATATGGTAACTTCAAAAAATGTGTCTTTTGTGTTGAGCGTGTCAACTTCCTTGGTTTTGTTGTGAGTGCTAATGGTGTTGAAGTCGATGACTCAAAAGTATAGGCTATTAAAAATTGGCCGACCCCTACTTCGGTGTCTCAAGTTCAAAGTTTACATAGGTTAGCTAGCTTTTATAGGAGGTTTCTCTGTGACTTTAGTACCGTGGCAGCTCCTTTAACCGAGCTGGTCCAAAACGACCAACCATTTGTGCAGGAAGAGTCCCAAGAGAGGGCCTTCCAAGAGTTGAAATGGAGGCTAAGTTCTGCACCATTGTTACAACTCCCTAACTTTTGCGTTCGAGGTTGAATGTGATGCGTCCGGAGTCGGGATCGAAGGAGTGCTTATGCAAGAATGAAGCCGATCGCTTACTTTAGCGAAAAGATTAAGGGTGCAACCTTGAACTACTGTATGTATGACAAGGAATTGTATGCCCTCGTTCGAGCACTCGCTCATTGGCAACATTATCTATGGCCCTGAGAGTTTGTGATTAGAAGTGATCATGAATCTTTGAAACATCTCCGAGGCCAAGAGAAGTTGAACCGAAAGCATGCTAAGTAGGTAGAATTCAGTGAGAGCTTTCCTTATATAATTCATTACAAAAAGGGTAAAAACAATGTAGTGGCCGATGCGCTGTTGAGGAAATTTTCCTTTGCGACCACTTTCGCTTCAAGACTATTGGGATTCGAGAGCATCAAACTGATGTATGAACATGACCCCAAGCTTAAGAGCCGCTATCTTGAGTGTCCAAATTGTGGAGAAGTATCAGTGGCATAATGGCTACCTCTTTAAGAATGGGAGAATTTGTGTGCCCATGCCATCTTGGAGAGAGCTTTTGGTTCGAGAAGCTCGGGTTTAATGGGACACTTCGGCATCGATAAAACTCTTGGTATCTTAACCGAGCAGTTTTACTGGCCCAAGATGTGAAGAGATGTAGAAAAGCTTTACAATGCTTGTTTAGATTGCGAGAGAGTTAAATCGAGGTCCAACCCTCATGGTTTGTATACTCCGTTGCTCGTTCCTAACTTCCCTTCGGTTGATATATCTATGAATTTTTTTATGGGGTTACCGAGGTCGAGGGGTGGGCATGATAGCATCTTTTTCGTGGTCAACTATTTTTTCTAAATGGCTCACTTTATCCCGTGCAAGAAATGTGATGATGCACCACATGTTGCTACTTTGTTTATTTCTCATGTGTTGAAATTGCATGGTGTGCCTCGTACTATTGTGAGTGACTGAGACTCTAATCTTGAGTCATTTTTGGAAATGTCAGTGGGGTGCCCTTGGCACCAAACTACTATTCTCGACGTCTCACTATCCTCACACTGATGGATAGACTGAGGTAGTCAACTGAACCTTGGGAGCTCTGCTTCGAGCTATGACCAAAGGTAAGGCTGGAAACTACACTAATCGTTTGCCCAGGATGGAATTTGCTTATAACCGTATTGTGCATCAAATGATTGGAATGACTCCGTTTGAGTGTATGTATGATTTTAACCCTTTGATTCCACTTGATTTAACCTCGTTGCCTCGAGTTTTTGTTATTGATTTTGAAGGTACACGTCGAGCTACTGCTTTGCTCAAGCTACATGCCAAAGTGAGGAAGAATCTTGAGGAAGCCTATTCCAAAGTGGCCTAAAAAAAAAACAAGGGGCGAAAGAAGTTGGAATTGAAGAGAGGAGATTGGGTTTGGGTGCACTTCAGAAAAAAGAGGTTTTCGAACCAAAAGAAAGGAAAGTTGACTCCGAGAAGGGATGGTTCGTTCAAAGTGCCGAGCAAGATAAAAAATAATGCTTATGTGATCGACCTCCTAGATGAGTATAATGTGTCCAACACCTTTAATGTTGCCGACTTAACTCGTTGTAATGTAGGTCGAGCACTGGAGACTGAAAAGGGTTCGATTTTAAGGACAAAATCTTCTCAAGAAGGAGAAGATGATGCAGTCCGTGTCCATACTGATCAAGCAACCGAGCCAGAGCCTATGTTTGAGCCATCGAAACTGGTCACACGAAGCCAAGCCAAGATCGTGCACATTCACTTAGCATGGCCGGGAGAAAGCAACCATTCGGAGAATGAGTGGCCGAACTCAAGATATGAAAGCTACACTTGTTAGCTCGAGCCCGAGGCTAGTAGTGCCAGAACACTGATCCATGATGTCGAGCACTAAGGTGAACGAAGGCTACAAATATGCCCGAGGCAGAAAGCGTCTGCTGTCAATTGTACCGAGGTTGAACAATCGAGCATTGAAGCCAAGAGAGCGCCCGAGCACAATGTTTACTTCGGCCCTGCGTTGCCTTGTTTATTGGTCGATTATGATCATTTTCCTAGTTTACCCTTGGGGATATCTATATAAACCCCTTTTTTATTTCATTTTAGGACACCAGTTGTTGAATATTGATATTAGTTTTTTGTTATTGAGTCTCCGTCGTGAGCTGAACCCCGTCGTGGGAACCTTGTTATGGACTTGTGGCTTTTGGTAGAACTCTGATTGAACATTTGCTCCATGATCATTCAATTTATAAGAGGAAATGTTTTCTTGAAGATTGTTGGTTAGTGTAGATATCTTTTCTTCATTCTAATCTAGCGGCTCCAAGACTAGTTCCTTGGTTTTGCTAGATTCAGTTGAGATTACATCTCACTTTTATCCTTTATTTTCTAAGCAATTCAGTTTAGATTACATCTCACTTTTATCCTTTATTTTCTATTTTTTTAATCTTCCGCGTATGTGTTCATGTTTAGCCCAAATCGTTTGCACCAACTGGGTTTCCCCTAACATGCAGATGCCTTAAACTAGGTTTCATACCACCCCAAAGTTCAAAAGGTGTCTTTGGGACTTCCTTACTAGGAATCCTATTTAATAAGTACACGACAGTCTTTAAAGCATACATAAAAAACGAAGCAGGTAAAGATGAATTACGTAACATACTCCTAAACATTTCCATGAATGTATAATTACGCCTTTCTGCCACACCGATTAGTTGTGGTGTGCCATGCATTGTCTATTGTGCACTTATGCCATGCTTTTCAAGGAATTTTGTAAATCGACCAGTGCATTGTCCAGTTTCATCATATCTTCCATAATACTCACCACCTCTATCTGACCTGATTATTTTAACATTTCTCTCTAATTGTCTTTCAACCTCATTACAAAATACCTCTAAGGCATTCACTGCTTGATATTTTTCATGCCACAAATAGATATAATCATAACGTGAAAAGTCATCAGCAAAAGTAATAAAGTACTTTTCCTTACTGAAAGTAGGAACATCAAAAGGACCACATATATTAGTGTGTATAATGTCAAGAAGTTATGTGCTTCTTGTGTCTCCTTTCTTTGTGTGTTTTATTTTTTTCCTTTAATGTAATCCATAATAATATTAAGGTTTGTAATATCTAAATCTAGAAGGATTTCATTCTTAACTAATGTTTCCAGACTTTCTTTTGATTTGTGACCTAAACGTTTATGATGCAGAGTGTTCATTCACCACTACATTTGGTTCTAAGATTACGATGGAGAGTTAAGAGGGTTTCAAGCAAACAGATTATCAACATTCAGTTTGTATAAACCATCACAAAAAATACCAAAACCAATGAGATGATTATTCTTAAACATACTAAAACATCCATTTCCGAAATTAAAAAAGTATCCAATCTTGTCCAACATCGACAAAGACCTAAATTTCTAGAAATATAAGGTACATAATAAGATTCAAATAAGTCTAAGTGGCACCGAGTATCTAGGATTAAACGATAAGTTTTGATAGCTTCAACTGGAGCCTTCACTTTATTCCCCATCTGCATAAATCTTTCATTCCGATTTATGGTTTGGGTTGTAAGGAATCCTTTCATCGTATTAGAAACATGAACAGTACAATCAAATTCAATCACTAAGTATTATAAGGAACTTCAGTTAAATTTGATTCGAGACCCGTAAAAGCACAAGGCTTACCTTTCTTCTTGAACCATTCTTTATGTTTCATACAATCTTTCTAAAAGTGTCCAGATTTTTCAGCAGAAATGACACTTCTCATTCTTGTGTTCCTTCTTACGTACTTGATGAGAGGACTCATTAACATTATGGTTCCTCTGTTTACCCTTAACATGCTTCTTTCCTTTCTTTCTAGCTCCTTGATGGCTTACAAAGTGAATTGTGTGGGTTCCCAAATTCTTTAGCCTTATTTCTTCCTGAGCTAGTATTCCGTGCAATTCATCCACGTTCCATTTGTATTTCATAGTGTTGAAGTTCATTTGGAAAGACAATACTCAGACGATAATGAATTGATGATGAACTGTACAATAAAAGTCTCATCCACTTCAATTCCCAAAGTCTTAAGTCTTGCTTCTATGTTTATCATTTCAATGACATGCTCATGCATGGTAAAAGATGTGTCCGTCAAGTTCATTTGTTCTTAGTTGCGTTGGGCATGTTCGACCTTTGTCAAAGTACCCATTAGTGTCCTAGCAAGAGAGTTATCAGTTGTTTGGGAGCATTCTTCCGCAAGTCCTAAAAGTTCTTTGGCACTTTCGGTGTTGGGAAGAATAGTATTAATGTTGCCCCCAATACACATTTACATGAACAATAAGCTTAATCTATTAGACTTATCCCACTTCTTAACATAAGAATTATCTTCAACACTACTTGTTTCAATAATAATAGTTGGCTTCTTAGTGTAGACTAAAACATCAAGATCTAAAACTCCGAAATGAAATTTGATCTATTTGCATCACTCTTGAAAGTTAAGCCTGTTAAAAGTCATAACAGTATTAGAGTATGAATGAAGAACAAATGTTGCAAATTGAATAAGCTCATTCGTTTGTGCTTTAAGTTTAAAATTTACACATAATAACAGATTCAGAATTGGTTTATACTTGAGTGTATCTTGATGTTCACCTTTGGGAACAACATCAAAATACTAACTTTAAACATAATGATGCTTGATATGATTTCTACATTATTTGATTTTCTTTTTAATGCATCAATCAATAATATTTTCTATCTTTGGATAATAAAAAAAAATAATGGCTCATCTAAATTATCGCATTAACATTCGAAGATTATAAGAACAAACTATCAACCTTTGGGCGATCCACAAATGTTCTATAACTATGAACTTCAATTTACCCATACTTATTTTATTATTTATAAGAATCAAGATTAATGGGTAATTGATGCAACCCGAATCGTAAGTAAGCCGTTTAGAAGAAGCCAAGTGAGGGAATTACAAGAGCTGCAAGCTGCATTCTCAAAGCTGGAACTGTTGGGGCAATTATTGGAGGCTGTAGAGCCTGTTTACAAGCTTACTGCCTCAACTCCAGAATTGACTAAGCGCGATTGCGAGTCAACGGACGCGATCGCGTAAGGAAAGACAGATGTTTGGCATTTTTATGCCTATATTTCCTTAATATTTCCTCACATTTGGATACTTTATTTGCACGTTTTCTAGTTAACGAATGTGATTTTGTACTGATTTTATGTCATATACTTGTAGGTTGTTATGAAGTGCAATTGGAGCTTTAAAGAGAATGATCGAGCAAGAAAAGGTTAGAATTTGATTGAGGAATGGATCGAGCACACGAAGGCATGACGCGGCGCGAGTTGCAGACGAAGAGAAGCTGAAATTGGGCCGGTGCTTTGGGTGGCACGCCGCGCCAGCTATGGCGCTCAACTTTCTGGCACGTTTTGGGGCGCGGAGCATGGCCATTGCGTGCGAGATTCGACGGACTCTGACTTGTTGAGCGCGTTTTGAGGCGCGGGGCGCCAGCTATCACGCCCCTGGAGCGTTTTTGGAAGTCCTCTTTTGTCTAGGCTTAGGCGTAACTAATTACTAGGCTTTTGTAAACACTATAAATACTCTTTTACTTCGTTTTTGAAAGGGGAGTTCAGACTTTAGAGCAAGTTGTGGAGGAGAGGGGAGGAGCCCTAGATGTCTTCTAAACAAGTTCTTTCTCTTTAATTCTATAGTTTGTTCGTTCTAGGGTTAGAGCAATTACATGAAGGTTGATGTTTGAAAGTTGATTTCTATATATATTGATTTACCATTACGGATTGTTTATTCTTTCTTGAGCCTAATTGTTTGGTTATTGAGGCCTGATAATTGAAAACTATCTACGATTTACAAGTTGAACTCGACAGAGGGAACTTTTGAACACAAATAAGAAAGAATAGGGCTTGATTGTGAACCTGGGCATCAGGGAATCGATTTGTGAGTAGGATAGACATATACTTGCTCGCCTAGCTTAACTAATCACAGAATTCGTTAATGCGTGCACGTGATTCAGCCCATAGACATATAGGGATTGGAGTAGCCTGCATAGACCGTGAAGAATCGAAAGGTTTTCACGGGTATAATTAACCTGTTAGTTAGCAATCTAGGAAATCAAGAAGTAGAATCAACTGGAAAACTCAACTGGATTGTTTGTAGCTCTGACCCTGGACCGTTTCTCTATTACTTGACTTCAGTTACTTGCTCTTAATTATTGCATTTAGTTAGTAAAATCTCAACTATTCGAAAAAAATCCTTGAATAGTTCTTAGGAAATTGTTTGCTAGAATTCAGTCAGAATAGTCCTCGTGGGAACGATACTCTACTTATCACTTTATTACTTGTCGACCACGTGTACTTGCGTGTGCGTTGGGAGCAACAATTTTTTGGCGCCGTTGCCGGGGACTAAATAATTGACTGTTTTCTTTATAGACAATTTATTATTTTCTATTCAGGTTTAATTGTTGTTTAGTTTATTATTGTATTACTCGTTATCATGACATCTTTGAATAAAAAGTGGTCGAATGATGGTTGCTCATATTTTACTTATTCTTATCTACTTTGTGGAGGAACTCATTTGTGGGAAAATTGTCCAACTCTTTCAATCCTACGAGACTGGTTACGTGAATTTTCTACCACCTTTGATTGGAACTTTTGTAAATTGTGTGGTGGTCGGTGGAATGATTGTCCTAAGTATCATGCTCCTTCCCCCAATAATTTTTGTGATGATTCTAATGATGTTTGTGAGTTTGACAGGAGCGATGAAGTACAGGTTGTTAGCCAAACTTGGCTAGTGGAGCAACCCAAACTCTTAGAAGCTTATGGGGATTTCAAGAGTGACCTTACAAATACGACGAGACAATTTATGGAAGGAAGAGTGGAGCTCACACAAGAAATTGATCAATTTGGCTTAGCTATTCACGATCTAGAGGCAAATTTGAGTGATATGATTGAGGTGTCTGAAGCCCAATTATCAGTTGTCGTGAATAGTAGATTTGAGATAGAGGAGCTTAGGAACCAATTTGAGGAGCAAAAAGTGGAATTCCTACCATTCGAACCAATATTAGTTGATGATGCCGAAGTTGAGGAAATCACATTAGAGTCAAGTGAGGAAAATAGAAAACATCATATTTGAGGACTCTAGTGTTTGTGCAAGTTAGGGTGTCAAAAAGTAATGCAATTTTAGAATTAAAGCGCATTGGACCTCCTTCTAATCAGTTTTCAACATTGTGTTTGGATAGTGACATGAAAATTGAGTCACCCGAGCCTATGAAGAAACCAAAGGAGGAGGAACAAGGTGCCTATATTCTAAAGTTTGTGATGTTGAGGAGACAAAACGACATCCCTCATTTAAAGGCTAAGAAGTATAAAATGCGACAATGGTTACTTGGTCCGTTTGTATTTTTGCCACCACCCCAATACCATAGTCATAAGCTTGAGGCAAAGTTGGGGATTCAATTCATAAGTTCAAGGTGGAGGCAAAAGTGGTGAAGTTGTCTTCGTCGTGCCGCGACGTTAAATCAACCGCTTCTTGGGAGGCAACCCAATTTGCTTGTTTTACTTTTATTTATTTTTATTATTATTTTTATGGTTTTATATTACTTTGGGTTACCAACATGTTTACTTCCATTGTAGGTAACGTATTTGGGTTCAAAGCCCTTCGCGCTCTACGTCTGGAAGATCTGCAAATCCCTCCTGCTTATGTTCTTTGGATTGCAGGTTCATGTAATGTCGAGTTTAAGTGTGGGGTGTCCTCACCCTTGCCTAATATTGATGACCTGTTGGGGGAACTCCCCTTTATTTTTGAGGTTAGGGATGCATGTATCGTTAGGAGTTTTCCTTTGTCACTTGACTTTATTTTTATTTGTTTCTTGCTTTAATATATAAAAAAATGAAAAAAAATTTAGAAAACTAATGAAAAATTTCAAAAAGATTTTATTTTTCGTTTTGGTTAGTGGTACAGTCATCCACCCCGTAGTTTTCTTATGGCCTCGGTTCTTTTCCATGGGTAGACCTTTGAACCGGGTATTTTTTTGAGTTTTTTTTCTTTTTAGGATTAGAGTAGTTAGTTATAGGTGGCCCTAGACGAAGAATTAGGTAGAATGCTAGGTACCTTTGATTTGTTTGATACCGGTGGACTTGAACTTCTTGCATGTGCTATTTGTGGTGTCTTTTGGATTTAAATTGTGATGCATGCCTAGGAAAAAAATGGAATGACCCCCTTGAGATGCTTGAGTCCACTCACTTGACTTTGTTGTAAACCTTTGTGGATTAGTGCTTAAATTCGCACAAATTGCTTATTTGTTTGATTGAGAGTTGTGATGGAATCATCTTGTGTGGACTGTGTGCAATGTCTGTTGTGAGGCATATTCTTATCGTACTCCATGTTGCATATTGGTGTCTAGAACTTGCTCCATGTGTGTGCAAAGAGAAATCCTAGGTTTGCTCTAGTCGGGAGATGATACATGCCTTCTTAGATAAGCCTTTTACCTTGATTTGCCTACCCTTATATGCACCCTTGATTGTTGTAATCCATATTGACCTTTTTGTTGGCACCCACACCGCAAGCCTACCCACTTGTTCTAAATTGCTTTCTTTTGACCCTTTACTCCTTAAGCACTTTAATTGATAATTTTATATTATTGTGGAGTTTGTGGTTGAAGTATTGGGAGGTTTTTTAGTGGAACCAATGAGGGGAATACTTGATAAATGGTGAAGTAGTTGAAGGAGCATTGGCAAGGCTTGGAAAGAATTGAATAGAAAAGAAAAACAAATGAAAAAAAAAAAAGCTGGAAAAAAATAGAAAAATTGGACAAAGAAAAAGAAAATAAATGAATATCCATCCTTGCTAGTGTTGTGCTTAAAAGAACAAATTGCTACTTGCTGAAAAAGGTGTGTGTGGAATTTGTTGGTTGGGTGAAATGGTTGGTTTTGATGAGATTTGTGCTTAATTTGTATTGTGATGTATTAAAGTGCTTAGGGAGGTAGTCACCATTACCCATATGTATCCTACCAGCCCCTTAGCCTATATTACAACCTTTTAAAGTCCTAGTTAATCCCGATTGGAGTGAGCTACATTAGTGGAGTCCTACACTACGGGCAAGCCTATGGTACATCGTGTGTGACATGTGAGCTTTTCATGAGAATGAGTGAATTCTTTCGATGCTATTATCCCCGTTCTATTCTTGATATTCATTGTTGTGTGTGATATTTGAGGGACACTCTTTTGCTTCATTATTGGTGAGGGCACATAGTTTGCATGAGATAGGTGAAGTTGTGACTTCTTGGTTGAGTAGGTAGGGGTGACTTTGTGGGAGCATGGTTGCAATGAGTCGAGTTTGTGAATTTGAGTTGTCTTGGGGTGGTTGTTCTCATGTTTTGATATTTGATAAATTGTTGGCATGTTTGTTGGACCCATAGTAGTCATGTATGCATTTGTTCAATGGTCGGTATCAACCAAAGTCATAGGCAGACCTGTTCTACCTAGGTTGGCAGTTATTTGTGATTACTCGAGGGCGAGAAAAGGTTCAAGTGTGGGGTGGTGATGTTTGGCATTTTATGCCTATATTTCCTTAATATTTTCTCACGTTTGGATACTTTATTCGCATGTTTTCTAGTTAACGAATGTGATTTTGCACTGATTTTATGTCGTACGCTTGTAGGTTGTTATGAAGTGCAATTGGAGCTTTAAAGAGCATGATCGAGCAAGAAAAGGTTGGAATTTGATTGAGGATTGGATCGAGCACATGAAGGCACGACGCGACGCGAGCTGCAGACGAAGAGAAGCTGAAATTGGGCAGGCGCGTTGGGTGGCGCGCCGCGCCAGCTATGGCGCTCAGCTTTCTGGCGCGTTTTGGGGCGCGGAGCATGGTCATTGCGTGCGAGATTCGACGGACTCTGACTTGTTGAGCGCGTTTTGAGGCACGGGGCGCCAGCTATAGCGCCCCTGGAGCGTTTTTGGAAGTCCTATTTCGTCTAGGCGTAGGCGTAACTAATTGCTAGGCTTTTGTAAACACTATAAATACTCTTTTACTTCATTTTTGAAAGGGGAGTTCAGACTTTGAAGCAAGTTTTGGAGGAGATGGGAGGAGCCCTAGATGTCTTCTAAACAAGTTCTTTCTCTCTTTCTCTCTTTCTCTTATTCTTCTCTCTTTAATTCTATAGTTTGTTCGTTCTAGGATTAGAGAAATTACATGAAGGTTGATGTTTGAAAGTTGATTTTTATATATTGATTTACCATTACGGATTGTTTATTCTTTCTTGAGCCTAATTGTTTGGTCATTGACGCCTGATAATTGAACACTATCTACAGTTTACAAGTTGAACTCGACAGAGGGAACTTGTGAACACAAATAAGAAAGAATGGGGCTTGATTGTGAACCTGGCATCAGGGAATCGATTTGCAGGTAGGATAGACATATACTTGCTCGCCTAGCTTAACTAATCACAGAATTCGTTAATGCGTGCACGTGATTCAACCCATAGACATATAGGGATTGGAGTAGCCTGCATAGACCGTGAAGAATCGAAAGGTTTTCACGGGTATAATTAACCTGTTAGTTAGCAATCTAGGAAATCAAGAAGTAGAATCAACTGGAAAACTCAACTGGATTGTTTGTAGCTCTGACCTTGGACCGTTTCTCTATTACTTGACTTCAGTTACTTTCTCTTAATTATTGCATTTAGTTAGTAAAATCTCAACCATTGGAAAAAGATCCCTGAATAGTTCTTAGAAAATTGTTTGCTAGAATTCAGTCAGAATAGTCCTCATGGGAACGATACTCTACTTATCACTTTATTACTTGTCGACCACGTATACTTGCGTGTGCGTTGTGAGCAACATAGACCACTGAGCAGCGCGATCGCGAGTCCATAGACGCGATCGCATAGGTGGACGAGAAAGGCTGAGGAAGTTTCCCTTCGCGGACGCGTGGCCTTTGGCACGTTCGCGAAGCACTTCTGGCTTGGTCATCGCGATTGCGCTATTCTATCGCGATAGCACTGAGACGATGATCAGAAACGTACTTCAAGTTAATGACTTTTATTTCAGCCCACTTTAGGGGAAATTAAGGTTATGTTATGCCATTTTTAGAAACCATTATTTAAGCCCTGTTAGCCTCATTTGCTAGGGTTAGACTTGATGAATATAGATTTTGTGAGAAACTTAGCTATGCTTGTTGCTTAAGCATCTTAATCCTTGATTTGCAATTGAATGTTTGATTCAAATAAGGATAAACTAGTATATGTTCTTATTAGTTATTGTTTTAAGGGGGTGATTAGGCCTCACCTCCTAATTAATTTCTTTAATTCCAAATTAATCAATTTGAGTCTTGTTTTATTTCCTTTTGATTTCTTATTCTTTTCCATTTCCTAGTTTGGTTCATATCATTTGGTATCAGAGCTCGAATTGGTATTTTTTCCTACAAATACTATCTAGGTTATTGATTATCAAAATCTGAAAAATCACAAAAAAAAAAAAAAAATCAAAAATTCAAAAATCCCAAAAAAAACAATTAAGTCATAGATTAGGGTTCCTTTGGATGAAATCTTTGTTACCAATTTTTAATAGTTGATTCTAGAAGTTTTACCTTGAAGGAATTGAGCAACAAACAACGATTGGAGCATCAATTAGAAGAATTAAAAGTTAGGGTTCTTCAAGTTCATCAACTAGTGATTAAGGGCTTTTGCATTTTGGGTGTTGCTTTTGAAGAATCAACCATTGGAGTTTGTTAGCAGACTAACAAGGATGATATATCTCAAATTTGGAGCAAAAACAAGCTGATTTATAAAGATTCAAGTGAAAAAGTTTGGTGGAAAAATGGGTTCTGCTTAATCTCCAAGAACCCACGCAATAACGCGCCAGCCAGCGTGGTAGCGTGCATTTATTTCTCTATGCGGTCGCGACCTATCACACACGATCGCGCGTAACTGGGAGCTACTGCAACGCGATCGCGTCACAGCTCACGCGATAGCATAGAACATCAATTTTCGGAAAAACAGTTATCTCGGACAGTTTGCTTGAAACAGCCCCTAAATAGTTTCCAATCACCCAAAACCATTCTCACCCTCAAGCACAGTGAGTTTCAAGATTACAAACAAAGTTTCATCCAAATCTGAATTCGGTTCATGCCAATTTGATTTGTGTTTTTCTCTTTTCATCTCGTTGATTTTTTCTAATTCCCGTCTGTTAGCTTTAATATCCGTTCTTTACTACATTAACTCCATTCCATCCCGAATTGGATTGCATTTGATTGTTTAATCGGATTTGAGTACGAATAGCAACTTGAATTAGCCAAGAGAGGTAAAAGGCAAGGGTGGTGAGAATATTCGAGCGAGTAAAAGCCAATCATTGAGTATAAACACGAGCGAATTGTTGTGCAATCAAATCGAGTGTAAATACTTAGGGAGTGAATTGGTGAGGACTCTTTCTTCTAACCTTGTTTGTTTGATTGTTTGTTTGTAGGTACTATGGCTCAAAAGAAAGTTGAAGTGAACATAAAGACTAATACCTTGACTCATGCAATGATGGCCCGCTTGGATGCATTCCAAGATGAGTTCAAGGGGATAAAAGAAATCGTTGATGACCTATCCCGCAAGTCTAGACTTCAAGATTCGGGAAAGAAAGTGGTGGAGACACCTCCAACCGTGGGGGTGCTTAGTGATGGTCCGAGTAGGCTTTCTCGTGCTAATGCCTGTTATTCTCATATGATATCCCCAGACATATACTCTCCAAACGACACTCCACAAGCAAAGGATCATATTCCTGATCCTCTAAGGCATGACCCTCCACGAAATAAACCTTCAAGACATGAAGCTCCAAGGCATGAAGGTATGGTGCGTCCACAAAATGGACGTCAATATGATGAAGCATCTTACCATGCACTTGATGACTATAATGATGTTGATCTATATCTCTACCCAAGGGGAAGCATGGCGAGGGGGCCATAGGGGTCGAGATGGTCGATTTGGAAGAGGTTACCAAGGGAGAGCGGACCGTGAAGAGGAGTAGAGGACTACTATGACTATGGTGGTCATGGTGGAAATTGAAGACATTATGATGAGGATCGGGGGTTGAAAACCATCAAGATCAATCTTCCTAGTTTTTAAGGAGGTAGTGATCCTGAAGATTATCTAGAATGAGATGTAAATATGGAAAGGATCTTTTAAACCAATAATGTGCAAGAAGCAACAAAAGTCAAGTATGTCATCAATCAATTTGAAGGCTATGCTTCTACTTGGTGGGAATCCAAGCATAGGCAAAGGGAGACTCATAGGCTACTTGTGGAGGGTGAATGGATAGCCATGAAAGCAATGATGGAAGATCGATTCTTATCCAAGAAATATGATGAAGAATTGCTCAAGAAGTTCTACAACTTGAAGCAAGGAAGCGAAGGAGTCCCGAAATACTTTGATGAGTTTGAAAAGACAAGGATAAGGGCTAACATTCAAGATGGGGACCAACTCCTTATTCCAAGGTTTTGTGGAGGCTTGAATAGAGAAATTTCTTCTCCCATAGAATTGCACCAAGTCCACATGCGCGATCGTGCAAGGAAAGACCACTGAGCAGCGCAATCGCGAGTCCACAGACGCAATCGTGCAGGTGGACGAGAAAGGCTGAGGAAGTTTCCTTTCGTGGATGCGTGGCCTTTGGCGCGTTCGCGAAGAACTGCTGGCTTGGTTATCGTGATCGCGCCATTCTGTCGCGATAGCGCTGAGACGATGATCAGAAGCCCACTTCAAGTTAATGACTTTTATTTCAGCCCACATTTGGGGCAATATTATGCCATTTTTAGAAAGCAGTATTTAAGCCCTCTGAGCCTTATTTGCTAGGGTTAGACTTAATGAATATTGATTTTGAGAAACTTGGCTAAGCTTGTTGCTTAAGCATCTTAATCCTTGATTTGCAATTGACTGTTTGATTCAATTGAGGATCCACTAGTATAGGTTCTTATTGGTTATTGTTTTAAGGGGGTGATTAAGTCTCACCTCCTAATTAACTTTCTTATTTCCAAATTAATCAATTTAGGTCTTGCTTTATTTCCTTTTGATTTCTTGTTCTTTTCCATTTCCTAATTTGGTCCATATCAGTAATTGATTATGAGTTTAATAATTATTTTAGAATTTATATTTCATAAAAATTTGACCACTTTGGTGATTAACGAATGACTATAATTTCAAATAAAATTATGAAAGTAATATTCTAATCAGAGACAATGTGTGACACCATTTATGGGAGCAAACATATATTTTATTTTATGTTTTCTTTCACAAGGATTACATATATAGACAAATTTAACTTTAAATTACTTAATGACTTCTACAGATGATGCCTTACCATTACACATCATAGGCTTTCAATTTCATTGACTTAAAAAAAATATTAAATCCATAAACAACTAACTGTAATGATCATGTTAGGTTCATGCTTGAAAATTATAGAGTCAAAAAATTATTAAGACATAAATGGACATACGAATCAAAAATTTGGCAGAACACATGATCAAGAACAATGAATATGATTCCATTTATGTGTCAAAACATAAACTTTGGAACATAATTGCGGACGGAACAGTAAGAAGTATAATATAGACAAATTTAACTTTAAGTTACTTAATGACTTCTACAGATGATGCCTTACCATTACACATCATAGGCTTTCAATTTCATTGACTTAAAAAAAATATTAAATCCATAAACAACTAACTGTAATGATCATGTTAGGTTCATGCTTGAAAATTATAGAGTCCAAAAATTATTAAGACATAAATGGACATACGAGTCAAAAATTTGGCAGAACACATGATCAAGAACAATGAATATGATTCCATTTATGTGTCAAAACATAAACTTTGGAACATAATTGCGGACGGAACAGTAAGAAGTATACTTCAAAAAGATCATATAGTTTGTGATGAAAATAATTTAATGACAATATAGTTTTTGATGCAGATAATATGAATTGATTAATTAAAATCATATAATGGCACGTAATAAATACACATACGCACGCACGCGCGCGCATGTCTTGCGCGTGTAACCCATATTGATGGATAAAATTACTAAAAATCATTCAAATATATACTGTTAAAAATATTTTCAATCTATAAAAAAATTAAACGAAATTAAAATTCAAGTTCCTAAAACGATGAATACTAATCTTATTTATATGCAATAGTCTTATTTTTATTCCTTCGGTATTTCAACAACACACAAATTAAATATAAATATAAATATATATAGATGAACACGCTAGATATAGTTGCAAATGCTTCATGATATATAGTTTTGCCCTGTCTTTAAGAAACAGTAGCCTTCTTTTAACAGCTAATACATACCAAAAAGTTATTGTCGAATAAAAGTAGTTTTCTGCAGAAGTTGAATGTAAATTCGATCAACATATGTCTTGCTCGAGATGGCTAGTCGATCATTGTCAATTTCATGACGATTGCCTGTATACAATTGAAAGTTATGGTGATTGAGATATATAATAGTTACATATATAAAGAAAGATGATGCATATAAACTATAGTTTGCATGCACAGGTATCCTTTGTCATCGAAAGTATGAGGCCATTCATCTGTGAAATATGGCAGATAAATATTAGTCGTACTGTGTAAATAAAATTATATTATAAAATATTACATATTAGTTAATAATATCTCAGATGGTAGTTTTATCATTTAATTAGTAGCACAAGTAAAAATTGACAATATCATATCAGAGAAAATAATATCTTCTAGATTTGATATTAATTTTAGCAACCAGAAAAAGGTGACAAACAAAAAGATTCTAAAATAATAATATTATAGTATGTGTATCATGAGTAACACAAAATATGGAAGCTCATTAACTTCAAAACTCACCTTCCAATGGCCTATGACTATGAATGCCCTAGCTCTAAGCTACTAACTCCTTCACCTGAGCCTTCAGACCCCTTCATTAATGCATATCCGACTCACCAATTGAACTCTACAACTACAAATCAAATAAAATCTTTGGACAAACCATCCTATTGTGCAAAATTACTTCACCAATCAGACACGCAAACTATCATACCATCAATACTTCACCATTTAGACACCAATACTCGCATGCAACCCCAACCAATTGTAGAAGATGATTTAGTAGACTGAATCTCCCTTTTTCAAGAGGAGAAACAACATATTTATGCTGTTTGGGTAAATTCAGTCATTCTTAAGCTGCATGGGAAAAGACTTCACCATCAATACATCTATAAGAAATTAACAAAATTATAGAATCGACCTAAATATTTTCCTCTTATTGAACTCCGAGAAGATTTTTGTCACAAAATTAGAATCGACCTAAATATTTTCCTCTTAATTCTCATATCTATACGATGTTGGCAACCAAACTTTGTAGCCACAAATATTTAGTTGCTATCTACTGCTATTTGGGTACGTCTACCAAATCTACCTACTGAATTTTTCGATGAAGGAGTACTGAGAAAAATTAGCACAAAGCTTGGTAAGTTGTTGAAAGTTGATTTCAATACTTCTACTGCTATTAGGGCAAGATATGCCCGTCTATGTATTGAATTTCCTTTAGATGTCCCACTTAAGAGATGTCTATATTGATCATTATAGACAAGCAGTGATTTATGAAGGAGAAAACTTCTTGTGTAAGGTTTGTGGTCGACTAAGTTACCCTCATGACCAATATCCCTACATAACTCATATAGATAATAATATTACAACCACTCATCCTATATCTAAACCTCAACTAAAACTTAAAACCAAAGAGGGATAGGATAGAATGGCAAACGGTAAATTTTCCAAGGATAAAGAAAGTGCAAGGAAATAGAAATAATCATGTCACTTTGCTCCTTCAACGAGCAAAAATCATAATCACACTCATTCTACTGCTATTGATGAGCCTTTATCAGGTAAATACACTAAATCTCTTAAATTAAAACCTAACTATAAAATTATTAATGCAAAGCTTAAACGACCTATTAATTCCCCTATTATGGGAACCACTAATAAACTTAATGCCTTAAATATGGCTCAACATAATATTTTGGATAATCAGTCTATGGACCATCATATTTTGACTAACGAATATGTTTCTGTTAACGTTGGCAATAATAATCTTATATCAAAATATTTGTTCACCCAATTTTGTCCCGAAATTTTCTTAAAAAATAAATAATGATTGCGATATTTTATAATTAAGGAATATATATAGATAATAATAAAAAAAAATTGATTAATTGAGAAGAAGGTCCAAATTTGCAAGAATATACCCAAATCCAGCTTACCAATGCAATCATATAACTCAATTAACTTAACCTCAAAAAAAGGCTAATTTTGCTAAATGGTCTGAAACCTAGCCCATACATGCAAACATACATATAACACACCCCTCATCCATTTCAGAAAAACCCCAATTTTGAAATCAAAAACCTGATTGCCCTTTCCATCGCGACCCGATACCCATTTTCCCCTCACCCAAAATCGACCCCACTCTTAAAATCCAGCTTGCAAATCGTACAACCTTATCCAAATTGTACCGTTGGAGGGGGTCGTTTGGGTATTTCCTCACCACCTAGAACCCTAATTTTGGGGAGGATGTAAAAGAGCCGTTAATGGAGATAGAGAGGGGGGAGCAGCGGCAAAAGCATATAGGGAGGGGTAAGAGCAGAGAGGGTTCAAATTAAAACAATGAATACTTGATTTTTCTCAGTTTTTTTTAGCTTTCAAAAAATACACCGTGTTATTATTCATGTTGGATTTTGGTTTTTGGTATCGCTTTTTCGTTAGTCGAGCTGTCGACCAAGTTCGAGTCGTCGCATCGCTTGTGTTCGAGTCGTAGTCTTTGATCCTCGCCCCAGCTCGCTGCCCGCAAAAAGGTAATTCTCTTTAATTTTTATTTTTGTTCTATTCATTTAGTTCATAGGTATTAGTTCTTATTTAGTTCGAATATTGTTTTAAGTATCGCTTAGTCTGTTTATCCGTACTTGCTTCCGTGTGGGGTGATTTGAAAATAGTTTTAGTTTCTAAAATTCGCCTTTTGGGCTGCTCGTAATGTCGATTAGTTAAACGTAAAATGTTTATATGAAGTTGTAGATAGTATGTTGTTTCCTGATACTGGCTGCTGCTGTTGTCTTCTTGAAGTGAAGTTAGAATCCTTAAGTTATTTATGTTACCATAGTGTGAAGATTTAAATCTTTCAGTGTCTTTGTCCTTGCTATTTTTCCTGTCATGCTCTTCTCTTTGGAACCTGAAAAAAAAAGAGTTCAAAATGTTATAAACTTGCGTAACTGTTAATAGGAGCAATAATCTGATATTAAGATATCCATTGATCGATCATACATTTAATTTTACTATACAATAGCCTTATCTTAATCACTTACTGCTAGGAGTCTTTTGGTAGGGATTAGCTGAAATTTCTGATCCCCTATTTAATCTTTTCATGCCTAACCTATTAGTTTAACAGTCTTGAATGTCTTGTTAAAGGTAAAACAAATAAAATGTCCAGGTGAGAAGTTTATAGAAAAATTGAAATCTTTAGTTGCTTCCTTCATTAAGTTTGAGTCTGCCATCTTTTTGCTTATTCAATTTTGCTCTTGATGTTTAGAGAGGTTCATAGGGTGTTTGTTCAGGAAGGCTGTATGGAGTTCTGGAGATTTCAGGAGTGAGGTTTGTGCAAGTGAGCAGGAGATTTGATTGATAAGCTTAAGAGGTAGTGAATGTTTCTCAGTTGCTGCAGGTGTCAGTGCAGATTAGGGTAGTCTTGGAATTTTTTTTGAAGCTTAGGAGGATGAGGGAGTTTAAAAGAATAGGAACAGAGTTGTTGCCCTGGTTTCTGCAATGCAGGAAGGTCTGAGAGTTGTTCAGGGTTTGTCCCTGGTAGTTTCATTAAGTGAGGTGCAGGGTGTTGGCTCTAGGACTCTAGTGAGCTACAGCTTTTGTGAAGGAGAAGTTGTGTGTTCATTTGGTCAGTAGGTGATAGTAAAGTGCAGGTGTGTAATCTGTTGAGTTAGTTCAGGTCAGGGGCCTGGTTCTGGTATGTGTCTAGAGCTTCAGGGTGTTCTGGTGGTGCTAGGGAGTGTGTGGAGTGTAGAAGCAGCCCTATTTTAGATTAGGTAGCTCAGGTTTCTTGTTTGCTTTTCATGTGAGAGAAGCCCAGAATTGTTTAGGGAATATGAGAACTTCAAATGGTTGTTTTGGTATGAGGGGGTATGTTGTCATTCAGTTATTAAAAGTGGAAGGCGAGGAATAGTTTATAGTTCATTGTTTCTGTTGAAAATGGCCTCAAGTAGGCAATTTTGTCTAAAGTCAGTTCATTTCCAATTCAGTTCATACTAATTCATCCAAAAGGAATCTTGTTCATTAGTCCTAGTGAATCCTTCTCAACTAATTCTTAATTTGTGATGCTTAAAAGGTAAGATAAAAGAATGATATTTGATCAGCTTGTAATGGTCTCTACATTTAGGAATAAATGAGGTTTGTGTGTAGTTAGTGCTTGAATTGTAGTTGTTTTCTATGTGCTTCATGAAATGAAGAATGTTCTGTAAATTTGAAGGAGGAGCATCCTCTTTTCTTTTAAAATTGTTCTTGGTTAAACTCGATTGTTTGAAATCTGGAATGTCATGTCTTAGAGTGTTTTCTGTTTCTCCCTCAGCCTTACCTTATGTTCTTAGTTGGTTGGTTTTAGATTCCAGCTTATGCAACTCTCCTCTCATGATTCTGTTTGCTATGGTTGAATGTTGAAATAGTTGTTAAAAAGAGAGAGAGAGAGAGAGAGAGAGAGAGAGAGAGAGAGGGGGGGGTCTCTTCCTCTTGGTTTTTCCTGAGTGTTCTGATGAGGTTAAGGGAATAGTAGGGAGTAAAGTAGTCTGGTTCTGTTTGAGTATGAAGAGGGTGTTCAGGAGTTTGCTGGGGTTGGTTAAAGTCCTGGTTGCTGTGAGTGTTGTCTGTGAGGGTATGCATATGCAGCAGAAATGTGTAAGTATGTCCAGGCTGTTTCTGGCATTTGAAATGTCATGTGAGATGCGTGCATATTCCAGAAATTGGTGTTGGGTGTGTAGGTTGTGTGTGTGTGTTTGAAGGTATTTCTGGATCAACCGTGTTCTAGGTTGACATCAGCTTATTTTGAGTTCCCACCCAGTCTATTTTAGCTCCTCTCTTAGTTCATCAGCTTTAGTTTTTCCTGAATCCCTTTAGTTCTTTCAAGTTTTAATTTCTAAGTTCAACAAGTAAGTTATTGTGAGATTATCATCATTCTGTTATTGAAAGCTGCAATCTTCTTTAAGATTAGATTGTTTGGGTTCCCTAATAAAGCTGCAGCTTTGTTTCTGGTAATCTGAAGAGAAATACCTGGTTGAATTCATGTTTGAACCTATTCCTGGACCGCTATTTTAGTAGTTGTTTTCAACTTACTTAATCATTGAGTCTTCGATCTGTATAAATTGGCATGTCCCTTGATAGTTTGGGCTAAATAATTCTTGCTTAGAGTTGTTATCTAACATCTTTTAGCTTCTCATTGTCTTCCCTGCCTTGTTAATGTTAACTTGCTGTAAGTGACATTTAAGACTATAAAGCAAATGAATTTTATCCTAAAAGCTAATGTTTGAATTATATTGCTTCCTATTTTAGTAACTTTTGAACAAATACTGCCTATTACATTTCACTTTGCTCTGTACACATATCTTAGTTTGATTCCTCGTTAGTTTATTGATTACAAATTGTTCCGTCTGATTCTTGCAATCGTTTAAGCTCTTCTTCACTTGCTAATCTTTTTTCTTTCTTTCATTACATGAAACAATTTGGGACGAGTTGGCTAAACTCAAATTGGGATGGCTACATAGAGTTGCACTATGGGCAAGATCGTGAATTATACTCAAGTCAAGAAAAAATGAAATTTCTAGAAAAACTCAAGGCTCATTTTATGAGTTTGCTTTCCCGGGTTTTTATCTTTTAACTCTTATCCTTCCATTTGCTTAGAATATTTATGTAAACTTCGTAGAAATATTTTATCTATTAACATATATATATATATATGATTTGTTTGTATTTATCTACTTTATGTCCATTTCCTTTATTTTGAGTCATTATTTAATTTATTGCAAATCAGGCCATTTAAGTAAATGCGTGAAAATTTTCACAAATTTTCAAAAACCACGCTTAACAGACTGTAAGAAAAGACTTCTATCTTATTGATACGAAGTAGTTTCTTTTAAAAAGTCAAAATTTATAAAGAAGTTTTAATTAACTTCTAAATGTCCCGAAACAACTTTGCAAAAAGTTACTTGAAACCTAAAGTTCCATCTTATGGTGAGAAGCTGGGTTTTAAAGTTGAAATTGAGCAAGTGCCATTTATGCACTATCACATACGAGTTGGCAAAGAAATTAGGACGATCAAATCGTTCCTTTTCAAAAGAAAATGCGCTTTATTTATTTATTTATTTATTTTATTTTGAAAATAATTAAAGCTTTTAAATAAAATTGTAAAATCTTTTGAAAACTTACTAAATTTAATTAGTTGAATTAATTAATAGTTCAATTAATTATTTTTAGAAAAAGCGCATAAATAGCACTTGCAAATATTTTGGAAACCTGTCGGATTAACCGTTTTTTAACGGAATTTCAAAAGTGCCTTAAAAACCTTCTTTCGAAATTAGCAAAACCTCTTACCTTTAGAATCTCTGAAAGAAAGAACGTCTTTTTATAAAAATGGAGTTTTGCACGCATTTGCTCATTTGGTTCCCTGTTTTCCTTAAATTGGGTGGCGACTCCAAAAACTCCAAAAGAGTTAGTCCATCCTGTCGACATTCCGGAATTTATCCTTTTGGGGGGGGGGGGGGGGGGTTAATTTTTGGGGTTCAACAGCATGGCGACTCCGCTGGGGAGCAATAAAGGTTTTGACCATAAAGGTTTCCAATTATTTGCAACTAGCATGCCTAATTTATTCTGCTTTATTATATCCGTTTGTTTGTATGTCACGAAAAGCATGTCACTACACCCTTATTTGCGCACATATAAACTGGCATTCCGTTCATATTTCCCCCACTCCTGGGAACCTCTTGCATTCTCACTCAAATATCCGTGAGGTGCGCCCATGCGCACCCGCACTTTCTTCCACTAAAGAATCCTATGACGAGTTGGTACACCGGCGGCCATCGTAGGAGTAATTCGACTGCGAGACCGCTTCCCACTCACCTGTTAGCCTCAGCCGTTAACCCACTCTTAGATGGAGTTTTAGGAGCATGCATGCATTTACACCTTAGTCTGGACCCGGTCCTTGGTACCGCCTCCATAGTTAGGAAACCGCCCTTACGTCAACGGGTTCTTGAAATCCAACGACAATACATATTATGTGCTGTGTGATAACGAATCCTCAGTCCTAACCATGTTTTGAGCAAAATCAGATTTAGAATTTTGTCTCCTGTGTTGTCTTTTAGGTCGGAAAATGGAAGAATTTAGCGGAATTGAGATCATAGACAGAAATGTAGTCCGGGGAAAGTTAGGCAGATTTGGTTGGTTTGTGTTTTGGAGATGGCCTGGTGTAGTGAGATCTAAGAGGCGAAGCCCCTGGTGTCTTTAAAAGATCAGTGGGGTCCCTCTCGTGAATGGCTTTGCGTGTGTGCAGGCCTATGTTGACTGTCCAGCTGCATTCATGATAATTGAAGTATGCGAGTGAAGCCCCTATGTCTATAAACGACCAATGGGGTCCCTCCTTGAAGACCAGTGCGGTCTTGGCTACCTAGGAAACTGAGAGGCTTGATTAAAGCCGAGGACCAGTGAGGAGCCTTGTGAACAAGGTTTGTGAGCCTTGCAAAACCTAGGAAGCTGAGAGGCTTGTCCAAAGCTAAGGACCAGCGAGGTTTAATTTTTGAAAGATCAATTGGAACCTTTTATGATTTGCAGTCTGGTATTGTGAAGGCGTTGGAAATTTCACCCTGGATTTTTGTAAATAATTGGGAGTTGTGTTTGGAGGAGTGTGGATGTTTACAAAAGGTGTATGGGGGTTGTTTTCAGGTTTTAGGCATTTGGGTTTAGAATTTTGTGCAAATGTTGTGAAGAGCATGAGCTGTGTTGGAATTTGGAGTTGATACCAACTTTGGAAGGTAGTTGGGATAACAAAATTGCAGTGTCAAGGCGGAGAGATGATTGTTATCAATTATTGTTATTGTTGCTTACTCTAAATCTGAATTGCTCAGAACTGGCATGAACTATTTTTCGTTACCACTTATTTGCGCGATTAGGCTTACGTCTAGCACAAAGAGATACCTTACAGGGTAGGACGCGTTTGCATTTTATTTACGCTCAATTACTTGTGTTTGCCACATGTCAAATTATCTGTCTAATATGCGATTACTTGCTAAATATGTGTTGCTTGCCTGAAATTTGTTGGCACTGATTGCGTTGTGATTAAATTTGTTCAGCGGTATGGTAAGATTAACGTTATGTTACTTCGACCTATCTTTTGTAAAAGTTAATCGCTTTATGAAGTCATTTATCTATCATCTGAATTCATGCATACCGTTATTTAAAATGCCTTTCAAATGTTATTTTGTTTATTTTAACCCTAGTCTTGTCATTTTGCAAAACATTGTTTAGCGTCATACTTTAAAAGTATTCGCAAGTGTATTTCCCTTTTTGAAAAATAACTTCAGAATTAAACAAGCATTTTCGCATCTGGTTTGCTTCAACAAAATGAGTGTCTTGCCTAAAATTTTTGGGTCTCTTCAGTACGGTCTCGATTTTTCCATTTTGGAATAGTTAATCCGTCAGTTTCAGCTTTAATAAATTTTGTTAAATTCGGTACGCGTTGCTAAAGGGTTAATTATTTTGAACATCAAGATCAGGACCTATGGCTCGCCAAACTGTTGTGATTGATTTGACTGAAAGTGATGAAGTCCACCAAGACAAGGTTAACAAGCTTGAAGCAACCGTAGCAAGTTTGGAGAAGAGACTTGATAGTCTTACTGAATTGGTTGTCGCGCTCATGGATGCTCGCAACCCAGTGCGAAATGTGCCAAGCCCAGGGCCAAGTGCCCCTGTTGTTCCTATCCCTGCTGTTGCACCTCCCACAAGTCAAGTAGCTCCTGCATTTGAGCGTGATGCTCAAGAATTCCCCGACCTGCATGCATTCTTGTTGGAGAACGGGTTCCGTGTCTCATCAAAAACTAACAATGAGAAAAGCAACGGGAAAGGGCTTCCCAATGCTAAAGATAGCAATGGCACAATGATAGATGAGAATGCTCTACCATCTCAAGTAAGCTTAGGGGAGGCAGAAAGTGAACATGTGGATATTTTTGACTCAGCTGATCCACCAATATATGACGGGACAGGAAATCCTCCTGATCACTTGAAAGCATACCTTGGCTGGGTCGCAAGGTATGGACCAAGCAATGAAACCAAGTTGATAATGTTTGCTAGGACACTTAAGGAACCCGCTTTGACATGGTTTGCAATACGAGGTCCTTGGAAATTGGACAATTGGGATAAACTAGCCCGGGACTTTGTCACGCATTATGAATTCTCGAACCCAATTCTGGCAAAGGGCAGTCCATTGAAAAGAAAATCTGCAGAGCTTCAAGTGGAGCCGGTTGCAACAACTGACAAGAGAATGTGTGGCTTAGTTGAGGCGAAATCTAAAGAAAAAGGAAAAGCTGTTATGCCAAGCCCTTTGCCACCCATAGCAAAAAAACCTTATGACATCGAGAAAGTGGTTGTTAATTCAGGTTTTCAGTCAAGCAGCCACAAAGCACCTGCTGTTGCATTCAATACCAGGATCTTATGTAAACCTGTTCGAAAGGCTTCTGAGGGTCGGTTTGGTATATCTTGCAAAACCAAAGCCGTCTTGGTCACATAAGCCTGAAAATTTGAGAAAATTTTGCGCTTACCATTCAGGGATGCAGGGGCACAATATTGAAGAATACATTTTATTTAAGAAGAAATTTGAAAGCTTGATCAAATCTGGCCATGTTGAAATTCTACCCACAAACGGCATTGGCGAACCTTTTGTCTTAATCTTACCATATGCAAAGGAAAACCCCTCGAAGAAGGGCATTTAGGCGCTTATAAGGTTCCAGAAAAGCAGTAGAGTTGCAGAAGTAGAAGCCAGTTTATTTGCATTATTAGGAAGTAATTATTGTAATTTCCTTTTGTTAGTTCGTTGAAAGAAAAGAAAAGAAAGAATATCAAATTATGAATGTTTGACTCTATTTCTATGTAAGCAAACTACGGTAACCGGTTTCCCAAGGCAGGAAATGTAGGCAACTCATATCGAGTTTCGGTTACACCAATATTCGAAAATTCTCTTCTATGTAAGCAGAACTACGCACGGTCTGATTCCCAAGGAGGGATATGTAGGCTCCTCCATCGGGCTCGACCCTTTAGTATTTAAGTTTTAATTTTTCCAAAGATAGAAACTGGGGCAGCTTTTGCAAAGCAATTTGAAGAATCGGAATTCATAACTGGGGCAATTTTGTAAAGCAAGTTGAGATGTTGAAGTCATAACTGGGGCAGAATTTTGCAAAAAGCAAGTTGAAGACATTGAGTTGGTTTGGTCGTTATTAGAAGCAGTTTTCAGGGATTGGGGCAGACTGTCGTTTTGCAAGGAAGAATGGATAGCCGAGTAAAGCATTGATGATTTAAATAAGCCGACCATTTTAGCAATTTGAGCCAAAATGGTCTAGCATGCATACTGATTTAGTAAAAACTTCCAAAATTGTTTTTCTCAAACTCGCATCTTCAAAAATCAAATTTTGTGGATTATCAAGTTTCGCACTCTCAAATATTTTACTCCTTTGAGTTAATCGGGAATTTGGTCCCATCCATTCGGCCCAATGGCCTATTTTATACTTAAAATCTTTGCATGCATTGCCATTTTACGTATTAACTTGCTTTTGTTCAATGTGTAGAATTTATTTGTTAAAGGTTGGCTAGCATTGAACACTGAAATGGCTGAGAATCTGCATCAAGGAAAAAACAACATGGCAAAGCACCTTCAGGAAACCAGTTCTGGTATGGGCATCTTGCAAGCACAGAAGGATGATGTTGAAAAACATGTGATCCAAAGGAATAGGATTGTCAACTTTGTCAACACTAGCAAACCTTTGCCAAAAACAAACTTTACCTTTAATCCACCTTACTCAAAAATTCCTCATTACCCAATGCCTATACATACCGTATATCCACAAAACTCACAAGAATATCTTACCAATCCAAATTCTTGGCCAGCTGCAACTTTATGCCAACCACCTTTTAGCACTATGCCTGCTGTCGGGAGTCAATCAAATCAAGTGATAGTGCGCCCACGAGAATTGCCTAGAAAAGAAGTTGAGACAACTGATTTACATAGCATGCAGAGACAAATCCGCAATTTGCACAAGGTCATTAAATATGAGTTGCGCTCTAGGAACATTCAGAGTTTATGTTATGAAGACTTATGCATTCACCCGGACATTGAGCTTCCACATGGGTATAAGATACCAAAATTCAACACTTTCAATGGAAAGGGGAACCCCTATGCTCATTTGAAAGATTATTGCAGCAGATTGATTGGAATTGGAAAGAATGAAGCTTTGCGGATGAGGTTTTCCATTCAAAGTTTATCAGGAATGGCACTTGCATGGTATACCAAACAAGATTTTTCCAAATGGCACACATGGGAGGATATGGCTCATGACTTCGTGGAGCAATACAAGTTCAACATAGTAGGAGATCCCGATATGTTTGATATCCGCAGCATTAAGAGGATGTCTCATGAGTCTTTTGCAGAATATGCTATGAGGTGGAGGCTAGAGGCTTCTAAGATGCATCCTCCCTTGTCTGAGAAGAAGTTAATGGCAGCTTTCATTGACATGCAAAAAGGCATATACTATGCCAAAATGGTTGTCAATAATGCAAGCACTTTCTCTGAATTGATCCAACTGGGAAAAATGATAGAAGAAAGCATAGCAACAGGAAAAATTCTTTCTGATTTATTTGGGCACACCACTCAATCAGAGAAATCCTCAAATTTGCAAGGCTCGCAAAGTCAGTTTCAACAATCATATTCCGATTATCCGGTGTCAAAGAAGAGGAAGTCGAATACATTCACTCCTCTAGAAGAGTCTGTGAGTAACATATTTGAAAAATTGCAAGCTGAAGGACTTTTGCAACCAAGGAAAGGAACAATTCCCAAGCACTTGCCTCCACATTTTGATCCATTAAAGCATTGTGCTTATCATTCAAATATCTAAGGTCATGATACTGAAGAATGCAGTGGCTTGAGATACAAAATTCAAAGCTTGATTGATAATGGCAAAATAATAGTGCAAGAAGATCCATTAAGTGGTTACTGCAGCATTCCTCCCGCAGGCACAATTTTTGTTACAGGCGAGGCATCAGCCCCAAGATATTCAAAGAAGAAGCGGTTTGCAAGCTAAGAAGACTGCAAAGACCGCATTTTGTAGCTTGAAATAACATTTCATTGCCCAACTATCTTATGTTTTAACTACTCTGTTGCAATTTCATTCATCCTAGTTGTAATGAACTACGTTATGTTTTGCTACCCTTGTTAGGCTTAGTTCCAAAATCAATGAAATTTCATTTTTTCCCAAATAACTCAAGCCAAAGTAGTTATAGATGGTTTATCTTGTGCAAAGAGAAGAATTTCAAGAATGTCAGATTTTTCGCAACAACAACACATTTGATCACCATGCAAGCAAAATGCAGATTCGAAGTCAAATTAGGTGTTCAATCAAGTCAACCGTTATTTGATAAAAAACTAACAATTGTTCTTTGATTAAACAGGGGCAACTTTTGCATTTACCGCAAAGTTCAGCATCAAGGTGGAAGGAGCAATGCAAAGTGTCGCAACTTCCTAGAAATTTTATAGTACTTACAATTTTTCTTTGAATGCAGAAATCTCAAGCAGCGAAACGACAAGAACTCGCAAATATTAGTTCCTCGAAGAATATTTTCCTTATCGCATATGCAGAACAACTCTATTTTAGCTTTTGATCGATTATCGCAACACCAGCACAGGCCAGGCGATTTCAGATTTTCCAAGATACAGGGTCCTTCCACCCACAAATAGGATACTTTGGGTCCTTCCACCCACAAATAGGTTTATTCGGGTCCTTCCACCCACAAATAGGATATCTGGGTCCTTCCACCCACAAATAAGATATCTGGGTCCTTCCACCCACAAATAGGATATCTTGGATTCTTCCACCCACAAATAGATATTTGGGTTCTTCCACCCACAAATAGGATATCTGGGTCCTTCCACCCACAAATAGGATATTCGGGTTCTTCCACCCATAAATAGGATATCTGGGTCCTTCCACCCACAAATAGGATTATTCGGGTCCTTCCACCCACAAATAGGATATCTGGGTCCTTCCACCCATAAATAGGATATCTGGGTCCTTCCATCCACAAATAGGATATCTTGGGTCCTTCCACCCACGAATAGGATATTCGGGTCCTTCCACCCACAAATAGGATATTCGGGTCCTTCCACCCACAAATAGGATATCTGGGTCCTTCCACCCACAAATAGGATATCTTGGGTCCTTCTACCCACGAATAGGATATTCGGGTCCTTCCACCCACAAATAGGATATCTGGGTCCTTCCACCCACAAATAGGATATCTGGGTCCTTCCACCCACAAATAGGATATCTTGGGTCCTTCCACCCACAAATAGGATATTCTGGTTCTTCCACCCACAAATAGGATATGCAGGTTTCTTTCAAGTAGATAATAGTGATGGACAAGTCGGTTGAAGCACCGCTTTCGGAGTGTTTCGCGATAATAATGATCAGGCGAGAAGTTCTCCGGGCGGAGCACTTTGTCAGTTGATCGAAAGAAGAACTTATTGATGATATCACAACCCGCATTTATAATTTTATGTTATCACTTTTTTATTTCTCATTCCAATTATTACAGTTTATTAGCAGTTGCTCGCTTACCGTTTGTCAAGTTTATTACATGATTTTGGCAGTACCGCAGCAGCATTTGGAGCATAACGTGGAACTTTTTCTTAGCAGTGAACTGGGGCAATCGTTGATATGAGCTAGATCTGTTGGAAATGGCCTCAAGTAGGCAATTTTGTCTAAAGTCAGTTCATTTCCAATTCAGTTCATACTAATTCATCTAAAAGGAATCTTGTTCATTAGTCCTAGTGAATCCTTCTCAACTAACTCTTAAATTTTGATGCTTAAAAGGTAAGATAAAAGAATGATATTTGATCAGCTTGTAATGGTCTCTGCATTTAGGAATAAATGAGGTTTGTGTGTAGTTAGTGCTTGAATTGTAGTTGTTTTCTATGTGTTTCATGAAATGAAGAGTGTTCTGTAAATTTGAAGGAGGAGCATCCTCTTTTCTTTTAAAATTGTTCTTGGTTAAACTCGATTGTTTGAAATCTGGAATGTCATGTCTTAGAGTGTTTTCTGTTTCTCCCTCAGCCTTCTCTTATATTCTTAGTTGGTTGGTTTTAGATTCCAGCTTATGCAACTCTCCTCTCATGTTTCTGTTTGCTATGGT
This sequence comes from Petunia secreta, assembly GCA_029990175.1. NCBI lineage: Eukaryota > Viridiplantae > Streptophyta > Magnoliopsida > Solanales > Solanaceae > Petunia > Petunia secreta. The sequence goes on from JARKIP010000003.1 coordinate 28,410,353, forward strand.
TGAATGTTGAAATAGTTGTTAAAAAGAGAGAGAGAGAGAGCGAGGGGGGGGGGGTCTGTTCCTCTTGGGTTGTCCTGAGTGTTCTGATGAGGTTCAGGGAATAGTAGGGAGTAAAGTAGTCTGGTTCTGTTTGAGTATGAAGAGGGTGTTCAGGAGTTTGCTGGGGTTGGGTAAAGTCCTGGTTGCTGTGAGTGTTGTCTGTGAGGGTATGCATATGCAGCAGAAATGTGTGAGTATGTCCAGGTTGTTTCTGGCATTTGAAATGTCATGTGAGATGCGTGCATATGCCAGAAATTGGTGTTGGGTGTGTAGGTTGTGTGTGTGTTTGAAGGTATTTCTGGATCAGCTGTGTTCTAGGTTGTCATCAGCTTATTTTGAGTTCCCACGCAGTCTATTTAGCTCCTCTCTTAGTTCATCAGCTTTAGTTTTCCTGAATCCCTTTAGTTCGTTCAAGTTTTAATTTCTAAGTTCAACAAGTAAGTTCTTGTGAGATTATCATCATTCTATTATTGAAAGTTGCAATCTTCTTTAAGATTAGATTGTTTGGGTTCCCTAATGAAGCTGCAGCTTTGTTTCTGGTAATCTGAAGAGAAATACCTGGTTGAATTCATGTTTGAACCTATTCCTGGACCGCTATTTTAGTAGTTGTTTTCCACCTACTTAATCATTGAGTCTTCGATCTATATAAATTGGCATGTCCCTTGATAGTTTGGGCTAAATAATTCTTGCTTAGAGTTGTTATCTAACATCTTTTAGCTTCTCATTGTCTTCCATGCCTTGTTAATGTTAACTTGCTGTAAGTGACATTTAAGACTATAAAGCAAATGAATTTTATCCTAAAAGCTAATGTTTGAATTATATTGCTTCCTATTTTAGTAACTTTTGAACAAATACTGCCTATTACATTTCACTTTGGTCTGTACACATATCTTAGTTTGATTCCTCGTTAGTTTATTGATTACAAATTGTTCCGTATGATTCTTGCAATCGTTTAAGCTCTTCTTCACTTGCTAATCCTTTTTCTTTCTTTCATTACATGAAACAATTTTGGACGAGTTGGCTAAACTCAAATTGGGATGGCTACATAGAGTTGCACTATGGGCAAGATCGTGAATTATACTCAAGTCAAGAAAAAATGAAATTTCTAGAAAAACTCAAGGCTCATTTTATGAGTTTGCTTTCCCGGGTTTTTATCTTTTAACTCTTATCCTTCCATTTGCTTAGAATATTTATGTAAACTTTGTAGAAATATTTTATCTATTAACATATATATATATATATATATATATATATATATATATATATATATATATATATATATATATATATATATATGATTTGTTTGTATTTATCTACTTTATGTCCATTTCCGTTATTTTGAGTCATTATTTAATTTATTACAAATCAGACCATTTAAGCAAATGCGTGCAAATTTTCAAAAACCACGCTTAACAGACTGTAAGAAAAGACTTCTATCTTATTGATACGAAGTAATTTCTTTTAAAAAGTCAAAATTTATAAAGAAGTTTTAATTAACTTCTAAATATCCCGAAACAACTTTGCAAAAAGTGACTTGAAACCTAAAGTTCCATCTTATGGTGAGAAGCTGGGTTTTAAAGTTGAAATTGAGCAAGTGCCATTTATGCGCTATCACATACGAGTTGGCAAAGAAATTAGGACGATCAAATCGTTCCTTTTCAAAAGAAAATGCGCTTTATTTATTTATTTATTTTATTTTGAAAATAATTAAAGCTTTTAAATAAAATTGTAAAATCTTTTGAAAACTTACTAAATTTAATTAGTTGAATTAATCAATAGTTCAATTAATTATTTTTAGAAAAAGTGCATAAATAGCACTTGCAAATATTTTGGAAACCTGTCGGATTAACCGTTTTTTAACGGAATTTCGAAAGTGCCTTAAAACCCTTCTTTCGAAATTAGCAAAACCTCTTACCTTTAGAATCTCTGAAAGAAAGACCGCATTTTTATAAAAATGGAGTTTTGCACGCATTTGCTTATTTGGTTCCCTGTTTTCCTTAAATTGGGTGGTGACTCCAAAAACTCCAAAAGAGTTAGTTCATCCTGTCGACATTCTGGAATTTATCCTTTTCGGGGGGTAATTTTTGGAGTTCAACAATATCCCATACAAAATTCGTTACAAACAATGCAAGATGATGTAATTCAAGGTGAGGTGTTTGCATACGTGAACAAAAATACACACATGATGTCGACCCCGCTGACAAACTCTTGTATTCCTCTTCTATTCCTAACCAACATACCTCTACAAAAAATATAAATATTTCCAATCCTACAAAATTCACTAGTATCTCAACACCGCCAAATTCCACCATTGGGGTTCCTATCTACGATTCTAATAGTGGCTCAAACTACCACCTTTATTCTCTCTCTGATCCTCTTGACAAATTACACATGTCATCTCCCATGCAAACAACTGCCATTGCCACTACTATTTAATACGACACAAGTTATATAAACCTACATGGCAAAGCTCAAACTCCAAAGAAGAAGAAGACAATTCCAGCAACTAGTGAGGAAACTCTTGAAACATCATCACAAAAAGAAAAGCACGAACAACAACATGAATTAAAAAATATTCCAAATCCCACAACAACATCCCTTGAATAAACCACTAATTTTCACACTACCACCACCTCAAAATCAAGTACCACAGTCATGGTTGGAATCAACACTATGGGGTCAAGCCATAGCTGTACCAATGGAGATAAATGGGCAACAAGCTTTCACAATCATTAAAAAATCATATTATCTTGCACAAATTGTGAACAAGGGAATGCACCTCACCATCTAGAGCTATATCAACAATATGTTGTCTCAATTCCTTCAGGACATGCACCACCAAGATCACCCTCTAATGGACCTCCCCTTCTTCCCACCACGTATACTACCACCCCAAAATCCAATCTTCATCCCGTGGGACTTAAACTTGAATCAACCAATGCATGCACCAATGGACATGAACGGGGTGTATCAACACTTGAACCCTCTAAATGTGAACCCACAATTTCCAGCTTTCATGCAAATAGATGTACCACCCACTCCAGCCCCACCACCATCTCCATAACACCCTCCCAATCTACCAGAACAAGAGGTAAATAAAAGAGGGGAACTAGAAAAAGTCGTGTTAAGGAGGAGGGAGAGTCACAAGGAATTATCAAACCTAAAGGAAATAATAATACTCTTCTTCAAAGAAAGACTACACAGAAGATGCATAGTAACATGTCATCCAACTCTTTACAAGTGCTCCTTGGATGTGAGAGCCCTAGCCAAGAAGTCAGTGGGAAAGTATGTGGTGGTGTTGAATCCCACTTTGAGAAATAATCCAGAACTGGATATTGCTAACCAAAATAACTTAAAGCCTAATATGAATAGACAAATTAATATGATAATCTGGAATGCAAGAGGTGCAAAAAATTCTGAGTTTCGCAGGAACTTTGGTGCTATATTAGACATGTATAAACCTGTTGTTGTTGCTCCACTAGAACAAAAATGGAGGATCATCATCATGCTAGAGTAAGATTTGATTTCACTAACTATGCTGAAGTCCTATCTGAAGGTCGATCAGGAGGAATTATCCTACTATGAAAAAATAATTTGGTGAGTGTCACTGACATTCATATCAAAAGGAACGAAATTCATGCCATGATCAAGGTACTACATCTCTGTTTAAATATTCGTTGGGTTTTTTCTACAATTTATGCTAGCACTTCATGTTATAATAGCGAAATTTTATGGAATGATCTAGTGAATATCTATGATAATTATAAATGTCCTTGATTAGTTAGTGGTGATTTTAATCAGGTTCTTTCTCAAGAGGATAAATGGGGTGGTAGACCTATTAATTATACAAATATTTCTAAATTTCGTGACTGCCTCAACTATTGCAATTTAACTGATCTAGGCTTTAAAGATTCAAGATTTACTTGGTCTAATCATAGAAGGAGGAGAGGAGTTCTTATTTTGGAACGTTTGTATAGGTGCCTAGCAAATAATGGTTGGATAACTCTCTTTAAAGATGCTAACATTATGCATTTACCAAAGACGTATTTTGATCATAATCCAATCATTGTTAGCCTTAATAAAATTTTGACTTATATTTATCAAAGCCCTTTAGGCTGGAAATAATGTGGCTTTCTCATCTTGATTTTAAAAATATTATTCATAGTTCATGGAGCAATCGAGCACTGACTGATGCCACTAAATTATTTGAGGAGGAAATTAGAGCCTAGAATAAAAATATTTTTGGTAATACTTTTAAAAGAAAATCAAATACCCTTGCTAGATTAAATGGTATTCAATTTTCTCTAAATTATGCCACTAGTATTTTTCTTCAAAATCTTAAAAACGTTTTAATCACCGACTACAATACTATTTTATAAGAAGAGGAAGAATTTTGGAAACTTAAATCTAGACTTAACTAGCTGAACTATGGAGATGCAAATACAAAAATTTTCCATGTGACAACTTTGAATCGTAGAAGAAAAAATATGATTACTCACTTCCAAGATGATTGTGGTAAACTAATGTTTGAACCAAATGAGATTCTAAAGCATGTGGTGAAACGACCTCGGTCAGTCGTTTCGGAAGTTAGGATTCCGATTGGCGTGCCGATAATTTTAAAATATTCATAAGGTCCATTGAGACTTATCTGTAAAATTTGAGCTAAATAAGACCTCGTTTGGTAGGCATCGGAAGGAGGTTTCAGTTTTTATTGTTGATAAATATTAAAAAGAGATTCTCGAGCTCGGTTTTGGCGAATGAGCTCCGATTCGAAATCCGAAAGCGTCGTTAGGTTCGTATGATTATTTGTGACTTTTGTGAACTTTCGAAAGTGAATTTCGAGGTTGTTCGGCTAGTTTCCGCTAAAATACCAAAAGTTAAATAATTTAACCTTTTTCCAATTAATTTGCATATTGAGTTTCGGGAGTCCGATTTGAGATCCGCCTTACCAAGTGTGTTACATATATTTTGTATAACTTATATGCAAAAGTTGGAATTATTTCTAGTATCGTAGAGTACCGTTTTAATTTTTGAAAAAAAAAAAGAAATTAGAAAAGAAAATAAAATAAAATGAAAAAATAAAGAAAGCAAAAGTTAAGCGGTGCTTGGGATATAAAATCCCTTAGCAATAAGGATAAATAAACAGAAACATCGAGAATGAGGAACAGAAACATAAATTAGAAAATGAAGTAGAACTCGGGGACCAAGAGAAAAATACCATAAAATGAGAAAAGAGCCGGAAAACGATAGAATTTTCACCCCGAAACATTTAGGTAATTATCTTAATATATTATTTGAGTTTATTACGTGTGTTTGAGTATATTTTAACGGTAAAACTCGGAATATTAGACATCATTTTAATAAGTTCAACTGATAATTTAAAGGGACAATTGGACCCCCATAATGGAATTAATTATATATTCGTACTCAGTGAGTTATGGGCAATAAATAAATATAATTTATTTGAGGTTTGGTTATGTGGCTTTGAACCCTGTACATAGGCCTCGCCTGCGTATTGCGTATGCGAATAGGGTATCAAGTTCCTAACCGGATTGCCCTAAGATGTGAGGAATGAAGCCTTTAAGCCTAATTTGATATATTTTCTGCTTATTGAACACAGTGGGATCGTTTGGCAATGAATCCAAAAGGATAAAGCGGTTGTTGGGTAACAGTGTTAACTTTGGAATGAGGTAAGTGTTTATATCCATTTCTTTGGAGGCATCTGGCCTCGTCGATTTTCTACCACGCGTTACTTACGTGTGTAGCTGCCGATAGGCGTACTCATTACGCCTTATCTTTGAATTTACATTGTATACTATATGTTATGTCATGTTGTTGGTATTGCATTGAGGATCTGAGCATTGTACTCTGGCTGTGAGTTGGCATCTACTTCCCGGCTGTCGATGAGAGTCCCGCGCCGGTGAAGGGTTATTATTGCATCACATTACATTCATATGCATTATATGTTATTCATATGCATTATTATTGCATATCATATTGGGAGCAAGAGTATTCCGCCCCAGGAGAGTGTAGGAGTATTCCGCCTCTGGTTTACTTTTATCGGGTGCATGAGTATTCTGCCCCAGGAGAGTGCAGGAGTATTCAGCCTCTTGTTTACATTTTATCTGGTGCAGGAGTATTCTGCCCCAGGAGAGTGCAGGAGTATTCTGCCTCTGGTTTATATCATATTGGGTGCAGGAGTATTCCGCCCCAGGAGCAGGAGTATTCCGCTCTTATGTCAGATACTGAGTGCAGGAGTATTCTTCCTCAGCTTTACATTATATCGGGTGTAGGAGTATTCCGCCCCCAGAGAGTGCATGAGTATTCCGCCTCTGTTTTATATTATATCGGGTGCAGGAGTATTCCGCCCCAGGAGCAGGAGTATTCCGCTCCAGTTGGTTATCAGATTGGATTCTCCTCGAATGCAGGAGTATTCCGCTTCGGGATGGGATTACGGGCACATGTGACCCTTTGCATCACATTTCATTTCATTTTATCTCAATTCATACAATTGTATAGACGTGCGGTACATGACTACTGTTCTGCTTACTGTTCTGCTTATATGTGCATTGCTTATTTGTTGATATGTTTTTGGCTCGCATCCTTGGTTGAGTTTATAAGTTTTTTACGTGTTTCCAGTTATTATCTGGCTCTACCTTTTTATAATTTAAATAAGAGGAATTTAGTTTATCTGTTTCATCTCCCTGGCTAGCTATCCTATTCTTTGAGGTGGCTAGTCTGCCCCACTTATTGAGTCCTTTTGACTCACCCTTGTTTGTTGTTTGTTTCATGTATCTCTATTTCATTTCGGCAGGTTCGCTCCAGTATTGAGTCCGGCACGTTGTGAAGGAGCGAAGACGACTGCAGCTGTCAGGGTGAGCCAGCTTCTATTCCAGATGGTCACCAGTTTATTGGTTATTATTTCAGTTGAATTTTGCTTCCTTCAAGAGGTATCTGTCTTCTTTGTACTCTTAGATGTCTAGTCTGGATAGCTCTAAACCTAGTATGTTGGGTAGTCAGCTGTAATTTTTTTTGTACAGTGAGAGGTATCGGTATGTCTGTATTTTTTTTAAGTCTTGTCCTTATTTATGAATTGTTATATTTATTTTCCTAATTTAATTGGTAAGGGTTCGCCCGACGGGTCTAGGGGAGGAAGTCAGGTGCCCGCACGGCCTAACCGGATTCCAGATCGTGTCATGTGGTTTCTTACTTTGATCACCTTTATACAACAAACCATACTACCAGCCACTTGAAATCTCTAAATGATAATGCCTCGTGGTATAATGGAACTGACTTGTCTAGCTTAGATAGACCATTACTGGATTTTGAAATTACAAATGCTCTATTTTCTTTTAAGCCCTATTAAGCCACTGGCCCTGATGGGCTTCACCCTATTTTTTTCAAAACCATTGGGATATTGTGCGGAATTCGGTTAAAAATATTTGTCATCAAGTTTTTCAAAATGGTGTTATGCCTCATGATTTTTAATACCATTTATATTTGTCTTATTCTTAAAGTAAAAAATGCAGTGAACCTTAGAAACTTTAGGCCAATAGGACTTTGTAATACAGTTTATAAAATCATTACTAAAATTATAGCAAACCGTATAAAACCTTATTTAGATTCTCTTATTAGTCCTTGTCATACTAGTTTTATTAAAAATAGAAGGGCCTCAGATAATGCTATTATTATACAAGAAACTGTCAACAAATTTAATCATATGAGGGGTGCTAAAAGTGATATGATTATTAAAATAGATTTAGAAAAAACACTTGGTAGGATTGAATGGTCCTTTATACATACTATGTTGGCTTTTTTTAAATTCCTCCTAATATTACAAAAATAATTCTATCATGCATAACCTCATCTACAATATCTATCCTTGTTAATGGTAGCAAGACAAATTACTTCTCTCCTTCAAGAGGAATTAGACAAAAGGATCCAATGTCCCCTTATATTTCCATCCTTTGCTTAGAGTTTCTTTCTATCTACATTAATCATAAAGTAGAGGAAAATCTATGGGACCCAATTAAGCTATCTCCTAGAGGTCCTGAGTTATCACATCTTCTAATTGCAGATGATCTCACCTTTATTGCAAAAGCCAATGAAAAATCAGTTGTTACCATAAAGGCTATTATTGACCTATTTTACGAAATGTCGGGAGAGAGAGTAAATAATGCTAAGTCTAGATCATCTTCTCTAGAAACATTAACTCTTCTTTAGTTATGCATCTAGGAAGTGCTCTTAACATCCAAATAGGAAATCACTTTGGAAAATACTTAGGCTTCCCTATCCTAACTCATAAGCCTAGGCATAGCAACTATCAGTTAATCCATGATGCAATGCAAAATAGAGGAAGCAAATAATGATACGAAAATGCGGAAGCGATAAAATAAGATAACGTGATATCAAAAGAGATATCGCGAAACAAGGATTGGGGAGGCAAGAAACGAGAAGAAAGAACGGATAATCGACTCACGACATGAATTAAATATCCAAAAGGAAGAAATGAAGCTCAAACCTTACAAGGAATTCATACTAGGCGTTGAATCTCCACAGGTTCCAAGTTATACCAGATTCACGAAGCGATCCGCTTCGAACTAGAAGGTTCGGCCTGTCTCGTTCTCCCTTCAAATGTTCATATAAGCTAGCTAATGAAATGAAATGGCTAAGGTTCCTATTTATAGTTCTTCCTAAGCCAATGTGAAATGTCTAAAATGCCCCCCAAAGTTATAAAACATAAGAGAACACTTAGGGGTAAAATAGGAACTGCACAAAAAAAAAGTTGGCTTCTCTTCAGCCTTGGGCGCTCCGCCTCAATGATGGGCGCTCTGCCCAAATAGTCTACTGATCAAGAAGTGCAGAAGCTAGGCACTCTGCCTGGACCTAGTTCTGTCTGGGCGGTCCGCCTGGGAAGCTAGGCGCTCTGCCTAGCCCTGACTCAGGTGCTGGGCGCTCCTCCTTTATGAAATATCCCTCAAATCATCTCCGAAGCTCTTGCCCTTGCACCCTCGCACTCTCATAGCTTGGCTCTTGATGGTTGGGTCCTAATCCCAATTTGGATTGCATCATCCTCCCCTTCTTGAAAGAATTTCATCCACGAAATCAAACCATCAAAGCCTACGTCCAAAGACAAACACAAACAAGAATTTCCTACTACAAGAGTAGGTTAGTGCCAAAAGTGTGGAAAATACACTCTTATGATAGAGCCAAGCATCAATAATAAGTAAAAATCTTATGTCTCCTAAGGAAACAATAAGTACTTGACTCAACAAGAAATTGCATTCAACACAAGAACAAGCAAAAAGATCAACAGGACATGGAACATGCAAGACAAAGCAATCAAATTCCCTATGATCCCTAGGCTCATGACCAACATACCAAGCCTTCAATGCATTTTTAGCACAAGGTGACACAATGGTTTTGACATGCCCAACACTCAAGGTGTGATCAACATATGAGATGAAGTAAGCAAAATAGTTCAATTTACAACTAACATCTAATACTCCACTCCGCTTCTTATAAGCACTGTTACACACACCGAGAGGTACCTCCGCACCTCCAAATTTACCTTCAAGACAACCCTCCTCGCTAGACAAACTTCCAAGGGAGGTCTCAAACAATGGATTATCTATAGAGTTAAGCTTTTCAAACCATGGAGGTTCAAACTCACACTCTTCTCTAGTTTGATACAAATCACCATTTCTACTTAAGTTGCCCTCATACAGAGGATTAGTATAGGCACACTTCTCAAGTTCATAAGCAAGCAAAGGTGAAGTTCTCAAACTAGAGGCAATATTTACACGTGAGGAGTCATCGAAAACAATTCGATCCATCTCATACACTAGAGACTCCTCAAGGTCAAAACTATCTTCACTACGACACAAGAGACCACCACTATCAAATAAGCAATCACAGGGAAGAATTATATATCCATGCAATTCATCTTATCCTTTATCAAATATGGGTGGAGTGTCATAACATGGTTCACAAACAAGGTCAACCACAATATTTTCACTAAAGAGAGGTTCAATGAAAATCGAGCTCACATCATGATATGGCTTTTCAACCCTCTAAACTAGTGGTTCACATTCACACATAAGTTGATCAACCGACTCTACTCTAGTTGCAAACACATTGCAGTCATACAAATCATCAACTAATGTCGAGATTTCACAAACGCTAGCATAAGACAAGGAAGTAACATGCTCAAAGGAAGAAGGACTAACACATACTTTTGAGTGGCCATCTTGCTCACTCAATGCACTTGAAGTGTCGTGAATAGTTTCTCTACTTTGTAGCTCACATTTGGAATCTCCTTCACCTTGCCTTTCCTCTTTGGAACATGTTTGAGGCTCCATCGATTTGCCTCTAAGAATTCCTACACAAGAATTAAAACAAATAGAAGAAAAGATAATGGGTTAAGTTTAGAATAAGGGGTGCCCTCATTCTCAATGATTCTTTTTCCTTCTCTATTTTCCCTCATTTTTTCTTCAAGGTCGGGTGTAGATCAGGTGGTGACATCCCACTCACATCACTCATCACATCTTCTCCTTTTTCCACTCGAGGAATGTCACCGGTCACTTCCTTACTCCTCTCAATATTTTGTCTCTCATATTCGGGCAAGTTGGGACGAGGCCCGAGAATGCCCAAAGCTGGAGTAGGTGGACTTTTAACATCAACCCAGAATCTAGGACTTGAAGACTCATTACTTGATGTCTCCCTCTTCTTTGTTGGTGAACCACTTGGCTTTCAAACTTGTGGTTTTGGGTTCACATTGTTGACACTTGTCAACCCTTCACTTGCACTAGTCCCACCACTTCTTGTAATTATAGGACTTCTTGATTGCTCAATTGCAACCTTGGAATGAAGTTCTCGCTCCTTGCTCCTTTGCATAGCCAAAAAAGGTGCACTAGTAGACAATTGTCCTCTTGCCCGATAAGATACAAAGTCATAAACCCTTTGCCTTATGCCCACAAGATACGCATCCTTCATAGCACTATATTGCAACCTCTTGTCTTCCATCCATGGCTCACCTAGCCACACATCAACATGTTGTATGGGATACACATCACACCATACATAGCATTTGTAATTCCTATGAATTATAAGTGCTCGAGCTTCCTTGGAAACCCACACTCCATTATACTCATAAAGACTCTCTAGCTTACAGCATGGTATTCTTAGCATATCAACCAAAGAGGTGCTAATACAATAGGCATCGGTCTCTTCAATTTTGAGCAAGTTTCCTCTATAACCATTCACCTCGACAACGAACCTACTTCTACCCAAGTTTCGTAGAAATGCATCCAAGTGAGAACTTGAATGCCCACGAGTGTCAACTCCAACAACTTGGGTCTCCCTTATCCCTCCTCTCCTAGCAAGATTGCTAGAGTAACTTCTACTTACCGTCACTCTTCCAACATTAGAAATGTTGTTGGAAGTCGAGGAAGGACCCTTGCCATGTAATCCATAAGTGCCTCTCGCGTTGGTTCCATAGCCACTAGCACTACTCCTGCTACAACTATCCAAGCCCCTCACGGCATTGATAGAATAATACAATCCCCTTGTAGCAAGAGCAACACCATTTCTCAAACCACCCTCCACATGAGAATTAGAAGGATTAGGTCGCTTATCGTACTTAGAAGATGCAAGCTTCTTCTTTCCCATGGAACAACCACCACCACCTCCCACACTAATGGAAGGACCTCTACTACTCCCTTGTACATTTGTAGGAACATCAAGAGAAGATGCAAATAAAACATTTCTATAATCAACCTCATCATCAATACTCTCTAGGTCAATATCAACATGTTTAAATTCATCACAAGAAGAGCAAGTAGGAACATTGTACCTTGAAGCGTCACTATCTTCGTATTCTTAACTAGAAGCATAAGGATCAACACATTCATCATCATAAGCTTCATAGTCGTCATCAACCTCTCGATCATCATAGTGAACCGATTCATCACCATAGGAGCCATGGTTTCCCGAGTCATCATAGTAATGCCCATCATCATCACCATAGGAACCATAGTCTCTACCATCATCACACGAGTCATAAGAACCTGCATCATCCCCATGAGTCATATCCTCCACAATCTTCATCCGACATAGTTGCAATAATAAGAGAAAAACCTCTCAAAAATCACTCCCTCACGTGTATCACTCAATATATGAACACTCAAGGGCGAGGCCTTAATAATTTAGAAACTACGGTGATCACAACTAGTATGTTGAAGTATTAGTTAGGAATAGAGTTAATGGGACTCGATGTACGGACGGCTATTTAAAGTGCACACTTGAGGCCAAAGAAAGTTCTAGGACTCTTCTTTGAATTCTAATCTCCTCTACTCACGAGTGTCCTATTACGCTAAAGAATTAGTGTCTTTCGAGTAGGCAAATTACCCTAGAAACACAAACCAAGAAGTTAGGAAGCAAAGGAAACACAAAAACTACGAAACAAAAATGTTCCGGACCCATCATAGGGGGTGGGTGCCCCGCCCAGTGGGGGAGGCGCTCCGCCCAGCAGGGAGGCGCTCCACCTGGGTAGGAAAGTGCTCCGCCTAACTTGGCAACTGGTCAAGTTGCTAGGCGGTCTGCCTGGGTTTAGGCGCTCCGCCTGTAGTGCGATTCAGCAGCTTTCAAGAATGGGTTTTTGGTGATTTTGGCCAAATTTTTTAATCGATTTCAACCCATTACTCAAATCCAACGATACCCAATGGTGTATTCATCTATTCTAACCAATCCCCAATGGTTTTCAACCTCAAAAAAACAATAACAAGCTTTGATTCAATTTTGAAGTGTTTTCAAGAAAATTTTCAACTTTGGGATTTGATTTTCGAATTTTTTGATTGGTAACACCAAAACACGTTATGAGGGTATCAAATCAACTAGAATACATAATGGAACAATCCCGATACTTTTTAACTCTTGGGGATTCGAATCCAACCCGATCTACCAATTTTTTTTCTAGTTTTCAACTTTTTCAATTTTTTTGTTTTTCTTCTTTTCTTCAAGAACACAACAACGATACTAACACGATGAACCAGGAACGGGGGTTTGTAAGAACATAACCTGAGCCTTGCTCTGATACCAACTGATGCAATGCAAAATAGCGGAAGCAAATAACGATACAAAAATGTGGAAGCGATAAAATAAGATAATGTGATATCAAAAGAGATATCAGGAATCAAGGATTGGAGAGACAAGAAACGAGAAGAAAGAACGTATAATCGACTCACGATATGAATTGAATATCCAAAAGGAAGAAATAAAACTCAAACCTTACAAGGAATTCATACTAAGTGTTGAATCTCCATAGATTCCAAGTTATACAAGATTCACGAAGCGATCCGCTTCGAACTAGAAGGCTCGGCCTTTATCGTTCTCTCTTCAAATGTTCATACAAGCTAGCTAATGAAATGAAATGGCTAAGGTTCCTATTTATAGTTTTTCCTAAGACAATGTGAAATGTCTAAAATTCTCCTAAAGTGAGTTAAACATAAGAGAACACTTAGGGGTAAAATAGGAACTCCACACAAAAAGTTGGCTTCTCTTCAGCATTGGGCGCTCCGCCTCAGTGATGGAGTCTCCACCCAAATTGTCTACTGATCAAGAAATGCAGAAGCTAGGCACTCCGCCTGGAATTTGGGGCGCTCCGCCTAGACCTAGTTGTGTCTGGGCGGTCCGTCTGGGAAGCTAGGCGCTCTGCCTGGCCCTGACTCAGGTGTTGGGCGCTCCTCCTTGCTTCTTGAGGCGCTCCTCCTTTATGAAATATCCCTCGAATCATCTCCGAAACTCTTGCCCTTGCACCCTCGCACTCTCATAGCTTGGCTCTTGATGGTTGGGCCTCAATCCCAATTTGGATTGCATCATCCATGATAACCTCTATAGCAAGCTCTCTAGCTGGAAAATAAATTTTCTTAATCTAGCTGGAAGAGCTACTCTTGTTAAGTCAACTCTTAATGCACTTCCCAATCTCATTATGCACTTTTATTCTCTACCTGTTAAAACTTTAAATTCGATTGGTAGGATCCAAAGGAATTTTTTAAGGGGTACCACGGATCTCAAGAAAAAAATTCATTTATTATCATGGGATGTAGTCACTAAGCCTAAGAATTTGGGTGGTTTATCTATTACTAAGGCTCGTACAAAGAACACTGCCATGCTCGCAGGTTTAGCTTGGCGTTTGTTAACGAGCCCTAATACATTATGGTCTAAGATCATTAGTAGTAAGTACATCCATAGGTATTCCACTAAGGCTGATTCCTACATATGAAAAGGTATTGTAATAGCAACACCCAATGGATAGTAGGCAATGATAAAAGTATTTCTTTATGGGATCATAGTTGGTTACCAAATAGAACCGCTCTTAGAAGTCTAATCTATGGCCCCTTAATTTGGAATGATTCTTATTAGAAGTGTGTGATATTACAAATGACCAATCATGGGATATTTCTAGGCTTGCTTTTGTATTTTCAAGCTGTATTAAAGATTTATTTAGTCGAGCAAGCCCTCCAATGTACCCATCAGACATTGATTATCCTATTTGCGCTCTTACTAGTAATGGCTTGTTTTCTTTAAGGTCAAACATATGCTCAAATTGATCCTCCTTCCAATGATGATGCTAATTTTACGTGGATATGGAAAATTGATGTTTCAAATAAGATTGGACATTTTGATTGGTAATGTTAATATAATAGGCTCCCAATCAAAGTCTATTTGAACAAAATAAGAATGAACATTGACCCTATGTGTCCCATTTATAAGGATGTAGCCGAAACTCAATGTCATATTTTTTTGGAATGTCCCATAGCTAGGATCTTTTGGGGGGAGAGGTCTATAAATTTTCAAATTAATGAGGGCCAGGATTGGTTGCATATTTTGAAGAACCTGACTAATAAACCCTATAACAAATTCTACTCAAGGATCGAATTTATGTTTTTTGCATTATGAAATTTATGGTTGAATAGGAATCATAATTATATTCACAAGTTAAATTCAAATCTCTCCTATGGCCATGTCCATAATAGAACTCTAGAATTTAAGCTTCTAACTTATAGAAACTCTAGAAAGTCCATCATCAGGAATATCAAAGTGTCTTGGTTCCCTCCAAAGCAAAATTCTATGAAACTTAATTTTGATGGCTCTATAAGGCTAGGGATAATTCAGCTAGTATTGGTGGTATTTTTAGGAACTCTAAAGGTGAATGGATACTAGGCTATCATAAGAAAATGTTTACTCTTAACCATACTCATGCTGAACTATTAGGTCTTCATCAAGATTTACTCTTGGCTATTGATCAAAATTGCAACTCCTTGAAATAGAAACACACTCCACAGAGGTCAATAGTTTGTTAGGAAAACACACTCCTACTTACCTATCTATTATTGAAAATTGCATGTTGTTGATGCTCAAGCTGAAAAAGCCAATAATCCAGCATAATTTTTGACAAAGCAATAGAGTAGCTCATCTTTTGGCCCAACGAGCTCCCTCACAGTCCAATCCAAATACTATCATCCATTATGCAGTGCCTCCTATTTTTATTCATCAACTATTGGTGGAAGACCACTCAGGCACAAGTTGTGCGACCACCATATCGGATAGTACTTGTTCTACTTTATCTAAGTTTGGAAATTTAAATGCGCTTAATGTCATTCCTATGTTTTGTATGAACTCGAATGCTCATTTTCTGGATTCCACTAAGCTACGAAGATGTTGACAACTGATTTTATGGGAAGAATATTGATTAAATCAAGCTGCAGATATGGAATGATTTTAGATTCACACTGATACGAAAATATCGAAGTAAGGTTGTTGAACATCCTATATTCAAGGGAAAGATCTCACAATCAATTCTCTTTTTTACTATTAATAAAATATTAATCCTCTTTTTTATTATTAATAAAATATCGTATTTAAACAAAAAAAAAAAATACAAAATCTGATAGAAAAATTAGAAGCTCAATTGGAAAAAAAAGTTTAAAGAGGCGTGACATGCCAAGTTAAAAAAAATAAATTCAAAGGTCGAATGAAAAGAATATCAAAAGAGGCCTAAAATTCCAAGTAAAAGGTCCAAGATTAATTTACAATAAGAATGGGTCAAAGCTTATAGACGGAATTAACTAAATATATATCACACCTCTGTTAACAAATATCATAAAAGGTGAAAAATTTACATATATAGTTTCTAATAAATTAATTAGTTATCTCAAGTTCTTATGAGAATGTTAAGGCTTTCATTTTTTACTTCCAAAGAATTTTTCTAAACCAAACGTAGTGTGAAAGAGTGAATAAACAATTCAAAGTAAAAACAAAAAATGCTTCTGCCAAAACTTACCAACAAAAAAAAAAAGGCATTCTTGCAACAAATATTAAGAACCATATGGCTATATAAAGGACTATATCATAAATAGTATGTATAATGAAAAGTTATTTTTTGAATTAGAAATTAAAAAATATATTTTATAGGCAAAAGTAAGTTTACCTGATTTAATGTTGTTGGGTGCCGCAAATGAATCAGAAGAATCGTTGTCTAAGTTGATTGTTCACTCATGATTTAAGAAATAAATAGATGATGAGAATTTGGCTGATCACATGAATGCATAAATGTGCGATTATTATTATTGAAAACTGAGAGGATAAAGACATTTCAAAGATTAAAGAAAATATGCATGTGGATTTTATATAAGATGTGGAAGATGAACAATTCAAGTCAATGAATGGCTTCTAATACATTATTTAAATCATCGCTGATTTAATGCAGTCAATACAGCATTTAACCTTTTGTGTATGTGTTCAACTGTGTTTTATATTTTTTTATATTTAAATGTGTATTTAACTTTTTACATAAATGTACTTGTAAGAATGTCCGATTTAGGATTAAAATGTCATTCACTTTTTACTTTAGAGGATTCCTATTTATATATATATATATATATATATATATATATATATATATATATATATATATATATATATATATATATATCGCTTTAAATTATAAAAAAAAAAACTTCTTTTTACACTACATTGGTAGCTGTATTTGTTATTTTTCCACCATAATCATAGAGTCAATTCTTCAACAGCTTTTTACTTGTAACCTGCGAAAAAACAACATAAATAAAGTTGTCAATTTAGTAAAAGAATATATCTTTTAAAATATTTGAAATAACTCTAGAATAATTAATGTTGGCGGTTTTTTTACGGATCTATTTTAAAACAGTAAATAGTAACTAATCATCAACATGACCATTTTAGAAAGAATAACTACAAAATTTATAATTATCCCCTATAAGAAATATTTGAAATTTGTCTTTACTTTACTCTTTTTAATATGTGTTTTTATGCCTAAATCAGTCGCCTAGGTTAAACAATTAATTTAGAATGAGGTCACAAGTAATACAGTAAATACGATGGAAAAGTAATAAGTAAAAGAGAAATAACGAGCAAGAAAAGTAAAGTAGTCTTATTCCTTGAGAATAGTCGGATTCTATGGTGAATCGCTCTATTGTACAATAAAATTTAAGGAGGGGTATTTATAGTAGTGGATACCCAATCCTTATTAAG
The DNA here is from genome assembly GCA_029990175.1 of Petunia secreta. Taxonomy (NCBI): domain Eukaryota; kingdom Viridiplantae; phylum Streptophyta; class Magnoliopsida; order Solanales; family Solanaceae; genus Petunia; species Petunia secreta. The sequence continues at coordinate 28,427,963 of JARKIP010000003.1, forward strand.
GTTAAATACAAAGACTAATAAGGCTATGGATCTATAACTCAAGGCAGTGGTATGTACCAAATCTAACTAGGAAACTGTTAACCTAAGACGGTGGGATATATGCCCTGCGTCCTATGGCCATGCCGCCTGAACGGTCGTTGGCTAAAGGAGTGGGCGTGTATCCTCTGTGCCCGGTGTCTTGCGAAATAAGCCTGGTCTCTCCAGCTGGACTCGTATCCCCGTAATAGTAGAAGGGCGTATTTTTTCCCACACATTTAGTCCCTCCACTTACTGAGTGCCGACGCAAGCAGTCAGGAATTGAAATAGGCGTGATAGGAGAAGTAAAGGTGCGACTGTACTGGTACTCGTCCCCTGCCTCTTTTCTTGCGTTCTATTAAATGTAAATCCCTTAGTACAATGACATGTTCCTCTGCGATTGGAAGGGTTTTCCGCATATCTTCCCAATGTTGCCACTACTCTGTTCATATCCCATAATAATGGGGATACACATCATGTTAACTGCAGTAATCATAATTACGATCCCACTTGATCGTGATCATTCAACCCATCATTCAAGTAATCCCCACATGTGTGTATATATATGTCGCAAACATAGGGATTTACTCATCGATCTCTAAAGAATTTCCAGAACTTCCTTCAAAAAGACGAACGTTCCTTCAATTTTATCATGGCCCAAGAACCAAATTTCCTCCCCGCACACTTCAGAGCCCAAGTTATCTCCCTTCCTCCCTTAGCTTCGAAGGTGATGAACATGCAGGGCCAGACTCCTAAACAAGAAGGTGAGAATACCAACCTTTCCATGGAATATTACCCTTCTACAATTATAAGGGATGATCTGATGCATATCAGGCATGAGTGTAAGTGGCCAGAGTTTGTTGATATCATCGTTCCTGATGCCGAGGAAAGAATTGTTCTCACCGGACTAGTTATTCTATGGTACATACATACCCTTTCACTCTACACCTCAATAAGCGTGTCCATGCGATTTTCAAGATATATGCTGCCAGTACAATATCTGTTTAGGCCAAATTAGCCCTTCTGTTTGGTGTCTAGTAGCCGTGCTGGATCATCTGGCTAATTATGCTGAAGTTGCATTCTCCTTCGGACATCTTCTGGCTTTCTACTCTCCCCATTTCTAGAAGGCTGGCATGTTGATGTTTATAAAACGAGGGAAGAAGGGTGTGGTTCCCAATAACGAAGATTCCAAAGACCGCGACTGGGTCAACAAATACGTCGTTGTACAAACAGCCGACATTGTTTCCTTTTTTCCCTTCCCAAAGGTCTTCAAAAGAAAGTGTAAGTCTTTGTGAACCCTTTCTTATGCCTTGATGCTATCTACTTCTTGGAAATAATTTTTGTTTTTCTCAATGAATCCTGTGACTGCTATTTCATTGAGCCATGATTAGTTGACGACGTGGATTACTGCGATCTTTGCAAGAAACCACCCTGATTCTTTGACCTTCACAGCCCTGGCTAATGTAAATGACTGGCGGGCAAAAGACCACGGCAATTTGCTCCGGCATTGTTAAACGTTTAATGGAGAACGACCTGAATCTTGCTTTGATTTTATGGACTGTGAACAAAATTTGAAGGTGTTCGTACATCAGAGTAAAGAGTTCATTGTTCCATTGAAAAAAGAAGGGGTTAAGTGACACTGCCTAAAACCCCAGGTGACAAGTATTCAGCAAGAAAGAGGAAAAAGTGGATAAGGTTAAACCATAATCCGTACCAAGGAGGGACCACTTTTGTCCGTACAAAGGTGACGTGTTCGAGATTTCCAAAGAGGAGACGGAGGGTAGATTCTCCTAGGTTATACTTTTCTTTGTGCCAGAGGAATCTCATTACTAGATCTCTGGAGTAAATCCTTCTACTCAAGATGTTACTAATTTGTTTTAGCTTATAGGAACTCGTGCGCTGGGAGACCGAAGTCCAAATTTCATAGATAATTCTTGACCTCCCATGTGCAGTTAAGCAGCATCTGTTCAATCGAGTCGAATCAATTCACTCTTCTTGAAGAAGACAATGAGTCTTGTTGAATTCGAAGGATCTACGAGAAATTGATCAAACCGAGGAAGCCATTGGTTAAGAGTTCTTGAGTGACCGAACCTACAAATTGAGTGGATCCGAGAACTACCCAACAAAAGTAAAGGAGTGTGTGAGGTGATTTCTAACCTTAGCGTTTCTTGTCTTTGAATTGTGCAGGTTTAATGGCTGGAAGCGGAGAAAAAGGCATTGAAGCGCCCGAGGTTTCGTTAGTCGATCTCTAGGCTGCGATACGAGGCATCAGTGCCAAGGTGAAAGGAGTAAGCGCTCGAGTAGCTAACGTCGAGCAGGTGGCCTTACCTGGGTCCGGCCTTGGCACTAGCAATTCAACTCCTATGAAACCGGAGCAATTTGCTGAACTGGCTCGTCAACAACGATTGATGAATAAGGTCGTTCGAAATGAAGCTATGGGCAATCCCCGAGCTGAACAAAACTTGGGCATTCCCCGAGTAGATCAACAGAACTTGGGCAATCCCAAAGCTGAACCACAAGACTTGGGCAATCCCCAAGGTGATAGACTATCACTTCCAAGGCCCCAAAGAGAAGTCGCTTTCATTGATGAAGAGGTTGATGATGGAGAGTTTCCTGATGCTGAAGCTGAGTATGAGCCACTGTTCGTTCAACGAAGGCAGGTTCAACGAGGCCGTGGGAACCCTCGAGGTCGAGGTCGAGGCGCATATGTTGATAGAAATTATGAGCGTGAGGCTTATGACTATTATGAAGAGTATTCGGAACAAAACCAAGGTGCTCGAGATTCGAATTTGAACAGTGTCAAGGTCACAATTCCACCCTTCAGATGAACTAGTGATCCGGACCAATATATGGATTGGAAGGTTCGTTTGGAACGAATCTTTTAAATAAATAAGATGACCGAGGAAAGAAAAGCTGCACATGCTATTGCTTCATTCGAGAATATGCATCTTCATAGTGGGAAGCTGATAAAAGAATGACGAGAAGGAATGCTTACTCAAAGGTTCTTACTTAGGTGCAGTTGAAACGAGCGATGGATGCCAAGTATGTGACCGTCAAATATTGGCAGGAGCAACTTCGGAAACACTATGATTTGCAACAAGGGTCCAAATTGGTTGAAGAGTACTATGATGAGTTTGAGAATATTTGATTGGCTCTTGATATGGAAGAAGAAGATGATGAGCAAGCCATCATTCGGTTCAAAAATGGACTAACTCGAGATGTGTCATCTCAATTGCGACTGTATGTGTACCAAATGTTGGATTATGTTTTCCATGCATTCATTGATGCTGAGAACTGGGTGAAGGACGATAAAGCAAATCGGTATCGCAGAGTTACTACTTCAACTCCTTTGAACATGGGGAAAGAATGGAGGAGTCCTAATCCAACAAATGCCAACACGGGCTGAGATCTAAAGAAACACTTCGAAAGGGTAGTGATCATTAATAACTACAAGTAGATGGGAGGTAAAGCTCAACTTAATACTCCTAGTGCTTCAAATATTCAGTGTCATAAATACAGGGGTTATGTTCATATGGCGAGAGATTGTCTGACTCGTCATGTTATGGTAATGATCGATGATGGAACTGTCCATGAGCAAGTAAGTAACTCCGAGGAGGAGATAGTAGAGGAGTCTGACCGAGCCTAATATGATGATGACGGACGTGACGCCACCAAAGGTGACCGTCCAATAGTTCTTTTAGTGGTTAGAAGGAACTTGAGCATTATGACTATGGAGGAAGATGATGATATTCAAAGGGAAAACCCCTTCTATGCACGGTGTCGAGTGAAGGGGAAGGTGTGTTCGATGATCATTGATTCAGGCAGCTATTCAAGTGTGGTGAGCCAAACCTTGGTTTCACAAATAGGGTTGCCTACTACAAAACATCCCCGACCATACAAGCTCCAGTGGTTGAATGAGCGTTGAGAATTAAGAGTGGCAAAGCAGGTGTTGATCAAATTTCAAGTGGGGGCTTATCATGATGAAATGATGTTTGACGTGGTCCCGATACAAGCTTGTCATTTTCTTCTGGAGCAACCGTCGCAATATGATAGGTCCGTTATTCATAACGGTTGGTCTAAACTTACACTGCTAAGCTCGGTGGTGCAAGTTTCATACTCAAACCTTTGTCTCCAAAGCAAGTCAGCGAGGACTATAAACGGATGCGAGAGCTGAAAGAAGCGGCCAAAGCAAATGCTCCCATAAGGGCACCAATTGCGGTCGAGGACAAAATTTCACCGCCCATAACAGGTAACATTTGCACAATCATGCAATCGGGTGAGTACTTACGAGGCAATGACAACAGTCAACTGATGATTTGCCTCGTGCATAAGGGTATCCTCTTGAACTCTAATGATGATTTCACTAATGATAACCCTTTGCCTAGTGATGTACAAAGTTTTTTGCAGGACTTCAAAGACATGTTTCCTGGAGAAATGCCAGGTGGATTGCCTCAGTTAAGAGGAATCGTCCACCTCAGTTAAGAGGAATCGAGCACTAAATTGACTTCATCCCGGGGTCTCAAATCCCCAACAAGTCAGCCTCCCGGTGTAATTTCGAAGACACCAAAGAGCTCCAATGGCAAGTGGATGAATTGCTGAACAAAGGACTGGTTCGAGAGAGCTTGAGTCTGTGCGTCGTTCCTGTTATACTTGTCCCAAAGAAAGATGGAACATGGCGAATTTGTGTTGATTGCCGAGCAGTCAACAAAATAATGGTAAAGTATCGTCACCCTATTCCTCGATTAGATGATATGTTTGATGAATTGAGTGGTTCTTCTTGCTTTTCAAATATAGACCTCAGGTCCAGTTACCACCAAATCCAAATGAAATCGGGTGATGAGTGGAAAACTGCATTCAAGACCAAATTTGGTCTCTATGAATGGTTAGTGATGCCGTTTGGCCTCTCTAACGCCCCAAGCACTTTCATGCGATTGATGAACCATGTGCTTAAACCGTTCATAAATAAGTTTATTGTTGTGTATTTCAATGACATACTTATTTATAGTAAATATGATGTCGGGCAATCTGTCACGAGACCCTTCACTCGGAGTCAAGCCAAGAAGGTCCAGGAGGTGCATTTACATTTGGAGAGGAAAGGACTCGAAGATGGAAGCAATTGGAAGTCGTACCGGATGATCAAGGCTCAGGCGCCCCGCCTAGAAGGCCCAGGAGCCCCGCCTGAAGTCTAGACGCCCCGCCCAAGGAACACAGGGGCCAGGCGCTCCGCCCAAGGGGAAGGCACTCTGCCTAGCCCTTCCCCCCGCCCCCCCCCCCCCCACTGGTAAAAAACGTAGGCGCTCCACCTAAAAATGGGGTGCTCCGCCCGAATTGCTGAAGGGCGAGAATTTAGTTGTATTGTTACCGTTTTGGCCCTGTGCGGTCTATTTAATTAAAGCCTAACATGTGGGCATTTTAGACCTTTTACTTAAAGCTTGGAAAACCTTATAAATAGCCTAGTTTAGTCTATTTCATTACTTAGCTTATTTTGAACAATGATGAAACTTGAGCAATGCTCTTTGTGTTGAATGAAACCCTTTGTTTGGGACTTGAATCTCCTAGTGGATGCTAGTTGACCTTCAATCCCGCCCCGATCACTCTACTTGCGAGTTCCTCGTGTGACTCAAGGGTAGTTTCTTAGCTTTAGGCGAATCTTGACACGATACGGGAGTTTCACAGAACAAGTTCTTCGTGGATACCCCGTAGGGAGTTCGAGACAAGTCTCGCTCCTATCTTATTTTAGTTTCTGCATTTTTTCTGCATCAGTTTTGTATCAAAGCAAGGCTCGGGATTTGTTTCTACAGACCCTCGATCCTTGTTCATTGTGCCTGGTATCTTTTCTCTTTAGTTTCCTTGTTGTTGAAGACATTGGAAAGAAGAAAATACAAAAAAATTGAAAAAGTTGAAAATTCAAAAATTTGACATAACTTTTTGGTGTGTTTGATTCATGTTATGGGTGCTATTGGAGATTGATCCTTGTTGAAAACCCGTCGTTTGGTACCTAAATCTCGTGGTTTGGATTGGTGTTACGGATTTTGAAAATTTGAAAACTCCAAATTTCTTAAACCCTTGATAAACCCTTGTTCTTGGTGTTCTTGATTGATTCTTGGGTTGATTGGTTGTTTGATAGTGGATTTGATATTGGAGTTTGTTCTAGATTGAAAAACAAACAATTTGATACCAATTTTGTGAGATTTGGAGTTGTATAACACCAAAAGTGAAGAATCAAAACCCAATTTGGAACCCTTTTGGAAACCCACTTTGAATCTTTGATTGATGATTGTGCTTTGATTGTTGCGTGTTTGGGTGTGAAAATCATTGGGGTTTGAATAGAATAACAATATACAACTTTGGGTACCTTGGATTTGTGCAAAACATGGTGAAATCGATTCAAAATTTGGGTTGAAATTGAAGAAAAAACGAAGTTGAAAAAGCTTAAACCCGACAACCAGGCGCTCCGCCCAACCCTAGGGCGCTCCGCCTGACCCTCTTCACTGGTAGTTTTTGGAGGCACTCCGCCTTCCTCGGGGCGCTCCGGCCTAGGTGCTCCGCCTACCCCTTAGGCGCTCCGCCTAGTTCACTGAAGGTTGGTTTGGGTAGTTTTTCCTTGGTTTTCTTGTATCTTTTACTTGCATAACATCTAACTTGTGCTTATGTAAGTAACCTTCCTACTTAATTGGCACTAGTCCATAGAGCTTTTAGGCAACTCGTGCCTAGATTGGAGAGTAGAACTCCAAGAAGATTTGTAGATCCTTTTGACTCAAGTCATCACTTTAAAGTGTTTATCGTCCATTGAGTCGGATAAACTCCACTCACCCCGGAGTACACTTGACTTGTGGATTGAGTGATTGAGTTGAGGATTTTTGTTCAACTACGTGAAGCTTCTAGATTCAAGTTCGAGTAAAATATCCACCACCACTAAACGAGTGAACCGAGTGATACACAAGTGAGAGTGTGAGTGAGGTGATTTCACTAACGTTTTTTATTGTTGTAGGTACAATGGCCAACGAAGGAGATGATTCTGTGAAGAGTACCTTGGCTACTATCCTAGCAAAATTGGATAGTATGAACTCAAGGATTGAAACTATTGAAAGAGGGGCCTCAAGTACCCAAGTTGAGCAAGGGACCCCGAGTGTCCAAGTTGAGAAAGGGACCCTGAGTGTCCAAGTTGAAGCCGGTGAAGGCACAAGTAGTTCAACCTTTACCCCAGAACAAGTTGTTGAATTGCTTAGACAACAACGAGTAAAAGAAGATCGTGAAAGAAATGAACTAGTGTTGGGCAATCCCCAACGAGTGGGCATTCCCCACCTATTGGGCAACCCCCACATTTTGGGCAATCCCCAAAGGAATGTTACACTTCCAAGAGCCATTCGAAATGTTCTACCTCTTGAGAAGTTGAAGAAGCCCAAGAAGGGAAGGAGGAAGAGTATGGTGCTAGTGAATATGGGGCTTCCAATCCGAATGGAAGAGCCATGAATTGGGGTCGAAATTTGAATAGGGGTAGAGACCGAGATCGAGATCAACCCATGGGGAATGTTGGAAGAAATGCTAGGAGGGATTATGATGGGAATGGAGACAACTTTAGAGGCAGACCGGAGCCTTACCAAAGGGGTCATGATAACAACAATCTCAATAATGTGAAGCTTACTATTCCTTCTTTCAAAGGGAGTAGTGACCCGGTTGAGTATATTGATTGGAACTTGACGATGGAGAGAGTGTTTGACACCAATGACATGACCGAGGAGAAGAAAGCCAAGTATACTATATCTTCTTTAGAATCTTTTGCTTCCACTTGGTGGGAATCGGTCAAGAGACATAGAAGGAGAAATGCTATGGCCATAATTATTACTTGGGGTGAATTGATCCGTGTAATGGATGAGAAGTATTTGACTCAACAATATCGTCAAGACTAATTCAAATATTACTGTGAGTTGAAGCAAGGTTACAAGACAGTTGGGGAGTACTTCAATGAGTTTGAGCAAATCCGGATGACCTTAGACATAGATGCGGAAGAAGATGAACCGACCGTGATTCAATTTAGAAGTGGTTTGAACCGAGAGATAGCCTCTCAATTGAAGTTTCACAAGTATGATGACTACTATGAGCTATACAATGCCGCAGTTGAAGCCGAGAAATGGCTCAAGGAAGAAAAATCCACTCGTTACAAGAGTAGCACGCCTACTCCCATGAGTAAACCAAAAGAGTGGAAGCCTTCAAATGCAAGATTTCCAAGTGCAAGCGGTGCAAGTGCTAGCAAAGATGTGAAGAAGCCGTATGAGAAGTCTACACCACATGCGGGAGGTAATTCTAAAACTCACTTGAGTAATCCTACTTGTACTTCTACTCAATGCTATAAGTGTAAAGGGTATGGTCATATTGCCAAAGATTGTCCTACTCGAAAGACCATGGTTGTGGTAGGTGAATTGGTGTATGAACAAGATAGTGAGCCCGAGGATGAGGGAGTAGACGGAGATAAAGAGGTTGGTGTGGAAGAGGATGCAATTGAGGATGATGACCCTCATGCCTTCCTTGTTGTGAGGAGGAGTTAGGTGCCATGTTTGTGGAGGATAGTGAGAACTTGCAAAGAGAAAACCTCTTTCATGCTAGATGCCGAGTCATGGGTGTTGTTTGTTCCAGGATTATTGACTCGGGAAGTTGTGCTAACGTTGTTAGCAAAACACTAGTTTCCCAATTGAAGTTACCCACTTTGAAACACCTCAAACCTTATTGTTTGCAATGGCTTAGTGAATGTGGTGAATTGAAGGTGGTGAAACAAGTAATGATTAAAGTCAAGATAGGGAACTCTGTGGATGAACACATGTTTAATGTGGTACCTATGCAAGCTTGCCATCTCTTGTTTGGTAGGCCTTGGCAATTTGATCGACATGTGATTCATGATGGCCGTGTCAACACTTATACGGTCAAGCATAAAGGGAAAAAGTTTGTGCTCAAACCCTTGTCGCCCAAGCAAGTAAGTGAAGACTATAGGTGCATGAGAGAATTGAGAGAAGCGGCAAAGGCTAAGTCGGTTGTTGAGACTAGTCCTTTTGCCGAGAGCTTGGTGGTGACTCCACCATCTTCTACCAGTAGCATTTGTGCTATGATGCAACCGGGTGAGCTTTTGAAAGGGAATAATGGCAACAAACTACTCATTTGCCTAGTGCACAAAGGTATGATTCTTACTTCTGAATTTGATTATTCTTCTAACCCTTTGCCTAGTGCTCTTGAAAGTGTTTTGAAGGTTTTTGGAGACATGTTCCCGGATGATATGCCCAATGGTTTACCTCCCTTGAGGGGTACTGAACATTAAATTACCTTTGTCCCGGGAACCCAAATTCCAAAAAACCCGGCCTATAGAAGCAATCCCGAAGATACAAAGGAGTTGCAAAGGCAAGTGGATGAACTGCTTACAAAAGGCTTGGGGAGAGAGAGCATGAGTCCGTATGCCGTGCCCGTCATACTTGTTCTAAAGAAAGATGGTACATGGAGGATGTGTGTGGATTGCCAAGCGGTCAACAAGATCACGGTAAAGTATCGACATCACATACCTCGTTTAGATGATATGCTTGATGAGCTTAGTGGTTCTAGCATCTTTTCAAAGATAGACCTTAGGTCCGGTTACCATCAAATTCGGATGAAACCCGGAGATGAATGGAAAACCGCATTCAAGACCAAGTTTGGTCTATATGAATGGTTGGTAATGCCCTTTGACCTCTCCAATGCACCTAGTACTTTTATGAAGCTAATAAATCATGTGTTGAAGCCATACATCAACAAATTCGTGGCCATCTACTTTGATGACAGTTTGATATATAGAAAGTCATTAGACGATCATGTGAATCATTTAAGGCAAGTGCTTGAAGTGTTGAAAGCCGAAAAGCTCTTTGCTAATTATAAGAAATGTGTCTTTAGTGTTGAAAAGGTAGTCTTCTTGGGTTTGTTGTGAGTGCCCAAGGAGTGGAAGTGGATGAGTCCAAGGTAGAGGCCATTCGTAATTGACCTACTCCTACCACCGTGACTCAAGTGAGGAGCTTTCATGGTCTTGCTAGTTTCTATAGACGATTTGTGAAAGACTTTAGCTCCATTGCCGCTCCACTCACCGAATTGTTGAAGAAGGACAAACCTTTTGTGTGGGGAGAGCCTCAAGAGAAGGCCTTCCAAGAGTTGAAAAGTAGGTTGAGTACCGCCCCTCTATTGCAATTTTCCGACTTCGGGAAGGCATTTGAGGTTGAATGTGATGCTTCGGAGGTGGGAATCGGTGGTGCTTTAATGCAAGATGGAAAACCCATATCCTACTTTGTGAAAAATTGAAGGGTGCCTCCTTGAATTACTCTACGTATGACAAGGAGTTGTATGCCCTAGTGAGAGCTCTTGCTTATTGGCAACATTACCTTTGGCATAGAGAATTTGTGATTAAGAGTGATCATGAGTCACTCAATCATCTTAGGGGCCAAGAGAAGCTGAACAAGAGGCATGCCAAATGGGTAGAGTTCATTGAGTCTTTTCCCTATGTCATTCAATATAAAAAAGGGAAAGACAATGTTGTGGCGGATGCACTTTCTAGGAAGTTTGCTCTTGCCACTACTCTTGCCTCCAAGCTCATGGGTTTTGAGAGTATCAAGTTGATGTATGCTCATGACCCTAAGGTAAAGAGCATTCATGAAGCTCTTAAGAAAGGAGAAAGAGTTGAGAAATACCAATGGGTAAATAGTTGTATCTTTAAAAATGGTAGAGTTTGCATACCCGAGTCCTCATGGAGAGAATTGCTTGTTCAAGAAGCACATTGTGGAGGACTCATAAGTCACTTTGGTAGGGATAAAACCTTGGCTATTCTTATGGAGCAATTCCATTGGCCTAAAATGGGAATACAAGTTGAGAGACTTTGCAATTCTTGCCTTGAATGCAAGTATACTAAGTCCAAGTTGAACCCTCATGGTTTGTATACCCCTCTCCCCGTACCTACTAGCCCGTGGATGGATATATCTATGGATTTTGTTATGGGATTACCACGGACTAGGGGGACATGATAGCATTTATGTTGTCGTGGATAGGTTCTCCAAGATGGCTCACTTCATTCCATGTAAAAAGTGCGATGATGCACAACATGCTGCTTCTTTGTTTATTGATAATGTGTTAAAATTGCATGGTGTGCCTCAAACCGTTGTGAGTGATAGGGACACCAAGTTCCTTAGCCATTTTTGGAGGAGTTTGTGGGGTGCTCTTAGCACCAAGCTATTGTTCTCTATGTCCCACCACCCTCAAACCGATGGGCAAACCGAGGTGGTGAACCAAACTTTGGATTCTCTTCTTAGAGCTATGACCCGAGGTAAGGGTGGGACTTGGATTGATAAGCTACCTCTTATGGAGTTTGCATATAAGCGCACTTTGCATAGAATGATTGGCATGACTCCGTTCGAGTGTGTTTATGGTTTTAACCCCTTGATTCCCCTTGATCTAACCCCTTTGCCAAGAGAAATGGTTGTTAATTTTGAAGGTAAAACCCGAGCCAAGGCTTTGGTTGAACTCCATGCTAAGGCGAAAAAGAACTTGGGGAAGCTTATGAAAAGGTGGCCTCCAAGAAAAACAAGGGACGCAAGAAGGTGGAACTCAAGAAGGGTGACTATGTGTGAGTGCACTTCCGCAACGAAAGGTTTCCAAACATTAGGAAAGGAAATTTGGCACCCCAAGGAGATGAACCCTTCCAAGTGCTTTCAAAGATCAACAACAACGTTTATGTGGTCGACTTGCGAAGTGATTATAATGTCTCTAACACTTTTAATATTTCTGACTTGACTCCTCTTGATGTAGGAGATGATGGAGACGAGGGCGATGATGCTTGGATTTCGAGGACGAAATCTTCCCAAGAAGGGGAGGATGATGCCGGACAATCCCTCATGAGACCCTTCACTCGGAGTCAAGCCAAGAAGGTCCAAGACGTGTATTTACACTTGGAGAAGAAAGGACTCGAAGATGGAAGAAATTGAAAGCCGTACCGGATGATCAAGGCTCAGGCGCCCCGCTTGAAGTCTAGGCCTCGCGCCCAAGGAACACAGGGGCCAGGCGCTCCGCCCTAAGGGCAGGCGCTCTGCCTAGCCCCCTCCCCCCCCCACCCCACTGGTCAAAAACGTAGGCGCTCTGCCTAAAAATGGGGCGCTCCGCCCGAGTTGCTGAAGGGCGAGAATTTAGTGGTGCTTTTACCGTTTTGGCCCTGTGTGGTCTATTTAATTAAAGCCTAACACGTGTGAATTTTAGACCTTTTACTTAAAGCTTGGAAAACCTTATAAATAGCCTAGCTTAGTCTATTTCATTACTTAGCTTATTTTGAACAATGATGAAACTTGAGCAATGCTCTTTGTGTTGAATGAAACCCTTTGTTTGGGACTTGAATCTCCTAGTGGATGCTAGTTGACCTTCAACCCCGCCCCTGATCATTCTACTTGCGAGTTCCTCATATGACTTGAGGGTAGTTTCTTAGAGTTAGGCGAATCTTGACACGATACGAGGGTTTCACGGAACAAGATCTTCGTGGATACCCCGTAGGGAGTTCGAGACAAGTGTCACTCCTATCTTATTTTACTTTCCGCATTTTCCCTGCATCAAAATATGTGGATGAACATGTTGAAAACTTAAGGCTTGTACTTGATACACTTAGAAATGAGAAATTGTATGCTAATTTCAAGAAGTGTGCCTTTTTTGTCGAGCGTGTAGTCTTTCTTGGATTTGTTGTGAGTACAAGTGGTGTTGAAGTCGATGAGTCTAAATTCAAAGCAACTAAAGATTGGGCGACCCCTACGTCTGTGACTCAAGTCCGTAGTTTCCATGGGTTAGCTAGTTTTCATCGAAGGTTTGTCCATGACTTTAGCACCGTGGCAACTCCTTTAACCGAGCTGGTAAAGAAAGACCATCCATTTGTATAGGGAGAGTCCTAAGAGAGGTCTTTCCAAGAGTTAAAACGGAGGCTAAGCTCTGCCCCGTTACTTCAACTCCCTGCCTTCGACAAAGTGTTCGAGGTTGAATGTGATGCATCTGGAGTTGGGATCGGAGGAGTGCTTATGCAAGAATTGAAGCTGATCGCTTACTTCAGCGAAAAGCTTAAAGGTGCAGACTTGAACTACTTTATGTATGACAAGGAATTGTATGCCCTCGTTCGAGCACTCGCTCATTAACAACATTATTTATGGCCCATTGAGTTTGTGACTAAAAGTGATCATGAATCTTTGAAACATCTCCGAGGCCAAGAGAAGTTGAACTGGCGGCATGCCAAATCAGTAGAATTCATTGAGAGCTTTCCCTATGTATTTCATTACAAGAAGGGTAAAGAAAATGTTGTGGCCAGTGTGCTGTCGAGGAAATTCGCCTTAGCGACCACTCTCGCTTCTACATTAATAGGGTTCGAGAGCATCAAGCTGATGTATGAACACGGCCCCAAACTTAAGAGCTCCCGTGACGCTATCTTAAGTGGTTGAAGGGTTCTTTAAAAATGGGAGAGTTTGTGCGCCCGTGTCATTTTGGAGAGAGCTTTTAGTTCGACAAGCTCACTCTGGGGGCTTAATGGGACACTTCGTGTCGATAATACTCTTGGTATCTTAACTGAGCAGTTTCACTGGCCTAAGATGTGAAGAGATGTGGAAAATCTTTGCAATGCCTGTTTAGATTGCAAGAAAGCTAAACCGTGGTCCAACCCTTATGGTTTATACACTCCATTACCTGTACCTGATCGACCGTGGGTTGATATATCCATGAATTTTATTATGGGGATACCGAGGTCTGGGGGGTAATAAAGGCATCTTTGTCGTGGTCGACCATTTTTTTTCAAAATGACTCACTTTATTCTTTGCAAGAAATGTGATGATGCACAACATGTAGTTACTTTGTTTATTTCTAATATGTTGAAATTGCATGGTGTGCCTCATACTATTGTGAGTGACCGAGACACAAAATTCTTGAGTCATTTTGAAAATGTCTGTAGGGTGCCCTTGGCACCAAAGTACTATTCTCGACGTCTCACCATCCTCAGACTGATGGAAAGACAGAGGTAGTCAACCAAACCTTAGGAGCTCTGCTTCGAGCTATGACCAAAGGTAAGGCTAGGAGCTGGGCTGATCTTTTGCCCGTGATGGAATTTTTGCATACAACCGTACTGTGCATCAAATTATTGGAATGACTCCTTTTGATTGTGTGTATGGTTTTAACCCTTTGATTCGACTTGATTTAACCTTGTTGCCTCAAGATGTTGTTATTAATTTTGAATGTACATGCCGAGCTACTGCTTTGCTCGAGTTACATACCAAAGTGAAGAAGAATCTTGAGGAAGCTTATGCCAGAGTGGCTTTGAAGAAAAACAAAGGGCGAAAGAAGTTGGCGTTAAAGAAGGGAGATTGGGTTTTGGTTCACTTCAGAAAAGAGAGATTCCCGAACCAAAAGAAAGGGATGTTGGCTCCGAGAGGGGAAGGTCTGTTTCAAGTGCTGAACAAGATCAACAACAATGCATATGTGATCGACCTCCCAGGTGAGTACAATGTATCCAATACATTTAATGTTGCTGTCTTAACTCCATGTGTTGTAGCCTAAGCACCAGAGACTGAAGAGGGCGCGATTTCGAGGATGAAATCTTCTCGAGAAGGGGAGGATGATGCAGCCCGTGTCCGTGCTGATCAAGTGCTCCACCCATCGAGGCTAGTGACACGGAGCCACGCCAAGCCAAGCTTTCTCATAATGTCCACATCCAGCTGGCGTGGCCGAAAGAAAGCAACCCTTCGGAAGCTGAGTGGCCGAGCTCGACATATGAAAGCTACATCTGCAAGTTCGAGCCCGAGAATGGGAGTGACCAAATCTCGCTCAACGACGCCGAGCAGTAAAGCGACCGAAGGGCTACAATGCGCCCGAGGGATAAGAGTGCCTGATTTCAAGTGTTTGAGGCTGAAGGGCGATCGAGCATAAGAATGCCCAAACAATTAGTTGTTTCAGCCCTGTGTGGCTTGTTTTTATTGGTCGTCTATGACCGTTTTACTAGTTTACCCTTGGGGTTATCTATGTAAACCCATATTTCATTGTTAGATACCTTGATTTTGATATTGAATGAATGAGAGTATCTAAGAACTATGTCTATTTTGTCTCAGATCTGAGAAACCCAGATGTGGGATATTTCGGAACTTGTGGCTTTCGGTGAACTCAAATTAAATAATTTCTCTTTGATCATTCGATTTGCATGCGACATTGTTCTCTTGAGGATCGTCGTATAGTTTAGGTGCTCTTCTCTTCTACTCAAAATGTACTAAGACTATCCTTGGTGTCGTTCGAGCAAGACAAGTTGTGTCTAGATTTTATCCTTACTTTTCCGTTGTTGTTTGGTGTCTGGTTGCTAAGCTCCATTTGGCTTGCACCAGTCTTCACCAGCTTCTCTTTTTTCCTTAGGATTTTCTTGTCGTGAAATTCCCCAGTTGAAAGAGATCAAGATTGTTGCCCTCTACATTGCTCCTCTGCCTAACGTACAGGCTTCTGGTGGGAGAATCTTGGAGAGAGCGAGCAGTACCGACTCTTCAAAGAGGGAAAAACCTTCCATGTCTACTAGCATGGTGGCTGCCAGTGAAACTCTGGTGATTTCTGACGGTGAGAGTGAAGTCCCCAAGTGCCCGTGCCTGAAGCTGTTGAGACTTCTCCAGTTGCTGCTACTGAATCTGGTCCATCTACACGAAAGCGTAGGCACTTGATAGAAGAGACCTCCATAGCTGAAGAGAAGATCGGCGTGGAAGATGAAGTAGTAGCACCATCTGCCTCTTTTGAGCCTCAATTTCCAGGATAGAACTCCACTTCTTTTCGTACTGATGTGCTTTTCCATGTACTTCATAAGTTGACATTTCTCATTTATATTTAGAAACTGTTGTGTTGACTCCTGCTCCTGAGACCACAGACTCTTTCCAACGCCGTCGTGGCAAGGAGGTGGCCGTGGATGTTGTGGCTGAACCCGTGAGTGGAGCTTATGAGGTTGTTATCCATATTGTTGTGGGACTTAACCTCGTTTCATGAATTAGAACTTTGTCTTCCCTCGCTGAATGCTCGTTCTGCCAATCGTCCAGGGGTTGATGGTATATCATGAGATACTCCGCCGAGGGGGCCCAAAAGAAAGTCTTTTTGAGGAGATCGAGGCCTTACGTGGGCAAGTCGCCAACTTACAACTGTTCATGGAGAAAGTTGAAGAGCTGAAAGGAGAGCTCCAGACTACTCGTGAAGCCTATCAGATGGAGGCTTTGAAGAGCAGGAACTTGGACAAAGTACTGGCCAATGAGGTTTGCAAGCGCAAGTAGACAGTGGAGACTCTAAAATCTTCCCTCACGAAAGCCCAAGTCTCAAAGCAACAACACCAAAACAATGTGAACCACCTGGAAGTGGTTGTGGAAGACCTGCAATGAAAGTTGTCTGGCATGGAGGAGAGAATGAACACCACCGAAAAGAGTGTCTCAGATGCCCAAGGCCTCTCCGTCTTCCTTCATGATGAAAATGATAGGTTGAAGGACAGAGTGGCGTCTTTCGAGCGAATTCACGAAAAACTATGCAATGATGCTCATCTGAAGGACCAACGAATGAATGCTCTGAATGCTCGCCGCATTGCTGAGGTAGATTGTGCTAACATCACAGCTGCTCTTGCCACTTTCCTCTGGGTTCGTGACAACCCTAACTTAGACTTGACTGTCGAGATTGCCTCGTATACCGAGCTTGTAGCTCAGGCAGATGCTCAGCTTGGGCCCGACCTTGATGAAGGTTCTAAGGAGACCAGTGGAGAAAGAGGAGATGAAACACTAGATGGGAAACCTGCAGCTGGTGAAGTAGGACCTTCACGGAGTGTTGACGCCGAAGGAACTCCCCCGAGAGATGAATAGAAATCCCACTGATGCATAGAAGTATTTTTTTCTTGTATCTTTGTTTTGAACAGTTGCCCATATTTTTCAAGCGTAATGGTAACGTTAAGTTGTACCTTTGTGGGTGTGTGCACCTAAAGATTAGATGGCTTTCGGTAGTCCCGAATGTTCTGATGTTTAGAACACTTATTAGTGAGCCTGCTTGGGCAATTACGTCTATTGTGTGCCAATGGATGCTGGCTTAGGTTACATCCGTAGTAGATGGTTGTTTGCACCCACAATGGGATGAATTTAGCCCTGTAGTAACAGGCACTTTTGCGTCCGACTTCGAACGTCTCTGCTTAGTTACTCGAATATTTAACACTTTCTAGTACTATGTGGACAGGCGTCCCCATCGGCATATGTAGGTGCAGTTGTTGAATTAATGAGTTCAACTTACAAATAATGCCTGCTAGCTAAGCTAGACATGATCTGAGCTCTAAGCGAGTAGCGTACCCTGTTTTTATCACGAAAAGTGGGTGTATTACTTCAACTTGTAACTGGCCTGGGCTGTGAAATTTGGATCATAGATGGATCTTAATTTGTAGAAAAACTGACTGTATGAATAGTAGTTTATTAATAAGGGCACGAACCTTGAATGTTGTAGGTTAAAACCCATAACATGACATATGTGCATGAAAATGTTGTAATTTAAGAGCAAAGGAACTGAATAGAGTAAATTCTGAAAAGAAAAGCACTTCCAAATATCCCTACTCCTCCTTCCTCCCCCCCCCCCCCTAAAATGTCAATCAACCATACCATCAGAATTGTAGTCTTGGTTGATTGAGGTTTCGGGGTCTTCGATGACTTCAGAAATATTTACTTCAGATACCTCTTCGGGGACAGCTGCTCGCAAGATGGCCACTGTGTAGCACTCTATTGCTGCCTTTTGGTCCCTGTTGAGTTTTTTTATCCCCCACTTGGTAGGGTATTTAAGCTTTTAATGCCAAGTAGATGGTACTGCTTTGACTTGATGGATCCATGGCCTCCCTACGATCATATTGTAAGGGACACCTCCCTTGATTACCTGAAAAGATGAAATATAATCTATTCCTGGGATGTGAACAGCAAGGTTAATTTCTCCAATAGCCTTTTCACAACAATTGTTGAAGCCAGCCAGTGTATAGACACTTGTGGCCATCTTTTCTTCTACTCTCTCGCCTTCAGTGTGTCCCACCAGATTTAGTGCATCGACTAAAACACGTTTGACATCTGTATCATCTATTTTGAGAGTTATAACCAGAGCATCGTGGTGTATTGCAACTGGTGCTATCCTCGTCACTAAGTAGGATCATCTCGTCCCGAGCATGACCCTTGTTGGGCGCTACCCCGATGTGGTTTGACTCTTTGAGCAACATCGAAACGCTGATTATGACATTGATGGACCTCTTCGGATCAGGTAGCTCTGGTGGTCCATATTGATTTCCGCTTTTGGCGAAAGTCTGCTTTCCCCTATCGGTGAGTAAACCTTTGAGATAACCTTTATTCAGCAAACCCATGACTTCCAAGATTAGTGCTCTATATCCAGTCTTCTCATGTCCATGTTCCCTATGGAAATAACAATAAAGATTCTTATTTCTTCTGCCCGGCTCGGCCCTCAAATTGCTAGGCCAGCATACTTGGGCATCCTTCATGTGATCCCTTACAAACTCTACAGCGTTGACGCGCAATCCCAACTCTTCAAACCTGTTAGGCACCCAATCCACGCTGAGTGACCCCTTGGTTGGTGGTGCTGAGGACTTCCCGCTATCTTCTCACTTTGCGAAATCATCTCTATAATCTCTTTTGCTTCGCTTCCCTTTGTCTCCGGCCCAAGATTCCTCCATATATCCTCGTTTATGTCCTTAGCGGATGGTGTTTTGAAAAATAGGGCAAACTTCCTCGGGGGTGGATGATTCTCCTGGCTCCAGGCAAAGCTTCTCGGTATATCTCTGATGTGAACGCATTCCATATTGTCATAGGATGTTGAGTCAAACTACACTATAATTCCCTTGTGGCTAACGATGCCTTCGATTTTAGACTTTTACCAAAGACTACCACAGCAATATTATCGAGGACTGGAAGAAGCTCCATGCATTCCAGCTGAAAGCAGTCAAGGTATTCCCTCAGCAGTTCGTCGTCATGCTGACGAATCTCGAAAATGTCTTCCATGCGCTTCTCCCGCTTGCGGGCACCAGAATGCGCTTTCTTGAATAGGTCCTGCATCTGAGTGAATGATTCGATGGAGCCCATTGGTAGCTGGGTGTACCAAGCAAGGGCGTCTTTGGTCAGAGTTGAGCCAAACCTCTTCACCAGGGCAGATTGAATCTCTTTCTCGGCGATCTTGTTACTTTTTACTGTCGTGTAATACGCAGCAATGTGGTCATCCGGATCAGTTGTTCTATCATATCTCAAGTTAACCGGCAGGTGGAAGTGCTTTAGTATGTGGACGGGTGCAGTGCTTGCTTTATAAGTATGCTTGTAAAACTTCTGCTCATCTACCGTGGTAACTTGGGGTGGAGCACCCAACATATTACCAATTCGATTGTGGATGGCCTTCATCTCCTTTATGAGGTCTTGGATGACAGGTTCTCCCTTAAGGACTTGATTATTAATTGTTGATGATCCTTCAGGGGCGGCATCCATGTTTAGCCTGCGGTTAGGGACGGATGCTGGTGAATGGTTTGTGGGCGCTGGTCCTCGCTGGGATGCTGGCCTCTGAGACGATCCAGCAAACATCAATCCTAACTTTTGAGATATCTCTTTGACCACGTTGTTTGAGTCCCGCTTCTGCTACTCTGACATAGTTTTGAGAAGATTAACAAGGAAGTTTCTGAATTCGAGATTATCTTCCAATGATCGATCGTCTTCTCCATTGCTGGCAACATGAGTTGGCTCCTAGAAAGGATCTTTCGATTTTTTAATAGGATCCTTAGGTTGCATGCTGGGATCACTGGGATCCTTCACGGATTCATCTACTGCGTCTTTAGTGTTCTTCGGGATGTTGCTACTATCCTCAGACATGATTGCGCCTTTTCCTTCGTAGAATATCTACAATTGTCTGAGCCCCACTGTGGGCGCCAAACTGTTTATGCCTTGATTCGGTCACATAGATTAAACAATTAATTTAGAATGAGGTCACAAGCAATATAATAAATATGATGGAAAAGTAATAAGTAAAAGAGAGAAATAATGAGCAAGAAAAGTAAAGTAGTCTTATTCCTTGAGAATAGCTGAATTCTGAGGTGAATCGCTCTGTTGTACAATACAATGTAAGGAGGGGTATTTATAGTAGTGAATACCCAATCCTAATTAAGGTAAACTACAAATACTAATAAGGCTATGAGTCTATAACTCAAGGCAGTAATATATACTAAACCCTAACTAGGAGACTATAAATCTAAGGTGGTGGGATGTATGCTATGCATCCTATGGCCATGTTGTCTTAACGGTCGTTGGCCTAAGGAGAAGGCATGTATCCTCTGTTCCTGGTGACTTGTGAGATAAGCCTAGTCTCACCAGCTGGACTAGTATCCCCATAATAGTAGGTGGCGTATTTTTACCCACATAACGTTAAAATAGATAAATTGAGCGTGAGTGGCTACTGATTTTGTTACACGGCCTTATCATAATTTGAAGATCTACTTATTGATTTAATATATTATGTATTTTTAGTAATTTATGCATGTGTATGTTCCTATAAGTGGAACTGGTTTTTGAACCCTGAAAAAGTTCATACATATAACCTTAATAACCTATGATTCATACCATTCCACAAGAAAGACAAAAATAGACAGAATAATGCAATATACAAATAAATTTTTATTTGAGCTAACGATCAACAATAAAAGTAAGAGAAGTTATTTCAACATTTGCTCCCTCCGCCCCTGTTTATGTGGTGGTGTTTGACTTGACACGGAGTTTAAAAAATATATAGTGACTTTGGAAAGTTTCAAATTTATCCTTGAAAAAATAAGAGAGAGAAGACTAGATTAATTAAAAAGTTGTTGGTAGCTTCTAAAATAAGTATGACCCAATAAGGGTAAAGTAGAGATAGTACACTAAATGGTTCTCAAATAATAAAGTGTGACATTCTTTTTAGGACAGACTAAAAAGGAAATAGTGACACATGAATTGGAATAGAGAGATTATTTATTTAGAGGTATATAAGAGGTTAAAATTTGATTCATGCGATGGAAATTTCACTTAAATATATTCAACAATTATACCAGTTTGTATGTTTTTTAAACGACCTTGGCTAGTAGTTTCGGTAGTTAGGACTCTGATTGGCATGTCGATAGTCTTAAGCTCTATAAGGTCCGTTAGAACCAATTTACAAAGTTTGAGCTGATTCAGACTTCGTTTGGTAGGTTTTGGAAGAAGGTTTCAATTTATGGGTCGGCAAAGAAAAAAAGAGGTTTTTGAGCTCAGTTTGAGTAAATGAGCTCTGATTTGAAATCTGAAAGTGTCGTAGGTTCTTATGGTCATTTTTTACCGGTGTTAAATTTCAAAAGTGAAATCCGAGATCGTTCGGATAGTTTTTGTTAATGTTCTAAAAGTTGAAATTTAAACTCTTTCCATTGGACCCTCATCTTGTGTTTCGAATATCTGATTTAAGATCCCTCTTTAAGAGTAGGCCATATAAGTGTTGTAAAACTTGCGTGCAAAGTTTGTGGTGATTCAGAGTAGCTCATACCTTTCTTTCTAGGGAAAGCTTCTGTGCGATCGTGCCTAGCTTAATGCGACGGCGCTGCTTGTTGTTGTTTTCTCTGCGCGACGCGCACCCTAGCCTATGGTGCGACAGTGACTGCCCTTGCACTAAAGCATGAGTTTATAGGTATAAAAGTGTTTTTGGTCGGCCAACTTCAATACTAAGAAAATCTATCAGTTGGAGGTCATTTGAAGCGATTCTTAAGTACCAAATCATTTAAAATCATCAGGTTGCATTCTTAGATCTTTCAATTATGTTAATTCAAAGTTTTAGGTTAGAAATCCTATGAAATTAACTTGGGAAAAATGAGCTAGAACCCTAAGTTTATGTAATGGCTACTGAATGTCTTTCCAGAGCTTTGAATGCTTTGCATAGGGATGATAATTTTATTGAGTTAATAAGTCGAAGAGTGTCCTATATATGCATCATCAGGTCATGCAGTTGATCATTGATAGTGTGCTTAATATTACAAAAATTCCTAGAATATAGTTCCCTTTTATTTATTTAGGGGTTCCTATTTATTATGGGAGAATGAAGAATTTCCATAATAATGAGCTCGTTGACAAGGTACAAAAGAGATTAAATTTCTGGACTAGCAAGCTTTTGTCAGTTGGAGGTCAGGCTACATTGATTTCTCATGTGCTTCAGAGTATGCCCATTTATTTATTATATGCCGGTGATTTGCCTTCTAGAGTGGTTGCATAACTTCATCGGATATTTGCTAAATTTTTATGGAGTAATTCTGTGGGTGACTCTAGCAGACATTGGGCTTTTTGGCATACTATTTGTCACCCTATGCAGGAAGGGGTGTGGGTTTCAGAAGTTTGTATGATGTATCTAGAGCTTTATTTTCTAAGCTTTGGTGGAGATTTCGTACAAACCAATCATGGTGGAGAACATTCATGAGTAATAAGTACTTGAAGAAAAATCATGCAGTTCTAGTTCCTTGGGAGAAAGGCACTTATGTATAGAAGAAAATGTTGCAGAGCAGAGATGCAATGGAGCATGAAATATGGTGGCAGGTAAAGCAGCGTAATTTTTATTTTTGGCTTGACAACTGGATAGTATTGTGTGCTTTATATCATGTTACAGGGCCAGATTTCTATTGTGATCAAACTACTATGTTAGTTTCTGAAGTAATAGAGGATAATGTGTAGAATGAGCAGCTTGTAACGACCCTCAAATAGTCGTTACGGGATCCGGGACCTCGATTTGCATGTTGACAGTCCCAAAAGCTCCTTTAGGTCATTTATGACCCGTCTGTGAAATCTGAGTCGAAACGGAGTCCGTTTGATAGGTTTTCGAGAAAAAGATCCGTTTATGAGATTCCGGAAAGGAATTTGGAGTTTCGATAGGTCGTTTTGAGTAAACAAACCCCGATGGAAAATCCGAGCGCACCGTTAGGTCCGTCTCGTCATTTATGATATGTAACAACCTTCAAAATTGAAAACGGACCTCGTTTGATAGGACTTTTGATAAAGTCCCCGTTTCGGAAGTTTAAAAGAGTTAAAAGAGGTTTTCGAGCTCGATTTGAGCAAATGAGCTCCGATGAGAGATCCGAAGGTTCCGTTAAGTTCGTATAGTCATTTGTGACTTTTAGCAACTTTCGGAATTGGATTCCGAGGTCGTTTGGTTAAATTTCGCTATTTTGGCGAAAGTCGAAAATTGAACCTTTGCCGTGGGACCCACTTTTTAAGTTCTGGAGGTCCGAATTGAGTTCCGTCTTGATGAGAATGTCACCCAAGTATTTTATGGCTTGTGTGCAAAATTTAGGATCATTCCGAGCTTCGTAGGGTCCCGTTTTGCCCCTAAATCAGTAGAAAATCTGGTGCGACTTTTCTGTTCTGTTTTGGCGCAAACAGCCGGATAAAAGCTGATTTTCAGGCCAATCCGTAAGAAATTAGGAAAAACTCAAAACATGAAAGTTGTAGCCCTTTGCGTTGTGGTTCTAATGGCACCAGTTTCAGGTCATTTGGACATTCCTATCAAAAGGTATCATGTTTTCAAAAGAAGTTGTCACAGAGGCAAAAAACTGCTATAAAAAGGCCATTTCGGGCCATTTCGGTTCATAACTTATAAAAATCATTTGGTGAGCTCTTGAGGCGATTTTTTGGTATTTCTTGAAGACCCAATCATACTTACACTTAAGGTAAGCCCTTTCAATCCATCTTTATGTTGATTAACACAAGAATCAAAGGGTTGATTCTTGGAAATGGGTTAGAACCCTAGATTCTTAAGAATTGGGGAAAGACATCGAGCAAGGCTCGCATGTGGAATCTAAGTGTAATTTTGGACTCACGGGAGCGTGGGGAGTCCGGAAAAGTACATTTTGTAAATTTAGGGCTCGGCCCTACCCGGGGGCATTTTGGTAATTTTTACCCTAGGATGCCTATAGGCTTAAATAGCTATAATTGAGCACTCATATGTGCTATATCTTGTCTTAATAGACCTAGTGGAGAGTCCTTCGCGGACAAGGCGAGCGGGAAAGGAGATTCTTCCCGGCATTTGAGCCCGAATTTCGAGGTAAGTGAGACTTGACCTCTATTGTGCTTGTGGACTCTTCCTTCATGCTAGTATGCTTCATGTACGCATATATATACCTAACAATGGTTAGGATTAATGATGTGAATTACTTGCTATTATTGTTTGTTATAAATAGCGAGATTGTGACTCGACCGAGGTATGTGCCGGTCTAAACGCTACGTCGAGGTAGCTTAAATTTATATCGTAGTAACGCTTGCTACGCCATGCTTAGATAGCAAGAACTTGGGACATGGCCGAGGATGTTGCCGGCATGTCATGATAAATGTCTTGCCGAGGATTTTGCCGGCTTTTGTATGATATTGGTACTTGATTTGTTCACGTGCCGGGTTGGGTAGTGCTGTCTATACGTAACCTTAGGTTGGACGACATGGGAGTAGGGATTGTACCCCCAAACTGTGGTCGGGTTAACCTTCGCCTTACGTTCAGCTAGCATAACCAACCTGGGTTACGGTGACTGTGAAATATTATCGTTATTAATATTTCTGTTATTATTTCTGTTATTGTTATTAATGTCGTGGATATTAATACTGTTAGAGGGACACTTGACAGGGGGTGTGGTGTCGCCTATACTATGAGATGTGTCACACTTGACAGGGGTGTGGTGTGGACACTTGATCTTTGAGATGTGACACACTTGACAGGGGGTGTGGTGTGGTCACTTGATTTATTGAGATACGACGCACTTGACAGGGGGTGTGGTGCGATCGTAGACAGATTTGAGATGAGCCAACGACTACGGGTCGTTGGTCTACTTATTCATGATTGTGATAGTGACTTCGGGTCACGGTATATGGTTGATACTTAGTAGTGGTGTTGCTAGTCCATCGTAGGTCTAGGTTAGTCGGCACGGGAGTAGAGATTGGACCTCCAAACCGCCGCTGAGTTGACCTATGCCTTACGTTGGATGGGCATAATCCTTGAGACTTCTGGTTACTACTTGTGTGTATGGAATGTGTTACATCTATTTGTGATTTCACTACTTTATTGTATGATTACTATAGTATGTTGTTGCTTATGATGCATGTAGCGACTTGTCCCGCAAGGGTACCTTAGCGGGCCTGTCGGTGATCTTACTAGGCTTCGGCTCATAACTTACTCTGCTACGTGCGCAGGTCCTTCATCCAGTCAGCAGCCCGGACGTTAGCGGTTCCCGAGGCTTCTGAGACTTTTGATTGAGGTGAGCCGACCACACAGACCGTGGTGGCATACCGCCGGAGTCACTTAGAGATAGGACTCAGATTTCTTTGATGTATATTCATACTTTATTGAGTCACTCTTAGAATGCTCCAATTCTTTTGTGGATATATTCTTTTGGACTTCACCCTTTTATATTTATATATCCATTTATGATCTTTTCACATTATTGTTCTTTTCCGCATCTTGTTTCATTGGTTCGCCTAGGCAAATGTTGTTTAGGTGCCATCACGAGCCCTTGGAAATTGGGTCGTGACAGTTTGGTATCAGAGCCCTAGGTTCTAATTCGAGTCCTAAGAGTCTTGGAGCAGTGTCTGAGTAGAGTCTTGCTTATGGGTATGTTGTCGACCATACTTATGAGCGAGAGGCTACAAGGGCATGTTAGGAAATGTTTTCCCTTCGTTTCATCTCTATTCGTGCTGAGTAGCTTATATAGGTGCTGACCCTTTTTCGTGTATTGTATCAGATAGCGAGGACGCGAGCATCCTCAGCCAGGAGGGCTGCATCTTCTACACCCGCGTCTGCGTGAGAGCCATCAGCACCTACACAGCCGCCAGCTGCTAAGAAGACTCGGGCAGGTCGCCCGTCAGCCACTAGGCAGGACACAGCTATCCCTGCGGTGTCCGCAGCGACTCTGTCAGCATCTATTCCCCCTGTGCCTGCTGTTGTGCCAGGCACCGTTGTGATCTCTTCAGAGGAATATATGAGACTGATGGCCTTGTCTAGCCATCAGGTCCCTGTCAGAGATGAAGTTGCAGCTCCTGTTTCGGCTCCTCAGCCGACCACACCTGTTATGAGCACGCCTACTTCTGAGGCTGCTCCTGATCATATTGCCCAGCCTTCTGCTCCTCAGGCAGGTCCTGTTATTTCTACTCCTCCTATGGGCACTGAGGAGGTTGCCAAGAGGATAGAGTCATTCATGAAGCTTCAGCCTCCAGAGTTCGACGGTACCTCAGCTACATGTACTGCCCAGAGGTACATTCAGAAGTGTGAGAAGATTTTGACAGTTCTTGGTACTAGAGACACCTTAGGGGTGCAGTGTGCTTCTTTCAGATTATCGGGAGATACGGAGACATGGTGGGTCTCCATGATGTGGCAGAGGTCTAGTGACCTCCCTCCTTTGTCTTGGGCTGAGTTCGTGTCTATGTTCATGAGCAGGTTCGTGCCCCAGAGTCAGCACGATGCTCAGAGGCGCGAGTTTGAGGGGTTGAGGCAGGGAAACCTGTCTGTTTCAGAGTATGACACCAGGTTCTTATGGTTGTCTCAGTTTGCGCCGGCTATGGTGGCTCAGGAGAGGGACAAGGTCCTCCGGTTTGTTGAGGGTCTTCATCCCCGCTTGCAGGTAGCTGTTGCCCCTGATATGGGCAACAAGTCATATTTTGAGATAGTTGATGTGGCGCGGCGGATGGAGGATATCTTCGCCAGGGCTGACGAGGAGAGGGCGGCCAAGAGATCGCGTCAGTCTGGTGGGTATAGTGGATCCGCTCAGAGGGGTCAGGGTCATCAGGGCCGTTCTCAGTCTAGGCCCCAGGCTGCTGCTTTGCCTGCCCAGGATTGTTCTTCAGAGACCCCGAGGCCTCAGTCATCCCAGAGGCGGGGTGGCTCTTCGCAGTCTGGTCCGCCGCAGTGCGGGAGGTGCCATCAGAGGCATCATGGGAGGTGTTCGTCTGGAGGTGGTCATGGCAGAGGTGGTAGAGGCGGTAGAGGAGGTAGAGGTGATGGATGTTTTGAGTGTGGGTCTCCAGAGCACTATGTCAGGAGTTGCCCTTATGTTTCATCAGGTCGCCAGGGATCCGCAGCTATGGTACTATCTGGTCCTCAGGCCGCCAGACCCGTTTCTCAGATTCCTCCTAGACAGCAGTCTCAGAGAGCTCCGGGTTCAGGAGGCTCGGCGCAGGTCTATGCTATGACTCGTCAGGATGCTGAGGCATCCAATGATGTCATCACAGGTATTATTTCTGTCTGTGGCCGCGATGCTTATGCTCTTATTGATCCGGGGTCTACCTATTCGTATGTGTCGCCAGGATTTGCCCCTTGCTTAGGCAGGGATCTGGTCTTCTTAGATGATCCCTTTATGGTTGCCACCCCTGTCGGGTCTTCTATATGTGTAGATAGGGGTTATCGGCAGTGTATGATCTCCATCTGTGGTGTAGAGTCCTTAGTGGACCTGATGCTGCTCGATATGTCTGATTTCGATGTCATTATGGGCATGGATTGGCTGGCTTCCTGTCATGCGACTTTGGATTGCCATGCCAAGTCCGTGACGATCGGGGCAGAAGGTGAGTCTCGGGTTGTATGGAGAGGTTCCAGGCCTTCTCCAAAGAGTAGGATCATTTCTTTCTTGGAGGCGCAGAGGATGATATCTAGTGGGTGCGAGGGATATATTGCTTCAGTTCGGGATGTCCGGGCAGAGGAGTTATCCCTTGATAGAGTTCCGGTTGTTTGTGAGTATCCGGATGTGTTTCCTGATGATTTGCCGGGTTTGCCGCCTATGCGGGAGATAGAGTTTTGCATTGATCTATTGCCAGGCACTCAGCCTAAATCTATTCCCCCGTATCGTATGGCTCCTGTTGAGTTGAGGGAGCTGAAGGAGCAGATTCAGGATTTGCTCGATAAGGGCTTCATTAGGCCCAGTGTGTCTCCATGGGGTGCCCCGGTATTATTTGTGAAGAAGAAGGATGGCTCTATGCGGATGTGTATTGATTACCGGCAGCTGAATAAGGTTACTATCAAGAATAGGTATCCTTTGCCGCGTATTGATGATTTGTTTGAACAGCTTCAGGGTGCTACCTTCTTCTCGAAGATTGATTTGAGGTCGGGGTATCATCAGTTGAGGATTCGGTCCGAGGACGTTTCCAAGACTGCTTTTCGTACCCGATATGGCCACGATGAGTTTCTGGTGATGTCTTTCGGGCTTACGAATGCCCCAGCTGCTTTCATGGATCTGATGAACCGAGTGTTCAAGGCCTACCTTGACTCCTTCGTCATTGTGTTTATCGATGATATCTTGGTTTATTCGAGGAGCAGGGAGGAGCATGAGCAGCATTTGAGAGTTGTTCTTCGGACTCTGAGGGATCAGCAGTTGTATGCCAAATTCTCCAAGTGTGAATTTTGGCTCAGTTCTGTATCTTTCCTAGGTCACGTGGTGACCAAGGATGGGGTGTGTGTTGATCCGAAGAAGATAGAGGCCGTTCAGAGTTGGCCTAGGCCTACTTCTCCTTCAGAGATTCGGAGTTTCTTAGGCTTGGCAGGTTATTATCGGCGGTTCGTTGAGGGGTTTTCTTCTATTTCAGCACCTCTGACGAAGTTGACCCAGAAGAATGTTCCTTTCCTGTGGTCCGATGCCTGTGAGTCTAGCTTTCAGAAGCTTAAGACTCTGTTGACTTCAGCGCCAGTGTTGGCCTTGCCTAGTGGATCCGGGGGATTCACCGTATATTGTGATGCTTCGGGTGTTGGCCTGGGTAGCGTTCTGATGCAGGAGGGTAAGGTGATAGCTTATGCCTCGAGACAGCTGAAGGTCCATGAGAAGAATTATCATGTCCATGATTTGGAGCTGTTAGCTGTCGTGTTTGCACTGAAGTTGTGGAGGCACTATCTTTATGGCGAGCCATGTGAGATATTCACCGATCATAAGAGTCTCCAGTACTTGTTCACTCAGAAGGACTTGAACGGGAGACAGCGCCGCTGGTTAGAGCTGCTGAAGGATTATGATCTTTCTATCCGGTATCATCCCGGAAAGGCTAATGTTGTAGCCGATGCCTTGAGTAGGAAGTCCATGGGTAGCCTCGCCTATCTTGATGCTGATATGAGGCCGTTGGCCCGTGAGTTGCAGGCTTTGTCCATTAGTGGGGTTCGGTTTGATGATTCTGTTCCAGGCCGGGTGCTTGCATATGTGGGGTCTCAGTCGTCTTTAGCTTCCCATATTCGGGAAAGGCAGTTCGAGGATCCTTATCTGAGAGATCTCCGGGACAGGGTCCTGAGTGGGGGAGTGTCCTCGTTCGTGATTGGTGATGATGGTGCTTTGCGGCTTAACGGCCGGGTATGTGTTCCAGCCATTGTGGAGCTGAGGTAGATGATTTTGGCAGAGGCTCACAGTTCGAGATATTCCATTCATCCGGGTACTGGGAAGATGTATCATGATCTTCGAGAGCTGTATTGGTGGAAAGGGATGAAGAGGGATGTTGCTGATTATGTATCTCGGTGTTTGAATTGCCAGCAGGTGAAGTATGAGCACCGGAGGCCAGCCGGGGTGACCCAGTCTATGCCCATTCCCGAGTGGAAGTGGGAGCAGATCACTATGGATTTCGTAGTTGGTTTGCCGCTGACCGTGGGTAAGCATGATTCGGTGTGGGTAGTAGTTGATCGACTGACGAAGTCGGCTCACTTCATTCCAGTGAGGACTACTTATACCTTGGAGCGTCTGGCTCGTATCTTCATTGAGCAGATTGTGAGATTGCATGGTGCTCCTGTTTCTATCATTTCTGACCGAGGTGCTCAGTTCACAGCTCAGTTTTGGAGATCTTTTCAGAGAGAACTGGGTACTCGGGTCGATCTCAGCACTGCATTTCACCCGCAGACTGATGGCCAGTCTGAGCGGACCATTCAGATCCTCGAGGATATGTTGAGGGCGTGTGCTATTGATTTTGGAGGCCATTGGGATAGCCATTTGCCGCTAGCAGAGTTTGCGTATAATAATAGCTATCAGGCTTCTATCCAGATGGCTCCGTTTGAGGCATTGTATGGTCGGAGATGTCGCTCGCCTATCGGTTGGTTCGAGTCTGGTGAGGTCCAGGTGCTGGGGCCCGATTTGGTGCAGCAGACCTTAGATAAGGTCCGGGTTATTCAGGATCGACTCCGCACGGCTCAGAGCCGGCAGATATCGTATGCAGATCGGAGGCGGAGAGATCTTGAGTTCATGGTTGGGGACCGGGTATTCCTCAGAGTGTCGCCCATGAAGGGTGTTATGAGATTTGGGAAGAAAGGCAAGCTCAGTCCTAGGTTCATTGGGCCTTTTGAGATATTGGAGCTCGTTGGCGCCGTTGCTTATAGACTGGCTTTGCCTCTCTCTCTGTCTGTTCATCCGGTGTTCCATGTGTCCATGCTCCGGAAGTATGTTCACGATCTGTCTCATGTGATCGATATGGCTTCCGTGGAGGTAGATGGCGACATAGCTTATTCGGAGGAGCCTATTGCTATTGTGGCTAGAGAGGTCCGTAAGATGAGATCGAAGGTGATCCCGCTTGTGAGAGTTCAGTGGGGGCATCACTCCATTACCGAGGCCACTTGGGAGCTTGAGTCCGAGATGCGTGAGAAGCATCCGCGCTTGTTCGATGATTCAGGTATGAAATCCTTGTATTTTCTAAGCCTGAATTTGCATTTTTAAGTTTTATTGATTTCGGGTGGTACCGAGGGGTCCTCAAAATCCGTGACAGCTCCGTGGCTAGTGTGTGGATCCTACCTTAGACTTAGGCTCGTCCGAGGACGGCCGAGAGTCTAAGTGGGGGAGAATGTAACGACCCTCAAATAGTCGTTACGGGATCCGGGACCTCGATTTGCTTGTCGACAGTCCCAAAAGCTCCGTTAGGTCATTTATGACCCGTCTGTGAAATCTGAGTCGAAACGGAGTCCGTTTGATAGGTTTTCGAGAAAAGGATCCGTTTATGAGATTCCGGAAAGGAATTTGGGGTTTCGATAGGTCGTTTTGAGTAAACGAACCCCGATGGAAAATCCGAGCACACCGTTAGGTCCGTCTCGTCATTTATGATATGTAGCAACCTTCAAAATTGAAAACGGACCTCGTTTGATAGGACTTTTGATAAAGTCCCCGTTTCGGAAGTTTAAAAGAGTTAAAAGAGGTTTCCGAGCTCGATTTGAGCAAATGAGCTACGATGAGAGATCCGAAGGTTCCGTTAGGTTCGTATAGTCATTTGTGACTTGTAGCAACTTTCGGAATTGGATTCCGATGTCGTTTGGTCAAATTTCGCTATTATGGCGAAAGTCAAAAATTGAACCTTTACCGTGCGACCCACTTTTTGAGTTCTGGAGGTCCGAATTGAGTTCCGTCTTGACGAGCATGTCACCCAAGTATTTTATGGCTTGTGTGCAAAATTTGGGATCATTCCGAGTTTCGTAGGGTCCCGTTTTGCCCCTAAATCAGTAGAAAATCTGGTGCGACTTTTCTGTTCTGTTTTGGCGCAAATAGCCGGATCAAAGCTGATTTTTCGGCCAATCCGTAAGAAATTAGGAAAAACTCAAAACATGAAAGTTGTAGCCCTTTGAGTTGTGGTTCTAATGGCACCGGTTTCAGGTCATTTGGATATTCCTATCAAAAGTTATGATTTTTTCAAAAGAAGCTGTCACAGAGGCAAAAAACTGCTATAAAAAGGCCATTTCGGGCCATTTCTGTTCATAACTTATAAAAATCATTTGGTGAGCTCTTGAGGCGATTTTTGGGTATTTCTTGAAGACCCAATCATACTTACACTTAAGGTAAGCCCTTTCAATCCATCTTTATATTGATTAACACAAGAATCAAATGGTTGATTCTTGGAAATGGGTTAGAACCCTAGATTCTTAAGAATTGGGGAAAGACATCGAGCAAGGCTCGCATGTGGAATCTAAGTGTAATTTTGGACTCACGGGAGCGTGGGGAGTCCGGAAAAGTACATTTTGTAAATTTAGGGCTCGGCCCTACCCGGGGGCATTTTGGTAATTTTTACCCTAGGATGCCTATAGGCTTAAATAGCTATAATTGAGCACTCATATGTGCTATATCTTGTCTTAATAGACCTAGTGGAGAGTCCTTCGCGGACAAGGCGAGCGGGAAAGGAGATTCTTCCCGGCATTTGAGCCCGAATTTCGAGGTAAGTGAGACTTGACCTCTATTGTGCTTGTGGACTCTTCCTTCATGCTAGTATGCTTCATGTACGCATATATATACCTAACAATGGTTAGGATTAATGATGTGAATTACTTGCTATTATTGTTTGTTATAAATAGCGAGATTGTGACTCGACCGAGGTATGTGCCGGTCTAAACGCTACGTCGAGGTAGCTTAAATTTATATCGTAGTAACGCTTGCTACGCCATGCTTAGATAGCAAGAACTTGGGACATGGCCGAGGATGTTGCCGGCATGTCATGATAAATGTCTTGCCGAGGATTTTGCCGGCTTTTGTATGATATTGGTACTTGATTTGTTCACGTGCCGGGTTGGGTAGTGCTGTCTATACGTAACCTTGGGTTGGACGACATGGTAGTAGGGATTGTACCCCCAAACTGTGGTCGGGTTAACCTTCGCCTTACGTTCAGCTAGCATAACCAACCTGGGTTACGGTGACTGTGAAATATTATCGTTATTAATATTTCTGTTATTATTTCTGTTATT
Source organism: Petunia secreta (assembly GCA_029990175.1). Taxonomy (NCBI): domain Eukaryota; kingdom Viridiplantae; phylum Streptophyta; class Magnoliopsida; order Solanales; family Solanaceae; genus Petunia; species Petunia secreta. The sequence goes on from JARKIP010000003.1 coordinate 28,460,684, forward strand.
GTTATTAATGTCGTGGATATTAATACTGTTAGAGGGACACTTGACAGGGGGTGTGGTGTCGCCTATACTATGAGATGTGTCACACTTGACAGGGGGTGTGGTGTGGACACTTGATCTTTGAGATGTGATACACTTGACAGGGGGTGTGGTGTGGTCACTTGATTTATTGAGATACGACGCACTTGACAGGGGGTGTGGTGCGATCGTAGACAGATTTGAGATGAGCCAACGACTACGGGTCGTTGGTCTACTTATTCATGATTGTAATAGTGACTTCGGGTCACGGTATATGGTTGATACTTAGTAATGGTGTTGCTAGTCCATCGTAGGTCTAGGTTAGTCGGCACGGGAGTAGAGATTGGACCTCCAAACCGCCGCTGAGTTGACCTATGCCTTACGTTGGATGGGCATAATCCTTGAGACTTCTGGTTACTACTTGTGTGTATGGAATGTGTTACATCTATTTGTGATTTCACTACTTTATTGTATGATTACTATAGTATGTTGTTGCTTATGATGCATGTAGCGACTTGTCCCGCAAGGGTACCTTAGCGGGCCTGTCGGTGATCTTACTGGGCTTCGGCTCATAACTTACTCTGCTACGTGCGCAGGTCCTTCATCCAGTCAGCAGCCCGGACGTTAGCGGTTCCCGAGGCTTCTGAGACTTTTGATTGAGGTGAGCCGACCACACAGATCGTGGTGGCATACCGCCGGATTCACTTAGAGATAGGACTCAGATTTCTTTGATGTATATTCATACTTTATTGAGTCACTCTTAGAATGCTCCAATTCTTTTGTGGATATATTCTTTTGGACTTCACCCTTTTATATTTATATATCCATTTATGATCTTTTCACATTATTGTTCTTTTCCGCATCTTGTTTCATTGGTTCGCCTAGGCAAATGTTGTTTAGGTGCCATCACGAGCCCTTGGAAATTGGGTCGTGACACAGCTACTTAGAGAGCTTTTTCCAGAAGATATAGTTGAGTATACTATTGCTGATACTCGTGCCCCTGTGATTGGAAATGAGGTGGACAAACTTGGAACCTGAATGTTAGAGGTAATTTTTCTGTAAGTTTTGCCTATCAGTTTCTTACAAAAGAAAAAACCTAGTGATTTATAATAAGTATTTGTGGATTAAAGGGATTCCATTTAAGATATCCTTCTTTCTTGGAGATTGCAGAAATTTAAATTACCTTTGGATGATATGTTAAAGAAATGAAATATCAATATCCTTCGAAGTGTTATTGTTGTGATGATCCCGATGCAGAAGTTGTGTCTCATATTTTCTTAAGATCTCATGCTGCCCAATACTTGTGCAAACAATTTTCTAGGCATGCAAGGTTGAATATTGATGGTTTGCAACTAGTGCAAGTCATTAATTTATGGTGAGATGCTCCTGGGGGTCCAGATTTGAAATTAGTATTTCATATTGTCCCAATATTTATCATTTGGGAGCTTTGGAAGAAATGAAATGCCTTAAGGCATGGGAGAAAGTGTTTCTTATTCATGACTGAGGTATCAAGTCTTGCACCATATTATTTTGTTTTTAAAGGTCAGAAGGAATAATTTTCAGTATGTACCGTTTAGGTATGGTGAACTAATCCAGATTCTTAAAAGCTACATGTTTAGGTTGATGTTTACAAATGTTACTTGGTGTCCGCTAGAGGTAGGTTGGATTAAGTGTAATACAGATGGTGCATATAGAGGCAATCCTGGTAGGAGTTCTTGGAGTTTTTTTGTCTGAGAGGATAAGGGTGAATTGTTACATGCTGAAGCTCAGGAATTGGAGGATCATATGAGAAAGAATAATCAAGTAATGGCACTGAGGTATGTTGCAGCATGTCACTTCCCTCAGGTAATTATTGAAATAGAATCACTTTTGTGAAAATTATTTTGAACAAATGCTGAGAAGTGCCTTGGCAACTTCTAGATTCTGTTGAGGAAAGTTGGAGATCAATGGAGGGAAGGTTAGTCGTTTTTACCCATGTCTTTAGAGAGTGAATAAGGTGGAAGATTACCTTGCTAATGTTGCTCTAGATGTTGGTGAAGTTTTGATCAGTCTCTTTTATGAGATGGATGTACAAGGGCGGAAACTCCTCAATGGTGACAAGATGAATGAACCTTTTTTCAGGGTGAGGCCAATGAGGTCATGAACGAGGTGTTAGAGTTGTCTGATAAAGGTACATGCCAATGGAGTGTGTAAATTTTAAATATGTATGGAGGAGAACATAGGGATTTTATTAACTAACGTTGTGTTTTCTTTTGCAGGTTTTAATACAAGTTATAAGATTAATGTCATCATCCATATTGACTATACGTGGCAATGGTGTACTCAAATAAGATGGTGTGTATTAAAAATAATTTTTGGGAAGATTGCAGCTGAACAAAGGACGTCTCAGACCATACAGCTTGAGAGGCGTTGTATCCAAGACTAGATAGGAGTATTTTATCGATGTTTAGGACGATTTTTCAAGCCTACTATGCTGAGACTGTCTTGCAGCCCCATTGCTCAAGCTGTTGTAACGCCAGACAACTTGTTTGCTCAACTTAGTCTCAATCATATTCAGCTTGGAATTTGTCATTATATTGTTGTCTATGTCTTGTTCTATCTGTGCTACATGATAGTGCATGCTGCTATCCGAGCACATGACCAAGACATCCAGTTTTAGGAGTATTTTGTAACCCATGGAGTTCTTCAGATAAGATGTACATATGTACCTATTTGCATGGGCATCCAATAGATCTATTGTGTTCAAGCTAAGAACATTACAAAAAGACATGGAAGATCAGTGGAAAAAATTATTGCACTATGTAATAGTTAGTTTACATTTATTTAGTGTAGTAGAGGTTAATTATTATTATTATTATTATCAATAGCGCTATTTCAAATTATTATATTCTTCTTTATTAGTGATATTAGCACTAAATGCTCATCCCATTGAAAGGCTTATTATGGTGAGAAATAGTGCGAAAAATACGCTAGATTATCATATCTTTAGTGTGCACTTTATTATTTTTTTGTAAAACGTTACTATTTTTGTCTTTTATTAATAAAATTTGTCAGTAAGTAGTGCTTATTGATCTTTGATGTTTTTTGAAAAAAATAAAAATAACTTAGTTGGGTAATCCAATGGTATATTTGGATTCGTAAGATTGTGAGGAGTCTGGAAATGTATCGTTTATGGGCTTTCGACTGATCCATGCCTAAGGGTAGTTTGGTAATTTTTCTTTTTTCTCCGTGTAAAAGTTAAATACTCTTTCTTTGAGTACTTATAAGTGTGATTATATTTCTTTGGCTTAGAAAGAGATAATTTTGAAAAGCGGCGGAAGGGGAAGGAAGTTGTTTAGTAGTTGTATTGAGCCCTGACTTGAGGTAAGTGATAGTATCCATTTCTTTGAAGGCCTTTGTCCTTATGGATATCCTATTCACACATTTTTTACGTGAATAACGGCCAACAAGGCGTACTATTAATGATTCTGAACAGTTAGAAGAACTTGCTAAGCTAAAGAAGAGAGATATTTGTGATGGTCTGCATGACTATAAGGAGTTTATTGAGGATATGACCTTTAAAGACATTCCTGGAGCTAGAAAATACATTAAATTTTATGTTTTGGCTAATAAAAAAGAGTTAAGGGTACTTAAAAGTGACAAGAAAAGATGGAGGTATGGTTGTGTATTAGGGTGTAAATTTCTTGTGCATATTTCTAGCAATGGAGGTACTCAGTGGTGTGAAAATTCAAACTCAAAAGGCAGAGCATATTAGTAATACAGCATATGAAAACACCACAGTGGACTACTCTACCATTACTCAGTATTTCAAGAAGAAGATATAAGGAGACCCTAAGTATAAGGTGTCATGCCCTCTGTTTTCAAAAGAAATTTCTTGAGTTAAAGAGATTTTCCAATTTTAAGGCAGTGACTGGTGTTTAAAGGTATAAAAAGATTAAAACTCGGAGTCGCCACTTGACAAGTTAAAGGTGTGCCTAGTCACCAAATTGGTGTATCTTTAGAACACCTTTGACTCGTCAAATGGTATGCGTAAGAAATTCTGGTAAGGTCCTCAGTTGACTCTCTGAAAGGTATAGGCACCCTTGAGTCCTGTGCCGAGTACAGTTGCTTTATTGTCGCAAATTAATATAAGAAAAATGTGGTTGTTATATATTTGTCGTTACTTCAAGTCGCGCTTTGTTCTTAAAATAAATTGCTCAACACCGAACTTGATGATTTGAACTTAAATTCCAAAAATAAATCATGATTACATTGCTTAGAATTAAACTAATTTAAATCGATATAGTTGAACACTAGATTATTTCAACAAGAAGTGGTTGTTGTGAAAAAAGTGGATGTTTCATCAAGGGGGCTATTTGTCAACAAAAATTAAAGTGGATAGTTCGTTTTTTTACAGAAATCAAAATATTTGAAAGGTTGGCCCACTAATTCATGCACCTTTCATTTTGGAAAAATTATGCCACATAACCGTTTGGGAAAGAATAAAAACTGTTTTTGTCCACTTTTTATTGTTTCTTTCTTTCCATAACTATTTTCCCTTTTTAAAATATATTTTAAATATTTCGAATATTTAATATTATGTATTTCGAATATATATTTAATATATATTTCAGATATATATTTAATATATTTTAAATATTTTGGATATATATTTATGTATTAAGTTTTTTGATAGAAAAGTTATGGACAATTAAAAGTAAATTTTTATTAATGGGCGGATATCTATGTAAACTTCCCTTTCATTTTTGTCATAATTTTACAAAGTTTGAAGTGTTTGGATTCTAAATTGTAGCTCATTTATTTCAAATCTAATTTTTACGAAAGATGTCGTAAATTTGCCTACTTTCGAATCTGTCCAGTTTTATAAATTGTACCACATTGCCATTTTTTGTGAAAAATGGCCAGATTTCCATGCTGAAATTTAACAATTACAAACATGAAATTTGGCTTACATGCTTATTTGTGACACTTGCTTCATTCATATTCTCATGGTGGTCTAATGGTGGCTGTTGACGGAACTGCGATGGTGTGGAGGTGTAGAATTTTGATAAGAGCTTGGCTATAGTTTGGAACATGTAAGGAAATGAAGGATTTAGAGCTTATAAAGGTGGAGTACGGGCCGGGAGTTGGTCAGGAGTTGGGCTGTTGGTCAAGGGTGTTGGGCTGCCTCTCTTCCATTCTTTTGCTGAATTGGACTCTAGTCCATATATCATTTTTACATTAATACCAAATCAAAAATTTAAAAACTAATTAACTAATAATTATGCTAATTAGTTAATTAAAATCATATAGGATTAACAACAATTAACTTAACCTAAATCAAAATTAGGTGATTGCATAAGGTAAAGGAGATGAGGGGTGATCCGAATGATACTTTTGAACTAAATGATAGTGAACAAAAATGTAAGAGAGCCAAGAAAGTGGTTTGGGAAATTTTAGAAGGAAGTTTCACTTATGGATACAACACACTAGAGACATATGCCAATGAGTTAAAGGAATCAAATCCTGAAAGTGATGTTGTGATTAACTTGTCTAATGATGCACTAGTCGAGGATAAAAGAAAACTCTTAAGAATGTATGTTTGCTTCTATGCCTTGAAAAGGGGGTTCAATGAAGGGTTAATGCCCTTTGTTGGATTAGATGGGACCTTCCTTACAAGAAAAGCTAAAGGGCAGCTGTTGGTGGCTGTTGGGCCAGATAATATGAACCAATTCTTCCCAACGCATAGGCAATTGTAGACAAAGAGACCAAGAATAAATGGACCTGGTTCTTGGGGTTATTGAAGCATTCATTGGAGCTCGATGATGGTGAAGGGATTACCTTCCTTTTATACATGCAAAAGGTATTTATTCCTTCCTAAGCGTTAATGAATTTTTGTTATATTTTTCTATTGTGTTAACCTAAGTCCTGTTGGACATTTGTAAGATTTATGGTTGGCAATGAAAGATATTTAGTCAGAGGTACACCATAGATAATGTGTTAGATACATTGAATCAAACTTCCTTAAAAGATGGCCGTATGAAGAAATGAAGAAATAAGTATGGTGGTCTGCATGAAGCACTTATGAGGAGGATTTTCATGACCAACTGAAGAAGATTGGAGAGATGGATGAAGTTGATGCAGCTGACTTGGTGAGTTATCCACCCCAACAATGGTGTAGAGCATATTTCGACACAGTTTGCAAAAATCAAGGGGTGGATAATAACTTCACTTTTTCATTCAATGCATGGGTACTAGAAGAAAGACACAAGTCAATCATTAAGATGCTGGAGGATATTAGGATCTAGGTAATGAACAAATTGAGAGAGATGGAAGATGCTGCTATGAAGTGGGACAGTGTGTGGAGTTCCTATGGTATGAAATTATACAATGAGTATTTAAAGATTGCTCATTGGTGAAATGTTAATTTTAATGGAGATAATAGCTATGAGGTGATAGAAGGTAATGATAAACATGTTGTCAACTTGGGAGATAAAAAATGCACTTGCAGATCATGAGACCTAACTGGAATTCCACGTCCACATACAATGAAGGCACTTCTACACAAAAAGGTTAATGCATTGACTGGAATAGATTGGTTCCATAGCAAAGAAGCATTTCTCTTAACTTACAAACACAAGTTGCAGTCGTTTAGGGGGAAAAGGTTTTGGAAGATTGACCTTTCTCAAAAGATAAACTACCAGAGTATGCAAATCAAGCTGGAAGACTTAGGGAAGAAAAAGATGAGGTTATTAATAGACAAGGGGGTGGGCAACTTCTAGGAAGGGTAGGGTGATTACATGTGGCAAGTGTGGGGAGCCAAATCATAATATTGGGACCTATGACAAAGTATGAGTAATTTAATTTATTGGTTTGACTATATTAAAATTTTATCCTCATTTACTAATTATTATATATAATAGGCAAGTAACAACCAGCCAAGAGAAAGGAGAGGAAGAGCAAAACGAATGATGTTGAGAAGAGATAGAAATTGAACCATATATATCAGACATAAGCTTCACTGCATCTCAGAACAGTTAAGACAACAGCTTTATTTTTATGCCTACACCAATATTTCAAAGCCAATCATCAAGTAGTAGATCTGCTTTTATGCCTACACCAACTTTCCAAAGTCAATCCTCAAGCAACAACAATCTTTTTCCATATTTTAAATTCCCATTATTTCACCATAAAGAGAAAGAGGACCCTAAGATATGATCCAAAGTCATTGCAGAAACAATGACAAGGCTTCAAAGGAGGCAGCAAGTTGAAGTGCCAACTGGAAGAAGACAAATCAGCTTCAGAGGTGCCAAAACTGGAGCAAATGTTCCAACAAATCTTCCTTACACACCAAGAAGCTTAACGTGAATGAGAAAAGATGTAGTCACTATAAACCAGTTGGAAAGGCAAACTCTAAAGAGGATTCGAAGTCGAGGCCAAGGAAGAGAAACTACCAAATCGAATAGTTGAAGTCTAGGAGGTTTTTTCCTTTTTTTTTTTTTTTTTTTTGAAGTCTTTTGGTGGTTTATTTACTGTCATGCAGTACTCTATTAACTTGGTATGGTTTACTAAGTAGATGTTTATAGCTGCACATGGATGTCATATTATAATTTAGGTTGTGGCAGTTTTTTGTGGTTATAATATGTCATCCATTAAGTACTCAACTATTTGACATTGTCTGTATCTTTTAAGTTAATGTTAAGTTATTTAGTATTTCATGTCCATTGTCTACTCAAGTTTATTTTATGTAACGTTTACGTTAAGTTTTTAAATATTTATTTACTTTATTTACCAAATGCTTGAATGAACACAACAAAGGACACTACAAAAAAAATCTGATTTTAACGTCAGATTTTGCGATAGATGGTGTTAGCTACGAGGATATTACCGATGAAATACCGATGAAGTTAGTCAATTAGTGAGGAAAAATGTGTTTAGCGACGGAATTAGGCAGTTTAGCGACAAAAACGTGTCTTTGCTATTTCTGAATTTTTTGAAGTAGGAATTTTGACACAATCAAAAGAAATGGCATTACAACAAGTCTTAATAATATTCATTACAATCAAAATTCCAAAAACATACACTTCATAGGTTAGTTAAAACTAACTCATTTAATCATCAAGGCTGCAACAAATCCAACAAGTAGTGCAACTAAAATTAATACTACAATCTTAAGTATCGATAATTTCTCATGAAAATCCCCAATTTTGTTAGCTTTAATCCTTAACTTGTCCAGGTCTATTATCAACATCCCCTTTTCAACGATTCATTTAAAGTATTAATTTTAATCATAGCCACTCTCAGATCAGCCTTTAATGATGTGGTTACAGTCATAGCTCGATCCAATTACTCCTCGTCTCGCGACTCCCAATAACCGCAAGATTCATTTTAGCAAATATAATGAACAAATGGTTAAAGTTAGGAACCAAATAGGACAATTGAGATAGTATAAAGACATAAAAACTACCACTTACTTCGAATTTAGGACACTTGAAGAATCTTCGACCATGGTTTATTGTAGTGCCTGAAATAGAGCTCCTAGCAAGCTCTCTGTAATAGCAACTCTTCTGAGACAAAGTTGTTTTCAGACACAACGAAACCCTAATTTTTAATAGGGACCAAAGTTTACCATGTTTTCCCTTATTATTCTAGTTTATTTGGTGGAAAGGGAGATTAAAATATGAGTTAGGATGGATCGGGTTTCCGGTTATAAGGGATGGGTTGGGTTCTTTTAATTTGGTATGGGTTTGGCTCGCACAACTTACGAAATATCCCTCCGTAAGAAAAAAGGATAATTTTAATTAATAGTATCAGGATAGGGGCTTGAGGTGCCAAATTGTATAACGGAGGATAACCTGAAACAATAAAAAATAGTAGATGGATAATTTTGACCCTTTTCCGTAGTTAAAAACTTATTAAAAGTATATGACTTTTAAGCCATAAAAAGCCAAAAGTTATAAGTTGGGTAATAACTTTCAGCTTATGACTTAAAAATGGTTATAGTTTGAGTAACTGTTATATTTTTTTATCCCTTATAATTTTTTCTAATTTCACTAATACCCTCACTAACAAATGCCCTAAATTGTCATCCCTTTTTCTTTTGTTGTTTTTATAAATATTTTAATTATTTTAGTATAACAAAACGTCTAAATAATTTATTATCAGTTTCAACAATGGTATGTAACTGCTTACTTATAAAACAACCCATAGCACTTTTTTAAGCACAGCTATTTTTTAATTAAGCCAACCCAAACAGGGTCTATACTAGAAAAGAAGAGGTGGCAAGCATAGGAAAGGAAAAAAAGGAAGTAAAATGGAGTAACGGAAGGGAGAGAGAGAGAAGAGTTATTGTGGAAAATGTCAGGAGAAAGACGGGTTTCTTGTTTTAGTATACACCAAAGTAGCTAGCATTAGGGTGAATTATACTAAATTGTTTGGCACGTGACTTAGTAGGATAATCTTTGACAACTGTAGCTAAGAAGATATGGAGATGTGTATGATCAGCTAGAAGTGAAATAAAAGAGCGTGTTGCTTGTTTAAATGTAGGTTCGGCATTCAATTCCATATGCTAATTACTCACTTATGTTCGGGACCTAATTAATAACAAAATTCTAGGCAGGTTTTGCTGTTTTGGCTGTCGGGATATTTCAACCTATTCGAGGATTACTTTTCCAACTTCTTTGCACTTGTAATGTTGCCCTCCTAGTTATCACAGGTCTGTTCCTAGGAAAGTACTTATTATATTGTTGATGTTGTTCACTTTGCTCTGATTGTTGAATATCTCTAGGCATTTTTCAGCAATATTTGGTTTACCAAGTCCAGAAAATACGGTTGCAGGTGAGTTATAGTGTCATGTTGCCCTTCTGTGAGGCTTTTTGCATCTATTAAAGCTGGTATGGTGCCAAAACATGCATAGCAATAAGTTGCTACACTTTCTTGTGTAAGCCACTGTGCATTCTGTGGATGTTTTTTATATGGTGCTAACAAAAAGTTAAAGGACCTGACAGATGCACGAAGAAAACCTGGTATCCAAACCATATGAGACTAAAGGTTGGCTTCTCCCTATTAATCTTGGGGTATAAAGGAAGTAAAGTCAGTTGGCCAAGGTGACAACTTCTCTGTGCCATTTTCGCAATAACTTTTTGGGCTTCTGGTGATCTTTCTTGTCGAGGATGGGAGACTTGCAATTTCACTACGTGGATCAGGATACATACTACTGAAGCATATTATTCGCCTACCATTTGCAACAATTGCATATGGTATATTTCTACTTGGTTCTATAGTTGTGTTCAGTCTTCTTGCTGTTCCATCCATTGTTTTTAATTTCTAGTTTCTAAATTTATGGTCAAAACAAAATGTTGAGGTAGTGCCAATTAATCAATTTGTAATTCCTGTAGAAGTGAATATCCATTTGAAACACTTCAATTGTAGGAACTGCTGCTATGCTGTTGGTCATGGTTTGGGATCCAGATATTAGCATCCTCTCCACATCTACGCTGCTAAGGTTTACCTTCCAAGAATACTTGTGCCTTTCATTTCCTTTCTGTGCAGCTTCCTGCATATTGAGATGTTGTATATCCAATTTTAGCTGAGTAATTGGCTCTGGAGACCTTCCTTCTTAAATAAACTTTTGTCATGTAGTTTGCTGCATACTGGACACCATTGTGCTTGCATGCATCAAGTTGTGGATTTGCATTTGAGAACAGAATTCTTATCATAAAATTTCAAGTTAAATTTAATGGACGATCAAAGCAACTTGAATATGATTAGAACTAGTAATTTAGTTTACACTCGATAAATAAGTAATACCAGGAGAAAAAAAGGATGAGAAACTGATTCACATTATATATTTTTGCTTGGTTTGGAATTGGAAGAACAGAGAAATAAACATCTACTCCAAACTGGAAGAATTTAGACATGATTGAATGATCCCCAGAATTTGTAAGAAAGAGTGCATTTGAATTCAAAATACCTCATACAATTGATGCATCATAAAGAGTAAAATAAGGCAGAGGAGATCCCCTACTTCTACCTTTGTCGCTTTAGCTTAGGAGATCCAGTTCAAGGATTGAAATCAATTCAAAGTGGATATGAAATATCAAAAGTTTCTACTCATCCAGGCAAACAGAATCAGTAGGAGTTGCTAATATGCAATACTATCGACTCATAACAATCCAAATGGGTCTCAAATATGTCATTTACACGAGGAATAAATAATCTGAGGGTTACCTACTTAGGCTGGATGTCAAGGCAGCTCCGCGGACACTATTTTTGAAATGTTCAAGGCCTCAGCAGCTCAGCTACATGTTAGGTGTATCCATTTAATAGTGAATACTGCAGTTGAAAGTTGCATATGCCACTGTGGCGCTATTGGAGTAGCTTTGCTTCGTTTTAGCCCTGTCTTTCTAATCAGAGAATTGATGCATTTTCCATCATTTTTTCAGGATAATCATGCTGGGTGAAGTAGTGTGTGCTGCTTCTTTCATGACTTTCTATATTGGTGAGTGACCTAATTTGTGACTTTCTTTATTTCTCTTGCTAAATTTCATAGTGAAGCCTACCCATCTCTCCCTAGAGAGAGAGTCCCTGAAATTGCTAGATGAAATTTAATCTTAGAACTTCGTATATGATGACTAATAATTGTTTTAATGCTTTTAAATTGCCTATGGTAGATTACAAAATTTCGTATATTATTAGGAAACCGATTTGCAAACACCTTCAACTGTGCACAGGTTATGTTCATCAATACAATTCATATGATTCTCAGTCCGATGTTTTGAAATCACTTTATTCTCCACTTCAACCATCAAGTTCTTTGGAAGGACTGAGGTACCTTATTAGATTTACGCATTTGCATTTGCAGGAAAAAGTTGACTAGTAATTTATTCACTATATCTTGTGATAAACAAGTTTTTTGACCTTAAGTGCTCCAATAATGGATGGCCTTGCCAACAGCAGTTCCCTGTAAAATATGAAGCCTCGCAGCCGCCATTTTTTTTTTTGGCGCTTTTAGCCACATTTTGTTGGTCCTCAAAGCTCATATTATGCATACTCACAGGAAACAAAATTATTTCTTGTATTTGTAGAGGCACAGTAAAACTGCTCTCTTAGTTCCTTTTTAGATGACAGTGAAAAGCTCTGATAGTAGTTTAAATTGCAGTTTGAGATCTGATTAAAAGATGAGACAACAAAGCCAAAAAAAAAAAAAAAAAGTAAAAGAGGTGCTTTTTTATGTCAATTTGAAACTTGACTAGTGGAAATTTTGCCATGATACCAGAAGGTAAAATAAATTGGGATGACCAAAATGGGAAGTAGCCTAATAAATTGGTAGTTGGGACTGATAAAGTAGTCATATATGTTGGACACACCGATGTTTGAGATCTAGCTAGCATAAGCAAGGCACTCTTGTGGAACAAAATCTATATTGTCTTCTGAGATAGATACTCTTAGGTTGTTTGAGAACTGGCAGGGCTTTGGTGGAAACTGATGACAAAGAGTAATAAATATTTCTATGTTTCTTAAACACAGTTATAACTTGCAGATTTGTACTCAGATACTCAGGGTGATGAGATGCCATCTTCTCTGTGTTCCTTGGAATAGGGACTTCTGAGAACAGATGGAACAAGAGGTTTAAAAGTTGGTTACCAGCTGTCTCTGGATAAATGATTTTTAGATGTTTACTGGAGCCTTTGTTTTATAGGTATCAAGATGTTGGTCGACTAGCTGATCAGCTGATGGCCTTATTGCAATATCAGCAAGAAAATATACACTTTCTGAGTGAGGAGGTATGTGTTGATGGCCTTATTGCCATTTCTTTTTGCGCTTTTAGCCACATTTTGTTGGTCCTCAGAGCTCATATTATGCATTCTTGAATATTTTGTTGTGGATGAATAGTCTTACTTAGGGAATTAGACAGATCATTTGCATAGGTTCTATAAGGCGAGTCCCGAGCGTTGAGCGTTGGGCGTGCTCTGGGCGCACCATCGGGCGCTTGAGGCGTAAGCCTCACCGATCTAAGCCCCGTCCGGAGCCTCAGTGCGTTTTGCTAGTGCCCCGCCCCGGGGCGAGTCCCTAAACTTCCTTTTTAAACAGAGGTTACATGCGAGTTTCATTGCAAGGAGAGAGTAGAGAAGTATTTGGACTTTTGGCAGCATTAGTTTTACTAGTTAACAGTGCATAGAAGTCATACTTGTTGCATGTTAATAGATCTCCCGCTATTCTTTAGAAAGGAAAGTGGAGCTATAAACAATTCTGGGTCTTTGCTTCAGATGCATCTATCTCTTGTGGCCAATATAGGAAAAAGAATTGCATTTTGATTGGATTTTGGTTCTTGTTTCTCTGTGTGTATTTGATTCTTTTTTTTTTTCCTATAGATTCTTAGATTACAAGAGTCCTTGAGCAAATATGAAAGGTCCAAAGATGGGAGTGCACCTCAGGTAAGCTTCTTGTCGAAGTTGTTTTGCTACAAGAATCTTCTTCGTGTATTCTACCAATAAAATAAATCCCCTTCCTGTACAACAACATACCCACTGAGATCCCACAAGTGGGGTTTGGGGAGGGTGACCTTACCCCTATCTTGTGAGGGGTAGAGAGGTTGTTTCTGATAGACCCTCGGCTTAGGAAAAGCGGAAAAAAAGAATCCCTTCCTGTATTCTCTAGAAAAGAAAGAACTACTTTTTGACTGCATAGTGAGTTGGTATCTGTGATCATTAAGCTGCAAGTCATAAAGGAAACAAAGAATTTGAGAAGGATAAGCCTGTATCAACTTTCATGTCAAGGGAGCCGTTTTAAAACTGTGGTAAACAATCTTTGGCATTCCCCACTTTATAAGATCTTGGTGAATGTATTCTGTTTAAGGTTATGAAAGAAGGGCTTCGCTTCTGTTATTGTTGTTGCCCAAGGTAGCTGGTAATAACTGTGTGAACAAGTTTCTTAATGACAAAACCAGGAAACAAAGGAAAAAAATCATAGATGCTGCTGAGCCTTTTCAATTAAAAAAATAAAATAAAAATCAGTGCTGCCAAGGACGACGACCTACACCAGCAGTTGCATGTTTTATATTCTGTAACAAAATAATTTCTATGCTATGTTATTTTAGTTCAGTTGTTGTGGAAATACTCAGTAATGAAATGCTGCCATCTTCAGATGGTAATTGCTCAACTGTTTATTGGAGTTTGGGACGATGAAAATGGTGAAACTAATCAGGCACTTGGTTCTGCAGGTTGATCTTGCCCACTTACTGGCAGCTCGAGACCAAGAACTGCGCACACTTTCAGCTGAGGTACTATTGGGGCTTGTGGTCCATTATTGGGGGCTTATGCTCTTTTGACTATCTCTATTCTTAATAAATGAAGTGCATGTCCTGTACAGAACTAACATATAAAGTTTCTAAGCAACAGACTGACCTGCTCGTACAGCTTTCAGGGTACAAATTGAACTTGTACATACAAGTTCAGTTTCTGAATACTAGTCATGAATATGTTTTGCATTTTTATTATTGTTGGAAGTCGAGAAAATTACTGAAGTTTTATATGTTTAGGTTCACACGCCTTTGAGTAAGGAGAATATCATAGAATATCTTGTAGAATAGCAGACTATTTTGTATTTTCTCTATTTGCATGTGGTGGAGACTTGGTAACTTCTGTCTATTGGTGCGCAGTGTAGGACCGTGGAAGCACTAGTCATCGGAAGTTCGGTTGTTAATAGCATATCGTGGTATATTTACGGTAAATTGTAAAAGAGTTTTGTTAAAGTGTTGAAGTTTTCTAGAAAGAACAACTATCCATCTATTTCTTCTTCTTGTTGCTACTTTAATTTAGATCTAACTTACCAAAGTTCCGCTGCTCGGAACCAGCATTAATTAAAGAAGAAAACATTCCTTTGGATGCAATTGCACTTCACAGTTTGACATGTCTACGTGGTGATCTCAATGTTGAAATTAATCTGATGAATTAAGTGTATATTAGGTGACAGAAACTACATTGATTGATCCACAGTAATCAAATCAAAGAGTGCACACCAGACTGGGTTGGTCTACATCATGGCATTTCTTATTTCAAGGTCTTGAGAGTAAGCTTAATTTGGGTGTTTTCTAAAAGGGAAGCCATCCACGGTGCTCTACATTGTGGCATCTTATTCCAAGCTCTTGAGAGTAAGCTTTATGTTGCATCTGTTCTAAGTGGGAGGTGCATAAAACTCATGCCTTATGGAATTATAATCTCACACTGCTGAAAAATACTCTCGCTGAGTTCTTTAAATGAGTTTTGCCCACTGCTTTTGAGTCTATATGTTTCTTCTGTTGTTTTCCCTGATTCTATTTTTGTGTATGCAGAGGGGATCATTTTTTAGGGAGGGTGTATTTTACTTGTCTCTGATATTTCATTCTTTCCTAGTAAAAGTTACCTCGGCATTTGTTATCCTTTTACTTTTTCTCTATTATCTGCTGATAGATTTGTGTTTCAGATCAATCAATTGCAATCAGAGCTTAGGCTTGCTCGATCTCTGATAGAAGAGAAGGATGCTGAGATGCAGCGGATCCGCGGTACAAACAATCAGGTGTGTTTGAAACTTTTTTGGAAAGTAACCTTAGTTGAGTTATTACTTGGTGATTAAAGCAAAATATTTGGTGTATTCAGAGATGGGGTTTGTTTTCTTATGGAGAACTGTCATTTTATAGTAAATTGCAACTTTGTGCTACTCGTCTTCTTTTGCTGCACCTGCAATAGTTGCTTCTTTGCCATTAAAATGAATTATGATGTTTCAAAAGGAATGGCAGTAATGAAAGTCGAGTATTTGGTTAAAATGTAATCATCAACAGCCTAAAAGAACATTCCAAATTTGGAAAGCATCAGTCACCAATGAGTGAGATACATTATTGTATTTTTCCTCTTTTTGGATGGTCTTTTGCTTCCATTTCTTGGCTGTGAATTGAAAAACTTAAGTGTGTCCACTTATGCATCATCCCACAATTTACAGTCCAAGTATGATTAAATAAATGCTGATAGTTCTTCAAATCTACAATTGATGTTTAGCATGACTCAGTTTATTATGATCTGACTTTCCTGCTTTTATCAGAGAAAACATTTCGACACTCATGTCTACTGAAGTTATTCTTCCAGATCTGCAGTTAATTTTCTCGTAATGTGTATATTACACTAATAAGTACAAAGTTGTGGTTACAGTTGGTAATGGATAAATGTTATTCTAATTATCCATTTTGTCAAGTATTTGGCTTCCATGATCGTGATAGTTTCTTTTATGCCAGAAGGTTCCATGATCATTCGTGTTTGCTATTCTAATTTAGTTTTGGTGTTTGCAACAGTATGTAGAGGAAAATGAGAGGCTTAGAGCAATTCTGGGGGAATGGAGCAGCCGAGCAGCTAAGGTAGTCCTTTATCATTGTCAACATATAGCTAAATTATTGTAATAATCTGAAATACATATGGTATTGTTGTTGGCTGGTTGAAAGTTTGAACGTGCTTTGGAGCTAGAAAGGATGTCAAACTTGGAATTGCAGAAAATAGTTAACTCACTGAAAAACCAAAACATGACTGAATTCAGCCAAAGTAGCTAGCAACTTCCATTTTCTCAATAAGACCAGCCAGTTCTTTGGTTTTTTCCCCGGAGCCGGTCACCTGGGAGGATCTTGTGCTCCTAGCTGTTCATAAACAGAGGATACGCCATACTAAGTTTTGTCAAGAGTCGTTTGTTTGATGCTGCAATTCTTTTATAGCCTCCACAGCCATGTATGGTTTGTGCACATTTCATTTTGTTTCCTACAACGGTGCATTTGGATGTATTTCTTGACAACTTAATTTTACCAGTAATCTAGAACTGATACCATTTGTTTAGTTACCAAGACCTACTCATTGAAGGTTATTTTGCAAGACTGCCTCAGATATGGGGAGACATTAACCTATTAAGCAGCGTTTATATTGTTGACACCCAATTTTGTCCCGGATTTTAATTAAAAGTATAATAATTTTAAAATTAAGTTCAATTTTGAAGATTGCAAATAAATAGCTAATTTTAAAGGAAATGGCCAAAATCGCAAGTCATCCCTTCATTTGTAGCGTACTATATAATTATTTGTTCAATTTAATAAAAGGCTAAATTCGTTCTTTCTTTCAAATTCAGCTCACCGTTGCAAACCCATATACACACGCCTATAATTCTCATCATCGACCCCTTATCAAAAACCCTACACATATATTACATGAGACCAGCCGCAGCACCCTAGGATTTCCCATATCATATACTTCTACTCCCTCACAAATCTATCAGTCGTGCCCCCTCACTTCGTCTTCCCCACTCCCCACTCTCCTACAACAAAATCCGATCCCCCTCACAATAACCCTCCCCTTTACCTTCTTCCTAAAAACAGTCCACACACATATATACAACACGAAGGAGACCATTTCTTCTCCTTTTTAAAAGCACAAATCAGAAACAGTGAAGGACACCCACACACAAAACCAAATCGAAGTGGGGGGAGAGGGGGGGGGGGAGATCGAATCAAATCGAAAAAAGGGATTGGGAGTGCTAGCGACGCTATTGATGTTGCTCCTCCTCTTTCCCTTGTGTATCGTTCGCTCGCCGGTCGGAATCCATTGTCTCCGGTGACCGGAGGTTTTTTTTTGTTTGTTCGAAAATGGTTTGCTTATGGGTTCTCTTTGTTTCTTGTTTTGACTCGTAACTGAAACTGGTGAAAGGCGCGGTGGAGTGGCAGCGGCGCCATGGCTTGGCAGTTGCTCCTCCACCTCGCCGTGGACTTGTTCTCTTTGTTACCATCACTGTTGCTCGGCGGAAGTTTCATTTGGTGCAGTCGTCCCCGTTACTGTTGATTTCTTGCAGATTTTGTTCTACTGTGATTGTGATCGCTGCTGTTATTTGGGGTCTCGCCCGACTTTGACCGGAGTTCTGGTCACCGGTATCCCCTGTGTCAAACCCTTGTCCCGCTACTCTAAAATTGCTTCCCCTGAGTTCTGTTTTCTGACTTATAATATGCTTGATTAAGTTTGCAAATGGCTGCTCTTTTTGCTAATGTTTTCTTTGGCTTATAAGTTTGCTTGTGTTTTGATTGTCACTAACGTTTAGTCACTGGTTTTTCTGATTTTGGAACAAATGCATATACTACACACTGTGGGCCCCGTGTGATTGTTCAATTATGTTACTGATTTCATTCTAAAATGCGAGGCCGATGAAAATATTTGACAAGGAATCGATGGATATATAACGAATTGACGGATGCTATACGTTAGAATTGACGGACTGATATTGAACCGATACTACACTGGCCGATGAAAAAATACATTTGCACGTATTGGGGCCTCGGGACTGATTTTGAACATGATACTACACTTGAATCGCCCCGTTCCCGTGTCCCTAAAGCAAAAGGCGATGATGAAAGTATGAAATTAATGCAAAGCAAGTCGAATAGAGTAGTGGGTTTGGTGCTTTGGCATGGCAACACGGCCCGGGCTCCGTGTTTGCAACCGTACCAAATCCCGAGCCTCTACATGACGCGCCATACAAATCTGAGCCTAAAATTTTGAGAAAACCGCCCCTTTACTATTATTATTATAATTATTATTATTATTATTATTATTATTATTATTATTATTATTATTATTATTATTATTATTATTATATATATATATATATATATATTATTATTATTACTACTTTATTATTGTTATTTTATTTTATTAATTATTACACTTTATTATCGAACTAATCTAGTTTAGTTTCCATTTTATTGCGAGGTACATCTTGGCACGAATAACTCGGGAACGCTTTTGGCTAATTTACAAATGGGGATAGTCCGTTGCATTGGAGTCGTTTGGATTGAATTCGGACTCGAGCACTCAGAAATAAGATTTAGAAATTTTAGAAAAACCAAGGCTCCCGCGAGTTGATCATTTCTCGGGTTTTATCTTTAAACTTTGCCTTTCTTTCCTTAGAGATATTTATGCAAATAAATGTGTAGAATATTTATTTATCAATAAGATTTGATTGTTTGTATATTGCTTTACTTTATGTTCGTTGCCTTTTATTTTTGAAGTCGTTATTTAATTTATTGCAAAGTGAGGCCAATTAGCAAATGCGTGCAAATTAAAGTATTTTTCATAAACAAGTTTTATTTCAATTAATTAGTTTAGATAAATTTTCTAGAAAAGCATATTTTGCAAATATTTTGGAAACCTGTCGGATTAACCGTATTTTACGGAATTTCGGAAGTGCCTTAAAAACCTTCTTCCGAAATTAATAAAACCTCTTACCTTTAGAATCTCTGAAAGAAAGACCGTCTTTTTATAAAAACGGAGTTTTTGCACGCATTTGCTAATTTGGTTCCCTGTTTTCCTTAAATTGGGTGGCGACTCCAAAAACTCCAAAAGAGTTAGCCCATCCTGTCGATATTCCGGAATTTATCCTTTCGGGGTAATTTTTGGGGTTCAACAGCATGGCGACTCCGCTGGGGAGCAATAAAGGTTTTGACCATAAAGGTTTCCAATTGTTTGCAACTAGCATGCCTAATTTATTTGTTTTATTATATCTGTTTTTTTAGTTTGCCTTATAAAGCATGTATTGTATTAATTTGTGCATAGTCTGCATTCCGTTCATATTTCCTCCCTCATGGAGCCTGTCAATTCTCTTTCACCTCCTTGATTTCATCACGGGGTACCCGCTTGACGGGTAGTTATGCAGGAAGGGCATTGCCCTTACCTCACTCTTTCAAACTTCTTTCGTGTCACCAAAAGTTAGTTCGGGATATTGAGATTGCCTGGTTTTGTCATGGCCAGTTCTACTGCGTTGTGAGGCCATGTCTATCCCGCATAGGTCGATTCAGCCTCAACCGTTAGCCCACTCTTAGAAGGAGATTAGGTCATGCATGCATATATACCTTAGTTTGGGGGGAAGTTCGACAGATTTGGTTGGTTTGTGTTTTGGAGATGGTTTGGTGTAGTGAGATCTAAGAGGCGAAGCCCCTGCTGTCTTTAAAAGGATCAGTGGGGTCCCTCTCGTGGATGGCTTTGCGTGTGTGCAGGCCTATGTTGATTATCCAGCTGCAACTTTGTAAAATTGAAGTATGCTTGTCGCATACTAGGAGAGCGAAGCCCATGTGTCTTTGAATGACCAGTGGGGTCCCTCCTTGAAGACCAGTGCAGTCTTGGCTACCTAGGAAACTGAGAGGCTTGATTAAAGCCGAGGACCAGTGAGGAGCCCTATGAACAAGGTCAGTGAGCCTTGCAAAACCTAGGAAGCTGAGAGGCTTGTCTTAAGCTGAGGACCAGTGAGGTTTTATTTTGAAAGGCCAATTGGCGCCTTTCGTGATTTGCAGTCTGGTATTGTGGAAGCAGTTGGAAATTTTCTCCCTGGATGTTGTAAAACAATTGGGAATCGTGTTTGGAGGAGTGTGGATGTTTGCAAAAGCTATGGAGGATTGTTTTGGGTTTTAGGCATTTGGGTTTAGAATTTTGTGCAGATGTTGTGGAGAGCATGAGCTGTGTTAAAATGTTAATTGTCTGCCTTGCTTTATTTGCTCAAAATGCGTTAAATACTAGGTGTTGCTTGCTTGTATGCAATCCTATGAATGACATGCAAACTATCTTAGTTATCCTTTGAGAGGTTTCTTTGGTTTTGTTTATTTCTTTAGCAAATGTTGGATTTGTGAAGTGGTTGACCATTCACCATTCAAAGGTTTCGAGATCTGATTGATGGTAGATGCTCTAGCTCGTGAATGATGCAGCACCAGAAGCTAATGGCATTGTTTGAAAGAACTTGGCAATTGAACTTAGTAGCATTATTTTCAATTTTAATTCAGATTGAGGCCCTGAATTGCATTGTACTTTAAACTTATGTTAATCTGATTCAACTCATTTTGAATTTATGAAGGTTGAAATAAAATGTATCGCATTCTTATTATATTATTTACGCTTGCATTTGTTTCTGTTTCAAAATTAAAATGGATAAACCTGCCAAAGCTTTGCTTGTGATGTATGGCAAAACAACTGAACAATTTGAAAGCGATGCACTGAAAAGTCACTGTTTGTGCTCTTTGGATATCGCACTATCTGTCAGAACTTCAACTGGGGCAACTTTTATTTGTTGGTATATGGTGTTGAAGCAGTGTTGCAGAACTACGCACGGTCTGATTTCCAAGGAGGGATACGTAGGCTCCCCCATCGGGCTCGACCCTTTAGCATTTAAGTTTTCATTTTCCCTCAAGAAGGACAACTGGGGCAATTTTTGCAAAATGAGTTAGAGATGCGCAAGATAATAACTGGGGCAGAATTTTGCAAAAAGCGGCGTTGGTTATTAAAGATGAGTTGGCAAGAATTTTGAAATCGGTTAAGCAAACAGTGCAAAGTCTAAGACAAAGGACGTTCAGTTTGTTTTAAAATATGTTACAAGTTTAAGTCAAGGCAAAAATTTTCAAAATGCATCTTTGACTTCATTTGCATACTTATTTCACTCTCTATATTGCATTAAAATATTTTATCTTGCCTCTATCTTTCAAATTTTATGCTATTTGAGTTCATGAGCCAAGTTTCTGAAAGCAATTCGCAAATCCAAGTCCAATGAAGACGAGGAAGCAGCAGAAGCAGCAAGATCAAGATGAAGTCTGCACAAATCAAACGCTTCCCCTTCCCTCCTCAGAACTAACAATTTTTTTTGAGAGCAGGAACATGAAAGCTTGCATTGAAAAGATCATTCGCACTATAGATGAACAGTTTATGGAACGCGCATTCAAAGTTGCCTTGCAAATTGCGTCGCATTGCCCTTTTCATGACTTAAAGCATTATGCTTTGTCATGAGTTATTGCCGAACAGGCGGCATTTCTACCCCTATGACTTTCATTCCTAATAGGTGACAAAGCCGAGGCTTGTTTTGTGTTTTCAAAACTAAGCCAAATAGGGCATCGCTTTGTTTCAGGCTATAATCCGCACAAGGCCATCCTTGCCGGATTGTCTCGCCAATTGATTTATCAATGGCTATCGCACTGACTACATTTCCGCACCACTTTGCTTTGCACTTATTTTGAATTATGCCTTCGCACTTGCTTTAAAATTAACGCCTTGTTTTACTCTTTCAGGTTGACCATCGGCTACGAGAATTCCCTTTGTTGGACTATCTCGCCTATTGATTCGCCAAATGGCTCTTGCATTGCTCTATATTCCCGCACTGCTTTTCTTTGTACTTGCTTTAAATTATGTCGTCGCACTTGCTTTAAAATTGATGCCTTGCTTTACATTTTTCAGGTTGACCACCAGGCGGGACTTCTCCCTTGTTGGACTTTCACGCTATTGATTCGCTAAATCGCTTTTGCATTGCTTTACATTTTACGCTAAATTGCTTTGCACTTGCTTTCAATTATGCCTTTGTACTTGCTTTATATTATGACTTGCTTTACTTTCAGGTTAACAGGTCAGCCCCGAGACCCTCCTTGCTCTGTGCCGGACCGGATCGCCAGCTGATTTGTCGACAATCAACCCCAAGACCCTCCTTGCTGCGTGCCCGACCGGCTTGCCAGTTGATTTGTCAAGATTATTCAAATTGCTTCGCACTTGCTTTAAATTATGCCTTTGCATTTTCTTTGTATTACGTCTTGTTTTACTTTTCAGGTTAACAGGTCAGTCCCGAGACCCTCCTTGCTTCGTGCCGGACCGGTTCGCCAGCTGATTTGTTCGACAATCAACCCCAAGACCCTCCTTGCTTCGTGCCGGACCGATTCGCCAGCTGATTTGTTCGACAATCAACCCCAAGACCTTCCTTGCTGCGTGCCCGACCGGCTTGCCAGTTGATTTGTCAAGATTGTTGAAAATGCTTCGCACTATGCCTTCGCATTTGCTTTATTACTTCGCCAGTGGATGGGAAGACAATTTATCAAAGATACTGCAGCTTGCACTTACAAATTATGTCATGCCTACCATAAGCAATTGGAGGCCTTATTTTGAAGCCTATCATAAGCAATTGAAGGCTCTTTTATTATTGATCCTATCGTAAGCAATCGAGGGGTCTTATTATCAAGCCTATCGTGAGCAAGCGAAGACTTCATTGGCATTGAAGCCTACCATAAGCAATTGGAGGCCTTATTTTGAAGCCTATCATAAGCAATTGAAGGCTCTTTTATTATTGATCATACCGTAAGCAATCGGGGGTCTTATTATCAAGTCTATCGTGAGCAAGCGAAGACTTCATTAGCATTGAAGCCTACCATAAGCAATTGGAGGCATTATTTTGAAGCATATCATAAGCAATTGAAAGCTCTTTTGTTATTGATCCTACCGTAAGCAATCGGAGGTCTTATTATCAAGTCTATCGTGAGCAAGCGAAGACATCGTTATCATTTGAAGCCTACCATAAGCAATTGAAGGCATTATCATGAAGCCTATCATAGGCAATTGAAGGCTCTTTTGTTATTGTTCCTACCGTCAACCATCAGTTCCTCAAGATTATTCGCCTTGTCGCATATGCAGCGCAAATCTATTTCTTCTTTTTTCATTATAGCTTTTTCTTTATTATTCACTCGTTTTCTAACGCATTTACTTTAAATTTGCAGAAATTGAACATCAGATTCAATAAGAACGGAAGGCATTCAACACTTTGCATCACTATCAATACAAGCAACACGACCCAGTTTTGCTTATTTGTTTTACATTATTTTGCCTCAATTAATCCAATTTGCAACTTTGTTTTGCAGGCTGCTATCAAATTTGGGCTCGTTCGCCTTATATTGAACGTTTTGGGCTCGTTCGCCTTATAATTGAATGTTTGGGCTCGTTCGCCTTATAAATGAATGTTATGTTACCTGCGTAGGATATAGATTAGCCAAGTCGACTTGAGATATTATGTCTCGTTAGTCGACTTATTTTATAAAAGCCTTGCATTTTACAATTCGTTCTCGCTTTACTTATTGCCTTGCTTTACTGTTTCAGAATAAAGATCAGCTTAGAGGTTCTCCGGGCGGAGTACTTCATCAGTTGATCGAAGGAAGAACTTATCGATGATGCCGCAACCTGCATTTACAATTTTATCACTTTATCTATTTCTTTTTCCAATTATTACAGTTTATTAGTAGTTGCACGCTTACCGCTTGTTGAGATTATTGCAGGATTTTTAGCAGCACCGCAGCAGCGTTTGGAGAATAAAATGGAGCTTTGCTTAGCAATGAACCGGGGCAATCGTTGATATGAGCTGGACTCGTCAACGAAGACCTGAAGAATCGTACCCGCATAAGTCATCCACCCTAGAGGTAAGTCTCTTGTTAACTCTGAGTCTGAGGTTTGAGATTGAAGACAAGATGGCTCGGTTATCAAGGTGCAGTGGAAGCTATGTCCGTGTAAACCCCTCTTTATGGGTGTGTCGTCGACCACATTTTCATAACTTGGGTGCTTACAAGCCTCTTTTCCCGCGCTCGAGTAGTCGTTACTATCTCGTCTTTGATTTTCAAATCGCGTCGAACTACATATGGCCTGATTCTCTTTCGCCCGAGATATGTAGGCAACTCGGAAACCGAAGTTCGGCCAGGTCCATAAGCCTCGCATTTTGATCCCAGGAATCGAAGTCTTGGCTTTACCGTGACAAAATTGGGTTTCACGTCAACTTCTTTACCCTGGAAACTCTTTCATCCTTTCCGAGTAAAGAGGGGCAGCTGTTGACACCCAATTTTGTCCCGGATTTTAATTAAAAGTATAATAATTTTAAAATTAAGTTCAATTTTGAAGATTGCAAATAAATAGCTAATTTTAAAGGAAATGGCCAAAATCGCAAGTCATCCCTTCATTTGTAGCGTGCTATATAATTATTTGTTCAATTTAATAAAAGGCTAAATTCGTTCTTTCTTTCAAATTCAGCTCACCGTTGCAAACCCATATACACACGCCTATAATTCTCATCATCGACCCCTTATCAAAAATCCTACACATATATTACATGAGACCAGCCGCAGCACCCTAGGATTTCCCATATCATATACTTCTACTCCCTCACAAATCTATCAGCCGTGCCCCCTCACTTCGTCTTCCCCACTCCCCACTCTCCTACAACAAAATCTGATCCCCCTCACAATAACCCTCCCCTTTACCTTCTTCCTAAAAACAGTCCATACACATATATACAACACGAAGAAGACCATTTCTTCTCCTTTTTAAAAGCACAAATCAGAAACAGTGAAGGACACCCACACACAAAACCAAATCGAAGCAGTGGGGGGGGGGGGGGGGGGGGAGATCGAATCAAATCGGAAAAAGGGATTGGGAGTGGTAGCGACGCTATTGGTGTTGCTCCTCCTCTTTCCCTTGTGTATCGTTCTCTCGCCGGTTGGAATCCATTGTCTCCGATGACTGGAGGTTTTTTTTTGTTTGTTCGAAAATGGTTTGCTTATGGGTTCTCTTTGTTTCTTGTTTTGACTCGTAACTGAAACTGGTGAAAGGCGCGGTGGAGTCGCAGCGGCGCCATGGCTTGGCAGTTGCTCCTCCACCTCGCCGTGGACTTGTTCTCTTTGTCACCATCACTGTTGCTCGCCGGAAGTTTCATTTGGTGCAGTCGTCCCCGTTACTGTTGATTTCTTGCAGATTTTGTTCTACTGTGATTGTGATCGCTGCTGTTATTTGGGGTCTCGCCTGACTTTGACCGAAATTCTGGTCACCGGTATCCCCTGTGTCAAACCCTTGTCCCGCTGCTCTAAAATTGCTTCGCCTGAGTTCTGTTTTCTGACTTATAATATGCTTGATTAAGTTTGCAAATGGCTGCTCTTTTTGCTAATGTTTTCTTTGGCTTATAAGTTTGCTTGTGTTCTGATTGTCACTAACGTTTAGTCACTGGTTTTTCTGATTTTGGAACAAATGCATATACTACACACTGTGGGCCCCTTGTGATTGTTCAATTATGTTACTGATTTTATTCTAAAATGCGAGGCCGATGAAAATATTTGACAAGGAATCGATGGATATATAACGAATTGACGGATGCTATACGTTAGAATTGACGGACTGATATTGAACCGATACTACACTGGCCGATGAAAAAATATATTTGCACGTATTGAGGCCTCGGGACTGATTTTGAACATGATACTACACTTGAATCGCCCCGTTCCCGTGTCCCTAAAGCAAAAGGCGATGATGAAAGTATGAAATTAATGCAAAGCAAGTCGAATAGAGTAGTGGGTTTGGTGCTTTGGCATGGCAACACGGCCCGGGCTCCGTGTTTGCAACCGTACCAAATCCCGAGCCTCTACATGACGCGCCATACAAATCTGAGCCTAAAATTTTGCAAAAACCACCCCTTTACTATTATTATTATTATTATTATTATTATTATTATTATTATTATTATTATTATTATTTATTCTATTATTATATATATATATATATTATTATTACTTTATTATTTTTATTTTATTTTATTAATTATTATACTTTATTATCGAACTAATCTAGTTTAATTTCCATTTTATTGTGAGGTACATCTTGGCACGAATAACTCGGGAACGCTTTTGGCTAATTTACAAATGGGGATAGTCCGTTGCATTGGAGTCGTTTGGATTGAATTCGGACTCGAGCACTCAGAAATAAGACTTAGAAATTTTAGAAAAACCAAGGCTCCCGCGAGTTGATCATTTCTCGGGTTTTATCTTTAAACTTTGCCTTTCTTTCCTTAGAGATATTTATGCAAATAAATGTGTAGAATATTTATTTATCAATAAGATTTGATTGTTTGTATATTGCTTTACTTTATGTTCGTTGCCTTTTATTTTTGAAGTCGTTATTTAATTTATTACAAACTGAGGCCAATTAGCAAATGCGTGCAAATTAAAGTATTTTTCATAAACAAGTTTTATTTCAATTAATTAGTTTAGATAAATTTTTTAGAAAAGCATATTTTGCAAATATTTTGTAAACCTGTCGGATTAACCGTATTTTACGGAATTTCAGAAGTGACTTAAAAACCTTCTTCCGAAATTAATAAAACCTCTTGCCTTTAGAATCTCGGAAAGAAAGACCGTCTTTTTATAAAAACGGAGTTTTTGCACGCATTTGCTAATTTGGTTCCCTGTTTTCCTTAAATTGGGTGGCGACTCCAAAAACTCCAAAAAAGTTAGCCCATCCTATCGATATTCCGGAATTTATCCTTTTCGGGGTAATTTTTGACGTTCAACATATATTATCACTGGTATGCTCATGTATGAGAAAATATAAAGAACTCTGTAATCGTGAGAAAACAAAGCATTAGCTTGATATTTCCCTCCTCTCTTGGTTATCAAGCACAGATTTCAGCATATTTTGGGAGAAATATCATGTGATTATGTGCCACTCCAAAGTGAACCTTAAGCACTTCCAAACAAAATCGTTACCACCATAACTGAACAAGCAATAGTCACTTTGGCACCTCCACAAGGAACAAACTATGTAACCTATAGAACAAACTAGGCCTTCAACCATGTTAATCGTACTGGCAAATCACACTGCATCATAAAGTTGTCTTACCCAAAGGAGACGCTGTAGTTTATATACCCGTTCAACCCCTACTCCAATTAAAAAAAACACAACGATGTGGAGAATGCTGCTCGAGACTCGAGAGTTGTCAAGAAATTTCAGTTAAAAAGCTTAATAGTCCATGGAGATATGATAAATCTCAACTGGAGAGAGCAGGGGAAGGGCGAGGTGTTGGTGAGACAATTCTATGCCTAGCTCTTCCAAAGTCAAAACAGCTCATACTTTTTCATAGATTACAATACATGGTACAGACAGCTTATGCTTGTATTCTTCTTCTCTTGATATACAAACTTGCATAAAACATCAAGAGTTTTACTTGGCGTGCAAATCCTACTGCAAAGAGATCTATATGCATGGGTTTCACTCACAATTGGGAAACGTGATTGGTTTCGTTTAGGAAGAGACAGCCGAAGATATAGTTGTAAAAATCTTTTCCTTTAACCGTTTCTCCTCCACCAACAACAGCTTTAGAATCGTATTTGACTGCCCTAGTACAGTCGGGGCAGTAGGTAATCTGCATCCAGAAAAAGTGCATCTGGTTTAGAGTTCTATTGCAGATTGAACTTAATGAGAGGGTGTGTTTTCTGTCTCACTAAATAAGACAATGACAGAAAATAGCAAGCAACAAAATCCGCAACCATATTGATTAAAAGCAAGATGATCGGTGACAAGGTCATGGTTTAAGCAGTCGTCTTTCAGAAGAACACCAAAATCTGAAAATGCTTGTATAAAAGAAGCAGTGTGGCTGTCATACCTCCAATAATTTAGGCTGAAAATGGCAATCAAGCATGACATCAACCCCATACATTGCCCTAGATTTGCTGTGATGCATTTCCGGATGCTCAACAGCAGCTGCTTCAAAAGCCAACTTAATCATACTTCTAATCCTTGAATGAATATCCAGCCAGTTAACTGCAACACAGACGAGAGACTAGTAATTAAATCACTATCCTGCCAAATCCTGCCAAATCCATCATAGAGGGGCCGGAGAAAATCAGAGTAATGAAAAAATGAAATAGTCCACACCTTCATGTTCCTTCTCAAATTCTTTCACAAAATCTGGTGTATTCATATGGTTCAACGTGCCTCTGTAGTTCTACAGGAAGGATAATTCATCGAATTTCAGGAATCAAGTCAAGGAATGAAATCATGCGATTGCATTAAATAAAATACTCGTTTTAATAATGGAGCTGCAAAAGCCACAAATAGGATAGATAAGTAATCAGCACTAACCATAACTGTAAAATGAGTCTCATATTCATCAAAGCTATGTTTCTCCAGAGTGTATGTGTTGTTTGCCAATCTAACCTGAAACGCAAATAAAATCAAAATCGACCAGAGACAAAAACACAATTATACGAAAGGCATTTTATATGTATGTTTTACAAAAAAATAGCTTAGAAAATGTTTTCTTTTTAAATTCTAGACCACCTGAGGAAACACTTGCACCAATGAAATACGTACATACCCAGAAAACCTCTGCAAGGAAGATCTCCAGGGGATTCATACTGCGAACCAAAACGATATAGCGCAGATCAAATTTTCTCCCCTTAAATAGAGCAGGATGCTCAATGTACTTCTGACAGATTTTTGGTCCAGTTTCCATGAGACGAATAATAGCAGATAAATTGCTAGTTATTGTTGTATCAATAGTTCTTGCCATGTTCCATGGCTTCAAGATCCACAGATTGTCTAGTCTTTCTCTTTCATGTATGTGAAAATCTCCAATAAGTTGAGCAAGCTGTGTTTCAAGATTGTAAGTAGGCTGAAGCCACTCGACCAATCCATGAGCCTGTTAAGAAAGTAAACTAATTTTAGCATCACCAATTTGCATAAAGACCAAGTGCTCAATCACAAATATAAAATAGGAAATCGGTGATGACCTTCTGAATAGTTTCCGCTAAATGATGTTTCATAACCAGGCAAGCCTCAAATGGAAACTGATTTATATACTGTTCATCAGTTAGTCCTGCAGCCTTCTTTGTCTCCTCATCTATCTGCATACTTGTCCATATAATGTCTGCATCTTTTGGCTCAGTTGCTACAAACACCACCAATAATGTGCAAAGTAATTTATGTAGAGTTTGAGCCAATAAAATGTTAATAACATTGCAATCAAACAACCAGCACAGGCTTTCTAACTTAAGCAGCACATGGAACATTAAAGACCAAGCCTAGACAGTGAAAACAACAGAGAATTAGACTTGGCATTAAAACAAAACATACTGATAACAAACTCTGGACGGGTCAAATATTCTTCCACTTGGGGTATGTCAGAGTACACACGTAAAGCACTTCCGCCACCATTAAACAGACTACTTGTAATTGACGACCCCTGTATTGGGCTAGCAAATTTGATCGACTGCAATTTGTTCTTGTGTTTTTCATATTCCTTAAGAATTACAGAAACCAAATTTCGTGTTAAATATCTATATTTGATTGACAATAAAAACAATGACATCTGGATAAGTAGATACATACTTTGATAAAATAGTTTCTTGGTGTATGGAACCAAGCAGTTAGACGAGCAGATCGTTGCTTCTCTTCCCCGATACTATGTAGGTAATCCCGAGTGCACTCGTCACCTTCTCGAACATCATCAATCGGCCAAAGAATTGAATAACTAAAACCATTTTAAAATTTAGTATGTTTCATATATAACCTTAAATACATAAGAACTTCATCACAGAAGCAGAAGAAGCGCGTAAGCAAACTATGTATCAATTCCCTCATTACTTCAGCCTTCAGCCATAGAGGAAACTGGAGAAGGATAATGTTCCAATTTTTGATGAAGTAAAGTATTCCTTATAAAGAAGGCATCAAGAAGATGCAAAATACAACCTAGCAATAGTAAAAAAGGATATTGCTCCAATTTTTCCTCGACTAGGATATGTTTCTGTCCATAACGGATCTCATTCTCACTAAACTTTCCGAACTAGAGTACATACCAATTCTCTCGCAGATCTGTGCACTTTAGTTAGCATTCGAAGGGAAAAGCTGTGAATTATTTTCTGCATAAAACCTAACCAAAAATTATTAACAACCTTGTCAAATTGGAAGTGATGATTCAAATAATTAACTGAGATGCTTGAACTTGGTCTTTACTTCTTTTTCCCCCTTTTGATTTGGATAGTCATGAAGAACCTAAGTTACTCGGACTCGGGTACGGGTATCCGACACGGGTACAGATCTAGAGGTCGGATTCGGCAAAATCTAAATTTAGAGATTCCGGGGTATGGATCCGCACACGGATACGGGTGCGGGGATCCGTCTAAAAAAATTCAAAATTCTAAAAATAAAGTCATAATCCTTAATTTCGATTCTTCCAAGAGAAGTCCTCTTCCCCAATATCTCTGCTTTTCTCTATTAAATCGTATTCCCAAAAGTTACCCTCAAAACATAAAATCAAAAATCCGAGAATGTTGACAAAAGATGAAACAGAGACAAAAGACTATAAATTTATGCATAATTTTGAAGGCATCTCATTTTCAATATCTTCTGATCAGTAATAACCTTATCTTGAGAGTCTCTTTCTCAAAAAAAATCTTCAAAGTTCTGTAGATTTTGGTCAAAGTATCTATTTTTATTTGACCACATCATGTGTGAATCCCGTGTCCTATCCGACACGGGTACGGCGGCAATTTTGAAGAGTCCGAGTAACTTAGTGAAGAACTATATTCACGAAAGCGCAACACCAATGTATGTATTACAATCCAAGTACCTTAAAAGACCGGCATCCCCATCTACTAATTCCAACCATTCATACATACAAGTTGATTTCCCTTGGTACCAAAATGACACAAAAAATGTAATAAGTAAACAAAATCCCAATACACGAGAAAGAAAAGAAATGATATAAGAATTTTATTCAAAAATTAATTTATTAGCAATTCATTAAAAGCGGTTATTCCAAATAGAGCATCGAGATATTTTTCCTTATTTTCTTTCTGGATAGGTACTTTTAGAAATTCAAAATGGACAAACGCCTGAAGCCCAGCTACAAAGGGTATGCAAAACTGAAAACTTTACAAAACATTCCTAGCTGCATATTCCAAGTAGTCATCTAGATAAGTTGGTATGTCTTATGTGCTCCAAAAATATACAAAACATTTTCTTTACCTGTAATGAATATACAGAAAGTAGCTTACAAAAAACGAAAGCAAGAACAGGTGGTTTAAGAAGAGAACCTCACAGCTGATGCCAAGTTTCCCTCCGGCATGTAGAGAAAAGGAGATACTCTAAAGTTTGGCTTGTCACTATGGCGCAAAGCAGAACCAAGTTCATCCATTACATACCTATGCACACAACAAACATGTTGATAAGAGGATAATACATATACAAGTTCGTGTTTAGAAAATATTTTTCTTTATCACAGAAGGATATTATCATGATAGCCAAGCAGCTTTGGCACTATCAAGTTAGCAACTTCCTAGTTGCAACAGCAACTCTCACCAACTTAGTCAAGGAGCCTAGTTAAACGTTTCATGAAACAGACAGGGAACCCATGTTAACAGAATATACATATCCAGTCAAGGAAGCTCTTGATCTCATAGTTTTTGATAAACTTGTTCGGAATTACAAAAAGGCCAAGATTTTAATCCACAGAATTCCTGTGACTTCAGCTCACAGAAAAGTGTACAATTCACAAGTATCTTCTGGATAAGAATATATTAGCATCTAAGTTTCTTAGTTCACTAGAAGCATAAGCTTTAAGACAATGTAGAGTACAAAAATTAAATCTTACGCCGCCAACTAGCTCAGACTGCGGCGTTGTTGTTAAGGTTGTCTTTCACACTTTTTCATATTTTATTGCTTACTCCTGTGTTCACTTATTTGAAATAGTTAGTCCTAACTTGTAGAACTAAATGAAGAACATTATTCATGTCCAACAATTTATTGTCTCAGAAAGTTACATGAGATACTTGGCGAGAAACTGCAATCCCCATGGTCAAGTGTGTCTTTGTTTTGGTAAGAAAAAAAATTTGTTCACATGCTATATTGTTTTGGATTTGTGAAGATACCACACTTGCGCCTAACTCAACCCCAAAAGCTAACTCAAGAGGGGATGCCCAAGACCATACAAGGAGCCCATAACCCATTCCCTCAACCAATGTGGGTCTTGACATGCCTTCACGCCCAAGACTGGAATTGGAGTGTGGATAACATAATATGGGGGCCCAACATTGCTAAACACAACAATAAGGATTGATGGATCTAAGTCTGATACCATGTGAAGATATGAGTCTTGGCATAACTCAACGCAAAAGCTCGCTTCGGGGAGGGGCGAATTGCCCAAGACTATAAGGGGACTACAACCCATTCCCCCAATACGGCAGGGATACAACACGGGATTCACACCGGATGTGGTCAAACAAAAATGGATACTTTGACCAAAATCCATAGAAAAATTGAAGAAATTTTTTGACAAGTAGACTCACAAGATAAAGTTATTACAGATTGGAAGACATTGAAAATGACATACCTTCAAAATTATGCAGAAAATTAAAGTCTTTTTGTCTCTATTTCATCTTTTGTGAACATTATCTGATCTTCTGATTTTATGTTTTGAGGGTAATTTTGTTGAAGACGACATTAATGGAGAAGAAGCAGAGATTTTGGGGAAGAAGACTTCTCTGGGAAGAATTGAAATTAAGGATTATGACTTTATTTTTAAAATTTTGAATTTTTTAGCTGGATCCCCACACCTGTATCCGTGTCTGGATCCACACCCCCGAATTTCTAAATTTAGATTTTTTCGAATCCGACCTCTAGATCCGTACCCGAGTTTGAGTAACTTAGATAAGAAGTGTTCATAAAAATAAGCTGATTTTTGGCTGTTTGGCCGTGGTTTTGAGAAGAAGCACGTTACTATTAACACCAGGACTCTCTTTTCTAGGTCCTATAGACTCTGAAGAGTCGATCTTCTGAAATAAAAGAAAAGAAATACTAGAAACCCAAAGCTTCAAGATGTTGGGAATGCCTACTAAACTGAAATATTCATGCTGCTTAGAGGAGATGTGTAATGGAACTAGGACATGACATGGAGATATCAACTTCAGAGATAAACAATGAAATGGTAAGATCCTAGCTTGCATACCATACAGAGGTTTCATCAATCTTCTCTTCGTCTGCAAGTCTATATGTCATCAAGTACAACCACATAGCATTTATGACACGATCTGCTAGAGGTTCTCCCGCAGCCCATTCAGGAAGACGTGGTTGCAACATTGAATCAATCACGGACTTTCCATACTCCAATATTTTGGAGGTGTTTACTCCATTTAGTAGAGAAAGATTAGGCAGGGCTTCAACAATTTCTGCAGCACTTTCTCCTAAAGTCCCTGGGACATCCACCTATTCATAGATTATATATGGATTATTATGTGCTCACAGTAAAGCAGAACTAACCAAAAAGAGGTACCTCCAAAGAACGCAAGCAGCTGAATCCTTTAAGAAGCTGCAATAAATCGCTACGAGAATTTTGGTCCAATGGATTTCCGCGAAGATTCAAATAAGAAAGAGATGGGATTTCATCAGGAGAAAACGCCTGAGAAAAAGCAGCAGCATAAACGGGAAAATATTAGTAGGATCAAGGAGCGAAAAGCACCGCTACATCCATAAAAGACAGTCATAGTTTCACACTATCTCAAAGAATCTTACTACTAGTCTTGCAAAAAGAGAAGGACACCGCAGAGGAATTTCATGAAAAAACGATAGCAATTTTATTTGAGAAAAAAGAAGTAAATAGGCCTGACCTTGTTGAGCAGATTGCAAATAGACCTGTTACTAAGGTCTAGAGATGTCACACCCTCCAAAGAATGATCCCTTTGATGGGCACATCCTGCATTATCTTTGTCATAGATTCCACCACAAAATCCTAATGCCCACTCTCCATAGTTAGATGTGAACTTTGAGTTGCAAATCTCCAAACCAGGGCAACACTGAATTATTGCATCCTCCGAATTACTGTCAAAGAAGAAAAGGAAAAAGCACCAATTACTATTCAAGCTCACAAAAGAAGAAATCTAAGCAAACGCTGCTCCACCGGACCTAGTCACTTAGCTCTTAGCAACTTACCTACACTCCAAGATTGGATTATTGTTCAGCCAGAGAGCTCTAAGATTGTTGAGTCGGGTAACTTCCTTGGCCACAATTTCAACATCCTTCAGATTGTTGCCACACAGGCTCAACGCTTGTAAGTTCTGATGCAATAAATATTGAAGAAGAAAACACATAAGATAAAACACTGACACAACAGCATTGAAAGAAGTATGAGAACAAGCATAGCTAAAAGCACCTAGATGTGACTCATTGCATGCAGACACTTTTTGCGCTATAAGGTAGCAAACAGTTGCAGCTTCTAACCACTAGCATAAAAGATCTTACATTACATGCAGAACAAAATTTCGTAAAAACTTCTAGGACAGCTACTATGCACAAGAAACCACAATTCGCATCTCTCATCCCCATGGAAGGAGGGAAGAATCCTCATGCGAAATAAAGCTATTAAAGGGGACAAGGATAATTACTTCTCCACATATAACGCATGCTATCACGAGCACATCATACGCTAGCTTGCACAAGCAAACAGAGCATGCAATTCCATGTCCTGAAGAGCCACTCAGTGCCTACTTATTTCTAGTTTCTAATTGATCAGAATGATATCACAATTTAGAGCTATAAAAAGAACTCATACAGGAAATTTACTAGGCAAATCAAGAGACACAAGCATGTCATCATCAATGTCAAGCTCCTCAAGCTCCAACCACCTGGTAGCATCCCCGCCTTCTTTTACTTTACGCATTTCTCTTTCCACTATTTCCACCGCGCTCAGTTTAGTACTGTCCTCTTCACCTGCCTCCTCAGCAGCTGAGTTTAAATCAATATCTACACACATTAATGCAGCCATTCTTTCTGCTAAACCTGGAACTTCACATAACTGCATTATAAAATTTATACAAAAATTCAAATAACTAATCGCAAATAACAAAAAGCATAGCTCAAAAAAAAAAAAAAAGAGCAGTTACTTCTTATAAATTACCCCATCCGCTCCAATTTATGTGACATTATTTCCTTATTAGTTGATTCCAAAAAGCAGACAGATCTTTATAGTTGGAAACAATATATCATTTATATATAATGACATGATTAAAACTCCCGTCATCAAAAGTCAAACTAACTTAAATTGAAGTTGAAGGAGTAGCCCATATACATTTCCAAGAAAACTCCTCCTAAATGAATAATAAAAAAAAAAAAACCTGCTTATAAGCATGGGAGAGACGAAATGTCCAAGCATGATCGACGAGGAATAAATTGGAATGGTTGGGCATGAAATGGGAAGTGAAAAGTAGCCTTCTTTGGAGGCCATCTTCGAGGGGCTCAATCTGGAAATAGCGGCCACCATCGACAGTGTCGGAGGAGAGCTTCTGAAAGAGAAGCTTGTGGAGTGACTGCGGGATTCCGGAGGCCGCTAGGAGCACGCCGTGCACTTTAACGAAGTCCTCGTAGGATTGGACTCTCATTTTCTGCTAAGGCTTTTACTAACACAACAGGGTTTTACTAGCTGTTTGGGTGCTTTGCCTCAATCTTTCATAAACCTACCTTTCCAAGTTTTGAAAATGGGAAAATAACACTTTTGGTCCTGTGTTATTAGTATATCCCCACTTTGACCCTCGACTAAGCTAGGTTTGTCCGTATGTGATTGCTGCAAAAAAACTGTTTATTTTGAAAAATACTTTTAAGAAAAGTAGTTTTTAAAAAAGTATTTTTAGATAATAAGCAGTTTGTGTTTGGACAATTCATTGGAGAAGTACTTTTGATAAATAACTTGTATTTGCTTTTGAGTGTCAAATTACGAAAAGGACATCCAAGTTCATTTTACATTTAAATTA
The DNA here is from genome assembly GCA_029990175.1 of Petunia secreta. Classification (NCBI taxonomy): domain Eukaryota; kingdom Viridiplantae; phylum Streptophyta; class Magnoliopsida; order Solanales; family Solanaceae; genus Petunia; species Petunia secreta. Next base: position 28,497,069 of record JARKIP010000003.1, read on the forward strand.
TTAAAAACAAAAAAAATAATATAAAATATTTATTATAAAAGACTTTAATTTTTAAAAAAAATATTTAAAATATAAAGCATAAAGTAAAAGGTAGAAATTTAAGTTTTTGAACCACAAAAAAATAGTTAAATCAAAGTGATAACATAAAAGGTAGAAATTTAACTGACTCAAGGAATTGTTATTATAGTTGTAGCTTTGGCAGAGAGAAAGTTTGTATAGAGTTAAAAAAAATACCTAGAGATAAAAACTAGTCCTAAAAGAAAGAGGATTTGTAAAAGTATGTAGAAATAAAAAAAAATAAAAAGAGAAATATAATTTTATTGATGTGGCTAATTAATGAGCGGTAATTTGGTAAATAAGAATTTTTAGTAAGAATATTTTTGTCTTGAAAAAATTAATAAACTGCTTCTGCTACAAATATCTGCTTCTCCCCAAAACCAGAAAAACTGCTTCTGCTTCTGCTAGAAGTACTTTTTTTTAATTGTCAAACACCTAAGAAATCCCAAAAAAAAAATAAAAAAAGAAATATAATTTTATTGATGTGGTTAATTAATGAGGGATAATTTGGTAAATAATAATTTTTTGTAAGAATATTTTTGTCTTAAAAAATTAATAAACTGTTTTTGCTTCTGCTTTTGCTTCTGCTTCTTGGGAGAAGCTACAAATATCTGCTTCTCCCAAAAATGAGAAAAACTGCTTCTGCTAGAAGTACTTTTTTTTTAATTTCCAAACACTTAAGAAATCCCAAAAAAAAAAAAATATTTGAAAAAAAAATACTTTTGGCTTTGGAGAAGCAATGCCAAACAACAACAACAACAACAAACCCAGTGTAATCCCACAAGTGGGATCTGGGGAGGGTGAGATGTACACAACCTTACCCCCACCAAGGTGGAGAGGCTGTTTCCGAAAGACCCTCGGCTTAAAAAAATATTTGAAAATTTTGAAGGCAAACAAATATTTTGAAAATAAGATGAAGACAAACAAGGTAACAAACACCATTAATGCTCAAGAACTCATATAAAACTATAATAGTCAGGGCAAACATAAGAGGCCAATAGCGAAAAGGGCAAGATAAAACTACTATGCATAAGAACAATACAGCTAAAATGACAGCACTCAATCGCCTTTTACCTAACCTTCTACCCTAATCCTAGACCTTCACGCTTTCCTGTCAAGGGTCATGTCCTCGGTGACCTGGAGGTGAGCCATATCATGTCGAATCACCTCGCTCCAATTCTTCGTTGGTCTGTCTCTACCTCTCCACAGACCTAACACAGTCATCCGCTCACACCTCCTCACCGGTGCGTCGGTGCCCTTTCTCTTCACATGGCCGTACCATCGCAACCTTTCTTATCGCATCTTGTACACCACTGAGGCTACTCCCACCTTATTACGAACGACCTCATTCCTAATCTTATCCAACCTTATGTGCCCACACATCCATCTAAGCATATGCATCTCTGCTACGCTCATCTTCTGAATGTGCGCGGTCTTGACTGGCCAACACTCTGTGTCGTACAATATAGCTGGTGTAACGACCGCTTTGTAGAACTTACCTTTAAGTCTAGGTACCACTTTCTTATCGCATAGGACACCAGACGTGAGTCTCCACTTCATCCAACCTGCCCTTATACGGTGGGTAACATCCTCGTCAATTTCTCAATTACCTTGAATGATAGAACCAAGGTACTTGAAGCTCCTCTTTTGGGGAATTTCTTGCGAATCAAGCGTCACTTCCACCCCTGACTCCTGCAACACTTCACTAAACTTGTACTCCATGTACTCTGTCTTTGTTCTGCTCAGGCTGAAACCCTTATACTCTAAGGTATGCCTCCAACACTCCAGCTTATCCTGAACTCCGCTGCGAGTCTCATCGACCAACACTATATCGCCGGCAAATAACATACATCATGGAACCTCCCCTTGTATGCCCCTAGTCAACTCGTCCATCACGAAAGCAAATAAGAACGGACTAAGAGTTGACCCCTGGTTCAATCCCATCTCGACTGGAAAATAATTGGAGTCTCATCCTAATGTTCTCACGCGGGTCTTGGCTCCATCGTATATGTCCTTAACCGTGCTAATATACGCCACAGAAACACCTTTAGATTCCAAGCATCTCCACAAAACCTCCCGTGGGACTTTGTCGTAAGCTTTCTCCAGGTCAATGAACACCATATGTAAGTCATTTATCTTGTCCCTGTACTACTCAATCAACCTCCTCAAAAAGGTGGATGGCTTCGATGGTCGATCGTCCAGGCATGAAACCGGATTGGTTCTCCGAGATTGTTACCTCCCTCCTTATCCTCTTCTTAACCACCCTCTCCCATACTTTCATGGTGCGACTCAATTGTTTGATGCCCCTATAATTGTTGCTATTTTGAACATCTCCCTTGTTCTTGTATAATGGAATCATAATACTCCACCTCCATTCTAATAGGAGCTCGTTTGGGTGGGCTTATAAGCATCTTATTTTAAGTGGTTTATAAGTCAAAAAGTAACTTAAAAGCCACTTTTTGAGAAGTTAGGATTTTCTAACTTCTCAAAAAGTGGCTTTTAAGCCACTTATGACTTATAATCCCAAAAAATTTTAAGTTACCAAACATATATTAATGGGCTTATATGTCACTTTTAAGCTCACCCAAACGAGCTCTAGATTTGGTTGAAATTTGAGGACTTGAGTTTTTAAATTTGGGTTGAAAAAGAATTTTTGGAACTTGAAGTTTGTTTGGAAATACATTTTACTCGAAAAAAGTTAGAAGTTTGTGAGTTAAAAAATTACTTTTTCCCAAAAATTCCCAAAAACTGGTTGAAAGGAATTTGAAATCTTGGATTTCAGATTTGGCCAAGTTTTTCCCAAAAAGTGACCCCAAAAACTATAAACAAACGGGGGCTAAGAGCCTCTTTGGCCAAACTTTTAAAAATTGTTTATTTTGAAAAGTGTTTTCTTCAAAAGCACTTTTACTAAAAGCACTTTTGGAGAGTAGCAGTTTGTGTTTGACCAAGTCATTTGAGAAGCGTTTTTGTTAATAATTAAGTAGTAATTTGTGTTTGACCAAACTTTTTAATAAGTGATCAGTTATAAAAGTACCTTATTCTTTTTCTCCATATCCTTACTCATAATTTAACACTCAAAATCACTTATTAAAAAATTTGACCAAACACAAATTGCTACTTAATTATTAAGAAAATTATTTCTCGAATGAGTTAGACGAAACATGCTCTTAATCTTGAATTAAAAAATATGGATGGTTTTGTTCCAATCACTAACTAAACCCCAAAAAGCAAGCGGATAGTCAACTGCTAAGAAGGATAATATGGGGTACAACGTACACCACTTAGGTGACTAAATACTTGCGTACAAGAGCAACGTATTTCATGAATCGAAATTCTTCTCGCAATTCCTTTTCTACATTAGAGTAGCTCTTTCTCTCTAGAATTAGAAATTGAAGTTTTAACATATCACAAATTAATCACTTGATAATTGTTGAAATATATCCTCTACATCCCCCGTCATCCAGCGCCATCCAACCAACAAAAGCATGTAAGAGAGCTTATATGTAGGCCTTAAATTCTATTTGTTGATATTACTCATTAGGCCATAATCAATAAGTAATGCCAAGTCAAAGATTCCTTGGTGCATCCTCTGTTGTCTTGGATGTAAAACAAAAGTTCCACATTTGTAGGACAAAGCCATATTGAGCACTTTATATACTATACTCCTTATGGGCTTAGTTGTGTTTGTTCCTTGTTTAGTTAAAACATGACAACCACAGGCCCGCTGCAGCCACCCGGCTGACTTGCATTTGTGACATGTGTGCGGCTATATTTATTCTAACTTTTGAAATTCTTTTTATTTAACTTGCCTCATCTGCAACATTTATTTTTGTTACAATTATATTCTCTTCTATAACAATTCAGTTGTTTGATTATAAAAGGCAATCATTTTCATAAATAAAACACAAGAGAAAAAACATATTCTTCTCTCTTGTCATTCTCCACTTTTCTCTTTAAAAGTTTTAGGCAATTGTATCTACAAATTCTAAACATCCTGCCATGAGTGCACCTATTTTTTATGGCAATTTAGAGTATTTTAAAAGATTATTACTTGTCAATGTGCATAAAGTGTGATGGACATTTGTCCATATCATTTGAGAAGTGGCAACCTTACCCAAACCACTTGTCCTTTCTTTCAGCAAATGTCTTTCATGAAAATGAAATATTAGACAAATGGCCAAGTGCATGAAATGCAATTCAGAAGTGTCTTTCATCTTAAATTGGTGGCAAAAACACATAGAGAAGTGACAAATTGAGTTGGCCACGTAATGAACATGCACATAGGTCATTCATGCAATTATTGCCTATATATAGGCTAATGATACATACATTCTCATCATCCGAATATATACACCACAACATTTCCTATAGCCTTCATCATAACTAATTATTAGTTCATTTGTCTATTTATCTCTCTAATCATTAGTAGCATTATTTCTTTTATTGTTCTACTCCACCAAACACATATTCAGATTGCTCCCGAAGTTCTTTTTGCCATTCCGTGACTTGCTGGGTTAACATAAATAATTTTGTTGATTCTTGATCCCTCTACTATAATAGAGGAAGGCTCGTTTTATCCTGGGGAAATATTTCTGGCTGCTGGAATAGTTTTTTAGGACAATGCCCAGCACGACTCAGAGCACCGTATATCTACACAAAGATAATATAACTAAATCCTTTCACTTTTATTGTATTCAACTATATTATAGTTATACATCATATTATCATTATTGTTGTTATTATCAGTATTATTGTTGTTGTTTTCCTCACTGTTCCTACAATCTAAGAAACTATGGCGGGCAATAATACTGGAAAATGTATTGCTGATATTATCAATGACGGTGTTGTCCCCACTACTTCTGGTGCGGTCATTCCTCTATATGAGTGTAGTCATAATAAAGACAATACGAGGTATGTTAATAAGTCTCGAGGTTACAAGCCCAATAACCCCAATTATAAGAAAGAGAAATGCTATAATCCTAATTGTGGTAGAACAGGTTACTATGTCCGAAAAAATATAATAATGGCAAGAAATGATAAAGAAAATAAAAATCCTCCCAAAGCTAATTTAGCTGAAGAAGATGAAATTATTGCGGCTGTCATTTCTCAAGTGAACGTTGTAGGCACTTTGAAAAATTGGGTAGTAGACTCTGGGGCTACTCGGCATATTTGTGCAAATCGAGAAGCATTTACCTCCTATACAAATATAGGGGATGATAATGAAGTAGTCTACCTTGCAGACTCAAGAACTGCTAAAGTCCTGGGTAAGGGTAAAGTACTCCTGAAACTAACTTCAGGAAAAACTTTATCCCCTGTGGATGTGCTACATGTTCCTGATATAAGGACAAATCTGATTTCTGTAGCCTTGTAAGTAAAAGCTAAGGTTAAAGTGACATTTGAATCTGATAAGATTCTAATGACCAAAAATAATATTTTGATTGGAAAGTGCTATTGTAACCAAGGACTCTTTGAACTTAATGTTTCTAACGTTATATATGAAAATACATATACGTCTACTTATATGGTAGAGTCTATTTCTTTGTGGCATGCTAGACTAGGACATGTTAATGTGTCATATATACAGAAAATGCATGCAATGGGTTTAATATCTGGTTTAGACTCAAATAAGATTGATAAATGTGAAATATGTGCTGAAGCTAAAATTACTTGGAAATCTTGCTTCCCTGTTAATCGAGAAACTGAATTACTGTCTTTGATTCACACTGATTTAGATGATTTAAAACAAACGATGACTAGAGGTGGAAAAAGATATTATGTGACCTTTATTGATGATTTTTCTAGATATACTAAGTTATATTTGCTTAGAAATAAAGATGATGCATTTGATGCTTTTATTTCTTATAAATCTGAGGTTGAAAATCAACTTAGTAGAAAAATTAAAAGAATTAGATCAGATAGAGGAGGTGAATATTTGGCCTTAAATTATTTTTGTGAAAAAGAAGGAATTATTCATGAAATAACTCCTCCATATTCACCCTAGTCAAACGGAGTTGTTGAAAGGAAAAATAGAACACTGAAAGAAATGATGAACTCCATGTTAATTAGTGCTAATGCCCTGATAATTTGTGGGGTGAAGCAATTTTATCTGCTTGTCACTTACAAAATAGAATACCACACAAAATAACTAGAAAAACTCCCTATGAATTGTGGAAAGATTATAAACCTAATTTAAAATATTTAAAAGCGTGGGGGTGTCTTGCCAAAGTTCTGTTGCCTGAACCTAAAAAGAGAAAGATAGGTTCTAAAACTGCTGATTGCATGTTAATTGGATATGCTGAACATAGTGCTGCATATAGATTTATTGTTTTAAAAAGTGATGTGCTTGATTGCAACACCATTATTGAGACAAAGAATGCTAAGTTCTTTGAACATATTTTTCCACTGTCTGATAAAATTTCTCATGCATCTATTGAAAGAAATAAAGAGAGTACCTCTGTTGAGGAACCGAGAAGGAGCAAAAGGCCTAGAAAAGCATATTTTTTTCTTATGGGAATGATTTTCAAACTTTTATTGTTAATAATGAACCATTGAATTATTTTGAAGTTGTTTCTTCTTTTGAAGCTGAATTTTGGAAATAGGCAATTAAAGTTGAAATTGATTCTATTATGGAAAATAAAACTTGGGTTTTGACTGATTTACCTTCTGGTGCAAAACCTATTGGTTGTAAATGGATTTTAAAAAAGAAGTTTAATCCTGATAGTTCCATAGAAAAATATAAAGCCCGTTTAGTAGCAAAAAAAATTTCTCAAAAACGAAATATTGACTATTTTGATACATTTGCACCAGTGACTAGAATTTCTTCTATTCAATTTTTAATTGCCTTAGCCTCAGTTTACAAGTTTTTTATTCATCAAATGGATGTTAAAACGGCATTTTTAAATGGTGACTTAGAAGAAGAAATTTATATGGTTCAGCCCGAGGGATGTGTTGTTCCTGGGCAAGAAAATAAAGTTTGTAAATTAATTAAATCTCTTTATAGCCTTAAGCAAGCTCCTAAACAGTGGCATGAGAAATTTGATCAAGTCTTATTGAGAGATGAATTTTCTTCTGTTGAAGTGGATAAATGTGTTTATACTAAAGTGTTAAATGGTGATTTGTGATAATTTGTTTATATGTTGATGACATGCTTATATTTGGTACAGGTTTAAATATTGTACAGAGTACCAAACTCTTTTTGTCATCTAACTTTGATATGAAAGATCTGGGTGATGTGAGTATGATATTGGGAGTTAAAGTCATAAGAAGTACTGATGGTATTGTGTTGTCACAAGAACACTATGTTGAGAGACTTCTCAAGAAGTTTGATTGTTTTGATGTGACACCTGTGGCCACTCCTTATGATGCTAACTCTCAATTAAAAAGAATAAAGGTGACCTAGTTGCTCAGTCTAAATATGCTCAGATTATTGAGAGTTTGATGCATTTAATGAATTTTAGGCGTGATATAGCCTATGTTGTGTGTAGACTGAGTAGATATACTCATAATCCCAATCAAGAGCATTGGTCTGCATTAGTAAGACTGATGAAACATTTGAGAGGAACCATGAATTATGGTATCCTATATAGTGGATTTCCCGCTGTATTAGAAGGATACAGTGATGCTAACTGGATCTCTAATTTAGATGTGACAAAATTTACTAGTGGCTATGTATTCACCATTGGTGGTGGTGCAATAGCATGGAGATCAGCCAATCAAACTATAATGGCTAAATCTACATGGAAGCAGAGTTTAAAGCTCTAGAATTGGCTGGTTCTGAGGCTGAGTGGCTAAGAAACTTCTTAGCTGATATCCCTTTAACAAAGGATGTGTTGCCTCCTGTGTCTATCCATTGTGATAGTAAAACGGCAATTGATATTGCCAACAATAAATCCTATAATGGAAAACGCAGACTCATTCGTCTGAGACACAAAGTTGTCAAGCAATTGCTGAGAGATGAAATAATTTCTATTGATTATGTGAAGTCAGAAGTGAATTTGGCCGATCCTCTGACTAAACTTTTGGGAAGAAAATTAATTCTTCAAACCTCAAAAAAGACGGGGTTAAGGCTAATATGATTGTCAATAGAGATGGTAACCCAACCTATGTGATTGGAGATCCCATGAAGTAGGTTCATATGGGTAATAACAAGTCGATATTGACACTGAAGCACTTAAAAATGAGAGTGCTTAACTGCTCTTAATGAAATCATAGTCCTTATAGATGGTGTATTTAAAGCAGTGTACACTTGATGAATTCACCTATATGAGAGTAGGGGTGGAGCCGCTCCTATGAGATTCTAGCCAAGCCTCTAGAGCTCTCATGAATACCAGGCACGCGCACGGCCTATTCGCGCAAAACCTCGTTGAACAGCAAAATTGTGGGTCCGAATGTGACTGGTAGAGCCTCTGGCTTAGAACAAGAATTATTGGTTCATAGAAATATTATATTTCACCAGTAATTCTGTGAGTCAAGTTTTATCGGTCCAAGTTTGGTTCATAGTCCAGAAGACACCAAACCTATTGCATTTAGACCGTGTAAATCCAGCAAGACTTATCCTTCTCGTCTTACCTCTTTATTCCATATATGTTCTTGAAAAATCTTTTAAAATATGTGGGGGACTGATGGAAATTTAGAGTATTTTAAAAGATTATTACTTGTCAATGTGCATAAAGTGTGATGGACATTTGTCCATATCATTTGAGAAGTGGCAACCTTACCCAAACTACTTGTCCTTTCTTTCAGCAAATGTCTTTCATGAAAATGAAATATTAGACAAATGGCCAAGTGCATGAAATGCAATTCACAAGTGTCTTTCATCTTAAATTGGTGGCAAAAAAATATAGAGAAATGGAAAATTGAGTTGGCCACGTAATGAACATGCACATAGGTCATTCATGCAATCATTGCCTATATATAGGCTAATGATACCTACATTCTCATCATCCGAATATATACACCACAAAATTTCCTATAGCCTTCATCATAACTAATGATTAGTTCATTTGTCTATTTATCTCTCTAATCATTAGTAGCATTATTTCTTTTATTGTTCTACTCCACCAAACACATATTCAGATTGCTCCCGAAGTTCTTTTTACCATTCCGTGACTTGCTGGGTTAACATAAATAATTTTGTTGATTCCTGATCCCTCTACTATAATAGAGGAAGGCTCGTTTTATCCTGGGAAACATTTCAGGCTGCTAGAATAGTTTCTTAGGACAGTGCCCAGCACGACTCGGAGCACCGTATATCTACACAAAGATAATATAACTAAATCCTTTCACTTTTATTGTATTCAACAATATTTTAGTTATACATCATATTATCATTATTGTTGTTATTATCAGTATTATTGTTGTTGTGTTCCTCACTGTTCCTACATTTTTTAGTACTGTAAAAAATCTTGAGAAGCAATTGGCTGTGGACGATCTACACTGGTATCGGGGAAAAATCTCTTTCAAGACATTGGCTTGTCTACTACACAGTTTCATTGAACAAGTTATTTCTGCCTTGAAACCATTTTGTTCTCTATTTATTATCGTCGATGTTGGATTACTTTTTCAATAGTTTGAAAGTGATTTATATATATAATATTGAACAATAGTATAAAGTTGAACAAATACACTTCCTGACTTGTCAAAACTTGAACCTTTGGATGGAAATAATTATAAACGATGGCCACAGAAACTGATGAATTTTTCAAAACAAGAAGTAGATCTTATGTGTTGTTTGACGAAACTCTTGATGATAATAATGTTGTTGCTCCTGGTTTTTACAATAACACTAAATCTAGTATTGCTTGGATGTTTTTAAAAAGAAGTTTGAAAAGGATAACAAAACTATTATAGTTCACCTGTTGAAGCATATGTCTAACCTCTGTATGATTTGTTCATTACTTACAAATTTACTAGGATATGGATTATGTTGGGAAAAAATTGAATGATTCAGGAAAAAAGAAATATGTCGTTGGTTAGTAGGTCTAGTTTGATATAGTAGACACGATAAGTCAATTATGGAGCAAGTTCACGAGTATGAGAACTTGATTGCTGATTCTCTCAATGAGGGCATGTGATGTGTGAGATCCTTCAAGTCAAAGTTTCACTTGAGAAGTTCCCACATTATTTTGCTTAGTTGCTATTTTTGTTTCTGTGGTAGCCAACCTTTTTTTGGTTATTTGCTTATGTGACCGACCATCCCATCTATTGAGTCTGTTTGACTCACTATATATTTATTCCTTTTTTGCTCTTCTTTTTATCAGACAGATTTGACTCCGAGTGCTAATAAGCTATATGGCTAGCAAGACTAGTAACTCAAGTGAGTGGTGAGTCAATTATTATAGTTTGTGATACTGCTTTGTTTAACTTTCAGTTGTTTCATTCTGGTGCAGCATTAATTTCACTATTTAAAAGTTCACGACTCATGAAAGGACTTAGAACATAAGGAGAAATTCACAAAACTATGACACTATAGGCCAGTGGCGGATCCAGAATTTTAAGTTCGTGGGTGCTCACTATAAAGTAGCTATCAATCATATATAGTGTAAGTGCATAATTATTTAACGTGATAGTGATAAAAGTTAACAGGAAATCTAGGGCTAAAGTTATCACTACTAAAATAAATAAATAACTCTAGTCATAATGAAGAGACTACGGTCCAAATCTTTAAGAAGGCAACGGGGTCTTTGTGGATGCTGCGCTTTCTTTTTGTCATTCTTTGCAGCAATTAATTAAATAAAAGATAAGGTACAAAAACAAAAAGTAGGAGAGAAATAAAAGAAGAATTTGAATCGGGGCTGCAACGTAAAAGAATTTAACAAATAAGATCACGAATATAAGTATATGATAAAACTAAAAAAAAAAAAAAAGACTCGTACGTAGCAAGCCCCCTGCACCCAACTCTTAACCAAAAGCACTAACCAAACACTTTGTTTCATTGGTACTTGTTTATTGATTATATCTTTTTGTAGTACTTTCTATATGCCCACATATGATTCACATCGGGGGTTAATGGATGCTCGAGCACCATAATGCTCCATGTGAGTCCGCCCATGCCATAAGCAATGGTTTGCCTAATTTACGTCCCTAAGATTAGTTTAACAAGAGTGGCTCAAGAACTAAAATGAATTTTAACGTGATAGTGATAAAAGTTAACAGGAAATCTAGGGCTAAAGTTATCATTACTAAAATAAATAAATAACTCTAGTCACAATGAAGAGACTACGGTCCAAATCTTTAAGAAGGCAACAGGGTCTTTATGGACGTTGCGCTTTTTTTTTGTCATTCTTTGCAGCAATTAATTAAATAAAAGATAAGCTACAAAAACAAAAAGTAGGAGAGAAATAAAAGAAGAATTTGAATCGGGGCTGCAACGTAAAAGAATTTAACAAATAAGATCGGGAATATAAGTATATGATAAAACTTAAAAAAAAAAAAAAAGACTCGTACATAGCAAGCCCCCTGCACCCAACTCTTAACCAAAAGCACTAACCAAACACTTTGCCTTATATTATTCGGATAAAAATACCCCTACGAATAATATAAAAAGAGCAGCTCTTCTCTTCCCTCTATTTCTCCATTCTCCAATCGATTTCACCAAATTCAAACCCTAAAAAATCTAAAAATTTCGAGATAACGAAGATTCAAAGGTAAATCTCTTTAAAATCATATTGATTATACATATACTTTGCATTAAATTTCACGTAGGTGCTTTTAAAATTTATATTTTATCGTTTTAAATTTGGTATAATTGCATATTATTAGCTAAAGGTAGCTGTGAATTTTGTTGGTGCGGATCCAAAAGTACTGCTGTATATCAAACTATTGACATTATTTTGATTATCAAGTAGGGAAAAAAAATACTTATTTCAGATCTATACTTATTGTAAAATTTAGTGATATAATTTATTTATGCCTAAAATCGGTCTCCTAGGGTAAACAATTAATTTAGAATAGGGTCACAAACAATACAGTAAATATGACGGAAAAGTAAGTAAATAAAAAAGAAAAATAATAAGCAATAAAAATAAAGTATTCTTATTCCTTGAGAATAGCCGGATTCTGTGGAGAATCTCTCTGTTGTACAATACAATCCAAGGAGGGGTATGTATAGTAGTGGATACCCAGTCCTAATTAAGGTAAAATATATCATATCATATCATCATATATTACTATAAAAGCATGTACTCAAAAAGTTGAAAAGTCATATTACTAAAATAGCCTTCTAAATATCCTAAATATCTTAGATATCCTACTTTGAAGAAAAACTGAAGTATTCACTGGTCACAGCTCTTCACAAAAACTACCTAGGATTCCTATACGGTCGTTAAACAAATTTTCACAAAAGTCACCAGTAGTTTATTTTTGGAGTTATGGGAACTTCATTTATGCAATAATAATATAAACGGAAAAGGCTCAGCTTTGCCCTCGACATATTGATAATGGAGCACTTTTACCCTCCGTTAACCTATTGGCTCAAAAATGCCACTAACATTATTTTTTCGCTAATATATGCCCTTCCATTGAACAATGACAAGGCAGCTGAGTGAGATTTTATTTATTACGTGGCATGTTTTAATTGGTCCATGTGGACAATAATCCAAACACCTAATAAACCATATCTAATTTCCAAATAACCGACCCAAACCCAACCTAATCCCCAACAAATCCAATTATATCTCCTTCAATTTCTCAAAAGAAGAAGCAAAATCCATCAAGAACAGTAGAAATCTCCCTAGCCATCTTTGCCGTGGCAAGAAGAATATTCCAGCTAAAAGTGTAGCTTCTGTTGTTATAGCTTCCATTAACAAATCCTTGTACACTTGTTACCGTTATCTTATTAAATTCTTCTCTAAATTCACCCGCATAGCTACTCAAAGAAAATCCCAAGAAAACAATGATATCAGCTTCTTGGCAAAGTTTTTGATTAATCTACAAATGAGAACAATCTTAGGCGATCGCTTTTTGATGATGGAAATGCACTTCGTCCATTGGTGTCACCTGAGAAGAAAACCTTTTTTCTTGGCTTGGATGAAACTTTAGTGCATTATAAATCAAACCCTCTTCCAGAAAAGTATGATTTCATTGTTAGGGCAGTTATTGATGGACAGAGAGTAGAGTTTTATGTGCTGAAGAGACCATTTGTTGATGAGTTGTTGGAATTTTTGAGTGAAAAATTTAAGGTTGTTGTGTTTACTGCAATGAGTTGGAGGGAAAAGTTGAGCCTGTTCTTGATGCTTTTGATGGAGTTGAAGGGTAAAATTTAGTCTGTTCTTGATGATTTATTACTGTTATGTTTGCCCTTTGTTATGAGTTGTTGAAGATTTCTAATGTTCTTGATGGATTTTGCATTCTTCTTTGGAGAAATGGAAGGAGAGATAATTGGATTTTTTGTGGGTTGGGTTGGGTTGGGTTGGGTTGGGTTGGGTTGGGCCATTTGACAATTAGGTATGGTTTATTGGGTGTTTGGTTCGTTGTCCACATTGACCAATTAAAATATGCCACGTAATAAATGAAATCCCAGTCAGCTGCCTTGTCATTGTTCCGCCAATGAGAGGGCATATATTAACCAATAGGTTAACAGAGGGTAAAAGTGCTTCAAACAATTGTTCATGTCAATGTTGCTCTCGGCATACTCTATAGTAGTGCTACCAATAAAGACTTCCACTCTTGCAAGGAATTCATTCTATTTCTAGCGTTTACAAACTATTTCCCTACTACACAAATCAATCCCATCGCTCATGCAAAATATCTTTTGATCATAACTACGTTAATTTGATGATTTACTTTTTGACGAATTGGTTTCCCAAGAGGAGTTGCTCAAGTTAATCGAATTAGTAAAAGGGTACACCTTTCATTCTGTCTTCTTTCTTATGTTTCTAGAATATCAGTTCTTTTTGCACAATATTTAATTTTTTGTTTAGATGTATTAAATATGACTTTGTTTTTCAAAGGTGGGATTGATATTCAAACGTAGGTTATGTTTCACAGAGAGTACAAATTTCATTTTTAGCAATATACAAACCCTTTAACGAGTTTGCAGCCAAGGTAAATTATATAGAGTCGGTGTGTCAAATATCAACTAGCAACCTGGTATGTTAAATCAACATATGGAGTACATATTAAATAATTTTTTTATGTCTTCCCTTGTTTGTTTATAATTGTGTGGTGTGATATTTGTTTGGTTGAAATCTAATTGCATGCTGAGAGAAGTAGACTGATGTAGAGAAGAGATTTCACCAAGTGTGGAAGAGCACGCTATCACTTGATTACTATGATTTAGTTGTATTTGTGGTGCAAGCAAACCCGGAGGTTAAGCTAAACACGAAGATGCGGAAGAAACAACAAGAAATAAAAGATAGAAGCAAGACAAATGTTGCTTCGATTCAAAGAACGGTGAGGAACTAGTCTCGGGCTCGATGAATCGGAGGCAAAGAATCACCTATACTAAGCAACAATCCTCAAGAAGAACTAGCTTCTTGCAAATTGAATGACCAAAGAAGAAGATTGTTCAAACGATTCACACCGAATGACACAAGTTCTTAAAAGCTCACGTCGGGGTTTGGCTCCATCAGAGACTCACATTAGCACTTGCTATGTTTAATCATTCAACAACTTAATAATGATTCTACAATGAAATGTAAATGGAGTATTTATAGGCTATGCTAGGATAAAACAGTAAATGGTCACAAGCGTCCAATGGGAGTAGGCTACGCAGGGCTGCCTATTGAGTGTTCGGTTACTCCCTCAACCGAACACTTTGACTTCGAACACTTGAGCTCGAGTTTCTTCACTTCGGTGCTCGGTTGCTCAACTCAGCTCATACTTGACATCGGTCGCTCTTCCTTCGGTTATGTATTTTACTTCGGCGTTGATGTTGAGTGTTCGGGTGGGGTTCAGTCACTCCCTTCTTCGAGCTCAAGCTTGTAGATGACGCCTTCGGTTCTTGAACTCAGGTACTCAGCTTCGGAATAGTTGCTTTCCTTCGACCAAGCCAAGTGAATGTGGACATTGTGTAGCAGCTTGGCTTGGCTTGGCTTCGTGTCATTGGCCTCGGTGGATCAAACACATGATCAGCACGTGTTCGGGCTGCATCATCCTCCCCTTCTTGAGAAGATTTCTTCATCGAAATCGAGCCTTCTTCATCCTTTGAAGTTTGACCTACAACACAAGGAACTAAGTCAGCAACATTAAAGGTGTTGGACACATTATACTCACCAGGGAGGTCGATCACGTAAGCATTATTGGTGATCGTGGTCAACACTTGGAATGGACCATCCCCTCAAGAAGCCAACTTCCTTTTCCTTTGGTTTAGGAAGCGTTCCTTTCGGAAGTGAACCCAAACCCAATCTCCCTTCTTTAATTCCAGCTTTTTATGCCCCTTATATTTCTTCGATGCAACTTTTATATAAGCTTCCTCGAGGTTCTTTTTCACCTTTGCATGCAACTCGATCAAGGCAGTGGTTCGCCGAGTACCTTCAAAATCAATAACAGAATCTCGAGGCAATGGAGTTAAATTAAGTGGAATCAAAAGAGTAAAACCATACACACATTCGAACGGGGTCATATTAATCATTCGATGCACCGTTCGATTGTATGCAAACTCCATCATGGGCAAGCGATCTGCCCAGTTTCCGACCTTGCCTTTGGTCATTGCACGAAGCAAAGATCCCAAGGTTCGGTTAACTACCTCGGTCTGTCCATCAGTCTGAGGATGGTGAGACGTCAAGAATAGTAATTTGGTGCCGAGGGCACCCCCACAAATATTTCCAAAAATGACTCAAGAATTTCGAGTCTCGATCACTCACAACAGTACGAGGCACACCATGCAATTTCAACACATTAGCAATAAATAAAGTAGCCACATGTTGTGCATCAACACACTTTTTGCAAGGAATAAAGTGAGCCATTTTGGAAAAACAGTCGACTATGAAGATGCTATCATATCCTTTCCCCCCCCCAATCACGGCAACCCCAAGACAAAGTCCATGGATATATCAACCCAAGGTCGATCAGGCATAGGAAACGGGGTATACAGTCCATAAGGGTGGGACTTCGATTTAGCTTTCTTGCAAATGAGACAAGCGTTGCAAAGCTTTTCCACATCTCGTCGCATTTTTGGCCAATGGAACTGCCCAAGAGTTTTGTCGACACCGAAGTGTCCCATCAAGCCTCCTGAGTGAGCTTCTCGAACTAAGAGCTCTCTCCATGATGACACTGGCGCACAAACCCTCCCATTTTTGAAGAGGTAGCCATCGTGCCATTGATATTTCTCAACCCGTCGGCCACTCAAGATTGCGTCTCGAACGTATTTTAACTTGGAATCGTCTTCGTACATCAACTTGATGCTTTCGAATCCCATGAGCCTAGAGGCGAGAGTGGTCGCTAAGGCAAATTTCCTTGATAGCGCATCGGCCACAACATTATCTTTTCCCCTTTTGTAATGAATTACATAGGAAAAGCTTTCAATGAATTCTACCCACTAGGCATGTCTTCGGTTCAATTTCTCCTGACCTCGGAGATGTTTCAAAGATTCATGATCACTTTTAATGACAAACTCTCTATGCCACAAATAATGCTGCCAATGGGCGAGTGCTCGAACGAGGGCATACAACTCCTTGTCATACGTTGAGTAATTCAAGGTTGCGCCCTTAAGCTTTTCACTAAAGTAAGCGATGGGCTTCGATTCTTGCATTAGCACTCCTCCGATCCCAACTCCGGACGCATCACACTCGACTTCAAATGCTTTGCCAAAGTCAGAGAGTTGCAACAACGGGGCAGAGCACAGCCTCCATTTCAACTCTTGAAAGGCCCTCTCTTGGGACTTTCCCCACACAAATGGATGGTCTTTCTTTATCAGCTCAGTCAAAGGAGCTGCCACGGTGCTAAAGTCACGAACAAACCTTCGGTAAAAGCTAGCTAAGCCATGGAAGCTATGAACTTGTGATACCGAGGTTGGAGTTGGCCAATCTTTGATCGCTTCGACTTTTGATTCGTCGACTTCGACACCATTAGCACTGACAACGAATCCTAGAAAGACTACACATTCGGCAGAAAAGGCACATTTCTTGAAGTTAACATATAACTTCTCTTCTCTAAGCTTATCAAGCACTAGCATGAAGAACCACTTAACTCGTCTAGCATGTCATCTAATCGAGGGATATGATGACGATACTTTAACCTTATTTTGTTGACTGCCCGGCAATCAATGCACATTCGCCATGTTCCATCTTTCTTCGGGACAAGGATAACAGGAATGGCGCAAGGACTCAAGCTCTCTCGAACGAGGCCCTTGTTCAGCAACTCATCAACCTGCCTTTGGAGCTCTTTGGTGTCTTCGGGATTACACCGGCATGCAGATTTGTTGGGGATTTGAGACCCCGGTACGAAGTCAATTTGGTGCTCGATTCCTCTCAACAGAGGTAATCCACCGGCATTTCCTCGGGAAACATGTCTCCGAAGTCCTGCAAAACATTTTGTACAGCATATGGCAAAGGATTATCGTTAGAAAAATCATCATTAGAGTTTAGAAAGATACCCTTTTGCACGAGGCAAATCATCATCTGATCGTTGTCGTTGCCTCGTAGATACTTACCCGGTTGCATGATTGCACAGATACCTTTTACTTCGGGCGGTGAGTTTTTGTCTTCGGCCACAATTTTTGTTCCTATCGGAAGCTTGGCTTTGGCCGCTTCTTTCAATTCTTTCATCCATTTACAGTCCTCGGTGACTTGTTTTGGAGACAAGGGTTTGAGTATGAAACTCTTCCCTTCGAGCTTTGCAGTGTAAGTGTTGGATCTTCCATTATGAACAACCGACCGATCATACTGCCAAGGTCGTCCCAATAGCAAATGACAAGCTTGCATCGGCACCACATCGAACATCATCTCATCTTGATATTCTCCAATTCTAAACTTTATCCACACTTGTTTGACAACCTTCAGTTCTCCACACTCACTCAACCATTGTAATTTGTAAGGGTGGGGATGTTTCAAAGTAGGTAGTCCCATTTGTGAAACTAAGGTTTGGCTCACTATATTTGCACAACTACCTGAGTCGATGATCATCGAACACACCTTCCCCCTCACTCGACATCGGGCATGGAAAAGATTTTCTCTTTGGTTGTCCTCTTCTTCGAGAGTCATGTAGCTCAAATTCCTTCGAACCACAAGAAACATTTTCGGATGATCAGCTTCAGCAGCTTCACGACCATCATCACCTTCAGCTCGGTCAATCTCCTCGATATATTCCTCTTCGGTGTCACTCGCCTGCTCACAAACTTCTCCATTGTCGAGCACTAGCATAGCCTTGCGAGTTGGACACTCTTTGGCCATGTGACCATAACCTTTGCATTTATGACACTGAATATTTGAAGCACTAGGAAAGTTTAATTAAACCTTACCTCCCACTTCTCTTGGCTGGTTAACGGTCACACCCCTTTCGAAGGGTTTTTTCGAATCTCGAATAGTGTTAGCACTTGTTGGATTAGGACTCTTCCATTCTTTAGCTCGGTTCAAAGGAGTTGAATTAGTGACTCCTCGATACCGGTTTGCCTTATCATCCTTCACCAATTTCTTAGCTTCGGTAGCAGCTTCGAACAGATCTTCCAACGTGTGGTACACGTGTAGCCTCAATTGAGATGACACATCCCGAGCCAAGCCATTTTTTAACCGAATAGTGGCTTGCTCTTCATCTTCTTCCAGATCAAGATTCAATCGAATTCTCTCGAACTCATCATGATACTCTTGGACCCTTGCTTTAGCTCATAGAGCTTTTGTAATTGAGTTTGCCTATACTTAGCACTCAAATACTTAGCATCCATTGCTCTCTTCAACTGTGCCCAAGTAATGACTTCGGGATAGGCATTCCTTCGTCTATGCCTTTTATCAGCTTCCCACCATGTAGATGCATACACTTCCAACGAAGCAATGGCATGGGCAGCTTTTCTCTCATCGATCATCTCATTGGTTTGGAAGATTCGCTCCATTTAAAGCTTCCATTCAAGATATTCATCCGGATCACTAGTTCCTTTAAAGGGTGGAATAGTGATCTTGACACTGCTCAAGTTTGAATCTCGAATAGCACGAACATGTTCGGGATACTCATCATATTAATCATCAGCCTCACGCTCAATATTTCGATCAACATTTGCGCCTCGGCCTCGACCTCGAAAATTTCCACGACCTCGTTAAGCTTGCCTTCGTTGAACAAACGGTGGCTCATATTCAGGTTCGGCATCAGGAAATTCTCTATCTACCTCTTCATCAACGACCTCAATTTGTCTTCGGGCCATTGGAAGTGTACTCTTTCACCTCGAGAAATGCCCAAGTGTTGATTTCCAGCTTGGGGATTGCCCAAGTTTTGTTGTGTTTGGGGATTGCCCAAAACTTCTCTTCGAATTGCCTCACTCTTCAACTGGTGTTGTCGAATGAGTTCAGCAAACAGCTCAGGTTTCATCGGAGTGGAGTTGCTAGTTCCAGCGCCGGACCCTGGTAAGGCCACGGATACACTTCCTTGCTCGAGTTGAGCTCCTCGACCACTCACTCCTCTTACTTCGGCACTGATGCCTTGTATCGCAGCCATGAGATCGGCTAACGACACTTCGGGCTTCTCATTTCCTTTGCCATCGCCTCCATTCCCAGCCATGGTACCTTCACAAATCAAAGACCAAATAACATGTTAAGGTTAGAAATCACCTCACACACTCTCTCACCTTTGATGGGTGGCACTCAGGTCCACTCAATTTATGGGTTCGGTTTTGGACACTCAAGAACTTGTAGCCAATGGCTTCCTCGGTTGATCAACTTCTCTCAGTCCCTTCGAATTTGACAAGTTACAACGTCTCCTTCGGGATGAGTGAATTGATACGACTCGATGGAACGGACGCTATTTTCTCTGCGCTTCGGAAGTCAAAGAATTTTCTACGAAAGTTGGACTTCGGTCACCCACGCACGAGTTCCTATAAGCTCAAATGAGTTAGTACGACCTCGAGTAGGAAGAATTACTCTAGAGATCCACTAACTAGATTTATCGAACGCAAGAAAAGTGAAAACCTAGGAGAATCTACCCTTCGATTCCTCTTCGGAATCCATTTCGATCACACCAACTCTTGTCCGTACAAGAGTGGTCCCTTATTGGTACGGATAGGGTTTTACCTTATCCAATTCCCTTTTTTAGCCGACAAAATTTTCACCTGGGGTTTTGATCTTTACACTTACCCCTTTCTTCTTCAATGGAACAGTGAAGATTTTGCTCCGACATACGGACACTTAACTTCGTTCACTGACCACGATTGCTAACAAAATTTGGGTTGCTTCTTTCAACTCCGGTGACAACAACAACGGAGGAAATCAGTTCAAAGTTCTTTGAGCTAAGACTCAGCTCGTCGTTTTCGTACATTGTTACAACAGTAACAATTTTTCGGCGTAAGGAGACGGTTCAAATCATAGAACTTCAAAAATTTAAGCATAAAACACACCCAAATCAATCAAGAACCACCAGTCTTCATCAGTAACAACTAACAACACACTGGGGTTCGAAATCAGTCACCACTAAGCTCAAAACAGTCGAAAAATTCGTCAAGAAACCCTAGTCACAACTGTTGTACGTCGGCCACTCAAATCACTCCTTGGACGGTGGTGAACAAGAATCAATGGTTGTTTGATTCAAACAACCAACAAATCAACCAATTTTTTTTTTTTTTTGAATTTTCCTTTTCTACTTTTTTTTTTTGTAAACACCACAGCAACAACAATCCACAACAAGGAAGAAAGCTTAAACTGGAGACACAAGCACGAATAAACGAACAGGATTTGAGGTTGTAAAAACAAGCTCAAACCTTGCTCTGATACCAAGATGGTGCAAGCAAATCCGGAGGTTAAGCTAAACACGAAGAAGCGGAAGAAAAAACAAGAAATAAAAGATAGAAGCAAGATAAATCTTGCTTCGATTCAAAGAACGGCGAGGAACTAGTCTCGGGCTCGATGAATCGGAGGCAAAAAATCATCTATACTAAGCAACAATCCTCAAGAAGAACTAGCTTCTTGCAAATTGAATGATCAAAGAAGAAGATTGTTCAAACGATTCACACTGAATGACACAAGTTCTTAAAAGCCCACGTCAGGGTTTGGCTCTATCGGAGACTCACATTAGCACTTACTATGTTTAATCATTCAACAACTTAATAATGATCCTACAATGAAATGTAAATGGAATATTTATAGGCTATGCTAGGATAAAATAGTAAATGGTCATAAGCGACCAATGGGAGTAAGCCACGCAGGGCTGCCTATTGAGTGTTCGGTTACTCCCTCAACCGGACACTTTGACTTCGAACACTTGAGCTCGAGTTTCTTCACTTCGGTGCTCGGTTGGTCAACTCAGCTCATACTTGACATCGGTCGCTCTTCCTTCAGTTATGTATTTTACTTCGGCGTCGATGTTGAGTGTTCGGGTGGGGTTCGGTCAGTCCCTTCTTCGAGCTCAAGCTTGTAGATGACGCCTTCGGTTCTTGAGCTCGGGTACTCAGCTTCGGAGTAGTTGCTTTCCTTCGACCAAGCCAAGTGAATGTGGACATCGTGTAGCAGCTTGGCTTGGCTTCATGTCATTGGCCTCGGTGGATCGAACACGTGATCAGCATGTGTTCGGGCTGTATCAATTTGATAGGTTCAAGAGTGATCAATTTCCTATTTTTGTTCGTCTTCAATCAAATGGAACTGTTCATATTTTACTTTTTTATGATATAATTAAAATTTTTACTTTATTCTTATTTTAATTTGTGTGCTTTTAGTTTTTATCTCTTTAAAAAGTCCAATCGACATATGCCAAAGAAATTGTGTCAGTGGAGTTCTATATTATGTTCTTGTGAGTCAAATAATCATTTTCTTTTACAGTAATTTTCCAATTTATTTTTTTTGATAAAATCACTTTTATACTTTATTCACATTTTTGTTTACGTGGCCTTAGTCTTTTATCACTTAAATTTTTCGGTCCATTCAACATATATATCAGATAAATTGTGTCAGTTCTACTTTCCCTTCGTTAGTCGAAGAATCATTTTTATTGAATATTATTTTTTCAAAATTTTAAAAAATTGATTTTGTACTCTATTCAAGGTGCCTTAATTAGTTGTTTTCCTTAAATTTTGAATCCGATCAGCATATGCCATCTTTTCTAACTTGAGACAAGATTCAATATATATTTGAAAAAGATGAATCACACATATATTTACCACTACTTTCACAGGTTGCATTCATTGTTTTAGAATGTTGAAAGTTCAGAAATGGATATGGAATGAAATTTGCAATCAATTAGCCTCGACAAACTTTATTTCTTTTATGCATGTTTCTTGGGTCAAAAATACAGGAATCTGCTTTTGGTTCTCTTTTTGCACTATTTTCCTTTCAGCCTCCCCCCTTTCAGTCATGCCTCCATTATCTGATTTCTATATGAGATTTTAGGTGCACCCATATTTGGCTGTCCATACTAGAATTAAGTTACTACTGGTTAATTATGTCTTGTAATTTGACTTAGAACCACACATCTTTTTCGTTTGGAGATAATTTTAGACAATACAGTTTGACTTAAGTTAATCATCCGTCTGCAAAGTTTTGTGTTCTCGACAAACAAGTTATCATATACAGAAAAAGCCACATTCACAAGTACGATATATTTTTACAATATACATACTATATAGTTTGATATACACGTGCAACGCACGTGCAGAGAAATTAGTACAAAGACTAATAAGATTATAGACCTATAACTCAAGGCAGTGGTGTATATACTAAACCCTAACTAGGAGATTGTAAACCTAAAGCAGTGGGATCTATGCCTTGCGTCCTATGGTCATGCCGTCTGAACGGTCGTGGGCCTAAGAAACGGGCGTGTATCCTCTATGTCTGGTGACTTTTAGGATAAGCATAGTCTCGCCAGCTGGACTTGCATCCCCCTATTAGTAGGTGACAAATTTTTTCTCACACAGTTAGTCCCCCCCCTCCCCCCCCCCCACTTGTTGAGTGCTGATGCAAGCAGTCAGGAAGTGAAAAAAGCCTGATAGGAGACGTAAATGTGTGACTGTACTGATACTTGTCCCCTGCCTCTTCGCATGCATTATATTAAATGCAAATCTATTAGTACAATGATGTGTCCCTCTACGATTGGAGGGGTTTTCCGCATATCTTCCAAGTACTGCCACTGCTTTGTTCATATCCCGTAATTATGGGGATATACATCATGTAAACATCAGTAATCATAATTACGATCTCATGTGACCGTGATCATTCCGCTTTTCATTCAAGTAATCCCCATAGGCGTGTGTACGTACATCGTAAACGTAGGAATTTACTCATCGATCTGTAAAGAATTTTTAGAACTTCCTTCCAAAAGACAAACATTCCTTCATTTTTTTTATCATGGCACAAGGACCAAATTTCCTCCCTGCACACTTCAGAGCCCAAGATTACCTCCCTACCTTCCTTAGTTTCGAAGATGACGGCTGCATGCAGGACCAGACTCAAGCAGTTTACGAGAATTATAACCAGAAAGGTGACCCTGTTCAGCGGGACCAATGAACTCGTGAGCTGCTTGAGGTTGCCGCGGGATGCTCTCTTCGAGTAAGCTTTCCTTCCTCGTTTCATGAATTACAACTTCATCTTCCCTCGTTGAATGCTTGTTCTGTCAATCGTCTAGGGGTTGATGGTATGTTATGAGATACTCCACTGAGAAGGCCCAGAAAAAAGTCTTTCTGAGGAGATCAAAACCTTACCTGGGCAAGTCACCAGCTTACAACCTTTCATGGAGAAAGTTGAAGAGCTGAAAGGAGAGCTCCAGACTACTCGTGAAGCCTATCGGCAGGAGGATTTGAAGAGCAGGAACCTGGACAATGCACTGGCCAATGAGGCTGGTAAGCACAAGCAGAATATGGAGACTCTCAAATCTTCCCTTACGGATGCCTAGGTCTCAGTGCAACTACATCGAAACAATGTGAACCGCTTGGAAGGAATTGTGGAGGACCTGCAACAAAAGTTGTCTGGTGCGGAGGAAAGAATGAACGCCGCCGAGAAAAACATCTCAGATGCCTAGGGCTTCTCTGCCTTCCTTCAAGATGAAAATGATAGGTTTAAGGGTAAAGTGGCGTCTCTCGAGCGAGTTTGCGACAAACTATGCAATGACGTTCATCTGAAGGATCAGCGAATGAATGCTCTAAATGCTCGCTGCATGTGCTAACATCGCAGCTGCTCTTGCCACTTTCCTTCAGGTTCGTAACGACCCTAACTTGGACCTAACTGCTGAGATTGCCTCGTACACCGAGCTTGAAGCTCAAGCAGATGCTCAGCTCGGGTCCGACCTTGAGGAAGGTTCTAAGGAAGCTAGTGGAGAAAGAGGAGACGAAACACTAGATAGGGAACCTGCAGCTGGTGAAGCAGGACCTTCGTGGAGTGTTGCCACCGAAGGAAGTCCCCCGAGAGAGGAAATAGAAATCCTCCCCCCTGATGCTTACGATTTTTTTTCGTTGCGTCTTTGTTTTGAATAATTGCCCATGTTTTTGGGGCGTAATGGTATAATTCTTGGCCCGATTTGAGGCGTTTTAACTTGAATTACTTGTTTGCTTGTTTGTGACACTTTTTAAATTTTGTCGCAAAACAATAAGTAATGTTAAGTTGTATCTTTTTGGGCGTGTACACCTAAAGATTATATGGCTTCCAGTCGTCCTGAATGTTCTGATGTTTAGAATATTTCAGTGAGCCTTCTCGGGCAATATGTGCATTGTGCGCCAACGGATGGCGGCTTAGGTTGCATCCGTAGTAGATGGTTGTTTGCGCCCACAAGGGATGACTTTAGCCCGTGTGGTAACATGCACTTTTGCGTCCGACTTCAAATGTGTCAGCTTAGTTACTCGAGTATTTAAGAATTTCTGGCACTATGCGGACAGACGTCCCCGTCGGCATGTAGGTGCAGTTGTTTAATTAACGAGTTCAACTTACGAATAATGCCTGGTGGCTGAGCTAGACATGATCTATCTCTAAGCGAGTAGTGTACCCTACTTTTGTCATGAAAAGTGGGTGTATTACTTTAACTTGTAATTGGCTTGAGCTATGAATATTTGGATAATTGATGGATCTTAATTTGTAGAAAAATGACTATATAAATAGTAGTTCATTAATAGGGGCGTGAAGCCTGGAATGTTGCGGGTGAAAACCCGCAACATTCACCCACAACATGACATAAGAGCATGAAAATGTGTAATTAAAGAACAAAACTAAGGAACTAAATAAAGCAAATACTGAAAAAGAAAAGAACTTTTAAATATCCCTACTCCTCCCCCCATCCCACCCAAAAAACTTCAATCAACCATACAATCGGAGTCACAGTCTTGGTTGATTGAGGTTCTGGTGTCTTCGGTGATTGCAAAGATGTTTACTTCAGATACCTCTTCGGGACAGCTGCTCCCAAGATGGCCGTTGTGTAGCATTTTCTTGCTGCCTCATGGTCGCCGTTGACTTCTTTTATTCCCCACTTGGTAGGATATTTCAGATTTTGATGCTAGGTGCTTGGTACCGCTTTGACTTGATGGATCCATGGTCGTCCTACGATCATATTATAGGGGAAACCTTACTTGATTACCTGAAAATATAAAATATAATCTGCTCCTGGGATGTGAACAGCAAGGTTAATTTCTTCAACAGACTTTTCACAAGAATTGTTAAATCAAGCCAGTATATAGATGCTTCGGGCCATCTTGTCTTCAACTCCCATTGCCTTTAGTGTGTCCCACTGATCACTCCCAACTACGCCCTATAAAAGGGACTAAGCGGTCACGACAAATATAGCTCGGTACTTAAAGTCCCGAGGTCGAATTCCACAGAGAACACTCGAAATCTAGTTATTATTCTAATTAATTTATCTCTCCATTAACTTCTAATAGTTTAACTTTAGATTGGGTTTATAGTATTAATTAAGTAACTAGAATTTAACAAGTAAATAAATAGCAAAGTAGTAGAGACAAGGACGAGTTCAAGAGATGTAAAACCTAGGATTTGTCTACCCAATTCCTACCTATGTGCTAGAATAATGTTCTAATGATTCTAACTTGGTTCTTCCTATTGAACACTTGCTCCAAATTCACAACTATTCACTCCCGTGTAATAATTGTAACTTTCACTAACCAAATTTTCTATTAATTAATGAAGATATGTAGGACTACAAGTATGATTCACAATCAGGGTCAATGGTCACAAATCACCTTTTTGACAACTTAACTAATCCCTTGGTTTTAGGTTGAATAATGATAAGTGTTTAACCCTAACTCATGAATCTCCTAGACGCACAAGAATAAAAGGGCACAATCAATTGGGGGCCATTCCAATCAAAAGCAAGCAAGACATAAATACTTAGATAGAAAGAATTAACAAGTTTCATTTATTAAAAAAAATATTCGTAACAGATAAGTATTGGAGTGGTTCAATCAACCCTAGAATGGGTAACTTAGCCACTCATGGTTATCACAATCATGTCAAGATAATTCATGAATGAATAAATTACAAAAAGAAAGGAAGAATTTAAGAAAAACTCTTGTGTTCTTGAAGTCTCCAAAGCTCTACCCTCCTTTTACTCCTTCCCAGGTCAAAAGTTCTGTTTTGGAGCGTGTTTTAGGGCTTTTATACTGTCCCCATAGACCCACACAAGTCGGAAATCCAAAATAAACTCGGAATCACCAACACAGGATTTTTAGCCTGCCGTGATGCATGGTGCATCGCGGCAAGACAAATTTTCTGAACCGAAGTAAATTAACATCTCTCTGAATCTTTGGATTACCGCGTCGTGCTAAACAACGTATGGCGTGCCGCGGCAAGCCAATTTTGCTGCTTCTCAGTTTCTTCTCTAGATTTGTTCTCGCCTTAATTTTCGATAAAGTCTTGGGCTTCTACTTAGACTTCAAAACCCTTGACTTTCATCAATTATGCTCCATAAATGCCTCATAGCATCAATGTAATCCCTACAATATAAAACACACCAAATAAAAGTAATTCTGTTGAAAGTACCAGCAAATATCACAAGTCGAAGCATGAACACGAGGCGAAAGTATAGAAAATATGGCAATATCTAGCCTGTATCAATACCCCCACATTTAAATCTTTGCTCGTCCTCGAGCAACTTATAGTTTGAACTCAAGACACACCAAAACAACTCATTACAATGACTTGGGTTTATACAGGCACTCAACAAGTTTCATATGCACTAATCATGCCTTATTCACACAAAATCCATGCCAAGAATATTTAAAAACAATCAAGTACAACAAATCAACCTCCCAATCCCTTATCAACTCCAGAGTCACTTAATAAGTCATGCAAGTACTCACTCTATTCAAGAGATTAAAAGAAGAGCTCGCTTCTCATAAATCATGTGCCCTCACAATTAATTTCAATTTTAATGAAGGAATTCACACAAGAGAATGAACATGAACGAAAGTTCACATAAAAATGAAGCACTCACTCACAGAAAAGAACTCACATGTAACACAAGACGTACCATAAGCTTGCCCTTAGTGTAGGACTCGACTAATGTCCATCTACTTGGCTAAGATCAACTAGGAGTTCTTTTGGTTGTAATGTAGGCAATGTGACATGTATTGATATATTTAGGTAATATGACTAACCACCCCAAGCAATTTAATACATCACAATTAATTCAATTCTTTTTCCTCCCAACCAATATTTCTTTTACCAGCTCAGAGTCAATTTTTACCAACCTTTTTCACTAAGAAAAGGTAGGAGCTACTGATAGGGATTACTCATTTTTTTCTTCTTTCTTTCTAACAATGATTTTTTTATATCTCAGCTATTGCACAATATTTCAAACTTTCACTTTCTTTTCCTTTTTTTTTTTTTGAAATAGTAAATCCCTCCACATAGCCTCCACCTTTTGTCTTCCTCCAATAACCACAATTTTCCACTTCATGAACTATCCTTTTAGGCTCATGGCACCACAAGTACAACTCAGGCTACAGGCTCAAAAGGGTTAGCTAGGGTCAAAGTTTCACTGGTAAACATCTAATTCTGAAGCTTCAAATAAATTGGCTATGAAAGGAATTCCTATATCACTTCCTAACCGAGCAAACTTCTCATTTCGCTTTGCAAACACACCGGGCAAGTTCTAGACATCAAGTATTAAACATGGAGAAAACAAAATCCTTACTTACACATGTCATATAAGCAACTCAAAATGGCTCAATTCACACTCTTAAACAAAGCAAACACAAGCAAAATCTCAAGCAAATCTAGAGTTAACATCATGATCATAGGCTTCAAACAATGCACTAAATGTTTCTCTAGGCAAATTAAATCCTAACAGAATAAATGCATTAAGTTTGCATACCCCAAATTAAGTATCTATATAAACTAGTCAAAGTGGAGCCAAGACCATCCAATTACTACACTTTATGCGAATAACATTCTCGCATATTACAAAAAATTCCTCTCTCCTAGAAAGCTCTCGGTGCATGTTAGCATAGCTTGCTAACGTGCACCTATAGCCGAAAAATGAAGGGAAAACAAGGAAGAAGGACCGGGAAGCAAAAAAAAAAAAAAAAAGCAGTAGCACAACAAATCAGTGAGGAACGTGATAACAGTATGATGAATGTTACTAGCCCTAAAGGAATTGTGATCAAAGAACCAGTCGGAGGAGTAGCTCAGGTGACTGGAAACAAGAGCAATCAACACTGCGGTGCTGGAACTGTTCCGATTAAACTATTTAGTTCAAATCCAAGTACCCCTAACCTAGCTGCTGTTACTGGAGACCCAGGATCCATCTCAAAAGGAGTTGATGCTGAGGAATCACAGGAAACTGTAGAGGAACTAGATAAAAATGCAAAATTGAAGGCCAAAACAACAAATAACCAAACCTGGGCAAGTATAGTTGCTGGTAATCGATTAGCTGACAAAGATATGTCTCTACAATTTATAGCACCAGTAATACATGAGGGAGAGAGAGTTGTAAAATTGGATAAAGCAGAGATTGAATCGGAAAATGAGAAGTGGGGATGAACTCTTATTCTCTATGTTTTGGGTATTTCCCCCACAATAGCTGCTGTAGAACGGTTTTTTAGGATCACTAGGACCATGGAAATATACAGGAAAACCTCAGATCTACTATCACAATGATGATTACTTTATTATTAGATTCCATAATGAATTTGAAAGGAATGACGTGCTGTACTCTAGGCCTCATACTATTAACTCTACACCTGTTGTGATGAAACCATGGGCACCAAACTTCAATTTCCATGAGGAAGTGTTAAGCACAATCCCCCTATGGGTAAGATTGCCCAACCTCCCTTTGAATTACTGGGGAGAAAAGTCCTTAAGCAGAATAGGCAGTGCCTTGGGGAAGCCTATATGTGCTAACCAATGCCCCTCTCAAACTGCTCGAATCTCCTATGCACGACTGCTGATAGTAATGGACATTACCAAACCTCTGCCCAAGGTGATCAAGCTAATGGATCCTAATAGAGGTATGTTTGAACAACCTGTGCAGTATGATTGGGAGCCATTATACTGTGATATATGTCTCCAGATAGGTCACAAGTGTAAGCAGGAGGACATGAACAAGCAAGCTAATAGCCAGCAATATGTAGCTGCACCTGCTGCTCCTAAACTGGTGAATCAAGCACCAAAAGGAAGAGCGACAAAGGCTAAACAAGTCTGGCAACCACATTCTATGGAACAAGGGGCAACAAGCAAGCAACAGACACTTGTAGGGGACAATCTGAACCAGACTAGCAAGCAAGAAATGCACTCAAAAGGATAAGCAAAAGCAGATGAAGGAGGCTGGCATGCAGTGAGAAGCAAGACTCCCAATAAGAGTGGAAAAATGGACCTCAAGACAATCTGCAGCTAAACTCTAACAATGGGTTCAGTCCCCTAGAAGATTCACACCTGCTAGCAACTGAATCAGGTAGAATTGAGGCTGAAATGATGAGGGACAGAGGTGGAGGCACAGGTTCATCTATACAACACTTATCTCAATGAATATAGTTACATGGAATGTTAGGGGGATGAATAAAAGGTATAAGCAAAATGAGTTGCAAGTAGTTATTAGAGAAAATAAAATTGCTCTGATTGCAATACTAGAGCATAGGGTAAAATCACAAGTAGAAAAGAGAATAATAAAGAAGATTACTTGAGGATGGGAGTGGATCTGAAATAGCTGTGGTAGAGATAAAGGAAGAATTTGGATCATGTGGAACCCAAGAGTAGTTCAGTTTACTAGCTTGGGAATGGGGATGCAGTTCATTCATGGGATCATTAGAATCCATTCTCTAGCCCAGGATCTCAGTTTCACAGCTGTTTATAGGTTATATACAGTTATGGATAGAAAACCCTTGTGGGAAAAAAGCTTAAACAGATTGCACACAGTCAAAGTATGCCTTGGATAGCCATGGGAGACTTTAATGCCATACTGAATACAAATGACAGGCAGGTAGGTGCACCAGTGCATGACAATGAGCTTAAAGATTTTAAAGAATTTTTATTAGATACAGGGATGACAGAGCTAGCAGCTACAGGCATATCATATACATGGACTAATGGTAATTCATATACAAGAATTGACAGAGCCCTAGTAAATGCATTATAGATGGGTCAAATTAAGATAAATTATGTCAGTTTGTTGGAACCTCAATTTTCAGATCACACCCCATTGCAGCTGGCTTTTAATAATGTTGTGCAAAGTAGAAGATCCCCTTTTAGATTCTTGAATTGTCTTGCAGACCATCAGAACTTCATGAGCATAGTTGCTGAATACTGGGAAGGCAATACAGAAGGGTAAAAACTGAAAAGAATCTGGACCGAGATGAAAACTCTGAAGCAAAAAACGTAAAGAGCTGAATACTACACAGTTCATAGGAGTTGATAACAAGTTGAAGCAGATAAGAAAAATTCTGAAAGAAGTGCAAGACCAATTGGGTCAACAAATAGCAAATGCCAATATGATGGAAGAAGAGAAACAACTCAGAACAGAACTGAAAAAAATGGGGAAACATTAAAGAAAGCATTTACAAGCAAAAATCAAGAGTACAATGGCTGAAAGAAGGAGATTCTAACTCTGCCTATTTTTTTGCTCTTATGAAAAACAAGTACTCTCAAAACTGCATACATGCATTAACAAATAAGCAAGGAGTACTGTTGCAGAGGGTAGATGATATCAAAACTGAAATTACTGGCTACTACAGGCAGTTTCTAGGCACTGCTGCTGAGAGGCTCCCTGCTATATAGCCAGACATCATCTAGGATAGACCTAGAGTGAATAGGCAGCAGCAACTTGAGTTGATCAAGACGATTACTGGAGAGGAGGTTCTTAAGGCACTGCAAGATTTAGATGACTGTAAAGCTCCAGGATGTGATGGGTATAATGCCTATTTCTACAAAAGAACATGGAGTATCATAGGTGAAGAAGTCACTGAGGCTGTGATACAGTTCTTTAACACAGAAGTCCTATACAAGCGTGTCAATTGCACTGCAGTCACACTTATACCTAAGATTGCTCACCCAGTGTCAGTGAAAGTGTACAGACCAATATCTTGTTGTAACACCCTCTACAAGATAATATCAAAGATTCTTACTAAGAGGCTATAGGGGGTAATGGGGAAGCTAGTGGATAACTGTCAGTCTGCATTTGTCCCAGGAAGAGTAATTTTTGACAACATCATTTTGACACATGAGTTGGTGAAAGGCTATGGAAGAAAAGGAGCAACTCCAAGGTGTATGCTTAAGCTGGACATGCAGATGGCATATGACTCTTTAGAGTGGCCCTTCCTAAAGTAGGTGCTAGAGGGCATGGAGTTTCCTACCAGGTTTATAAACTGGATCATGGCTTGTGTTATAGGAGTTTCATACTCATTCCTGATTAATGGTGAATCTACTCAGCCATTTGAGGCAAAAAAGGGGCTAAGACAAGGAGGTCTGCTGTCTCCTTTGTTGAAGGATGAGTTTTGAAGATGACAAAGGACCTGGTGCTAAGTGGACCATGAAAAGGTTCACAGTTCAAGTAAGAAAACTAAGTTGTTCAACGGGTTAATCGAGTTAGAGTTGAAGAAGGAGAAAGAGAACATCTGGAGTCAAAGTTCCAATCCTACCGGGAAAAAAATAAGCGAGAAGCGGTGCTGGAAAGAGACGCGGTTCCTAAACGAAAAGGATTGGAAACTAAGGCAAATTAACTTAGGTTTTAAATAAGGAAATATGGGTAAATCTTATTTGAAATTGATTCCAAAGTGGAAAAGGAATTCTAAACTTAGTTGGATCCGGCTAAGTCTAGCTCCTATATATACAAGTTAATTTGTCCAGAATCATTATGCACAAAAGACATCTCAACAGAGCAAATAAAGAGAAATCGGATCGTGAGAGGCTTTGTGTGCAAGAACAAAGGCTGAGCAGCAGAACCTTGAGAAGGAGCAGTTTCATAGATAGGTCTGTTGTCTTAGTTATTTGTTTTAGGCGATTGAGTTGTAATCTATCAGCTTGTTTAGAAGCATTAAGTAGAGATTACTCTTTGTGGTAAAGTAGAGGTAACCTTACCAACTAACATGTGGCTAGGAAGGTTTTACGTACTAGGGGGTTTTAGTTCCTTGATTACATTACGTTGTAGTCTAAAACTTGCTCGGGTTTTCCTTTAGTGGAAGAGTTGAAATCCCAAGAATTTGGGTCGTGGTTTTTTATCCCTTGAGCAAGGATTTTTCCACGTAAAAATCTTTGTGTTATTTTCGTTTCCGCATTAAGTTTAGTTTCAGAGATAGGTGAAACTTGTAAGGAACCTGGTTCTTTGTAAGTTAGGCGATAATGTTCAAAGGTAAGTTTTAGGATTTAAAAATTGGGCAAGGACACTATTCACTCCCCCCTAGTGTCATACATAGGTGCACCAAGTGCAACAAGTGGTATCAGAGCAGGTTCTCTCGAATAAATATTAACATCTTGAGAAAGATCTGAACAATGAGTGCACCACCGATAATCACTGAACGACAATCTGTCAATAGGCCTCCTCAATTCAATGGCCAATACTATGGTTGGTGGAAAGGCAGAATGGAAGACTTTATTCAAGCTGAAGACTTTCAGCTATGGATCATTACGAAGGATGGACCTCTTATTCCAAGCAAAACTGTTGGACAACCACCAAATCAGCAAACTGTTCCCAAAGAGATATCTGAGTATACTGATGCTGATTTTAAGATGATTGAGCAGAATTCGAAAGCGAAGAGGCTCATCATATGTGGACTCGGTCCTGATGAATACAACAGAGTTTCTTCATACAAGACTGCCAAAGAAATTTGGGATGCTCTACAAATTGCTCATGAAGGAACTTCACGTGTAAAGAATTCAAGGATCCAGATGCTGAAAAGAAAGTTCGAGTTGTTTGCTATGGGTGAATCTGAGTCCATCCAGGACATGATGACCAGGTTCACAATCATAACAAACGAGATGAAGTCACTAGGTATGGTTCTGACCAACGAAGACTTAGTAGAAAGGTCATCAGGATTCTACCTGATTCATGGGAGTCAAAGGTTACAGCTATCATTGAGTCCAAGGAACTCAACAAGATTGAACTAGATGAACTCGTTGGTAGTCTGAAAACCCATGAGCTAATGAAACAGTCAAGGATGAAGGTGGAACCCAAGAAGGAGAAGAATCTAGCTCTAAAGACAACTGGAGGTTCTAAGTATGAAGTGTCTGAGCATGAGATGTCTTTAGTCAATGCAGTTCGAAAGTCCTTAAGTTTTGACAGAAGAAGAACCAGAGCCACTCCTGCCAAGAACAACATAATTGAAAATCCCGACTACTCAGGGTGTTTTAAGTGTAACAAGAAGGATCATGCTATAAAGGACTGCCCATTGTGGGATATTGAGTGGAAAAGGTCTGGAGCTATAAAGGAGAATGAACCAAAGAAGACCAAACGTCCTCCCAACTTCAGAGCATTAAGGAAAAAGAAGAAAGAGGCCTTCTATGCAACATGGGGACCTTCTGAAAGTGAAACTGATGATGAAGAAGAAGAACCAAAAGATGACTCTCTATTGGCACTGATGGCTGATAATGAACCTTCCAATGATGATACACCTGAGGTAAGTCTCGTTGAACTAAAAACAATACTTCATACTTGCTTCCCTAGGGAATTGAATTTGCTTGCCCTGACTTTAATTGAAGAGATTGAAAATTTGAGGTCTGAGAAGGAACTAGCACTTTCTGAGAAGGACCAACTAATGTTAGTTGTGTCTGATTTTTCCATGAAAAATAAAAACTTGGAAAAAACTAAATTTGATCTTAAAAAGGAATTAATTGCTAGTGAAGCTCAAGTTTTTGAACTAAATCAGAAAGTCTCAGCGCTTGAATTAGAAAGTCTTCAATTAAAGGAACATGTGCTTTGTGAGAAGAAGCTAGTTTCTGCATTCAAACTTGAAAATCAAAAATTGAAAGAAGTGTCTGGTAAGCAAGGAGTTAGTGAGGCTCAAATCAACCTTGAAGCTGAGCTTAAAAAGAAAAACCAGGTTTTACATCAGGAAACTGAGAAGAACCGGGTTCTTCAGGAAAAGGTTGAAAAATCTAACTCTGAGCTCACCAGACTCACTAAATGGAACAAGTCTTCTGAAGCTTTGAATTGGTTGCATGAAAATCATAATAGAGGTAAAACTGTATTAGGACATAGGAAACCTTTACCTGCTTGGAACCCTAATAGTAAATACGTAGGACTTCCTTGCAACAAACTCTGTTTCATGTGTGGTAAGACTGGACATATCAAGAATGAATGCAGTGTTGCAAAAGGAGCAGTGAAAAAGAATAAAAAAATCAGTTTTACCTTATTGGGCTAGAAAAGATTTAATTCATCCATTCAACAACAAAAAGGGACCCAAGCTTGTCTGGGTTCCTATTACTGACCCTTGATTTTCTTTTGCAGGCTGGAGTGAGATGGAACAACCCAAGCTAAATTCTTCATAGTGAGTGTTCCAGGCACATGACAGGAGATAGAAGAAACTTTCTCTCACTCGCAACATTTCAAGGGGGTAGTGTGGCTTTTGGAGGAGGCAAGAGCGCTGAAATTGTTGGTATTGGAAAAGTTGGGAGATCCCTCGATCATGCTATTGACAATGTACTCTGTGTGGATGGATTGAGGCATAATCTTCTAAGTATTTCCCAACTATGTGATAGAGGAAATTCAGTGAGTTTCACATCTGTAGGTTGCACTGTAAAGAACTTGCAGACTAGTGAAGTAACAATTGAAGGGAAACGAGCCAATAATGCGTACAAAGCAACATTAGGTTCTCTTCCTGAGAATAATTTGACTTGTCTGAATGTGTTGGAGAATGATAGTCAGTTGTGGCACAAGAGACTAAGACATGCAAGCTTGACTCAATTGAATAAGTTGGTGTCAAAGGACCTAGTTCGTGGAATGCCAAGCAAGAGGTTCAATGACATCAAGATTTGTGATGCTTCTGTGAGGGGGAAACATGTAAGATCTTCATTCAAGTCAAAGAAAGTGGTTAGTACGTCTAAACCGCTTGAGCTGGTTCACATGGACTTGTGTGGACCAATGAGGGTAAGGAGCAAAGGAGGTAAGAGGTTCGTAATGGTAATCGTTGATGACTACTCCAGATACACATGGACCTTGTTCCTCAGATCTAAAGATGAAGCATATGATATGTTCGAGGACTAGGTCAGAGTCTATCAGAAGAAACTGGGGCTTCAACTTGTAAGTATAAGATCTGACCATGGAACCAAGTTTGAGAATGCTAGAAGTGATGAAGCCATGTTTTTGGGATATTCTTCATAAAGTAAAGCTTATAAAGTGTTCAACAAGAGCAGCTTGACTGTAGAAGAAAGTGTGCATGTGGTATTTGATGAATCTGAGGCTGTTGTAAATAAATAAGAAGATGACGATCAGGAGATTGGTGTTGCTAGAGATTAACCTGCTGAAGACCCTGAGAATGTCAATGGGGTTAAAATTAATCATGATGATAAGGATCAAACTCAGGGGGAACTAGAAGGCAATCAGACAGGGGGAACTGAAGAGCAAGATGAAGAGGACTTAGATGACTCAACTCCTCCTGGAAACAACACTCAGCAGATTCAACCCAAATCTTGGAAATATCAAAGTTCTCATCCACTGGAGAACCTTATGTCTGATCTGAATACTGGAGTTATTACTAGAAGAGCTTTAAAGAACTTTTGTGCATTCTTTGCGTTTCTGTCCTCAATAGAACCTAAGAATGTACGTGAAGTACTTGAGGATCCAGATTGGGTGATTGCTATCAAGAGGAACTTCATCAGTTTGAACGAAGTAAGGTATGGCACCTGGTCCCTCGACCAGCGGACAGGACCATCATTGGTACTAAATGGGTGTTTAGAAACAAGCTGGATGAACATGGCATAGTAACAAGGAACAAGACAAGACTAGTGGTTCAAGGTTATAGTCAAGAAGAAGGATCGATTATGATGAAACCTTTGCACCTGTTGCTAGAATGGAAGCCATTAAAATGCTAATTGTATTTGAAGCTTACATGGAGTTTAGGCTGTATCAGATGGACGTGAAAAGTGCATTCCTTAATGGTTATTTGAATGAAGAGGTGTATGTGGTTCAACCACCTGGCTTTGAATGTACAGAGTTTCCTGATCATGTCTACAAACTTGACAAGGCACTATATGGATTGAAACAGGATCCTAGGGATTGGTATGAAAGATTGTCTGGGTTCTTATTGAAGAATGGGTTTACAAGAGGTAAAATAGAAAATACTTTATTTTTAAGGAAGAAAGCCAAGGACCTGCTAATTGTTCAAGTGTATGTAGACTTCATCATCTTTGGAGCTACTAATGAGAACCTTTGCAAGGAGTTTGCCGACCTGATGGGAAGTGAATTGGAGATGAGTATGATGGGTGAGCTAAATTTCTTCTTAGGCTTACAAATCAAAAAAACTCAGGAGGACACAATGATCCATCAATAGAAGTACATCAAAGAGCTTTTAAGGAAGTATGATATGAAGTCTGCTAAGGATATGAACACACCCATTGCTCCTGGAACAAAAATAGATCTGGATGAAACTGGTGCTTCAATTGATGAAACTAAATACAGAGGAATGATTGGTTCTTTACTATATTTAACTGCAAGTCGTCTAGATATTGTTTATACTGTGGGATTGTGTGCAAGGTTCCAGTCAAAACCAAAGGAGTCACACTTAACTGCAGTTAAGAGAATCTTGGGATATTTGAAAGGAACTCAGGATCTTGGATTATGGTACCCAAAAGATGGAAATTTTGATCTAGTTGATGTTGATGCTGACTATGCTGGTCACTTGGTTGATAGGAATAGTACATCTTGGATGGCACACTTCCTAGGTCCTTGTTTAGTTTCATGGGCTACAAAGAAGCAAAACTCAGTGGCATTATCCACGGCTGAAGCTGAATATGTAGCAGCTGCTTTATGTTGTTCACAGTTATTATGGATCAAGCAGCAGTTGGAGGACTTTGGAATCAAGTGTGGACCTGTTCCAATTTTTTGTGACAATACCAGTGCAGTCAATATTGCCAAGATCCCGGTCGAGCACAAGAGAACAAAGTCACATTGATATTAGGCATCACTTTTTAAGGGAGAATGTTGAGAAAGGCCTAATAACTATGAATTTTTGCAGGACTGATGACCAAATTGCTGATATCTTTACTAAGGCATTGAACATGGTACAATTTGAAAAGAACAGGCTTGTGCTAGGGATGACCAAGATACAGTGAACGAGCCAGCACCTGGTTCTCCCAATGATTGGCTAGTGAAGTTTCCTTGTTTTACCTAGCTTAACTTTGTTTAGTTGATTCTAAATATGAAACTTAATTGTTTTGCTTGCTGACCTGTCTGGATGAGTTAGATACTGGTAAATTTTTGAAATAAAGGATAGTATTGAAGAAACTGGTGCATGGACATTCAGGTACACATTCTATGTTACTTACTGAATATAATGTATGTCTTACGTGGCCTAATTGTTACCAATCACTCTCATTTGGCGCCTGATTAGTTGTAAGCTTTTAAAATTCAAATTCTTTTAACCGCTGACGTCAGCACCCATGCGTCATTATGCATAAACAGCTTTTTCACATCCCATCAACCTGTTCCCCTTCTCGATATGCCCTATACCCTTTCCTATTCCACTACATGATCAAGAAACATTGTTTCTATCGGTGAACAAGAAAAACTCTCTCAAAAACTTTCTCTTCTCTCTCTAAAAACACAACACTCGGAAAAAAATGTCGACCAGTTCCAAAATTGTTGCACAACCTTCATCTCCTAAACCCAAAATTTCGAAACTAAATCAAAAGGCAAAGAAACGAGCTGCAAGTCGCTCCGTAGCTGTGGCGAAAAAGTTTGCTCAATTAAGGCAGAAGAAGTTGGATGAAGCAACTAGTAAGGGGGAAAATATTCTAGTTGCTGGTACGGATGAAGGGGTCATTGAAACGGCTCAAGAAAATGTTCAAGAAACTGAAAAGGTAAACCCTAGTTCTTCTACTTGTACTGTTATTATCGATACTAGTTACCTTCAGAGCCTGTAGTTTTAGAAGAGCCTATTGTGACTGAAGTAGTTGAGAAGGAGAAGGTAGTTGTAGAAAATCTTGAAAAGGTCGTAGATACAGAGGTTGAAGTAGTTGTAAAAGAAACTGAGAACACTGTCGAGGAACCTGTTCCTAAGACAGTTTCTGTGGTAGAAAAGACCATTAGTTACAAGGGAAAGGAAAAGTCTGCTGAGCCTACCAAGGAACCTGAGAAAGAACCTGGTTCATTCTCTGGTTCTTTGGCAGGTGATAATACAGATCTGAGAGATATTGATGATTATGTGGAAGTGAATGTACAAGGTGTAGGGTATACTGAACCATTGAATGTTGTGTTGCCTGAGGCCAATCCCACTCCTCAAGCTAGTGAAGGTTCCTCCAGTGAGACTGATATTGTGGTGGTGGAGGAACAGAGGAGATTGGGAAAGAGGCCTGTGGTTCAGGAACAAAAACAAACTGTGAAGAAAAGAAGGTTGGTAAAGGGAGGAGAATTTGTGGGGAGTTCCAAATTGGAAGTTCTGGTGATGCTGAGGGTATAGGAGAAAGCAGTAGAAAAATAGTGAGTCATGTGAGGAGACCTGCGACTCGTGGTTCTGTTTGAGAGCAGCAAGAAAGGATTGTGGAGGAACCTGAGGTTCGTAGGAGAGGTTCCAAAACAAAGTTAGCGATTAGTAATGACAAGGAAGACAAGAAAAGAAGCGTGGACTACTTTAGAGGGTTACCATTATTGAAGGGTAAAATTCTAACTGATCTGGAGCTGGAAAGGATGACTCAACTTGGTGCTAAGTTGAGAGCTCAGGGTTGGTTGAACCTGTTCAGTGATTGTACTAGGCAGCTGAGAGAACAAGAGGTTCGGGAATTTTACTCGAATTGCACCGTGAGTGAAGGATATGTGACAACCATAGTCAAGGGGCTGGTGATACAGTTTTATAGTATGGAGCTTGGTGAGATTTTGGGTGTTCCTTCTCAGGGCTATAGCGAGTATATGAGGAACTCGTGGCCGGCTAGAGGAGATGGTGTGTCTGCTTTGGAGGTGACCCAGAAATTTGCAGGAAGACCTAGACTGGCAAGGGCTACACAAGTTAAGAACAAGGCAATGCAGCCCTTCTACCAGTTGCTATTTGAATTTGTGCTGGAGAACCTGTTGCAGAGGTCGGAAAGGAGGAGTGAGGCCAACTTTCTGGATATGACCTATATGGACCTGCTAGATCGTGAGGTTCGTATTAATCTGCCTGAATTGATGATCAAGCACATTGGTAGGGTAGCTAACATGGGGTTGGGCAAACATGCGCTAGTCTATGGGTTTCTTCTAAGTAAAGTATTTGATTTCTTTGGGGGTGCCTGTTAGTAAGTGGACGGATCCGGACCACAATGACTTGTTTGGGAGGAACATTCTAAAGTCTTGTGACTATGTGTTGGATGGTGAACATGCTGATGAACCAGAGCATATGGAGGAAAATGTGGAGGAAAGCAGGACGTTAGAATGGATATAAGGATTGAGGGGTTCAGGAGGCAGCTTGAAAGGTAAAATGATGAGCTGGCCTGGATGAATGCTGAAAACACAAGGCTAGATGCAGAGCTGGAGCGTGAACGAGAAGGGAACTCGCATCGCCTTGCCTTGTTGCTTGCTCACTTTAACATCCCTGATATTCCCCAATTCTGAACCAGTTCCTTTCCCAAGTCCCCTCTTGGTTCTATTTATGGCCTGGTTTTAAGATAATATTATTTCTTGGTTTGTAATATTTGGATGATGTTAGGATGGTTTTAAGCTGGTTTGGCGCTTTTGGTGATATAAATATCCCATCTTGCTAGTATTTATTGTCTGAAACAGGTTCCTGACGTTTAAAAGGTTGACTTGCTGCCTTTGGCACTAGAGTCAACTAGACTTAATTTAAGTTGAGCAGGTTTTTACAACTGTGAAACTTTTCGATGGTGCCAAAAGGGGTAAGTTAGATGTTTTTAGTTCATTATATGTTTGTGACCTATTTTTTCCTAATTGTTATTACCCTGGTTCGTGGTTAGTGTTTGACTTTACAGGTTCTTGAGCGTATAAACCGTTGGTGAGACAACACTGTTTGTCATCATCAAAAAGGGGGGAATTTGTTGAAGGATGAGTTTTGAAGATGACAAAGGACCTGGTGCTAAGTGGACCATGAAAAGCTTCACAGTTGAAGTAAGAAGACTAAGCTGTTCAACGGGTTAATCGAGTTAGAGTTGAAGACAAAGAAAGAGAAAGCTGGAGTGAAAGTTCCAATCCTATCGGTAAAAGAATAAGCGAGAAACGGTGCTGGAAAGAGACGCGGTTCCTAAACGGAAAAAGATTGGAAACTAAGGCAAATTAAATTAGGTTTTAAATAAGGAAATATGGGTAAACCTTGTTTGAAACTGATTCCAAAGTGGAAAAGGAATTCTAAACTTAGTTGGATCCGGCTAAGTCTAGCTCCTATATATACAAGTTAATTTGGCCAGAATCATTACGCACAAAAGACATCTCAACATAGCAAATAAAGAGCAATCGAATCGTGAGAGGCTTTGTGTGCAAGAACAAAGGCTGAGCAGCAGAACCTTGAGAAGGAGCAGTTTCATAGATAAGTCTGTTGTCTTGGTTATTTGTTTTAGGCGATTGAGTTGTAATCTATCAGCTTTTTTAGAAGCATTAAGTAGAGATTACTCTTTGTGGTAAAGTAGAGGTAACCTTACCAGCTAACATGTGGCTAGGAAGGTTTTAGGTACTAGGGGGTTCTAGTTCCTTGATTACATTACGTTGTATTCTAAAACTTGCTCGGGTTTTCCTTTAGTGGAAGAGTTGAAATCCCAAGAGTTTGGCTCGTGGTTTTTTATCCCTTGAGCAAGGATTTTTCCACGTAAAAATCTGTGTGTTATTTACGTTTCCGCATCAAGTTTAGTTTTAGAGATAGGTGAAATTTGCAAGGAACCTGGTTCTTTGTAAGTTAGGGGATAAAGTTCAAAGGCAAGTTTTAGGATTTAAAAATCGGGCAAGAAAACTATTCACCCCCCTTAGTGTCTTACATATGTGGACCAAGTGCAACATACTTTATTATTTGTGTTGGCTATGGAATACCTAACTAGAGCCCTGAAGACCCTGAGCAATGACCCTAGCTTCAATTACCACCCAAGATGTGAGAAGTTTAAAATAGTGCAATTAGGATTCGCTGATGACTTGATGTTGTTTTGCAGGGGAGATATAATGTCTGTTGAGTTGTTATTCAACTGCTTCATGAAATTTTCATCAGTGTCTGGGCTGAAAATTAATAAGCAGAAAAGCTCTATCTTCTTTGGAGGAATGGACAATGCTAATCAAGAGCAGATTATCAATATGATGGGCATGCAAAAAGGATAATTACCTGTGAGATACCTTAGAGTCCCTCTAAGCACTAAAAGAATAACTGTGGCACAATGTCAAGGACGGGTAGACAAAATGATGAGCAGAACTGCCAGCTGAACCTCCAGGATGCTGTCTTATGCAGGAAGGATGCAATTGCTTAAAAGTGTGTTATTCTCTATGCAAACTTACTGGACCCAGATATTTATACTTCCCAAAAAGTGCTAAATAGAATAGAGATAATATGCAAGAGGTTCTTGTGGAGTGGGGGCAAAGCAGGGTGCTAGTAAAGCTATGCTGGCCTGGAGCACAATGTGCTATCCAAAATCAGTTGGAGGATTCAACATCATTGACTTACTGATATGGAACAAAGCAGCTGTGAGTAAACATTATTGGAATATATGCCATAAAAAAGATATACTCTGGATTAAGTGGGTGCACAACTACTACATTAAAGGAAAACAAACCTGGGAGTGCAACCCACAACAGGCCTCATGGGTGATAAGGAAGACTATGAAGTGTATGAAATACTTTGAGGAAGCAGGGATCAGCTATGCTGAGGTACTACAGATGGAAAGGTTCTCCATAAAGCAGCTATACCAGAAGTTAAGAGGACACTTCCCCAAAGTAGAATGGAGAAGACTGTTGTGCAACAATTTGGGATGCTCTAAATGGATATTCACTCTCACTATGGTAGCACATGGAAAACTTTATACCATAGACAGACTAGACAAATTGGGAATTATACAGGATATGGTGTGCCAATTGTGTCACAGGGATGATGAGTCAGTGAACCACTTGTTTTTTTGAATGTGACTATTCTAGTGAAATCTGGAGCTCATTACTCCACTGGCAAGGCATATGCAGGCGAGCTATGAACTGGAACCAGGAGCAAGAATGGGCAATCAAATTTTCCAGCAGAAGGAAAGCATCAGAGCAAGTGTACAGAGCACAGATAGATTTTGTTCTTACAAACCCTCAATCGTTCCATTTTATCTTTGTGATTGTTTTTCTTGTTGTTGTTCTTAAAGAAAAAGAAGGAAAACAAAAAAATTAAAAAAGTTGAAAAACTTGAAAAAAATTCATATATCGGGTTGAATTCAAATCCCCAAGTGTTAAAAATTATCGGGAATTGTTCTATATTGTATTCCCGTTGTTTTTGTATACTCATATCACTATTTGGTGTTATGAATCAAAAATTCGAAAATCAAATTCTCAAAATTTTGAAAACCCTTGAAATCGCTTAAAACTTGAATCGAAGCTTGTTGTTGTTTCTTTTGGGTTGAAAACCACTGGGAATTGGCTAAAATAGTTAAATACACCATTGGGTATCGATTTGAGTAACGGGTTGAATCAATCAAAAAATTTGGTC
The DNA here is from genome assembly GCA_029990175.1 of Petunia secreta. Taxonomy (NCBI): domain Eukaryota; kingdom Viridiplantae; phylum Streptophyta; class Magnoliopsida; order Solanales; family Solanaceae; genus Petunia; species Petunia secreta. The sequence goes on from JARKIP010000003.1 coordinate 28,540,405, forward strand.
AAAAATACCAAAAACCCATTTTTGGAAGCTGCTGAATCGCACTACAGGCGGAGCGCCTAAACCCAGGCGAACCGCCTAGCAACTTGATCAGTAGCCAAGTTAGGCGGAGCGCCTTCCCTTTCGGGCGGAGCGGCCCACCCTGTGATGGGTCTGGAATGTTTTCGTTTCGTAGTTTTTATGTTTCCTTTGCTTCCTAACTTCTTGGTTAGTTTTTCTAGGGTAATTGGCCCACTCGAAAGACACTAAATCTTTAGCGTATTAGGACACTCGTGCGTAGAGGAGATTAGAATTTAAAGAAGAGTCGTAGAACTTTTTCTTTGGCCTCAAGTGCGCACTTAAATAGCCGTCCGTCCATAGAGTTCCATTAACTCCATTCCGAACCAATACTTGGACATACTAGTTGTGATCACTGTGGTTTCTAAGTGATTAAGGCCTTGCCCTTGAGTGTTCATATATTGAGTGATACACGCGAGGGAGTGATTTTATAAGGTTCTTTTTTTGGTGTTGCAACTATGTCAGATGACGATTGTGGAGGTTATGACGATTGTGGAGACGAAGGAGACTATGGTTCCTACGAGGGTGATGATGGGTATTGCTATGATGATTCGGGGAACTATGGCTCGTGTGGTGATGAAGCGGGTTACTATTATGATCATGAGACGCGAGGAGACTATGAAGCTTGTGAAGATGAAGTTGATGACTCTTATGTTTCAAATCAAGAAGTCAAAGATGGTAACGCTTCAAGGTTCAATGTTCCTACTTACTCTTCTTGTGATTAATATGAAAATATTGATAGTGACATAGAGAGAATTGATGATGAAGTTAATTATACGAATTATTCAATTACACCTTCTCTTGGTGTTTCTAATGGTGAACAAGGGAGTAGTACAAGTCTTTCCATTAGTATGGGAGGTAGTGGTGGTTTTTCCATGGGAAAGAAGAAGCTTGCATCTTCTAGGTATGCTAAGCGACCTAATGCTTCTAATTCCCATTTGGAGGGTGGTATGAGAAATGGCGTTGCTCTTGCTACAAGGGGCTTGTATTATTCTATCAATGCCATGAAAGGTATGAGTAGTTGTAGTAGGAGTAGTGCTATGTCCAATGGAACCAAGGTGAGGGGTTCTTATGGGTTCCATGGCAAGGTTCCTTCCTCGACTTTCAACAACAAACTAATATTGGAAGAGTGACGGGAAGTGGAAGTTACTCTAGCAATGTTGCTAGTAGAGGTGGGATAAGGGAGACCCAAGTTGTTGGTGTTGACACTCGTAGGCATTCAAGTTATCTCTTGGATGCATATCTACGAAACTTGGGTAGACGTAGGTTCGTTGTTGAGGTAAATGGTGTTGGAGGATACTTGCTCAAAATTGATAAGACCGATGCCAATTGTATTAGCACCTCTTTGGTTGATAGACTAAGGATACCATGCCATGAGCTAGAGGATCCTTATGAGTATGATGGAGTGTGGATTTCCAAGGAAGCTCGGGTACTTCTATCTCATAGGAATTATAAATGTTATGTATGGTGTGATATGTATCCCATGCGACATGTTGATGTGTGATTAGGTAAGCCATGGTTGCATGACAAGAGGTTGCAATATAGTACTATGAAGGATGCGTATCTTGTGGGCATAGGGCAAAGGGTTTATGACTTTGTACCTTATCGGGCAAAGGCCAATTGCCTACTAGTACACCTCATTTGGCTATGCAAAGGAGAAAGGAGCGAGAACTTCATTCCAAGGTTGGAATGGTGCAATCAAGGAGTCCTACAATCATAAGAAATGGTGGAACTAGTGCAAGTGAAGGGTTGACAAGTGTCAATAAGGTGAACCAGAAACCACAAGTTTCAAAGCCAAGTGGTTCACCAACAAAGAAGAAGGAGACCTCAAGTGATGAGTCTCCAAGTTCTAGATTCTGGGTTGATGTTAAATGTCCACCTACTCTGGCTATGGGCATTCTCGGGCCTCGTCCCAACTCGCCCAAATATGAGAGACAAAAGATAGAGAGGAGTAAGGGAGCGACCGGTGACAACTCTCGAGTGCAAAAGGAGAGGTTGTGTTGAGTGACGTGAGCGGGTTGTCACCACCCAAATCTACACCCGACCTTGAAGAAAAAATGAGGGAAAAGAGAGAGGGAAAAACAATCATTGAGAGTGAGGGCACCCCTAATTCTAACCTAACCCTCTACTCTTTTCTTCTATTTGTTTGAATTATTGTGTCGGAATTCTTGGAGGCAAACTGATGGAGCCTCAACCAAGTTCTAAGATGGAAAGGCAAGGTGAAGAAGGTTCCAAATGTGAGCTACAAGGTGGAGGAGCTAGCCATGATACTTCAAATGCATTGAGTGAACAAGATGGCAATTCAAGTGTAAGTGTTAGTTTTTCTTCCCACGAGCATGTTACTTCCTTGTCTTATGATAGTGTTTATGAAAAATCTATGGTAGTTGATGATTTGTATGAGTGCAATGTGTTTGCAACTAGTGTAGAACCGGTGGGTCAACTTGTGAGTGAAGCTGAACCACTAGTTGAGAGGGTTTAAAAGCCACATCATAATGTGAGCTCCATTTTCTTTGAACCTCTCTTTAGTGAGGATATTGTGGTTGACCTTGATTGTGAACCTTGTTATAAAACCCCACCCATATTTGATAAAGGAGAAGATGAATTGCATGAATATCCCATTCTTCCCTTTGAATGCCTACTTGATAGTGGTGGTCTCTTGTGTTGTAGTGAGGATGGTCGTGACCTTGAGGAGTCTCTAGTATATGAGATGGATCGAATTATTTTCAATGACTCCTCAAGAGTATATGTCGCCTCTAGTTTGAGAACTTTACCTATGCTTGCTAATGAGCTTGAGAAGTGTGCCTATAGTAATCCTTTGTATGACGACAACTTTAATGGAAATGGTGATTTGTATCAAACTAGAGAATAGTGTGAGTTTGAACCTCCATGATTTGAAAAACTTAACTCTATAGATAATCCATTGTTTGAGACCTTCCTTGGGAGTATTTCTATAAGAAGGATTGTCGTGGAGGTAATAGAGGTGAGGAGGTACCTCTCGGTGTGTGTAAGAGTGCTTCTAAGAAGGGGAGTAGAGTATTTGATGTTAGTTGTAAATTGAACTATTTTGCTTACTCCATACCATATGTTGATCACACCTTAAGTCTTGAACATGCCAAAGCGGAAGTGTAACATTATGATAATATTGATTTGAAGGCTTGGTGTGTTTGTCATAAGCTTAGGGGTCATAGGGAATTTGATTGCTATATCTTGCATGTTCCATGTCCTATTGATCTCTTTGCTTGTCTTTGTGTTGGATGCACTTTCTAGTCGAGTCAAGTACTTGTTGTCTCCTTGGGAGACAAGAGCTTTTTAATTGTTATTGACATGTTTTGATTTTGAGGACGAAATCCTTTCAAGAAATGGAGGATGATGCAATCCAAACTGGAATTAGGACCCAACAGTCAAGAGCCAAGCAAGAAGGGGGCAAGGATGCAAGGGCAAGAGATTTGAAGATGAGCCGAGAGACCCCAAGCACACGGAAGAGCATCCCAAGTCCCAGGAGGAGCGCCCAAGACGCTGAGGAGGAGCTCCCAGACATAGCCCAGGGCCAGGCGGAGCGCCCCAAATCTCCAGGCGGACTGCCCAGACATAACTACGGCTAGGCAGAGCGCCTAGCTTCCCAGGCGGAGCGCCTAGCTTTTGCACGTATCTTGATCAGTAGCCTTTTTAGGCGGAGCGCCTAGACCACTTGACGGGATTTTACTGTAGAACTTTCCATTTTGACCCTACGTGATCTCTTATGTTTTAACCCACTTTGGGGACATTTTAGTCATTTCACAAGGGGATAGGAAGACTTATAAATACACCCCTTAGCCATTTCATTCATTAGCTAGCTTTGTATGAACATTGAAGAGAGAACGTAGAGAGGCCGAGCCTTCTAATTCGAAGCGAGATGGTTCGTGAATCTTGTATGACTTGGAACCTATGGAGATTCAACATCTAGTATGAATTCCTTGTAATGTTTGACTTTCATTTCTCCCTTTTGGATATTCAATTCATGTCGTGAGTCAATTATCCATTGTTTCTTCTCATTTCTTGCCTTCCCAATCCTTATTTCCCGATATCTCTTTTGATATCACGTTATCTTCTTTTATTGCTTCCGCATATTTCGTATCGTTTTAGCTTCCGCATTTTACATTATGTCACAAGCACCCCACACTTGGACTTCAAACCAGTCAAAGCCTGCAAAACAAAGAAACTCACCAAGTATTATCCTTCAAAAGATAATATTCTTTTTACTTGTATACAACTACAATCACGGATTGCCTCCCGAGAAATGCCTTAGTTATAGTTGTGGCATGACATTATACAAGCTCTATTCATGGCTTATCCAGGCTTGCATGTATGCACACACGAACAATTCGCATCATCATAATGACCCTTCAGCAGTTTACCAATGTCAACATCTATTTCTTCATTATACAGCTTCAAGGTCATCTTCCCCCTGTCAACATCAAACACTGCTCTACCAGTAGCCAAGAATGGATGAACTAAGATATTTGAAACATATTTATCAACGGGGCAGTCAAGAACCATAAAATCTACTGGAAAAATGAAACTACCCACATGCACAAGTACATACTCAACTATTCCAACGTGGTGCTTTTGCCTCATATCTGCCAACTGGATTCACATTGAAGTCTCTCTCATACCGGTCAGACCCAGCTTGTTGTATATTTTTAGTGGCATCAAATTAATGCTTGAACCATAATCACATAAGGCCTTATCAATTGTGAGATCACCAATAGAGCACAGGACTATAAAACTACCAGGATCTTACTTCTTTTTAGCTACAGGCTTTGTGATGACAACACTACACACCTTATTCAACTCGACCATCTCTACCTCATTAAAGTTAACCTTCTTAGACAGAAGATCTTCTAACAATTTTACATATCCTGTCACCTCTCGCATAACCTCTATGAAAGGCATAGTAAGCTTCAATTGTTTCAACAAATCAAAAAGCTTATTAAACTTTAAACCTTTTTATTGCTTTGCCAACATTTGAGGAAAAGAAGATGGTGTTATTTTTGCCTTGGAGTTCTGCTCCCTTGACACTTTACCTTGTTCAACCACCTCTAGGCTTCCATATCAAGTTCTTTAGAAATTACCTTCTTAGTACCAGGAACAGGTTTTGGAGTAGTCTCTTTTTCAGCATAATCATTGTCAGTCAGTTTGGCAGAGTCATCAACATGCTCAATGTTTGGCATAGTGGTTAGTGTTCCATTAGCTAATTCTTGCTCCTTGTCCAATTCTCTACCATTCCTCAAAGTGACTACCATTAATTGATAAGGATTTGGATATTTATGATTCACCACAGTGTCGCTCGTCAAAACACATTGAGGTCTATAATGTAAAGCTAGGGACAATTGTCCCAACTTGGTCTCTATACCTTTTATTGCAGTGTCATGTCAATGTGCTGTCACTTGGTCTTGAAGGTGCTTATTAAATCCCTTCATAGCCTGCACCATAATCTTAATCTCAGCTATATCATTCGCTTAATGCAGCGGTAAAGTTGTTTGTTGTTGCACTGGTCTAAATTGACCCTGTTGATTGTATTGCTGGTGTTGCCCATAATTCACGAAGCATCTTCAGTACCAACAAGCAAATAAACATCAGAAAAATTATCAGGATCGTGGACTTGAGTCTGAGCCCGTGAATCCACTTGGTTAATAGATTTCAGCATCTTCTCATGTAGTAGTTTCAACACAACATCAAGTATAGTATGCAACTTTACATCTGTTCTTTCATTCGAGAATTAGTACAAACAGCTAAAGCCCCCGTACCTAGGCCAGTAGATGCATCTCTTCTAAGCCAACCTAAGTTTTGAGCCATCACATCAAGCAGGGCCTTCGCTTCAGCAAATGTTTTACTAAAAAATGCTCCTCCAGCTGTTGCATCCAAAGTGCCCTTAATTTGATCTCCCATGCCCATGTAGATCCTTTGCCCTATAATTTGGTCTGGAATACCATGATGAGGACATTTTCTCAAATAACCTTTAAATCTCTCCCAAACTTCTGGCAAAATCTCTAGATGGGTTCTTCCTGAACATAAGTATCTCATCAACTAGCCTGGCGGTCTTATTGGGTGGAAAGAACTTATTCATGAATTTTATCACTAAGTCATCCCACGACGTAATAGAATTAACTAGCAATGAGCCTAACCAATCACTAGCATCTTCATTTAGCGAGAATGGGAACAACATCAATTTCACAACCTCTGCTGGCACTCGAGCCTATTTTTGAGTTTCACAAATCCTTATGAACTTTTTCAAATGCTTTTGAGGATCATCTGTAGTTCTACCTACAAATAACTAGCATTAGCAAGCAAAGCCACCACTGCCTTGGTGATGTAAAAATTTTCCGCCTCGAATGTTGGGAGTAGAATAACAGATGCTAGATTCCCAGCCACAAGTTGCGCGAAAGCATTAAAAGCCAAATCTTGAGCCATCCTGAATTCTTCGGGATATGAACTTTCAATTGTAAGCACCAAAGAAACGAGATCAAGATGACAAAAGTGAAGTTAATAGAAAAGTAAACTAGATATCTTAACTACTAAATAATACTGTGTTCCCCGACAACGACGCCAAAATTTGATCACGCCCAACTATACTCTATAAAAAGGACTAAGTGGTCGCGACAAACATAGCTCGGTACTTAAAGTCCCGAGGTCGAATCCCATAGAGAACACTCAAAATCTAGTTATTATTCTAATCAATTTATCTATCGATTAACTTCTAATGGTTTAAGTTTAGAATGGGTTTATAGTATTAAGTAACTAGAATTTAACAAGTAAATAAATAGCAAAGTAGTAGAGACAAGGACGAATTCAAGAGATGTAAAACCTAGGATTGATCTACCCAACTCCTACCTATGTGCTAGAATAATGTTCTAAGGACTTTAACTTGGTTCTTCCTATTGAAAACTTGCTCCAAATTCACAATTATTCACTCTCGTGTAATAGTTGTAACTTTCACTAACCAATTTTCCAATTAATTAATGAAGATATGTATTACTACAATTATGGTTCACAATCGGGGTCAATGGTCACAAATCACCTTTTTAACAACCTAAGTAATCCCTTGGTTTTAGGTTGAAATACTGCTAAGTGTTTAACCCTCAGGATTAGAGCTCTGCATCCGGCCGTATGGTGTCCGTGATCCTTATGGAAATCACAATAAAGATTCTTGTTCCTTCTTCCCGGCTCGGCCCTCTAATTGCTAGGCCAACGTACCTGGGCGTCCTTCATGTGATCCCTCACGAACTCTACGGTGTTAACGCGCAATCCTAACTCTTTGAACCTGTTAGGTACCCAATCCACACTGGGTGACCCCCTTTGTTTGATAGTGCTGAGGTCTTCCCACTATCTTCTCACTTCGAGAAATCATCTCTGTAATCTCTCTTGCTTCGCTTCCCTTTGTCTCCGGCCCGAGTTCCTCCACGTATCCCCATTTCTGGCGTTGGCGGATGTCGTCTTGGACAATAAGGTGAACTTCCTCGGGAGTGGATGATTCTCCTGGCTCTAGGCGAAGCTTCTCGGTATATCTCTGATGTAAGGAATTCCATGTTGTCACAGGATGTTGAGTCAAATTGTCTATGCCTAAAATCGGCGGCCTAGGTTAAAATATTAATTTAGAATGATGTCACAAGCAATACAGTAAATACGATGGAAAAGTAAATAAGTAAAAGAGAGAAATAATGAGAAAGAAAAGTAAAGCAGTCTTATTTCTTGCGAATAGCCGGATTTTTTTGGTGAATCGTTATGCTGTACAATGTAAGGAGGGGCATTTATAGTAGCAGATTCCCTGCCCTAATTAAGGTAAAATGCAAAGACTGATAAGGCTATGGGCCAATAACTCAAGGTGGTGGTATATACGAAACCTTAACTAGGAGATTGTAACCCTAAGGCGGCAGGATGTATGCCCTTCGTCCTACTCCCGTACCGCCTAAACGGTCGTAATCGTAGAACATGCATGTATCCTTTGTGCCCGGTGACTTATAAGATAAGTCTAATCTCGCCAACTGAACCTATATACCCGCAATAGTAAGCGGCGTATTTTTTCCTACACATTCAGTCCCCCTACTTGCTGAGTGGTGACGCAGGCAGTCAGGAAATGAAAGAAGCGTGATAGGAGACGTAAATATGTGACTGTACTGATACTCGTCCCCTGCTTCTTCGTATGTGTTGTATTAAATGAAATTCCCTTAGTATAATAACGTGTCCTTTTGCGATTGGAGGGGCTTTCCACGTATTTTCCCAATGCTTCTACTGCTCTGTTCATATCCCATCATTATGGGGATACACATCATGTAAACCGCAGTAATCATAATTATGATCCCACATGGCCGTGATCAATCCCCACAAGCATGTATATATATGTCGTAAACATAAGGATTTACTCATTGGTCTCCAAAGAATTTTCAGAACTTCCTTTAGAAAAACAAACATTCTTTTTTTTTATCATGGCACAAGGACCAAATTTCCTCCTTGCAAACTTCAGAGCCCAATTATCTCCCTTCCCCCATTAGTTTTGAAGGTGATGGCCGCATGCAGGGCCAGTCTCCTAAACAAGAAGGCGAGAATATCAATCTTTCCATAGAATATTACCCTTCTGTAGTTTTGAGGAATGATCTGATGCACATCAGGTATGAGTGTAAGTGGCCAGAATTTGTTGATATCATATTCCCTAATGCTGAGGAAAGAATTTTTCTTATCGGGCTAGTTATTTGATGGTCCATACATACCCTTTCACTCTACACCTCATAGGCGAGTTTACGCGATTGTTGAGGACATATACCGCCGGTACAACGTCTATTTAGGCCAAAGTAGCCCTTCGGCTAGGCATCTAGTGGTTGTGCTGGATCATTTGGCTAATTATGCTCAAGTTGCATTTACCTTCAGACATCTTCTAGATTTTTATTCTCCTCATTTTCAAAAGGCTGGTATGTTGATGTTCATAAAATGAGGGAAGAAAGGTATAGTTCCCAACATCGAAGATTCCAAAGAACGCGGCTGGGTCTATAGATATATTGCTACACGAACGGCCAACACAATTTCCTCTCTTCCCTTCCCAGAGGTCTTCAACAGAAAGTGTAAGTTCTTGTGAACCCTTCCGCATGCCTTGATGCTATCTACTTCTTGGAATCGATTTCTATTTTCCTTAATTAATCTTGTGACTGCTATTTCGCTGAGCCACGATTAGTTGACGATGTGGATCACGACAATATTTGCAAGGAACCACCCTGATACTTTGACCTTCACAATCCTGGCTAATGCATACGGCTGGTAGGCAAAAGGCCATGGTAATTTAGTGCTAGCAAATTTTCCGTTTCACCTTGAATCTTCCAATGTCTTCATCAAATCCCCTTTTTGCCTCAGGATTTTCTCGTCGTGAAATGCCCCCATTGAAAGAGATCAAGATTGTTTCCCCCCTAAATTTCTCCTCTGCGTGATGTGAATGCTTCCGGTGGGGGAGAATCTTAGAGAGAGCGAGCAGTTCCCGCTCTTCAAAGAGGAAAATACCTTTTAGGTCTACTAGCGTGGTGGCTGCAGTGAAACTCTGGTGATTTCTGACTATGAGGGTGAAGTCCCCCAAGTGCCCATTCCTAAAGCTATTCAGACTTCTCTGGTTGCTGCTAATGAATCATGTCCGTCTACGTAAAAGCATAGGCACTTGATAGAAGAGACCCCCATGGCCGAAGAAGAGGCCGGCGTGGAAGACGAAGTGGTAACTCCACCTGCCTCCTTTGAGCCTAAACAGCTAGGTTAGAATTCTGCTTCTTGTCATACCATTTTGCTTTTCCATGTACTTCATAAGTTGACATTTCTCGTCCATGTTTAGAAACTATTGTGCCGATTCCTGCTCTCGTGACTACTAACTCTTTCCAACGCCGTCCTGGAAAGGAAGTGGTCGTGGATGTTGTGGCCGAACCCGTAAATAGAGCTCGTGAGGTTGTTATCCCTATCATCGTGGGAGTTAACCTGTTCAGGACTCCAAGGGTTGTGACAGATCATACCGCCGAGTTCATCGGTCCCGCTGAACAAGGTCACGTTTGTGGTTATAATTCTCGTGAGCTACTTGAGGTTGCTGCGGGATGATCTATTCAGGTAAGTTCTTCCTTCCTCATTTCATGAACTACAGTTTTGTCTTCTTTTGCTGAATGCCCATTCTTCCAATCGTCCAGGGTAGATGGCATATCATGAGATACTCCGTCGAGGGGCTCAGAAGGAAGTCTTCCTAAGGAGATAGAAGCCTAACGCGGGCAAGTTGCCAGCTTACAACCGTTCATGGAAAAAGTTGAAGAGCTAAAAAGAGGGCTCCAGGCTACTCGTGAAGCCTATCGAATAGAGGCTTTAAAGAGCAGGAACCTGGACAAAGCACTAGCCAATGAGGTTCGCAAGCACAAGTAGACTGTGGACACTCTCAAATCATCCCTCTCGGATGCCCAAGTCTCAGAGCAACTATATCCGAATAATGTGAACCGCCTAGAAATGATTGTGGAGGAACTGCAACGAAAGCTGTCTGGTGTGGAGGACAGAATGAACATCACCGAGAAAAGTGTGTCAGATGATCAGGCCTTTATTTTGTTCTTCAAGATGATAATGACAGTCTGAAGAGCAAAGTTGCATCCCTGGAAAGGACCCGTGATGAACAGGTGAATGCCTTGAATGCTCGACGCGTGGCTGAAGTGTATCGTGCTAACATAGCAGCTGCTCTTTCCACTTTCCTCCGGGTTCATGACCCTAAATTAGACCTGACTACAGAGATTGCCTCATACACCGAGCTTGTGGCTCAAGCAGATGCTCAGCTTGAGTCCAACCTTGAGGAAGGTTCTGAGGAAGCCAGTGGAGAAAGTGGAGATGAAACACTTGATGGGGAACCTACAGCTGGTGAAGCAATACTCCGAAGGAAGTCCCCCCCGAGAGAGGAGTAGACATCCCCCTTGATGCTCTTTTTTTTCTTGAATCTTTGTTTTGAACACTTGCCCATGTTTTTCGGGCATGATAGTGTAATTTTGGGCCTGTTTTGAGGCGTTTTGACTTGAATTACTTATTTTCTTGTTTGTGGCGCTTTTTAATTTCTGCCTTAAACAATAAGTAATGCTAAGTTGTACCTTTGTGGGCGTATGCACCTAAAGATTAGATGGCTTTCTGTTGTCCTGAATGTCCTAACGTTGAGAATGTTTATAAGTGAGCCTGCTTGGGCAATTTCGTCTGTTGAGCACCAATGGTTGGCGGCAGGTTGCATCTATACGAGATGGTTGTTTTCACCTACAATGGGACGACTTTAGCCCGTGTGATAACGGGCAATTTTGCGTTTGACTTCGAACGTCTCTGCTTAGTTACTCGAGTATTTAAGAATATCTGGCACTATGCAAACAGGCGTCCATGTTAGCATGTAGGTGCATTTTTTGAATTAACGAGTTCAACTTATGAATAATGCCTGGTGGCTGAGCTAGACGTGGTCTAGCTCTAAGCAAGTAGTGTACCCTACTTTTGTCATGAAAAGTGAGTGTATTACTTCAACTTGTAATTAGCCTAGGCTATATATTTGGATTGTTGATGTATCTTAATTTGTAGAAAAACATACTCTATGAATATTAGTTTATTAATTAGGATATGAAGCCTGGAATGTTGAGGGTGAAAACCCGTAACATAACATAAGAGCATGAAAATGATGTAATTTCATAACAAAACTAAGGAACTAAAAAAAGTAAGTTTTTGAAAAAAAAGTACTTCCAAATATCCATACTCCTCCCCCCTCCCCCCCCCCCCTCCCCCGAAAAAAAATCAATCAACCATACCATCGGAATCGGGGTCTTGGTTGATTGAGGTTTCGGGGTCTTCGGTAACTTCAGAAAATTTTCTTTCGGGTACCTCTTCGGGGACAGCTGCTCCTAAGATGGCCGCTGTGTAGCACTCTCTTGATGCCTCCTGGTCCCCTTTAACTTCTTTTATCCCCCACTTGGTAGGGTATTTAAGCTTTTGATGCCAAGTAGATGGCACTGCTTTGACTTGACGAATCCAGTACCGTCCTACTATCACATTTTAAGGGACACCTCCCTTAATTACCTGAAAAGATGAAACATAATATGCTCCTGGGATGTGAACAATAAGGTTAAATTCTCCAACGACCTTTTCACAACAATTGTTGAAGCCAACCACTGTATAGACACTTGGGGCCATCTTGTCTTTGACTCCCATTGTCTTCAGCGTGTCCCATCTGATGAGGTTGATGGAACTACCGACGTCGATCAAGACACATTTAACGTCCGTATCCTCTATCCTGAACGTTATGACCAAAGCATAGTGGTGAGGAGTATTGCAGCTGGTGCTATCCTCGTCACTAAATAGGATCATTTCATCCCGGGCGTGACCCTCGTCGGGCGCTATCCCGATGTGGTTTGATTCTTTGAGCAATGTCGGACCGCCGATTATGACATTGATGGACATCTTTGGATCTGGTAGCTCTGGTGGTCCATCTTGATTTCCGCTTTTGGCGTAAGTATGCTTCCCCCTGTCGGTGAGCAAATCTTTGAGATAACCCTTATTTAGCAAACCCATGACTTCCAAGATTAGTGCTCTACATCTGGTCGTCTCGTGCCCATGATCCCTATGGAAATCACAATAAAGATTCTTGTTTCTTCTACCCGGCTCGGCCCTCAAATTGCTAGGCCAGCGTACTTGGGCGTCCTTCATGTGATCCCTTATGAACTCTACGGTGTTGACACATAATCCCAGCTTTTCAAACCTGTTAGGCACCCAATCTATACAGAGTGACCCCTTTGTTGATGGTGTTGAGGACTTCCCGCTATCTTCTCGTTTTGGGAATTTATCTCTGTAATCTCTCTTGCTTCGCGTCCCTTTGTCTCCGACCTGGGGTTCCTGCATGTATCCCCGTTTTTGCCCTTGGCAGATGGTGTCTTGGACAATAGGGTGGACTTCCTCGGGGGTAGATGATTCTCCTAGCTCCAGGCGAAGCTTCTCGGTATATCTCTGATGAAAGGCGTTCCATGTTGTCACATGATGTTGAGTTAAACACCACTGCAATTCCCTTGTGGCTAACGACCCCTTCGAGTTCAGACTTTTGCAAAAGGCTACCAAGGCAACATTATCGGGGACTGGAGGAAGCTCCATGCATTCCTACTAAAATTTGTCAAGGTAGTCCTTTAGCAGTTCATCGTCACACTGAAGGATCTCGAAGATGTCCTTGATGCGCTTCTCCCACTTGCGAGCACCTGAATGCGCTTTCTTGAATAAGTCTTGGATATGAGTGAATGATTTGATGGAGCCCATTGGTAATTAGGTGTACCAACCAAGGGCGCGTTTGGTCAGAGTTGAGTGAAACCTCTTCACCAGAGCAGACTGAATCTCTTCTTCAGTAATCTCGTTGCTTTTTATAGTCGTGTAGTACACAGCAATATGCTCATCCAAATCAGTCGTTCTATCATACTTCAAGTTATCCGATAGTCGGAAGTGCTTTGGTATGCGGACCGGTGCAACGCTTGCTTTGTAAGCATGCTTGTAAAACTTTTGCTCATCTACTGTGGTAACTTGGGGTGGAGCACCCGGCACATTAAAATTCGATTTTGGATGGCCTTCATCTCTTATATAAGGTCTTGGATGAGAGGTGCTCCCTTAAGGTCTTGATTGTTGAGTGTAGATGACCCTTCGGGAGCGGCATCCATATTGAGCCTCCGACTAGGAACAGATGCTGTAGAATTATTTGTGGGCGCTGGTCCTCGTAGGGATGCTGGCCTCTGAGACGATCCAGAAAACATTGCTCCTAACTTCAGTGATATCCTTTCAACCATATTGCTCGAATTTCGTTGTTGTTGTTCTGACATAGTTTTGAGAAGATTAACAAGGAAGCTTCTGAATTCGGGATTACCTTCCAGTGATCGATCGTCTTCTCCATTGCTGGCAACATGAGTTGGCTCCTGGGAAGGGTCTTTCGGTTGTCAACAGGGTCCTTAGGCTACACGCTGGGATCACTAGGATCCTTCAAGGATTCATCTACTACGTCTGTAGTGTTCTTCAGAACGTTGTTACTATCAAAACATGATTGTGTTTTCTCCTTCGTAGAATACCTACAATTGCATGGGCCCCACGGTAGGCGCCAAACTATTTATGCCTAAAATTGTTCGCCTAGGTTAAACAATTAATTTAGAATGAGGTCACAAGCAATACACTAAATGCGACGAAAAAGTAAGTAAATAAAAGAGAGAAATAATAAGCAATATAAGTAAAGTAGTCTTATTCCTTGAGCATAGCCGGATTCTGTGGTGAATTGCTCTGTTGTACAATACTATATAAGGAGGGGTATTTATAGTAGTGGATACCAGTACTAAATAAGGTAAATACAAAGACTAATAAGGCTATGGGTGTATAACTTAACGATGTGGTGTATACTAAACCCTAACTAGAAAACTGTAAACCTAAGGCCGTGAGATTTATGCCCTGCGTCCTATGGCTGTCCCGCCTGAATGGTCGTTCGCTTAAGAGCGGGCGTGTATCCTCTATGCCCGGTTACTTGTAGGATAACCCTAGTCTCCCAATTGGACTCGTATCTTCGTAATAGTAGGTGGCGTATTTTTGCCCACAGAATTGACAATATTCTTATCTGGTTGCAACGACAATCGTTTGGCCTACATTGACTTGGAATAACTTGTAGAAAATATCGATAAATCGCGACTAATGGGCAACACTTTTAAGCTCTGGTGAAAGGTCAAATGTTTGCCTTGCATTCATTTGTTTGTGAGCAACACTTGAAGTTATGATAAAAGAAGCACTAGTAGTGAAACTCTACGTGTGGTGCCTAATAGACAACACTTCTGATCTCTCGAAGTTGTGCCTTGTGAGCAGCACTTGAAGGTCTGGTGCAAAAATAACTTGTAGAGAAATCTCTAAATGTAATGTCTAATAGGCAGTGCTTTAAGTTGTGATGAAAAGTTTGCATGCACTTGTCATGACTTGTATAGAATTTCCCTACAACTTGTCATTAGATACCAACAGTTTAAACTATGGTATAGAAATGTCTCTACAACTTGTTAACACTTTGACTCCATCCCTTTTGGACAACACTCGACAATAGAATATTGATGTTTGCTTCTATCTTGTTGATCTATTCACGAAAATCTGAACTCGTATGTTCATTTTATTACGTGTAACATTTGGATGGCAACAAATTGCATCTACATTACTTACACCGAAATATGGAGCGCAAACAAGTATTTGGATCATGAAATGAAACTAATCCTCATGGCAGACTGTGTCATTTGACCAGATTTGAATTTTACATAAATAACCCAAAATAGTGACGTAATTGAGATTTTAGCCCTTCAAAGATAAAACTGAAGTTGAGGTTAAAACTGGATTAGGTAGTTATTTAGATCATTTGTACAAAATGTGCAAGTCTTGGAATTACTATAAGCACTTTAAATTGAAACTGCATAAAATGTCCTAATCATAGCATAGATTGATATTCAAGACTTCATTTGATTGGTAGAATCTTATAAAGCCAGAATTGCACTTTTAACCCATAGTATATCCTATTCTTTATATTGTGGCCTTATATAGTCTAATTAGACTTTCACACTAGTAGACCTCTTTGCATGTATGCCTGACATTATAGCCCTTAATCCTAAATTTGAAATCCGGCTGGGAACCACCTTTTGTGGGTTTTGGGAAGTGCTAACACATTCTTTTCGAGACACTAGAAATTCTTACCCTTTAGAATCTCTGCTGGCAAAGACCCACCCGGAGTTAGCTTTAGTGAACTAGACACAAAATAGGTGACCTAATACGCCTAGTTAAATAAACTATTAGGTGACGACTTCAAAACCGACCAAAACGAGTTACCTAGTCGAAAGATGGCCTTCGAACTCAACTCGAAAAAGGGGTGCAACAGTACCTATAGTAAAAATTATATTAAAATGGATATATATTTCCTGTCAGAAAATTAAATATCATATAACATTTAATTACATTAATCATCTTAGCTAAATTTTACGAACCTTATAGTAGATGAACGTTCGACACGATGTCCAAATATTTTTCTTAAAAAACGTAGCTCCACATTACACTTTGAAGTATTTCTTTATCATTGTAAACCTGGTCTTCTGCTTCTACCGTACACTCTCCTTCGTATTAGTGAGTATTAAGCTTGCAACAAAGGATAGTGTTAAATCCGTACAACACCTAATGCTCTCTGTACAAACGTAATAGCGAATGACACTACCACTACCGGTTGCACACCAAAAGCCATTGGACAAACACCAAAATGAGCGCACAACTCATACACACAAACCCATCGATCCAAAATACCAAGAAACAGTTCAAAATCCAACAAATTTGAAGAAAAACGATTTTGCTACAGTGCCTCATATTGCTTCTGAATCGCCCCAACGAAGTTCGTCCAACATTGATCAGAATCCAGTGAGTCCAAACAGTGGAATTGATTCTTCACCTTAAGAAACCCATTTGCAGCAGCTTTCAGATGATTCAAACATCCCAGTTGAGAGAGCTAGTAAGAAACAAAGCTTCGGTGGCTTGCGAACTGACGATAACAGAGTTTCGACCAACCAATTGGGGTCAGGACAACGTCAATCTTTAGAAAAAGGTAAGGGACATGATTTCTCTAAAGTTTCATCTAATTTTGATCATCCTACCCATTCGAATGGTCTAATTAAACTCCCATGCAAAGTTTCAACAATCTCCTCATCTGTTCGTCAAAATGCCAAGTCCAATTTTGAGCTACCACAGGCTAATTCTAGCCCCCTCTGTTAAGCCAAAGGATGATGTACCACTCCCTTAAGGATGATGTACCACTCCCTTTAGCTATTAAACCCACATATGACTCATCTTTCAGGCAAATCCATGAAGAAACTGTGCCTAGAATTGAAATTGAACCTACAAAACAAACAACCAAACAAGGCTACCACACCGTTATCTTAAATAGGCAGGCTTACTTGGTTAAATTGGCTGAGAGATGTAAATTTACCTTTATTGGTAAATTTGAATCCACTATGCCAAGAATGGATATTATCAGAAAGACTTTTGAGGCTCAAGTTCAATTAAAAAGCTCTGCGAAGATCACTCACTACAACCAAAATCATGTATATATTGATCTTGATAACCAGTTGGATCATGACATTATTTGGTTCAAAAAAGCTATGTGGATTCAAGGTTGATAAGGGGCAAAATATGCGGAAGCAAATAATGATAAACGAGTGGAAGCAAGTAAAACGAGATAACGTGATATCACAAAGATATCGAGAAAATCGAGACTAGGAAGGCAAGAAATAGAAGAAAGAACGGATAAATGATTCAAATAAGAATTTATTATCCAAAGGGAGAATTGAAACTCGAAACTTACAATGGTTTCATACAAGCGATGAATCTCCATAGGTTCCAAGTCGAGACCTACACGAAGCTTCAAGCTTCGAACTAGAGAGGCTCGGCCTCTTCTACGTTCTCTCTTCTCTATTCAAGACTTAAACAAAGCTAATGAAATGAAATGGCTAAGGTAGTTTCTCCTCACCCCTTGTGAAATGACTACAATGCCCCCAAAGTGGGCTAAGACATAAAAGACCACGCAGGGTCAAAATAGGAAGAAATGCACAAAATTCCCGTCGAAAGCTTCAGGCGCTCCGCCTGGTTGGGAGGCGCTCCGCCTAACTTGTTCACTGATCAAGTTTGCAGGCGCTCCGCCTGGCCTTTAGGCGCTCCACCTGGCTGTGTTGTGCCTCAGCTTGGGCGCTCCTCCTAGGAGCTGGGCGCTCGGCCTTACTGAGCTAGGGGCTCCTTCTTCCTTGGTGCTCCGATGCATGATCTTCAAGTCGCTTCCGGAGCCCTTGACTTGTATCCTTTATGCTCTCAAGCTTGACTCTTGATGGTTGGTGTCTTGGCCCGATTTTCCCCACATCATCCTCCCCTTCTTGATAGGATTTCGTCCTCGAAATCAAACCATCAAAGCCTGCATCCAAAACAAGCACAAACAAAGCTTCCCACTACAAGAGTATGTTAGTGCCAAAAGTGTGGAAAACACAGTCTTATGATAGAGCCAAACGTCAATAACAATTAAAAAGCTTATGTCTCCGAGGGACACAACAAGTACTTGACTCAAAAAGAAAGTGCATCCAACACAAAAACAAGCAAAGAAATCAATAGGACATGGAACGTGCATGATGTAGCAATCAATCTTCCTATGACCCCTAAGCTCATAACCAACATACCAAGCCTTTAATGCATTTTTATCACAAGGTGTCACAGCGACTTTGGTATGCCCAACACTCAAGGTGTGATCAACATATGGGATGAAGTAAGCAAAATAGTTCAATTTATAACTAGCATCAAATACTCCACTCCCTTCTTAGAAGCACTCTTACAGATACCGAGAGGTACCTCATCACCTCCAAATTTACCTCCAAGACAATCCTCCTCGCTAGACAAACTCCCAAGGGAGGTCTCAAATAATGGATTATCTATAGAGTTAAGCATTCCAATCCATGGAGGTTCAAACTCACACTCTACTCTAGTTTGATACAAATCACCATTTCCATTGAAGTTGCCCTCATATAAAGGATTAGTATAGGTACACTTTTCAAACTTATTAGCAAGCAAAGGTGACATTCTCAAACTAGAGATAACTTCTACACTTGAGGAGCCATCGAAAACAATTCGATCCATCTCATACACTAGAGACTCTTCAAGGTCACAACCATCCTCACTATGACACAAGAGACCACCACTATCAAGTAAGCAATCTAAGGAAAGAATGGGATATTCATGCGATTCATCTTCTCATTTATTAAATATGGGTGGGATGTCATAACAATGTTCACAAATAAGGTCAACTTCAATATTTTCACTAAAGAGAGATTCAATGAAAACCGAGCTCATATCATGATGTGGCTTTTCAACCCTCTCAACTAGTAGTTCATTTGCACACACAAGTTGACCAAATGGCTCTACAATAGTTGCAAACATATTGTAATCATATATATCATCAACTAGTGTGGAGTTATCACAAACACTTTCACAAGACAAGGAAGTAACATGCTCAAGGGAAGAAGAACTAACACATAACTTTGAGTGGCCATCTTGCTCACTTAATGCACTTGAAGTGTCATGAATAGTTTCTCCACCTTGTAGCTTACATTTGGCGTCATCTTCACCTAGTCTTTCCACTTCGGAATATGATTGAGGCTCCATTGGTTTGCCTCCAAGAATTCCGACATAAGAATTCAAACAAGTAGAAGAAAAAGACAAAGTAAGGTTAGAACTCACTCACATCACTCAACACAACCTCTCCTTTTTTTCACTCGAGAGTTGTCACCGGTCGCTCCCTTACTCCTCTCAATCTTTTGTGTCTCATATTCGGGCGAGTTGGGATGAGGCGTAAGAATACCCATAGCTGGAGTAGGGGGACTTTAAACATCAACCCGGAATCTAGGACTTTGAAACTTATCACTTGATGTCTCCTTCTTCTTCGTTAGTGAACCACTTGGCTTTGAAACTTGTGGTTTCGCGTTCACCTTGTTGACACTTGTCAACCCTTCATTTGCAATAGTCCCACCACTTCTAGTAATTGTAGGACTCCTTGATTGCACATTTTCAACCTTAGAATGAAGTTCTCACTCCTCGCTCCTTTGCATAACAAAGGAAGGTGTACTAGTAGGCAATTGGCCTCTTTCCCGATAAGGCACAAAGTCGTAAACCCTTTGCCCTATGCCCACAAGATACGCATCCTTCATAGTACTATATTGCAACCTCTTGTCTTCCATCCATGGCTCACCTAGCCATGCATCAACATGTAGCATGGGATACACACCACACCATACATAGCATTTGTAATTCCTATGAGTTATAAGTACTCAAGCTTCCTTGAAAATCTACACTCCATTATACTCATAAGGACTCTCTAGCTTACAGCATGGTATCCTTAGCCTATCAACCAAAAGGGTGCAATACAATTGGCATCGGTCTCTTCAATTTTGAGCAAGTTTCCTCCATAACCATTCACCTCAACAATGAACCTACTTCTACCAAGTTTCGTAGAAATGCATCCAAGTGATTTGAATGCCCATGAGCATCAACACCAACAACTTGGGTCTCCCTTATCCCTCTTCTCTTAGCAATATTGCTAGAGTAACTTCCATTTCCCGTCACTCTTCCAACATTAGAGATGTTGTTGGAAGTCGAGGAAGGAACCTTGCCATGGAACCCATGAGTGCCTCTCGCCTTGGTTCCATAGCTAATAGTACTACTCCTGCTACAACTATCCAATCCCCTCATGGCATTGATAGAACAATATAGCCCCTTTTGTAGCAAAAGCAACACTATCTCTCATACCACCCTCCACATTAGAAACATTAGGTCGCTTAGCATACCTAGAAGATGCAAGCTTCTTCTTTCCCATGGAACAACCACCACCTCCTCCCATACTAATGGAAGGACCTCTACTACTCCCTTGTTCACCGTTAGAAACACAAAGAGAAGATGCAAATGAATAATTCATATAATCAACCTCATAATCAATTCTCTCTATGTCACCATCAAGATTTTCATATTCATCACAAGAAGAGTAAGTAGGAACATTATACCCTGAAGCGTTACCATCTTCGACTTCTTGACTTGAAGCATAAGAGTCATTACATTCATCTTCACAAGCTTCATAGTCTTCATGAGTCTCATGATCATCATAGTAACCCGCTTCATCACCATACGAGCCATAGTCCCCCGAGTCATCGTCCCCCCGAGTCATCATAGCAATATCCATCATCACCCTCGTAAGAACCATAGTCTCCCTCGTCTCCACACAAGTCATAACCTCCACAGTCATCATCCGACATAGTTGAAACACCAAGAGAAAAACCTCACAAAATTTATTGCCTCACGTGTATCACTCAATATATGAACACTCAAGGGTGAGGCCTTAACAAGTTAGAAACCACGGTGATCACAACTAGTATGTTCAAGTATTAGTTCGAAATGGAGTTAATGAGACTCGATGGATGGACGGCTATTTAAGTGCACTTGAGGCCAAAGAAAGTTCTATGATTCTTCTTTAAATTCTAATCTCCTCTACACATAAGTGTCCTAATACGCTCAAGAGTTGGTGTCTTTTGAGTAGGCCAATTACCTTAGAAACACTAGCCAAGAAGTTAGGAAGCAAAGGAAACACAAAAATGAAGAAACGAAAATGTTCCGGACCCGTTACAGAGGTGGGCGCTCCGCCCAGTGGGGGAGGCTCTCCTCCCAGTACAAGTAGGCGCTCCACCTGCAGGCAGGCACTCCGCCTAACATGGCTACTGGTCAAGAAGTTGGGCGGTCCACCTGGGTTTAGGCGCTCCGCCTGGAGTGCATTTCAGCAGCTTCCAAGAACGAGTTCTTGGTGATTTTGCCCAAATTTTTCGATCAATTTCAACCCAATACTCAAAACCTACAATACCCAATGGTGTATTCAACTATTCTAATCAATCCCCAATGGTTTTACACCTCCAACAAACAACAACAAGCTTCGATTCAAGATTGAAGTAATTTCAAGAAATTTTTAAACTTTGGGATTTTGATTTTCGAAATTTTGATTCATAACATCGAATTGTGATATATGGGTATCAAAACATGGGAATACAGTATAGAAAAATCCCCAATACTTTGAAATGCTTGGAGAATCAAATCAAACCCAATCTACCAATTTTTTTCAACATTTCAACTTTTTCAATTTTTTTATTTTTCTTCTTTTCATCAAGAACAATACTAAACTAACACGATAAATAAGGAATGGGGGTTTGTAAGAACATAACCCGAGCCTTGATCTGATACCAGCTGATAAGGGGAAAATACGCGGAAGAAAATAACGATAAACGAGCAGAAGCAAGTAAAACGAGATAACGTGATATCACAAAGATATCGAGAAAATCGAGACTCGGAAGCAAGAAATAGAAGAAAGAATAGGTAAACGATTCAAACAAGAATTTATTATCCAAAGAGAGAATTGAAACTCGAACCTTACAATGGTTTCATACTAGCGATGAATCTCCATAGGTTCCAAGTCGAGACATACATGAAGCTTCAAGCTTCGAACTAGAAAGGTTGGGCCTCTTCTACGTTCTCTCTTCTCTATTAAAGACTTGCTAATGAAATGAAATGGCTAAGGTAGTTTCTCCTAACCCCTTGTGAAATGACTAAATTGCCCCCAAAGTGGGCTAAGACATAAAAGACCACGCAGGGTCAAAATAGGAAGAAATGTACAAAATTCTCGTCTGAAGCTTCAGGCACTCCGCCTGGTTGGGAGGTGCTCCGCCTAACTTGTTCACTGATCAAGTTTGCAGGGGCTCCGCCTGGCTGTGATGTGCCTCAGCTTGGGCGCTCCTCCTAGGAGCTGGGCGCTCGGCCTGACTGAGCTAGGCGCAACTCTTTCTTTGGTGCTCCGATGCATGATCTTCAAGTCGCTTCCGGAGCCCTTGACTTGTATCTTTTGTGCTCTCAAGCTTGACTCTTGATGGTTGGTGTCTTGGCCCGATTTGCCCCGCATCAAAGGTAGATAGATGAGGCTCTTCACTTGGATACCTAACTTTAAGCCTAAAGATGAGGCATCTCTGCTACTAATCCAGAGCCCATCCCCAATGGTTCCCCTGTTCTTGATGATGCTTTTGTATCTGGAGGTGACAATGGAGTTCAGGAGAATAGGAAAGTGTAGCAGAGTTGGAGAGTTGGAGGGTGGTGAAGAGGTGAAAGGTGATGTACAATTGGAGAAGGTTGGATAATTGGAGGGTGTAGAAGGGAACCCAATTCATATTAAAAATCCTATAAACCCCCAGAACACTGATTCCATCTTGAAAAAATGCAGCAACGTATAACTTCTGCCCCTGTCATTATCACTAATGAGAACCAGTCCCAAACTCCTAAAGTTGATATTGTTGAAAAGGGGAAGGGTATCAAGAATGATAGCCAAAGAGGTATTGATTTTATAGTTCCCAAAAATAGTCCTAGCAAAAAGAAGAGAATAACAATGATGAAGAAACTCGAGGCTAAGGGTATTGAAGAGGATAAAAGACCATCTCCTTTGTTTCATACCCCTATTATTCTAGATAAGGATGGTATTGCTCATAATCACAAGCCTTATCCACTAGATATCTCAAATGGTTCTCTTTCTGTTCAACCATTAATCACTAAGAAAGCCCATTGTTTCTATTGAAGATGTAGATACTACACCTTTCTTTACCCAAACTATTTGCAACTTAAACAATATACCAAATTCTCCTCCCTCCTTCAATGATGATTACAAACCAATTCAGTGTGAAGATAAATTAGAAAAGGAATCAGATGGTGAAGATATCTTATAGGATTCAAGAGAGGATGAGTTAGACGAAGTCCATGCTAACTGCTTAATCAAAGTATTTGGCCCCTCTAGCAATTCTACTAACCTAATGGATGTGGATGCTCAAAGCATGACAAGGGAGATGGGATTGTCACCAAGAGGATTCTCCTCTACACCTTTTAGACCAAAAGCCAGTGCTTCTAATCCTAGAAGTGCTCTAAAAACATCCTCAAACCAATTGTAAGTATGATCAGTGCTCTAATTTAGAATGTTAGAGGCATTAGGACCATGGGGGTTACAGAACGGCTCAAAACATTGAAGTAAATTCACAATCTTTGTTTTATATGTGTCTTAGAACCTTTTAGAGATAGGACACAACAAAATTTTTTCAAACTCCAAATTCAAATGCACCAATCATACAATAATGTAAATGATAAGATTTGGTTATTTTAGGATCATTGATGATGATGATCAGCAGGTTACTTGTGAGGTGGTCCATGCAGAATGTGCCAATCCATTTTATTCTCACCCTGGTTTATGCTAAGTGAATAATTCATATGAGAAGGCCTCTGTGGGATAAACTTAGGCAGAGAGCTGACCATTTAACTCCATGGTGTGTTAATGTGGACTTTAATGTGATAGCAACTGCAGAGGAGAAATTAGGAGGGCTTCCTTATCAAATTAGGAAGAGTGTTGATTTCCTAGTGTAATTGGGCTTATTGACCTGGGGGTATCATGGCTCTAGATACACATAGTCAAATGGGAGAGCCCCTGAATTTAGAGTATGGAATAGGTTAGATAGATCCATGGTAAATGATGAATAGGTCAGATTGATGCCTCATACTTCTATTACCCACC
The DNA here is from genome assembly GCA_029990175.1 of Petunia secreta. Classification (NCBI taxonomy): domain Eukaryota; kingdom Viridiplantae; phylum Streptophyta; class Magnoliopsida; order Solanales; family Solanaceae; genus Petunia; species Petunia secreta. The sequence continues at coordinate 28,564,643 of JARKIP010000003.1, forward strand.
TATTTTTGTTGGCTCTGATCATTGCCCAATGTTGATGCAAATGAAGGTAAAAAATGAGAGTATGTGCAGGTACTTAGATTCCTCAACTGCTGGACTGAAATTGAAAATTTCTTAAGAGTAGTTGCAGACTTTTGGAATCACTAGGTTCAGGGCAACCGGATGTGGGTATTTCACAAAAATTTAAGAGAGTAAGCACAGTTTTGAGTGCTTGGTCAAGGCATGAATTTGGGGATATCTTTGTCAAGGCCAAAGAATTTGAAGAAAAAGTCAGAAATGTAGAGGAAAACTATGAGGCAAATGCCACTGATCAAGCCAGACAATCTCTTAGCTCTCTCAATGCTGAGTATATCAGATACTTGAAGCTTGAAGAGTCTATTCTCAAGAAAAAAACTTAGCTTCAATGGTTCAAGGAGAGGGATGCCAATACCAGCTATTTCCATAGCTTAATGAGAGGAAGGAGAAGAAAATTATTTATTCATAAAATCAAAAACCAGGAAGGAGATTGGATCCAAGGTGATCACGATATTGCAAAAGCTGCGTGTACATATTTCAAGCAAATGTTCGCTAATGAGGTTATTCAAATTTAGGAAGACTTGTTGTCTTGCATCCCATCAATGGTTACACAGGAACAAAATGAAGCTCTTTCTATTATACCCCATATGGAAGAGCTTAAAATAATGGTTTTTTCAATGAATCCAAACTCAGCAGCTGGACCTGATGGGATGAATGGAAGATTTTTTCAATCTTGCTGGGAAATAATCAACACAGATTTGTTGAAGGTAGTTCAGTCTTTTTTCTCTGGGCATCAAATGCCAAAGTATTTCAGTCATACTTGTCTCATTCTAATACCCAAAATTGACTTTTCCAACCAATTTTCTGAATTTAAACCGATAAGCTTAAGTAACTTTGTAAATAAAGTTATTTCAAAGCTTATCTGTCTAAGATTGGGGACCTTTCTTCCTCAACTCATCTCTCCAAACCAATTAGGTTTTTTTAAGGGGAGGAGTATTTCAGAGAATATCATGTTTGCTCAGGAAATTATCCAGGGTATTAAGAAGCCAAACATTAGAGGTAGTCTTGTCATAAAGCTGGACATGGCCAAAGCTTATGACAGAGTATCATGGGCTTACACATATCTTGTTCTCAGAAGAATGGGATTTAATTAAGTGATCATTGACATGATCTGGAGAACAATGGCTAATAATTGGTACTCTGTGGTAATAAATGGGAAAAGACATGGATTTTTTCACTCTACAAGAGGTCCTAAATAGGGAGATCCATTGGCACCTTTTCTGTTTATTCTGGGTGCAGAATGTCTGCCAAGAATGCTGAATGACCTAAATCATATTGAGTTTTTCCATGGCTTTTATATGGAGAAAAGGGAACCACAGGTGAATCATTTGTCATTTGCTGATGATGTGATCATATTAACATCTGGAGGAAGAAGATCTTTGCAACTGATTATGAAAACCTTGGTAGACTATGAGAAACTTTCAGGTCAGCTTGTCAATAAACAAAAAAGTCATTTCATGATCCCTTCTTATTCTTTTCCTGCTACGGTCAAAAGAATTGAAGAAGAAACATGTTTTAATATGAAGCAAGGCCCTTTAACATACCTAGGTTGTCTTCTGTATATTGAGAGAAAGAGAATTTCATTTTTCTCTGGTATGATCTCTAAAGCAGTATCCAGAATAAGGGGGTGGCAATATAGAATGTTGAGCTTTGGAAAGAGAGCAACTTTGATTAAATATGTCTTGCAGTCCTTGCCAATTCATATATTTTGTGCAACATCCCCTCCCAAAACTATTCTAAAGCAGTTTGAGCAAATTACTGCTAACTTTTTATGGGGAATGGATGCAATGAAAAATAAGTATCATTGGGCTTCCTGGAAAAAGTTACCTTACCCAGTTCAAGAAGGGGGGCTGGATTTAGAAGAATTGATGATATCTGTAAATCTCTGGAACTCAAACAATGGTGGGTGTTCAGGACTAAGAAATCTCTTTGGGGGGATTTTCTTAGGGCTAAATACTGTCAAACATTCAATCCCATTTCTAGAGAGTGGTATTCAAGCCAATCACAAATGTGGAAAAAAATGTTGAAAAACAGAGTGCAAGCTGAAAAGTGTATTCAATGGCAAATTAGCTCGGGCTCTGTATGCTTCTGGTTGGATAATTGCTCATGGTTTTGGTCATTTGGCTCCTCGTTGTCCATATTTCCCAAGCCCAAATAACATCATTGTATCTCAGCTTTTTATTGAGGGCAAATGAGATCTCAAAAGGTGCATCAGCTATTACCTGTTGAATGGGTTGCAAGGGTACTTAGTACAAAAATTAACTTTAACCCTACAAAGCCAGACATCCCTATCTGGACCCTAACTTCTTCTGGATCCTTTACATGTTCCCAGCTTGGCAAATGGTTAGACAAACCAAACCAACTACCATGACCAGTACCTTGATGAGAGAGTACTTTTATTTGGCCAACAAATTGCTTCAAGATGTGTGTGCAGCCTGCATCTGAAGCAGTCCATCATATCTTTGCCTCAGGTCATTTGGCTAATAAAGTCTGGCAAACTCTTTCAAATTCTTTCAGTATTGTCTATAGACCAACAAACAATATTAGGGATCATTTAATGCACTGTTGGACCCTGAAACTAAAGAATGAGGCTCAAAAGCTCATATTTCAAATGATACCAATTTTGATTTGTTGGAATCTATGGAAGAACATGTGTGCTTGTAAGTATGGGGGTAAGAAATCCAATATTTCTAGAATTTTCCATCATATCTCCTTTGATGTGTACAAGTGCCTTCATCTTAGCTTCTCATATACTAAATGGTCTCCCAATTAGAACACTTTGTGCACAAAAGTAGAAAGATAAATAAGTGACCAAAATTACTCAAGTCAAATGGTTTAGACCCGATTCTGAATGGGTTAAACTGAATTTTGATAGTAGTGCCTTGAACAACCCTGGGAAGATAGGAGCAGGAGGTATTTTAAGGGATTTCCATAGTGCTATGATTTGGGGATATGCAGTACCTCTGAGAATGGGTACCAATAATGAAGCAGAGGCTCAACCAATCATTATTGGTATGAAATGGTGTAAAGGTCAAGCTTTTACTAACCTGCATCTAGAAAGTGATTCTAATCTGTTAGTGCAATGGATCAACAAGAGGTAAAGGGGCTCCTGGAACATTTTCCATTTGCTAGATCAAATTCAGGACCTGATTCAATCTTTTGCAAATTTCAAACTCACCCATACATTTAGAGAGGCAAATGAGGTGGCAAATATATTATCTAAGCACAGCCACAATTATGCTTTGGATGGCTCTTTCTTTCATACTGACCAGCAGCTCCCTAGTGAAATCAGAAAACTGCTAAGAATGGACAAACTTGACATGTGTAATTTCAGAACAAGGAAAATCAAAAGGATATTTGAGCCCTTCTGAATTTCCTTTCCCCTCCAGTCTTCTGCTCCTACAGTCCAAGATACTTTCCATTTGTCCAAATTGTGCATGTTCTCTGATCCTGATTGTATACAAGAAGAAGAAGAAGAAGAGGAGACAATATGTAAGGGGGGCAACACCAATCTTTCTAACCAATTTCTTATGCAGCTGCAGGTGCTACGGAAATTTGATGACCCTATAACCTGCACTATGTTAGTACAGGCTACAAATATTCATAAAAATGTATTGCCTCAGGATTTTAGTTGGCCCAGTTTATATTCATGTGGTTCTGAAGTGCTCTCTTTCTGCTGCTACATATCTATTGCTGCATCTATTTTTTCTCATGGATTATTTGCTAAAGACAAAAATAATGGTGTTGCTGATATAATAATTCTTTGAGTATTGCAGTGAGACTGATTATTGGGATAACATGTGATGATAGGTTCAGTACTACAGTTCTGCATGCTTCTGGTATCAGTCTAGGCCTTTACATTACATTTTTGCCCCATTATATACTATTGTCAGTTTAGTACTACAGTACTTATTGCTCTGTTTCTGCAAGTTTTCTCTACTGAATTGCTGATATTGTGAAGGATCTTAAATGTTCCTTCACTGTATATGAGAATGACCCTAGTTGTTTAGTACGGTCTTCACAGTTTCTGCTACAGATTCATACTTCTGTTGATGCTGATACTACTTGCTTCTATCAAGTTTTGCCCATGCCATGGAAGAATCAGAACTACAATGTTGTTGCTAGTACTGACTCTGCTGATGCCACACAAGATCTGCTCGAAATTCATGGTTTATGGGAATGCTATTCTATGTTGAGGCTTGCTGCTCACTCTCTGTTCCTGCTACATCTTATCAGGATCTGCTTATGCTCAACTTGCTAATTTTCTGGAGTACTCACTCTCTGTTATGCAGCTACACTGAAACACTATTGCTGATACTTCTGTCAAAATATTGAGTTGGTTTTAGTACTACAATACTGCTTGCTGTTGCTTTTGATTTTATGCCATTTCTACTGGTGTTGCAAGCCCTGTTTGATGGCTGATGCTACTAGTTTATGCTCAACTTTCTCTTCTAGAAGGAGCATCATTTCTACCCAGATGCTCAATTCATTTTGATGGACAAGGTACTCTCTTCAATTTGGCTATCTCTACTTCCAAGTAATAGCAAAAAGGAAGACTTGCATACCACCATTTCTAGTTTTTTAGATTAGTCCTAGATTAGTTCTAACACATAGCCTAACCATTTTTTTTTTTTTTTTTTGTAAAATGGGAGAGTCTCCCTCACTTTTCACCCTAGGCTCTTTTTGTATATAGATGTTACAACCTATCCTAGGCTAGTGAGATGTTCTTGATGCTATATTTCCTCCCCTTCGAGGTTACCATTATAGTTCGGAGGTAAGGTACATGTCCCCCTTTATTGTATTTGTACTTATGTTATTATTTACATACAGGTTAGGATCTATGTCTAACCCCACACTAGAACTAGTAAATGTGTCTTGAAAAAATACAACTTACTTGGTCTGGTGAGTTTTATTTTTTTTTTTAAAAACTGGTCTTTGAAATGTTATCATGAAACAGGTTGCTAGTAACACCAATCTCATCTATCAGTATACCTTCATATTCTTCTCAATAGCCCATGGTTATCATATCAACCACCTCTGAAATGTCTATCCTGAATATTGACTTGTCCTCCAAAATCATTATGCTCCACATCTACAGTATTGTTATTTGGCTAACCGTAATATTTTTAGATTTTTTGTGATACAAAGTGGATATTGACTGATGTCTTCGTTGAATTTTTCAGCTCTATATGAGCTGAACACATCCATCATTTTTTATCGACATCAGTATCCATCTTTCAACAAGTATTTGATATCCAATGTATACTTGGACGGATCCAGTTCGAGTTATTCAATAATTTCTCTAAAAAAATCAGAAGTAAGAATTATCCCGACGTAGTAGCAATCCATCTCCGTTGAAATTTATGAATGTATATTCATCAACTCATTCCCCATCGTATTGAATCATTACTTTTATGCTTTCCATCTCAAACTTACATCTGCAAATCACAAAGCTTTTAAGTAATTATGAAAAAATGTATGCAGACACAAATACAAATTAGAATATCACAATGATATGTGTACATTCAATTTGTACCTTAAGGTTGTTCTTTGCATAAAATCGTGAATATTTTTTTCCCAGCTGCAAAAAGGACGCTATATACTAGTCTTAAACAAAGGGTTCTAGTGGATGTGGAATAGCCCTTTCAATTACGCTATTCTGCTACTAAAAATAAGAAGATAATTTTTTCATATTTAAAAGAGTATTATATGATTTTAAAATGGTTTTCCTAATCAATTGGTTAAGTTTTTATGGTTGTGATTTGTTTAAATTTTACTATGGCTATTTGAATGTTGAAGGCCTCCAGTTTGTGACTAGATACGTTTTTTTTTTCTCTTATTACTACTATATAGAAAGATGGTGATGGTCAACAGGGGTATAAAGGTAATTTTGTACTCAGAGCTGATTTTTGGTTTTACTCTTCTTTCTCACTCCACATGTCAAAATCTGATCACGTATGAGGGACATTCCAGAAATCCACTTTGCTTTTCACATTGAAAGTTTACTTCATTAAATTAGAGGCTTGGCCCCAGATCTTTACAAATTGGAATTTCTATACCTTTACTGAATTCAAATCTCCAAGCTCAAAGTAAAAGTACATATGATATGTGTACACTCTGTAAGAACTACACAAAAATTGAACATTTATGTTTGTTGACAATCTATTTTATTGTAGCTCCTGTAGAAACTTAAGACCAACCGGTCCCTTTGCTAATATCTTTTTGTGCATACCACTTCCACCGAGCCATCACTCTTAAGAACAGTTTATAAATAAATAAATAAATAAATAAATAAATAAATAACTAGATTTAAGTAATTGAAACATGAATTATTACTTTACAAAAGAAATCAGGCGTATATGTTTATTTTTTTCTTTATGATTTTGTAGTCACCAATAATTGATTTATCATTCAAATAAATTACTTACAAATATAATTTAATTAAAATAAAGAAAACCCAACACTATTATATTTTGGAAAATTAGGAATATTGGAACTCCACATTATTAGATTTAAATGTACGAGACATAAATTAAATTGATAATTTGTAAAGAACAACTAATTACTAGATATTTATATTTTTAATCCTATATCATAATTTCTTCATAGCATAACTATGTCTGGGTGACACATTATGGTATTAAGTATTTTGTAAAAAAAAGTATTAGACAAGTATTGAAGTATCATAGAAATAGTATCCTATACATTAGATTTTAGTTAGGAAGGACCAAATACTTATTTAGTGTAAAAGGCATATATAATTAGGGGTGTTCACGGTTTAGTTAAAAATCGATCCAAACCGAAATCCAAGCCAAATCGACTAAAATAACCGACAAGTTCTTGGATATGGCTTGGTTTGATTTTCAAATTTTAAAAACCATAATTATTTGGTTTGGTTTGGTTTCATGAAAAATAATCGAAGAAATAACCGAATCGAAAATTTATACATATTAATATATTAATCTTTGATAATGTAATTACATATTTTATATATTTACAAAAATTTTGTAGTAGGTTAAATGTTATTATATATTAATTTAGGTTACAAATCGGAGTCACAGACACATACACCCACTTATAAAGCCTAAAGGCAAAGCGGATTCTAGTTTTGATACCATCTTTTCAAATAATCCTTGTATGTTCAACTTGATATATGAGTCATGTTATTCGTAGGTAGAAATATCGTGTAAATATATAGTATACTTTAATTCTTTTCTTTTGTCCTAAAATAATTATTTTCAATTGCTCCATGATTTGCTCTAGTGGCAAGAGTGAAACATTTTAGGTGTAGTTAGATTAAAATTTCAAGTTGCTCAAAATACTATAAGATTAACAACATACTTGTAGTTCTCCTTATTATGTAAGGAAAAATTCTCTTTATTATTTTTGTTTTTTGAGGAAAATTTTTGTTAATATCTTCATTGTTATTTTATTTATAAAAAAAACCGATAAACCGTACCAAACCGATAATAATCAAACCAATGGATATGACTTTTATTTGGTTTGGTTTGATTTTAATAATTTAAAAAATTGAACTATATTGATTTGGTTATGGTTTTAACCAAAAACCAACCAAATCAAATCGTGAACATCCCTATATATGGTTATGATAGTGAAAGAAAATATTAAATATTGAAAGGACCTATTTCCCACATTTTATATCAAACAATCAAAAATTTTGAGAAAAAAACATAATATAAAAGAGAAATATATTACGTTAAAACATGGTTCCACAAAAACAACAATGTACATATTATAATTTAATTAAAAAAATAATAATAAAACTAACTAATTGGGTTCTGAATGGATCTCGACCAGGGGCCAATTGGATAGGATTTTTTACATAAAAGTACAAGTTTTAGAACTTAATGACACGACCCGAAATCCGGTTAGGCCGTGCGGGCACCCGACATCCTCCCCTAGACCCGTCGGGCGAACCCTTACAAATAAAATCAGGAAAATAAATATAACAATTCACGAATAAGGAAAAGATTTAAAAAAAAAAAAACACAGATATACTGATACCTCTAAGCTGTACAAAAGAAATTATAGCTGACTACCCAACATACTAGGTTTAGGGCTATCCAGACCAGACATCTAAGAGTACAAAAGAAGACAGATACCTCTTGAAGGGAGCAAAATGCAACTGAAATAATAACCAATAAACTGGTAGCCATCCGGAATAAAAGCTGGCTCACCCTGACAGCTGAAGTCGTCTTCGTTCCTTCACAACGTGGCAAACTAAATCCTGGAGCGAACCTGCCGAAACGAAATAGATAGACAAGAAACAAACAACAAACAAGGGTGAGTCAAAAGGACTCAATAAGTGGGGCAGACTAGCCACCTCAAAGAATAGGATAGCTAGCCAGGGAGAAAAGAAATAGATAGACCAAATACCTCTTATTTAAATTATAAAAAAGCAGAGTCAGATAATAATCGGAAACACGTAAAAAACTATAAACTCAACCAAGGATGTGAGCCAAAAATATATCAACAAATAAGCAATGCACATATAAGCAGAACAGCAGTCATGTACCGCAAGTCTACACAATGGTATGAATTGAGATGAATGAAATGAAATATGATGCAAAGGGTCATATGTGCCCGTAATCCCATCCCGAAGCGGAATACTCCTGCATTCGAGGGGAATCCAATCTGATAACCAACTGGAGCGGAATACTCCTGCTCCTGGGGCGGAATACTCCTGCACCCGATACAATATAAACCAGAGGCGGAATAATCTTGCACTCTCTTGGGGCGGAATACTCCTGCACCCGATATAATGTAAAGCTGAGGCGGAATACTCCTACACTCAATATCTGACATAAGAGCGGAATACTCCTGCTCTTGGGGCGGAATCCTCCTAACCTCAATATGATACAATGGAGCGGAATCCTCCTGCTCCTGGGGCGGAATACTCCTGCACCCAATATGATATGCAATGTAATGCATATGAATGCAATGTGATGCAATAATAACCCTTCACCGGCGCGGGATTCTCATTGACAGCCGAGAAGTAGATGCCAACTCAAAGCCAAAGTACAATACTCAGATTCTCAATGCAATACCAATAACAGGACATAACATATAATATACAATGTAAATCCAAAGCTAAGGCGTAATGAGTACGCCTATCGGCAGCTACACACGTAAGGAACACGTGGTAGAAAATCCACGAGGCCAGGTGCCTCCAAAGAAATGGATATAAATACTTACCTTGTTACAAAGTTAGTACAGCCACTCAATAACCGCTTTGTCCTTTGGATTCATCTCCAAACGATCCCACTGTGTTCAATAACCAGAAAAATATATCACATAAGGCTAAAGGCTTCATTCCTCACATCTTAGGGCAACCCGGTTAAGAACCTGATACCCTATTCGCATACGCAGTACGCAGGCCAGGCCTATGTACAGGATTTAAGGTCACATAACCAAACCCCAAATAAATTACGTTTATATGTTGCCCATAACTCACTGAGTACAAATATATAATTAATTTCATTATCGGGGTCCATTTGACCCTTTAAACTATTAATTGAACTTATTAATACGATGTCTAATATTCCAAGTCTTACCGTCAAAATATATTCAAACACACGTAATAAACTCAAATAATATATTAGGATCATTACCTGAATGTTTCAGGGTGAAAATTCTACTTTTCTCCGACCCCTTTTTTCATTTTCTGGCATTTTTCCCTCACCGTATTTTTGCCTTTTCTCTGTTAATGTTCCGTTGTTTTGCTGCTTCAATTAATGAAGATGAGCTTATATGCTCATCTTTACAACCGCCATTCATTTAACTTTTTTGTCTTTTTCCTTTTATTTTTTTTATTTTCTTTTATTTTATTTTTTTTTCTTAATAAAAAATAAAACGGTGCCCTACGATATTCGAAATAATTCCAACTTTTGCGTACAAGTTGTACAAAATATATGTAACATACTCGCGAAGGCGGATCTCAAATCAGACTCCCGAAACTCAAGATGCGAATTTAAATGAAAAGAAGTCAAATTATTTAACTTTCAGCATTTTAGCGGAAACTAGCCGAACAACATCGAAATTCACTTTCGAAAGTTCACAAAAGTCATAAATAATCATACGAACCCAACGACGCTTTCGGATTTCGAATCGGAGCTCATTCGGCAAAACTGAGCTCGAAAATCTCTTTTTAATATTTATCGCCAATAAAAACTGAAACCTTCTTCCGATGCCTACCAAACGAGGTCTGATTTAGCTCAAATTTTACAGACAGGTCCTAATGGACATTACAAATATTTTAAAATTATTGGCACGTCAATCGGAGTCCTAACTTCCGAAACGACTGACCGAGGTCGTTTCACTTAATTACCAAACATAGCAACATTTTAGCAAAATAACCCTATATAGAGGAAAACACAAGTTAATTACAAATATAGCAAAACAATAGCAATATTTTCTCATAACATACCAAACCCTTACATTCTTCTTCCTAGTTCCCCCACTACCACTTTTGCTCCTCCCATTTCTCCCTATTTCACTTTTCCTCCCACCATTTACCCCCAGTTTCACTTTTATTCGTATCATTTCCCCCAATTTCACTTTTCCTCATGCCATCCTCGATATATCTCGTTGTATCTCACCGTATCTCAACTATTTCTGCACCGGTTCAACTGTTTATGTAGCACCGTATCTAACTGTTTCTGCACCATAGCACCGTATCTAACTGTTTCTGCACCGTTTCAACTGTTTCTGCAGCACCGTATCTAACTGTTTCTGCACCATTTCAACTCTTTCTGCAGCACCGTATCTAACTATTTCTACACCGTTTCAACTGTTTCTAACTGCACCTCTAATGACTAAGTTCAGCAAGCGTTTTTGAAAGTTTTGTTCAACAAACACATTTTCAAAAAACTTTTTCCAGAAAAGCAAAAAGTTTGTATGGCCAAACGACACCTTAATTTTCTTTTCAAATACATTCAGTTTTTATTGCACTGCCTACTGTCTAGAGTCACTTTTCAAATCTTCTATTCTGACCATTCAAGTGTACGAAATGCATTGGGCTAAAGGAAAATGACATCCAATGCTGACCATTGGACGAGATCAACAACATCGTCATTATTTTACAAACACCACTGGTGGCATGAAAAATCTTTGTAGATAATGAAGGAACGATATATCAATAATGATCATGAATGATAATGCAGCAGCTGTCTTAACCGTTTTTTTACAAACACCACCGTTTTTGTTGTTTTTTTTTTCCTGTTAATTGACAACTGAATTTCGAAAAAGAGAACGAGCAAACAGAGAACCAAATAGAAATGGGGGACGGAGGGTGATGGCGCTGGGGTGGTGGGGATAATAGTGGTGGGGTGGTGGTGATGACGTTAGGGTGGGGGTTATGGCGTTTGGGTAGTGGGGGTGGATGTGGGGTGATGGAAGAAAGAGAGAGTGAAAGTGAGAGAATTTTTAATTTGGAGAAAATGAAAAATGAAAGTGAAATGTGTTAGATTATTGTTAAATGTGTTAGAAAAATAGTGCTATGCATTATAATTAAAAAAATATTGCTATTTTTTGTAATTAAGGGTGAAAATTTGTATATCTGTGTAAAAAACCCAATTGGATATCCATCATAACCTATGGGCTATGGGACTTGGGCCGTGACATTAATCCTACCTAAGTGCTAACACAATAATATTCTCTCCGTCTCATTTTATTTGTCTCATTTATTTTTACACGTCACTTAAGAAAATATTAATGAGGAGAGATTTTTAGTACTATTTTACCCACCATATTCTTTAATAAATGTTAACTCTTGTTTTTACTTTCAAGATAAATTATTACTATAGGTACAATGGGAAAAACTAGTTAATTTTATCTTAAACTCCTAAATGGACAAATAATTTGAAAGGACTATTTATAATATGAAGGACAAATAAAATGAGACGGAGGAAGTATTAGGTCTGAGCTTTGTCTTAATTAATTAATACTAGGATAGACAACTTTGACGAGACCACCTCCGACTCCAAGAGAGCACAAAGTATCACAAATTTTCGAATTTAATAGTTAAAAAAATGAAAATCCGACTTGGAATAGGTAGTGGATGACGTAAAAAATGTTGTGGATAAGTTACTACCGTCAAATCCATCCAGCAACAATGCAACCGCTGAGAACCACAGGATGACAATCAAATCATAAACATATAAAAATGAAGGGTACAGATAGAACGTCAAGTGGTGAGCATTGGGTTTGTTTAAAAACCAGATGCAGGATAGCAAATCAGGAATTCTTACAGAACTGAAAATCTACTAATATCATATGACTATGACTGTGTCTGGATAAAGATAAGGCTGATCAGTATATTCCATTTTCTCTCTCTAAAGGCTGCCTTGGTTTCTTCTTCATTCATATATGTTATATGTATGTGTATTTTTAATTGTCGATTGAACACTAGTGATCATCAGATCCAACGGCCAGGATTCGTTCACGGAATGAGGGCGATCTACAAGTCGCCGGATCTCGGCGAGGATGATCGGACCTCTTCTTCTTCTTCTTCCATCGGTAGGAATAGTGACGATGCTTCATCTGACGGCGGCGGCGGCGGCGGCGAGGAAGTTCAGAGTTCGTTCAAACCTGGTGCTCTTGATAATTTAGAGGGTTTGGAGGAGGTTTTGCCTATAAAGTAAGTATGTAATTTTATTACTTTCTATGTGCCTAATTTTGCCTATATGTTAATTACAAAATTGTAACAATTAACTCTTCTTTAGGGCCATATTTATGACTGTGCCATGTAAATGGGTTTGACGGCTCATTTTGCCGACTGTTAATCTTTGTCTAGCTTCTTTACTTACTTATTTAACGACCATACATTAGCATTCACCACATACCAATCTCTATTTTATTATTCATGGTGTAACACTTCCTGTAATATATCAAACCCATTCATGAGAGTTTTATTGGTGACTACTGTTGCCAAGGATTGTTTTATTGGTGACTATGAGTACCGTTGTAGTCGAACCCTCTCACAAGGTAGGGGTAAGGTCTACATACTGCATACGCCTCACCCTCCCAAGATTCTGCTTGTGGGACCACACTGGGATGTTGTTGTTGTTGTATTAGTACCGTTGTATCTCTGTGTGGACTGTGTTGCATGCTTTCTGATGGCTTCGCATAAATGAAATATTAGTCTATACATGTTTGCATGGGCTTTTGTTTTATTCATGAGAGATGAGCTATGTATAAACCAGGCTTCTCATTTTTTAGGTTATGGATTTGGTAACGTGGAGGGGGGTATCCTTCTTGTGTCTGATAATGTTTAATATGAGCATCAAAAGAAAAGATTGAGGGTGTGTTTGGTATGAAAAGAAAATGTTTTCTGGAGAATGAGTGGTTACCACCTAGGAAAGTCCTTTTCCTTAGTTTGAAGGAAAATGTTTTCTCAGGAAAAATGTCCTCCAAAACTTTCTATTGTATCGTTATTGAGGTATACTTATTACTTTAAATATTTTTTTAATGTACCATGATATAGACCCTATACCCAGGGGCCAGGGGTGGATCTATGTAGAAACAAATGGGTTCAATTGAATCTCCTTTCGTTGAAAAAGGAGTTTTTTTGGATATATATACACTATTGAACCCCCTTGAAAAACGGGAAGATGCTAGTGCAGTGGTAAAGGGGTTTCAAAAGTTGCTTTAGTTCACAAGTTCAATTCTCCAGACATTCTAATATTTTTTGAATGCCCCTGTTTATACCTGAAGTAATTTGGGAGCTAGAACAAGCTTAATCGAGTTGACTTACCTATGCTTGCAATCTTGTTGTAGAGATTGTTTTGAATGTGTTATCTTCTGTCCATAATTCTTTTGGATTATGTATTACCTCTGACCGTTAGAGCTAATGGTCTCATGTACTCCGTGTCTTGTCAAATATTTAAATAGATAGACAATATGAGGTGTCAAATTGTTCTTTGTTTGTTTCATCGTTGTTTAAGGCTTATGAGTGAAATATTAAGAATCTTGTTCGGCATTTTTAGTTTGTTCTGATCATTGTCCCATCAGAGTGCATGTATGCTCGTAGTATATGTATAAAATACCTTGTTAGTATAGAGGATGTCAGGACCACTGACCTTCTCCCCAAAAGTAAAGCAGCCTGATATTCTTCTCAGATGCTTCTTGAAGCTTGTAACATCACTTTAGCATGTTCAATCTTTTTAGTGTTTACTTCATTCAATTTTTTTTTAAAGGATTTATCTATTATTACTGAAGTTGAAAAAGTATCTGTTATGGACTGAATCAAAGTCTTGGATAGTAGCAGAGCGTTGTTACCATTTAGTTAATATTTTATTGTTAATCAAGTTATTGAGAACGTTGATCTTCTGAAGTTGGAAAGGAAGGATGCAAGACTGAATTTGGAAAGATTTCAGCTGCTTGTAGATGATGTATGAACAAGCTGTTTGTCTTTTTTCTCACTGTTCTAACAATTCTTGCCTGCTATGTTTCAGGAGAGGCATATCAAATTTTTATGCTGGTAAATCTAAATCTTTTACGAGTCTGGATGATGCGGCATCGTGTTCCTCACTTAAAGATATGGTCAAGCCAGAGAATGCATTCACTAGGAAACGCAAGAACCTGCTTGCTCACAGCAACTTCTTTGACAAGAATCGGAATCACTTCCCTAGAAATTATAGTGGTGGGTTATACAAAAGACCAATAAACTCCAGAAGCTCAGTAGCTCTTGGTGCAACCTCAAGCTGCTCTGAGAGCAATAATAGTTCCGATTCTTTGAACTCAAACCCATCATCACCTCGTTTCTCTCTTCCTCCTCTTCCTCCACAATCAAGATATTGCAATGAGTCCTCATCGTCACCTTCTGAACAGAATTTTAGTGCATGGAGGTCTTTCTCCTTATCGGATCTGCAAGGGGCTGCTGCTGCAAGTCCCAGCCTAATGGGCATAAAGGAATAGAGAAGATATCTTGACAATAACTTAATCTTGTGTCACCCTATGAACCTAAGTTCAGATAGGTTTCGTTGGAGGTTGGCTTATTTTACCAGTTTCTAGGCTCAGTGTTGTGTCCTGCCTTTGTAATTATTCTTCAAGGCATATCAACTCTTGTCGTCTTAAAAATGTAATCGCTGCTGCTCACTTTTAACTTTAGGTTTCCCGTGTATCTTGTATATTTCAGTGTGTGCGCCTATAGATTTTGTATTTCAGTTTGTTTTCTGCTTAATAATTTATTGTTTTAGGTGGTGTATTCCTTAATAATAGTTAGCATTTGTCTGTATTAGGATCTCCATTGCCCCATCTCCAGGCGATATGAAACACAGTTCCTTTCTAACCAAGAACGTTGACCAGAAGAACAGTAATTACCAAACCTTTCTTGCAGCCATTGGAATGTCAAATTGTGTCATGAGCAAGCATGTTGAATCTGTTCTTTTATTTTATAATTTAAAGAAGGCCAAATACATAAGTGTATGGGTCTAAACTGATTTAGGATCACAAATCGTAGTTGGGTTAAGAACACAAACAAATCTTAGTATCAAAGTCGAAACAATGCTAAGAATAAGCGAAAACGCAAGAAATTACGTGATTTCAATATATAGCAGTGACTACAAATTTTGCAGAGTTTCTGTAAGTATTTCTGAATGAGTACAATGTAAAAACTAAAGCTATTTATAGATACAAGAGGTCTGGCTCACGTTTTCGTTGACTGATCATGTAGACCCACGTTCTGCACATCTTTGAGTGGAGTTAGTGGGCTGATAAGCCGCTAAAACCAAGGTGTTTCACCGAGGTCCAAATGCATGACCTCGGTGGTGTGATCTAGTTGTTCGGTCGAAGTGAGTGCCATCGAAGCACAGCTTGCGGCTCGCCTTTGGTGATGACACTGATGTTCGACTTCGGTAGTCCAGTCGTTCGCTTCGATCCTTCTCCTTTGCAACATCAGTTCGATTGTCCTCGATTCGTTACACCGATGTGCTATCCGAGCACGTCGATTTTTATTCAATATATATAGTCCCCCCACTCCTTGGGCGAGTGCCACGGTCGCCGAGGAGTGGAATGAATTTAAGCGGGAAGATGACGTGGCTCAACCCTATCCAAGAGTTTTAAAAAATCGCACATCTTTTCAAATTGCTGTTCCGCGTTACATGGCGACCGTTCGGTCGCGCCGACTTATTCGTTTCCTCCAACGTTATAATCATCATTTACATTCCCACTTGCACGTGCATATTCCCTACAAATACATCATTTGGAGACTTACTTCTCCATTTGATAATCTTCTGCAAACAGTGGAAAAAGAGAGAGAAAGCTTCCCTTTTCAGCTAATTTCTTGATCTGCTCAAGCTTGATCTCAACCTTCCTTCTTGATTTCAAATTTCACACTATGTCTACTGCAAATTCAGGGCAAGGATCTAGCGATTCTGGCGAAAGAGCCATGCGTTTCGCCGCCACGATTGTGGGCGGCAATTTTATCCCCACCATGCCAGCGCAGCAAGTCATTGAGGCAGGGGGCGGTGAGGAAGCGACGTCGATAGTCAGCGCTCCAAGGCGACGCAAGGAGAGGGCTGGTCGCGACAAGGCTGAGGTCAGTTTCAACATTGACGTTGGTGGTGATGACCACGACAATGTCAGGGATGATGTCGAGGGCAACAACGTCATCAGTACCAAAGAAGTAGGTGGCCCAGTGGGCGAGACCGAAGTCAATAGAGAGGCAAGTGGCCAAGCGGGCGAGACTGAGGCCAGCAAAGAGGGGTCACAGACCGAAGCTGGGACCTCGAAGAAGTCGAGGAAGAAGATTCATCTCGAAGTAGAGATAGACCTACGGTTGGTTATCCCTTCGAATTTCAACAATGATAAGGACCTCAAAGTCCAAGTTTAATCCGATGCCCAAAAGGGGAAGAAAAGAAACATACCAGTGCACGTCACCCCTAGCGTGATAACCGAAGACGTGATTGAGACTGTTCGGGCAGATTGCCGTTGGGGACCCGAGGTGGAAATAAGGGCTCCATCCCCAGACGCGGCTGCTTCTACCCATGTTCCAGGGTATTCTTCGGTTTTCACATATCCTTTCACCATAGGGTTTTGTTTGCCAGTTCACCCCATAATCGACACGTTTTGTCGATCGTATAATTTGTGTTTGTCTCAACTGGGCCTCGGGGTTTGGAGGGTTGTACAGGCCCTCGAGTATTTATGTAGGTTAGCTGAATTGCCCTTCACCTTCCAACATCTGATCTCCCTTTACTACCCATATTTTCATAAAACCGGGGTGGTAGCTCTCTTACCTCGGGGATCTTACGCCATTCTGAGTAAGAGCGAAGACCATGGTGATCGAGATTGGAACGATCATTATGTGCTCATTCCCACGAGGTTGCTATCAGCTGAGCCTGGCTTCCCTAAAGAATGGAACGCTCAGCGTAAGTATTTTTATCTTCATTTGGTCTTCGATCATCATGGCTCGTACTTACTTTCATGTTTATGACATACAGCTGAAAAGGTCCAGTCAACCCACCGGGAGATTTGCTCGAGTGGGCGACCGAGGTCATGAAACAGGAGACACGTCCTCGTCGGTAGTAGATGATCTTAGCCGCTTTGAAGGGGAACCGATGGGTATGCAAGAGGCATGGTGAGTTACATACCGATGTTCAAAATTCCTTAATGTTTGTTTTGAATGATTGCTTCTTGACGTTTTCTTTTTCCCTTCCCACTTAGGTTTTTCCAACAGGGCCGTTAAGGATGCCGAAGAGGAGGAGGAGGAGGAGAAGACCGAAGAGAAAGGAAACAGAGAAGGGGAAGAGAAGAGAGAGAAGAAAAAGAAGAAAAAGGAGAAGAAAGTTCTTGACGCCGCCGA
This sequence comes from Petunia secreta, assembly GCA_029990175.1. Taxonomy (NCBI): domain Eukaryota; kingdom Viridiplantae; phylum Streptophyta; class Magnoliopsida; order Solanales; family Solanaceae; genus Petunia; species Petunia secreta. The sequence goes on from JARKIP010000003.1 coordinate 28,582,536, forward strand.
AGGCGTCAATCAAATGGTGAGTTTGGCGAAGAAACTCGTCGAAGACAAGAAAGCTAAGGGCTCGCCAGGCCAGGGGACTTCGAAAGGTGATGACATCTATTTAGGTCGATTTATATACATACCAACTTCTACTTCCTCTCATACTTATAAGATTGCTTCTCTCCCTTCCCCAGGCTCCAAAAGGAAGAGAGCTGAATCGAAGAGGGCCACCAAGGCGAAAGGACCTCGGGTTGAGGAAACTGCCGCCCCTGCTTCCGAGGTGGTGGTCGAGAAGCGCCGAGGCCTTTTCGATAAGCCCAGTGATGAAGAGGTTCGTATAGCTGCTCCCGAGGTAGCTCTAGAGCCAATACCCGAGGCAGCTCCAGTGTCAGTTCCCGAGACCCCTAAGGAGACCGAGGTTATAAATGTAGAGGAGTCTAACCAAGAGGCTGCCAAGCGGAAGGGCAAATCTAAAGCAAGCGAAGGCTTGATTAAGAGCATGGTTAAAGCTTCCCGAATTTCGGCTAAGGCTTAGAATGTTGCACCTAGGGCATTTGAAATTGCTCCCGAGGCCAATCTGCTGGATGCTACCAAGGAGGACGTTGCCGCCCTTGATGTTATGCTTGGGACTAGTCTACTGGGGCTCACGCTCTTTGGAACCTTAGCCCTATGAGCTTGATGGGTGTTTTAGCCGCCTCTGCTCTTCGCGTAAGTTTTCACGCATTCTTGTTCAGGTGACTTATCTTTTATTTGTTCTCGATGCTAACACTTTGGTCTTGTGCAGAGCTTGGTCCTCCCGTTGCAAGCTATCCATCTGGAACGCGACTGAGCAGAGCAAGTTCAAGCGGTGACCGCTGACTGGGGAGAACAGAAAACAGGATTTTTGGATAGGATCGTTGAGCTGGAAGCCCAATTTACTACTTTGAACGAAGATTTAGGGCGTGGTAACGAAGCAGCAGCTAAGGCTGAGGCTGACTTGCACGGGGTTCTGTAATCCGCCGAGGCAAGGGTTCAGGCTGTGACAAATGAATTTGTTAATGAGCGTTCGAGGCTGAGCCTTGAAAATGCTCGACTTGAAGCCGATCTCTTCCGTGCCAGGGCCAAAGCTTTGGAGGCAGTTAAAAAATACCGTGGCAAGCTAGAGGAGTACAACGCCAAGCTTGCTGGGTTGCAGAGCCAAGTAGACCAGGTTCCTGCTCTTCGGGGCAAAGTTTCAAAACTTCAAGGAAGAGTTGCCTACCTCAATCAGCGGGCCGAAGTCAAAGCGACGAGGGCGAAGTTTGAGGAGGCTTGGGCTGTTGTTAAGACTAGGGTCATCACGCTTAGCAATTTCAAGCTGGGCAGATCGTGCTCGAAGAGGAAATAGTCAAGGCCAGGAATGCTGCTGCCGAAGCCTAGAAGATAGTGGATGATTTTCCTTCAAGCGAGGATTCGGATGATAGTGAATCCGAAGGCGATGAGGAGGGCGAGAGCGCCGAAGAGGATAATGAAGATGCCGTAGGGAAAACCCTTAGGGGGAGATAATTTCCGAACTTGATTTGCTCTTCATTTGTTCATCCTCTGTATTTTTTGTTTTTTGTTCAGGCCTTCGGGCCTTTTGATGTATATAAATTTATGGCCTTCGGGCTTTTCAGTGAATGAACGTGCATTTTATATTCCAAGTGTTAACTTTGTTTTTCCCTTTGATAGACTTCGAGTCGAACACTTAGAGTAGTTTGCTTGCAAGACTTAATTAAATAAAACCGATGCAAACTTAGAACGACGTCTCGCTCTCGAGTCGATGTATTTAAAGTGCAACTTCAGCCTAAATCATAGAAACAATGAGATTTTGAATCAAGTTTATTTCATTGATGATAACAATGAGCCAGAATCGGCTTTTACATAGGTCCTGGCCGAAGTAAAATATTGGCGCAGAAAACAAATCGATAACATGCCACTATCGGGCGTAATTACAAAGTACTAATCTATTTCTCGGGTGTCAGTCCCTGGTTGCTGAATAGATAGACTTCGGTTGGGAGGCTCGATGTCGACCTCGGTTACAACCCGCCTCTTACTCCTCCCCCAGTGCTCCGGTTTGAATGTCGATAAAGATCCGAGCACTGGAGACCGTTTTATCTATTTCCTGAAAAGGTAAAGAAAAACGAAACGAAGAGCAAGTTAGTACATTTCGACCAAAGGCCAAGGAGCGTTTTCCGGCTCGAGGCTGTGGGTAAATTTTAAATAATCAAGGAATGTTTACCTCGATTAAAAGTACTACCGCTTCAAATTGGAAATGTTCCAATTCAAGGGTTCGGGCTTGCCTTGTAGGTCTTCGATTTGATAAGAACCCTTTCCAACGATCGCCTTCACTCTGTAAGGTCCTTCCCAGTTTGCCATGAGTTTTCCTCTATTCTTCTCCTTTATTGATTGGTTCGTAGCCTTCAGCACATAATCGCCAACTTTAAAATCTCTAAGTTTGGCCTTCCTGTTGAGGTACGCCTCGATCTGCCTCTTTTGTGCTGCTAACCGAACCAAAGCTAACTCTCTTTTCTCCTCGAGCAAGTCCAGTTCTATATGTATGGCTTGCTGATTGGCATCCTCGGTGGTATGAACGAACCGAAGACTTGGTTCGCCCACTTCAACGGGGATAAGTGAGTCCATGCCATAGGCAAGGGAGAATGGGGTTTCACCGGTGCTGTTCTTCTCTGTTGTTCGCATAGCCCACAACACACCTGGCAACTCTTCGGGCCAAGGGCCTTTTTTCTCATAAAGCCTATTCTTGAGATTTTCAGTTATTACTCTGTTTGAAGATTCGGCTTGGCCATTGGCGCTTGGATGATAAGGGGTTGACACTATTCTTTTTATTCCCCATTATTTGAAGAAATTAGTGATGGCTGCTCCCATGAATTATTTGCCATTGTCACAAGTGATCTCCCTCGGGACATCGAACCTGTAGATGATGTTCTTTCTAATAAAGTCGATTATTTTCTTCTGCTTAACCTCGGTGAGAGCTCCAGCTTCAACCCATTTTGTGAAGTAATCAGTTAAAATAAGGATAAACCGAACACCACCTTTTCCCTTCTGTAAAGGGCCAACAATATCCATCCCACACTTCATGAAGAACCATGGTGACATGATCTAATGTAAGGGTTCGGATTGTTGATGAATCATTCCGGCATGGTGTTGACACTTATCACATTTTTTCATGAAGGCCTTCGTATCTGCGCTGATAGTGGTCCAATAGTGCCTAGCTCGAAGTAATTTGCGCACTAAGGCCTTTCACCTCGAGTGGTTGCCATACTCGCCTTCGTGTATTTCAGCCATCACGTACCTAGCTTCATTTGGACCCAAACATTTGGCCATCGGGCCGCTGTACAATCTCCTATATAAATTCCCTTCGATCATAGAGTACGAGGCTGCCTGAGTCCTTAACTTTTTTGCCTCTTTTTGTCTTGGGGGAGAGTCCCCGAGTCGAAGTAAGAGATAAACTTACTCCACCAATCCCATTTGTGGTCCATCGAGTTGACTTCCAACTTCATTTCTCTCATTTGTGCGGAAAGCAACCGAACCACTGAATTAGTCTCCGAGTGTACCTCGTCAACTTCCGAACCCAATGCATCGGCTTCGGTATTCTCCTCTCGAGGTACTTGTTTGATTTGCCACTCTAGGAATTGAGCTAAGATTATTTGTGCTCGGGCCAAGAACTGTTGCATTCTGGGCTCACGAGCCGTATATTCACTGAGCACTTGGTTTACCACCAGTTGTGAATCGCACCTTAACTCAATTCTCTCTACCCCTATTTCTTTGGCTAACTCTAAGCCTGCTAAGGCTGCTTTATATTCGGCTTTATTGTTGGTCACCTTTTTAAATCGAACTGAGTGCCTGATCTTCTCCTTGGTGGGTGCTTTCAACACTATGCCTAATCGCGAACCCTTGGAATTAGTTGCCCCATCGGTGTAAAGTACCCATAGTCCCGAGGCCGACCCTTCGACATTGAATTCTCCTTTTCGGCTTCGGGTAGGATCCCAACACTAAAATCAGCTACGAAGTCGGCCAAGGCTTGGGATTTTATGGCCGTTTGGGGTTGATAGGTGATGTCATATTCACTTAATTCTACCGCCCATTTAGATAACATCCTCGACAACTCAGGTTTATGCAATATACTTCTCAAGGGGAAGGTGGAAACTACTGCTATTGGATGACATTGAAAATAGGGTCGTAGTTTCCGAGCAGTAACAAATAAAGCAAGTGCTAGTTTCTCCAAATGAGGATACCTGGTTTCAGCATCGAGGAGTGTCTTGCTCACATAGTAGATGGGCTATTTCTTGCCATCTTCTTCTCGAACCAACACAACACTGACTGACACCTCGGATACAGCCAAGTAAACTAGCAAAGTTTTACCATCTTTAGGTTTGGCGAGCAACGGCGCGTTAGCCAGATAACATTGCAACTCCCTTGAGCTTTTTTACACTCCGGTGTCCACTCGAAGTGATTGTTATTTCTTAATACCGAGAAGAATTTGTGGCATCGCTCCGAAGACCTTGAGATAAATCGACTCAAGGCAGCGACTCGGCCAGTTAAGCGCTGAACTTTCTTTACCCCGGTTAGCTTCTCGGGGATTTCTTCGATGGATTTGATCTTGTCTGGATTAGCTTTGATTCCCCGTTCGGAGACTATGAATCCCAAAAATTTGCCCGACTCTACACCAAAGGCACACTTCTCAGGATTCAATTTCATACAATATTTAGAACAGTGAAAGCTTCTCTCAAATGGTTTAGATGATCTTCCATTCGAATAGACTTGATCATCATATCATTCCATAGATATTCCAATATATTCTTCGAACATGCGACACACTAGTCTTTGGTATGTCGCCCCAGCATTCTTCAAACCGAAGGGCATCACCTTGTAACAGAAGGTACGTCGGTCGGTGATGAATGAGGTCTTCTCTCCGTCCTTCGGATCCATGAGGATTTGGTTGTACCCCGAATAAGCATCTAAGAAAGTTAATAGTTTGTGTCCAGCCGTGGAGTCTATTAACCTGTCAATTTGTGGCAGTGGATAGGAGTCTTTGGGGCAAGCCTTGTTTAGATCAGTGTAATCTACACACACCCTCCACTTGCCGTTTTTCTTGGGCACAACGACTACACTAGCCAGCCACTCGGGGTATTTCACATCTCTGATGAAGCCATTCTCTTGCAGCTTCATAGTTTCATCTTCGATTGCTTTTCTTTTGACCCCGGCGTGAGGTCTTTTCTTCTACTTCACCGGGGTAAATTTGGGGTCCACATTTAATTTGTGGGTCATGATCTCTAGATCGATGCCAACCATGTCCGAATGGGACCAAGCAAAGCAATCGTTGTTTGATTTTAAGACTTCGATGATAGCTTTTTTCGACCCTGCATCCAACTCCGAGCTGACAAACACTTTCCTCTCTGGAAAATCTTTCGATAGCATGAAAGATTCCAGCTCTTCTATGGTGGAGTCCTCGGCTTTTTGCTTCCGAGGTTCTTGAATGCATACTGGTATCTTTTTCCACTTGTCATCGGGGGTCTTCCTTGTCTGACCGTGGTTGCATTGGTTGCTATTGTTTTGGTCCGATCGGGACGACTCCACTCTTTAATGCAACCGAATAGCATTCTCTTGCTACTCGTTGCTCTCCTTTTATTGACCGAACTCCCCATGAGGTAGGGAACTTGATCACTTGATGAAGAGTGGATGGAACAGCCTCTATGGAGTGGATCCATTGTCTACCGAGGATCACATTGTATGCCATGTCCTCGGGCAAGACTTGAAACAATTTTTCCTTGCTAACTCCTTAAGCAAACGTCTTGAGTGTGATTTCACCCAATGTCTTTTCCATGGAGTTTTTGAAGCCAGTCAACACTGTTGCCTTGGGGATAACTTCACCCTTTAGCCACATCTTTTTAATGGCCCCGTAGCTGATTATGTTGACCGAGCTACCGGGGTCAATCAGGACTCATTTGATATCCGAGTCATTTATTCTCAACATGATGACCAAGACGTTATGATGGGGGAACATCATCCCATCAGAATCGTCATCATCGAACACTATTTCTTTACCCGAGCCTCTAAATCGAGTTCTCTTCTCCGTAGTGATTGACAGCTTTGCGAACTTCTTTGCTGCCGCAAAATTCACCCCGTTTACCTTTTACCCCCCGGTAATAACATTCATGACTCTCTCAGGGGGGTGGCGCCTGAGGTGGTTGTCTATCACCTCGGTTCTTGGTATGGTTATCCTTCCCCTTATCAGTGAGGAATTCAGCTAACACTCCCTTCTTCAATAAGTGTGCCACCTTGAGGCGCAATGCTTTTCAATCCTTGGTGTGGTGGCCATAATCCACATGAAACTCGCAGTGTAGATTTTGGTCCCTTTTATCAGTGGGAGTTCTCATGTCCTTGGGTATTCTTACTCCGGCTGTCCCCTTCATAATATTGACCAGCTCCGAGGTCGATATGCTGAAGTTGTAGTCGGGAATGCGAGGTAGCTCTTTATTCTTTGCGACCAGAGCTGGGCTCGAAGAGTTCCTTTGGTTCGTATTTGGGAAAACCTTTCCGCCTAGCCGTTGGCTCACATGAGCATTTCTAAACGAGTTTCCAATCGAATTTCCCAACCTCTGACTGATAGGTTGTCTCGGCGACGAGGTGTATGGCTTATACCTCCCCTTCGAGTTTCCTCATGGCGCCTCAGCGTGATAAGATGATTCACTTTGGTTCTTATAGTTGTGGCTTCGGCCATTATTTTTCCATTCGGCTTCCTCCAGTCTTATCTTGGTATAAGCTCTATTGTGCAAATCATCCTACTTTAGAGTCTGATATTGCTGAAGCTCCTTTCGCAACTCAGCAGCAGCATTGGAGTTGCGAACATTGATGCATTTCTCAAACGCCATGATGGCTAGAGTATCATCCATAGGAGGTAGTTCCATGTGCTCAGCATGAAAGCGCACGAGGAAGTCCTTTAGTGGCTCACCGGGCCGTTGTTTGACTTCAATTATATCCTCTTTCCTCTGGAGGATTTTCTGCGCCCCGGTGTGTGCTTTAACGAACGTGTTAACCAGCTCTTTAAATGTGGAAATCGACCCCGATGGTAGGCGCATGTACAACCGAAGTGCTCCCTTCTCAAGAGATTCACGGAATTTTTTCAGAAATATTGATTCCTTCTCTATTTCCGTTAATTCATTTCTCTTTACCATGACATGTATTCGGTGACATGTTCTTTGGGGTCAGTGGTCCCATCATATTTCTTCAAAAAGAAGAGCTTGAAATTTTTGGGAGTTGGGGCTGGGGCAGCTTCGGGCCTGAATGGCAACTCCCTATATTGGTCGATATCAAGACGATCAAGATCGTCTTGAACCTTAGTCACCCCGGGAATGCTCTCGAGGTGCTTTTCCACGCGCGCCTCGGCGCGAGCCTCAACTTGGGCTTCAATCTCTTTGGTTAACTTTTCAACGTCAACCGAAGAGGTAGTTTCTACCACGGTGGGAAGCGTCCCGAAGTGTGGCGTTGTGCTCGACAATGTACCCGAACCCCCAGATGTGGTCCCATTTTGAGGTCCCCCTGTTATCGTGCCCGTAGGGACGAATAGCGAGATGCCTCCATTTGGGTCCACAGGCTGGGCTCCATCCGGGGTTGAGCTATTATTTGCCTCTAACAAGGCACGAAACCCAGCATTAATGTTGGCATGTTCGGCCTGCTGCTCTTGAAGAGCTCTCAGTGAGGCGACAACATAGGCCTGAAAGGCTTCGGTCGTCATCGGAGATGAAGAATTCGGGTTCGACTGATCGCTAGTCTGTCCATTGGGAGTTAACTGCAAATCAGCGGGATTCTTGCTCTTGTCAGCCATATCGTCGAGTATGTCGAGTGAAAAACATGAATTCAAATGAAAAAGACGCTCAACTTTGGAAAAAAGCGTTTATGCCTGTGTCCCCACAGACGACGCCAATTTGTATGGGCATAAGCTGATTTAGGATCACAAATCGAATTTGGGTTAAGAACATAAACAAATCTTAGTATCAAAGTCGAAACAATGCTAAGAATAAGCGAAAATGCAAGAAATAATGTGATTTTCAATATATAGCAGAGAGTACAAATTTTGCCATAGTTTCTGTAAGTATTTCTGAATGAATACAATGTAAAAACTAGAGCTATTTATAGATGCAAGAGGCCTGACCTACGTTTTCCTTGACTGATCATGCCTATACCCATGTTCTGCACATCTTTGAGTGGAGTTAGTGGGCTGATAAGCCACTAAAACTGAGGTGTTTCACCGAGGTCCAAATGCATGACCTCGGTGGTGTGACCTAGCTGTTCCGTTGAAGCGAGTGTCATCGAAGCACAACTTGCGGCTCGCCTTCGGTGATGACACTGATGTTCGACTTCGGTAGTACAGTCGTTCGCTTTGATCTTTCCCCTTTGGAACATCAGTTCGATTGTCCTCGATTCGTTACACCGAGGTGCTATCCGAGCACATCGATATTTACCCAATACAATAAGCATGCCCTTGAACTTGATATCAAATTTCATTTCATTTTGGCACCTTAATTGGTCTCGACTTAGACACTCCAACATGTCAAAATGTTTTGGCATGCCTCGACAGCAGCTACCTAGATGCTAGCTTGAGCGAAGTTCATGAAATAATAAAAGCGAAAAAGGCCAATTTTCTTTGACTATTGAAAATAGGATAACTATGCGTTCGGTTTGATTTTGGTCCCAAAATTGTCTCTGTCGTAGTAAAGTGGAGCATATTTTAAAACACAATTTCGTTGCTGACATGGATGTCCAGCTAGGAGAAAAAGACCCCCCTCCTCCCCACTAATATATTAGTACCTCAGAACCCTTTTCCTAAGCTGGGTTCCCTTTCATTTTCAACATAACTTTTTCATGGATTTTGGGAAGTCCAAGGAACATAAGCTTTTGGAATATATGTTGTGGTAGTAGAGGATTTTGGAACATAGTTGGCAGTAGCAGTTACTGGCTGCAAAGGGAATGGTCCATTAAGCATTTTAATGTTCACTATCAGAAAGGAAAGAGAAATCCGCCATTACTAAGTTTCTGAAACAACTGGAAAGTGGAAGTAGAAGAAAACTAACAACTTGAGTTGATATTCTGAGTGCTGTCGTGGTAAATGGATTTGAAAGAAATGCAACATCATTCTGGTAACTGTCTTTCTCAATGCTTAAATTTCTTGTTCGTTTTATATAAGCATGAACGCTTTGGAGCTCTGCTCAAACTACACAAACAGAATAATTTAATCTTGATACCGACCATGAAGCTTTGAAGGGGAGCCTTGGAATAACTCATAAAGTTTTCTTCATGTAACCTATAGGTCACGAGTTCAAGCCGTGGAAACAACCACATCATATTAGGCTGTGTACATCACACCCCTTGATGTGCGACCCTTCCTTGGACCCTGTGTGAACATGGAATGCTTTGTGCACCGGGCTGTCCTTGACCTTTTTTACTCCCTTCGTCCCATTTTAGTTGCCGCTTTAAGTTTTTACATGCCCATAAAGAAACTGTTAAATACAATGTATATTTTACCAAGCTATTCCTGTTAAATGCCTTTTGAGAATTGAGCAGTATAAAAATGAACTAGTGCTTCTTTAATGATTAAGGGTATAGTTGGAAACAACTAATAAATTTATTCTTCGATTCCTAAAACTACAACTATTTCGGGACAAATTTTTTGAGGTAAAGCGACAACTAAAATGGGACAAAGGGAGTATTAACCGACGCAATATTTGAAATTATTGAAAGAAATGCAAACTCTCAAATTGGACTTAAAGAAGAAGAAGAAGACACCTATATAAGGGGAATGGGGTTTCCCTAGCTGGACATTTAGTTAGCAAGGAAATTGTGTTGAAATGGGTTAACATGTTTGTCAGTTTTGAGGAGCAGATATGCTCCACTTTGCTAACGGAAGGGGAAATTTTCAGATCAAAACCAAACAGAGAGCATAGTTGTCGTATTTCTAATTAGTTGAGGAGCATTTTTGACCTTTTTCGCGATAAGAAAATGTGCTAGAAACTATTTGGGTTGAGAGCCTCCTCACTTAATAAGCTCATTTTCTTCTACCATGTAGGTGGAAGGATCCATCCCATAAGTAGTCTCTCCTTCGCTTCCCCCTTACCTTTTCCCCCCATGTAATAACAAAAAATTGAACATGAAGAGCTTGAAGGATTTTTAAGTGTTTTTTTTTTTTCTGAATTGGATCAAGCTTGAAGAGTTTGTTAATCAAGGCAGTGAACTCGAGGATGGGGCTGGGTGGCGAACTCAAGGCAGTTAACAAGAGTTTTGGAGCATGTTCCATGGCTGACATGCATCTACCTTGTACCTTGGTTGTAATTTTGTAGGTGCGTCATGGCAGGAACTGAATCGTATATTAGGATGTTGACCATAAAATATCTCACAAAAATAATTTAAATAATGTGTTTGTTAATCAGGGTAGTGAACTCAAGGATGGGGCTGGGTGGGGTCCAAAGAAGCTAGATGGTTTATTTTCTATCCGAGGACTTAAGCAATAAACAAAGTCATAGCAGAGAACTTCTGGGATAGGCGAATGCAAAAAAGTTTTCTACTGAGTTTCCCATTTGTCGAACTGTGGATATTCCCATTTGTCACAAGAGCAGTAAATACCCGACTTTGCGTCCTTGAATCCAGCTAATGGTTGTGCATTACCACCAGACAAATGATGTACCTTCTGTAGATTACTTTGCAACTTAACGACCAACGGATTTCTGTGCACATTAATAGTGTCGCGATAAATGAAGCATTTCTATATAAGGTGCCAGCTCTTTAATAGAAACACGACAATATTATACTTTTTGTCAATGTAGTTTTCGGCGGGTAGGAGTCATCATAAAGTGTAATTCTGGAAGCTTGTGATTAAAGGGGATGAGTCATTTTACCAAAAAAAAAAAATAGTGATGGTCTCTTTTGAACTATGGGTTTGAATGCTTGACCAGAGGAGAACTACCCAATTTATGTCGGAGTCTAACAGAACATGTATTATCAGGCCAATTCTGTGAAACATCTGATTCATTGGGGTAATATGGAATACAATCATGGTATCAAGCTATTTAGGTTTAGATCAAGTTGTTGTAAATCTGCGTATCCATTAGACGGATTTCTGCCGATGTAACCAGCTGAAGATTCTAAATGTGTATTGGAGAGAAAGAGTTACATCCTTTCACACTTTATGATTACGTAAGCAAGCCTAGCTGGTTTTGATCTTTGATTTTCAAATCATTTCTTGTGTAGAACGTGTGTGAAGTTACTCTCGAACCTGATTTTAATTGACAGAAATAAAGATTTTTTGAATAAATCCTTGGCCATTTCTAAAAAGGCACTACCCAGCATTAATTGCAACTACTATAGAAGATTACTTTGTGAAGATGCTCCCAAAAATGTAATTACTGCCCTTTGTTTTGGTAGAACATTGATAAGAACAACTTCATTAGAGCATTCCACAGTTAACTTGCAAAAACACAATTTTCACCTATAAATGGGTGGGTTGTTAACTTATCTGGCAGGTTGAGTTCTTGAGAAGAGAGTGTCCCCTGACGTTACCTTTTTGGTTTGTTTTCCTCACTTTATGCACTTTTATCCTTTTCTATGGCCTAAACTTCACTTGATTTTGGCTTTGATTATATCCCCTGCATAGCAGAAAGTGGGGAAATATGCATTCCTTGATAGGTTCTTGGACACTCCTTTCAATTGAGTTGTAGATTCCAAGACTAGGTCCTTTCAATCCCAATGAAGGATTCTGCCCTTAGTTTTCTTTTCTTATTTTTTTTTCCCTCTCCTGCTTCTGTACATGGTAAGGTCATAGGATTGTTGCTGGTTACATCACAAGAGGAATGCTGAATCATTACCAGGATCACAGTAGTGTTCTTCATACTGGAATCTCATTAATTGATTTCACATTGCCTCTGCTCTCCCTCCCTTTGTCAAATATATGCGTATATGTCCTAATAAAATTAGAGTTGATTTTGAATCTTTGCTTATTTCTAATTTGGAAATTTGTGGTTTCATGTGGGCAGGTTTAATAACTACCAACTTGAGTTGGCATGGATGCAAAACCTTTTCAAATCACTGTAGAGGAAGTCAGACTTTTCCATACAATTGACCGAGCACTTTATTCTCTCCTTGTGGTCGAGCTCCAGCGTGATCCTTTGGAATCAATGCAGACAATGGCATTGTGGATTTGGTTGGAACGAGCAGGCTTCAACGATGTTATCAGAAAGATCCTGTCCTTACCTCAAATTTTGATTAATGAACTTGCTGATGAGGCTGTAACCTGCCTCAAATCAATTGAAGACGACCGGCTCCTGCTCTCAACTGACGCAAGTGAGATTCCACTAACTCAAAGCCTCATGGCAAAAGAATTCTCCGTCCTCTATTTCCATGAAAATCGGGACAATGCAACCAGTGGGATTAGGAAGATTGTAACTGAGGTTTGTCTCAAGGCATTGACCGATATCATGGAGAGAGCCATGAAGAGAATTCCTGAACAAACTTCGACTGAAAGCAAAATGTTGATGGTGTCACCTCCTGCTGAGTCATCTTTAATAGGAAGAATTGCTCAGTTGGGACTTGGAGGTGATGTGCCTCCTAGGAGGAACAAGGGAAACGATGTACCACGTGAAGAACGGACCATGTTTGTTACTTTCTCCAAGGGCTACCCTGTTGCTGAATGGGAAGTCAGGGAATTCTTCACTAGGATCTTTGGAGAGTGCATAGAATGCGTTCACATGCAAGAGGTGAAGCAGCCCCATGAACAGGCTCTTTATGCTCGAATAGTGTTTGTTACGCCTGCAATCATAGATTTTATTCTCAATGATGTGCCCAAAGCTAAATTTACTATCAATGGGAAGCATGTGTGGATGCGGAAATTTATCCCAAAAAGTGGAAATTCTTCCCTCCCAAACATGCTGCCTCAGAATCTGCCTGAAACTATTTAGTCCTCTTGCTGCAGTTTTATCTTTCTGAGAATGGAGTAGAAGAAATGAATTCCGTTTGTGGTCTCTGCAGTCACTGAAGGACCCTAATTTTATCATGCAGTGAAATGGTTTCTTATATCAATGAAGCGATTATCTTTTTTATCTATATATCCATACATTTCTGCCTTTTAAGGTTCCAGTTTTCATATTGTAAAGAGAATGACCTGGTTTACAGAAGAATCTAAAGAGAGTGTCCAATTTTGATTGGGAAAATAATGATAAATGACCAGCATATCAATTGATACTTTAGCCTCGTGAGTTTCTTTAGATAACATGTCAACTTCATTGTTGACTTCCCTTTTAAGTGAATACGACTACTGTGAAAACTTGAAAATCTGCAGTTATATTTGTTTCTTTATGGGTCTGTGTTACTGGATTTCATTCTTAAACAGTAGAAGGCTCAATAAGCGTGAAGCAGATCTTTGAAAACCATGTTAAACCTGTTTAATCTGTCCTCATGAAAGGCCGTAGTGTTTAGTTTTAGAATCTTTCAGAAATGAAATAAATAAAGAAGAAAAAGAAGAAGAAAGACTTCTATCAAGTAATAGTGCGAGTCTGTAGTGAGAGCCTTTTCTAGTTTGTTTCTACACGACTTTGGATCAGCCTTGACGCACTTTGGCTAATTCACAAGGTAGTGCTATATCCCACCCTCATGTGTATTGGGTAATTTTGTCACCAAGACCTAAACCAATTAAAAGAAATACCTTCTTATTTTCCAACTATCTTATGTTTGAATCTTGATCTCCCCTGATTTTGCTCTTGCTTCATCAACATCGAGGCTAAATCTTAGAATGCATCTTTTTCTTGATTTCGTTCATTCAACATTTCATATGAATTAGTCAATTGAATTTAATGAGTTAAATTAAATATAAGTGAAAAATTGAAGTTCTATAACTAATTATTTGCTGTAATATTGAAAAAGAATTAGATATAAATCAACACAAACTAAAAAATGATTGAAAAAAGATCAAATGTAACGCTTTCAGAAACTGGTGAAGTTTTCTCGTTTGACCATACAACAGGTTAGAAGAACCACATGCTACAGTAATTGATAATAACAACCAAACTACAGCATTTTGAAATACTTCAAATAGTCTTTGGACGTATCTAAGGCAGTTGTTTACCTTTTTCTTTTGGTTTGGACGGGTGCAAAAGAAAGTTCACTGACTTTGCCTGAAATTTAGCAAGAGTCCAAACATGGAGTCTTGGTATTATGAATAGCAAATTACATTTAATGTGCTTTTCTTTATTAACTTCTCTCGTAATTATCGAACAATCTTAATTTGAAGCATAATGGGGGCCTCTCTTAACTGGTACATCCTTCAAACTACGAGTTGATTTACTGGTTCAAAATGCACAAGACTAAACTTTTATGAAAATTGACAATGGAATACTATGGTCCCTATATTTTATTATTTTACTTATTGTGTCGAAAATTTCCAACATTATTACGAGACTGAAAGCTGTCTTGGTAGCACAGTGTACACTAAACTGTAAGCCTCGGGGTGGTACATCAAATTATAAGCCCGGTGATCTGCACACATATATTTTGCCGATAAATAGAACTTAGAAGTGCAAAATTTATTTGCATTAGGACATCTCCAATCTCAGAGACGGATTTAAAATTTGAACCTATTGAATTTTAAATTTTAGGATAATGATCTTTAAGTGCAAGTTACTGGAAAAGAAAGAGGGCAAAGGACCCCCTAACTCTTTAAATAAGAATAGGGGACAACTATTTCTTTTTGCTTTTCTTTTATTCCCAAAAAGTGTTAATTTGTCATTATTGGGTTAATTAGTGGGGCCATGGGTTATTTCGTAGGTTTTAAAACTTATGGGACGAAAATAACGGGACAAAAGTGAAATATTTTGAAACTTTCCCTCTCCCCCCCCCCCCCCCCCCCAAATCATATCAGCGGTCATTATACCCCCTCCTCACTTGCTCTCTCATAATTTCTTACACACTTCCCCATTTTCTCTCTTTCTCTCTCTCTCTTCAAAACAAAGAACTCAAACGAAAAACTACTTCAAAATCTCCGATTCCAGTCAACATTGTTTCAGTTCGTTTTCATTTTAGAGAAATTTCTAATCATCGCTGAGTGGGTAACGTGGTTCCATCAAAATCAAGGTAAATTTTGACGTTTTTGATGAAATTTCACTGTGTGTCGATAAAAGTGTATTTTAGTTTGTTCTGGTTTTGTCTGGTGCTTTTACATTGCTTAGTATCACTATTTTTCTGGGTTTTTGATGGTTAACTTCACATGCAAACTAGTAAAACTGGTGGTTGTAAAGATTCATCGTTGTTGTGCACAAACATCAGCGTTATATGTGTGCTCATATGGCTTGATGTGTACAGATAAAGGTTGATGTGTACATATCTAGATTTATGTTGAACATATCTGCTTAAATGGTTCGTGGTGATGATGGTCATAAATTGTGCACATAATTTAATATGGGTACACATAAATTAATATGTGTACATATTAATTTATGTGTGCACATATTAAATTATGTGTGTACATATCAAAATATGTGTGCACATTATTTAGCTTGTACAACATCATTGTAGTCTTTGCACATATTATAATATGTGTGCACATATTATAGTACGTGTGCACATAAAAAGAATATGTGTGCGCATCTTAATTTATGTGTGCATCATCTAATCTTTTATGTATTCTATGTTCCTTATATTTTTGTTTAACTTTGTTTTGTAGATAAAATGGTTAGTACTCGTAGTGGTGGTGCAAACAAGACACAGTCACAGGGGTCTATTCATCTACGGAGTAGTAAGAGGAAGAGGGATGATAAGGAAATCCAGACGGCTCAAGCCGCTAGCCAAAAAAAAAAAGACTTGCTAGTAAGGAGTGTAACGAGGAGCAGGGGGAAAGTCAAGTTAGCATTGATATGAATCCTCCAGAACAGTTGCATGAACGAGAGCAGGCCGTTGGTGATGCAGTAGCAGATGATGAAATTGGAGTAGCGGAATCATCTGATGATGACAGTGCAGTTAGTAGTACAATCGAAGAAAGAGGAGAACCACAAATTGAAGAAGGTGCTGGTAGAGATGAAGAAGGAAGAGAAGATGTTTAAATTGGACAAATAGAAGCAGGTAGTTATGGAGCAGGTGAAAGAGAAGGAGCAAATCAAGCACAAATTGAAGGAGGTGGTATTAGAGAAGAAGAAGCGGCTGAAACTGGGCGTGAAAGTGAAGAAGGTGTTGGTAGTGGTAGAGTAGAATAAGAAAGAGGACAATTAGAAGCAAGTGATGGTAGTTGTGGTGCAGGAGAAAGAGAAAGACAAGTTGAAGCAGGTGATGGTGAAGCAGTAGAAAGAGAACAAGAAATAGGGAAAGATGATCAGACTGGAGAAAATGAAGCAGGTGAGGCTGGTGAAGCTGGAGAAGAAAGAGTAGCTATTGAAACTGGAGAAGAAGAAGCTGCAGAAAACGAAGTTGGTGGTGTTGGAGAAAATTTCAATCATGATATTGTTGTTGGTAATGTATTAAAGGAACTAGGTGGTGCTAATCAAGATGAGTCAGCAGAGAAAAGAGGAGAAGAGGATGTTGAAATGGCAATAGGTGAAGACGTCGCTGATCAGGTTGGAGAATTCGTCAAACTAATGTGGCAAATGTGTACACATATTATGATATATGTGCACATATTGTAATAGGTGTACACATATTACAATATGTGCACACATATCATGATATGTGCCAACATCTCATTATAGTTGCACATATTATAATATGTGCGCACATATCATAATATGTGTGCACATATAATATTATGTGTTCACATAATATTAGATGTGTTCATCTCGTTATATGTGTGCACATTGATGTGCTCATATCTCTCTGTTTGATGATTAATTTATGCAGTCAGTAATGTGTTCTAAATGTGTAGGTTCATGGTGAGGTTGCGTTCACTCCTCAAGACAACCTGAGGACGCATATGGACGTACATGGCGAGACGAAAGTGCCTAGATTTGCTGTGAGATCCTCCATCTCTGGTTCCTTTCCCGCTTTTAGAAAACTCTTGAAAACCGTTAAATTTGAGGACCGTTTCAGAAACAGCATATTTGGTCACCTATTGGAGTTGAATACCAATGCCATTTTCTCTCCAAAATTAGTCCATGGCCTCCGGGAATGCGCAATTGTTTGTGGAAAGAAGAAGAAATTGTGGGTCAACTTTAACAGATTGCCTGTTCGTTTTGGCCTCCGAGAATTTGCATTGATGACTGGTCTGCAGTGTCACTCTTTCCCGTCTGAAGAATTATAACTGGGGAGGTTGCTAAGAGGGGTAAAGCTTTATGGTTCGCGATAACCAATGAGGGCAAGCAGAAGTCTGTTACAGCAGAGCAACTACTGGAGCAGATCGAGACAAGCACAACCATTAGTAGACCGCACAAGTTTCGCCTTTGCTTGGCTTGGTTTGCACACGCAATTCTTTGTGCCAAAGATAAGCGTACAAATTCCCAAAAAGTACGTCCACCTAGCATCCAGGCCCAACACATACTTCAATGAATATCCATGGGGCAGAGAGAGCTTTGACCAAACAATTAAGTATCTTCTTATACAGTCCGTGGATAAAAAGGATTTCACCCTATATGGCTTTTCTTGGGCATTCATTGCCTGGGCATATGAAGCCATTCCTTCGCTGAGGCACGGTGAATTCCTGAGTTGCCCACAGAGCCAAGGATGATACGGTGGATGTCAGACAAGCAAGAGCGTGAGTGCGACCAGTTGTTCCGCAATGCTGTTAACCCAGTAAGTCTGTAGTTTATATGCAGTCAAAGTCAATTTATATGTACACATAAATAATATGTGTACACATCGTGATTTAAGTGTGCACATATATATTATATGTACACGTTTAATGATTTATGTGTGCACATATTTTATAGGTGTACACATAATATTTTATGAGTGCACATAATGCTGCACCACAATTGATGTGATCCTTCTATAATATGTGTACACATAATGATTTATGTGTGCACATATTGTGAGATGTTTGCACATATTATATACAGCTAAAGCTTCTATCTATTCATCTCATTTGTGATGTCTTTTTTCCTTTTTTTTTTGTTCTGCAGGTGGTGACCCCTTGCCTTGTTCCAACTCCTAGCGAGATGGAGAAGGATTTCATGAAAAAAAATTTGTTCCGTATGAAGATGTGGAGGATGAAGTGATTGATAGGCTGACTGAAAAGTTGGATGGTGTTAGTAGACTGACTTTGGCAGTTCAAATTCCAGTGGATGGGTAGGAAGATGGTTCAAGAGTTAATGTTGGAGCTTTAAGAGGTCGTGGTGATGGTGGAGATTTTAGAGAAGGTGGTTTGAATGATTGTGCAGATGTTGAAGTTCATGTACAAGATGTTGCTGCAGAGCATGAAGTTGCCAGACGCGTGAGCTTCAGTGCTTTTGGTGGTTGTGGTCATAATAGAGGTTTTGAAAGATCATTTGGTTCTGTAGGTGATGGTGGAGAAGGTACGTCAAGATCCCATTATTGTTTCCAATGTAAATTGTGCCAAGACTGCAAAGAAGAAAGAGATAAAGAGAAACAGATGTTGAATGATATGAAGGAGGTCCTTGATTCCCTTCTACAATGGACAAAGCAGCAGCTCAGGAGGATTGTGTACCCTGCAAGGACACAAATATCTCCCTATGTACATTCTATAAAGAGGAGGGCAAGGATGGTGAAGAACAAAAAGACCACTCCGGTTGCAAAGAAGGTTCGTGAAATTGTCCAGGAAGAGGTTCAGGAACAGGTTGAGGCAGAAGTTGAGGAGCGACTTCCTGTTAATATTTATAGGCGTGTTGATCCAGTAAAAAAAAAGCTTTTGATGCATACATGCGTTCGAGAAAAAAGCAGAAGATGATTGTTATGGGCCATGAATATGATCAGGCTGAATTTTGTTTGATTACAACCATGTCAGAGTGGCTGGAGAGTTAGGTAAATGAGTAACTATAATTGTCATCTGTGCACATATTCTTTTTATGTGCACACATTTCTTTTAATTTGCACACATATTCCTTTTATGTGTGCACATATTCCTTTTATGTGTGCACATATTCCCTTTATGTTTGCACTTATTCCTTTTATGTGTGCACATATTCCCTTTATGTTTGCACTTATTCCTTTTATGTTTGCACTTATTCTTTTTATGTTTGCCCATAATCTATTTATGTGTACACATCTCACAATATGTGTGCATATATGCTAAAGTGTATATATTGGCACATTTTTATAACTATGATTACAAAGCTTCTTCTTTTTCATAATGTCTGCAGCACGCTTCGACTGGATGAGTCCTAGCGAGGGAATAATTAAGTCATAATTTATTGGTTGATTGTATCATTAACCATTTCTTTTTTTTTTGGTACGAGGAACTTATGGCGTTTTCTTTGGTGATAGAAGATCTAATTGTAGAAAGAATCAAAACTAAAGTTGAGGATAACTCTTTTTTTTTTACCTATATTCCTGATTACGAATCAAGAAGCCTTTATCAACAAGAGTGAGTTCTTCCTTTCGTGTAATTAGGAAAATAAAACGAATTTCTTCTTCTTGTCTTAGGTATATAAGTTGAAATTCAAATATAGATAATAGAGTTTTGTATCTTTCTCTATCTCCCGAAAAACCATTTTAGCTAAAAATTCATGTTGGGTCAGATTCGTTCAATCTTGGGCCTAATGAGGATCAGACACAAGGAATTCACAAGTCACTATGATCCGAGTGATGTCATCCTCGACATGAACTTCTGCTTAGTCATTTCTGGATTGTACATGGACCTTGAAAAGGAGGCAGAGAAGGAGAGGATTTCTTTGGAAGCTTATTTGAAGGTGACGCCTACTGCGCAAGGACTCGTGGATTGTGCGCTTGGTAAGACTCCTTACCCAGGTGGGCGCCGTTGGGATGGGGTCAAGAGGATATTTACAGACATGAACATTATAAAAAAGTATTATGTGACTATTATTTTCATAGCCGAGGAAGGAAAGATTGAAGTTTATGACTGTAATATTGGGGTGTTCGATGACGATACTTTTGCGCCATATATGTTTTCCATCATGGTAATGTTCCCAAGATTCTTGCGAGATTGTGGCAAATTCAACTACTTGCCGGATGAAATCCTGAAGCAAGAAATATGGCCTTATGAGAGGTTGAAGGGTTTGCCACACAATGACACGGGGACAACATGTGGTGGGTATTCACTGATGTACATCGAGCACCTCCTCACCAACACCCCAATGACAGAACTCAGCGATAATACCATGGAGGACTGCAGGTACAGGTGGGCAGTTGACGTATTTCATGAAAAGATGTCTCCTTAAGTTGTTACAATTTGGTTGAAATTTTTGGATAATCAAAGCCGTGTTTGGCTTTTTATTGGTCTGTAAGGATAATTTAAGCCCTGTGTGGCTTTGTTTTTTATTTCCTTTTGTGTATGCCTAATACTTTTGGTAAATATTAGGTATGATAAAATGTAGTTATGTTTGTATGTTATGTTACATTTCTATGTTTATATTTCTCTCATTTGAATTGACGATATATGTGTGGACACACCGTCAAATATGCGAAACAGTTAAAATTAATAAGTGTAAGAAGTAAATGACTCTGTGAGGAGTTCGACACATATTATATTACGTATACACCTATTATATTATGTGCAACTATTGGCACTCAGATATGCTAAGTTATCCAATTAAAAAGTTATGTGTACACACGCATATAATATTATGTGTACATCTATTATAACATGTGTAACTATTTCCACAAATCTATGTTTGGTTCAACTGCACATATTACAATATGTGTACACTCGCATATAATATGTGTAAATATTGGCACTCAGATTTGGAAAATACCACATTATGTGTGCACATATTATAATATGTGCACGCAGATAATATTATGTGTACACCTATTATATTATGTGTGACTATTTGCACAATGATACGCTTGGTTCATCTGCACATATTATAATATGTGTACACCTAATATTATATGTGTGCACATATTTTAATATGTGCACGCCTATTATTATATGCGTGTACATTATAATATGTGTGCACCTATTGTGATATGTGCAGTGGAACCATGCATATCTTAGTAATGTACTTTGCATTGCATTAGCTGTCCATTTATGTTAGCTTACATGTAGGTTTGGTACTATTTTCATATATAATATGTTTCTTTGGTCTAAGCAAAACTCATTCAAGTGTTTTTCTATGTGTTTTTTGGTAATCATCAAGTCTAGAGTTTATAATGAGTGAGAAATCTCAACAATCCATACAAATTGATGTACTTATAGTGCATTTCAATGTGAAACGATCAAAATATGCACCAAAGCACTTGGTTCGTGTCTTTTACACTATTATCATCATTATCCAAAACTAATAATGTAACACTTTGTTTGAATTCAACCTTCAACCCAAGGTATTCTTGCAGTATCAACAAAGGAAGATCAAATAGACCAAGATGGATACAATAAGTGCATATATACCGCAAAACTACGCCCTAAACACTATAATTCAGGGTAGGCAATAGTGGGATCATTCTTTTGCACTCATATTTGGAAAATACCACATTATGTGTGCACATATTATAATATGTGCACGCATATAATATTATGTGTACACCTATTATATTATGTAACTATTTGCACAATGATACGCTTGGTTCATCTGCACATATTATAATATGTGTACACCTAATATTATATGTATAACTATTTGCACAATGATATGCTTGGTTCCTCTGCACATATTATAATAAGTGCACACATATTATATTATGTGTACACTTATTATAATATATGTACACCTAAATTTTTAATTGGATAATAACTTAGCATATCATTGTGACAAATAGTTACACATATTATAATATGTGTACACGTAATATTATATGCGTGCACATACTATAATATTTGTACGCATAAATTCATATGTGAAGCTGAACCATACAGATTTTAGTTATGTATTTTTCCTTAATGGTTGCCATTCGAAACATAATCGTTGGCAAGCAAAAAAACTATATGTCTGAGACTTTGTGGGTATTGAAAACATAATGAAAATAATGAACAGTTGATTGTTAAAAGTTACAAAGATAAAATACGCAATAGTACGGATAATTGTTCAACATACAAGCTGTTAAAAAGGACAAATACTCTACGACCCAGCACCACTACTATTTCAAACTCCTGATTGTACTCCTCGATGGGGACATGTCGTTTTTTTGTGGCCAAATCTTTTGCATATTCCACATCTATTCCTCCAGGTTTTAAATGCTTCCCCAACTGATGGCATTCTCTTGGTCCTCCTCCTAACCCGTGGGATATTCACATAAGGTGGACGTACTTTTCTCTCGTAAAGCTCCGGTGGAGCATTCCACAATTCCTCTGGTAAGATTGGATGTATTATGTCTGTATAAGCGAGAATGTACGTATTGGTGTAATAATACGGAGAAGTAAAATTGTACAATTCGCTCCCATATGCTCCATACTGACGTCTTATGGCTGCGCAAGTATGTACACAAGGATACATATCAATCTGAAACTTTCTACACATACATGTCCTTTCGCTTAGATTGATATTGACAGCATCATCTCCAGTACCAATTGAATACATATCCGTGTCATTGGTAACAACCAACAACCTTGCTCCTGCGTCATTATTTTTCTTTAATATATCCTCAATTGAAGGGACACATGACTTTGTATGTTTCATGAACATCGTACGCCTCTCATGAAATTTTTCAGAAAAGTTTCGTATGATAGCATAGAACAAGGCTGTTATGGGCATTTCTCTTTCATCCTTTAGCATTGAGTTCATGGACTCAGCAATGTTAGTCGTCATCACACCAAACCTACAATTATGTGTAAACATTATAATAGGCGTAACCAGACACTTCAGAAATATAATCTTCGAAACAAAATACACATCTGTTAATATGTGTACACCTAAAATAATATGTGTACACATATAGCGATTTATGTGTACACATCTTCAGCAAGTGGGGAGGTCTTAATAGCTTGCACGTCCCACAATATGTGTACACATAATCGTTATATGTGTACACGTATTATTTTAGGTGTACACATATTAACAGATGTGTACACATATTATTTTATGTGTACACATCTTCTGCAAGTGGGGAGGTCTTAATAGCTTGCACATCTCACAATATGTGTGCACGTAATATTTATACGTGTACACATATTATAATATGTGTACACATATAACGATTATGTGTACACATATTTTCACATGCCAAACAAGATGTGTTATCAGTACCTATGTTCTGGAAAGTATGCTCTGCTCCAGCGCTCAAATCCAACCCTCCCAAGATATGTTGCAGCCCTATCACACTTTGTCCGGATTTCACCGAAATGTGACTCAAATTCTATCTCCGTATATGAATCGGGTGTTGCATGAAAATTTCCCATGAAACTGCCACAATGAAACTTTATCCAGATGCTTGGAGACAAGTGCCACTTACAAACTCCATAATTAGCTTCAGGAAAGATCTTTGATACTGCCTTTACGATGCTTGGATGCCTATCAGAAATTATGCACAACTCATTGTCGCTGGGGAGTATACCGACCAACTGTTCGAAAAAGAATTCATAAGATGCATCACGCTCAACATTTACAATACAAAATGCTAATGGAAAATTATGTGTCTCTGCGTCTTGTGCCACAACAGACAACAAAACTCCCCCGTACTTGCCAGACAAGTGAGTTCCGTCTACAGCTATGACTTTCCTCATATACGCAAATCCCCAAATCCATGACCCAAGAGATACAAAAAAATACAAGAAGTTCCCATCGCGATTAACCTCCAAACTTGTCTTGGTACCTTCATTTGAAGTCCCGAGCATATAACGGTACGCATCCAAAACCTCGTACCCATGCTCTAGAGTCCCTCTTGTCAAAGACTTGGCAATAATACCACACATTCGAATCTTTCAATAGCTAATGTTAGAACCCAAATCCCTATTGACTGCTTGCCTAATTTCCTTTGTAGTTGGATCTTTTCCCTCATCATTCCAAGACTTCATGAATTCACCAACGACTTCCGCCGAGGCGAGTGGATTATGACTTGAGAGGTTCTCTAACCCACATGTATGCTTATTCCTGTAAAATTTAATCATAAAGGTATCATCATTTAAATACTTGGTGGCTCGAAGCCACCACTTGCAATTAACATTTACACAACGGACACAATATACAGTTTTGGTACGCTTCACTGACTTGAAACAAAAATGCTTCTTCGGTGCAGCAATCTTCAAAGCCACAACTAAGGCGCGCTTGTTTTTGAAAGTTAAACCCTTATAAAATCCGGTGCCGTCATCCTCACCATCTATGTTGTTTGGTGTAGCTTCCACATTATTTACATCATTGCTACCAATAAATACATCATTGCTACCAACAAATACATCATTGTTTCCAATAACAGGATTAGGAGTTAACTCCACCTTCTCTTCTTTGTCTGCTTCGTCAGCCTCATCTTCAGCCCCATCTTCTTCTCGTTCATGTTCTTCTTCGCCTCCTTTATTCTCTGAGATTTCCATATTGAAAGGATCTTTATTACCAATGTCATCCCATCCGTTACTAGAACAATCATAAGAGCGTCCATGATTTGGCATTACATTGATGTTTGAAACTTCCACTGACCTATCATCCAAATATACCCTTAAAGTCGGTCTATTACCAGCTCCATCAACATCGGCAAGGTAAATAAGGAGATCATCATCGTTCTTTATTCTACAAGGATGACTCTTTTGCTTTGAACAAATGCTGAGCATGTATGTAATGCAAAGATTATTTGGATCGTGACTTACCGAACATCTGGTAATAATCTTTTCAACTAACTCAGAATATGTAAACTCATTATTCACAACAATTGGCACCGTCTCCCTAGACTTCGAAATCCAAGTGAAACAATCACGGCTCTCCACCCATTCACCAAGAAAATCAATTGCTAACAGTAGCATTATTGGAAAAATACCTGTAAAAAATAAAGATTCTTCATCACTCCATGAAAACACCAGTATATTTGTGCACATAATATAATAAGTGTACACATAATATTATATGTGTAAAAAGAAAACCTGCAAACAAGATGTTATATGTGTACACATAATGTAATATGTGTACACCTAATTTCATATGTGTAAGACGAAAATGTGGTATCCTCGTCTTAATGTGTACACATATTCACAAATGTGTGCACATATTATATTATGTGCACACATATTAGATGATACAGCTCGTCGTCCCCACTGTTCAGGCATCGTCGTTTACGAAATGAAACCCAGATTCAGAAATAAAACCACTTGTGTTGTACAATAATAAAACCTTACACTCACCCAAGATGATAAAATGGATTCAGAAACCCGATTTAGAAATGAAAACTCGATTCAGAAATGAAACGAAAAAATTAAGTTTTACAATCGGAATATACTAAAACTGAGTACACTTGATGAGGAAAAACTGATATCAATCTATGGGGGCAAAAATTTGAGCTGATTGAAGCAAAAAAAATTGGGCGGGAATGAACTATTTTTCAGATCGGCCGGAAAGAGGAGAAAGAGAGGAGAGAGGAATAAGAAAGATTTACAAGTTTTTGTTATTTTTGGCTAACCAAAAGACTTATATTGGAGGGCCATTTTATATTTTTCAAAAGCTTGGGGTAATGTTTGTTAAGTGATTTAAATGCTTAAACACCTAATTAACCCCTTGTCCCTCCCACCCATTTTTTAAAACTTGAGTCCTATATAACTATTTAAAACTTGTGTGTCCTTCTCATCCAAAAGCCCCAAGTTACTGGAGGAAAAATAGGCAAAATGTCCACCAAAGTCTGAATAGAAGAATAAGGGACAAGACAAGTCAGACCTTAATTAGTTTAAGTGAGGACCTAAGTATAGTACTTAAAAATTTGTGGGCAAAATACATGTTTTCAGATTTATAAAAACACCAAACTTCTTAAATTTTCAATTTCCTCCCTTTCCACCTACTTTTACACTCTCTCCTATGTTTCAAATCATTTCAAACTTAATTCTCTCTCTTCTCTTCTTTCTCTCACTTTTTTTCTTCTTCTTCTTCTTCTTCTTCTTCTTCTTCTTCTTCTTCTTCTTCTTCTTCTTTCTTCTAGATTTCTTTTCAAATTCTATTTCATCACCATCCATATTATTTTTCTTTCTTGTTGTTCGTATCAATTTTATTTTTTCTTCGATCTTCTCCTTTTTCTTCTTCTTCTTCTTCTTCTTCGTCCCCGTTTCATTCTTTTTATTATTTTTTTTTAATTCTAGTCGTTTTACACATCTTTTCGGATGTGTAGATATTTTTTCTGCATGTTTATACAATTTTGGATATGTTTTCACGGGCTGAAAAATTGTGTACACATCTCGTCTGATGTGTATACATATTATTATATGTGCACATTATTATATCTGTGCACATATAATAATATGTGTACACATCATAATATGTGTACACACATATATAATACACACACACACACACACACACACACACACACACATATATATATATATATATATGTGTGTGTGTGTGTGTGTGTGTGTGTGTGTGTGTGTGTGTGTGTATATGTGTACACATCTCGTCTGATGTGTACACATCCTTTTAATGTGTACATATCCTTTTATTAGAGTGGTGGAGGGTGGTGGGGTGGTGGTGGAGGGTGGTAGAAGGTGATAGTTAGTGGTGGAGGGTAATAGAAGGCAGTGGTGGGTAGTGGAGAGTGGTAGGAGGTGGCGGTGAGTGGTGGAGGGTGGTACAAGGTGGCAGTTAGTGGTGGAGGGTGGTGTAGGATGGTGGTGGAATGGTAGATGGGGCGGGGGGAAGGGTTGCGATGATGTGGGTGGGGGCCGATGAGGGGTGGGAGATGAGAGGTAATGGCTTTGTGTAAATAAAAAAACTTGAGGGGCTTTTAAAATATTAGTCATTATTACTAATTTTAAAAGTGTCCCTCTCACTTATTTTTTTGAGACTTGATTCTCTTTTAACTATTTAAAGACTTAGGAGTCTTTCTCTTCCAAAAACCTCAAGTTACCGGGTCTCGACTTGATTTTTATACGTATTTAATAATTTTTTTTAACCTCAATACACTGTGTATGCAAAACCTACTGGTTCGCCAGAACCCACTCCTTGTGCCCTACATCTGCCACTGTCCAATCCATTACACCAAATACTATACCAAAATGGTATAAACATTAAAATGGTATAAAATAACACCAACCATTACTAAAAAAAAGTATTCTTTTTATATTCTTCTCTCTCTTCTATATTATATTATTATTTTTATATTTCATAAAATAAATCTTTTTTTTTTCTTTTTTACATTTTCATCTCATATAATTCATATTCCTTTCTTATATAACCGTTTAATATAAAATTATTTTATACATAAATTTTTAAATATTCTAAATTTTAAGCAATTTTTTTTACATCATACATATTAATGGATAATTAAAAAAAAGTGAAATCATTGATAAAATATAAATAAATAAATATTATATTATGGTAAATATTGTGTTGGTTTAAATAACAATATATTATATTTTATACTTGAACATTGTATTATTTATTAACAATTATATTATATTTTATATTTGTACTTTTTATTTTTGTGTTGGTTATATTTTTTTTTTATATATTATAACTAATAATAAAAATTATACACCAAAATTAAGATGTAAAATTAATATTACAAAGATATTACATAAAAAATAATTAGGTATATTAGCAACCTAATAATAAAATTTATAATATGTTAATAAAATATTGATGAATAGTAATGATGTTGATGAACAGTATTATATCAAATTTGGTGTAACACTATTCACACGCCAAAATGGTATTGGTTTGGAGCAGCAAAACACTAAATATTACACCAGAATAATATTTGATGTAATATTTTGTGTTTGGTTGGAGATGGTTTTAGTGAAAATGAACAATATTATGGGGTATCCGAACAAAGTGATGCATAAGAAATAATGAGACAAAAGTCAGCATGCTTTTTCTCTTTTCTTTTTTCAGCGAAATACCTCATTACTTACTCCCCTAACTTCATATTTATTGAGTGACTACATAAACTATTTGTAGTATTAATTATTTCTCGGACGTGATTATATAATAAGTGATTTTCTTTTTCCTGTATGCTGACGTGACAAAGAGTGTGAATGCACTCTCTTTTAGACGCGTGAGAGTAAAGAAAAATCAAAACATTAACTCCTAGATGGAAATTTTTAACTATTAATTGCAACATAATCATATATCATGATTTATTTTTGGTAACCAAATAGCCTATATTTATCCAATTATGTAGTTTTTAGTTTCTTCTTTATATACAACGAATATTTATTATATCTGTACATTTATTATTTTTGGGCCAATTTTGTGAAAAATATTGACTGAAATTTCAACATTTAGCCAATTGAAAAAAGCTCAGCAAAAAAAGTGAAGTTTCAGTTGTTTTTTTTCCTTCCGTGGAGCGATGATGTGCATTAATGTATGATAAGGAAGACTACCCTTTTCCTAACATACTGAATATGGGTGTACATATTGATGACTGCATGCCGCGGGTAAACTACGGAAGCGATAAAGCAAACATAAAAGCGAGACATGGCTTGAACAATTACTTAAGTAGCAACGAGAAATTATGTCTCGTTACACCTCGAGTGAAGGTCAAAGAACACCTACACTAAGCAACTATCCTCAAGGGCACTCGGCTCTCGCAGATAGAATGATCAAGACGGATTGAAGTTCAACTTGGATTCTACCAATTGAAATCAAGCCAAGAACAAGGTTTTCATTAGAGAGAATTCTCATAAGTTTTGTGTATTCAATGATAGGTAATGAAGAAAATGGCTAAGGAAGCCTTTTATAGTGCTTCCTTTATATATTGTGAAATATCTATAAGCTCACAAGAGGGTTAAAAATAATACAAGCCATGTAGGGTTAAATTAGGGATTACACATAGAATTTCCGCCCAAAATATAGCAGAAATAGGCGCCCCGCGTAGAAAGTAGGCCGCCCAAAGCACAGTGGTGCAGAGTAGGCGCTCCGCCTCTTTTATAGAGGCGTCCTGCCTACTTGAGATCCAGAGAATTGCTCAGAAACTAGGCACTCCGCCTGGTGCACTGGGTGGTCCGCCTAGTGCTGGGACACTCAATGCACTTAAGTGCATGGCGTTCAACTCCTCTCCGAAGCCTCCGTCTTCAAAGCTCTTCCAAATCAAGTGTAAGTGAGCATTTTGGATCTCCTTAGCTTGGCTCCGAGTGAATGGTCTTGTGGTAATTTGGCCGGTATCACTACCCTTTTCCAGCAAGGTGAATAACCTCCTGAACTGCTAATGCTTAAGCTATCAAAGGATTCCCAACATATTGAATAGGGGTACCATAGACATGAAGCACGTCATCTTTAGACTTTAAGGCTACAACACAAATATTTATTTTTTGATTCTTTTTATCGAAACCTGCATCATTATATAACAACACACTATCTGGATAAAAGTTCAGCAGATTCGAGTTACAATTACTATTTTTTAGAGCTGTCCATGCATTTTAGAGCATCCAAAAATTCATTAAACCAAACAATGTTTTTGATATAATTTCAGCTTCATTCCATGTTAAGGTTTTAAAAACCCAACCATTTCTTGCCCTCCATATAAACTACATAATAGATATTGTTAGGTGCAATAGAGTTTTGAATTCAAAAAGCGTTTTCGAATTCAAAGATAACTTAAACCATCATGAAGAAAAATAAAAATTGAATGTATGTCAGGCCAAATAACAGGGCTTAACTTCCATGCACTACTAGATCTAGAACATTTAAAAAATAAATGCTTTAATGATTCAGGCTCCATACCACATAGAGGCCAAATGACATTAATAAAAGGAACTCTTTTAGCAATTATAGATTTAACAAGCAAAGTATTTAAGATGTACTTTCTAAAAAAATACTTCAGCTTATTTTTAATTTTTAAAGACCAGAGTTGATTCCAAAAAGATATAGGAAAAATATGAGAACTTGTACCTGGAATGTTAATCACACTTCTTTCATTGGCTAAAATAATTTTGCAAGGTGATAACCAGATTTCACTTCATACTTACATAATTAGTGTAATCCCAAATAAGCCTATCACTACTCCCTATAGCAGATAGTGGGATTGACAAGATAGATCGCACCTCGTCTTGGCTAAAGGAGTGAAGAAGCTGAATATTTCAATTGTCACATTTGATCGAGTTAGAAACTTTTAGATCTGCATGAAAATGATTTAAAGAATTACATGGATAAAAGGAATTATCTTTTGCAGCCACGAATCCTGCTATAGATTAAAAAATGATCCATTGCCACTGTACCATCTAACTCCTTTGCTCAATAAATCACGACCTCACATAATACTATTCCATATCCAAGAAGCAGGCCTATGCGAATTTTCTTTTCAAAAAAGAATCATTTGGAAAATGTTTACTTTTAAGCATTTGTAAAACAAGTGAAGCTCATTCATTATTATCCAAGCCCATTTATCTGGCAAAGCCATATTAAAAGCTTTTAAATCCCTAAAATTTAAACCACCCCTAAATTTAGGTTCATACAATTTATTCCAATTCTCAAAAAGCATCTTTCTCTTTTCATCATCTTGCGCCCACAAAAACTTCGAGAATAGACTCATAACTTCTTTACATAACCCGTCCGGTAATAAAAAACAAGACAAGGCGTATTGATTTTAATAAAACTTCCTTCCCAGCTTGACTCCAAAAGTTTGCCTTTCCAATTTTTGATCCTTGATAAAATCTCATCTTTAATAAAAGACAATATTTCTTTTTTAGATCTTCCTACAACAACAAACAATTCAAGATATGACCCTCTAATACATGATTGGATATTTTCAAGTGAAGAATATATATCAGATTTCTCTTCTTTAGTTGTGTTTTTGCTGAAATAAACGGCAGACTTCTCATAATTAATAGCTTGTCAGAGCAACTCTTATACAAATTTAAGATACTATTTTTTGAAAGAAATACTACACATGTCAACTCTAAAAAAAATAAAAAAGTCATTGGCAAAAAATAAATGAAAGACAACTCGACTATTATTCCTAAGTTTATAACGTTTTACAGTTTCATGTTGTCCAGATGAAATCAACAATGCAGACAATCTTTGAACACAAATAAGGAAAAGATAAGGCGAATGAGGATCGCCTTGTCGCAAACCTCTAGATATTTTAACATAACTTTAAATCTTACCATTTAGATTAAAAGAAAAAGTGGCAGAAATGACACATGCCATAATCAGATCAATAAGCTTTTTACGAATATTCATTTTGAGCATTACATGTTGGATATAAGACAATTCAACACGAATATAAGCTTTTGATATGTCTAATTTAAGGCCATCAATTGCTCTTTTTCTTTCCTTTTGTTTTTCAATTAATTCATAAATTCATGAGCCAACACAATGTTATTTATAATTTGTCGGTTTTCCAGCTTGATTTGGAGAAATAATCAAAAACCTAAAAAATTTCATATGTCGAACAATTATTTTAGCTATAATTTTATAAAAAGTAGTGCAGAAACTTATAGGTATAAAAAGATGTACTTTTGTAGTAGTCTTAATTTTAGAAACCAAAGTTATTAAAGTTCGATTTCAAACATGCAAAAGTTGCGCTGACTTTTTTTTTTTAAAAAAAAAAAAATTAGAGACCAAAATTGTTGAAAAGTGAAGGCGTCATGCCATCCATCGTTGAAGCCTTAAAAGACTTCATAGAAAATAATGCATCTTTAATTTCTATATCAGTGATCTCACAAAGAAGATCTCGATTCATTTCATCAGCAATCGACAAAGGAGTAGAGTCTAAATCTTAATTCAAAGAAGAATGATATGAGGATGTAAATAAATCCCTATAAAAATCCTATATTTTCTTAACAATCCCACCCTTATAAATAATCCACTCTCATGATACATTTTCAATATCCTTAACAAGGTTTTTTGTATCTTTTTTGGACTATACGAAAAAAGAAAGTATTTTTGTCCCCCTTATCTAACCATTGTACTCTTGATTTTTGCTTCCTATAAATCTCTCCATCCCTATACGCTATTCCTAACTCCTCTCGCAGCTTTGATATTTCCGAATAATCATAACCTTTAGGATCATTTTTTGCCTTCTTAAATTGATCTTTCAACAAACTACTATTCACCGTAGAATTGATCCCCTCCTTCATAGTCCTAGACACTAAAGCTCTTTTACAATGACTAATCATAGAGGAAACCTGAGCTTCCTGTTGCCCCACCAAACACTTTTCAAAACAGAATCTTTTCTTCTATCTATTATCAAAATCATCAATTGAAGAAAGCAATAAAACATGGTCAGGTGCATCATTTTGTATATTACGAAGAACAACCTGGTCATATTTTAGACGCCACTCAAGCGAAACTAAGACCTAAGTGCTCTTGAATTAAGCCTTCATCAATTCTATAGCAAAACCAAGTCAATGGCTTCCCTATAACCCAAATATACTGCTCCTGATTTATAAATAAAATCTCTAAAGTCCCTAAAGGCCCATAAAGCACGAACATTTCCCCTAGATTTCTCAGTTATATCAATAATTTCATTAAGATCACCTAATAACATTCAATGTTGTCTCCGATTCACAGATCTGGATAATAATTCTAACAATTGATTTCTCCTAAACTCTCTATCAAGATTAGCGTACACAAAAATAAACAAAATTCAGGTTCTTTTCAAGATCATAAATATTAAACTTAATAAAGTAGTAGATGAAACAATGTATTATAATACTTTTTTTTTAAAATGCATTGACTATTCTTTAACTTTGTAT
The DNA here is from genome assembly GCA_029990175.1 of Petunia secreta. Taxonomy (NCBI): domain Eukaryota; kingdom Viridiplantae; phylum Streptophyta; class Magnoliopsida; order Solanales; family Solanaceae; genus Petunia; species Petunia secreta. Next base: position 28,615,387 of record JARKIP010000003.1, read on the forward strand.
TATTTCTTTTTTGGGCTAAATCAGTAAATATAACTTGGATTTAGACAAAATATTTTAAAAAATACTGAAGTTCTAACAATGTATTTTTTATTTTTGTTTTAGATGCAATGACAATATATTTTAAGTGTGAATTTTAATTTCTCATGCCAAATCTGTAAATAAAAATTGTCTAGAACTCTATATTAGCTAAATAATAATTTTTATCAATATACTAGAGTTTCAATTTGTGTATTTGATATTATGTCATTTTTTTTTAGTGCAACGACTATTGGTTTCATGTATTTCTTTTTTTTCTTAGACCAAACTTACAAAAATATTGGCTGAAAATCCTGCATTATGGAGTTTCCACTAGTATTTCATATTTGGTCTAAAAACAGTTGATCAAAAAGGTCCATGTAACAACGAGTGTATTTCATCTCCTTGGACTTAGATATTTAGAAGATAAAAGGTTATCAAATTTATCAAATTCAAGAAGTAATTAGATTAATATTCATCCGCCTCATTTTCACCGAAAATACACACTTAATGATCATTTGAGTCAATTAGCATAGTTGAGTAATTTTCAAAAAAATAAAATAAAAATAAAAGTGACTTTATTAACTTATTTTCAATAATTAAGTGACTATTTAAGTATATCTCTTTATTTTTAACTCACATTAAAAGAATTAGTAAAGAGAACTTTTTGACTATTTTATCTTTACTTATGTATTTAATCCTTTTGTTACGCGCCAATTCAGCTAGATATTAAAATGAGGATCTATGTGTAAATACAGAGAAGTACAAGGGCGAGGGAATAAAGCTGTTAGGAGTTAGTTAATTGGTTGTTAGGAGTAGTTAACATCAGTTAGTATAGTGAGTAGATAAAAAGGACAAATACTGTGTAATTGATTCATTCATATTCAGATATTAGAACATACAATTCACCATCTCTCTCTATCTCTTATTTTCTCATTATGTTGGTGTAAATCTGTTCAGGGGCTATTCTTCACTATCTTAGCTTCTTAGGGTTGTACTGTTTAGTTCTTTATTGAGCTCATAACATTGGCGAATGGTCAAGGTAACCCCAGTAACACAGGCAATAGATATTCTAGGGTTGATTTTCCTAGATTTAATGGGGATGATTTGAAGGGGTGGGTATATAGATATGAACAATTTTTTGATGTTGATGGCACTAGTGAGGATAACAAGGTCAAAATTGCATCTATTAACCTAGAGGGAAGAGCATTACATTGGCACCAAGCTATGTTGAAAACTCGTTTGGGAAGAGAATTTCCTAATTGGAATGATTATGTCAGGGGTTTGTATCTTAGATTTGGCCATACCTTACATGCTGATCCTATGGCTGAATTAGCTGAGTTGAAACAAACTGGTAGTGTCCAGGAATTCTTGAATAAATTTGATGAGTTGTTAAACCAGGTGGATTTATCGGAAGAACATTGTATTAGTTGTTTCTTGACTGGGTTAAAACCAAATATAGAAGTACAAGTTCAAATGCAAGAACTAAGGACATTAATGAAAGCTTATAGTTTAGCAAATCTGGCTGAAATATTTATAGTGTTACAGAAGGATGACCAACATGTGTCTAAAAGGCCAAGAGGTTTACTACCTACACCTAGAGATTCATGGCATTCATAGTATAGATGTTACTCTTCTGCTAGTAACACTGGAGGATCAGGAGGAAGCATATTCTCTCAAGCTAGTAGTAAACTAGCAATGAAGACATCAAGAAGAGTCACAGGAGCTGAGTTAGATGAGAAGAGGTCCAAAGGAATTTGCTACTGGTGTGGTGAAAAATATACACCAGAACATGTGCGTGAGAAAAGTAAATAGCTGTTCATTCTTGAAGTTGATGAAGAAGGAGGAGGAAGAGTGGGAATTAGAGGATGGCTTGATAGAAGGAGAAGAAAATGATGAAACCATGATCAATCCCCAGATGTCAGTACATACACTAGATGGAACAATTGACTACAGAACCATGAGGGTGAAAGGAGCTGTTAAAGGCAAGATGGTACACATATTGATAGATTCAGGGTCCACTCATAATTTCATGGACCTAAATATAGCAAAAAAATTGGAATGTGAGCTGGAGAAAATACCAGCATTCTCAGTTTCTGTGGCTAATAGTAGTAAGGTGCAGCTCCTTTATGAGCAGAGGAGTGAAATAGAAAATGAAGGGGGTTGACTTTAGAGCTGATATGTTAGTAATGCCTTTGGGAGGCACTAATATAGTTCTTGGCATTCAGTAGTTGATAACATTAGAGGATATCAGGTGGAACTTTAAATAGCTTAAGATGGAATTCATGATAGAGGGAAGGAAAATATCCTTAAGAGGTAGTCAGCCTGGAACTTCTAAACTAGTAGATGATCACAAGATGCAGAAAATACTCAGTAAAAGTGCTCAACTGAGCATGATAATGACTGCTTCTATACATCCATCCCCAGAAACTGATGCAACATTGTTTTCCCAGGAAGTAGAGGTTCCTGATGACCTGCAACAGTTACTGAACCAGTACTCTTCTCTGTTTGAGGTGCCTACAGACTTACCTCCCAGAAGGGATCACGATCACAAGATAGTCCTTAAAGAAGGAACTTCCCCAATAAATGTCAGACCTTATAGGTATCCCGCTAGCCAGAAAGATGAAATATAAAAAATGATCCAAGAAATGCTAGACTGAGGCGCTACCAGACCAAGTGTTAGTCCTTATTCTTCACCCATTATAATGGTCCAGAAGAAAGATGGAACTTGGAGGATTTCATAGACTATAGACTGCTGAACAACCACACTGTTAAGGATAAATTTTCTATTTCAGTCATTGAAAAACTTCTAGATGAGTTAGAAGGTTCTAAGTACTTCTCTAAGTTAGACCTTAGATCTGGTTATCATCAGATCAGAATGGCTGAACAGGACATTGAGAAAACTGCTTTCAGGTCCCATAATGGCCACTATGAGTTTGTGGTAATGCCTTTTGGGTTAACCAATGCCCCTGCTGCCTTTCAGAGTTTGATGAACAAGATCTTTCAACCATTCCTCAAAAAATTCATACTGGTATTCTTTGATGACATTTTAATCTATAGCACTACATGGTCAGACCACTTGTCACACTTAGCACAAGCCTTTGAAGTATTGCATCACCACAACTTATTTGTGAAACTGAGTAAGTGATCTTTTGGCAAAACTGAAGTTGATTACCTGGGGCACATCATTACTGAAGAGTGGGTGATAGCTAATACTCTCAAAGTTAAAGCTATGATAGAGTGGCCTTTACCTAAAACACTAAAGGAACTAAGGGGATTCCTTGGCCTCACTGGCTATTATAGAAGGTTTGTGAGATATTATGGTCTGATAGCTAGACCTTTAACTGATATGCTTAAAAGAGATAAGTTTGAGTGGAGTGATGCAGCTGTGTCAGGTTTTGGTAAACTCAAGGAAGCAATAAGCTCCACTCCTGTACTAGCCTTACCTAACTTTGACTTAGAATTTGTCATTGAAACTGATGCTTGTGGTTATGGCATATGAGCTGTATTAATGCAGGCAAACCATCCTTTGGCTTACTTGAGCAAGGCATTAAGTCACAGGCACCAACTACTTTCAGTTTATGAAAAGGAGATGCTAGCAATTGTGACATCCATTGACAAATGGAGGCCATATCTGGTAGGTAGGCATTTTATGATTAAGACAGATCATCAGAGTTTGAAGTACTTACTTGAGCAGAGGGTGTCAACTCCTAGTCAACAGAAATGGGTAGCCAAGCTCATGGGGTATGACTATACTATTCTATATAAGAAGGGCAGGGATAATGTGGTTGCAGATGCTTTTTCTAGATGCCCAGTAGACTCGCCCAGTTATGCACTATTTCCACAATCACTTCAGACTTCCTCTCCAAGATTAGAACTTCCTACACTCAAGACACTCACCTCTCACAATTGATTGCTCAGCTACAAACTAATCCTATTTCTCAACCTCTGTTCATGCTGAAGGAAGGTATCCTCTACAGAAAAGGGAAGATAGTCATAGGAGATGACAAAGTACTCAAGTCAGAAATAATGCAAAACTTACATGAAAGTGCTATGGGTGGCCATTCTGGAATGTCAGCTACTCTCCACAGAATCAGTTCTATTTTTGAAAAAATATTAAGGAGGATGTGTATAAATACATTAGAAACTGTGCAGTGTGCCAAAAGTGCAAAAGTGAAAATGTTAAATACCCTGAGCTACTGCAACCCTTGCCTATTCCTGACAAAGTATGGCAAGACATCAGTTTAGACTTCATTGAAGGCCTTCTTAAAGTCCATGGTAAGTCTATCATACTAGTAGTGGTTGATAGGCTGAGTAAGTATGCACATTTAATCAACCTAGTGCATCCTTGCACAGCTTCTACTGTGGCTCAAGCATTCCTAGACAACATCTACAGACTTCATGGTTTACCACAGACAATAGTAAGTAATAGAGATGTGATTTTTCTAAGCACGTTCTGGCAAGCTCTGTTTGCAGCTCAATGTGTACAACTTCACCACTCTTCAGCTTATCACCCCCAGTCAGATAGGCAAACTGAGGCAGTCAACAAGTGCTTAGAAGGATACCTCAGATGTATGTGCTGTGACAGACCTAAAGAGTGGATTCACTGGCTACCCCTTGCTGAATGGTGGTATAACACCACCCAACACTCCTCAACCAAACTCACTCCATTTGAAGTAATGTATGGTCAAAAACCACCCTTACACCTACCCTATGTCACTCACAGTTCCTTAGTGGAAGAAATTGACAGGAGCTTGCAAGCTAGAGAAAGTACTATACGACTACTTAAGCATTACCTCCTTATAGCACATACAAGAATGAAAGCTTAAGCAGACAAAGGAAGAAGTGAGAGGTATTTCGAGGTTAGGGATATGGTCTATGTGAAGCTGCAACCTAATCGCCAACTCTCACTAAAAAGTCACTCATACCACAAGCTAAACCCCAAATACTTTGGTCCTTTTTTAGTGCTTCAAAAAATAGGCAGAGTAGCATACAAATTAGACCTACCCCTAACACCAAGATACACAATGTTTTCTATGTTTCGCAATTGAAACAGTATGTAGGCCAACCTGTAACTCCACACTTACCAGCAACACTCTCATCCCATGGATACATAGTGCTGGAACCTGAAGCCATTCTGGATCGTAGAGTCATTAACAAAGGAAACATGCAAGTGTCACAAGTGTTGGTTCGTTGGTTCAATTGTTCCCCAGAAGATAGTACTTGGGTTGATGTTCACAGACTGCAGCAGCAATTTCTGGATTTTTGTCCTTGAGGAAAAGGACGTTTAGCAGGGGAAACTTGTTACGCGCCAATTCAGCTAGATATTAAAATGAGGACCTATGTGTAAATACAGAGGCGAGGGAATAAAGCTGTTAGGAGTTAGTTAATTGGTTGTTAGGAGTAGTTAACAACAGTTAGTATAGTGAGTAGATAAAAAGGGAAAACACTGTGTAATTGATTCATTCATATTAAGATATTAGAACATACAATTCACCATCTCTCTCTATCTCTTATTCTCTCATTATCTTGGTGCAAATCTGTTCAGGGGCTATTCTTCACTATCTTAGCTCCTTAGGGTTGTACTGTTGAGTTCTTTATTGAGCTCATAACACCTTCAACATATTAATTTATCTTCAATAAATATTCACTCTAATTTTACATTCAAATTCAATTAATAATAAGGATAAAGTAAAAGTTACTAGTTTAACACAATATTAGTCACATAAAATGAGGAGTAACACCTTGCTTGTGTTGATCTTTCGTGCCAAAATTAAAACTAGTCCTCACAATCCCGTTAGTTGTTATCGTTAGTAAAAGATATTTGATAAAAAATATTTTAAAAAATCAAGAGAGTACTTCCTCCATTTCAAATTATTTGCCATGGTTATATATATATATATATATATATATATATATATTTTCAAAATATTTGTCATTTTAGAGGTTTAAGGTAGAATGAATCATTTTTTTCTCACTTTATCATTGGTATTAATTAAATATAGTAAACATTTTATTGATCAATGATTAAAAAGGTGAATAAAGATATAAATAAAGTTGAAGTAGTCAAAAAGCTATTAATGATTTCTCAAGAACCGTGTACAAGACAAACACGATAAACTTTTTGAAATGGAGGGAGTATTAATTAATTAATTTTATCTTTACCCTTATTGTTTATGCCTAAAATTGATCGTTTAGGTTAAACAATTAATTTAGAATGAGTTCACAAGAAATACAATAAATACAACGGAAAAGTAAATAAGTAAAAGAGAGAAATAATGATGAAGAAAAGTAAAGTAGTCTTATTCCTTGGGAATAACCGGATTCTGTAGTGTATCGCTTGATTGTACAATACAATGTAAGGATGGGCATTTATAGTAGTGGATACCCAGTCCTAATTAAGGTAAAATACAAAGACTAATAAGACTATGAGCCTATAACTTAAGGCGGTAGTATATAATTAACTCTAACTAGGAGACTGTAAACCTAAGGCAGTGGGATGTATGCCGTGCGTCCTATGGCCGTGCCATCTAAACGGTCATTGGACCAAGGAGCGGGTGTGTATCCTCTGTGCCCGATGACTCGTAAGATATGACTAGTCTCGCTAGCTGGACTCGTATTCTTGTAATAGTACATGCGTATTTTTCCCACACAGTCAGTACCCCCACTTGCTGAGTGCTAACGCAAGTAGTCGGGAAATGAACGAAACATGATAGGAGACGTAAAGGTGTGACTGTACCGACACTCGTCCTCTGCCTCTTCGCATGCATTGTATTAAATGAAAATCCCTTAGTACAATGATGTGTCCCTCTGCAATTGGAGGGTTTTTCCGTGTATCTTCCCATTGCTGCCACTGCTCTATTGATATCTCGTAATTATGGGGATATACATCACGTAAACCGTAGCAATCATAATTACGATCCCATGTGACCTTGATCATTCAGTTTCTCATTCAAGTAATCCCCACATGCGTATATATATACGTCGTAAATGTAGGGATTTACTCATCGATTTTTAAGGAATTTCAAGAACTTCCTTCCAAAAGATAAACATTCCTTCATTCTTAGCAATAACTTCATCCTTTACCATGGCACAAGGACCAAATTTTATCCCTGCACACTTCAGATCCCAAGATTACCTCCCTTAGTTTCGAAGGTGATGGCCGGATGCAGGGCCAGACCCCTAAACAAGAAGGCGAGAATAACAATCTTTCCATAGAATATTACCCTTCTGCAGTTGTGAGGGATGATCTGATACATATCATGCATGAGTGTAAGTGGCCAGAGTTTGTAGATATCATCGTTTCTGATGCTGAGGAAAGAATTTCTTCTCATCGGGCTGGTTACTCGATGATCCATACATATCCTTTCACTCTACACCTCAATAAGCGTGTTAATGTGATTGTTGAGGACATATGCTGCCGATACAACATCTTCTTAGACCAAATCAGCCTTTCTGTTTGGGTCCATAGATCATTTGTGAGCCTTTCCTTATGCCTTGATACTAGCTACTCATTGGAACTGATTTCCGTTTTCCTTAGTGAATTCTATGACTGTCATTTCGTTGAGCCATGATGAGTCGACGGTGTGGATCATTGCGATCTTTGCAAGAAACCCCCTAATTCTTTGACCTTCATACCCTTGGCTAATGCAAACGGCTGGCAGGCAAAAGACCATGATAATTTAGTGCTACTAAATTTTTCCTTTCACCTTGAATCTTCCAATGTCTTCACCAGCTCCCTTTTTTGCCTTAGGATTTTCTTGTTGTGAAGTGCCCTCGTTGAGAGAGATCAAGATTGCTACCCCAAATATTACTCCTCTACTTGATGTGCATGCTTTCGGTGGGAGAGTTCTATTGAGAGAGCGAGCAGTTCTCGATCTTCAAAGAGGAAAAGACCTTCGAGATCTACTAGCATGGTGGCTTCCAGTGAAACTCTGGTGATTTCTGATGATAAGGGTGAAGTCCCCCGAGTGCCCGTGCCTGAAGCTGTTGAGACTACTCTAGTTGCTGTTGCTGAATCTGATCCGTCTATGTGAAAACATAGGCACTTGATAGAAGAGACCCCCATAGCTGAAGAGAAGGCCGGCGTGGAAGATGAAATGGCAGCACCATCTGCCTGCTTTGAGCCTCAGTCTCCAGGTTAGACCTCCGCTTCTTGTCGTACTGATGTGTTTTTCCCATGTACTCCATAAGTTGACATTTCTTGTTTCTGTTTTGATAAGACCCAAACCCCCACAAGACCCTTCACTCGGAGCCAAGCTAAGGACATCCAAGGAGTACACCTACACTTGATGAGGAAGGGGCTAGAAGAAGGAAGCGATTGGAAGCCGTTCCGAGTGCTCAAAGTGCAAGAGGAGCAGCCCAGTGCTTTGGGCGCCCCGCCTGGCATTCCAGGCGCTCAGCCTGAAGAAGCCTAGGCTGAGGCGCTCCGCCCCAATTCTGGGCACCCTGCCTAGGCCACCCCACTGCTTGTTTTCGTGGGCGCTCCGCCCGGATTGCTGAGGCACGTGATTCCTAGCTATGTTAAGACTATTTTGACCCTACGTGGTCCTATGTTCCTAAGCCTAAGTGTGGGCATATTAGACATTTCATATGGTGTCTAAAAATACCTATAAATAGCTAGATGTCTTGTTATTTTCATTAGCTTACCTTTGATGAAAAACAAACACTTGTGTTGAAGAGTTGAACTCTTATTTAATGAAAAATCTTGAATCGGGACTTGTTCTTCCTCTAGCGGATCTAGATAAATTTCAATCCCCCCGACCATTCTACTTGCGTGCTCACGTTAGCTCGAGGGTAGTTGCCTAGCGTAGGTGTTCTTGACCTCCTCTCGGGGTGTAACGGAACAAGTTCTCCGTTGCTACTTGAGATTTGTGATCGAGATACGTCTCGTTCTTATCCTTTTTATTTTCCGCATTTGATTCTTATCAGTTTGGTATCAGAGCAAGGTTCGGGTATCATTCCTACGAACCCCGACCCTTGATTCTTCGTGCCTAGTATCTTCTTTTAGTTTTCTTGTTGTTGAAGTTATTGGGAAAAAGAAAATTACAAAAAAATTGAAAAATTCAAAAATTAGTGTAACTTTTTGGTGTTTGTGATTCTTGAAGTGGGTGTTATAGATTATTAATCCTTGTTGAAAACTTGACGATTGGGTACCAAATTTGTTGGGATTGGATTGAATTGAAAATTGAAAACCCCAAATATTGTTAAACCCTCCCAAACCCTTGTTCTTGAGGAATTTGATTGATTTTGGGTTGTGTGTTTATGGGGTTTTGGAATTGATTATTGGGGATTGATCTCTATTGAAAACCGAACAATTTGCAACAAGAATCGTGTGATTAAGAGTTCGGTAACATAGTTTTTGAAGAATCGAAACCCACTTTTGAACTTTGAAACCCATGTTGAAACCCCAAACTTGAAAAGTTTGAATCTTAATTGAGCATTATTTGTTGGTTGTTTGGGTGTGAAATTGATTGGGGATTGTAGGTTGTATCAAGGAGCAACTTTGGGTACCTTGGATTTGGCCAAAACACCTTGGAATCGGCCTAGAAATTGGATTGAAAACGAAGAACACGGAGTAGAAAACCCAGGTGTTCTTCGTCTAGGCGCTCCGCCTGAACTACCCTTGCTCCAGGCGCTCCGCCTAACATTTGGGCGCCCCGCCTGCCCGACCTCACTGACCAAATTTTCAGGCGCTCCGCCCCATGTCTTGGGCGCTCCACCTAACATCCTGAAGGGTTATTTTTGGGTAGTTTCTTCTAGGTTTGCTTGTTCTTTGTTGCCTAATCTCTTATTAGTGCCTATCTAAGTAATCTTTCTACTTAATTAGGACTAATCTTTCATTGCTTTTAGGTTGATTCGTGCATTAGTTGGAGAGTAGAATTCCAAGAAGAATCCTAGACTCTTTTTGATTCAAGTCCTCACTTCAAAGTGCCTAGCTTTCATTGAGTCCTATTAACTCCACTCACCCCGGAGTGTGCTTGACTCGTGAATAGTTTGGTTGAGTTGAGGAATTGCTACTCATCTACGTGAAGCTTTGGAACCACAAGTCTAGTGAAATACCCACCGTCACTAAACGAGAGAGCCGAGTGATCTCAAGTGAGGGAGTGTGTGAGGTTGTTTACTAACGTTTGCTACTTGTGTAGGTACAATGTCTTCCAATGGAGATGATTTTGCAAAGAGTGCCCTTGCTACTATCCTCGCCAAATTGGATAGTATGAACTTGAGGATTGAAAGCCTCGAGAGGGTGAACTCTAGTGCTCTAGTTGAACAAGGGACTTCTAATGTCCCATCGGAGAAAGGGACCCCGAGTGTTCAAGTCGAGAAAGGGACCCCGAGTGTCCAAGTTGAAGTCTCAAGTACTCCTAACTTTACCCCGGAGCAAGTTAGCCATGTCATTGAATTGCTCAATCAACAACGGGCAAAGGAGGAGCGAGAGAGACTTGATCAAGTGTTGGGCAATACCCAACGAACGGGCATTCCCCGTATCTTGGATAACCCCCCAAGAAACATTCCTCTACCGAGACCCGTCCGAAATGTGCAACCTCTTGAGCAAGCCGATGAAGCTCAAGAAGGGGAGGAAGCCGAATATGGTGATGATATGTATGGGTTTGACGATCACTTTCAACCAAGGCGAGGTATGAATTGGGGTCGAAATGTGGATAGAGGTAGGGGCCGAGGTCGAGGGCCACCTATGGGTTATGTTGGAGGGAATGCGAGGAGGGAGTATGGTGTGAATGAAGATCACTATGGGGGCCAACCGGAGCCTTTCCGTGGAGGTCGTGACAACACCAACATCAATAGTGTGAAGCTTAATCTCCCAACCTTTAAAGGGAATTGTGATCCGGCCGCTTACATATAATGGGTGCTACACATGGAGAGATTGTTTGACACAAATGAGATGACCGATGAGAAGAAAGGTACTTATGCTATTTCATCCTTTGAATCCTATGCATCTACTTGGTGGGAATCCTTCAAGAGATCAAGGAGGAGAGCGGGAGTACCCGTAAATGTGGGTTGGAATGACTTGAAGGGTATCATGAGTATCAAGTATATCACTCTAAGATATCGTCAAGAGCAACTCAAGAAACTTTATGAGTTGAAGCAAGGTGTTAAGACGGTGCATGAATACTTTGATGAGTTTGAAAGAACTCGAATGGCCTTAGATATAGACACGAAGTTGAAGAGCAAGCCGTGATCCGTTTCATGAATGGTTTGAGCTATGGTATAGCTTCACAATTGAGATTGCATGCTTATCATTCACTCCAAGAAGTTCTTGATGCCGCTATTCAAGCCGAGCAATGGCTTGAGAAAGAGAAGTCCAACCGTTACAAGAGCAACACTTCTACTTCCATGAACAAGTCAAAGGATTGGAAAAATCCTACTCCCAGTGCAAAATTCACAAATGCAAGTGGCCCTAGTGGAGCAAGTGCTAGCAAAGATGTGAAGAAGCCGTTTGAGAAGTACACACCCAATGTGGGAGGTAATTCTAAAACCCAATTGAATACTCCTACTTCTTCTTCCATTCAATGTCACAAATGCAAGGGGTATGGACACTTTGCTAAAGAGTGTCCTACAAAGAGGACCATGGTTCTTGTTGGTGAAAATGCATATGAACAAGAGAGTGAACCGGAGGATGATGAGGGTGTAGAGGGAGATGAGGGAGTAGAGGAGGATGATCTAGATGACACGGTGGAGGATGAGGAACCTCATACTTTTCTAGTAGTGAGGAGGAGCTTAGGAGCTATGATTGTGGAGGATGGTGAAATCTTGCAAAGAGAAAACCTTTTCCATGCTAGGTGTCGTATTAAGGGTGTTGTATGCTCTATGATCATTGACTCCGGGAGTTGTGCTAACGTTGTGAGTCAATCTCTTATAACCCAATTGAAGTTGCCTACCGTGAAGCATCCCAAGCCATATCGATTGCAATGGCTTAGTTAATGTGGGGAGCTAAAGGTAGTGAAGCAAGCAATGATCAAGTTCAAAATGGGTAGTTATGTTGATGAACACTTGTTCGACGTTGTGCCCATGCAAGCTTGCCACCTTCTCTTTGGAAGGCCTTGGCAATTTAATCGACAAGCGGTTCATGACGGGCGTGTCAACACTTACACGCTCCAACATGAAGGAAGGAAATTTGTGTTGAAGCCCCTAACTCCCAAAGAAGTTAGTGATGACTACAACCGGATGAGGGAGTTGAGGGAAGCGGCTAAAGCCAAGTCGCCCATTGTACTTGAATCCGAGGCAAGCAATCTTGTTGTCTTGCCAAAGCATGATAAAATGCGAGTCACTCCACTTCAAATGAGAGAGAAAAGATAGAGAGAAGTGAGGAAGTGACCGGTGACAATCTAAGAGAGGAAAAAGGAGAGGAATTGAGGAGTGATGTGAGTGGATTGTCACCACCAACTACACTTGACCATGAGGTAAAATTGAGAGAGAAGAGAGGTGAGGAAAGAAAAATTGAGAGTGAGAGCACCCATTGTCCTAACAACCCTTCATCTTCTACTATTTCTTGTGTTAGTTCTTGTGTAGGTAAAAATGAAGACAAGCCATTGGAGCCTCAACCATGTGCTTGGAAGAAGAGCCAAGAGGAAGAAAATTCTCAATGTAAGCTTCATGAAGAAGGAGTCGCACATGACACTTCAAGCCTTGTAAGTGATCAAGGGAGAACTACCAATGTAAGTGTTGCTCCACCCTTTCATGAATCTACTAGCTATTTGTCTTGGGATGACTCAACACTAGTGTGTGCTTGTGTTGCATCTAGTGAATATGCCACTAGTGAAGAGTCTCAAAGTCAACTTGTGTGTGCTTGTGTGACATTAGTTGAGAGCCTTGCTAAGCCGCATCATGATGTGAGCTCATTGTTCAATGAATCTCTCACTAGTGTAGACTTGATGGTTGACAATGTATTTGACCTTTGCTATGACACACCGCCAATCTATGATAAAGGGGGTAGATGAGGTAGTTGATCATACCCTTGTTGATATGCTTCTATTTGGTGGGTCTATGTGTTGTGGTGAGGATGTTAGTGGCAATGAGGAGTCCAAATTGCATGAATTTGACAAAGTTTTCTACGATGACTCCTCAAGTGAACCTAGTCTTGATAACTTGTCTATGTTTAATCATGATGTTGAGATGCATGTTTTTACATTTCCATTGTTTGAAGATAATCTCAATGGTGGTAGCAAATTGTATGGGACTAGGGTTGATAGTAAGATGGAACCTCCATGGTGTGAAAGGTTTGACCCCTTAGGCAACCCATTGTGTGAGGATTTGAATGAGGTAAATGACTCTTTGAGTGACCCTACTATTGCTTGTTTGGGTTATGATGAAGAAGAGGCCATTATCAATACCTTTCTTGATAGTTTGTCTTTTGAGACGGGTTGCTTAAGTGATGAAATGGGAGGTGGAAAGGAAACCCTTGGTGTGAGTAGGTATGCTTTAAAGAAGGGGAGTGGAGTAGTTGACGTTACTTGCATGATGGGTTATTTGACTCACTCCACTCCACATATTGATTACACTTTGAGTAGGGATTGGTTTGTTGATCTTCAGCTTAAGGTTCAAGGGGATTTTGATAGCTTGGTCTTGCATTTTCCATGTCCCCATGACCTACTTGCTCATTATTGTGATGAGTGCATGTTGATCTTTAACCAAGTACTTATTGTTCTCTTTGGAGACTTGATATTTGTTCTTAACAGTGATGCTTGGTTATATCACAAGAGTGTGTTTTCCACACTTCTTGCACTAACCTACCTTCAAGGTAGGAAATCTTGTGTTTGCTTGTCGTTGCTTGTAGGTTCTAAGCTCCATGTTAAGGCAAAGGAGACTTTGGAAGAAACCTATGTCAAAGTGACGATCAAGGGTTGCGAGAGAGGAGAGCTTTGGGCACCCCGAAGAGATGATGCCATGTACGTGAATACATTGATTTCGAGGACGAAATCTTCTCAAGAAGGGGAGGATGATAAGACCCAAACCCCCACAAGACCCTTCACTCGGAGCCAAGCTAAGGACATCCAAGGAGTACACCTACACTTGATGAGGAAGGGGCTAGAAGAAGGAAGCGATTGGAAGCCGTTCCGAGTGCTCAAAGTGCAAGAGGAGCAGCCCAGTGCTTTGGGCGCCCCGCCTGGCATTCCAGGCGCTCCGCCTGAAGAAGCCTAGGCTGAGGCGCTCCGCCCCAATTCTGGGCGCCTCGCCTAGGCCACCCCACTGCTTGTTTTCGTGGGCGCTCCGCCTGGATTGCTGAGGCACGTGATTCCTAGCTATGTTAAGACTATTTTGACCCTACGTGGTCCTATGTTCCTAAGCCTAAGTGTGGGCATATTAGACCTTTCATATGGTGTCTAAAAACACCTATAAATAGCTAGATGTCTTATTATTTTCATTAGCTTACCTTTGATGAAAAACAAACACTTGTGTTGAAGAGTTGAACTCTTATTGAATGAAAAACCTTGAATTGGGACTTGTTCTTCCTCTAGTGGATCTAGATGAATTCCAATCCCCCCCGACCATTCTACTTGCGTGCTCACGTTAGCTCGAGGGTAGTTGCCTAGCGTAGGTGTTCTTGACCTCCTCTCGGGGTGTAACGGAACAAGTTCTCCGTTGCTACTTGAGATTTGTGATCGAGATACGTCTCGTTCTTATCCTTTTTATTTTTCGCGTTTGATTCTTATCATGTTTAGAACCCGTTGTGTTAACTTCGGCTCCTGAGACCACTGATTCTTTTCAACACCATCATGGCAAAGAGGTGGCCGTGGATGCTAGGGCTGAACCTGTGGATGGAGTCAGAAAGGTTATTATCCCTATTGCCACGGGAGTTAACCTGTTCAAGACCCCAAGGGTTGTGATAGATCACACTAGTGAGTTTATTGGTCCTGCTGATCAAGGACACCTTCTTGGTTATAATTGTCACGAGCTGCTTGAGGTTGCCGCCGGATGCTCTCTTCGGGTAAGCTTTCCTTCTTCGTTCTACGAATTCTAAGTTTGCCTTTTCACTGAATGCTCGTTTTGCCAATTGTCCAGGGGATGATGGTATATCATGAGATACTCCGTCGAGGAGGTCCAGAAGGAAGTCTTTCTGAGGAGATAGAGGCCTTACGCGGGCAATTCGCCAGCTTACAACCGTTTGTGGAGAAAGTTGAAGATCTGAAAGGAGAGCTCCAGACCATTCGTGAAGCATATCGAATGGAGGCTTTAAAGAGCATTAACCTGGACAAAGCGATGGTCAATGAGGTTCGCAAGTGTAAGCAGATTGTGGAGACTCTCAAATGTTCCCTCACGGATGCCCAGGTCTCAGAGAAACTACATCGTAACAATATGAACCGCGTGGAAGCGATCGTGGAGGACCTGTAATGAAAGCTGTCCGCTGTGGAGGAGAGAATTAATGCTGCCGAGAAAAGTGTCTCAGATGCCCAGGGCCTCTGTGCCTTTCTTCAAGATGAAAATGATAGGTTGAAGAGTAGAGTGGCGTCTCTTGAGTGAGTTCACGACAAATTCTGCAATGACGCTCATCTAAAGGACCAACGAATGAATGCTCTGAATGCTCGCTGCATAGCTGAGATGGATCATACTAATATCGCAGCTACTCTTGCCACTTTCCTCCGGGTTCGTGACGACCCTAACTTGGACCTGACTACTAAGATTGCCTCATATACTGAGCTTGTAGCTCAGGCAGATGCTCAGCTTGGGTCTGACCTTGAGGAAGGTTCTGAGGAAGCCAGTGGAGAAAGAGGAGATGAAACACTAGATGGGGAACCTGCAGCTGGTGAAGCAAGACCTTCGCGGAGTGTTTCCGCCGAAGGAAGTCCCTCGAGAGAGGAATTAAATTCCCTCCCTGATGCTTACAATTTTTTTTTGCATCTTTGTTTTGAACAATTGCCCATGTTTTTCTGGCGTAATGGTATAAACATGGGCCCGTTTTGAGGCGCTTTAACTTGAATTACTTGTTTGCTTGTTTGTGGTGCTTTTTAATTTCCGCCATAAACAATAAGTAATGTTAAGTTGTACCTTTGTGGGTGTATGCACCTAAAGATTAGATGGCTTCCGGATGTCCTGAATGTTCTAATGTTTAGTATGTTTATCAGTGAGCCTGCTTGGGCAATTACGTATGTTGTGCACTAATGGTTGGTGGCTTCGGCTGTATCTGTAATAGATGGCTGTTTGCACACACAATGGGACAACTTTAACTCATGTGGTAACGGCACTTTTGCGTCTAACTTCGAACATATTTGCTTAGTTACTAGAGTATTTAAGACTTTCTGGCACTATGCGAACAGGCTTCCCTGTTGGCATGTAGGAGCAGTTGTTGAATTAACGAGTTCAACTACGAATAATGCCTTGTGGCTGAGCTAGACGTGATCTAGCTCTAAGCGAGTAGTTTACCCTACTTTTGTCACGAAAAGTGAGTGTATTACTTCAATTTGTAACTGGCCTGGGCTATGAATATTTGAATCGTAGATGGATCTTAATTTGTAGAAAACTGACTATATAAATAGTAGTTTATTAATAGGGTTACGAAGCCTGGAATGTTGTGGGTGAAAACTCGTAACATGACATAAGAGCATGAACATGCTGTAATTTAAGAATAAAACTAAAAAACTGAATAAAGCAAATACCGAAAAAGGAAAGTACTTCCAAGTATCCCTACTCCTTCTCCCTCTCGAAAACAATTTAATCAACCGTACAATCAAAATTGTATTCTTGCTTGATTGAGGTCTCGGGGTTTTTGTTGGTTTCAAAGAGGCATGCTTTAGGCACCTCTTCAGGGATAGCTGCCCCCAAGATGGCCACTGTGTAGCATTCCCTTGCTGCCTCCTGGTCCCCGTTGACTTCTTTTACCCCACCTTGGTTGGGTATTTAAGATTTTGATGCCAAGTAGATGGTACTGTTTTCACTTGATGGATCCATGGCCATCCTACGACCACATTGTAGGGGACAACCCCTCGGTTACCTGAAAAGATGAAATATAATCTGCTCCTGGGATGTGAAAACCAAGGTTAATTTCTCCAACATACTTTTCACAAGAATTGTTAAAGTCAGTCAGTGTATTGACACTTGGAACCATCTTGTCTTCGACTCCTATCGCCTTCAGCGTGTCCTACCTGATCAGGTTGACAGCACTACCGGCATCGACCAAGACACGCTTGAGGTCCGTCCTCTATTCTGAGTGTTATAACCAAGTCATCATGGTGAGGAGTACTACAACTGATGCTATCCTCGTCACTAAATAGGATCATCTTGCCCCGGGCATGACCCCTCGCTAACCCCGATGTGGTTTGACTCTTTGAGCAACGTCGGACCACCGATTATGACATTGATGGAACTCTTCGGATCTAGTAGATCTGGTGTTCCATCTTGATTTCCGCTTTTTGCATAAGTCTGCTTTCCGATGTCAGTGAGAAAATTCTTGAAATAACCCTTATTCAGCAGACCCATGAATTCCATTAGAGCTCTATATCCGGCCGTCTTGTGTCCGTGATTCCTATGAAAATCACAATAAAGAATGTTGTTCCTTCTGCCCGGCTCGGCCCTAACATGTCTAGGCCAGCGTACTTGGGCGCCCTTCATGTGATCCCTCGCGAACTCTCCGATGTTGACGCGCAATCCCAACTCTTTGAACCTGTTAGGTACCCAATCCACATTGAGTGACCCTTTGGTTAATGGTGCTGAGGTCTTCCCACTATCTTCTCGCTTCAGGATCATTTTTTGAAATCTCATTGTTGAAGGCGTAATCCCTGTAATCCCTCCTACTTCGCTTTCCTTTGTCTCCGGCCGGAGGTTCCTCCACGTATTCCCATTTCTGTCCTTGGCGGATGACATCTTGGACAATAGGGCAAACTTTCTCAGGGATGGATGATTCTCTTGGCTCCAAGCGAAGCTTCTCGGTGTATCTCTGATGCAAGGCGTTCCATGTTTTCAGAGGATGTTGAGTCAAACTCCACTGTAACTCCCTGTTGCCAACGATCCCTTCGAGTTCAGACTTTTGCCGAAGGCTACCACAATAATATTATCGGGGACTGGAGGAAGCTCCATGTATTCCCTCTAAAACTTGTCAAGGTAGTTCTTTAATAGTTCGTCGTCGCGCTAGTGGATCTTGAAGATGTCCTCCATGCGCTGCTCCCGTTTGCGGGCACCAGAATGGGCTTTCTTGAACAAATCCGGCATCTGAGTGGATGATACGATAGATCTCATTGTTAGCTGAGTGGACCAAGCGAGGACCCCTTTGGTCTGAGTTGAGCCAAACCTCTTCACAAGAGCAGGTTGAATTTCTTCCTAGGTGATCTCGTTACTCTTTACAGCCGTGTAATACGTAGAAATATGCTCACCCAAATCAGTTGTTCCATCATACTTCAAGTTATCCGGCAGGCGAAAGTGATTTGGTATGCAGACCGGTGCATTATGCCTAAAATCGGTCGTCTAGGTTAAACAATTAATTTAGAATGAGGTCACAAGAAATACAGTAAATACTATGGAAAAGTAAATAAGTAAAAGAGAGAAATAATGAGCAAAAAAAGTAAAGTAGTCTTATTCCTTGAGAATAGTCGGATTCTGTGGTGAATTACTGTGTTGTACAATATAATGTAAGGATGGGGTATTTATAGTAGTAGATACCCTGTCCTAATTAAGGTAAAATATAAAGACTAATAAGGCTATTAACTCAAGGCGATAGTATATACGAAACTCTAACTAGGAGACTGTAACCCTAAGGCGGCAGGATGTATGTCTTTCATCCTACGCTCGTACCGCTTGAACGGTCGTACCTCGTAGAACATTGCGTGTATCATTTGTGCCTGGTGACTTATAAGATATGTCTAGTCTCGCCAGTTGGACTTGTATCCATGTAATAGTAGGTGGTGTATTTCTTCCCACACTGTCGGTTACCCCACTCGCTGAGTGCTAACACAAGCATTCAAGAAGTGAAAGCGGCGTACAGGATGGATGTGAAAAGATATCTCACCGACTCCTTGAGACTCGCAGTCTCTTTGACCTAGAATGATGCTAATTCCTTTGAGAACTCCGCATGCTTTCACCTGATTGGTTGATACTGATCCCATGTACCTTTCTAAGAACTGCCATTAACTGCTCCAAATCGTTTCATATCTCCAGCAATAATGATGCTTGACTGTTTCATATGCCATCTTTATCTCTTTTCGGCCTATAAATAGGGGCTTCATGACAGTAGAAAAGTCATAAACTCCTCTTCAAAAAACATCTCTCTTCTTCAACATTGTCTTATGATAGTGAGAAATTTCCATTTTTTAAAAATATTTGCCTTCGATCCTACTTTGATATTCCCAGAAAACCTTCTTCGTTCTGAATGGATGATGCATGAGAGAACTATAGGAGGAAATTCATCTGCTCCTTTTCTTTCTTCGTACGAGAAGGATCGAATGAAGCCCCCCGAGTCATAAAATTTGATCGGGATTCTAGCGATGTCCTTGGGGATGTCTTCAACGTGTCATGTGCACTGATTACGGTGCACTCATCTTCTAATACGGCGGTTCCTGTGATATTCTTCTTATCATGCGGGGTCAGGACGCTTAGCCCTTTCAGTTGTCATGTGGCTTCTCCGCCATGATTTCTCTGGTGCTTAGATTGCCTCTTCGATGGAGGAGGGTTGAAGCCTACTTGTCTGACTCCGTTTCGTGGCAGGCAAGAGGAGAGAGCTTCAGGTCATGAGTGGATTAGCGAGTCTCCAAGCTCTAACTCTACTTACGGCTCTGGGCTGTCTCTTGGTTCTGCTGGTTCGGTCATGTTACTGTTGCAATGCCTCATTGGTCGTTGGCTGTGGGATACCCGAGGGAAGAGGCTCCCTTGTGGTAGGTTCTTAGCTCAAGCCTCTCTATCCCTGGTGATCTCCTGTTTGTGCTTTAAGATCTGTGGGGCTGTACACTCTGGTTTTACCAGTTGAGGCTGACTCGGATGGTCAAGTTTTCTTGCTAAGCTCTGGAATGAGTCTTCAAGTTTCTCTTCAGAGGTTCGTCAGTAAGGCCTGTACTCAGACACTTCCGAGGTCCTATTCTTTAATCAAGAAGACCGGCATTGGTTGCACCAACGACCGTGTGCCTTGAAGGAATGCTCAGGCCGACATATCTCGGGCTTCCAAAAGAAAAGAAGAACTCCGGACTGATTACGGCATGTAGCTACAATCCAAGTGGAGGATTTTCAGTCATGTTAATCCTGGAGCTCCTTTATTTTTAGTCTTCCTTTTCCTTTTTTTTTTCTACAATTGTTATGAACAAATGTTGTACTCAGGAAGAATTAACTATATATTATGACCCTACGGGCTATTGGTTATTAATGAAATGATCGTTCATCAATAGTTTTGTATGTACTTGTGTAATTACGTGTGGGATAATGTGTAATCAAGCAGTATGTTTTGTGTACTTTTCTGGGCTAATGCACCTAAAGATTAGAAGACTTCTAGTTGTCTTGAATGTTCTGATGTTTAGAGCATTTATCAGTGAGCCTGCTCGACTAATTATGTCCGTTATGTGCTAATGGTTGGCTGCTTAGGTTGCATATATAGTAGATGGCTGTTTGCGCGCACAATGGGATGAATTTAGCTCGTGTGATAACGGGCACTTTTGTGTCCGACTTCGGATGTCTGTGCTTAGTTACTCGAGTATTTAAGACTTTCTAGCACTATGCAAACAGGCGTCCCTGTCGGCATGTAGGTGCAGTTGTTGAATTAACGAGTTCAACATATTAATAATGCCTGGTGGCTGAGCTAGACGTGATCTAGCTCTAAGAGAGTAGTGTACCCTACTTTTTACAGCGAGAAGTGAGTGTATTACTTCAACTTAGGTCTGGCCGGGGCTATGAATAGTTGGATCAAGATGGATCTGAATAAATGAGTAAAACTGATTAAAAATAATAGTTTTATTGATAAAGGGCGCTAGGCCTGAGATGCTGTGTGATGAATATAATTTATTCATATAGTTTCTTATATAAAATCATGAATAAATATATTTAGTTCTCCTATATTTCCTAACAAATCTTGTAGTGAAAAGAATACTTGGAAAGAGATATATATATATCATGAAGAAAGCAAATAACAAAGGAAGAAGAGTTTTACGTCAAGAAGTCCATGACACGTCTTCCTCACTATGCAAGAAAGTTGCTACATATCTTGGCTATTATATTTTCTACTTATATGGAATAATACATTTAGTAGAAGAATGTTGGAATTAAAGCAAAGAAGAAGCAAGAGAAGATTTCCACGTATTCATGCCAATATGCAAGAAATTGCTTCACATATCCCTCATTGTGGCTCATTCTTTTTATGCAAGATCTTGTTACACATTTCATCAATTGCCATTACAACAAGGAATGAAGGAATTCTCCATCTATAAATAGAGGACAACTCTCCCATAGTTGAATCACCAAGTCATAGAATAGCTATTACTCTTTAAAGTTTCTCTTTCTCTTGTCTTTCTTTTGCTAATAGTAAAATACTCCTAGTTTTAAATAAAAGTCTTTTAAATTCCATTTTTATATTTTCATACTCTATAATGGAGTAATTTATTTTTGTTGGGATAGTTGATGAAGCTTGATATATTTATAATACTTCTCCCAGTTTTAATACATACTTGGCCTGAAATTATAGATTTCACATTTTACACTGTGCGGGAATTGTGTTGGCCTAAATCAGGATAGGACAACAAATCGAATTTGTATTGAGTTTAACTAGTAATTTGCTTGTATCGAAGTGATATTCTAGCTAAATTAAATTTGGACTAAATATAAACTTAGAAAAATAACGAGGTGATAAGATAAACGAGACAATAAGTGAAAGTAGAGGTTTGTATTCTATTGATTGTCCTTTGTTGTTTACAAATGAGCCCTATTTATAATCAGAAGAAAGAATTACATAGTAAAATGTCATAATGTTGCCTTTATGGCCATTATCCTGTACATAATTGTAGTTGACTCACGATCTATCTTATTTAAATGTCAAAGCAACGGTCGAAAGTTTCAAAGGTTAACCCTTGTCTCTGAGGTGTGTCATCTGCCCGAGGTCGCAGAGGGTTTTCCCGAGCTCAGTGCTTCGAGCTTGTCTCCCTTCGTTTCCTAAGGTGATTTCTGGGGCGAGCGACTATGCAATCTTTCCCTCGGAAGCTTGTCTTGTGGCGCAGTCTTTGTGTTGCACTCCGAGGTTTTGCTCGAGATTTCGGTGATTTTTCACCCATTACAGATAGTCCCCCTACCCTTCGGATAATTGCTAGGATTTTCTTAGGGGTGGAATTGAATTTTAGCGGGAGAGTGACGTGGCGCGTTTTCGGCCAGAAAATTTGAAAAGGCGGACGTCGTTTCAATGCCTCATCCCTTGCACGAGGCTCAGTTTGGATCGGATGTGTCTTTTCGTTTATCTTCCCTAGGTAACTGCCATCATTACTTCTTGATCTACTTGTGCTCTGCTTTAAGTAGGCTATTTTTGTTGTTATCTTCATAATTTCACAATTCCCTTTCAAAAGTCTTTCATATTTCTTTCCCTCTTTCAGATTTTTAGAACTTCATAATGTCTTCTCCATCCCATCGTAAAGATGTTATTGACGCTTCTACTGAGGGCTTGTTAGACTCCCCATCCTCGGCAACTTCTTTCCACTCGGAAGACAGCCGTAGCATGGCTAGCCAGGATCCATCCATCGACGATGATGAGGTGGTGGCTGAGGGGGCCATGGATGATGATGAGGTAGTCGAGATCTCACCCCTGAAAAGGAAAAAAGAATAAACAAGTTTACCAGGGGGAGCTTGAACCTCAGTGGGTCATCTCAAGATGGTTTTACTCAAGTAAAGACTTTAGGATGATGGGGCAATCGACTTCTGACATTAGGAGGAAGAGAAACCTCCCCGTTCAACTTTCTCCGAGCATGGCTTCGGAGGAGCACATAGATTCGATTTGAGAGGAATGTGGTTGGAGCCCCGAGGTCTCAATCTCGATTCCCACCCTCGAGCAATGTATGTGTGATAGTTTTTCGGGGCGATCCTTCGTTTACACTTACCCATTTTTGATCGGTTTCTCTTCTGCTTCATCCCATAGCAGACACCTTTTTTCGGACGCACAATGTCTGCTTGGCCCAGCTTGGCCCCAGTTTTTGGAGGGTTGTCCAGTGTCTCGACTACATTAGTCGCAAAGCTGGGGTCTCATTTGGATATGACCACTTGATTTCCTTATTTTCTCCTTCTCTTCACAAGGATGGGGTTGTGCAGTTGAACAAGCGGGGTCAGTTCTCCCTCATCACAAAGAGCGATGACACCGAGGATCGGAATTGGTGTGATTGGTTTGTTATTCTTCCCACCTCTTCTCTTTCACCCGAGCCTGGCTTTCCTAAGGCGTGGAATAGGACTCGTAATCCTTTCTCTCATTTTTTATTTTGTACTTTGGCTTTTGAATGTAACATTGTCTGACCTTTCGCCCTGTTTTGTTTTAGCAAGGAGACCACCAATCAATCCTCCTCAGGATTTGGAGGCTTGGGTGTAAGCCATTATTAGCACCGAGAGGAGATTGGATAGGGACTGGATGGTCTTGGCTGCTCGTGCAGAAAATGGGTGGTCGGGCAAACGATTGGGTTAGTATATTCCCAATTTGGTCGCTTTATCTTCTTGATGCTTCTTTCCTCACTTCTACTTTTCTCCCCTTCTTTTTTCAGATTACGCCATCTCGCCTGCCGAGGCAGAGCAGGAAGATAATAAGAAAAAGAAAGAAAAGAAGAAGAAGAAGAAGGAGTCAGGAAGACGAGCTGAAGTCGTCGAGGTCTTTGATGCTGAAGCTAGTTTGCATCTTATTGATGAGTCTGTTCAGACTCTTAGTCAGGCCCCGAGAGGTACTCCTTTCTACCTTTTGTGCTTTTCTATTTGTTTTCCCCTTCGAATAATGCATTTTTCTCTTTTCAGGTTCAAAAAGAAAAGGCGATACGCATAGGAAGGAAGCTAAGGCTAAAGTTCCTCGGGCTGAATCGACTAAGGCCTCTCGGCGAAGATCTATCGACGAACCTGACGATGTGTTGGTCGGGAGCGTAGTAAAGGAGACGGTCGTGAAGGAGCCGAGCCAAGTGGCTGACGAGGTTTGGGAGGGCTTGGAGTCCGGCGAGGAAAAGTTTGCCGAGGAGGCCACCAAGCGTGTTGAAGCAGTATCGCCTCCGAGGCGAACGAATGTAGACCCGTCTCGAGCGGGAACCAATCTCTCCCAAGGGATTAGACTAATCCCTGTTCCAATAGATGTTTGCCTATTGGACGACCGCATGGGGGTTGCCATCAGCTACAAAGGGCTATTTGGGCCATTAGAGAATGACCGTTTGAAAGACCTTCCTTCGGACGATCTGATGGCTTACTCGGCTCAGCATGCAATTCATGTGAGGCTTTGTTTTGCTTGTTCCTTATGCTATGAAGGCATCTGAGGTTGAAGCTCAACGAGCACATCATCTTCGTCGGGTTTGGGACTAGTGGTATCGTTGAAGGAACATGCTTGAGGCTCGTGTTCCTGAGCTCGAGGAACAGCTTGCTAGGTCAGAGGATAACTTGGGCCGATCTCAGAGGAAAGTTGAGCAGCTCGGTGCTGATCTTTCTCAGGCTCGTGGTGAAGTTACTAGCCTTATAGCCGAGAGGAGCTCCCAGGAAGAGAGTCATCAAGCTGACCTTCGAAAGCAAGCCGACGCAACGTTTAAAAGCTTGATTGAGCAGTTTGAAGAGAAGATGTCACTACTTACCTCGAAAGTGGCCGAGGTCGAGGCTAACGATGAAGCTCTCGAAGCTGAAGTGAAGATTCTTCGAGTTAAGAGAGCAGCATCACCCTCTACGCTCAAGTCCAAGTTTAGGTCTAAGCTGAATTTGCGGGCCAGCCGAGCGAAGGTTGACATAAAACGGGCAATCATCCAGACCAAGTTAAAGACCCTTGAGTAGTGCAAAAAGGTAATTAACTTAGGTGAAGAAATTGCCAAAGCTAAGGTTAACGTTGCCAAGGTTCGGGGGCGTTTAGACCGACTTCCTTCGAGCAGCGACAAGTCGTCTGAAGGTGAGGCATCGGGCAGTGATAGTGACCATGAGTAAATGCTCGTCCACTATTTCTTTTGTTTGCTTGCAAGACTTTAAACATGTTAGAGAGCTAGCTTAGGGCGACGTCTCGCTCTCGAGCCGAGGCTGAATGTTTAATGGATAAAAATATAAATCGATTCTTATTCCATTGATAAAAATTGAGCCAGTTTACATAAGGCCTAGCAATACTTAGGCATAATTTGTTTTATAAGAAGGCGCTTCGTGCGAAGATCTTAAATTTCGGGCCCAAGTCCCCGAGTCTGAGTTATTTTTCAGAAAAGTACTCGAACCGCGAGCTCGGTGAGTCTATGTCGGTGAGTCGATTGCGGATTGATTTCGTTCCCTAAAGACTCGGGCATTGTTGACCTCGGCAGCGTGCTTCGTGTGGTTAGAAGTAATATTTCTTTAAATCGGATACATTCCAATTCAAAGGCTCTTATTTCCCTTTAAGATCTGCTACCTGATAGGATCCTTTCCCAACAATTGTTTTAACCTGGTAGGGCCCTTCCCAATTGGCGGCCAATTTTTCTGCGGTTTTCTCCTTGGTTGTTTGATTCGAGGCTCTTAAGACGTAGTCGCCAACCTTAAATTCTCGCAGCTTGGCTTTTTTTGTTTAAGCCAGCCTCGATTCGTTGTTCTTGGGCCGTCAATCATACCAGCGCCATTTCTCTTCGTTCCTCAAGAAAATCCAGTTTTATCCTCAACCCCTTCGAGTAATGCATTTTTTTCTTTTCAGGTTCAAAAAGAAAACGTAATACGGCGAGGAAGGCAGCTGAGGCTAAAGTTCCTCGGGCTGAATCAACTAAGGCCTCTCGATGAAGATTGATCGACGAACCTGATGATGTGTTGGTCCGGAGCTTAGTAAAGGGGACGTTCGTGAAGGAGCCGAGCCAAGTGGCTGACGTGGTTCAGGAGGGCTTGGAGTCCGGCGAGGCAAAGTTTTCCGAGGAGGCCACCAAGCCTGTTTAAGCAGTATCGCCTCCGAGGCGAGCGAATGTTGATCCACCTCGGGCGGGAACGAATCTCTCCCAAGGGATTACACTAATCAAGTTCCAATAAATGTTTTCCTATTGGACGACAGCATGAGGGTTTCCATCAACTGCAAAGGGTTATTTGGGCCATTAGAGAATGACCGTTTGAAAGACTTTCATTCAGACGATCTAATGGCTTACTCGGCTCAGCGTGCAATTCATGTGAGGCTTTGTTTTGCTTGTTCCTTATTCTGATTGTTTTTCAAACCCTTTTTGCTTTCGGCTGTAGGGTTACGTGTATGCTATGAAGGCATTTGAGGTTGAAGCTCAACAAGCACATCATCTTCGTCGGGTTTGGGACTAGTGGGATCGTTGAAGGAACGTGCTTGAGGCTCGTGTTCCTTAGCTCGAGGAACAGCTTGCTAGCTCAGAGGCTAACTTGGGCCGATCTCAGAGGGAAGTTGAGCAGCTCGGTGCTGATCTTTCTCAGGCTCGTGGTGAAGTTACTAGCCTTATAGCCGAGAGGAGCTCCCAGGAAGAGAGTCATCGAGCTGACCTTCGAAAGCAAGCCGACGCAACGTTTAAAAGCTTGATTGAGAAGTTTGAAGAGAAGATGTCTCTACTTACCTCAAAAGTGGCCGAGGTCGAGGCTAACGATGAAGCTCTCGAAGCTGAAGTGAAGATTCTTCGAGTTAAGAGACCAGCATCTCCCTCTGCGCTCAAGTCCAAGTTTAGGTCTAAGCTGAATTTGCTGGCCAGCGAAGCGAAGGTTGACATAAAATGGGCAATCATCCAGACCAAGTTAAAGACCCTTGAGTAGTGCAAAAAGGTAATTAACTTGGGTGAAGAAATTTCCAAAGCTAAGGTTAACGTTGCCAAGGTTCGGGGGCTTTTAGACCAACTTCCTTCGAGCAGCGACAATTCGTCTGAAGGTGAGGCCTCGGGCAGTGATAGTGACCATGAGTAAATGCTCGTTAGCTTTTGTTTTTGTGCTTTTTGGCTACTTTTTCTATAATTATTTTGGCCTTCGGGCCTTGTGAATACATGACTATTTTTAGTATCCACTATTTCTTTTGTTTTCTTGCAAGACTTTAAACATGTTAGAGAGCTAGCTTAGGGCGACGTCTCGCCCTCGAGCCGAGGCTGAAAGTTTAATAGATAAAAATATAAATCGATTCTTATTCCATTGATAAAAATTGAGCCAGTTTACATAAGGCCTAGCTATACTTAGGCATAATTTGTTTTATAAGAAGCCACTTCGGGCGAAGATCTCAAATTTCGGGCCCAAGTCCCCGAGTCTGAGTTTTTTTCTGAAAAGTACACGAACCGCGAGCTCGGTGAGTCTATGTCGGTGAGTCGATTGCGGATTGATTTTGTTCCTTAAAGACTCGGGCACTGTTTACCTCGGCAGCGTGCTTCGTGCGGTTAGAAGTAATATTTCTTTAAATTGGATACATTCCAATTCAATGGCTCTTGTTTCCCTTTAAGATTTGCTAGCTGATAGGATCCTTTCCCAACAATTGTTTTAACCTGGTAAGGCCCTTCCCAATTGGCGGTCAATTTATCTGCGTTTTTCTCCTTGGTTGTTTGATTCGAGGCTATTAAGACGTAGTCGCCTACCTTAAATTCTCGCAGCTTGGCTTTTTTGTTTAAGTAAGCCTCGATTCGTTGTTCTTGGGCCGTCAATCATACCAGCGCCATTTCTCTTCGTTCCTCAAGAAAATCCAGTTTTATCCTCAACCCCTTCGATTAATGCATTTTTTTCTTTTCAGGTTCAAAAAGAAAAGGTGATACGGTGAGGAAGGCAGCTGAGGCTAAAGTTCCTCGGGCTGAATCGACTAAGGCCTCTCGACGAAGATTGATCGACGAACCTTATGATGTGTTGGTCCGGAGCGTAGTAAAGGGGACGTTCGTGAAGGAGCCGAGCTAAGTGGCTGACGAGGTTCAGGAGGGCTTGGTGTCCGGCGAGGCGAAGTTTGCCGAGGAGGCCACCAAGCCTGTTGAAGCAGTATCGCCTCCGAGGCGAACGAATGTTGATCCACCTCGGGCGGGAACGAATCTCTCCCAAGGGATTAGACTAATCAAGTTCCAATAAATGTTTGCCTATTGGACGACAGCATGAGGGTTGCCATCAACTGCAAAGGGCTATTTGGGCCATTAGATAATGACCGTTTGAAAGACCTTCATTCGGACGATCTGATGGCTTACTCGGCTCAGCGTGCAATTCATGTGTGGCTTTGTTTTGCTTGTTACTTATTCTGATTGTATTTCAGACCCTTTTTGCTTTCGGCTGTAGGGTTACGTGTATGCTATGAAGGCATTTGAGGTTGAAGCTCAACAAGCACATCATCTTCGTCGGGTTTGGGACTAGTGGGATCGTTGAAGGAACGTGCTTGAGGCTCGTGTTCCTGAGCTCGAGGAACAGCTTGCTAGGTCAGAGGCTAACTTGGGCCGATCTCTGAGGGAAGTTGAGCAGCTCGGTGCTGATCTTTCTTAGGCTCGTGGTGAAGTTACTAGCCTTATAGCCGAGAGGAGCTCCCAGGAAGAGAGTCATCGAGCTGACCTTCGAAAGCAAGCCGACGCAACGTTTAAAAGCTTGATTGAGCAGTTTGAAGAGAAGATGTCACTAATACCTCAAAAGTGGCCGAGGTCGAGGCTAACGATGAAGCTCTCGAAGTTGAAGTGAAGATTCTTCGAGTTAAGAGACCAGCATCTCCCTCTGCGCTCAAGTCCAAGTTTAGGTCTAAGCTGAATTTGCTGGCCAGCCAAGCGAAGGTTGACATAAAATGGGCAATCATCCAGACCAAGTTAAAGACCCTTGAGTAGTGCAAAAAGGTAATTAACATGGGTGAAGAAATTTCCAAAGCTAAGGTTAACGTTGCCAAGGTTCGGGGGCTTTTAGACCAACTTCCTTCGAGCAGCGACAATTCGTTTGAAGGTGAGGCCTCGGGCAGTGATAGTGACCATGAGTAAATGCTCGTGAGGTTTAGTTTTTGTGCTTTTGGGCTACTTTTTGTATAATTATTTTGGCCTTCGGGCCTTGTGAATACATGACTATTTTGAGAATCCACTATTTCTTTTGTTTGCTTGCAAGACTTTAAACATGTTAGAGAGCTAGCTTAGGGCGACGTCTCGCCCTCGAGCCGAGGCTGAATGTTTAATGGATAAAAATATAAATCGATTCTTATTCCATTGATAAAAATTGAGCCAGTTTACATAAGGCCTAGCTATACTTAGGCATAATTTGTTTTATAAGAAGGCGCTTCGGGCGAAGATCTCAAATTTCGGGCCCAAGTCCCCGAGTCTGAGTTATTTTTCTGAAAAGTACTCGAACCGCGAGCTCGGTGAGTCTATGTCAGTGAGTCGATTGCGGATTGATTTCGTTCCCTAAAGACTCGGGCACTGTTGACCTCGGCAGCGTGCTTCGTGCGGTTAGAAGTAATATTTATTTAAATCGGATACATTCCAATTCATAGGCTCTTGTTTCCCTTTAAGATCTGCTACCTGATAGGATCCTTTCCCAACAATTGTTTTAACCTGGTAGGGCCCTTCCCAATTGGCGGCCAATTTTTCTGCGGTTTTCTCCTTGGTTGTTTGATTCGAGGCTCTTAAGACGTAGTCGCCAACCTTAAATTCTTGCAGCTTGACTTTTTTGTTTAAGTAAGCCTCGATTCGTTGTTCTTGGGCCGTCAATCATACCAGCGCCATTTCTCTTCGTTCCTCAAGAATATCCAGTTTTATCCTCAACCCCTTCGAGTAATGCATTTTTTTCTTTTCAGGTTCAAAAAGAAAAGGTGATACGGCGAGGAATGCAGCTGAGGCTAAAGTTCCTCGGGCTGAATCGACTAAGGCCTCTCGACGTAGATTGATCGACGAACCTGATGATGTGTTGGTCTGGAGCGTAGTAAAGGGGACGTTCGTGAAGGAGCCGAGCCAAGTGGCTGACGAGGTTCAGGAGGGCTTGGAGTCCGGCGAGGCGAAGTTTGCCGAGGAGGCCACCAAGCCTGTTGAAGCAGTATCGCCTCCGAGGCGAGCGAATGTTGATCCACCTCGGGTGGGAACGAATCTCTCCCAAGCGATTAGACTAATCAAGTTCCAATAAATGTTTGCCTATTGGACGACAGCATGAGGGTTGCCATCAACTGCAAAGGGCTATTTGGGCCATTAGAGAATGACCGTTTGAAAGACCTTCATTCGGATGATCTGATGGCTTACTCGGCTCAGCGTGCAATTCATGTGAGGCTTTGTTTTGCTTGTTCCTTATTCTGATTGTTTTTCAAACCCTTTTTGCTTTCGGCTGTAGGGTTACGTGTATGCTATGAAGGCATTTGAGGTTGAAGCTCAACAAGCACATCATCTTCGTCGGGTTTGGGACTACTTGGATCGTTGAAGGAACGTGCTTGAGGCTCGTGTTCCTGAGCTCGAGGAACAACTTGCTAGCTCAGAGGCTAACTTGGGCCGATCTCAGAGGGAAGTTGAGCAGCTCAGTGCTGATTTTTCTCAGGCTCATGGTGAAGTTACTAGCCTTATAGCCGAGAGGAGCTCCCAGGAAGAGAGTCATCGAGCTGACCTTCGAAAGCAAGTCGACGCAACGTTTAAAAGCTTGATTGAGCAGTTTGAAGAGAAGATGTCACTACTTACCTCAAAAGTGGCCGAGGTCGAGGCTAACGATGAAGCTCTCGAAGCTGAAGTGAAGATTCTTCGAGTTAAGAGACCAGCATCTCCCTCTGCGCTCAAGTCCAAGTTTAGGTCTAAGCTGAATTTGCTGGCCAGCCAAGCGAAGGTTGACATAAAATGGGCAATCATCCAGACCAAGTTAAAGACCCTTGAGTAGTGCAAAAAGGTAATTAACTTGGGTGAAGAAATTTCCAAAGCTAAGGTTAACGTTGCCAAGGTTCGGGGGCTTTTAGACCAACTTCCTTCGAGCAGCGACAATTCGTCTGAAGGTGAGGCCTCGGGAAATGATAGTGACCATGAGTAAATGCTCGTTAGCTTTTGTTTTGGTGCTTTTG
Source organism: Petunia secreta (assembly GCA_029990175.1). NCBI lineage: Eukaryota > Viridiplantae > Streptophyta > Magnoliopsida > Solanales > Solanaceae > Petunia > Petunia secreta. Next base: position 28,646,414 of record JARKIP010000003.1, read on the forward strand.
GGCTACTTTTTCTATAATTATTTTGGCCTTCGGGCCTTGTGAATACATGACTATTTTGAGTATCCACTATTTCTTTTGTTTGCTTGCAAGACTTTAAACATGTTAGAGAGCTAGCTTAGGGCGACGTCTCGCCCTCGAGCCGAGGCTGAAAGTTTAATGGATAAAAATATAAATCGATTCTTATTCCATTGATAAAAATTGAGCCAGTTTTCATAAGGCCTAGCTATACTTAGGCATAATTTGTTTTATAAGAAGCCACTTCGGGCGAAGATTTCAAATTTCGGGCCCAAGTCTCGAGTCTGAGTTTTTTTTCCGAAAAGTACACGAACCGCGAGCTCGGTGAGTCTATGTCGGTGAGTCGATTGCGGATTGATTTCGTTCCCTAAAGACTCGGGCATTGTTGACCTCGGCAGCGTGCTTCGTGCGGTTAGAAGTAATATTTCTTTAAATCGGATACATTCCAATTCAAACGCTCTTGTTTCCCTTTAAGATCTGCTACCTGATAGGATCCTTTCCCAACAATTGTTTTAACCTGGTAGGGCCCTTCCCAATTGGCGGCCAATTTATCTGCGTTTTTCTCCTTGGTTGTTTGATTCGAGGCTATTAAGACGTAGTCGCCAACTTTAAATTCTCGCAGCTTGGCTTTTTTGTTTAAGTAAGCCTCGATTCGTTGTTCTTGGGTCGTCAATCATACCAGCGCCATTTCTCTTCGTTCCTCAAGAAAATCCAGTTTTATCCTCAACCCCTTCGAGTAATGCATTTTTTTCTTTTCAGGTTACAAAAGAAAAGGTGATACGGCGAGGAAGACAGATAAGGCTAAAGTTTCTCCGGCTGAATCGACTAAGGCCTCTCGGCAAAGATTGATCGACGAACCTGATGATGTGTTTGTCCGTAGCATAGTAAAGGGGACGTTCGTGAAGGAGCCGAGCCAAGTGGCTGACGAGGTTCGGGAGGGCTTGGAGTCCGGCGAGGCGAAGTTTGCCGAGGAGGCCACCAAGCCTGTTGAAGCAGTATCGCCTCCGAGGCGAGCGAATGTTGAACTGCCTCAGGCGGGAACGAATCTCTCCCAAGGGATTAGACTAATCAAGTTCCAATAGATGTTTGCCTATTGGACGACAGCATGACGGTTGCCATCAACTGCAAAGGGCTATTTGGGCCATTAGAGAATGCCCGTTAGAAAGACCTTCATTCGGACGATCTGATGGCTTACTCGGCTCAGCGTGCAATTCATGTGAGGCTTTGTTTTGCTTGTTCCTTATTCTGATTGTTTTACAAACCCTTTTTGCTTTTAGCTGTAGGGTTACGTTTATGCTATGAAGGCAGCTGAGGTTGAAGCTCAACGAGCACCTCATCTTCCTCGGGTTTGGGACTAGTGGGATCATTGAAGGAATGTGCTTGAGGCTCGTGTTCATGAGCTCGGGGAACAGCTTGCTAGCTCAGAGGCTAACTTGGGCCGATCTCAGAGGGAAGTTGAGCAACTCGGTGCTGATCTTTCTCAGGCTCGTGGTGAAGTTACTAGCCTTATAGCCGAGAGGAGCTCCCAGGAAGAGAGTCATCGAGCTGACCTTCGAAAGCAAGCCGACGCAATGTTTAAAAGCTTGATTGAGCAGTTTGAAGAGAAGATGTCACTACTTACCTCAAAAATGGCCGAGGTCGAGGCTAACGATGAAGCTCTCGAAGCTGAAGTGAAGATTCTTCGAGTTAAGAGACCAGCATCTCCCTCTGCACTCAAGTCCAAGTTTAGGTCTAAGCTGAATTTGCTGGCCAGCCAAGCGAAGGTTGACATAAAATAGGCAATCATCCAGACCAAGTTAAAGACCCTTGAGTAGTGCAAAAAGGTAATTAACATGGGTGAAGAAATTTCCAAAGCTAAGGTTAAAGTTGCCAAGGTTCGGGGGCTTTTAGACCAACTTCCTTCGAGCAGCGACAATTCGTCTGAAGGTGAGGCCTCGGGCAGTGATAGTGACCATGAGTAAATGCTCGTTAGCTTTTGTTTTTGTGCTTTTGGGCTACTTTTTCTATAATTATTTTGGCCTTCGGGCCTTGTGAATACATGACTATTTGTAGTATCCACTATTTCTTTTGTTTGCTTGCAAGACTTTAAACATGTTAGAGAGCTAGCTTAGGGCGACGTCTCACCCTCGAGCCGAGGCTGAAAGTTTAATGGATAAAAATATAAATCGATTCTTATTCCATTGATAAAAATTGAGCCAGTTTACATAAGGCCTAGCTATACTTAGGCATAATTTTTTTTATAAGAAGCCACTTCGGGCGAAGATCTCAAATTTCGGGCCCAAGTCCCCGAGTCTGAGTTTTTTTCTGAAAAGTACACGAACCGCGAGCTCGGTGAGTCTATGTCGGTGAGTCGATTGTGGATTGATTTCGTTCCCTAAAGACTCGGGCACTGTTGACCTCGGCAGCGTGCTTCGTACGGTTAGAAGTAATATTTCTTTAAATCGGATACATTCCAATTCAATGGCTCTTGTTTCCCTTTAAGATCTGCTAGCTGATAGAATCCTTTCCCAACAATTGTTTTAACCTGGTAGGGCCCTTCCCAATTGGCGGCCAATTTATCTGCGTTTTTCTCCTTGGTTGTTTGATTCGAGGCTATTAAGACGTAGTCGCCAACCTTAAATTCTCGCAACTTGGCTTTTTTGTTTAAGTAAGCCGCGATTCGTTGTTCTTGGGTCGTCAATCATACCAGCGCCATTTCACTTCGTTCCTCAAGAAAATCCAGTTTTATCCTCAACCCCTTCGAGTAATGCATTTTTTTATTTTCAGGTTCAAAAAGAAAAGGTGATACGGCGAGGAAGACAGCTAAGGCTAAAGTTTCTCGGGCTGAATCGACTAAGGTCTCTCGGCAAAGATTGATCGACGAACCTGATGATGTGTTGGTCCGAAGCATAGTAAAGGGGACGTTTATGAAGGAGCCAAGCCAAGTGGCTGACGAGGTTCGGGAGGGCTTGGAGTCCGGCGAGGCGAAGTTTGCCGAGGAGGCCACCAAGCCTGTTGAAGCAGTATCGCCTCCGAGGCGAGCGAATGTTGAACTGCCTTGGGCGGGAACGAATCTCTCCCAAGGGATTAGACTAATCAAGTTCCAATAGATGTTTGCCTATTGGACGACAGCATGACGGTTGCCATCAACTGCAAAGGGCTATTTGGGCCATTAGAGAATGACCGTTAGAAAGACCTTCATTCGGACGATCTGATGGCTTACTCGGCTCAGCGTGCAATTCATGTGAGGCTTTGTTTTGCTTGTTCCTTATTCTGATTGTTTTACAAACCCTTTTTGCTTTTAGCTGTAGGGTTACGTTTATGCTATGAAGGCAGCTGAGGTTGAAGCTCAACGAGCACCTCATCTTCCTCAGGTTTGGGACTAGTGGGATCATTGAAGGAATGTGCTTGAGGCTCGTGTTCCTGAGCTCGAGGAACAGCTTGCTAGCTCAGAGGCTAACTTGGGCCGATCTCAGAGGGAAGTTGAGCAGCTCGGTGCTGATCTTTCTCAGGCTCATGGTGAAGTTACTAGCCTATTAGCCGAGAGGAGCTCCCAGGAAGAGATTCATCAAGCTGAGCTTCAAAAGCAAGCCGACACAGCGTTTAAAAGCTTGACTGGGCAATTTGAAGAGAGGATGTCACTACTTACCTCGAAAGTGGCCGAGGTCGAGGCTAAGGATGAAGCTCTCGAAGCTGAAGTGACGATTCTTCGAGCTAAGAGACCAGCATCTCCCTCTGCGCTCAAGTCCAAGTTTAGGTCTAAGCTGAATTTGCGAACAGCCGTGCGAAGGTTGACATAAAATGGGCAATCATCCAGACCAATTTAAAGACCCTTGAGCAGTGCAAAAAGGGAATTAACTTGGGTGAAGAAATTGCCAAAGCTAAGGTTAACGTTCCCAAGGTTCGGGGGCTTTTAGACCGACTTCCTTCGAGCAGCGACAGCTCGTCTGAAGGTGAGGCCTCGGGCAGTAATAGTGACCATGAGTAAATGCTCATTAGCTTTTGTTTTTGTGCTTTTGGGCTACTTTTTCTATAATTATTTTGGCCTTCGGGCCTAGTGAATACATGACTATTTTGAGTATCCACTATTTCTTTTGTTTGCTTACAAGACTTTAAACATGTCAGAGAGCTAGCTTAGGGCGACGTCTCGCTCTCGAGCCGAGGCTGAAAATTTAATGGATAAAAAGATAAATCGATTTTTATTCCATTGATAAAAATAGAGTCAGTTTACATAAGGCCTAGCTATACTTAGGCATAATTTGTTTTATAAGAAGCCGCTTCGGGCGAAGATCTCAAATTTCGGGCCCAAGTCCCTGAGTCTGAGTTATTTTTCCAAAAAGTACTCGAACCGCGAGCTCGGTGAGTCGATTGCGGATTTATTTTGTTCCCTTGTCACCCCTCAGTGCTCGAGGGTTAAGGATGAAGACTCGGGCACTGTTGACCTCGACAGCGTGCTTCGTGCGTTTAGAAGTTTTTTTTTTTTTTTTTTTTTATTTATTTTTTTTTTTTGTTTAGAAGTGATATTTCTTTAAATTGGATATATTCCAATTCAAAGGCTCTTGTTTCCCTTTAAGATCTGCTAGCTGATAGGATCCTTTCCCAACAATTGTTTTAACCTGGTAGGGCCTTTACCAATTGGCGGTCAATTTTCCTGCGTTTTTCTCCTTGGTTGTTTGATTCGACGCTCTTAAGACGTAGTCGCCAACCTTAAATTCTTGCAGCTTGGATTTTTTATTTAAGTAAGCGTCGATTCGTTGTTCTTGGGCCATCAATTGTACCAGCGCCATTTCTCTTCGTTCCTTGAGCAAATCCAGCTCTATCCTTATTGCTTTTTTGATTTGACTCCTCGGAGGAATGCGCATAACGAAGGTTCGGCTCACCCATCTCGACAGGGATTAACGAATCGACCCCGTAAACGAGAGAAAATGGCGTTTCTCCTGTGTTGTTCTTCTCTGTTGTCCTCATTGCCTATAGCACTTCTGGCAACTCGTTAGGCCACGAGCCCTTGACTTCGTCCATCCTCTTTTTAAGGTTATCAACGATTATCCTGTTTGATGATTCAGCCTGTCCATTGGCACTTGGATGGTAGGGCGTCGAGGTTATCCTTTTAATTCCCCATTCTTTGAAAAATGTTGTGACCTCCGAACCAAACTTTGTACCGCTGTCACAAGTAATTTCCTTTGGGACTCCGAACTGGCATATGATATTCTTCCATATGAAATCGGTGACTTCTTTCTGTCTTACCCTGACAAAGGCTCCTGCCTCGATCCATTTGGAGAAATAATCAGTGAGCAAGAGTATGTACTTGACACAGCCCTTTGCTTTGGGAAAGGGTCCTACGATGTCCATTCCCCACTTCATGAAGGGCCATGGTGAAACTACCGAGTGCAAGGGCTCGGTTTGTTGGTGAATCATTGAAGCATGTCTTTGACATTTCTCGCATTTTCTAACGACATTCTGGCATGCTCGCTCATCTCGGGCCAATAGTAGCTAGCTCGGAGCAGTTTGTGAGTGAGGGCTTTGGCTCCTGAATGGTTACCGCATATTCCCTCGTGCACTTCTGTCATTACGTATTCATATTATCTGGGGCCTACACATTTGGCCATCGGGCCGTTATAAAGTTTTTTATATAGCTGCCCATACACTATTGTATACGGGACAACTTCCTAAATTTTGTCGCCTCTTTCTTTTCTGGTGGTAGAGTCCCCCACTCTAGATAAGAGATGAATTTTGTTCGCTAGTCCCAATGCCGATTCACTACGTTCACATCCAGCTTCATTTTTCCTGTGGCCTATGTGAGGACCCTTACTGTTGCATCAGTCCTCGAGTCGTTTGCTGATACTACCGAGGCCAAATGAGCTAAAGCATCAACCTCGGGGTTCTTCTCTCGGGGTACCTGCATGACTTTCATTTCTTGAAAGGCTTCGAGCGCCTGCTGCATTCCCACGAGCTACTTCATTCTTGGCTCTCAAATCATATATCCACCGAGAACTTGGTTCACCACCAGCTGTGAGTCACATCTCAACTCTACATTTTCAACTCCCATCTCTTTGACCAACTTTAGTCCTGCTATGGCGGCTTTGTATTCGGATTTATATTTGGTTAGCTTCTCAGATTTCATTGAATGCCTTAACTTCTCCCCAGTGGGAGCCTCGAGCACTATTCCAATTCCCGAGCCGTTGGAGCTGGCCGCTCCATCTGAGTAAAGCTTCCACACTCCGAGGGTAGGGCCTTTCGAAGTTAGGCTCTATTTTTCTGCCTCGGGAAGAAGTTTGACACTGAAATCTGCCACGAAATCAGCCAGCACTTGAGACTTGATGGCTGTGCGGGGTTGATATACGATGTCATACGATCTCAGCTCGACTGCTCATCGAGACAATCTCATTGACAACTCTGGCTTATGCAATATACTCCTCAGAGGGAAGGTTGTCACTACCGCTATTGGATGGCATTGGAAGTAGGGGCGTAATTTTCTAGCAGCAATGACTAACGCAAGGGCTAATTTTTCTAAATGCGGGTACCTGGTTTCAGTGTCAAAGAGGGCCTTGCTGACGTAATATATTAGCTGTTGCTTCTCTTCTTAATCTCGAACTAAACCAGCACTTACTGACACCTCGGAGACAGCTAGGTAGACTAATAGGGTCTCGCCATCCTTTGGTTTTGCCAACAATGAGGCGCTGGCTAAATGATGTTTCAGTTCTTTCAAGGCCTCCCTACATTCGGGCGTCCATTCAAACGAATTATTCTTCTTCAAGACAGAAACAAACTTGTGGCACCGCTCTGATGACCTCGAAATGATCCCACTCAAGGCGGCTAATCGGCCAGTTAATCATTGTACTTCCTTTGGACTCGATAATTCTTCGGCAATTTCTTGTATAGCTTTGATTTTGTCAGGGTTTGCCTCAATGCCTCTCTCCGAGACAATGAATCCTAAGAATTTGCCCGAGCTGACCCCAAAAGCATATTTTTTGGGGTTAAGCTTCATGGAATATTGTCTCAAAATTGCGAAGGCATCCTTCAGTTGTTTATGATTTTTCAGCCGGGCAGACTTTACTAACATATCGTCGATATAAGCTTCCATCGTTTTGCCAATGTAAAAATTCGGGCAGACTTTACTAACATATCGTCGATATAAGCTTCCATCGTTTTGCAAATGTAATCTTTGAACACTTGACATACCAACCTCTGGTAGGTTGCCCCGACGTTCTTGAACCTTGTAGCAATAAGTTCCCTCATCTGTAATGAAGGAAGTTTTTTCTTCATTGCTTGGGTCCATTAGGATCTGATTGTACCCCGAATATGCATCTAGAAAGGTTAAAAATTTGTGTCCAGCCATGGAGTCTATTAACCTATCTATTTGTAGTAAAGGGTAGGAATATTTAGGGCAAGTTTTGTTTAGGTCGGTGTAATTAACGCACATTCTCCACTTGCCGTTCTTCTTGGGCACCACTACTACATTAGCAAGCCAATCTGGGTACTTGACTTCTCTTATGAACCTGTTGTCAAGTAACCTCTTGGTCTCGTCTTGGTTCACTTTCTTCTTTTCTCTGGCGTGGGGCCTTTTCTTTTGTTTCACCGGCCGATGGTTGGGTTCTACGTTCAGCTTGTACGTCATGATCTCGGGATCGATCCCTACCATGTCTGCGTGGGACCATGCGAAGCAATCGTCGTTGGCTTTCAATAATTTGATGAGCGCTTCCTTTGATTCGGCTTCCAGCTCCGAGCCGACGTGTACTTTCCTTTCTAGAAATCTTCCCATAATGCATGTGATTCCAGCTCTTCCACCGTTGAGTCCTTGGCTTTTTGCTTTCGCGGTTCATGGATGAAAGTTAGACTCCTTTATTCCTTCTTTGGGGGAGTTGTTCCTTGGGGAGAGTTCTCCCCGACCAAGCGCTCGAGGCCGCGCGCTCCCATTTGCGCAGCGACTGCATAGCACTTCCGAGCCATTTACTGGTCACTTGAAATTGCGTGAATTCCCCATGGGTGGGAAATTTAATGACTTGGTGAAAGGTTGAAGGTACAGCTTCCATTTCGTGGATCCACGGCCTTCCAAGGATAATATTGTATGCCATGTCCTCGTTTATTACTTGGAAAGCTGTTTCTTTATCAACTCCCCCGGTGGTGTTATGAGGGTGATTTCTCCGACCACCCATTTTCGGCATGAGCGGCCAAGACCATCCAGTCCCTATCCAATCTCCCCTCGGCACTAATAATGGCTTGCACCCAAGCCTCCAAATCCTGAGGAGGATTGATTGGGGGTCTCCTTCGTCGAAAATAATTTCTTCACCGATTCTCTCCACTCGAGTTCTTTTCTCCACATTAGTTGAGAGCTTCGCAAGCTTCCCCGTCGAGGAGAAGTTGAAACCGTTTATCTCCATACCGCTCGTAATGACATCTACAGATTTTCGACACGCCGAAGCAACCGACATTGAACCTGAAAAATTTCAACTTCAGAACAAACATTATTAATAGTTCCCCACAGACGATGCCAGTTTGTGTTGGCCTAAATCAGGAAAAGACAACAAATCGAATTTGTATTGGGTTTAACTAGTAATTTTCTTATATCGAAGTGATATTCGAGCTAAATTGAATTTCGACTAAATATAAACGTAGAAAAAATAATGAGTTGATAAGATAAACGAGACAATAAGTGAAAGTAGAGGTTTATATTCTATTGACTGTCCCTTGTTGTTTACAAATGAGCCCTATTAATAATCAGAAGAAAGAATGACGTTGTAAAATGTCATAATGGTGCCTTTATGGCCATTATTCTGTACATAATTGTAGTTGACTCACGATCTAACCTATTTAAATGTCGAAGCAACGGTCGACAGTTACAAAGGTTGGCCCTCATCTCCCGAGGTGTGTCATCCGCTCGAGGTCGCAGAGGGTTTTCCCGAGCTCAGTGCTTCGAGCTTGTCTCCCCTCGTTTCCTAAGGCGATTTTCGGGGCGAGCGGCCATGCAATCTTTCCCACGGAAGCTTGTCTCGTGGCGCAATTTTTGTGTTGTACTCCAAGGTCTTACTCGAGACCTCGGTGATTTTTCACCTAATACAGGAACGTTAGTTTTATTATTCTTTACTATCACTCTTACATATTTTATCTCGCTGTTATTATCATATTAAGTTTGTAATTCCCACGGAGCAAAGTTAGTATGTGGTAACTGATGAATAAAATAAGTAGAGTGAAAGTAAATTTTAGTAATCTACCATTTCAAGTCCGTAGTCTTGCTTGCCTCAGTTTTAATTCTCACGGAGGAATTGTTGTAGGCAAGATTATTGATTTTTAGTAAAAATATTCTCACGAAGTTTTCACTAATTTTTAGCACAATTCAGGCAAGAAAAGTATTTAGGTTTAACTGTCACTTGTAATAACTCAATTAATTTACATAACCTCACGGAGTGTTATTAATTGATTATTTTTTTGTGAGAAAAATATAATTGAATTAGCAATAAGCAATTATTCTTTAGATAAATATATGTCAACATCGAGATTTTATTATAAATATTATCAAGTGAACACAATGATTCCAACTCTTTTTAAATTGAAAATCTTCTGCAAGTCTTTTTATTTTAGTTAAAGTTATTCAAAAGTTCAAAAACTCACTTTTCATAAATTTGATTTTCTCAAATAGTATTCGAAATATTACAGGTCTGTAGCAAAGATTTCCTAATCTCTGTGGGACGATATCTTAAGCTATACTATAATTTGATAAAGCACGAGCAGGAAAAGTCTATACACTTTAGCCTCGTCAAATTTTTGGCGCCGTTGCTGGGGATTGGAAGACATCTACTTTGGACTAAATAGTTTGGTACTAGTTTGAGAACATATAATTATAATTAATATTACCATAACTATTAATAGTTACTAATATATTAACTATATCTCCTCGTCAGTTACTTAAGTACTTCTTCTAATATAATTATGTTACTCAAGTACTCCTTCTAACATTTCGTTGTTACTTAAGTAATCTTTCTAACATTTCCTTGTTACTCAAGTACTCCTTCTAATATTTCGTTGTTACTTAAGTACTTCTTCTAACATTTGTTATTACTTAAGTACTCCTTCTAACATTTCCTTATTACTCAAGTACTCTTTCTAATATTTTCGTTACTACTTTTAATATTTTCTTTATGCTTATAACATTTTAGTTTCTGTTTAGTACATCTTTTTTCATTTTACTTTCATTACTGTTTCTATCTCTTAACTACTATTTCTTACTACTATACATATATATATATATATAAAAGAAAAACTAATTGTCATCATATTATTTCTATTTTCTTTTACTAGTACCTACCATCTTTGTCTTTTACGTCTTTTCTATTGTTACTATTATTAGTATTACTATTACTTTCTTTTTTCAAATCTTTAATACTATTATTATTTTTATTATAAATATTATTGTATTGTACTCTTATCATTATCTTATTATTTAAATTGTATATATTGTTACTTTTTACTACAATTACTATTACTACTATTCTAATTATTCTTTGTTTTGATATTCTGTCTTCAACTTTTTATCACCATTGTAGCTTTCTCTGTTAGTAGTAGTACTAACATTTTTATCTATATGATAACTATAGCATATTAGCTTTCTTTATTGTCACTACTATTACTACTTATTGTCTTCTTTATATTTTTGTTACTTTTATTATATTTACTTTTTTTTTAGTAATATAACTATAATCTATAATAACTAAATATTTGTACTCTGTTTATCACCAAATTTCTTTTTTTTTTTTTTTATAATTGTAGTCTTCTGAATTATTTTTATGTCACTGTAACTTATAAGTAGTAACAACGTTTTCCGTTTAGCAAGTAAACCTACAATTTTATTTTTAGTACTTCTTTCTGCTACTTTTATTAAAAACAATTAAAGTAAAAGAAGACATATACTTAATTTTTATTGTTGTTATTATTATTATTATTATTATTATTATTATTATTATTAACTAATTTACTTTATCTCCTACTATTTTTATTATCTTTATATTTTTTTTTCTCTTATACTATTTTCTTTCTGGTACTATTATTACAATTACTTTAAAATATTATTTTTAAGAAGTTAAAGTAGTTTATGACCCGCTGTTCTAATAAAGAGTTAGTCATTTACGATCCTGAAATTGAATAATCTTTAAGATTGCGCAGGAAAAGACAAGCATCATCTTCTCAAAGCACAACTTGTGACAAAATGGAGCAGCAACTAAGAGATGACAACAATCAACTGGGAGTCGATCCACCGGTCATTGTAGAAGATTAGTTTGACGAAGTGGCGCCAAGACCAGCAAACAGAATCCTAAGGGATTATGCTAGACCAGACTGCTTCAACTGTGAGTCTACCGTGAGAAAATCCTCAGTTGCAGCCAACAACTTTGAAATCGGGACTAACCTGATTCAAACAATTCAACAATCTTGTACTTTCACCGGTGATCCAAGTGAAGATCCACACAGTCATTTAATTGATTTCTTGGAACTAGTTGAAACTGCTAAATATAATTGAGTATCTTCTAAAGCAATCAAGTTAAGGCTATTTTCTTTTTATTTAAAAGGAGATGCCAAGACTTGGTTGCGGAGTTTACCTCAAGGTTCTATTACTACATGGGACCAGATGACTCAGAAATTTTTAAAATAAATATATTTTTTCCTGCTAAAACAACAAAGTTAAGACAAGATATTTCTAATTTCTTGCAGACTGACACTGAGTCAGTTTATCAAGTATGGGAAAGATTAAAAAAAATACTAATAAAATGTCCACATCATGACATTCCTGAACATATGCAGCTGTACATTTTCTATCACGGGCTAAAACCATCTTCTAGAAATGTGATAGATGCAGCTGCAGGAAGTTCCATAATGGGCAAAACCACTGTTGAAGCATTGCAATTGTTGAATAAAATTTCTGAAAATGTTATTCAATGGCCATCTGATCGTGTAGTAATAAAAAGAGCTGCTACGGTAAATCATGCAGATGCTTTAAATACACTAACACAATAGATTGTTTCTTTGGCACAAAAGTTTGAATCTTTTCAGGTTAATACACAACAACCAAGCCAGTCTGAGACTTGCGACATGTGTGGAGGAAACCATCTGAACCATGAATGCCAAGCAACCAATCAGAATGATTAACATGTCAATGTCATCGGGTACAAGCTATACCCTTTTGGAAGTCCAATAGCACAAAAACATCCAGGATTTCAATTGAGCAATCCAAATAGTGCTGAGAATTCAAAAGCTTCCAGAAGCAACATGTACAAGGACCACCCGGATACCAGAATTAAAATAGCGTGCAACCGAATTTCAGGCCATCTCACCAAGCAGCTCCATATCAACAAAGGCCTCAACAAGCCCATCAAAGTCTAGATGACCTTTTGTACAAGTAAATTAAGGCCACAGATGAGAAAATGGAAAGCCAAAATTCTGCCCTTAAGAATTTGGAAATTCAGATAAGCCAATTGGAAACTCTTATGTCAGAAAAGATTCAAGGTCCCTTACCAAGCAATACAGAGAAAAATCCAAAAGAACACCTTAAGGCCATCGCCTTACGGTCAAGTAAGAATTTTGATGATCTATATGCTGACAGACAGGAAAAGAACCAGCCAGATCAACTGGTAGACAAGGGTAAGAATGTTGAAATACCTACTGAACTGTCACAAGAGAAAGAAGTCAAGAAAAATGAAGAAAAAAATATTGAAAAAATGACTCCTCTCCCTGTGACAATTCCTTTTCCACAAAAAATGAAAAGAGAAAAGCTTGATAATCTATTTGCAAAATTTTTGAAAATTTTAAAGCAAATTCACATTAATATTCCTTTTACTGATGCTTTGTTGCAAATGCCCTCATATGCCAAATTTCTTAAAAAATAATCCTGTCAAGCAAAAGAAAATTGGAAGAAGTTTCGGTGGTAATGCTTACTGAAAAATGCAGTGCTATACTTCAAAATACGCTACCACAAAAGCTCGGCGATCCAGGAAGTTTTACATTTCCATGTACTTTGGGAGGATTATATTTTGAAAAAGCACTTTGTGATTCTGGAGCTTCAATTAATTTGATGCCATTTTCCATTTTTAGAAAATTGGATCTTGGTGAGATGAAAAATACAGTTATTTCTCTTCATTTGCAGATCAAAGTACTAAGAAACCTAAGGGAATAATTGAAAATGTTCTAGTGAGAGTGGCTAAGTTTGTTTTCCCTATAGATTTCATAGTACTTGAAATGGAAGAATGTCCTGATGAAAAAATAAATTTAAGTAGACCTTTTCTTGCTACAGGCAGAGTAATCATAGATGTTCATCAAGGACAACTGATTTTAGGGGTTGATGAAGAAAGAGTCATTTTGATATACGAAAGATAGGAGATGAGACATAATCTTCTTGTTTTTCAATTGACATGATTGGTGATCTTGCAGATGAATTTAAAGATGATCAATTGATTTTAGACTCAATGGAGAGATGTTTGGCTAAATCTGGCACCACACAGGATGATGATCTTGTAGTCAGAAGTGAAGCAAAACTATTGGAACACGATTCTAAGGAAGAGGATGAAATACAATCAGAAGAAGTTCACCCAAAACTTGAACTTAAAATTCTCCCTTCCCATTTGAAATATGTTTATCTTGAGCCTGAATTATTTTCAGTAATAATTTCATCTCCTCTGTCTGTAGAACAATAACATAAATTGATTGAAGTACTCAGAGCACTTAAAGGAGCCATAGGGTGGACTATAGCCGACATCAAAGGCATTAGTTCAGCAATTTGCACACATAGAATCCTCATGCAGGATAGCTACAAGCCAATAGTCCAACCCCAAAGGAAATTGAATCCAACAATGCAAGAGGTGGTAAAAAAGAAGTTATTAAGCTTCTCGCATCAGGTATTATTTACCCCATTTCTGACAGCCCTTGTGTAAGTCCTGTTCAGGTAGTACAAAAAAATAAAAATAATAAACTCATACCTGCCAGAACAGTAACAGGATGGAGAGTTTGTATTGATTACAGGCGTCTTAATGATGCCACCAGAAAAGACCATTTTTCTTTACCATTTATTGATCAAATGTTAGAAAGAGTAGCAAGACATGGTTTTTATTATTTTCTAGATGGATATTCAGGGTATAACCAGATTACAATTGCACCAGAAGATCAGGATAAGACAACTTTTACATGTCCCCATGGACCCTATACATATAGGAGAATGTCATTTGGATTATGCAATGCACCTGCTACATTTCAGCGATGCATGTCTCCAATTTTCTCTGACATGACTGAAAAATTCTTGGAAATTTTTATTGATGATTTCACCCTTTTTGATAAAACATTCGGAGATTGTCTCCACCATTTGACCTTAGTCCTTAAGAGATGTGAAGAGACAAACTTGATTCTTAATTGGGAGAAATTTCATTTTATGGTTACTAAGAGAATAGTTTTAGGACATAAAATCACTGCTAAAGTGATAGAAGTTGATAAGGCTAAAATTGATCTTATAGCAGGATTACCCCCTCCCATAACTGTTAAAGGCATTAGAAGTTTTTTAGGTCATGCAGGTTTTTACATATGGTTTATAAAATATTTTCCAAAGATTTCAAAACCTCTGACTAACCTTTTGATGAAAGATGTTAATTTTGATTTTTCAGGTGATTGTTTAGAAACTTTTGAAACCCTTAAGGAGAAATTATCATCTGCCCCTGTAGTTGTATCCCCTGATTGGAGCCAACCTTTTGAGGTCATGTGTGATTCTAGTGATACAGCTGTAGGAGCTGTTTTAGGCAAGAGAAAAGATAATATTTTTCATCCCATATACTATGTCAGTAGGAATTTGAATGAAACTCAACTAAATTATGCCACAACAGAAAAAGAACTATTGGCAGTAGTATTTTCTTTTGATAAATCTCGTTCTTATTTGATAGGAACAAAGGTCACTGTTTTCATTGATCATGCAGCTTTAAAATACCTCTTAACAAAGAAAGATACCCAGCCTAGATTGTTAAGATGGATTTTACTTCTTCAAGATTTTGACCTTGAAATAAAAGACAAAAAGGAAACCAAAAATCAAGTAGCTGACCATTTGTCTAGATTAGAGAACCCTCCTTCTGAGTCTTGTGAAATAAAAGAAGAATTCTCTGATGAACATATCTTTTCTGTCAGCTCAGTTGTGACTCAACCACCCTGGTTTTGCAGACATTGCAAATTACTTGGTTGGATAGTGGACACCCTAAGATCTCTCTTACCAATAAAGAAAAAAACTCATATATGATGCTAAGTATTATCTGTGGAATGATCCTTACATGTTTAAATATTGTGCAAATAATATTATTAGAAAGTGTGTGCCTGAAGAAGAAATGAGCAAGATTTTGCATCATTTCCATGATGGAGCAATTGGAGGACATTATGCTGCAAATCGGACAATTTTTAAAGTTTTGGAGGCTGGATTCTTCTGGCCAACACTTTTCAAGGACGCTCGTGCATATGCTACACAATGTGACAGGTGTCAGAGAACAGGTAACATCACGAAAATAGATGAAATGCCATTGCAATCAATTCAAGTATGTAAGATATTTGATGTCTGGAGTATAGATTTTATGGGTCTTTTTCCTTCATCTCTTTCATTTGAATATATCCTTGTGGCTATTGATTATGTTTCACGATGGGTTGAAGTCATTCCCACAAGAAATAATGATGCTCGAACTGTGTGCAATTTTCTCAGAAAAAATATTTTACCAAATTTGGCACACCACGAGTTATCATTAGTGACCAAGGCACTCATTTCATGAATAGACAATTTTCTTCCTTGCTATCAAAATATGGTGTAACTCACAAAATAGGAACACCATATCATGCTCAAACTCAAGGGCAAGTTGAGGTGTCTAACTGCGAATTAAAAAGGATACTTGAAAAAACGATTGTAATCTCAAGAAAAGACTGGGCTTTAAAATTAGATGATGTTTTATGGGCATACCGATCGACATTTAAAACACCAATTGGAACATCCCCATGTATATTAGTCTTTGAAAAATCTTGCCATTTGCCAATCGAATTAGAACACAAAGCTTTTTGGGCATTAAAAGCACTGAATTTTGATTTAACATCTGCTGGTAAAAATAGATTTTTTCATTTCAGATTAATGAATTGGAAAAAATGAGGCTGGAAGCTAATGAAAATGCTAAGATTTATAAAGAAAAAACAAAAAAAAAGGCATGACAACTTGATCCGACAAAAAAGCTTCAAAATTGGAGATCAGGTACTTCTGTACAATTGCCGACTCAGGCTATTTCCTGGAAAATTGAAATCCAGGTGGATAGGTCCTTACATTGTTACAGAGGTTACTCCATATGGAGTAATTGAAATTCAACAGATTAATAGAGGAGACAAGTTTAAAGTCAATGGCCACAGGCTAAAATTGTATTTTGGAGGACACTTTGAGCAACAACCATCAGTAACCATGATAGACTGATGAGTTTCGCAGTTATTACGTCAAGCTGACGAAATTAAACTCAGAACTAAGGTTTCTTACCTGATGCCGAGCATTCCGTCACGAGGAGACCATTCACTCGGAGCCAAACCAAGGAGGTCCAAGAGATGCATTTACACTTGGTGAGGAGAGGAATCGATGAAGAAAGCATTGGGAAGACGTTCCGGATGATTTCAGCTCTAGGCCTCACGCCTAAGGATGAGGAGGGAGGCCCAGCACAGCTATGCGCCCCACCTAGCCCAAGCGCCCCGCCTGGAAAACACGCTGCATGAAAATGCAATTGCGCACAGGTGGGCCGCCCAGCTAGGCGCCCCTACCCAGGCGGCCGCCAAGACCAAGCACAAGACAGGCGCCCCGCCTGACCCTAGGCACCCTTCCCCGACCCAGCACAAGCCAGACGCCCCTCCCAGCTCAGGCACCCCTCCCAGCTGCTGGATTTATGCTTCTTTTACTGTTTTGCCGTACGTGGCTTATTTGATAAACCTTATTAGTAAGGGTACTGAAGTCATTATGTACACTTGGGAAACACTATAAAAACCCAAGTATAGCTTATTTTGAACACTTATTTTATTATTGATGAATGTGAGAATTGAGCAATGCTCTTTGAGAATGAATGAAAGAACCTTTGTTTGTGACTTGTTTACATCTAGTGGATTCTAGTTGCACAACAACCCCGCCCCGGTCATTCTACTTGCGAGTCTTCGTTTCCTCGAGGGTAGTTGTGTAGTGTAGGTGATCCTTGATATCCACCCGGGAAGTAATGGAACTAGTTCTCCGTTGCTACTTGGGTCGTGTTCGAGCCTCGTCTCGCTTTTCTATCTATTTTTATCGCTTCCGTGTTTTCCCTACATCATTTGGTATCAGAGCAAGGCTCGGGTTTTATTCCTACAAACCCCCGACCCTTGATTCTTCGTGCCTAGGTTAGTTTCTACTTTATTTTTCTTGTTATTATTATTGAAAGAAGAAAAACACAAAAAAAAAAAAATTGAAAATTTGAAAATCCAAAATTTGGTGTAATTTGTTGGTTTGTTGGATTCATGATATGAGTGTTATAGATTCTTGATCGTGGTTGAAATTCCTTTGTTTGGGTACCAAAAACACTTGAATTGGTGAAGTTGAAAATTTGAAACCCCAAAATTTCCTTAAACCCTTGCTAAACCTTGTTCTTGATGATTTTAGCTTGATTCTTGGGTTGAATGGATGATTCATTGAAAACTTGATATTGGGGATTGATCTTCATTGAAAAACAAACGATTTGGTACCAATTTTGTAGGATTTTAACATGTATAACACCAAATTTGATGAATCACAATCCTTGTTGAAACCCTTTGATAAACCCTTGTGTTCTTGAGTTTCTTGACTTTGAATCTTGGTTTGATTGATTGTTTGGTTATAAATTTGATTGGGTTTTGTTAAGGAAGATCAAAAACAACTTTGGGTATTCTTGGATTGTGAAAACAAGTTGAAAACATCGGATTTGTGGATTGAAAATCGGATTGAAACAAGTTTGGAACGAATTGGGAATTGCTTCAGGCCAGGCGCCCCGCCTAGCTTAGACTCTGCATAGGACCTCAGGTGCCCCGCCTAGGTCCCAGGCACCCCGCCTGATTCCCTGTACCCTTGGGCGCCCCTCCTGAGTTTCAGGCGCCCCTCCTACTTGCTGAAGGTGTTGTTTGGGGTAGTTTTTCCTAGGTTTTCCCATTTGTTTGCTTGCATAACATCTAGCTAGTGCTACTTTAAGTAACCATTCTACTTAATTGGTACTAGCCCTTGATTGCTTTTAGGTAATTCGTGCGTAGATAGAGAGTAGAATTCTAAGAAGACTCGTAGAATCCTTTTAACTCAAGTCCGTACCACAAAGTGCTTAACGTTCATTGAGTCATATCAACTCCACTCACCCCGGAGTCCAATTGGCTTGTGAATAGTTGGTTGAGTTGAGGATTATTGTTCAACCACTTGAAGCTATTAGTATTCAAGTCCGAGTGAAATATCCACCACCACTAAACGAGTGATCCGAGTGAAACACTTGTGAGGGAGTGAGTGAGGTTGTTTTGCTAACGTTTGCTTCTTGTGTAGGTACAATGTCCACCGAAGGAGAAGATTTTGCTAAGAGTGCCCTTGCTACTATCCTTGCCAAATTGGATAGTATGAACTTGAGGATTGAAAACCTTGAGAGGGCGTCATCAAGTGTCCTAGTTGAGCAAAGGACTTCCAATGTCCAATCGGAGAAAAGGACCCCGAGTGTCCAAGTTGAGAAAGGGGCCCCGAGTGCCCAAGTCGAAGCCGGTGAAGGCACAAGTAGTCCAACCTTTACCCAGGAACAAGTTGTCGAGTTGCTTCATCGTCAACAACGGTTAAGGGAGGATTGAGATCGAATTGACCAATTATTGGGCAATCCCCAACGAGTGACTATTCCCAACCTTACCCCAAAGGAATGTTCCACTTCCCGGACCAATTTGAAATGTTCAACCTCTCGAGCAAGTTGCACAAGCTCAAGAAGGTGAGGAGGATGACTATGGTAATGATGGGTATGATGCTCATTATCAATTTAGGGGACGGAATGTGGATAGGGGTAGAGGCCGAGGTCGAGGGCCACCCCATGGGTACTTTAGAGGGAATGCTAGAAGGGATCTTGGTGGTTATGGAGATCACTTTGGAGGCCAACCGGAGCCTTTCCACGGGGGTCGTGACAACATCAACAATCTTAATAGTGTGAAGCTCACTATTCCTTCTTTCAAAGGAAGTAGTGACCCGGTGGAGTATATTGATTGGAAGTTGTCTATGGAGCGTATATTTGACACCAATGACATGCCCGAAGTGAAGAAGGCCAAGTATGCAATATCTTCCATTGAATCCTTTGCTTCTACTTGGTGGGAGTCGGTGAAGAGGAATAGAAGGAGGACGGGAATGGCTATCAATCTTACTTAGGAAGAGTTGATCCATGTGATGTATGAAAAGTACTTGACTAACCAATACCGTGTGGGACAACAAAAACGTCTCTATGAGTTGAAGCAAGGTTACAATTGGTTATGGAGTACTTCAATGAGTTTGAACAAGTCCGGATGAATCTAGACTTGGATGAGGAAGATAATGAGACGGCCATTATCCGTTTCAAAGGGGGCTTAAACTGAGACATAACTTCACTTTTGAAGTTTCACAAGTACAATGATCACTACAAGCTATGTGAAGATGCGGTTGAAGCCGAGAAATGGCTCAAAGAGGAGAAATCTCTTCGCTACAAGAGTAGTAGTACTACTCCCTTGAGCAAGCCAAAGGAGTGGAAGACTCCTACAACAAATGCCAAATTCCCAAATGCAAGTGGTGCAAGTGCTAGCAAGGATGTGAAGAAGCCTTATGAGAAGTCTACACAACACGTGGGAGGTAACTCTAAAACTCACTTGTGTAATCCTATCTCTAATTCTACTCAATGCTATAAGTGTAAGGGTTATGGACATATCTCCAAAGATTGCCCTACCCGGAAAACTATGGTTCTTGTGGGTGACTTGGTGTATGAACAAGATAGTGAATCCGAGGAAGAAGAGGGAGTAGAGGGTGATGAGGAGGTTGATGATGGGGAGGTTGCAATGGAGGATGACAATGATGCCCATGCCTTCCTTGTTGTGAGGAGGAATTTAGGAGCCATGTGTGTGCAGGATAGTGAGACCTTGCAAAGAGAGAACCTCTTCCATTCTAAATGCCGAGTCATGGGTCTCATTTGTTCCATGATTATTGACTCGGGAAGTTGTGCCAATGTCATTAGCCAAACACTAGTTTCCCAATTGAAAATATCCACTTTAAAACACCCAAATCCTTACCGCCTACAATGGCTTAGTGAGTGTGGTGAGTTAAGGGTGGTCAAAAATTGCATGATCAAGTTCAAGATAGGGAACTATGTGGATGAACATATGTTTGATGTTGTGCCTATGCAAGCATGCCACCTTCTCTTTGGAAGGCCATGGCAATTTGACCGACATGTGGTTCATGATGTCCATGCTAACACCTATACGGTTAAGCATGAGGGGAAGAAGTTCGTGCTCAAGCCCTTAACTCCCAAACAAGTGAGTGATGATTACAAGCGGATGAGGGAGTTAAGAGAGGCGGCAAAGGCTAAGTCGGTTGTTGAGACTAGCCCTTTGTCCGAAAGCTTGGTGGCAATCCCACCATCTTCTACCGGTAGCATATGTGCCATGATGCAACCGGACGAGATGTTGAAAGGAAATGATGACAACAAACTACTCATATGCCTAGTGCACAAAGGTATGATTCTTACCTCCGATCTTGATTTTTCTACTAACCCTTTGCCTAGTGTGTTTGAGAATGTTTTGAAGGATTTTGGGACATGTTCCCGGATGAGATGCTGGATGGATTGCCTCCTTTGAGGGGTATTGAGCACCAAATCGACTTTGTCCCGCGATCTCAAATCCCAAACAAGCCGGCTTATAGGAGCAACCCGGAGGACACAAGAGAATTGCAAAAGCAAGTCGATGATTTGCTCACTAAAGGCTTGGTGAGGGAAAGCTTGAGTTCTTGTGTCGTACCCGTGATCCTTGTTCCCAAAAAGGATGGCACTTGGAGAATGTGTGTTGATTGTCGGGCCGTGAACAAAATAACGGTAAAGTACCGTCATCCCATTCCCCGACTTGATGATATGTTAGATGAACTAAGTGGATCATGTGTTTTTAGCAAAATTGACCATAGGTCCGGCTACCATCAAATCCGGATGAAACCCGGAGATGAATGGAAAACCGCATTCAAGACCAACTTTGGTCTCTATAAATGGTTGGTGATGCCCTTTGGGCTCTCCAATGCACCTGGTACTTTCATGAGGCTAATGAACCATGTTCTAAAGCCATTCATCAACAAGTTTGTGGTCGTCTACTTTGACGATATATTGATCTATAGTAAATCAATAGACGACCATGTTGATCACCTTAGACAAGTGCTTGAAGTGTTGAGAGCCGAAAAGCTCTATGCTAATTTTAAAAAGTGTGCCTTTGGTGTTGAGAAGGTAGTCTTTCTTGGGTTTGTCGTGAGTGCTCAAGGAGTGGAAGTGGATGAGTCTAAGGTAGAGGCCATACGTGATTGGCCCACTCCTACTACCGTGACTCAAGTGAGGAGCTTTCATGGTCTTGCTAGTTTTTATAGACGATTTGTGAAAGACTTTAGCTCCATCGTCGCTCCACTCACCGAATTGGTGAAGAAAGACAAACCTTTTGTTTGGGGAGAGTCTCAAGAGAAGGCCTTCCAAGAATTGAAAAGTAGGTTGAGTACCGTCCCTCTATTGCAATTGCCCGACTTCGGAAAGGCATTTGAGGTTGAATGTGATGCCTTGGGGTGGGAATTGGTGGTGTTTTAATGCAAGATGGGAAACCCATCGCCTACTTTATTGAACAATTAAAGGGTGCATCTTTGAACTACTCTACGTATGACAAAGAGATGTACGCCTTGGTGAGGGCTCTTGCTCATTGGCAACACTACCTTTGGCCTAGAGAGTTTGTGATAAAGAGTGACCATGAGCCACTCAACAATCTTAGAGGCCAAGAGAAATTGAACAAGCGTCATGCCAAGTGGGTAGAGTTCATTGAGTCTTTTCCCTATGTTATCCAATACAAGAAAGGGAAAGACAATGTTGTGGCGGATGCGCTTTCTAGGAAGTTTGCTCTTGCCACTACTCTCACCTCTAAGCTCATGGGTTTTGAGAGCATTAAATTGATGTATGCTCATGATCCCAAGCTAAAGAGCATCCATGAAGCTCTAGAAAAGGGGGAGAGAGTTGAGAAATACCAATGGGTTAAAGGCTATATCTTTAAAAATGGTAAAGTGTGCATACCCGAGTCCTCTTAGAGATAATTGCTTCCGCAAGAAGCACATTGTGGAGGACTCATGGGTCACTTTAGTAGGGATAAAACCTTGGCCATTCTAAGGGAGCAATTCCATTGGCCTAAAATGGGGGCACAAGTTGAGAGACTTTGCAACTCTTGTCTTGAGTACAAGAGTGCTAACTCCAAATCGAACCCCCATGGTTTGTATACCCCACTCCCCGTACCTACTAGCCCGTTGATGGATATATCAATGGACTTTGTCATAGGATTACCACGGACTAGGGGGGGCCATGATAGCATTTATGTTGTTGTGGATAGGTTTTCCAAAATGGCTCACTTCATTCCATGTAAAAAATGTGATGATGCACAACATGTTGCTTCTTTGTTCATTGCTATTGTTTTGAAATTGCATGGTGTGCCTCAAACCATAGTGAGTGATAGGGACACCAAGTTCCTAAGCCATTTTTGGAGGAGTTTATGGGGTGCCCTTGGCACCAAGCTCTTGTTCTCTACGTCCCACCACCCTCAAACCGATGGACAAACCGAGGTGGTGAACCGAACCTTGGGTGCTCTCCTTAGAGCCATGACCCGAGGTAAGGGTGGGACTTGGATTGATAAGCTACCTCTTATGGAGTTTGCCTACAATCGCACTTTGCATCGAATGATTGGTATGACTCCGTTCGAGTGTGTTTATGGTTTTAACCCCTTGATTCCCCTTGATCTAACCCCTTTGCCAAGGGAAATGGTTGTTAATTTTGAAGGTAAAGCTAGAGCCAAGGCTTTGGTTGAGCTACATGCAAAGGCGAAGAAGAACTTGGAGGAAGCTTATGCAAATGTGGCCTCCAAGAAAAACAAGGGACGGAAGAAGGTGGAACTCAAGAAGGGTGACTATGTGTGGATGCACTTCCGCAAAGAAAGGTTTCCAAACCTTAGGAAAGGGAAGTTGGCACCCCGGGGAGATGGACCGTTCCAAGTACTTTCAAAGATCAACAACAACGCCTATGTGGTCGACTTGCCAAGTGAGTATAATGTTTCTAATACTTTCAATATTTCTGACTTGACTCCTCTTGATGTAGGAGATGATGGTGCTGAGGGTGAGGACATTGCGATTTCGAGGACGAAATCTTCCCAAGAAGGGGAGGATGATGTCGGGCATTCCGTCACGAGGACACCATTCGCTCGGAGCCAAGCCAAGGCGGTCCAAGAGATGCATTTACACTTGGTGAGAAGAGGAATCGATGAAGAAAGCATTGGGAAGACGTTTCGGATGATCTCAGCTCTAGGCCTCACGCCTAAGGAGGAGGAGGGAGGCCCACCACAGCTAGGCGCCCCGCCTAGCCCAGGCGCCCCGCCTGAAAAACACACTGCATGAAAATGCAATTGCGCACAGGCGGGCCACCCAGCTAGGCGCCCCTACCCAGGCGGCCGTCCAGAACAAGCACAAGCCAGGCGCCCCGCCTGACCCCAGGCGCCCCTCCCAGCTGCTGGATTTATGCTTCTTTTACTGTTTTGCCCTACGTGGCTTATTTGATGAACCTTATAGTAAGGATACTTAAGTCATTATGTACACTTGGGAAACACTATAAAAATCCAAGTATAGCTTATTTTGAACACTTAGTTTATTATTGATGAATGTGAGAATTGAGCAATGCTCTTTGAGAATGAATAAAAGAACCTCTGTTTGGGACTTGTTTACATCTAGTGGATTCTAGTTGCACAACAACCACGCCCCGATTATTCTGCTTGCGAGTCCCCGTTGGCTCGAGGGTAGTTGCGTAGTGTAGGTAATCCTTGACATCCACCCGGGGTGTAACGGAACTAGTTCTCCGTTGCTACTTGGGTCGTGTTCGAGCCTCGTCTCGCTTTTCTATCTATTTTTATCGCTTCCGTGTTTTCCCTACATCATTACCCGTAGCCATTGAAGGTGAAGCAATGGAGCCTTATAAGTCCAACATAGATCTGACTAATTAAATGTTTAACCAATTGATCTGGTTAATATCTAGATTATTGTACAACCGGAACATCTCATGAAGGCCTCTACAAAAACAGAGTCACCTAGACAGGAGTAACTCCATGGTGATCGGGATGCCTAAGTTACTGGTTGTTAACCATTCAATTGTGCAATTCTAATGTTGGCACATGCAATTTTATGATTTATATACAAACCAAGACCTCATGACTGTTAAGGTGTGAAATGAGTCAGTCTATTACACATAGAATATATGTGGTCACAGTTTCTTTCAAGCTTTCTTCTGTGATTGTAAATTTGAAAGGCAAAAGTATTTTTATATTTTAATTATGAAGTAGTATTTTCTATCTTGATTATCCTTAAAAAAAATTCTTTTACTCCCTTTTCACTCTTGTTGAAACGTGTTTTCATTCAGGGGAATGAAATCTTCAAGGGTGGGGGAGGATTATTCTAATTTATATATTTTTAAATATAATATCTTCTTCTAAACTATGACTTTTTGTAGGTATTTAATTAACAACATAAATTCTTTACATTATGCTCAATATTATTTCTTTTTATTTTTCACCATATTCTTTTCTATGTATGATTTTGATTTTGTGAAAATAGTAGCAAGTATTTTCTACTCAGGAAATCATTGGAATTGAGAAAAGTTATGATTACAAAAGCAGGAAGAATCAATAAACTTGGCTAGAACTTGCTCTAAATATTTTTCGAGGCGAAATAATGGATGACACTGATTTTTAAAAAATGAATTTAGGCCTTCTTTAATTCTAGCATCTTTATTTTCATCTAAATATACATATATTACCTCTTAGAACCTTTTTTGAGCCTTGATCCTAATTTTTTTAACACCATATTTCTCTTTAAGAAAAAAAAAAAGAGAAAGAGAAAAAAAATATTACTTGTATATATGTATATATCTCTATATATACACATAAATACAGTTACAATTTCTTCCATCATTTAATGAGCATAGATTGATATCAGCAAAAGGAATAAGTACCAAAAAAAAAAAAAAAAGAATGTATGATTGTTAATGAAATTGTAAAGGCAGAGAATGTAAAAAAGAGTGCTTAAAAGAAAAAAAAGGATGGAGATACTAAGAACCAAGAAATGTTTGCTCAAAGTTGGAAGGAGAAAAATCACTATAAATATATCCTTACACTACCAGCCTATAGCCTGATATTACAAGCCAAGAAAAGTCCTAAATGATTTTAAAAATTAGTGTTGTATCTATATTAGTGGAGATAAACATGAAAAGCAAGCCTATGGACTCGACTATGATACTTACTGAATAAGTGATCATAAATCTATCAATTCTGAAAGATTCTAGGGGCGAAGCATGCAAGCTTTTGTTGACCAAGGCAGAATTCACACATAAGGTAAAGAATCTGGTGAATTTAGAAAGGATAATTGCATTGAACATAATGAGAGATATTTATTTTGAATAAATTTGATATACTACAAAAGGCATAAATTTTGAAAAAAGAAATCGTTTTCCTCGAGGACGAGCAAAACTTCAAGTGTGGGAGAATTTAATGAATATAATTTATTCATGTATTTTCTTATATAAAAATACAAATATTTTAAATAAAAGCATGAATAAATATATTTAGTTCTTCTATATTTCCTAACAAATTTTGCAGTGAAAAGAATACTTGGAAAGAGATATATATCATGAATAAAGAAAATAACAAAGGAAGAAGAGTTTTACGTCAAGAAGTCCATGACATATCTTCCTCACTATGCAAGAAAGTTGCTACATATCTTGACTATTATATTTACTTCTTATATGGAATAATACATTTAATAGAAGAATATTGGAATTAAAGCAAAGAAGAAGCAAGACAAGATTTTCATGTATTGATGCCAATATGCAAGAAATTGCTTCACATATCCCTCATTATGGCTCATTGTTGTCATGCAAAATCTTGTTAAACATTTCATCAATTTGCATTACAACAAGGAATGAAGAAACTCTCCATCTATAAATAGAGGACAACTCTTCCATAGTTGAATCACCAAGTCACAGAATAGCTATTACTCTTTAAAGTTTCTCTTTCTCTTGTCTTTCTTTTGCTAGTAGTAAAATACTCCTTGTTTTAAATATAAGTCTTTAAAATTCCCTTTTTATATTTTCATACTCTATAATGGAGTAATTTCTTTTTGTTGGGATAGTTGATGAAGCTTGATATATTTATAATACTTATCTCAGTTTTAATACATACTTGGCCTGAAATTATCTATTTCACATTTACACCGTGCGGGAATGTTAGTTTTATTATTCTTTACTATCACTCTTACATATTTTATCTCGCGGTTACTATCATATTAATTTTGTAATTTTCATGGAGCAAAATTAGTATGTGGTAACTGATGAATAAAATAAGTAGAGTGAAAATAAATTTTAGTAATCTACCATTTCAAGTCCGTAGTCTTGCTTGCCTCAGTTTTAATTCTCACGGAGGAATTGTTGTAGGCAAGATTATTGATTTTTAGTAAAAATATTCTCACGAAGTTTTCACTAATTTTTAGCACAATTCAGGCAAGAAAAGTATTTAGGTTTAACTGTCACTTGTAATAACTCAATTAATTTACATAACCTCACGGAGTTTTATTAATTGATTATTTTTTTGTGAGAAAAATATAATTGAATTAGCAATAAGCAATTATTCTTTAGATAAATATATGTCAAAATTGAGATTTTTATTATAAATATTATCAAGTGAACTCAATGATTCCAACTCTTTTTAATTGAAAATCTTCTGCAAGTCTTTTTATTTTAGTTAAAGTTATTCAAAAGTTCAAAAACTCACTTTTCATCAATTTGATTTTCTCAAATAGTATTCGAAATATTACAGGTCTGTAGCAAAGATTTCCTAATCTCTGTGGGACGATATCTTAAGCTATACTATAATTTGATAAAGCACGAGCAGGAAAAGTCTATACACTTTGGCCTCGTCACTGTAGGTGAAAACCCGTACCATGATTGATGAGTATGAAAATAGTACGATCAAAGTTAAAAGGACTTAAACATAAAAATAAATGCTTTTAAAAAGCGAAAGATACTTTATGCTCGATCCTCGGAAGGTTCGGGGGCATGTGCTTGGACTTCCCTGTTCGAGGGTGCTGAGCCTGGAAATGCTACCTCTGAGCCACTGACAACCCGATGGTATAACTCTGTGCTAATCAAACAATAATGAACGGCTTGCTTTCACAGCTGCCTGCTTTCTGATTTGTCTTCGGGGAGGATTCTTTTGCTTAAGTAGTTGATCAGCGCGTGATGCTGCCCTGCGACATATCCTATTTTTGTAACTTCAAGGTTCATCAGGTTCACGGGGGTTAACTCAACCACTATCTAATGGTCATATGAATCCTCAGATGCTTCGCCATTGCTTAAGTCTCCTTCCCGATATAAAAACTCCCATGCTTGAAAATTTTTCAAGAGTGCTTTCATTCTCTCCTGCCAATCCAGTGTGGAGATGCCTTCTATGGCAATAACTTCCTTGACTTGACCGACGACCAGTTGGGAGCTGCTGAAGAGGGTGACCTTCCTGGCCCCCAGTATATAGGCTAAGTCAACCGCTTGAATTATGGCTTCATACTTTGCTTCTTTGCTTTGAGCTTTGCGGTCTTGTAAAAGACTATCCCAGTGGGTGTCCTGACCCACAAATCAAGGTCGGCTTCTTTCCCTTTGACATTTACGTCACTGTTGTTCTCCTAACGCCTGGGCTCGATCCTTTCTTCGCTTCTGATTGACTCTTCCATCTTCGGCTTCAATTTCTCTACGAACTCTGAGGTAAAACCTTCCAGCTCCTGTGACTCAATAGCTGTTCGGGGTGTGGTAAATAATTTCATACTCTCCCAGTATCTCAACCCATTCTGCCATCTCCTCTGAAAGTCTAGGTTTAGACAATATGGTCTGTATCGGTATGCAGGAGACCATGCTGACCGTATGGTCAAGAAAATACAAGCGCTACTCCTGGGTTGCCATGATCACGGCCGCAATAAACTGAAAGAGTAAAGGCAAAAACCTATCTCGGTGCGAAGGTCTTTTGTTAGCGTACTTCTCAGGAAATCTCTTCCCATTCTCTTCTTGTACAAGGACTGCATTCGATGCTATTTCTGAGATCGAGACATACAGTAACAGATGCTCACCTGGCTTTGGCTCGGTTATCACTGGAAGCTGTAGAAGTTGCACCTTTGCCTGGGTAACGGTTAGGTAACTCCGTATCAGCCATAAGGGTCCCCCTTGTCTCCGTAGCACGTCAAAGAGCTGACATACCAATTCTGCCGCTTTGGGGACTAGCTGATCCATCACCGCCAATCGATCCCATAGTTCGTTGATCTTTTCTCTGTCTTCTCGTTCCATGGCCTCAAACTCGATGGACTCCTCTTCGGTCATATTTACTTTGGCTACTGGCCGGACACCAGGATTGCCACCACAAGTGGGATAATTTTCTCCAAGCAGAGATTGATCACCTCGTAAGCCATTAACCCCGTGAGAAGTCGGGTATGTGAAGACTTGATGGAGTGTCGAGGGTATTCCCTTAATACTATGTATCCAAGGCCGTCCCAAGATGACGTCATAAGATAGTTCGCAATCCAACACCTAGAAGAGAGTAATGCTCGTCACGCTCGGTATATGGATTAGTAGAGCTAGTTTCATGACAGGTTCTTCTCGACGACCATTGAAGCTATCTATGTTCTGCGGACTTGAAGTTACTTGGTGATGTCGACGTGAATTATGCAGCATCTCCATCCAAATAATGTTCATGCTACTCCCCAGATCGATCAGAGCTTGTAGGATGCCCAGGTCGGACACGTCTACAGAAACGACGAAGTCGC
The DNA here is from genome assembly GCA_029990175.1 of Petunia secreta. Classification (NCBI taxonomy): domain Eukaryota; kingdom Viridiplantae; phylum Streptophyta; class Magnoliopsida; order Solanales; family Solanaceae; genus Petunia; species Petunia secreta. Next base: position 28,675,515 of record JARKIP010000003.1, read on the forward strand.
TCTGGTGCTCTCCGTCTTCCTCCGGGCTGAACAAAATTAGAACTAGCACTTCCCTTGATTTCGTAGTCCCCCAGGCTATAGGTGGTTTCAAAATCAGAAAGGTTGCATTGATGGTCCTCATGTTTTCAGAATTTGACCTTCAATCAAGTCTTTGAGGTGTCCTTCTTTAAATAGATGCTTGATTTCGATCATCAGAGCCTTGCAATCGACCGTTGCAATGAAAATCACAGTAGGGTGTTGCATTGCTCCTCGTTGCTCCTTTTATAGTAGGCAGCCATTGGACCCTCGAACCTAGTTTTCCAAAGTGATTTGCAACTAAATCCACGACGTTGACTCGCAAACCAAAATATCTGAAGCTATGGAACTCTGCCCGCTTGTCTTGGGATCCAGAGCCCCGGGATCTGCTGTGGTTCTCGCTTCCATCATGGGCCTTTGCTTTTGTTCTCCTCCTGTCCCCCTCACTTTCTAGAGAGGGACTCCCTGTGCTCTTTCTTCGTTCAGCTTCGGGATTCTAGGAACGGTCTGGCTCCAAGCGAAGCTTTTCAGTGTACCTCTGATGCAATGCGCTCCATGTCGTCACAGGATGCCAAGTCAAGCTCCACTGCAATTCCTGGTAGCTAACGATCTTTTCGAGTTCAGACTTTTCCAAAGGCTACCACGACAATATTATCAAAGACTGGAGGAATTTCCATGCATTCCCGCTGGAATCTGTCAAGGTAGTCCTTCAGCAGTTCGTTATCACGCTAATAGATCTCAAAGATGTCCTCCATGCACTTCTCTTGCTTGCGGGCACCATAATACACTTTCTTGAATAAGTCTTGCATCTGAGTAGATGATTTGATGGAGCACATTGGTAGCTGGGTGTACCAAGCAAGGGTGCCTTTGGTCAGAGTTGAGCCAAACCTCTTCACCAAAGCAGACTGAATCTCTTCCTTGGTGATCTCGTTACTCTTTACAGTCGTGTAATATGCAGCAATATGCTCATCTAGATCAGTTGTTCCGTCATACTTCAAGTTATCCGGCAAAAAGAAGTTCTTTGGTATGCGGACCGATGCAGCGCTTGCTTTGTAAGGATGCTTGTAATACTTCTGCATATCTACCATGATAACCTGGGGTGGAGCACCCGACATATTACCAATTCGGTCGTGGATGGCCTGCAACTGCTTTATGAGGTCCTGGATGCCAGGCGCCCCCTTAAGGTCTTGATTGTTGATAATCCTTCAGGGGTGGCATCCATGTTTAGCCTGCGGTTAGGGACGGATTCTGGTGAATGATTCGTGGGCGCTGGTCCTCGCGGGGATGCTGGCCTCTGAGATGATCCAACAAACATCGCTCCTAACTTTTGAGATATCCCTTTGACCATGCTGTTTGATTTTCATTGCTGTTGTTCTGACATAATGTTGAGGAGATTAACAAGAAAACCTCAGAATTCAGTATTACCTTCCGGCGGTTGGTCGCCTTCCCCATCACTGGCGATATGGATTGGCTTTTGGGAAGGGTCTTTCGGTTGCTCAACGTGATCCTTAGGCTGCATGCTGGGATCACTGGGATCCTTGACGGATTCATCCACTTTGCCGGTAGTGTTCTTCAGAACGTTGCTACTATCATCAGATATGATTGCGCCTGGAATACCTACAATTGACTGGGCGCCAAACTGTTTATGTCTAAAATCAGTCGCTTAGGTTAAACAATTAATTTAGAATGAGGTCACAAGCAATACAATAAATATGACGAAAAACTAAATAAGTAAAAGAGAAATAATGAGCAAGAAAAGTAAAAGTAGTCTTATTCCTTGAGAATAGCCAAATTTTGTGGTGAATCGTCGTGTTGTACAATACAATGTAAGGAGGGGTATTTATAGTAGTTGATACCCTGTCCTAATTAAGGTAAAATACAAAGACTAATAAGGCTATGGGCCTATAACTCAAGACGGTGGTATATACTAAACCCTAACTAGGAGACTATAAACCTAAGGCCAATGTATGCCCTACATGCTACGGCCATGCCGCCTGAACAGTCGTTGGCCAAAGGAGCAGGCAGGTATCCTCTGTGCCCGGTGACTCGTAAGATAAACCTAGTCTCGCCAGCTGGACTTGATGCAATGCAATCCAGGCCAAGACCCTTTATTAGAAGTCAAGCCGAAGCAATCCATGATGCTCACACTCACTTTGTGTGGCAAGCATGAACGTGGAATATAGGAGATCCGGAATAACCTTGAAGATCATGTATTGGAGCACCATGGAAGGAGGACCATCTAGACCACAAGGAGATGCTCAAGAGACACAAAGTGAGGTGCCTCAAAAGGCTTCAGAAAGAGGCGGACCGCCTCCCAGAACGGGCGGACCGCCTAGTGGATGATCAGCTCTCTGGATCTCATAGGGGCAGACCACCTCTGTGCAATGGGCGGACCGCTCACTACACTGTGCAATCCCTCCAATCCTTGCAGAGGTGGACCGCCTCTTATTTTGGGAGGGGTGCCTAGTTTGCTGAGGATCCATCCGAGATTTCTACTATTTTGTGGTGTAATTCCAACTGTAGCCTTAGCTTACTTCTATTGTTTTGAACCACTTTAAGGGTATTCTAGACATTTCATTTATGTTTGTAGAAGACTATAAGAGTCTTCAACTAGTCTTGAATTCATTACACAACTTTGAACACACAAACATATGAGAATTACTCTTTCTTTGAACCTATGAAATTTAGCTTGATTTCAATTGGAAGAATTCGGGTTGAACTTCAAACATTTCTGATCATTCTATTTGCAAGGACCTCGTGATTCTTGAGGATAGTTGCATAACGTTGGTGATTCTTGACCTTCGTTCAGGATGTAACGAAACATTGTTCTTCGTTGCTACTTGAACAATCGTGTGAGTCTCGTCTCATTTTTATCTCTAATCATTTTCATAGTTTTGATTGCATCTGTTGGTATTAGAGCGAGGCTAGGGTTACTTTCCTATGAACCCTCGTCCTACTCTTCGTGCTTGTTATCTTTGTTTCTTGTTGTTTTTCATGTTCTTGTTCTTGTTAAATTGAAAAAGTAGAAAAAAATTCAAAAAAATAAAATCACTAGTTGTTCTTGGTTATGATGATTTCTTTGGTATTTGTTATCGAGGATTGTATGTTAACATATTTCCGTTGATTGGGTACCCACGAAACACATTTTAAGGTTGTGAATCGAAGTCTTGAAAATCAATTCCCCAAAAGTTTAAAAACCCTATAATTTGTTCAAACTTTCTTGATTTGGATTTGAGTTGATTGAATGTTGTTATAAATCATTTGGGTTTGCTTGTAGTAGTTGAAAACACATTAGGGAACCTTTGAATTGGGTAAACACCTTGAAAACCTTGGAAAATTGGGTGCCAAAAGCCAAGAACACGAGTTCGGACTGTGCTGTGAGACACAGTAGGCGGACCGCCCACTAAAAATCAACTCTCTAGATTTTGCATAGGCGGACCGCCCTCTCCTGGAAGGGGTGTCTGGGTAGTTGTTTCATAGGTTTCCGTGTCTTGTTTGCTTCCGTTACTTCCAGTTAGTACTTTGAGAGTAAATCTCCTACTCGATTAGTACTAATTCATTGAGCGCTTAGGATATTCGTACGTGTTGGTGGTTGAAATTTCCAAGAAGACTCGTAGAATTTCTTTGGCTCAAGTGCTCACTTAAAAATCCAAACGTCTCTTCTTGCTTAGATAATAAATGGCTTGTTCTTTCTTTCCAGTCTTGTCATGTTGCCCCAAGACACATCCAAATGCATTTTCTGAGACAGACAAATATAAGATCAATGGTCTTCCAAGTTCAGGAGGAACTAACACAGGCGGATTAGATAGATACTCCTTTATCCTATCTAAAGCCTTTTGACAATCTTCCGTCCACTCAATAACAGCATCTTTCTTCAACAGCTTGATTATTGGTTCACAAATAACCGTGGATTGTGCAATGAAGCGGCTTATGTAATTCAAGCGGCTAAGAAAGATCATCACATCTTTTCGGCTCTTTGGAGTAGGCAAGTCTTGGATAGTCTTGATTAAAGGCGGATCCAATTCGATACCCCTCCGGCTTACAATAAAACCCAACATTTTACCGGCGGGAACACCAAATACACATTTTGCAGGATTAAGTTTCAAGTTATACCGCTGAAGGCGGCTGAGGAACTTTCTCAAATCAGTCAAATGATCTTCTTTCTTCTTCGACTTGATAACAACATCATCTACATAGACTTCAATCTCTTTGTGAATCAGATCATGGAAAAGAGTTGTCATCGCTCTCATATATATTGCCCCGGCATTCTTCAAGCCGAAAAGCATAACTCTATAACAAAATACACCCCAAGGCGTGATGAAAGCGGTCTTTTCAGCATCATCTTCATCCATTAGAATCTGGTGATAACCAGCAAAACAATCGACAAAATGCTGAAGCTCATGTATTGCACAGCTATCAATAAGGATATGAATATTTGGCAATAGAAAATCATCCTTTAGACTTGCTTTGTTGAGATCACGATAATCAACACAAACTCTAACTTTGCCGTCCTTCTTGGGCACCGGCACAATATTTTCCAACCAAGTGGGATATTTGAGAGATCGAATCACCTTTGCTTGTGGAAGTTTTGAAGTTTCTCTTCTTTTGCTTAGGAGGCGGAAATGAAGGATCAGTTGGCAACTTGTGAGTGACAAGATAGGTACTCAAACCGGGCATATCATCATAAGACCAGGCAAAGATGTCTCGATACTCGTTCAATAGTTTGATATAAGCTCTTCTTTCTTCCAAGGTCAAATGAACACTGATTCTGGTTTCTCTAACATCTTCTGAAGTTCCCAGGTTGATTGACTCACTTTTTTCCAAGTTAGGTTTTGGCTTGTTGTCAAACTGATCCACTTCTCTTGTTATTTCATCGGGAACAAAATCTTCATCAAATTCTCCAATATTCAGTGCATCGGTACCAGTTTGTTTAGTTGTTTCATTATATGTCACAAGAAAAGTTTCGACAGTTTTGTTAAATGGAAAGCTGAAACAGAAACAAACATTAATCAAAAGCGTAAAATAAAGTAAATAATTAAATCATAGGAAAATAATGATATGGGAATGCAGTGTATTTTATTTGTTTCAAATGTATAGTTTAGGGAGGCAATACATTAAAGTAAAACATGCAGAATGTAAACAAGTTATTTTGAAAAGACATAAACATAAACCAAAGGCAAAACACAGTTCAGGGCCTCAATCTGACTATGATGCCAAAATAAACTAGTGAGTTCATTCACCAAGTCTCCTCTACTGGGACACAGGTCCAATTGACCATAGGATCCTTTGCCTCGGCATTCCGCACAGGTGACTGATCACGCCCAACTACGCCCTATAAAAGGGACTAAGCGGTCGCGGCAAATATAGCTCGGTATTTAAAGCCCCGAGGTCGAATCCCACAGAGAACACTCGTAATTTAGTCGTTCATCTAACCAATTTATCGAATCAACCAACTTTAAGAGTTTATATTTTAATGATGGTTTTAAAATAGAAACTAAATAACAATAAGGTAAATAGCAAAATAATAAAAAGTAATCAAGCAAGGATATTAAAAGCCTAGAATTGATTTACACCGACTCCTACCTATATGATTGACTAATGAATCAATGAATTCAACTTGGTTCTTCCTATTGAACACTTGCTCCAAATTCACAACTAACCACTTCCATGCACTAGCTATGACTTTCACTAACTAATCTTCCAATTAATTAATGAAGATGTTTAGGACTACAAGTATGGTTCACAATCGGGCTCGGTGGTCACAACTCACCCTATTGACAACCTAAGTAATTCCTTGGTTTTAGGTTGAAATATTGCTAAGCATTTAACCCTAACTCGTGAATTTATTCCTAAACACACAAGGATAAAGGGAACAATCAATTGGGGGCCTTTCCAATCAATTAGCAAACAAAACGTAAATACTTAGATAGGAAGAATAATCAAGTTTCATTCATCAAAATCAATTAATCAATTCACATAGTATTGGAGTGGTTCAATCAACCCTAGAATGGGTAATTTAGCCACTCATGGTCATCAAAAACAAATCAAGAATGATCATGAATAAATAAACTACAAAGGAGAAGAAATAATGGAAGAAAGAACTCTTAATTTTCAAGTCTTTAATCCCATGCCTCCTTGTGTGTTCCTTGCCTCAAAGAGTCCAAAGTGCTTCCACAATGGTGATCTTGCTCTCCCCAGTCAAGATGTGGGCTGAAAATAGGTTAGAAAACCTTTTATACCTCGTGTGAAACTCGTGGACAAGTTTGCCCCTCGCCACTTTTCGCCAGAAAATTTGCCTCATGGCTGGATCATGGCCTTACGATGCCTGGGCCATGCACTTGCGAAATTATGCTTTCAACTTCATGGCTTTACGATGGCTGGGATTCAAATTCCTTTCATGGCTAATCCACGGCCTTAGCACCATACAACGCTGTAAATTAACTTCAATTTTGCTCTAAATCATCAAACTTTAACACTTTTTCATACCATTTGATTCCTACACATTCAAACACCCAATATAAGCACAAAATACTATTGTTCACGCTAAAATAATCCACAAAATCACCAAAATATGATGTAATTAATACTAAAATATATGCATTTTTAGCCTAACATCACCACCCCACACTTAAGATTTTGCTCGTCCTCGAGCAATCTAACTCACAACCCACTTGGACAAATCAACCACTAATACAAGACTCCAAACGATATTACCACACACCAGGCTTCATTCATGCTCAATACACAAGAGTTCTTCTTTCACATACCTTAGTCTAACTCAAAATGCTACAGCCCTCAGCAATATCAAGATCACAAACCATCAAGCACATTTGAGAACAAGATTGATGCACTAGCTTAACTCTTGCACAATTACCATACATTCAAGGGTCCACAGTGTGTGTGTGCTCGTTCCCCCTACAATTTCAATAATGAAACAGCGGACCTAAGCGGCAAGTGTTTAGAGAGTTCGCTCAATTCAACATATTTTTACTCATAATCACACGCTCAAATTACAACTTCCATCTCAAGCCTCAAGGGTCAACAATGGGGTATTATTCATACATTTCACAATATTTGGATGATTGGGGCCCTAGAAATTCAACCTCACTAGGCTGCCTTTGGCGTGTTCATACTCGAGGCTTTTGTATTCACCCTTAACCGAGCATAGGAACATTGCCCCCATCCTTTGTTCATCTCTACTTTTTCTTTCTTTGCAATTTTTCTTTCTAATTTTTTTTTTCTTTCTTTTTCATCTACCCCCTGCTTCATACCCTTTCATAGGCTCTCAAATGGTTGTTTTAAATCATTTTAACTCACTTACCTCTCAGATTTTTTCTTAAGCTCACTCTCTTCATCTTTGCTAATCAAAGGTCATGTTTACACTACCAACATACATAGGGGAAAACAAAGTGCTCAATAATTCCATAGTGAACACCGTAAACCTAGTCAAGTGCGTTTGAGTTAATGCTAGGAATCAGGCCCTTCTCTACTCTCATAATGGTTCATTTTTCCATCGTACAATGTGTCATCAGGCTTCAGACACAATGAATCAAACTAGGCAATTTATTCTTTCTTCTCTTTGTTATTACAACTAACTACTATTCAAAAATCATCAAAAGTACCCGGTTCAAAACAAAAGGCATCCTCGGGAAAGAACCGTGGTCAAAAGAAAACCCAAAGATTAAGCCACTAATCTAAACAAAACAAAAAAAAAACTAAAGCAGTAAAAATACAGCTACAAATCAAGATACCCCACCCCACACTTAAAATTGTGCATTGTCCTCAATACATTAAAAATAAAACTAAGGGTGATAGATAAACTCCCTTGGGCTCTAAGCCCGAAGAACATCATTGTGAGCTTCCTTAGGGCACGAGGTACTCAGAATTCCCTCAAGCAGGACATCCTCAACTAATTGTACGAGGTTGCAAGCACCCCACACTAGGACTTCAAACCAGTCAAAACCTGCAAAACCAAGAAACTCACCAAGTAATATCCTTCAAAAAATAACATTTTATTTGTTTTTTTTTTTTTTTTTTTTTTTTTTTTGTATACAATTACAGGTTGTCTCCCGAGAAGCGCCTTAGTTATAGTCGTGGCACGACTTCACTTATTATCAACACTTTTTTCCTCCAACTCGAGCTTGTGTATTGCCTCCCCAACTGCAATTTACCTATCCGTGTATGCTCTTGAGGTGGCACAAGATCTTGCATGCTAAAAACTAAGTATCTGTGTGAAGCCGCTAAATCAGGAATATCTTCATATTTTTTGCTATTCTCTTGGCCAAACACCAAATATATTATGTTGTATTCGCTGGCCTTCAAACGAGGATTTCCATCGTGTATAGATGGCATAAAAAATTTGAGAGTGTAAGCATTACACACATCATCCTTCAACTCTTCAATCGTCTCAGAAGGATTAATTTCTATGTCCCCTTCTAAAATCAATGTAGAAAAGTGTCTAGAATGCGGTACAATCCGCTCACACTTTGATTCATCGATCACATCCTCTTTTTGGTGCGAGTTAGAGTCAACTATAATTTCAGCTTTAATTTTATTGTCTAACTCTAGCACCACATTTTCTTCATCGGCATCTTCACACACCATATGGCTAGACGGTTGGCTTTCAACCCTTCTCTCATCTAATGGAAATTCACACTTTAGATCTTCTACAATAGCCATGATTTCTTCTTCTAACTCCACGTCTTCTTGGCTAGTTAGTTGAATTCCCAATAGTGTAGCCAACTGATTCACTTAAGCTTCTATCTGGCTTAGTTGTGCTCTACGTCTGTCCCAAACCTTCTTCAGTTCAGCTTCGTATTCTTCCTCATCATCCTCTACTTCATTGTACCAACTGTTATCATAAGAGAAAGAAAAATCATCATAATAGGGGCTCGGGGAAGAATAAGACGTATTAGTACAACCATAATAATGATCACCTAGCCATATGTTATTTTCTGCCATGTTTTTTTTTAATCTAAAAAAAAAAAGAATATGTACAGAAACGAAGTTAATTGAATAAACAATTCAGCTATCCTAACAACTAAAATAACACTGTGTTCCCCGGTAACGGCGCCAAAATTTCATCACGCCCAACTACGCCCTATAAAAGGGACTAAGCGGTCGCGGCAAATATAGCTCGGTATTTAAAGCCCCGAGGTCGAATCCCACAGAGAACACTCGTAATTCAGTCGTTCATCTAACTAATTTATCGAATCAACCAATTTTAAGAGTTTATATTTTAATGATGGTTTTAAAATAGAACTAAATAACAATAAGGTAAATAGCAAAATAATAAAAAGTAATCAAGGAAGGATATAAAAAGCCTAGAATTGATTTACACCGACTCCTACCTATATGATTGACTAATGAATCAAAGAATTCAACTTGGTTCTTCCTATTGAACACTTGCTCCAAATTCATAACTAACCACTTCCATGCACTAGCTATGACTTTCACTAACTAATCTTCCAATTAATTAATGAAGATGTTTAGGACTACAAGTATGGTTCACAATCGGGCTCGGTGGTCACAACTCACCCTATTGACAACCTAAGTAATTCCTTGGTTTTAGGTTGAAATATTACTAAGCATTTAACCCTAACTCGTGAATTTATTCCTAAACACACAAGGATAAAGGGAACAATCAATTGGGGGCCTTTCCAATCAATTAACAAACAAAACGTAAATACTTAGATAGGAAGAATAATCAAGTTTCATTCATCAAAATCAATTAATCAATTCACATAGTATTGGAGTGGTTCAATCAACCCTAGAATGGGTAATTTAGCCACTCATGGTCATCAAAAACAAATCAAGAATGATCATGAATGAATAAACTACAAAGGAGAAGAAATAATGGAAGAAAGAACTCTTAATCTTCAAGTCTTTAATCCCACGCCTCCTTGTGTGTTCCTTGCCTCAAAGAGTCCAAAGTGCTTCCACAATGGTGATCTTGCTCTCCCCAGTCAAGATGTGGGCTGAAAATAGGTTAGAAAACCTTTTATACCTCGTGTGAAACTCGTGGACAAGTTTGCCCCTCGCCACTTTTCGCCAGAAAATTTGCCTCATGGCTGGATCATGGCCTTACGATGCCTGGGCCATGCACTTGCGAAATTCTGCTTTCAACTTCATGGCTGAATCATGGCTTTACGATGGCTGGGCCGTGACATTTCGTCTTCAAATTCCTTTCATGGCTAATCCATGGCCTTAGCACCTTACAACGCTGTAAATTAACTTCAATTTTGCTCCAAATCATCAAACTTTAACACTTTTTCATACCATTTGATTCCTACACATTCAAACACCCAATATAAGCACAAAATACTATTGTTCACGCTAAAATAATCCACAAAATCACCAAAATATGATGTAACTAATACTAAAATATATGCATTTTTAGCCTAACATCAGTGACTCCTCAGCATAGTCTTTAATAATAACACCGCATTCCCAATCATCACTAAACAAATTACCAACTCCTTCAACCAGATTGAGGCTTGTTCTCGAACTGATCCACTTCTCTTGTTATTTCATCGGGAACAAAATTTTCATCAAATTCCCCAATATTCAGTGCATCGGTACCAGTTTGTTCAGTTGTTTCATTATATGTCGCAAGCAAAGTTTCGGCAGTTTTGTTAAATGAAAAGCTGAAACAGAAACAAACATTAATCAAAAGCGTAAAATAAAGTAAATAATTAAAGCATAGCAAAATAATGATATGGGAATGAAGTGCATTTTATTTGTTTCAAAAGTCTAGTTTAGGGAGGCAATACATTAAAGTAAAACATGCAGAATGTAAACAAGTTATTTTGAAAAGACATAAACATAAACCAAAGGCAAAACACAGTTCGGGGCCTCAATCTGACTGTGATGCCAAAATAAACTAGTGAGTTCATTCACCAAGTCTCCTCCACTGAGACACAGGTCCAATTGGCCATCGGATCCTTTACCTCGGCATTCTGCACAGGTGACTCCTCAGCATAGTCTTCAATAATAACACCCGCATTCCCAATCATCACTCATAAACAAATTACCAACTCCTTCAACCAGATCTGTTGTGACCGTTTCCGGTGCTTGGACAAATGACTGGTATAGGGAAGGAAGAGGTTCTGGCATAACAACGGCTGGTTTCCTTTTGGCTTTTTCAATCTCCTTTTTGGTAGGACAATAACCCAAGCCAAAAGTACCCAGATTCTTGGGCAAGCAGATGGGTTCAGTAATGCCATTCAAATTTGCTCCCAATCCCAAGACAGGTTTGAAACCGTTCTTTAACATTTCTATGGCAATCATCTTGGGGAATTTGGGTAGGGTACCTCTCTTCGAATCATCACAGGACGCTCGAGTGACATTCATTAGCTCAACAGTATGAAAAGCAGTCCCATCAAGCTCAGTGGCATTGTCAACCATAGGAATTGTAGTGCTAGCATGCATGGGGCTGTTTCCCTCGCCCTTAACCACGACCTCTTCGTTATCCCATATGAATTTCACACTTTGATGCAAAGTGGAAGGGACGGCTTTGGCCATGTGGATCCAGGGTCTTCTGAGCAGCATATTATAGGCAGAGGGGATGTCAAACACCTGAAACTCCACAGAGAAGTTCACAGGACCTATTTGCAAATCAAGATCGACCTCTCCTATGGTGCACCTTTGAGCCCCATCAAAAGCCCTTGCTTTCACATTACTCTGTCTGATTTTGCCAGCGTCGATCCCGAGTTCCTCCAAGGTTGCTAACGGACATATATTGAGCCCAGAACCACCATCGATCAACACCCGCCCGACAAACTTGTCCCTATATTTGACAACAATGTGTAAGGCTTTGTTGTGCCCCAGACCCTCAGGTAGAAGCTCTTCATTGAAGAAGGACACCTTGTGAGATTCCAGGATCTGGCCAACCATGACGGCTAAGCTCTTACTCGTAGTCTCAGCAGGCACCTCCGCTTCCTTGAGCACTTTCAACAATGCATTTCTATGTGTTTCAGAGTTCATCAGCAGAGACATGATGGATATACGGGCAGGAGTATTCTTTAAATTCTCCAGAATAGAGTAGTCTTCCGACTGCATTTTTCTCCAGAATTCCTCAGCCTCAGTGTAAGTCACTTTTCTTCCAATGCCCTCCTTTTCCCCAAGGCCTTGACCCAACCTCTCAGGCGTGTAGCATCTACCAGACCTGGTCATGCCTTGTGCAGCAGCAACAACAACGGTTATCCTCCCACTTCCGATAGGCACTTCAGAATAATTCCAAGGAACCCTTTTGGTATCATATTGAAGGGGGCAGGCAAGCATAACAGTAACAGTTGGCTTTGGGGTACCGGCTTGCACTAGAATGGGAGCTCTAACCTGCACAGATATTTTGGTCTCGTCAGCAACCCTCACATTGCTAACGGGAACAATGGTTTCTTTTAAATCGAACCCCTCATCCAGAGAAATCATATTGACAGCATTGTTGCCAATAAACAGGAAGAGGATTATCTTGTACAGCCCCAGAATGATAAGCACAACGCTTGTTAGCATCATACCACCTTGGAGGAGGATTTGGAGTGTTATCAGGAATAGGCTGCACAACTCCGGAACTTCTCAGTCTGTCAAACAACTGTCCATAGGATTCAGCTATAGGAGTATAGGTCTTGGGTGCTCTCCTTTCATAGCTTTGGTTAGGTCCTTGCATATTCGGACGGACAGGAGCACGGGGTTGGTAATTTTGTTGGCGAAGAGGGTATTGTTGTGGTGCTGGTGCTCGTGGTGGATAATAACTGGGTGGTGCTTGGTAGACAGGATATGGAGCGGGAGGAATTTGATAGTGACTAGGGTAATTTGGGAGTAGCGCACTTGGGTAAGGAGGAGGAATATTTGGGTAAGGAGGGGGTGCATTTTGGTAAGTAGGGTAGGCTGGTTGATTATCAAAATTCAGCCTTCTAGCCGGGCGGCGGTCAATGTCTGCAACAACAGCTGTGACTTCTTCCTTCTTCTCTTTCCTTCTAGAGTGACTTGGACTGGCTTGAGCATTTTGGGCACTTAACTTCATTTCAGCAAAGCTCACAACCCGACCAGATTTGATGCCTTCTTTCACCATCTCTCCCATTGTAAGAAGTTCGGCATAAGGTGCACTAATCATATGGAGCATATGCATGTAATAAGAGTCATCTTGAGCACTAATGAAGTACTTCACCATGTCCTTCTCGGTCATCGGGGATTGTACCCGTGCCGCCTGTTCACGCCATCTCAGGGCATATTCCATAAAAGCTTCTGTAGGTCTCTTCTTCAAATTGGCTAGGGTTATGAGGTCAGGGACCATCGCAACATTGTATTCAAAATGCTTTGTGAAATCATCGGCTATATCATCAAACTCATGCCACTTGCTTATATCCTGTCTTGCAAACGATTCAACAGCAATACCTTCCATACTATGACTGAAGTAAGCTATCAGGAGTTCCTCTTTGCCTCCCGCAACCCTCATTCTGTTGAGATACTTGGTCAAATGAGTAAATGGGTCACCATGGCCATCATACATATCAAATTTTGGCACTTTAAACCCGGGAGGAGGAGTAATGTTAGGTAGAGATAAAGGCTGCGGTAGGAGGCGCCTTGACGTTTCTTAGTCACCTGCAAATCCTTAATAGATTGCTGCATGATTTTCATCGCTTGGATTATCTCCTCTTGCTCACTTGTCTTTCCATGTTTTTCCACAGTTACGGGCACTTCATTTTGTGGTGCATAGTCTGTGAAGTCCAAATTATTACCATTAGGGTCATGCTCATAATACTGCACCTCGGGATATCCCTGTCTTGGGTCATTGTCATTTTGAGGAGCAACAGCCACAGGAATGGGTGCTTTAGATTGTGGAGGGCGAGGAGTTTCTTTGGTAGGTAAATATTGGTAGTGAGGAGTGGGGTCATTAGGATATGGATAATACGGATGATAACCAGCAGGTTGGGTATTTTGTTGAGTAGGCGGGGTATTTTGATTAACTTGAGTACGGTTTGGTGGTGGCGTTTGGTTGAGTGGGTTGCTTTGATATGTGGGTGCATTATGAATAGGATTGGCATTTGAAGGTGTGTTTTGAGGGGCTTGCCCTTTAATCATTGCCAGCTCATCACTCAAAATCTGTATCTGCTTAGTCAGACTTAAAATAAGGTCATCTTGAGCAAGAATGATGTTTTCCCTTGAAGATCTGGGAGTTTTGAGAGTCTTGTCACTGAGAGTGGGAGGTTGATCCTCGATACCAGACATTGTTGAATTCTGAAATGTATATTGATGTGCAGAGACGTCTTTGGATCACCTAAATCAGCACAAATCAAACCTCCGGTTTTGGGAATAAACAAAACAAAAGAGAAATTCAAAAGTAAACTGTGTTAGTTTGCATGTTGTTGGTAAAATTGCACATAATCACATAGCGCGCGTCACGTAGCGCTTTTACATTTTTAAATGAGCGATAAATTAAAGCATGTGGCAACCACAAGTAATGTGCGTAAAATTAAAAATGCGGACGCGTCCTACCCTGTAGGGTGCCTCTTTGTGCTAGAGATAAGCCTAATCGCGCAAATAAATGATAACGATAAACAGTCACAACCATTTTTGAGCAATTAAAATTTAGAGTAAGATATTTCATTAAAATAGATAAAGTTGATACAAAATTTTCTTTCATAACATAACATCATACTTTCATTCTCTTCTTTTTCTCTTTTTTTTTTCTTTTCTTTTTTCTTTTCTTTTTTTTTTTTCCTTCTCTTTTTTTCCTCTTCTTTTTTCTTTCTTTTCTTTCTTCATACATAATCCTTTACATAGCAAATGAAAAATACAATAAACATAAAGACATAATTGAAAATACATCAAAACTAAAATAAAGCTGCCACTTTGCCAATCAACTGCATCAAGCTGGTGTAGGTGCAATTGTTGTGACTGAATCCTGCTTTCCTTGCTTCATCTTCTTCATCAGGTCTGCATCACTGTAATCAACTTTCTTCATTCCCTTTCTCTGCTTTCTATTCTTTTCTTTTCTTTTTCTCTTTTTCTTTTCCTTCTTTTTCTTTTCTCTTTTTATTTTCTTTTCTTTTTTCTCTCTCTTTTCTTTTTTTCTCCTTTTCTTTTCTTTTCAATATATCAGCATTACATAATAAATAAAAATACAACAAAAGAAAGCATAATAGAAAATACATCAAAAGTAAATAAATAAACTGCCATTTTGCCAAGTGCTGCATCATATTCCTGCTTACTTCATCTTCTTGCTTGCCGAGGTGGATGTTTCACCATGACTGGTTTCCGCTCTTGCCTATCTCGTTTTCTTCGTCATGTCGGTATCTACATAGCCAACTCTTCCTGGAGGATTGAGACCTAAGTGTCGCTCCTTTTTGATCCACGCGAGATATTTCGGGGTACAACTTTGCTGCCTCCTTGACACTTCTACCGGACGTAGATTCCTCCAAACAGTGCAAATCTCATTCTTTCTTGATATCCCTTCTTTTAACACGAAAGTAGTTTGTGACATTGACATGTCGGCGCAGAGAGGAATAACCTGTTCTATCCCAAACTAACGAAGGACTCTCAAAGGTGCATAAGGCTGGAGCCCGATTAAACCAGCCAATTCAATATAAGACCGCCCAGGGGTTCTAAGTACAGTTTCTTCATTAGGAACATAACTAAGAGTCCACATCACTTCCTTATCGGTAAGGCAAGCCAATAAATCAAACCAACCTTGAAAACTTTCTGGCTTTTCGAATCGTTTTGTTCTGTTATTCTGGGTAACAATGGGATTCACCTTTCCGTAAGATCTCCCACATAGAATATATCTACTCTACGATCTTCAGAACGACATACTTGCTCTATTGCCCATACCTGGAGAAGAAAGTTGCAAGCTTGAAAGTATTTTGAACCTCTCCTGCATTCATTCAAAGCCCGATACAATTCTGCCAGAATCATTCGGACTATAGTGGTAAACCTGTTCCCGTCAATTCCATCAAACATTACATGGGCTACGGAACAAATACATGTTCTGATATGTCCTTCTCCTTCAGGGAAGACTATAGCACCCAGAAAGGCAACAACAAAAGCTCTCACACGCCTCTCTTCCAAAGTCTACTTACTACAAGCAAACTCTGGCCCGAAATCACGGTAACCCCATCTATTTCCAAACCTCGTATACAAATAATCTAAATGAACCCATTTGTTATCGATACAACCCAACCTATTGTCTCTTTTTAACCCCAGCTTCTGCTGAAATTTCATTCCCCTATGATGCATTGGGAAAATCATTTCTCTGCCCTGACACTTTAAACCAGTTATCCCAACTATCTCTCCTAGAGCGGGTGTCAGCTCAAAGTCCTTGAACTTAAATACGACTCGTGTAGGACACCAAAACGTGACAAGATCCTGAACCAAATTGCGATTTGGGGTGACATAATAAAGCAAGTCCACCATTCTCCCTAGTTTTTCCTGAATTATTGTCGTCTCTTGCTTAGTAAAGCTTCCCCACCACATTAACTTCTTTGGGATTTCGGTAACCATATAGATTTTGTCAAATTGTTGTTCCATTCTTTAACCTATAAAACAAGGAAAACAAAGTTTCTAAATTTAATTATGTTCAAAATTCGGCTGGGACTGGAGATTCGTTATCACAAAACACATAATATGCAGGTCGTTGGGTTGCAAGAACCCATTGACATAAGTGCAGTTTTCTAACGATGCAGGCGGTACCAAGGACCGGGTCCAGACTAAGGTGTAAATGCATGCATGCTCCTAAAGCTCATTCTAAGAGTGGGTTAACGGTTGAGGCTAACAGGTGAGTGGCAAGCGGCTTCGCATTTGAATTACTCCCACGACAACCGCTGGTGTACCAACTCGTCAAAGGGTTCTTTAGTGGAAGAAAGTGCAAGTATGCATAAGCGTACCTCACGGATATTTGGGGTGAAAATTCAAGAGGTTCTCAGGAGTAGGGGAAGTATGAACGGAATGCCAGTTTATATATGTGCACAAATAAGGGTGTAGTGACTTGCTTTTCGTGACACACAATAATTAATTAGATTAACTAAGCATGCTTGCAAATAAACAATAGATATAATCATACTAGTTTCAACAATAATTAAATAAGCTACGCATACTAATATCGACATACAATTCAAACAATACAAACAAACAAATTTGTGAAAGCCTTTTGGTTAGAACCATCAAATGCTATCCCCAGCGGAGTCGCCACGCTGTTGAACCCTCCCAAAAAATGCACACAAGTATGCATCGGGATGTATTTTCAACAAAATGGGACTCCAAAGGGCTTCTTTAAAGTCGCCGCCTAATTTAAGGATTATTAGGAACCTAACGTTAATTAAAGAGTTCAATTATTCTCTTTACTTAAAAGGAATTTATTAAAATCATAGATTCTGAGTAAGTGGTTCTACTATTCGAAAGAAGATCCCTTGCGGGAGCACTTTCGAAAATCCGCTAAATGCGGTTAATCCGGCGATTTTCACGAATTTGTTAAGGATAATAAGTAAAAAGTTAATTTTAAATAAGGATAATAGAAATAAGATAAGATTTTAGTTATGTCGATACTTAGATAAATAAATGACCAAATTTAAGATTAATTAAATGGATAATTAAGTAATGTTAGTTAATTAACTAGTTAAATAAATAAAGGCTAAATAAAATCAAATAAATAAAATAAACTAAATAAACAATTAGATAAATAATAATAGTTGACTAATAAATTGATTGCATAGATAAATACTAATAAATAGATAATAACTTAATTAAATAAATTAATATTTATATAAATTCAATTAGATAAGGAATAATGGATAATAATTGACTAATTGATTTACTTAATAATTATAATTGATTAAATCATCAATGATTACTTAAAATAAAAATAACTAAATTGATTAATTAAACAAAATTAATAATAAATATCACTTAATTTAATCTAATTAATGAATGAATAAATAAGTAAATAATAAATGATAGATCGATAAATAATTAATTTAAATATAAATAATAAATGAAGATTGTATAATTGTAAGTAAATTTTAATTCTTTGCACTCAATAATTGACGAGAGGTTTCTATCGCCTTAAATTAATTGGCGGGTCCCAATGAAACGAGATGAGCGATTATTTAAACAGTTCTAAACATGTGATGACAATATCTTTACTAGAGCGGCTATCCTACCAAGCTTCTAACATGCAAAGTCCTAGTCCGGTTTTAAGGGCTTCCTATAACATGCTTTTCTAAAGGGGACGGGAAAGAGGGAGTTTAGAAGATAGAACCCGGATTTAGCAACTCAATCACTGAGCCTTGAATTTGAAGATTTTCGTTTTTTCGTTTCTTTTCTTTTTACATTTTCGGGGATATCAAGTCCCGAAAATGTGGAGTGGATCAAATAACTTCCAAATGCATGTCTTCCCAGTTTGTGAGTTTTATTTCAACTCGTCCCTAGAAGTGTACATGGCAAAGAAAAATGAGAAACAAAAGATAAGCATTCATTCCAAGACAATTGTAAAATAATGCAATAACATGCACAAATCACAATACGTTCTATTAAAGACTTACATACTATTCTATCCCATCGCCCAAAGAAAGTGAGACAGCCCCAGGACTAGCTCCTACGCCAAAACTATTCTCCACACCTTTACTAACCCCCAACTATTTCAAATAAAACTCCAATTATCATCACCATACCCCGAGATGAACTTTCAATTATCTTTCAATACCAGACTGCAAATCATGAAAGGCACCAATTGGCCTTTCAAAATAAAACCTCACTGGTCCTCGGCTTTAGTCAAACCTCTCAGTTTCCTCGGTTTTGTAAGGCTCACAGACCTTGCTCATAGGGCTCCTCACTGATCCTCGGCTTTAATCAAACGTCACAGTTTCCTAGGTAGCCAAGACCGCACTGGTCTTTAAGGAGGGGCCCCACTAACCATTTAAAGACACAGGGGCTTCACTCTCCTAGTATGCGACAAGCATACTTCATTTTAATGAAATTTGCAGCTGGTTAAACAACGTAAGCCTGCACACACGCAAAGCCATTAACGAGAGGGACCCCGCTGATCTTTTAAAGATACCAGGGGCTTCACCTCTTAGTCCGCAACTTGCGCACTCCAGTCATATCCCATTCATACCTGCATCATACCAACATCCTGCACTACTGCATCTATACTCCCTGTCAAACTCTCTCAAACAAACTGACCCATCTACCCATCGGCAAGAAAAGCAACAACTCCACTAAAACACCAAAACAGCCTAGGCAAATACCAGAAAACTAACCTACTTCTTTCAGTATTTCAACAGAGAAAACCCATACCTGTTTCCCTTCCCCAAAGCACCCTCATTGACTACATCTCTATAAACAAGACTCCAAAGCAACCCCCTGAACCCTGCTACACTAACATGAACCCTTCACTACCCTAAAAAACTTCATCCAACCAGAAACCAACTCCTATACTCTTAACAAACTTCTAAGAAACCTGCAGCAAACTCCAGGCCTCTAGAATCTCTCGCAGATCCTCCACTTCTCTTATACTTCACAATACCACCAATATGCACCAACAGACTCCTTCAATACTTTGAAAAACAAAACAAGAACAGGGGAAACAAAGAAAAACAAGGCTGACAGCATGCTCTTACTAATACTTACCAAAATCTCAGGCATAAGCAGGCAAGTTTTGACTGAATTAGGACTTAACAGATCAGTTCACACAACAGGAAAGCAAGCATTCATGATAACTAGTGCATAGGAATTGATAAGGTTGGGATGTGACCAACTGAAACCATACAAACTATAAGAAAAATAGGGAATTGGAAACCTTCATTCAACTGCCCAGAATACCCTTCAGTCTTGCTAAACTACTACTAACCTACCTCTTAACTCAAAGGCCTCTCAACATCACCACAACCTCCACCAAACTGCACAATGCTTAACAGAACACCTAGACCCCCCAAGATCTAAGCTTAGCAGAACCTAGACACCTACACAATGCACAAATCCTACAGCCTCTGCGCTCAACCAGCACACCATCTCCACCTAAACTAGACCCCTGTACTTCCTCAGAATCAAACCTGAACTCCTGAATAAACCACACTCTCTGACAGCCTCCAAATGTATTTGAAATGCCCTCCATAACTATCTACTGCACCTGTCTTCTTTTACCATAAAAACAAACCCTCCACTGACTCCTATGCCAACTCCTAAGCTCCTCTATATTCATTCTCAACTTCCAGGAGAAACTACCAGGTCCCTCCCTGAACCAAAACAGACCCAAACTTAACTTCTATGCACCTAACAGGCTTCCAGGAAATAGCTACAACTCCCTCTAAAACCCCCCACAGCACTTATCTGCATCACCCCCAAAGACCACCAGAACACTTACTCAAAACAGGGTGGGAACTGCATACCAATCTCACACACAACAAACAGACTTAGCACCTGAAAAGCTGATTTTGCAGCATCTATATACTCAAGATAAACAGGAAATTTAAAGATTTCACTTACCAGAATAGTCCTGACCTTAAAACTAGAAGAAACTTCTTGTTATGCATACAACCAGACATGAATGTTTACAAGGATCTTTAGACCTATCAGAGATATTTAAGCTGCTTGGAATACCATTTACACTTCATTTTTTCATATCTTTATTGTGTTTTAGATGATGAATAAGGACAGAGCTTTAACCACCGTCTGAGGTTCATTATTGTAGCTTAGATTCTTCGTATATACCAGATTTATCCTAGAACAACCCTTTTCTAGAAAAAAAAAAACTATTATGCTTATCCAGCTTTATGTTCAAACAAACTTCATATAAGCAGAGAAACTATCATACATATTAAACAACATATGAAGACTATAAAAGGGTTCAAAACTGACCTGGTTTTGCGCAATGAACTAAGGCGATGGATCAAACGCATCAACTCGAACAAAGCGACCACGATTAAAAGACTATGACCCTGCTAAAATAAGAATTCTCTTTCACACTAGTTGAGTTTAATGATTTTATAGAAGAAAATCAGTAAATATTTTTTGCTTTTGATGCTGCCGTTTTTAATGATCTCGAAAAACCAGAACCCCTATCTCAAGTTTCTCACATTTAATACAACAGGATGCCAAGCAGACAATACTGACACCCTATCTCAAATTTCTCACATTTAAACCAGATCAACTAGGAGGATCTCAAAAATGCCAGGAATAAATCATACAAGAAGCTCACCCCTCTACCGCAACCAATTCTTAATAAAGAGAACATCCAAGAAAACCATTGAAACATGATAAGACAACCATTTCCAAATCGATCGGAATAATCGAATCTTACACACATATGAGTGAGGAAGAAATACTTGGGTCTACTACATCAGATACCTTAACATCCTGCCAGACTGGTAGTTTTTAAAACTGCCTCTACGGCTGAGCCGAGCCGCTGCCCTGATAATTACTTCTAGAAGAACCACTACCACCACGCTCTCGGCCTCTATCAAATGAGGGCATATCTCTGGTTGATTAAGATCTAAATGAAATTCCCTACGACTGTGCAGGTGCCTGACGACAGGAGAAAGGACGACAGCCTACTTTCCCGAGTAAGGAAAAACTCCTCAAAGGATAACCAGACTCACGACAATGATAACACATTTTCGACTAAAAATTGAAGCTGGAAAGATTGTTGATAGCTGTAAAAAGAAGACTGAATCTGATCTTGACGAGCTACTACCGTACTTTAAGAATCACGTGACACAAGCTGAGATAACCTGGAAGGTGACCTTCTAAATCAGAACTTTTACCTCCAAATGAGGTACCATGGTTACCCACTAGGGCCACGGAATCTCTTGCTCTCCCGCTCTAACTCTTCCCCATCTAACTTATGGTATGCCTAATACCTTTGAGCAATATCAACAACGATATCAAATGAAGTCCCAACCTCAATTTTTCAAGCTATCTGGGATCTCAAGGAAGGAGAAAGGTCACAAATAAATCTTTGAACATTCTCGGAAGGTTCATGGACTAGGTTTAGTATATATCCAGCCATCCTAAAGAATTTAATCTCGCATTCTAAAATCCGACAAGCTGCCCGATCTAATCCACTAAATTTGGCAATGCTTTTCATCTTGCTGGCTGCACGAAAGGAACTTTTTCATGAATCCAGAAGAAAAATCGAACCAAGTTAGCTAATAAGATAGCGGTCCACTAATTCAAGGATGGACCCCTGAAACTGGAAAGCAGAATAATCAACACCATACCGCTCAATATAATCAAGAGCCTGAAGGATATACTGACATCATTTTATTTTAAAAGTTTACACAGGGATTATCTGATGCATGGCTTAAGAATATCGGAAGGTTCAATTGGGAAAAATAATGCAGCCTTTTGAGATACTCGGACCAAGCCATTACCCGGGCTAGCTAACCAGCCAGAATAACTAGAGGCAAAACACATGCTGCCTCCGGAACATACTTTACTGCGGCAATATTAAGAACTGGAATAGGAGCTCCCTGAGACCGAACATCTGCATCTGCGGTAACCTGGTAAGTTGCCTAGTGAATAAGAGGTTATTGCGGTATCTGTGTCGCCAAGATTCTCGTAAAAGCATCGTAGAGAGCAAAGGGAACCACAAGGCCCTACTTCCTTGCCTATCGCGAGCTCGTACAGCTGGGATCTGCGCAACTGGATTGTAAGCACTATCCACAACTCTCGGGGCTTGAATAGCTCTATCCTCAGGCTAGACTACTTCGTCCTGAACTCCTACCGTTTGCTGATTAGTCGCACGAGGGTTCAAAATTACCACGAAGGTATTAACCAAAAATACTTTTACATCCTAGACCGACGCACGATCAGAATAGAAGAAAGTGAAACTTCCTAAATGCCATCATAGACTCTCAAAGATAACTACGGACGTCTACGTACCCATCAACGAGACTCTACTAGAAACTGTCTTACTCTGGATAGACTCTAAATCGAGCTCTGATACTAACTGACACGATCCGGAATCCGGCTAGGCCGTGCGGGCACCCGACGTCCTCCCCTAGACCCGTCGGGCGAACCCTTACCAATTAAATTAGGAAAATAAATATAATTCAATTCATAAATAAGAACAAGACTTAGAAAAAAAAAAAGCACAGACATACTGATACCTCTAAACTGTACAAAAGAAATTACAGCTGACTACCCAATATACTAAATTTAGGGCTATCCAGACTAGACATCTAAGAGTATGAAAGAAGACAAATACCTCCTGAAGGGAGCAAACAACAGGAATAATAAATATAAAATTGGTGGCCATCCTGAATAAAAGCTGGCTCACCCTGACAGCTGAAGTCGTCTTAGCTCCTTCACAACGTGGCGAACTCAATCCTAGGGCGAACCTGCCGTAACGAAATAGATAGACAAAAACAAACAACAAACAAGGGTGAGTCAAGAGGACTCAATAAGTGGGGCAGACTAGCTACCTCAAAGAATAGGATAGCTAGCCAGGGAGAAGAAAAACAGGTAAACCAAATCCATCTTATTCGAACTATAAACAGGCAGAGCCGGCAAATAATTGAAAACACGTATGGAATCATAAACAACCAGGGACATAAGGTAGATAGAACGTATAGGTATCCCGAACATATCAACAGTCAGAAATACATCCTGTTGCTTTGTGTAATCCGATCCATATATTCATACTGTCGCGGTGTGAAACCTGATCCATATATTCATATTGTCGCGGCGTGCAACCCGATACAAATATTTATACTGTTGCGGCATGCAACCCAATCCGTATATTTATACTATTACGGCATGCAACCCGATCCGATCCATGTATTTATACTGTCGTGACGTGCAACCCGGGATACGACCCAAAAATATATAGGCAAACTGAGATATGTCTACAACATGGTATACATACCGCATACATAAAACACAACACAATACAGCCAAGTCAGTATGCAGTGCAATGAGATGGGATGAATGCGGTATGATGCAATGCAGTCACATATGAGTGATACCTATCTTCGACGCGAGACTCTCATCGTCTACCAGGAGATATATGCAATAACGACCCTTCACCGGCTCGGGACTCTCATCGATTACCGCAAAGTATATGCAATGATGACCCTTCACCGAATCGGAATTCTCATCGATTACCGGGAAGTATATGCAATGATGACCCTTCACCGGCACGGGACTTTCACCGATTACCGGGAAGTATATGCAATGATGACCCTTCACCGGCTCGGGACTCTCATCGATTATCGGGAAGTATATGCAATAATGACCCTTCATCGGTGCGGGACTCTCATCGCCAACCGGGAAGTATATGCAATAATGACCCTTCACAAGTGCAGGACTCTCATCGCAAACCGAGAAGTATATGCAATAATGATCATTCACCGGCTCGGAACTCTCATCGATTGCCGGGAATTATATGTAATAATGACCCTTCACCGGTGCGGGACACTCATCGCCAACCGGGAAGTATATGCAATAATGACGCTTCACCGGCTCGGGACTCTCATCGATTACTGGAAAGTGTATGCAATGCTCAAAACCAAAGTGCAATGCTCATATGCTCAATGCAATACCAACAACAGGGCATAACATATAATATACAATGTAAATTCAAAGCTAAGGCGTAATGAGTACGCCTATCGGCAGCTACACAAGTAAGGAACACATGGTAGAATATCCACGAGGCCAAGTGCCTCCAAAGAAATTGATATAAACACTTACCTTATTACAAAGTTAGCACAGTTACTCAGTAACTACTTTGTCTTTTGGATTCATTGCCAAACGATCTCATTTTGTTCCATAAGAAGAAAAATATATCACATAAGGCTAAAGGCTTCATTCCTTACGTCTTAAGGCAATCCAATAAAGAACCTGATACCCTATTTGCATACGCAATCCGCAGGTGAGGCCTATGTACATGGTTCAAAGTCACATAGCCAAACCCTAAATAAATTACATTTATATGTTGCCCATAACTCACTGAGTACGAATATATAATCTATTCGATTATCGGGGTCCAATTGACCCTTTAAATTATCAGTTGAACTTATTAAAACGATGTCTAATATCCCAATTTTTACCGTTAAAATATATTCAAACACACATAATAAAGTCAAAAAATATATTAAGATCATTATCTGAATGTTTCAGAGTAAAAATTCTATCTTTTTCCTGCTCTTTTCTCATTTTCGGGTATTTTTTCTTTCATGCGTTCTCTCTTTTTCGTTTCTGCTCTTGTTTCTGTTTCTGTTCTTGTTTTGTTTCTTATGCTGCTAGGAAATGTAGCCACCGCCATAGACCTTTCTTTTTTGTCTTTTCCTTTTTCTTCTTTTATTTTTTTAATTTCGTTTCTTTTCATTTTTGCTGCAACAATTAAAATAGAACCGTACGAAATTCGAAATGATCCCAAATTTCTCAAATAAGTTATACAAAATATCTGTAACACGCTTGCTCAAGCGGATCTCAAATCGGGTTCCTGAAACTCAAGATGCGAATTTAAATGGAAAAAATGTCAAATTATTTAACTTTCGGCATTTTAGCGGAAACTAGCCGAACAACCTCAAAATTCACTTTCGAAAGTTTACAAAAGTCATAAATAATCATACGAACCCAATGGCGCTTTCGGATTTCGAATTGGAGCTCATTCGCCAAAACCGAGCTCGAAAAACTCTTTTTAATATTTATCGACAATAAAAACTGAAACCTTCTTCCGATGCCTACCAAACGAGGTCTGAATTATCTCAAAGTTTACAGATAAGTCCCAATGGACCTTAGGAATATTTTAAAATTATTGGCACGTAAATTTGAGTCCTATATCCCGAAACGACTGACCGAGGTCGTTTCAATTACCTAAATCACTCATTCCCCAATCTTCTCCAACATTCAAAATTCCCGATTTTTGAAAAATCAATCCCCAATCCCCCTAATCTCTCTAATCCCCCCAACAGCACTTTTTTCTTATACATATACACGATATATCATCAGCAACAGGGGGAGACATTTTTACATACAGACATTCCACAGACACGCACACAGTACGAAAACACACACAAATCAGCAGTACCCCACCGACCGGACCACACACATGCAGAACTTCCCTTCCTTGAGTCTTCTTCTTTGCATCACCCTTACCATCTCACACACAGTACAACAACAACAACATACCCAGTATATCCCACAAGTGGGGTCTGGGGAGGGTGGGATGTACGCAGACCTTACCTCCACCAAGGTGGAGAGGCTGTTTCCGATAGACCCCGGCTAGAAAAAAGGATATTCTCGAAAAGATACATATAAAATCGAGACAAAAATACATTGCTAGAAAGTATGACAACGCTAAAGCATATCCAAAGTAAACAGACACGAACAGAGAATATAAAGGTGAAGACTAAGAAGTACATCGCGTAGGTATACATAATACCGCATCTAATAATAGCCCAGACACTCACCTACTACTTACCCCTCCACGCTAATCTTTGACCTCCATGCACTCCTATCTAAGGTCATGTCCTCGTTGATTTAGATCTGGGCCATGTCCTGACGAATCACCTCTGCCCAGCTCTTCTTCGGTCTACCTCTACCTCTCCGTATACCTAGCACTGCCAACCTCTCAGGCGTCCTTACTGGAGAATCAACACTCCTTCTCCTCACGTGACCGAACCATCGCAACCTCGTTTCTCGCATCTTCTCATCCACTGGGGCCACACCTACCTTCTCGCGAATGACTTCATTCGGAATCTTATCCATCCTGGTGTTACCACAAATCCACCTAAGCATCCTCATTTCTGCCACTCTCATTTTTTGAAGATGCGAGTTCTTGACTGGCCAGCACTCTGCCTCACACAACAGAGCTGGTCTAACGACCACTCTATAGAATTTGTCTTTAAGCTTAAGCGGCACTCTCTTATCACGCAAAACGCCAGATGCAAGCCTCTACTTCATCCCACCTACTCTTATACGGTGAGTAACATCATCCTCAATTTCTCCATTGCATTGGAGGATTGAGCCAAGATATCGGAAGCTTCTTTTCTTAGGAATGACTTGAGAATCAAGTCTCACTTCCACATCTGACTAATCAGAAGCATCACTAAATTTGCATTCCACATACTCTGTTTTCGTCCAGCTAAGCCTGAAGCCTTTTGACTCTAAAGTCTGCCTCCACACCTCCAACTTCTCATTGACACCTGAGCATGCCTCATCCACCAACACTATATCATCCGCAAATAACATGAACCACGACACTTCTCCTTGAATGCTCCGCGTCAATTTACCCATCACTAGGGTAAATAAAAATAGGCTAAGCACTGATCCCTGATGCAGCCCTACCTCGACCAGAAAGTGCTTTGAGTCTCCTCTCACTGTCCTCACTTGAGTCTTAGCCCCTTTGTACATATCTTTAACCGCTCTGATGTATGCCATCGGAACCCTTTTAGATTCCACCTTTTAGATCCTTGAATGCTCACACACAGTACACACCCCTTATAATCGTCTTCCCACAATACACATTAGATCACACACACATACAATACTGCTTCCTTCTCATTATAATAAAATCACAGTATAACCCATCTATTCTCTCTCCGATAAACATAGTATAGACAAATATACATACACACACCTACATATCTCCCTTCACCACTGTCGCACACCCATCTCCTTCCCTTTAACAATACACACACCCAGATCACATACATCAACTCACCACCAGTCCACAGAAACAACGGTGTCGTGGTGGATATACCACTATTAGCAGGGTCGAGAACAAGAATTCAGGAGCAGATCAGGGACATGGATACAAAATTCAGAAAACACCGCAACCGGTAGCAGCGACGCCGCCGGAGTTCCTCGTTGGAGCTCAGGCATGCAGTCGCTCCCTTCTCCTCCACTGTTTATTTCGTTCCATTCGAAATGTTATCTTGCTTTGTTGTCTCCACTGATCTATTTGTCATTGCAGGGACACCACCACTCGTGGTCACTCCTCCGATCCACTGATTTTGGTCGTGTTAGCTTTCACGCTTTTCTCCCTTTTTGATTGTCTTCTGATGACGACCTCGTTTTGGCTTGGCTATTGTTCCGCTGTTTCTCTTAATTGATTTCGTTAGATACAGTAGGCTTTTGCCTCTTTGACTTTGTCAAAAGTTCTTATCTTTTATGGCCTAGATTCACTAATTTATTTTGATGCACTGTTAAGATCCTTTTGAGTACAGGTCTTCGACATCTTCTTGTGATAGGTGCTTATGATAATCTTGGATAGTGTTGCACCTTACTGTTAGATTTTGATTGATTTTGGACATGATACTGCACTTCTTGGCCTATGAAAATATTGTAATTTGAGGCCTACACATAGAATTGACGGATATACAAGGAATTGACGGATGCTACACCGATTAAGGCCAAGGAAAATAATTATGCAAATTTATTTGAGGCCTATAAATTGATAAGAACATGATACTACACTTAAACAGCCCATATCCGTGTCCCTAAAACAAAAAGGCTTTGATGACGTGTATCAGCCGTATTGCAAAACGAGCCGGTGATGGAGTTGTGGGACCGGCACTTGGCATGGCAACACGACTGGCGGGCGTGTGCAGCCGTACCGACGTCCCTAACCTCTTAGCCGAATCATACAAACCTGAGCCTACACTTTTACAAAATCTTATTCCCCTTTATTTTAAATTACTATTATTATTATTTTTATTATTGTTATCATTATTATTTACTAACTTAACTTTATTTATTTTTTGTGAGGTACAATTTGGAAGACGACGCTCCAATAACGCCTTTTAATCCCATTAACTTTATTAATCTTCATTTTATTATTATTGTTATTATTAATTTGTTCTGATATACTAATTAATCTATTTTATTTTCCTAAGTGCAGTTCTCTAAGGAAGAAAAGTAGTAGAAAAGACTATTTTTATTCACTTTTAATTTTTATGGCTAACTTATACCTTTCCTAGTTCTTGTTTGAATCCCAATTATAAAGTCCGTCCGGTAACCACATTTGGTGGAGCTTGAGAGGTGCCTAACCCCTTCCTCTTGAGTTATCTTGAACCTCTTACCTAGAATTTCTGGTTCATATACGAAGTTTCAGAGTTAATTATAAAATTAGCTAGAAACAAAGTCAGTTGCCTAATACGCCTAGTTAAAAAATATGTTAGGTGGCGACTTCAACTCTTTACCCGCGAGTTACCCAATAAGTCGAGCACTATTTCGAACTTTAACCAGTTCGGGTAAAAATAGGATGCGACAGAATGGTGATTCCGCTGGGGATATTAAGGTTCAAACCATAATGGACTTTAATTTGAGATTCTTTACTTGCTTTATTTTCTTGTCATTTATTTCAATGCTAACTTTTCTTCTTTTCCTTTTTGCTGGATTAAACTTTATTTTTGAATTTCCAAATTTTGAGGGTCTATTGTTTCAATTGTTTAGTTATATTTTCTTAATTGTATGTCACTCACACTTCCTCTACTCCTGGAAAGTTTTACACTTGAACACACCACAAACGGTTACGTGGATCTCACGGCTGTTTCACTCTCAAAAAACCCTTTAGGAGGAACAGTTAGAATCTAGTTAGTCTGTGGTACAACCAACAATTCTAAACGTTCCCACCCCTTGGTTGTCCGCTTGGGGAACCATATCCTTGTCTAGATTACCCAACTCTTAGTTTAGAAATCATGCATCATGTCATATTTAGGAAAATTTTGACTTCGGCTCATGTCTAAGTCTACTAGTTCACCATATTTGAATGAACCGAACGGGTCTTCGACCCTAAGGGACGTTTAAATATGTTATGTGTGCATTTATTTGAACGTGTCTAATGTAGACCATTTGTTCACATAAAAGTGGTTTCTAATAACAAAATCAATTATTTATTTCTATTTACCTAAAATCGTTATTCCTACATTTATACAAACAAAACCAATTATTTTATAAAATTATTTTTGGGTCAATTTTTTTCTATTTTTATGTAAATAAAATCATAGACTTTAAATTAATTTCTTCTACTTTTAATGTAGCAAGATCAATTATTATTCCTATTCACCTAAAAAAATATTATTTCTACACTTATACAATAAATTAATTATTTTATAAAATTATTTTCTGTTAATTTTGGGTTATGAGAATAATTGGGATGACACAAAATACATGTTCAATTTTAAATACCATAATCAAAATTAGGAAGGCTTAACATCCTTGGCATATTAAAGTCTATTAGACAATTTCGTCCAAAAACATCATCATATGACGCCTATCATGCATATTATGTATATTGATCTTGTTAGGTCTACCTCTGGTACAAAAGAGGTTTCCTTGCATTATAAAACATGATATGCTTTGTATATGAAAATTATTATCTCAACACTGACTTGTTGTTTCATGTGTTAGTTTTACTCCCACTCCCGAGGCTGACTTGTGCATTTCTTTCAAAACTCGTACAGTTTTAACTTGTGCATGCATACCTTCCGCCACTCCTGGCGACTTTCTAAATCATGCATTGAAAATACGGTGGTTACAACCACCTCTTCCCTCACATAAAAATTACTTTAGGGGGAACGACTTGGAATCTATTTTGTTCAAGACGTTCCCGCTCTCGAGCCGTCCGCTTGGGAGGATAATGAAGTCTGGTCTAGCTAAATCCATTCCTTAGTAGTAACGTTAGGAATCATGCATCATGTCATATCATTAGCCGACTTGTTCTCAAGTTCTATGGCCAAATTGTTCAAACAATCCGAACGGATTTTTAACCCCTAAAGAGTGTTGAACATGATTTATTTGCATCTGCTTAAAGGACTGAACGTGCAAATGTAGACCGTTTATTGGCATTGTTTTTAGCATTCAATGCCATTCAAAGGCACAAAGGTTACCCAATTGGCGTTAAAATCCCAAATTAAATCAGAAATGATTGTTTATTCATAAACAGTCGAAATTATTCTGTATTCAATGCCATTCAAAGGCACGAACGTAACCTAAGAGGCATTAAAAGCCCAATTTGAGGTAGAAATTACCGCTTGATAGACGGGATGACACATAAGATGCATTTATCATTTAGACATTGTATAAAGGCATTTTTAAAATCATTGCGCGTAAAACGGTCCATCGCATTATAGCATACGTTTCTTATTTGACATGTATGCATTGCATGAATTTTTCGGTGGCTCTAGGTCTCTTTCTACCTAAGTAAATTTTTTCCCCAAATTCAATCTCCAAATTCAAGTACTGATCCATCATCCTCGGTCTAGGCATTCTCTTAAGCCACGTGTCATTTTTGCTTCAAGACTTTGCTAATGTTCCCACACAGTTTTGTACATTTCACCACTTTGTTACGATTGCTTCGTACTTGAACATCGAAGTTGGTCAAGAATTTTCATTTAGAAAGCCGAAATGGCAAGCCAAGCTGTAAACACCTTCCTCTGCAACAAAGTCCTTTGGACCACCAGCATATGACACCAAGAATATTCAAACAATCTCCATACCATACAACCTACATTATACTAACACGAGAGTCACAACAAAGAAATCCAATCACTGTACAACCGAAGCTAACAAAATTCATAGCCTCACACTACACCCAACTTACATAATGAACAATCCCCCCCGGCCAAGACTTGCAACAACAATCTTATCAGGCTGGACACAATCAAAGAAAAACACAAAACCTCACGTCTTTACTCCTTGGCTCAACCAAAAGATATCGCACCCAACAAACAAACTATCACTTGGATACGCATTCCTAAATTAGATTTAACAAGATCTGCACTCATCACTTACACATTTAATACCACGACACCGCAAGATATCCAACACTGAAACACAAAATTTAGAGTCTGATTGACTTAATGCAAAACAGTGCTACAACAAAAACCAACAAAAGGAAATTGCAACTCCCAAACCACAAAAACACTTTTTGCACAAACCGATCCATCAAAATTGGCCCCATGACTTTCGAAAGCACAAAATCTGAAGACACCCCATCACAACCTAAGACAAACACAATTTTGAGCAATCTCCAAATCCAGCAAAATCTATACACCGAACTTCAGTCTGAGTATGCAAATATCCACATACTCATAATCGTCGATATACCCAATCGTCACACTAAAGGACGAATGCAGACTCTAGCCAATACATTGGTGTCCAGTGCAATGCAACCACCTTCTCTCGGTGATCTGTCATAAACAATAAACCGGGACAGAATTTTTGAGGAACCCCTCAAAAATTCCAAAAGGCACAAGCTTGACACTAGGGCAGAAATTTTTAAGATCCCCTAAAAAATTTCAGGAAAGGCATTATAAGAGCAACACGATAGCCTTCTTAGCACATTGCATGACATAACAACGGCATTGTATTTGTCGCACTTTACTTTACTTTTGTTTGCAGGATACACAGCCCGACGTAACAGGAAAATGTCTCCTGATGAGAAGCATTCAGTTCTTCTTTGTTATGCTTTACTTTTGTATTGGCAGGGTATACAACCCAAAGGGTAGACAGCCCGATGAAGAAACAGCATGACAAAGAGACAATTATACAAGATATAGCAGCAGAGTGCAACACAACAAATACGCAAGTCGACCTCTCCTAGAAAACTCACAAATTTTCTTTGATCGCTGGTTTACACAAGTACCGAGTATACCTAACAGCCCTTGCAAAGCAACATTCACCAATTCGACAAGTATAGAATCCATGTCGGTGGATATATAGGGTTCGTATCGGTGGACACGACAAGCATAGAATCCATGTCGGTGGATATATAGGGTCCGCGTTGGTGGACATGACATCAATTTGATAAGCATAGGATCCATGTCGGTGGATATATAGGGTCCGCGTCGGTAGACATGACATCAATTTGAGAGACATAGAATCCATGTTGGTGGATATATAGGGTCCGCGTCGGTGGACATGACATCAATTTGAGAGGCTTTGAGAGGCATAGAATCCATGTCGGTGGATATATAGGTTCTGCGTCTGTGGACATGACATCAATTTGAGAGGCATAGAATCCATGTCGGTGGATATATAGGGTCCGCGTCTGTGGACATGACAGCAATTTGAGAAGCATAGAATCCATGTCGGTGGATATATATGGTCCGCGTCGGTGGACATGACATCAATTTGAGAGGCATAGAATCCAGGTTGGTGGATGTAAAGGGTCTGCATCGGTGGACATTATATTAATTTGAGAGGCATCGAATCCATGTAGGTGGATATATAGGGTCCGCGTCGGTGGACATGACATCAATTTGAGAGGCATAGAATCCATGTCGGTGGATATATAAGGTTTGTGTAGCATATAGTCTGCGTCGGTGGATATATAGGGTTCGCAGTGGTGAACATGACAACAATTTGCAACAGAGTAAGGTCCGCATTGGTGGGCATAGCATTGGAAAAACACTTGGTTCGCATATGTGGATGAGACATTAATCAAACCAGCATAAGACAAAACAACCACTCGGCTTAACAGGGAAATTTACTTTACCTTTATCTTTATATTTATTGCATTTGTCTTGATTTTGCTGCAGGGTACTCCCCGATCTCTCGACAAACCTCTGTTCCATACTCTCACGCCTGCTCCCAAAATCACTACCAATTATGCAACCACAAAACCTCAAACACATACAAAATAAAAAACTTAATCCTACAGACAATGCTTTTGCTACACCCGCAAGCTGCCTTTTTGCCAAGTTCCAAAGCACTCAAAACTACAGTTCCGTACTCGCACCAGTGATCTACCTAATCTTTCCTTATCGATTGGGTACCAGCTTCGTATTCCTTCCTATTCGTGCCTATCTGTTTGGATCGTGCGCATTTATCGTACTTTACTCCTCAATATTCCCCAACTCATTCAAGATAATGTTGAAGACGTGATTACTCAGTTATTGAGATGAAGTGGAAATTATGTACATATAAACTCCTCTTTATGGGTGTGTAGCGCGCCGCATTTTCATAACTAGGATGATTATAAGCCTCTTTTCCCACACTCAACCTATCGATGTTATTTCATCTTCGACAATACCTTTGCTTTATTCTTCATTCATCTCGCCAAGAGGCAAAGCATACACGAATCTAAACTTTATATACTTGAATAAGTTTAGTCTTTACATCCAAAATCGTGCGTCATAAATATCTCACACAAGCAACATGCCATTCTAGAACTACACACGGTCTGATTCTCGTGAAACCCGAGATATATAGGCAACTCAGAGTCCGGGGTTCGGCCAAAAACACCCCAAAACTCCCATTTTCCCTTTTCAATTATTTTGCCTACCAGTCGTGATAAAATTGGCTACTCCGTCAACTATCTTTGCTGAAGATTCTTTTCATCATCCCGGGGCAAAGAGGGCCAGCTGTTGACACCCAATGTTGTCCTTCTTTTTTCTAAAATTGGCTATAATTCAACTTAAGGGTGCAACTTGACTATTTGTGCAAAATGTGCATTAGAAATTATGCATTTACGTGATTTATCCTCTATGTATATATTACATACCTAAATGTGGCTATATTACGTAATTTTACATCATTTAGATTATTTGTCAAACTGTGACTATTTGCGTAATTTGGTACATTTATGATATCATATAATTGCATCATTTAGGCTACATGGAATATTTGTATCAATTTGTGATCATTTGTGTAAATTAGTAATTATCGGTGATTATCTATACTTAAATAATTTTATTTGAGTATTATTTAATAATTACTTGTCCATTTTATACAATATCTATATCTATATTTGATTTTTGCATCCTTAAGTTGAATATTGGCCAATTTAAAACAAAAAATATCCAAATTTCTATTTTTATTAATTCATCCATAATCCCCTCCAAAATTCTTCATTTATTTATCTTTTTTTATTTTTTATTGACTTTTTTCTATTGAATTGCATTTTTTCTTTGAACCTACACCAAATTTCTAACCAAATACATTCTTTTTATTTGAAATTTAAAAGTGAATATCTTTTTGGCAGGATCCCCTAAATCACTCATTCCCCAAGCTTATCCAACATTCAAAATTCCCCAATTTTGGAAAATCAATCCGCCTAATCTCTCTAATCCCCCAAACGACTCTTTTTTCTTGTACATAAACACG
This sequence comes from Petunia secreta, assembly GCA_029990175.1. Classification (NCBI taxonomy): domain Eukaryota; kingdom Viridiplantae; phylum Streptophyta; class Magnoliopsida; order Solanales; family Solanaceae; genus Petunia; species Petunia secreta. The sequence goes on from JARKIP010000003.1 coordinate 28,710,576, forward strand.
ATATATCATCAGCAACAGGGGGAGACATTTTTACATACAAACACTCCACAGACACGCACACAGTACAAAAACACACGCAAATCATCAGTACCCCACCGACAGGACCCCACACACGCAGAACTTCCCCTCCTTGAGTCTTCTGCTTCGCATCACCCTCACCATCTCACACACAGTACACACCCCGTATAATCATCTTCCCACAATACACATTAGATCACACACACATACAATACTACTTCCTTCTCATTACAACAACATCACAGTACAACCCCTCTATCCTCTCTCCAATCAACATAGTATAGACAAATATACATACACACACCTACATATCTCCCTTCATCACTGTCGCACACCCATCTCCTTCCCTTAACAATACTCACTCCCAGATCACATACATCACCTCACCACCAGTCCACGGAAACAACGCTGTCGTGGTCGATATACCATCATTAGCAGGGTCGAGAACAAGAATACAGAAGCAGATCGGGGACGTGGATACAAAATTCAGAAAACACCGCGACCGGTAGCAGCGACGCCGCCGAAGTTCCTCGCCGGAGCTCAGGCTGGCAGCCGCTCCTTACTCCTCCACTGTATATTTCGTTCCGTTCGTGATGTTATCTTGCTTTGTTGTCTCCACTGACCTATTTGTCATTGCTGGGACACTACCACTAGTGGCCACTCCTCCGATCCACTGATTTGGGTCGTATTGGCTTTCACGCCTTTCTCCCTTTTTGATTGACTTCTGACGACGACCTCGTTATGGCTTGGCTATTGTTCCGTTGTTTCTCTTAATTGATTTCGTTAGATACAGTGGGCTTTTGCCTCTTTGACTTTGTCAAAAGTTCTTATATTTTATGGCCTATGTTCGCTAATTTATTTTGATGCACTGATGAGATCCTTTTGAGTACAGGTCTTTGACATCTGCTTGTGATAGGTGCTTGTGATAATCTTGGACAGCGTTGCGCCTTATTAGATTTTGACTGATTTTGAACATGATACTGCACTTCTTGGCCTATGAAAATGTTGTAATTTGAGGCCTACACATTGAATTGACGGATATACAAGGAATCGACGGATGCTACACCGATTAAGGCCAAGGAAAATAATTATGCAAATTTATTTGAGGCCTATACATTGATTGGAACATGATACTACACTTAAACAGCCCCATACTCGTGTCCCTAAAACAAAAAAGCTATGATCACGTGTATTAGTTGTAATTGCAAAACGAGCCGGTGATGGAGTGGTGGGACCGGCACTTGGCATGGCAACACGACCGGCCGGCGTGTTTGCAGCCGTACCGACCTCCCTAATCTCTTAGACGATTCATACAAACCTGAGCCTACACTTTTACAAAATCCCTTTTCCCTTTATTTTAAATTACTATTATTATTATTTTTTATTTATTGTTATTATCATTATTCTTTACTAACTTAAGTTTATTTATTTTTTGTGAGGTACAATTTTGAAGACGACGCTCCAAAAACGCCTTTTAATCACACTACCTTTATTAATCTTCATTTTATTTTTATTAATTTGTTCTAATATGCTAACTAATCTATTTTATTTTGCTAGGTGCAGTTCTCTAAGGAAGAAAAGTAGTAGAAAAGACTATTTTTATTCACTTTTAATTTTTATCCGTAACTTATACATTGCTTAGTTCTAGTATGGATCTCAATTATAAAGTCCGGCCGGTAACCACATTTGGTGGAGCTTTAGAGGTGCCTAACCCCTTCCTCTTGAGTTAACTTGAACCTCTTACCTAGAATTTCTGGTTCGTAGACTAATTTTCGGAGTTAATTATAAAATTAGTTAGAAACAAAGTAGGTGCCCTAATACACCTAGTTAAAAAATATGTTAGGTGACGATACCAACTCTTTACCCAATTTCAAACTTTAACCGGTTTGGGTAAAAATAGGATGCGACACCCATACTTCAGAGAGTTCGTACCACAGCTCCGCGACTCGGGAAACAAAATTACCCATCGCGGTGACCCACTCTAAGAGCCCGCAACTTCTGCTTTGGCCCTCTGCTCAATGGACATATCCTATTGTCGCTTTTTTTCAACCATGTTCACCTCTGCTTTAGTCCTTGAATCAGTGCCCGCATCGGGTGCTTGACCTTCTATGAGCAAGGACCGCTCCCCTTGTACTTCGCTGATTCTGAACGGAGTCGGATATCTGAAGACTTGATGAAGTGTTGAGGGCACTCCCTTTACTCCGTGTATCCAGGGTCTTCCCAACATGACAGCATATGAAAGGTTGCAAGCCATTACTTGAAAAAGGTGTTGTATTCATCACGTCCGGAATGAAGACCGACAGAGCTATTTCTCCAATGGGCTTCTCACATATGTTGTTAAAATTGGTTACTTTTCAAGGATTTAAGGTTATTTGATACTGCAGGCCTATTTTCAGTACTATCACTGAATGATATTGACATCAGTCCCTCGATCGATCAGATCGAGCTTGCCTGATCTAGAAATTAAGCACCTTGACCACGATAGTCAGAGCTTCTTGATAGGGGTCCTCTTCCTTCTTCAAACTAAACACGATTGGGCTGATAGCTGGTCCCTGTCTCGTGGACTTCCAAACCTTATCAAACCCAGGCCCGGCGAAGATCGCGTTGACACTCAACTTATCCTTTGAGGGCGCCCTAGATCATTTCGCCTTTCCCACAGTCAAGTCTATGAGGTGCCTCTCCTTCAATAATTATTATGTTTTGAGCACCAAGGCTTTGCAGTCGACAGTAGCATGGATGTTACTTCGATGAAAACCACAGTAGGCTGATGAATTCTTCCTAGTCGCACTTTTTATAGTGGGCTGCTAGTACATTCTAGAGCCTAGTTTCCCAAAGTGATTGGTGACTAGCTTTTTTGTGTTTACCCACAGTCCTTAAGTCCTTGAAATTTTGCTGTTCTAGACCTTTCTTTTGGGATTCGGCACCCCTGTAATTACTTTGCATTTCTGATATCTTCCCGGGATCTGCTTCATACTAAGTCTCTCATTTTGTTCTTCTTCCTCTGCCCTCTGTTTCCAGAGATAGACTACCTGCACGCTCTCTTTGTATATCTTCGCAAGACTCCAAAGTTGACTCGGGTTCGAGGCAGAGTTTCTCCTTGTACCGCTGGTGTAGGGAATTCCATATTGTCACTAGGTGTTGAGTAAGACTCCATTTCAACTCTCAGGTGGCTAAGGAACCTCTGGAGTTCAGGCTCTTGTCGAAGGATAGCACGACAATATTGTCAGGAACTGGAGAAAGCTCCATGTGTTCCCTCTGCAATCTCTCCAAGTAATCCTTTAACAGTTCATCATCACGTTGTCGGATCTCGAAGATATCCTCCATATGTTTTTCTTGTTTGCGGACTCCGGAGTGTGCCTTCTTGAAGAGATCCTGCATCTGAGTAAATGGCTCAATCAACCCTAATGGTGACTGAGTGTACCATGCAAGGCCACCTTCGGTCAAGGTTGAACTGAATCTCTTCACTAGGGTAGACTGGTTTTCTTCTTCAGTAATCTCGTTGCTCTTGATAACCGTGTAATAGCCAGTGATATGCTTGTCTGGGTCTGTAGTTCCGTTGTACTTAAGGTTATTCAGCAGGCGGGAGTGCTTTATATCCATGCTTAAAGAACTTCTGCTCATTTACGGCAGTAATTTGGAGCGGAGCACCCGGCACGTTACCAATGCGATCGTGGATGACTTTCACCTCCTTTAGGATGTCCTGGATGACAGGTGTTCCTTCAATACCTTGATCGCTAGCCGCTGTAGAACTTCCGGGGGCGGTTTCCATATTGAGCCTTCGGTTGGGAACAGAGGTTGGTGATTCATTTACGGGCGTGGGTCCTCGCGTGGATGCTGGCCTCTGGAACGAACCAACGAAGATCTCTCCCAATGTTTTGGCCATGCTTTCGACTAGGTTGGCCGAGTTTTGTTCTGCTCGCTCTGCCTATGTCCTTGAGTCCTGAATTGCTCCCGTGCGGTTGACCATCCTTACCGTCACTGCCTATAGAGATCGAATCCCTTGGAGTTTCTTCTGGCTGTCCATTGGGATCGCTGAGATCTTTTATGGACTCATCAACAGTGTCAGCAATGTTCTTTGAGACATCATCGTTGCCGTTCGACATGGTTGTGATTTTTCTTCGCAAAAATCTACAATTGTCTGGGCCACATGGTGGGTGCCAAACTACTTATGCCTACAATTTGCCTCCTAGGTTAAACAATTGAATTTGTAGTAGGGTCACAAACAATTACGATAAAATACGAAAAATAAATAAAGCTAAGGAAATAATTGAGCAGAAAAGTAAGTAGTTGTATTCCTTGAGAATAGCCAGATTCTATGTTAATTGCTTGCTTGTACAATACAATATAAGGAGGGATATTTATAGCTATGATTTGCAATGTCTTAATTATGGTAAAATACAAAGACTAATAAGGCCGTGGGCCTGTTTTACTCAAGGAGGTAGTATATACTAACCCTATCTAGGAGACTGTAAATCCTACGGCGGCGGGATGTATGTCTTACGTCCCAGGGCCCGTGCATGCTGAGAGGTCGTAGCTTGGGAGCAGACATGTATCCTCTGCGCCCCGTGACTTGTAGTTTAAGTCTATTCTTCACCAACTGGACTCGTATCTCCGTAATCGTAGGTAGCGTATTTTTATCCAATAACTAAATGTTATGGTGAAAAAGAAAGTACTATAGGTCGAATATCGTCATATATATTACAATATAATTATATTAGTTTTGGAAACGCGCGTTGCATATTCTTTCCAAATATATGTGCAAATACTAAGAGGTTGAGTAAAAATTTATAAAGAAATGTCTTTTAGTTATGAAATAATAACTGTAGGTACATGACATGATCGATGTTGAGCTCAGGTTGCAGGTGGTCTGAATTAAGTTGCAGATGGATTGAACACGTGAAAGAGTCCATAGTAGACAATTTTTTTGTTCATTTTATAAGTCCCCGTTTAAGCAAATCATTTACTTATGTGAAAAAGAAACAAAAAAATCTTTCACACAAAAAATATGAATGCACATATTTGACATGTGTCGAGAGAATGAGAATGTTACCACGCCGTTCGATAAACAGTTCTTGAAAATAGAACATAGCGCTAGACATTAAATAGGAATTGTGCTTCCACCTATACTATGTTATTACTCCCTTATCGTAGCAATATATTCTGAAGGACTAAATGCATACCAAAACATATGTAAACATAATGCTTGATCAAACATCACTCAAATTGAAAAATGACAACTTTTTGGACCTTGCAATTTACAAGAGAAATGTGAAATAAAAAAAATCAAAAAATGTACTCCGAAGTTGCAAAGTTTGAAGAATCAAAATAAATCAACATAGAGTTTGACATCAAGATAACATAAAGCACCTCTCTTAAACTTCATATTAGTTCTCATCTCCTCCATGCCTAGGGGCGGATGTACCCCTTAGCTACCGGGGTCATCCGATACTACTGATCAAAATTTTTGTTAAAAAAATGAAATATAATAATAAAAAAAAAACAGAAAATTGCCTATAAAAATAAAAAATGACACTAATAAAATAAAAGCATTATTAGGTGAGTTGGTGTACACATATATTTCAACTTTATTTATAGTCCCGAGTTCGAATCCCTTCAGTATTTTTTTAAGCTATATTCTGACATCACTAACAAAAAATCCTGCGTACGCCACTGTCATACTAAAAAGAAAGTTAATCATAAGAATAAAAAGGTCAAACTGAAAATAATCTATTGTGTAGACACATTTGATAAGATGTGATGAAATATAACATCGCTTACCACTGTACACAGTCAGCTAAGATTCCAATATGGTGTTACTTTTGTCTTTCCTAATAATTACACTGTAACAAATATTTATTAATCCTAAGACGCAAGGAATAATATATTTACGGGAGTATTGTCAAGGGCAACATTGTACTTGTTAGCAATATGATATATCAACTCATATTTTTAATTTAAATTTCTAGGTGAAACGCCATCCGAGGTCTTGATTATAAGCTTTTACTATCTTTATTGATGCAATCAAGCAGTCACTTGAGCAATAGAATGGTTTTGTGACTGTGTGAATCAACTTTTCACCGGATAAGAAAGGTTGTGTATCAAAATTGGGAGAAAGAAGGCAGCACCGCATTAAGCCTAATAGAAGAATCAAGAATTGGATTGTCTCTTGTAAGACTCTTTGTTACCCACATTTATTACATGAAACTCCTCGTTACTCATCCACTGCAACGAAACGGTCTGAACTGTGGTTCATCCTTTCATGTAGACTGAAGCGTCTTTTGATATTTAGATTTCCATGTAGGTGTATTTTGTTTTAAATATGATATTTAATTTATTTTTTCTAAAATGTGGCATAGATATATTTTTTTTTTTTTGATAATCTTACTTTCATAAAAAGGGTTCCTGGTTGGGATAATTTAGTAATTAAGATAATTAATTGGAGTATTTCAGTAATCTGATATTATATTAGAAGATTCTCACTTTTATAATAATATGATAATATGATATGATGATAGAAAAAGAGCGTATGAACATGGGGCATAGGACAAGCCATGTATAAAAAATTTTAACGAAGTGCTAAGGTGGAATGCAACGGGACATAAATAAAGGGACGGATAAAATGGAGTGATAATTCGTCATCTATAATTTTCTCTATCTTCACACGTACTAGTGTTAAGAGTAACGCTAACGATGTCTCCCCATTAAAGAAAGTTTTACTTCCTACGTTTATATAATTATTCAGTGTAAACCTCATATTGCCATAACTATTTATATCTATGCCTGACGGTTACTCACTGTCGATAATATAAATTATTTTAGATACGGCGTGGCATGATTGACTTATACTTGATTACACACAGTTATATATAAGCGTTTAAATTATTTAAAATACTCATTAGATCAAAATACCTAGGTAGTAGATTTATTCATTTGCTTTACGGGTATATTTGTGATTTTTCTCAATTTTAACAGTGTTGTCCGTTTTCCCTTTCGGGTGTCAGTTTGTCATTTACTTGATATCATTCACTGATCCTTCCATATTTTTCCAACTTATCAAAAACAATCATACATATCTTCTTCTCAATTAAAGAAGGCGGTGAAGCTGGACAAGATTGCTCGGAGTGGGTTGAGATACCACCAAAAATCAAAGGAACCTTTTTTTCCCAAAATTGAAATCCCTAAATTCAATTTAAATGCACCGATCTAATTTAAAAAGGTACTTTGTCCATGTTTTTGTGTCTAGTTATATTTTCAATTAATCTTCATATTTTGAATGTTCCAATATTTGTCCTATTTAGATCTTCAAGTAGGTGATGAGTTGAGACTATATGTTTGAGAGACTTTTTCTCTAAAATTATTTTTACGTAGTTAAGATGTTACATTCAATTCCTAGCTCTCTGTTTTGCAAGTTATTTAGTGCAATCTTTATTTATTTATCGTCTTTGTGGGTAGTCACAAATTTTATTTTGGTCTTACCATTTGAAGACATGCGCTCCTTTTATTATGCTTGAGAGCAGGTTGTTCTGGTTAACATTTCAATATTTGTTGTAAGCATTATAAACGATTTCTAGCTTCTAGAGTGATGGAAGTTCTGATTTGGAGTTGTTGTACATATTAATTATTCAAATACCATATTTATATGTTGTATAGCACCTGGCCTATCTTAATTGCAAATACATGAAAAAATTACAGTAGGGAGAGACATCATTGAGACTTAGTGCCTAAAATATGTGGGGGAAACATGATTAAGACAATTCATTTTACTTAATTTTCTGTAAAATATCTCTACAATTGATCTGTAGTGAAGGTTCTGTTAGTATTTTGAATCCTAGATACACCTAGAAAACAATCTGTTTATGCTGCTATTAATTTTGATTTTTTGTGAATACGAATTTCGAACCTAAAATGAACTATTGAAATACTTATGTGGATAGACATATATAATATGACATCCCATTAGAACTTCTAATGTGTTGTGAAGTTTTCCAAAAATGTATTGTGGATTTGTGAGTTGTCTTGAAAGAAAACATTGACTTTGAGAAGCTTTAGTATTAACTATCAAAACTTCTTTACATGAAGGCTATGCTACTTTGAGTTAAGTTTATAGAATGCGAATCTAATGTTATTGCTTTGAGGTTTCTAAAACTTACTTGATTAAAATGGTGAAACATTGCAAAATATACATAAGCGATTACATTTCCATGTGTGGCCTCTCTATCTGGCAACAAAGAAAAGCTTAGCTCATTAAGAAAATTGTTCCTGATTTCTAGCTTCAGTATGTATCTATCCCTATTTTCTTTCATGATCCATGAAAGAATTATATTTGCGCTGCCTTTTTAAAATATAAGATAGATGGAAAAGCCACCTTGATCGATACTTTTATTGATTTCTCCCAGAGGCCTTTATCGTATCACACACTTATCTTCAAGCAATTCGGGGTAGGCGCCGAATACATTGACGGGGTGATCCTGGGAAAGAAGATGCAAATTATGCTTTCTCACATCAAGCTCCCTTCTCCAGAACTTGCAATAGAATTTTTTTGCACATAACTGTAGAATGGTTGTTTGGCACAGGTGAACCAACGAGAAGAGGCTTGACATTATAAAATAGAAGATATTACTTGATTGAAACGATGCCCATGATCTTTTGGCATTATATATTGTCCTATAACTTCTCAACTATGGCAAGCGTTTATCTTTCTTTTGAAGTTAAATAGGAAATGATGGACTATTTTAGAGGCTCTATCAACGTCTAGGTGGGATGGAAGCATAAGGCATTTGGAACCGTCTACGAACCCATAAAGATGTTTGCATCTCTTAACTTTATGGACTTAGAGTACGAACACAGCATAAATGAGTTGTACTAAGAATTGCTTTAATTGTACCATAAATGTAGCATTTTTAATTGGTTTCTCAGTTCTCACTTTTTCTAGCATAACACGTGTGCTTACACTACCTATGAACCACCAACTCAAACTCACTACAAACTCACTTTTCTCCTATAAGCTTGATCAATCAATCTCTCTCTCTCTCTCTCTCTCTCTCTCTCTCTCTCTCTCTCTCTCTCTCTCTCTGTTCATCAACTTTATTCTAAGGTAGTAATTTCGGATCGATTTTTTCCTTCGTACTGCTTTTGTTGCTCAATTTTCTTTTATCGAGTTTAAATTTGAGTTTGGGTAACCTTTGTTTTCTTTTCTTTTCTTAGAATCTCTTACTTTTCCTGTTTTTAGGTAATTTTCACCTGAATTTTCCACATGCATGTCCGTCGATTTGGGCTTATTCTCTGTATATTCATGGTTTGAGTACCAGGATACAGGGGCTAGGTTTTGTAGATGTTATTTCTCCTTTTTGCCATTTGTATGTGGATCTCCGGGTTCTGCTTAGTTTTCTTTGTTTCTGTCTTGGTGTGCATGTAAACATTAGATTAAATTTGTTTAAGAGATTATTGATTCAGAATCTAGATTTTTTTTTAACAATCTTCATGTTACCATCTGAAATTCAAAATTGGTAGTAGTAATACAGCATCATGTATATTTGGTTATAGGTCAATTTTTATCTTATGATCCTGATGCAGGGTAAAAATGAGCGGAAGCAAATAACAAGACGCGGAAGCAATAAATGATAGAATCAATAAGATAACAATAAATATAAGATGAGAAAGAACAGAAATAGAAGAAAGAATGGATAATGATTCAAAACATGAATTGAATCCCAAGAGGGAGGAAAGGAAACTTGAACCTAATCAAGAATTCATACTAGGATGACATCTACATGGTTCCAAGCTAGGAGATACATTGAAGCTTCAAGCTTCTTCAAGAAGGCCTTTTCCTCTCTCAAATCTGCTATTCTCAATCAGTACTAGAAAAATAGTGAATTAGAAATACATAATGAGGTATTTATAGTGTTTTCCTCATGCTATCTAATATCTAAAATACCGACAAGTTGGGAAAAATAATAAAAACCACACAAGGTCAAACTAGTAAATAATACTAGACTAAAGGAGGAATCCCATCTTGGCTTGATCAGTACCAGGCGGAGCGCCTGGCCTTGAGGCGGAGTGCCTGGCTAGTGGGGAAGTGGCTCTGGTAGGCAGAGCGCCTAGTTTGGAGGAGGAGCGCCTGGCCTAGTGGAGCAGTGCACTAATGAGGCAGAGCGCCTGGTTTTTGGGGCAGCACGCCCAGTCCTGGTTGGCTTCAATTGAGGCCGAAATGTGCTTGAGTGATCCTCCTTGGCCTTGAGGTGGTCCGCCCAAAGCTATGCTCAAGCAAAGAATCTTCAATTCGCTCCCGAACTCTCCTCCAATGCTCTTGACCTCCTGTCCTTTGCACCCTTCAAGCTTGGCTCTTGATGGTTGGTGTCTTGGTTCGATTTTTCCTACAACATCCTCCCCTTCTTGAAAGGATTTCGTCCTCGAAATCAAACCATCAAGACCTACCACCAAAGACAAGCACAACCAAAATCTCCGACTACAAGAGTAGGTTAGTGCAAGTAGTGTGGAGAACACACTCTTATGGTATAACCAAGTATCAATAACAATGATAAAGCGTATGTTTACAAGAAAACAACAAGCACTTTGCTTCTCCAATGGGTGTACTCAACACAAGAATCATCAAAGAGATCAATAGGGCATAGATTATGCAAGATCAAGCTATCAAAATCCCTACCATCCTTAAGTTCATGATTAATACACCAAAATTACTATTACACGAGTAGGAAAGTTCAACAAGAACACACTTTTGTGATAGAACTAAGTATCAATACCAATCGAAAAGAATATGTCTCCAAAGGAAACAACAAGTTCTTGGCTCAACAAGGACAAACACTCACGACCATAACAAGCAAAGAGATTAATAGGGCATAGATCATACAAGTTCAAGTAATCAAGGAACCTATCATCTCTAAGCTCAAAACCAACCCACCTAGCCTTCAATGCATTACTATCACAATGTGACACATTGGCTTTGGCATGCTCAACACTCAAGGTGTGATCAACATATGGAATGGAGTAAGCAAAATAGTTCAATTGGCAACTAATATCAAATACTCCACTCCCCTTCTTGGAAGCACTCTTACATACACCATGAGTGACTTACTCACCTCCACATTCACCTCCAAGACAATCCTCTCCACTAGAAAAACTCCCAAGAAAGGTCTCCATAGTAGGTTCTTCATCATTATAGCCCACACAATCAAGACTAGGACTACTAGAAGATGAACCATCATAATCAAGACCAAGGTCTCTCACAATACTTGGGGTTTCAAACAATGGATTATCTATAGAGTTAAGCTTTCTAATCCATGGAGGTTTAAACTCACACTCTTTTCTAGTTTGATACACATCACCACCTCTTTGAAGTTCCCTTCAAACAAAGGGTTACTGAAAACAAGTCCACTACCCATCAAAGGTGAGGCATCAAAACTAGAGTCATCATCCACACTTGAGGAGTCATCAAATAGAATCCTATGCATCTCATCCTCTAGGGACTCCTCAAGGTCACTTCCATCCTCAATACAATACCTAGGTCCACCATAGGTAGTTATATCAACAAGGGTAGGATCAAACAACTCATCTTCTCCTTTATCAAAAATTGGTGGTGTGTCATAACAAAGTTCACAAAAAAGGTCAACTTCAAGATCTTCACTAAAGAGAGGTTCAATGAACACCGAGCTCACATCACGATGTGGCTTATCATCCCTTTCAACTAGTGGTTCAGATTCACACATATGTTGATCAAATGACTCTACACTAGTTGCAAACACATTGTAATCATACAAATCATCAACTAGTATGGAGTTTTCACAAACATTATCATATGACAAGGAAGTAATATGCTCATGAAAAGAAGAATTAACACTTCACTACAAGAAAGAAGACATTTGCCAACAATAATTTTTGTTGCCATATATCAAATGCCGTTGCCAAAAGTACTTATGGCAACGACAAAACAATCGTTGCATGTTGTTGCAGTAAAACTTGCTGCGAAAAATTTTTGCAACGACAATTCACGTTTGCTTAGTGCAACAAAATTTGTTGTTGCTATGGATTATATTATGTTGTTAAAAAGCCATTAAGTTGTGGCTTATGAAGATATGTAGCAACAAAAATTATTGTTGCGATAAATTAATTTTTCACCCAACAATATTAATTGTTGCCAAAAGTTTGACAGAAAAGTTATTTATAATCTGTTATATTTTTTAGCAACAACTATTATTGTAGCCTTTAGTTACTTTTGGCAACAATATTTGTTGTTGAATCTAAACTTATAGTTTCCTGTACACCTTTAGCAACAATTTATGAGTAGTTGCTATATAGACGATTCCTATAATCTTCTAAAAAATTTACGAATGCAAATAATTTCATAAATTTTATATATATATTTATAAAAGTCAATACATACCCAAATAAAAAATACTAAAAAGTATGGTTTTACTTACAAAATGAGCAAAAACATCATATATCATAGATCATTAATTTCTAGTCTAATAGTGACCCAAAAAATTAAAGAAATCTCCTAATAGCATGTGCATTACTTGAAGCCAGAAATGTTGGATTACACATCTTCATCCTACAAAAAAGAAAGAAAAATATAATTACATTCCGATAAAAATTGAAGCTATAAAGAATATAAGTAAAGAAATTCTAAACCGAATGTATGGAAAGTTAGGCAATTTCCATACTCAAACTTAACAGTCGTAAACAATCTACCCTAGATTGACTTGAAGTAACACTACCACAATGGCCATAACCAAAAAGTAACATCCTCTAATGACAATAATGTACTTCTTTTTCTCAACATTATGTAAATTAGAGTATGAAAATAAAAGGTTGCCAATAGCAGAGCGGTAAAAGGCTAGCAGATGATAATAATCCCTCTATCACCAAGACATGGAAGGATATTAAGGACCATAGGCAGAGACAAAAACGAGAAGATCATTAAGAGTTTTGCGATAATAGAAATATTGACACAAGGACCACTCAGATGCAAGATGTATTTATAGATGTTTGACAGAGTAGTTCCTAACTAGTCATTAGCTACTTTATACTTTTTCTACAAGTCATCTCACATATCAATTATCCTAAGGCTGTGTTATCTCTTATCTCTTAAGAGATTGTATCAACAAAATGTGCCTCTCGCATTACACACATAGCTATACATACACTCACATTAAAGATAGAATTAAGGAATCTTAAGTCACTTCCAACTCCAACTGGAATGTTTCTCTCTCAATAAATACAGATTAAAAATAGGTAAAGAGTGAAGTACAGATTAAAAATAGGTAAAGAGTGAAGTACATACTATCCTATCTGTATGGGCCTAAATCGCTTTTAGGTACACAAATCGAATTTGGATTCGAATATAAGCAAATCTTTGTATCAAAGCGGTAAATAATATACGAAATAGACGAAAATGCGTAAAACAACTTGCTTTCAATATAAGAATGTTCAGTACAAATTTGGACAGAGTTTTGGTATATATTTCTGGATACATACAACACAAAATGAACTTCTATTTATAGGCCTAAGGGCCAGACCCACGTTCTCCATCATCCGTCAATGTCTCTTCCACGATCTTGGTGGGTAAATGCTGAGTAGTGGCTGAGTTAGTGGGGTGAAGTAGTGGGCTGCAAAGCCGCTGGAACCGAGGTGGTGACCGAAGCCTTGTCACAAGACTTCGGTCGTTCGACCTTGCTGTTCGAGTAAGATGGCTCGTCGCCGAAGCTTAAGGTCTAACTTGCCTTCGGGCGTGTCACAGGGCGTCGGCTTCGGTGGCTTGACCACGAGACCGATAATCCTCTCTTCGGAGCATCAGCTCGTTTTGCCTTCGGTCTACCATCTCGAGGTGCTGACCGAAGGTAACGATTTTTACCCAATACAGATAGTCCCCCCACTCCTCGGTAGACGCCGAAGTCGCCGAGGAGTGGAATGGGTTTGAGCGGGAAGTCGACGTGGCAAAACCCTATCCACGAATTTTCAAAAAGTTGCGCATCTGTAGGGTCGCCGTTCCGCGTTACGTGGCGGCTCGCGATAGGTCTCTAAACGGTCGCGCCGTCTTTTGTTTTCTCCAATGTTTCAGTCATCATTAGCTTCTCCTACTTGCATGTGTACACACACTATAAATACCCCACCTTTGCCCTTTTCATCTTCACTTTTACCATCTCGTTTCAAGAAGAAAAATAACAGAGCTCCATCCGCCATTGTCACTTCCATCCCTTCCGTTCAAAATTTCTCCTTACTTTGTTCTCTGATTCCCAACATGTCTACCAATGTTTCTGCTACCATTTCTGGTCAAGGCTCAAGCGATTCCGGTGAGAGAGCGGAACGTTTTGCGGCCATGGCAGTGAATGACGAAGCCGTTCCCTCTGTGTCACCATTGCAGGTGGTTGGAGCGGGAGACGGTGGCGAAGCCACGTCGGCTGCTCCCACTCCTTTGAGACGTAAAACGAAAGCGGGTCGCGGCTCGGCTGAGGTCAGCGAGTATGTGGATTTAGATGTAGTTGATGACATCGAGGGTGGTGATGCCACTGGTGTGAGAGGGGTGGGCGGCTCGGTCGAAGCGGCCGAGGTGAGCGAGATCAGTGGCTCGAAGGGTGAAACCGAGGTGGGCCCTTCGAGGAAATCAAAGAGGAAGATTCCACTCGAGGTGGAGATTGACCCTCGGTTGGTCATCCCCTCGAGTTTTACCAATGAAAAAGATTTGAAGGTCCACGCTCAGTCAGATGCTCAGAAGGGGAAGAGAAGAAACATCCCCGTTCATGTTACCCCGAGCATCGTAACCGAGGAAAGGATTGCGGCGGTTCGGGCAGACTGCCGCTGGGGGCCCGAAGTGGAGATTAGGATCCCGGCGCCTGGCTCGGCCGCGTCTACGCACGTTGAAGGATATTCCACAGTTTTTACTTACCCCTTCACCATAGGTTTTGATTTGCCTGTACACCCCATAATTGACACGTTTTGCAGATCATATAACCTTTGTCTTGCCCAACTTGGGCCCGGGGTTTGGAGGGTCGTCCAAGCCCTTGAATATTTGAGTGGTGCCGCGGGGGTGCCATTCACTTTTCAGCACTTGATTTTGCTCTACTACCCCTATTTCCACAAAGCCGGGGTGGTCGCTCTCTTGCCTCGGGGCTCATATGCAATTTTAAGCAAGAGCGAGGATCACGGGGATCGAGGGTGGAACGATCGGTTCGTGCTCATTCCCACGAACCTTCTGTCTGCCGAGCCTGGCTTTCCCGAGGCGTGGAATGCTCAGCGTAAGTGCCTATTTCCATTCTTCCTTTGGTTTGAGATTATCGCAATTGTTAACCGACCTCTCTTCTTTTTTTTTTTTATCCGCAGCTGAAAAAGTGGCAGTTGTGCCTCCGAGTAACCTGCTCGGGTGGGTGACCGAAGTCATGCAGCCGAAAAAACGCCCCGAACGGCAATGGATGGTGTTAGCTGCTCTGCCTGAGAACCGATGAGCGTGCAAGAGGCACGGTGAGTTGTTGACTTCGGGCCGCTGAGTTCCATTTTAAATTATTCAACTGACTTTTCCACTTTGATTACATAGGTCTCCCTAGCAAGGCCGTGAGAGAGGTTGACGAGGAAGAGGAAGCCGAGGCGGAGGGCGGAGAGGAAGAGAGAGGAAACAAGAGGGCGAAGAGAAGCGAGAAACTGGTGACCGACGTCACCGAGGGGGTTGCCAAGATGGCAGCAATGGCGAAGAAGCTCATGGAGGAGAAGAAAACTAAAGCCTCCTCGAGCCAAGGGGCTTCACAAGGTGAAATTTTCTTGGGTAGGTTTTCTTGTGTTTCCACTGCCACCCGTACTTATGTTAGGCACGTTGCTCCTCTTCCTGCCTCAGGTGCTAAGAGGAAAAGGGCGAGCTCGAAGCGGGCCGCCACAGCGAAAGGTCCTCGAGTTGAAGAGGTTGCTGCCCCCGTTGCTGAAACTCTGATCACTAAACGTCGGGGGCTCGTAGACGTGCCCACGATGAGGAGCTCCCTCCTCTAGTTCCCGAGGAGAGGCCAGATCCAGTCCCCGAGCCTGTTCCAGAGGCGAGGGCTGAAGTGGGCGGGTCAACCGGGGTCATTCACGTGGAGGAATCTGACCAAGAGGCCGCAAAAAGAAAGGGTAAGGCGAAGGCGAGCGGAGGGTTGATCAAGAGCATGGTCAAGGCTTCAAGGGATTCTTCGAAGCCCACCAACGTCGCAGCTCGGGCTTTGGAGATATATCCCGATGCTAATTTGTTAGATGCCACGAAAGAGGACATCATGTCTCTTGACGGCCTGCTCGGGCCAGCTGAAGCTCATGCCCTTCGGAATCTCAACCCCATGAGTTTGATGGGTGTTTCAGCCGCTTCTGCTCTTCGGGTAAGTCTTAGTGTCTTTTTAACATAATACGCCTTAACAAACTTTGAGCGCTGACATGTGTTTCAAACGCAGAGCTTTGTTCTCGCGCTGCGAGCTGTTCACCTCGAGCGAGATCGAGCCCAGGAAATTCAAGCAGCTGCTACCGCTTGGGATGGTCAGAAAAAGGTCCTCAAAGGGCAGGTCGCCGAGTTGGAAGCTCGGTTTGCAATCCTGAACAGCAAGCTGGAGCGTGCCAACGAGGTGGCGGCAAAAGCCGAGGACGACCTTCGGGCGGTTGCAGAGTCCTCCGAAGCTCGTGTTCGAGCTGCGATGGATGAGTTTACTGCTGAACGCTCGAGGCTCAGTCTTGAGAATGCCCGCCTCGAAGCTGAATTGTTCAGGGCAAAGACCAAAGCTCTTGAGGCGGGGGAGAGGTATCGTGGCAAGCTCGGGGAATATAATGCCAAACTTCTTGAGCTGCAGCGCCAAGTGGACGAAGTGCCAGCCCTACGGGCCAAGGTATCCAGGCTTGAGAGGCGAGTTGCCCACCTTAACGAGCGGGCCGAGGTTAGATCAACAAGGGCCAAATTTGAAGAAACGTGAGCCGTGGTCAAGACTAGGCTCGGTGCCCTCGAGCAGGTTCAGGCCGGGCAGATCGTTCTTGAGGACGAGATCGTCAAAGCGAGGGAGGCTGCTGCCGAGGCCCAAAGAATTGTGGACAAACTTTCCTCAAGCGAAGGATCAGATGATGAAAGCGACAGTGCCGAAGAGGGCAGCAGAGATGCTGATGGGGCGTTGCCTTAGTAAACTTTTGATGTCTTTCATTTTTTGAGGCCTTCGCGCCTTTTTTGGATGTTGGCCTTCTGGCCTTTGTATTTATGTTTGACCTTCGGGCCATTTTTGGATGTATATAGCTTCAGCCTTCGGGCTTTTAATGAAAGATCACTTTGTGAATTTTGCGTGTTTATTTTTCATGTGTATCGAATACTTTTGAAAATAAATGATATGCTTGTTGCAAGGCTTTAAGCTAAATTTGACCGGTGCGAACTCAGGACGACGTCTCGTCCCCGAGTCGATGCAATGCGCGGCTCAAGTAATAACACACGGATAGGATGAGAGTACCCGAAGTCGTTTTATTAATGTTAACGAGCCAAAAGGCTATGTACATAAAACCAAGTCGGGACGGACCTTGGGTAAGAAATGAATTAACGGACTTCAAACTAAAACATGCCGCTATCGGGCTAATTTACAATGTACTAAATCTAGTCGTCGGGCAGCAGTCCCCGGTTGTTGGCTAGATAAGCATCGGTTGGGAGGCTCGATGTCGACCTCGGTGTCAACCCTTCTCACTCCCCCCAGTGTTCGGTTGTGAATCTCGATGAGGATCCGAGCACTGGAATCGGTTCGGTTTGCTTCCTGAAAAGGTCGAGCAAAAAAGGTGGAACGAGGAGTGAGTTAGTACATTGTTTATCAATGCCATGGGAGCGTCGTTCGGCTCGGGGCTGTTTAATTGATAGAGTTGAAGGATATTTACCTTGGCTAAAAGTAGTATCGCTTTAGATGAGAAATGTTCCAGTTCAGCGGTTCGGGCTCGCCTTGAGGAGACTCGTTTTGATAAGAGCCTTTTCCAACGATTGCTTTGACCCTGTAGGGCCCTTCCCAATTTGCGATAAGCTTCCCCCCGTTGTCCTCCTTTGTTGATTGATTCACGGTTTTCAACACATAATCTCCCACCTTGAAGTCTCTAAATTTAGCTTTCCTGTTGAGGTACGCTTCGATCTGTCTTTTTTGGGCAACAAGCCGAACCAAAGCTAATTCCCTCTTCTCTTCGAGCAAGTCTAGCTCGATGCGCATCGCCTCTTGGTTGGCGTCTTCGGTTGTGTGAGCATACCGAAGACTTGGTTTGCCCACTTCCACTGGGATGAGAGAATCCATGCCGTAGGCTAATGAAAAAGGGGTTTCACCGGTGCTGTTCTTCTCCGTTGTTCGCATGGCCCACAGAACCCCGGGCAACTCCTCGTGCCAAGGGCCTTTCTTCTCATCGAGTCGCTTCTTCAGATTCTCAATTATGATCCTGTTTGAAGATTCGGCCTGGCCATTAGCACTTGGATGGTAGGGGGTCGAGGCTATCCTTTTGATTCCCCATTGTTTAAAAAAGTCAGTGATAGCCGCCCCCATGAATTGTTTGCCATTGTCGCAAGCGATTTCTTTTGGGACGCCGAACCGGTAGATGATATTCTTTTTGATGAATTCGATTACCTGCTTCTGTTTCAGCTCGGTGAGCGCTGCGGCTTCCACCCATTTTTTGAAGTAATCAGTCAACACCAAGATGAACCGAACACCACCTTTTCCTTTGGGTAGTGGTCCGACAACGTCCATTCCTCATTTCATGAAGGGCCATGGTGATACCACCGAGTGTAGAGGCTCGGCCTGTTGGTGGATCATTTGCCCATGGCGTTGGCACTTGTCACACTTTTGCACGAAGGCTTTCACATCGGCGCTAATGGTGGGCCAATAATACCCAGCTCTTAACAATTTGCGCACCAACGATTTTCTCCCCGAGTGATTTCCACACTCGCCTTCGTGTACTTCGGCCATCACGTACCTTGCCTCGTCGGGGCCCAAGCATTTGGCCATCGGGCCGCAGTACAACCTCTTGTATAAATTGCCTTCGATCATGTGATACGAGGCCGCTTGGGTCCTTAGCTTTTTCGCTTCTTTCTTATCTTGGGGAACAGTCCCCGAGTCGACGTAGGAGATGAACTTGCTTCGCCAATCCCATCGATTGTCAACCGAATTGACTTGCAACTTCATCTCTCTCATTTGGGCGGACAGCAACCGAACCACCGAGTCAGTCCCTGAGTGAGCTTCATCAATGGCCGAACCAAGATTTGCCAAGGCGTCCGCCTCGGAATTTTCTTCCCGAGGTACTTGTTTGACACTCCATTCTTGGAATTGGGCTAGGACCCTCTGTGCCCGATCCAAGTAAAGCTGCATTCTGGGCTCTCGAGCCGTGTAATCACCGAGGATCTGGTTGACCACCAATTGTGAATCACATCTTAATTCGATTCTATCAACCCCCCATTTCTTTAGCCAGCTCTAGTCCAGCTAGAGCCGCTTCGTATTCTGCCTCGTTGTTGGTGACCTTTTTAAATCGAACAGAATGCCTAATCTTCTCCCCGGTGGGTGTTCTCAACACAATGCCTAAGCCCGAGCCTTTTGAATTCGTTGCCCCATCGGTGTGCAGTACCCACAGCCCCGAAGGGGATCCTTTCGCCTCGGAGCTTTCCTTTTCCGCTTCGGGCAGTATCCCGATGCTGAAATCAGCCACGAAGTCTGCCAAGACTTGAGACTTGATGGCAGTTCGAGGTTGATAAGTGATGTCATACTCACTTAGCTCAACCGCCCATTTGGACAACCTCCCCGATAACTCAGGCTTATGCAATATATTTCTCAAGGGGAAGGTTGAAACTACCGCTATTGGGTGACATTGAAAATAGGGCCGTAGTTTCCGAGCAGTAATGAGTAAAGCAAGTGCTAGTTTTTCCAAGTGTGGGTACCTGGTTTCAGCATCAAGGAGCGTCTTGCTTACATAATAGATGGGCTGCTGCTTGCCATCTTCTTCCCGAACCAACACAGCACTCACCGACACCTCGGACACTGCCAAATAGACAAGCAATGTTTCCCCTTCTTTTGGCTTAGCAAGCAACGGCGCGTTAGCCAAATATTGGTTCAAATCTTTCAACGCTTGTTTGCACTCCGGTGTCCATTCGAAGTGGTTGTTTTTTCTCAAGACGGAGAAGAATTTGTGACATCGCTCCGAGGACTTTGAGATAAAGCGACTCAAGGCAGCGATTCGGCCAGTCAAGCGTTGAACTTCTTTTACCCCGGTAAGCTCTTCGGGGATTTCCTCAATTGCTCTGATTTTATCTGGGTTAGCTTCGATTCCCCGCTCGGAGACAATAAATCCTAAAAACTTGCCCGATCCTACGCCGAAGGCGCACTTCTCGGGGTTCAATTTCATGCCGTATTGTCTCAGCACAGCAAAAGCTTCCCTCAGATGATTCAAATGATCCTCCATTCGGATCGATTTGATGAGCATGTCGTCTATGTAGACTTCCATAGACTTCCCGATGTATTCCTTGAACATGCGACATACCAACCTTTGGTAGGTCGCCCCGGCATTCTTCAAACCGAAGGGCATCACTTTGTAGCAAAAGCTACCTCGGTCAATGATGAACGAGGTCTTTTCTTCGTCCTCGGGGTCCATGAGGATTTGATTGTAGCCCGAATACGCATCCAAGAAAGTTAATAGTTTGTGTCCAGCCGTGGAGTCTATTAACCTGTCGATTTGCGGCAATGGATAAGAATCTTTGGGGCAAGCTTTGTTCAGATCGGTGTAATCTACACACATTCTCCACTTGCCATTCTTCTTCGGCACAACTACCACATTCGCCAGCGATTCGGGATATTTGACCTCCCTTATGAAACCATTTTCTTGCAACTTCGTGGTCTCATCTTCAATCGCATTCTTTTTCACCCCGGCGTGAGGTCTCTTCTTCTATTTCACCGGGGTGAATTTTGGATCTACATTCAGCTTGTGGGTCATGATCTCCGGATCGATACCCGTCATGTCTGAATGAGCCCAAGCAAAGCAGTCATGGTTGGACCTTAAAACTTCCATAATTGCTTCCTTCGACTTCGGGTCCAACTCCGAGCCGATGTGTACTTTCCTCTCTGGGAACTCTTTCGTGAGAGTGAAAGAATCCAGCTCTTCGACAGTGGAGTCCTCGGCCTTCTGTTTCCAAGGCTCTTGGACGCATGCCGGGATCTTTTCAATTTCACTTTGGAGGCTCGCCTCGCTGGACCCCGGTTGCGTTGGTTGCTATTTTTTGGGCCCGCTCGGGGCGACTCCACTCTTTAGTGCGACCGAGTAGCATTCCCTCGCTACTCGCTGCTCCCCCTTAATTGACCGAACCCCCCAAGGCGTTGGGAATTTGATCACTTGGTGCAAAGTGGAGGGAACAGCTTCCATGGAGTGGAGCCATGGTCGCCCGAGGATTACATTATAGGCTAGATCCTCGGGCATGACTTGAAACAGTGTCTCTTTGGTGACACCCTCAGCGAATGTCTTCAGCGTGATTTCACCCAACGTCTTTTCTGTCGAGTTGTTAAAACCAGCCAACACTGTTGATTTGGGAACGATTTCCCCTTTTAGCCACATCTGCTTCACGGCCCCGTAGCTGATGATATTTACTGAACTGCCGGGGTCAATCAAGACTCTCTTGATGTCAGCGTTGTTAATTCTTAGCATGATGACTAGAGCGTCGTGATGGGGGAACATCATCCCATCACAGTCATCTTCATCAAACACGATGTCATTGCCCGAGCCTCCAAATCGGGTCCTCTTCTCCATGGGGATGGAGAGCTTAGCAAATTTTTTGGCTGCGGCGAAGTTCACGCCGTTTACCTCTGACCCCCCGGTGATGACGTTAACTACTCTCTCCGGGGGTGGAGCCCGAGGTGGTTGCCCACCGCCTCGGTTCTTTGAAAAATTATCTTTCCCCTTGTCAGTGAGGAATTGAGCCAAGACTCCTTTTTTCAGTAGGTGAGCCACCTCGAGGCGCAAAGCTTTGCAGTCCTCGGTCTTGTGACCATAATCTGCATGAAACTCGCAATGCAGATTCTGATCCCTTTTGTCCGCCGGGGTTCTCATATATTTGGGAATTCTTACCCCGGCTGTCCCCTTAACGACGTCGACCAGCTCCGAGGTCGATATGTTGAAATTATAATCTTGGATCCGGGGAGGATCCTTTCTTGGAGCCGAAGCGGAGCTCGAGGGATTCCTTTGGTTCATATTGGTTTGAAACTTCCCTCCAAGCCTTTGGCTTATGTGAGATGTCGGGTATGAGTTACCGGGGTTGTTCCCCAGCCTTTGAGTAACATGTTGCTTCGGCGAAGTATAAGGTTCATACCTCCCTTTCGAATTATTTCGTGGCGCCTCGGCGCGATTTGAAATATCACCTCGGTTTTGGTAACCTCGGTTTTTGAACTCCGCCTCCTCCAATCTGATTTTGGAGTAAGCTCTTCTATGCAGATCCTCCCACGTCAGGACCTGATACTGTTGCAACTCTTTTCGCAATTCAGCTACAGCACTTGAATTGCGACCGTTGATACCTTTTTCGAAGGCCATGATAGCCAGGGTATCATCCATTCGAGGCAACTCCATACGTTCAGCATGAAATCGCTCGAGGAACTCTTTGAGTGGCTCACCGGGCCATTGTTTCACTTCACATATATCCTCCTTCCTCTGGAGGATCTTTTGCGCGCCGGTGTGAGCTTTGACAAAGGCGCTGGACAGTTCTTTGAACGAGGAGATTGACCCCGGTGGCAAGCATAAATACCACCGAAGGGCACCCTTTTCTAACGAACTACCAAACTTCTTTAAGAACATGGACTCAAGCTGTGTGGACGTCAAGTCGTTGCTCTTTACCATGGACATGTATTCTCTAACATGCTCCTTGGGATCAGTTGTCCCATCGTATTTTTTGAGGAATGTGAGTTTGAAGCCCACGGGAGTTGGAGCCGGCGCTGCTTCGGGCTTATAGGGTTGTTCCCTATATTGCTCGATGTCAAGATCATCTTCCTCCTTGCTTATCCCCGGTACGCGCTCGAGGCGTTTTTTTGACGCGCGCCTCGATGCGAGCCTCGATTTCTCTACTCATTCTTTCAACGTCGACCGAGGACGTTGTTTCTGCCATGGTGGGAACCGTCCCGAAGTGTGGCATTGTAGATGGATTACTCCCCGAGCCCCCAGACGCGGCTCCGTTGTGAGGTCCCCCTGTTGTCGCGCCCGGAGGAACGAAAGGCGGGGTGCCTCCACCAGGAGCCGAGGGCTGGGTGCCGTTTGGGGCGGCGCTGTTTCGCACTTCTAGCGAGGCGCGAAACTCGGCGTTGATACTAGCCTGCTCATCCTGCTTATTTTGGAGAGCTCTTAGTGTGGTGACAACATACATTTGAAATTCTTCGGTTGTCATTGGGGTAAAGGATTGTTGGTTCGTCGGAACGTCAACCCGATCACCATTACCACCATTGTTGTTATCAGCCATAGCGTTAGATCACAAATTTCTTGATGAAAAACGGATTTCGAACTTTGGAACAAAGCGTTATTGCTTATATCCCCACAGACGGCGCCAATTTGTATGGGCCTAAATCGCTTTTAGGTACACAAATCGAATTTGGATTCGAATATAAGCAAATCTTTGTATCAAAGCGGTAAATAATACACGAAATAGACCAAAATGCGTAAAACAACTTGCTTTCAATATAAGAATGTTCAGTACAAATTTGGACAGAGTTTTGGTATATATTTCTGGATTCATACAACACAAAATGAACTTCTATTTATAGGCCTAAGGGCCAGACCCACGTTCTCCATCATCCGTCAATGTCTCTTCCACGATCTTGGTGGGTAAATGCTGAGTAGTGGCTGAGTTAGTGGGGTGAAGTAGTGGGCTGCAAAGCCGCTGGAACCGAGGTGGTGACCGAAGCCTTGTCACAAGACTTCGGTCGTTCGACCTTGCTGTTCGAGTAAGATGGCTCGTCGCCGATGCTTAAGGTCTAACTTGCCTTCGGGCGTGTCACAGGGCGTCGGCTTCGGTGGCTTGACCACGAGACCGATAATCCTCTCTTCGGAGCATCAGCTCGTTTTGCCTTCGGTCTACCATCTCGAGATGCTGACCGGAGGTAACGATTTTTACCCAATACACTATCCAACCTCAGCTAGCCTAATTATAATCAACATAATTCTTACTAAGAAATTAAGGTTGAAACTTACAAGGTTTCAATTAAGAAACATAGCAATTTTGTTTGTCTCAAAGATGTGTAATAATATCCGTGCTGCAGCCTAGCGATTGATTCAAGGCACAATACTAATTAATAGAGTAGGCCTTAGCTATTGCGTCGTAGACAGTAAAGCAATAATCAAACTAGCATTTATGTGTATCTGAATAGCAGTGTGCTTCACTACACTACGACCACATCGATATTTGAATTTATCAAAGCCATTGATTCAAGCAAATAAACTCCTTTGTGCATACAAACAAGAAAGTTACTCCTTTGTGCATACAGACAAGAAACTTACTTTTACATGAATTACATATATTACTTACTAAAATGTCATCCACAAGACTTGTCGAATTTGTTCCATCTGAACCACTTGAATCAGTAATAATATTTAAAATTGCAGCAGGAAGTCCAGTCTGTTAAAAATAATACAATTAAAGAGCTTAAACATGATATAACTAAGAAAGAAACTAACTTACAATTAAAAGAAATTGAAAATTTATCTACAGCAGAACAATGATTTATTGACTTTCAAGATAAAATACTACCATAAAAAAGGTAGCAAAATTGCATGTCTATCACATCATGAATTCATAATTACCTTCAATACATTCAACAACTCCTCTCTCTCCATGTGTGTATACTTTATGTTTATTGAAATTAATGAAATGAAGACCAAGAGTTCAAGACCTTTTGCGGTCTTATTAAAATTAGGAACTATGTATTGGCTAGATATTGTAAGACCTCCCTAAGTATTCACTGGGGCATTATTAGACTTCCAGAGACGGACCGAACCACTATTACAGTAGCCCTACCATGCATAGCGCCTCTAATAACCAAAAAAGTTAAAAGGACAAGT
This sequence comes from Petunia secreta, assembly GCA_029990175.1. Taxonomy (NCBI): domain Eukaryota; kingdom Viridiplantae; phylum Streptophyta; class Magnoliopsida; order Solanales; family Solanaceae; genus Petunia; species Petunia secreta. The sequence continues at coordinate 28,735,623 of JARKIP010000003.1, forward strand.
GTTGCATTCCTTTTTCAACTATTCAAACATATACTTTACAAACTGAAAGTAAATCCTTGAAAATAATGGCAGCAGCATATTTATGTGGCATCACACTTTATAACTTAAACAATTCAATCTAAAAGCAACAATTAAGGGCATTCTTTGTATAATTGTTCAGCAGCTAATATCTCATCAAATATTTCCATCAAACACAACAATAAAATGATTCCAAATAACTACTTAAATGATTAAATTCATATAACTACTCAAATGATTAAATGTTTGTGGAACTCTTACTTCTTATGTGTCCTCCGCTTGGACACATTTTCTATTCTGAAGGTAGTTGCTGGAGTAACATTCTCGACAGGACAAGTATCACCTACCCATCTTCTTAATCAATTGAGTATGCATGTTTAAACTAGGAACCAGGTCACCTCAAAGCTAGTTACAGTTTTAGGGAAAAGCTTTGAACTTGAAGGTCTATTTTCATCTTTGGGGTCGATTTTTTTTCTCCTTTTGTTCCTAACTCCATTTGCAGAATGATCGACACAGTTGAAATTTCTATACTTAAACACCTTACTTTTCTCCATACACTCATCAGTAGCAGATATCAAATTAATAATCTAAATATCAATGAAAGCTGCTCAACCAAGAGAAATCAATCAGTGAAAGCTGCTCAACCACATGTCTCTCCGTTGAGTTACATGTAGCAATGAACATCAAATATGACAATCTGATGCTTTATGTTTATGGTTACCAGGTCTTAAGTTGAATTTTATTTATTAAAGAATTAAAAATCTACTCATTTAAGAGAGACATAATGAATTGCCAGCATTGGAGCAATAATTTTACGTTTTTTTTGGATTGAAAGTCCTCTTGTCTTCCCCATTCTCTTTCTCTTTTTTCCTTTAGTATTGAGGAAAATAAATTATTTGTTTAGCAACAATATTTGTACAAGCTATAAATTTACAACTAAAGGAAGCAACTAACCTGACTCTAGGTTCGAAATTACGCCATCCAGTCTAGCACCATTAGAAACATGTGCATCTGCCATCAAGATAGCCTGCAAGACACATTTGTCACTGCAATGATCATATGTTCTATGTTTTATTGTATTTAACTATTATATTCACTTGAAGTAAAGAATAGAATCACAATGACTAAGCTAGCCTAAAAGAGATTCACAATAACAGGGACCTAAATTCTACATGGTTTCTATATGAAACAGAATAAATAGCAAATTACAACAAAATGAAGTTAACATATTGATACTCATATACATATCAGTATATCCACTAAAAAGAATGATTCTTTCTAAAAGAAAATCATAACTTTTGAACAAACATAGAAACTTAGATGTGTGAATTTTACAACTAAGAGAAAGTCGAAGCAGATTGATGTTTGGCAATATTTGCCTATTCTTCCTTAATATTTCCGTATGTTTTGATACTTTATTTGCCCATTGCACGAAATAATTGTATTTGTTGCGCTCACTTATTGTGTTTGTGAGGTAGGGAATGATTTGGATGAATACGAGTGCAAACGGAGGAAGATGGATAAAATCAAGTAAGAATTGATTAATTTAGCTAATTGCGGAATATGGCATTAGACGGAAAGCTATGGAGCAAGCTACGGATTTGTTATGGCTTCAGGCTTCCAAAAGCCATAGCCATGTGTGGCATGGTTGCAGCTTCAGACTCTCAGACGCCCTAACCATGCGAGGCATGGCTGCATCGCGCGACTTCCAAATGCCATAACCATGCAAGGCATTTCCATGGCTTTCAGTTCTGCGATCCCAACTTTTCCATTTCGTTTAGGCTTAGGATTTACTTATGGGAAGACTTTGTAAAAACTATAAATAGTCTTTTAATTTCGTTTTTAAAAGGTCGAATTTCTGGAGCAAGTTTTGGAGTTCTTACACATTGAACCAAGGGTTTAATTCCTTTTCATCATCTATTACAATCTTTCATATTTCTTCCATGAATTCTTGTGTTGTTATTATGAATATGTGTAACTAAACCTATCGTTCTAGGATTAGAGTAAATACATGAAGGTTGATGTTTGAAAGTTGAATTCTTCCTATTGATTTACCATTACGGATTGCTTATTCTTTCTTGAGCCTAATTATTTGGTTATCAGGGCCCGGTAATTGAACACTATCTACGGTTTACAAGTTGAACTCGACAGAGGGAACTTGTGAATGCACATAAGAAAGAATATGGCTTGATTGTGAACCTGGACATCAGGGAATCAATTTGCGGGTAGGATAGACATATACCTATTCGCCTGGCTTAACTAATTACAGAGTCCGTTAATGCATGCATGTGATTTAATTCCATAAAAATATAGGCGTTAGAGTAGCTTGCATAGACTCGTGAAGAATCAACAGGTTTTCACGAATATAATTAACCTGTTATTTAACAATCTAGGTAATCAAGAAGTAGAATCAGCTGGAAAACTCAACTGGATTGTTTGTATCTCTGACCCTGGACCGTTCTCTCTTGTTGATAACAACCTAGAATTTGCTCTGTTACTTGACTACAGTTACTTGCTTTTAATTATTGCATTTAGTTAGTAAAAATCTCAATTATTGGAAAAATATCCCTGAATAGTTTGTACGAAATTGTTTGCTAAGATTCAGTCGTAGCAATAGTCCTCGTGGGAGCGATACTCAATTTATCACTTTATTACTTGTCGACCACGTATACTTGCGTGTGCGTTTGGGAGAAACAAGTTTTTGGCGGCGTTGCCGGGGACTAAATAATTGAGTGTTTTCTTTTTAGACAATTTATTATTTTCTATTCAGGTTTAATTTTTGTTTTGAGTTTCTTGTGCTATTTCAGGTAATAGGTCTTCAATGCAAAGGGAGAGAAAGGAAAAACCACTTGAACCTTTTGATCCTGAACCTGAAAGGACCTTACGGAGATTGAGGAAAGAAGCAAGAGACCGTGAAGCACTCGCAATTATACTTGCTTCCCTACCTATTGGAATGGCAGCAGAACGAGCTTTAGCTGTGCGAGATGTTTCTCTTCCCAGTCTGGAAGGAGTAGCTTCTAGCATTGTGAAGCCTGAAATTACTGGAATACAAAAAATTGATACGCCGTAAGCTGGCGTCGCTGGCCCATCACGTGTGTCACAACACAATTCAAAAATTTTGGACAACACTGTAAGCCTGCATCGCTCAGTTGTGGCGTCAACCAAACAGTGAAGCTAAAAACTTGACAAGCCATACGCTTGCGTCGCACATCACACAGCGTGGCCTTAGGCAGTGAGAACCAAATCTGAGCCGTAACCCGGCGTCGCGTAGCCACTGCGTTGCAGCTATCAGTGATTTGCAACGCCATTTCGCTGCGTCGCTTAAGCCATAGCGTCTCACAAACAGTGAGATCAGAAATTGCTCACGCGGTAGACAGGCCTCGCGTCTCTCCCAACGTTCCAGGTAAGTTCAAATATTTTAACGGGTCAACCCACCTTCGACCCGTTAACCCACATCCTAAAACACTAGAATAACTTTTCCCTTTCCCTCTCCCACTTGGTTTAAACACAAAACAAAACCAAAGCTGAGCCAAACATCACTGCCGTGATTCCTTTCTTCTTTTGAACAAAACTTTTCAGTGCTCATCACCATCTCTCCACGAATCTGGTACGTTCCTCTCGCCTCTCTCTTCTCTTATTTCTCTCTCATTGATATTCCAAACATCCCCTTGGCCCTTAGTTATAGTTTTGCTAGCACTAGTGAATTACTTTAACCCTTGGCGGGACTTTGTGAAATTGTGAACCCTTGATGGGTGATGATTGTTAGTTGTTAAAGTGATCTCCCACAAAATTTGGGAGGGTTGATTCCCTCTAAATAAGTGTGAAACAAAAGCTTAAAAACGATGAACACAAGGTGTTCGACATAATGCCACAATGAGGAAAAGCTTGTAACTTTGCGAATTCTTGAGTAGCATAGTTCCATAAAGGCATGAATTGAATAAAGTGAGGTCCGAATAATTGAATTGCTTACTTTTGGTGCTAGTTTCAACTTGATCATGAGCTACTTACACTAAAGGCCAAGATTGCCTCAACTACTTTCTTTGATTCATTCAATGTATACTATGCCTATTGCCTCAACTACTTTCTTTGATTCATTCATGTCAAGTTAGTTGTTTTCACATCATATGAGTTGTTGTAGTAGTTCGAAACAAGTGTGGGGTTGTTCTTATACCCCGAGGTGATTGTCGACTATTTACTTAGGATTCAAATATCCAATATTGTGGTGCAGGTACTATGGTGAAAACAATGCAAAAGGCCTCTTCTTCTTCTAATGCACCGGCCGCCCAAAGGCCAAAATTGGGGGTAGCCTCGACTAGTAAAGCGAAAAAGGGAAAAGCAAAAGCTAAAGCACCGAGTAAAGCAAAGCCAAGGGTTCCGAAAGAGGCAATCCCTATTCCAAGGCCCGGGGGAAAGACACAGTTTGGTCTATCTTTTGTGAAGAAAGGGGAGAGCCAAACTTGGTACAAAAATGTTAAACTCTCGGGCTATATCCCGGAACAAGCTATAGATGAAAGGAAATTGCTTCAAAAATGTCGCACAATAAGAGAAGCAGTTCATGGGATGCATTGGGATTCGGTATTCGTGAGTCCGGGGCACGCGAATCTTGATCTTGTATCAGAATTTTATGCCAATTGGGATCCGAAGGAAGGTTGGCGGGATGATTACATGGTACAGGTACGGTGATGTAAAGTGAAGCTGGATGCCACAGCTTTGTGTGATTTTCTAGGGGTGGAAGATCATGATATTGAGGAGCTTCACGACTTCATTAAAAGGCCTGACTATAAGGCTATGCGAGACACACTCTGTGGCATGGATTCTTCACATCTGTTGACACGCGCAGAGGATACTGGAAGGCACAAATGTATGCTGTTCTCGCTATTCCAAAAGAAGGCTCGTGTCTGGATGAAATTTATTAATGCTCGCATTCTACCATCTAGCCATTTTTCTAGTGTGACCAAGACACGAGCATGCATGATCTACTTCTTTATATTGGGGAAACCAGTGTACATTGGGTATTACATGCTTAAGTTGATGAGGAAGATACGCCTCAAAAAGACGTGTCACCAGTTGTTTTTCTGTAACATTCTCACCCAGTATCTAGGGAAGGCGGGGGGTGCCTATTAATGAGATTGGTGATCACATTGTCCCCGATATAGAGAAGAAGATTGATATTGCCGCGGTTAAGGGTGTAATTGCTAGTACCCCTGCCAAATTTACCGCGGATGAGTGGCGTGAGACAGACGCCAACCTGTCTGCCCGTAAGTATTTGATGATAGAGTATTTAGCAAAGGCCACAGGGATGGATATGCAGGCACTTGATCGGGCTGTTCCGTTGTTGGATACGTCAAAGCGGTTGTTGGGCATGACCCAAAAGGTCGTGATACTCCCCAAGGAGGATGAGAACACAGATTCTGAGATCATGGCTAAAGACAAAGGCAGTGATGATGATGGGAGTAGTGAAGAAGAGGAAGAAGAATAAGAGGAGGAGGATGAGGCGCACACTCCACCACATAGGCGTGGAGGTTCTTCGAGAGCTCAGGCAGTTGCCCCTACCACTACTCCTCTGGTAGCTGCTGATGTTGATACTCCCGGGCATACTGAGCGGGAGGATTCTGATGAGGATGCGGAGGATTAGGCCGCTTGGCCTTCGGGGAAGTTCCTTTACCTCTTGTACTTTATTATTTCCCGCACTGAGGAAATTGCTTAGTCTTAAGTATGGGGTGGGAGAATTCCCAAGTTTTTGAGGTTATGGATGATTGTACCTTTAGGTATTTAATTTTAGCAATTTTTATTTTTGTCACTGGACTTTATTTTTATTTGTTTTTTGCTTTAATATATAAAAAATTAAAAAAAAAATTTAGAAAACTAATGGAAAAATTCCAAAAAGATTTTGTTTTTAGTTTAGTTAGTGATACATGCCATCCGCCCTATAGTTTTTCTTATGGCCTCGATTCTTTTCCATGGGTAGACTATTGAACCGGGTAATTTTTGTTTTTAAGAGTAGGTTAGTATTAGTAGTTAGTAGAATATTTTTAGGAAAATGGTAGAATGCTAGGTGCCTTTGGTTTGTTTGATACCGGTGAATTTGGACTTGAGCATATGCTATTTGTGAATCTCTTTTGGTTTTAAAATTGTGATACATGCCTAGAAAATATTGAATGATCTTCTTGAGATGCTTAGGTTCAACTACTTGACTCTTTTGAACTATTGTGCCTTAGTGTTTAAATTTCACGAATTGCACCTAGTTTGCTTGAACCGAGAGTTGGAATGAAATCGTCTTTAGTGAACTGTGTGCCATGTGTGATGTGAGGTATCTTTTCTTATGTTCTGTGCCGCATATTGATGTCTAGAACTTGCCCCGTGTGTGTTCAAAGCGAAATCCTAAGTTTGCTCTAGTCGGGAGATGATACATGTGTTTCTTTGATAAGCCCTTCTGCCTTGATTAGCCTACCCTTTAATATTATCTTTCTTAAGCCCTTTTTGAGCCTATTGACCTTTTTGTTGGAACCCACATTTCAAGCCTTACCCTTTTTGTTCTTAATTATCTCTTTTTGAACCCTTGCTCCTTATAGCACTTTAATTGAAAAATATTTGATTGTTTGTGGAGTTGTGGTTGGATGATTGGGTGGCTTTTGAGTGGAACCGATGAAAGAAAACAATATGGTGCATTTTGAAAAAAAAAAAAGGGAATCATTGGAAAGGTTGAGAAAATATTGAAAAGAAAAAAATGAAATGAAAAGAAAAAAAATCTCAATCCTTGCCAGTGTTATGCAAAAGTAAAGTTGCAAATTGCTTAAATTGAAAGGAGACTTTTGGGTGGTTGCTTGGTTGGTTTTGAGAAGAATGGTGGAAAGAAAAAAAAATTAAAATGATGTATTAAAGTGCTTAGGGAGGTAGTCACTATTTATCCATATTTATCCTACCCGTCCTTTAGCCTACATTACAACCCGTAAAGTCCTAGTTAATCCCGATTGGAGTGAGCTTACATTAGTGGAGTCCTACACTACGGGCAAGCCTATGGTACGTTGTGTGTGGCACGTGAACTTCTTTTTGGAGAGCGAGTGAATTCTTTCTATATTATGTCCTTCATTTACTCTTAAAATATATTCTTTGTGTGATATTTTGGGACGCTCTCTTGATTATTGGTGAGATCACATGGTTTGCGCGAGATAAGTGAAGTTATTGACTTCTTGGTTGAGTGAATGGGTATGATTTTGTGAAAGCTTTTTTTTATTGAGTGGGTTTTTGAGGTTGAGATGTCTTGGGTTGGTCGTTCTAGTATTTTAAAACTTGGTGACTTTTTGGCATGTTGTTGTGGGTCACATGGTATGTATTTATGCGCTTGTCTAATGGTCGGTATCAACCATAACCATAGGTAGACCTGTTCTATCGAGTGTTGGTAATTAGTTGGGAAGTTGTTTTTGGTGATTGGTCGAGTGCGAGCAAAGGTCTAAGTGTGGGGTGGTGATGTTTGGCAATATTTGCCTATTCTACCTTAATATTTCTGCACATTTTGATACTTTATTCGCCCATTGCACGAAATAATTGTATTTGATGCGCTCACTTATTGTGTTTATGAGGTAGGGACTGATTTGGATGAATACGAGTGCAAACGGAGTGGAGATAGATAAAATCGAGAAAGAATTGATGGATTTAGCTAATTGCGGGATATGGCATTAGACGGAAAGCTATGGAGCAAGCTACGGATTTGTATGGATTCAGGCTCCCAAAAGCCATAGCCATGTGTGGCATGGTTGCAGCTTCAGACTCTCAGACGCCCTAACCATGCGAGGCATGGCTGCAGTGCGCGGCTTCCAAGCAGCCATAACCATGCGAGGCATTCCCATGGCTTTCAGTTCTGCGACCTCAACTTTTCCAATTTCGTTTAGGCTTAGGATTAACTTATGGGAAGACTTTGTAAACACTATAAATAGTCTTTTAATTTCGTTTTTAAAAAGGTCGAATTTCTGGAGCAAGTTTTGGAGTTCTTACTTATTGAACCAAGAGTTTAATTCATTTTAATCATCTATTACAATCTTTCAAATTTCTTCCATGAATTCTTGTGTTGTTATTATGAATATGTTTAACTAAACCTATCGTTCTAGGGTTAGAGTAAATACATGAAGATTGATGTTTGAAAGTTGAATTCTTCCTATTGATTTACCATTACGGATTGCTTATTCTTTCTTGAGCCTAATTATTTGGTTATCAGGGCCCGGTAATTGAACACTATCTACGGTTTACATGTTGAACTCGACAGAGGGAACTTGTGAATGCACATAAGAAAAAATATGGCTTGATTGTGAACCTGGACATCATTGAATCGATTTGCGGGTAGGATAGACATATACCTATTCGCCTGGCTTAACTAATTACAGAGTCCGTTAATGCATGCATGTGATTTAATTCCATAGAAATATAGGCGTTAGAGTAGCTTGCATAGACTCGTGAAGAATCGATAGGTTTTCACGAATATAATTAACCTGTTAGCTAGTAATCTAGGTAATCAAGAAGTAGAATCAGCTGGAAAACTCAACTGGATTGTTCGTAACTCTGACCCTGGACCGTTCTCTCTTATTGATAACAACCTAGAATTTGCTCTATTACTTGACTTCAGTTACTTGCTTTTAATTATAGCATTTAGTTAGTAAAAATCTCAATCATTGAAAAAAGATCCCTGAATAGTTTTTACGAAATTGTTTGCTAGGATTCAGTCGTAGCAATAGTCCTTGTGGGAACTATACTCGATTTATCACTTTATTACTTGTCGACCACGTATACTTGCGTGGGCGTTTGGGAGAAACACATATTATAATGGATTTCGTGTAATATTAAATGAAGTTAGCAAGAAGGATAAACAAGTATAAGGAGAACCAAGAAGTAGAAAGGAGAAATTAACAATTTCAGCAATTGAAATAAACAAAAGATGTCTCGGAGCCTATTTGAAAATCATAACCAATCGTCATCTTCATTTTCATCATCCTCATCCTCAGAAAGATATTCATCAGTTGCAGAATCACTGAAATCATCTTCATTTTCATGATCAGATTCATCAACAGCTTCTAAGTTTACTTCTTCCTCGTTATTTATAGAAGGTGCTTCAACACTTACTGCATCAATATCTTCTCTTTGTATTCTGATGACATCACTGTCTGACTCTACTGGAAAACTTATCTCTCCTCTTTCAACTATGTCAGTGAGTTGATACACTACTGTTTCATCTTCTTGTTCGGGTAGATCATACAAATTTCATGGTCTTACCCTTGCCACAGCATGCCATTTCTCATTTTGTCCTTGTTTAACATAATACACAGTCTGAGCTTGTGAGCCTCAGATGTATGGATCATTTTTGTAATGCAGCCGTGTCACATCTAAAGATATAAATCCATATTCATCCTTTTTGTAACCTCTACTTTGAGTTCGTCCTTGAGGCGGAACTTTAAACCAGTCACATTGAAATAATATAACTGAATTTTTTTCAGTATAATGGATCTCTAAATTTTTTATATCTTTCCAAAATAATCTATGTTTAAAGTAAGCTCATCACTCTTCACAACCACACCACTTTTTTGTGTTTTCAAATGTAGCTCAGATTCCATTATTCGAAACCTAAAACTATTCAAGATATATCCATTATGATAGTAAACGCGAAAATCTAGACCTTGCCAAAGCTAGTAACTGATCAGTAATTCAACTATCACCATTCTCTTTTAATTGTACCACCTATAATATTTAATTTACAAACAGACAAACATTAATACTACTTAAGAAATTTACAAATTGTCCTAAATAGATTTGAATTAGTACTGAATGATATAATTATCTTTTCGTCAAACCAAAAAGCAAATTCCTCCTTGTGCCTCCTGGCAACAGTCCAGTTATCCTCCAAAGGCAATCGACATAGTCGTCGAGAGAATTCATATGAAAGGAGGTAAACTAAGTGAAATGCGTCTTACTCAATCCAAGGACCGACTTCCTCACAATTTTGAAGGATGTAAAAATGAGCTTATTTAATCTCAAGATTGTTTAAGCTATCCCAAGAACCCTCTCCAAGTTCCCTACCACCATAGTTAAATATGGATAGGCTACTGGGATTTTTTATGGAAGAATCAACAGTTTTGTCCGGACGATTCAGCTTTGTCTCCATATCAGTCAAATATTTGGAACAAAATACCATGCACTCCTATGCAAGATAGCCCTCTGCAATAGATCCTTCCGCTCGAGCTTTGTTGCGTACATAATTTTTTAATGTGCACAAAAATCTATTAAATTAGAGATACATCAGTTTTGTCCAAAAAATAAAATTTTGAAATAATAATTAAGTGCAGAAAGAATCTAACCTTTCAACGAAGTACATCCATCGAAATTGAACTGGACCACCCACTTTTGCCTCCTTTGCTAAATGAATGGTCAAATGAACCATAACATTATAGAACATTGGTAGGAACACACGTTTTAATTTACAAAATGTCGTCCATATACTTTTATCTAGTTGATCTAACCTCTCCATATATGACTCTTTAGCGCACAAATCAGTAAAGAATAACGACAATTCAATTAATTGCTCATATGCATCCTTTGGAAAAATCGCTTTGATAATAAGTGGTAATACACGCTGAAAAAGAATATGCTGGTCTAGACTTTTAACTCCAAATATTCTAGCTTCCTCAACATTGACACAACGACTGATGAAGCATAGGCATCAGGAAACTTCACTTCCTTGATAAGTTGACACAATTGAATCTTCTCAGCTTTAGATATGGTATAACTTGCATGAGGAAGTATGTACTTGTCTCAACTTTTTATTGGATGAAGAGGTCTTTTTATTTTCATCTCTTGTATGCCCAATCGAGATTTCAAAGTATCCTTTGTTTTTCCTTCAATGTCCAGTAACGTTCCTATCACACTTTTGCTCACATTTTTTTCAATATGCATTACATCCAAATTATTTCTCAACAATACAGTACTCCAATAAGGGAGTTGAAAGAATATACTTTTCTATTTCCAATTGTCACATCTTTCAACACCTCCTTTTTTTTCCCTTGTGCTACCACCAATTGACCCTAGTGAAGATGTATTTAGCTGTGCAAGTACATCATCTCCACTCAAAGCCTCTAGTGCAAGTCGTTTTTCCCTTGTATTATCAAAAGAACTTATATATCGACGATATGGATGATCTATATCGAAGAACCTACGATGACCCATATAGCAATGCTTTCAGCCATGTTTCCAGTAAGTAGAACAAGTATGTACATGAAAAACTGGACAAGCTAATTAACCTTTAGTGCTCCAACTAGACAAAATACCATAAGCTGGAAAATCATTAATTTTCCACAACAAAGAAGCACGCAATTAAAATTTTGTTGCAAACAAGCATCATAAGTCTCAGTTCCAATCTCCCATAAAATTTTCAAATCATCAATAAATGGTTGGAGGTACACATCAATATTCATACCAGGTCTTTTTGGTCCAGGAATAAGCAAGGACAATAAAAGATTAGACTGTTTCATGCATAGCCATGGGGGTAAATTATATAGAATCAACACTATCGGCGACATGCTATAGGCATTACTCATAGAACCAAAAGGATTAAAACCATCTGAAGCGAGTCCAAGTCTTACATTACGTGGATCTATAGCAAAAGTCGGATGCTTTTCATCAAAAGTTTTCCACACCAATGAGTCAGCTGGATACCTCAATACCCCATCATTAACTCGCTTATTTTTATGCCACCTCATATCTTCCACTGTTTGTTTTGTCATAAACATACGTTGTAACCTTAGTATCAAAGGAAAGTACCCAAGAATCTTTCTAGATATTCTTTTATTTCTCTTATTCATTTTTTTTGAAACAACCTCATCATCACTATCCTCTCCTTTCTTTACTATCCATCTTTTCTCAAAACATTTTGGACATTGCTCAAGATCAGCATATTCCTTTCTACATAAGATGCAATTATTAACACATGCATCTATCTTCACGTAATCTAGACCCAAATCTTTAATAATCTTTTGTACTTCATAAATAGAATTAGGGAGCACATTTTCTTTAGGAAAAGCATCACTCAATAATTTTAACAAAGATTCAAAAGAAGTATTACTCCACCCATGTAGACACTTCATTTGAAATAGATGTACTATAAAAGAGAGTTTGGAGAACTTTTTACAACCTGGGTACAACTTTTGTTTTGCATCTTTTAATAAATTATAGAAACTCTTAGCTTTAGCATTAGGCTCTTCATAACTAGATTCAGTGGTCTCATCAAACTCATGACTTAAGTTAGGCTCTTCATAACTAGATTCAGTGGTCTCATCAAACTGAAATTTTTTCTTGACTATTCGAGTGAATTAATATAAAAATATTAACATGTAGTATATTGTAAATAATATGAAAACACATTCCAAAACAAAGAAGGTGGAGAATCTAAACTCTAGATAATCACAAAGCAACTTAAATACACAAGAATGAATCAGGTAAATCAAAAATACCCAAAGAGAACTCAAAATGCAGAAGACTTCAAATCCTAACATCGACCATCGATTAATCGTAAATGAGAAACTTACCAAGAAAGAGAAACGAGATGATGAGAGCAACGTGGGGTAGCAAAATTGCAAAGAGGCGAGTAGATTCGAGCATTGTTGAAGAGTAGATGAGAACATGGTAAATGAGGCTAAGTTTTTATGAAAAAGAATAAGAGAAAAAGAAGTAGCAGTAAGCTAAAAATTGGACCTTTTCCCGCTTCTCATTTTTGGTGATGAGCTAAGAAATTTCATATTTTTTAAGTTATAGCCACAATTCATTCAAGTTGTTGCGATTATTAATTATTTTTACCAAAAAAAGTGATACTTTTGGCAACAACAAAAAGTTTTGTTGCCAATTTATTAAAAATATAATATTATAAAATGACTACTTGAAATATGGCAACAAGTTTGACAGTATCTGGCAACAAAAAAAATCACTGGTAAAATTTATTATTTGGCAACAATAAATTTATTTTGTTGCCATTTCATCAAAATTAGCAACAACTTCGTAGTTGTTGCCATAAAGTCATTGCGAATTCTATACTTTCTTGTAGTGCTTACAATTGAGTTGCTATCTTATTCATTCAAGGTACTTGTAGTGTCATGGGTAGCTCCTTTACCTTGAAGCTCACATTGAAGATCTTCTTCACCTTGCCCATCCATCTTGGAACATTATTGAGGCTCCATTGGTTTGCCCCCAAGAATATCCACACAAGTACTCACACAAGCAGAAGAAGAAGAGAAAGAGTAAGTGTTAGAATAAGGGGTTCCCTCACTCTCTACGATTCTTCTTCCCTCTTTCTTCTCCCTCATTTTCTTTTTAAGGTCGGGTGTAGATTCAGGTGGCGACAACTCACTCACATCACTCAACACAACCTCTCATTTTTCCACTCGAGAGTTGTAACCGGTCTCTCCCTTAGTCCTCTCAATCTTTTGTCTCTCATATTCGGTTGAGTTGGGACGGGACCCAAGAATACCCATAGCCGGAGTAGGTGGACTCTTTACAACAACCTGGAATCTAGAGCTTAGAGACTCATCACTTGAGGTCTCCTTCTTCTTTGTTGGTGAACCACTTGGCTTTGAAACTTGCGGTTTCGGGCTCACCTTTTTGACACTTGTCAACCCTTCACTTACATTTGTCCCACCTTCTCTTGTGTCTGTAGGACTTCTCGAATGCACCATTTCAACCATGGAATGAAGTTCTCGCTCCTTTCTCCTTTGCATAGCCCAACCATGTGCACTAGTAGACAACTTGCCAAATGTACCATAAGGTGCAAACTCATAAATGCTTTGACTCAATGCCCACAAGATACACATCCTTCTCAACGCTATATTGCAACTCTTTCTTGTGCAACCATGGTTCACATAACCAAACATCAAAATGTTGCATGGGATACACATCACACCAAACATAACCCTTATAATTCCTATAAGTTATGAGCACCCTTAGTTTCCTTGGAAACCCGCACTCTATTATACTCATAAGGATGGCATCCTTATGAGTATAATAGAGTGCGGGTTTCCAAGGAAACTAAGGGTGCTCATAACTTATAGGAGTTATAAGGGTTATGTTTGGTGTGATGTGTATCCCATGCAACATTTTGATGGTATCCTTAGCTTAGCAACCAAAGAGGTGCTAATGCAATTAGCATCGGTGTCACCAATTTTGAGCAAGTTTCCCATCAAACCATTTACCTCAATAACGAACCTTCTCCTACCCAAGTTTTGTAGACATGCTTCCAAGTAAGAACTTGAATGCTCAATAGTAGCATCACTCTTGGGTCTTCCTTATCCCTTCTCTAGTGGCAACACCACCACTATAACTTCCACTTCTCGTCACTCTTCCAACAATTGAAATGTTGTTGAAAGTCGAAGAAGGAGTCTCACCATGGAACCCATAAGAATTTCTCTTAGGGATAGGAGTGTGGTAGAAACTCTCTCCCCTAGCCTTGGTTCCATAGCTAATAGCACAACTCCTACTACTACTACTACTACTACTACTACTACCCATACCTCTCACGGCATTGTCAGAACAATAAAAGCCTTTTGTAGCAAGAGCAACACCACTTTTCAAGTCACCCTTCATATAGGAATTATAAGCATTAAGCTGTTTAGCACAACTACAAAATGCAAGCTTCCCCTTTTTCATGGAACAACCACCACCTCCTCCTAAACTAATGGAAGGACCTCTACTAATCCCTTGTGTATTTGTAGAAACACCAAGAGAAGATGCAAATGATACATTTCTATTATCAACCTCATCATCAATTCTCGCTATGTCACTATCAATATTTTCAAATTCATCACAAGAAGAGTAAGTAGGAACATTGTACCTTGAAGCGTCACTATCTTCAACTTTTTTTACTAAAAGCGTAATCTTCACATTCATCTTCGCAAGCTTCATAGTCTTCATGAGTCTCATGATCATCATAGTAACCCGCTTCATCACCATACGAGCCATGGTTCCCCGAATCATCATAGCAATACCCATCATCATCTACATAAGAACCATAGTCTCCACCATTATTATAGCAACTCGCATCATCCTCACAGGAGTCATAACCTCCACAGTCATCATCCGACATAGTTACAACAATAAGAGAAAAGAACCTCACAAATTCACTCCCTCACGTGTATCACTCAATATATGAACACTCCAGGGAAAGGCCTTAATCTCTTAGAAGCCACGGTGATCACAACTAGTATGTTCAATTATTGGTTCGGAATGGAGTTAATGGGACTCTATGGACGGGAAACTATTTAAGTGAGCACTTGAAGCAAAAGAATTTTCTACGAATCTTCTTGGAATCAAGCTTCCAATTCGTACGAGTTAGCCTAATACGCTCAAGAGTTAGTGTCAATGGAGTAGGACAATCACCCAAGAAACGCTAACCAAGAAGCCCGGAGGCAAAGAACAAGTGAAAACCTAAGAAACAAACTACTCCGGACACCTTCAGGAGTGGGCGCCCTGCCTGGAAAAAGGGGTGGTCCGCCCAGTCAAAATCCAGAGACTGTGCACCAGAGTAGGCGGACCGCCTAGTACAGTGGGCGGTCCGGCTACTGTATTTTTCTGTAGCAACGCAAAACATATTTTTGGTCCATTTTGCATCCAAATTCAAAGGTTTTCAACTTGTTTTTCCAATCCAAAGGTACCCAAAGGTGTTTTCAATTAATCTAAACAATCCCCAATCGTTTTTACACCCAAAAAATCAACAACAAGTTGGATTTTTTATTTTGAACAAAATTTTATAGGGTTTCAAAAAATTGGGATTTTTGAATCATCAAATTTTTATTCACAACACAAAATGACGATTTTGTGGTACCAAAAGAACAGGAATACAAATAGAACAATCCCCTATAATTTCAAAGAATGGGGAATCAAATCCGATAAGTTCTATGCATTTTTTTTGTAATTTTCTGAAACGACCTTAGGTAGTCATTTCGAAAGTTAGGATTTCGATTCGCGTGCCGATAATTTTAAAAACTTCATAATGTCCATTGGGACTTATCTATAAAACTTGAGCTAAATCAGACTTCGTTTGGTAGGCATCGGAAGAAGGTTTCAGTTTTTATTGTCGATAAATATTAAAAAGAGATTTTCGAGCTCGGCTTTGGCGAATGAACTCCAATTCGAAATTCGAAAGCGCCGTTAGGTTTGTCTGATTATTTGTGACTTTTTTGATTTTTCGAAAGTGAATTTCGAGGTTGTTCGGCTAGTTTATGCTAAAATACCGAAAGTTAAATAATTTGACCTTTTTCCAATTAAATTCGCATCTTGAGTTTCGGGAACCCGATTTGAGATCCTCCTAAGCAAGTATGCTACATATATTTTGTATAACTTGTATGAAAAAGTTGGAATTATTTCGAATATCGTAGGGGATGTTTTAATTTTCGTCACGAAAAGAAAAGAAAATAAAAGAAAAGAAAAAGAGAAAACGACAAAAAAGGAAAGGAGAACATAAAATGAAATAGTTGGTGGTGGGAGTTAATCCCCTTAAAGCTTAATTTTCAAAGTTTAAAGCAAAAGAGGAGCAGAAACAGAAAACGAGAATGGGAACTAGAGGAATTGACGAAGGAAAAATAAATACCAGAAAATGATAAAAGAGCTTGAGAAAGATAGAATTTTCACCCCGAAACATTCAGGTAATGATTTTAATGCATTATTTTAATTTATTACGTGTATTTGAATATAATTTGACGGTAAAAATTGGGATACTAGACATCATTTTAATAAGTTCAATTAATAGTTTAAAGGGTTAATTGGACCCTGATAATGGAATTGAGTATATATTCGTACTCAGTGAGTTATGGGAACATATAAATCTAATTTATTTAGGGTTGGGTTATTTGACCTTAAACCCTGTACATAGGCCTAACCTGCGTATTGCGTATGCGAATAGGGTATCAGGTTCCTAACTGGATTCCCCTGAGACGTAAGGAATAAATCCTTTAGCCTTATGTGATATATTTTTCTGCTTATTAAACACAGTGGGATCGTTTGGCAATGAATCCAAAGGACAAAGTGGTTGTTGAGTAGGTGTGCTAACTTTGTAATAAGGTAACTGTTTATATCAATTTCTTTGGAGGTCCTTGGCCTTGTGGATATTCTACCACATGTTCCTTACGTGTGTAGGTGCTGATAGGCGTACTCATTACGCCTTAGCTTTGAATTTATATTGTATATTATATGTTATGCCCTGTTGTTGGTATTGCATTGAGTATATGAGCATTGCACTCTGGTTTTGAGCATTGCATATACTTCGCGGTTGGCGATGAGAGTCTCGCACCGGTGAAGGGTCATTATTACATATACTTCCCGGTAATCGATGAGAGTCTCGAGCCGGTGAAGGGTCCTTATTGCATATACTTCCGGTAATAGATGAGAGTCCCGAGCCGGTGAAGGGTCATTATTGCACACTTCCCGGTAATCGATGAGAGTCTCGAGCCGGTGAAGGTCCATCATTGCATATACTTTCCGGTTGGCGATGAGAGTCCCGCACCGGTGGAGGGTCATTATTTCATATACTTCTCGGTAACCGATGAGAGTCCCGAGCCAGTGAAGGGTCATTATTGCATATACTTCCCGGTAATCGATGAGAGTCCCGAGCTGGTAAAGGGTCATTATTGCATACACTTCCCGGTAATCGATGAGAGTCCCGAGCCAGTGAAGGTTCATCATTGCATATACTTCTCGGTTGGCGATGAGAGTCCCGCACCGGTGGAGGGTCATTATTGCATATACTTCCCGGTAATCGATGAGAGTCCCGAGCCGGTGAAGGGTCATTATTGCACATATCTCCTGGTAGACGATGAGAGTCCCGCGCCGGAGATAGGTATCAGGCATATGTGAGTGCATTGCATCATACCGCATTCATACCATTTCATTGCACCGCATACTGACTATTCTGTGACTATTGGGTTGTGTTTTGTGTATGCGGTACGTATACCATGTGGTAGACATATTTTAGTTGCCTATATGTTTCTGGCTATTTTATGCCGCTAAATGGTTTATATGCTTTAAATATATGGATCGGGTTGCACGCTTCAATAGTATAAATATATGGTTCGGGTTGCATGCCGCAAGAGTACAAATATATGGATCGGGTAGCACGTTGCAACAGTATAAATATATTGATCGGGTTGCACGTCGCAACAGTATGAATATATGGATCAGGTCGCACGCCGCGACAGTATGAATATATGGATCGGGTTGCACGGCGCAACAGGATGTATTTCTGACTGTTGATATGTACGGGATACCTATATGTTCTGTCTATCTTATGTCCCTGATTGTTTATGAGTTTATGATCTCATACGTGTTTCCAGTTATTGTCTGACTCAGCCTTTTTATAATTTAAATAAGAGGAATTTGGCTTATCTTTTTTTCTTCTCCCTTACTAATTATCCTATTCTATGAGGTGGTTAGTCTGCCCCACTTATTGAGTCCTTTTGACACACCCTTGTTTGTTATTTTTCCTTGTCTATTTATTTCATTTCGGTAGGTTCGCTCCAGGATTGAGTTCGCCACATTGTGAAGGAGCGAAGACGACTTCAGCTGTCAGGGTGAGCCAGCTTTTATTCATGATGGCCACAATTTCATGTTTATTATTTCAGTATCATTTCGCTCCCTTCAGGAGGTATCTGTCATCTTTTGTACTCATAGATGTCTAGTCTGGATAGCCCTAAACCTAGTATGTTTGGTAGTCAGCTGTAATTTCGTTTGTACAACTTAGAGGTATCAGTATGCATGTGCTTTTTTTTCTAAGTCTTGTTTTTATTTATGAATTGAATAATATTTATTTTCCTAATTTAATTGGTAAGGGTTCGCCCGCCGGTTCTATGGGAGAATGTCGGGTGCCCGCACGCCCTAGCCGGATTTTGGGTCGTGTCAGTTGGTATCAGAGCCTATTTTAGAGTCTATCCTGACTAAGACAGTGTCTAGTAGAGTCTCGTTGATGGGTACGTAGACGTCCGTACTTATCTACGAGAGGCTATGATGGCATTTAGGAAGTTTAACTTTTTTTTTCCTGATCGTGCGTCGGTCTAGTCTGGGGCTAGAGCTACTCAAGCCCTGAGAGTTGTGGATCGTGTTGACGATCCAGTTGCGCAAATCCCAGTTGTACGAGCTCGCGATTGGCAAGGGAGCAGGGCCTTGTGGTTCCCTTGGCTCTCTACGATGCTTTTACGAGAATCTTGGCGATGCAGATACCGTAAAAACCTATTATTGGCTAGGCTGCCTATTAGGTTGCCGCAGATAGAGACGTTCGGTCTCAGGGAGCCCCTGTTCCAGTCCCTGATGTTGCCCTAGTAAATTATGTTCTAGAAGTAGCATGTGTTGCCCCACCAATTGTTGTAGCTGGTTAGCCAGCCGAGGTTGCATTATTTTACACAGTTGAACTTTCCGATATTCTTAAGCAATGCATCAGATAAATCTCATGATTTTTTAAAAATGAAATGATGTCAGCGTATCATTCAGGCTCTTGATCATATCGAGCGGTATGGTGTTGATTATTCTGCTTTCCAGTTTCAGGGTCCAACCTTGGATTGGTAGACCGCTCTCTTATTAGCTAACTTGGTTTGATTTTTCTTCTAGATTCATGGAAAGGTTCCTTTCGCGCAGTGAGCGAGAGTAAAATTATCACCAGTTGAGTGGATTAGACAGGATAGCCTATCGATTAGTCTGTTGGTTTCAGGATATGAGATTGAATTCTCTAAAATGGATAGGTATGCACTAGAACTAGTCCATGAGCCTTCCGAGGAGGTTCGAAGATTTATTAGTGACCTTTCTCATTCCTTAAGGTCCCAGATGGCTCGAGAGATTGAGGCCGGGACTTCATTTGATGTTGTTGTTGATATTGCTCAGAGGTATTAGGCATACCATAAGTTAAAGCCGGAAGAGTTAGAGCAGGAGAGAAAGAGATCCCACGGCCCTGGTAGGCACCATACCTCTAAAGGAGGTAAGAGTTTTGATTATTTTGGGAGGTTACTTCCCAGGTTATCTTAGCTTGTGGCGCATGATTCTTAGAATGCGCAAGTAGCTCGACAAGATCAGATTCAGTCTTCTCTTCACAGCTATCAACAATCTGTCCAGCTTCCATTTTCAGCAAAAATGTGATATCATTGTTGTGAGTCTGGTTATCCTTTGAGGAGTTTTCCCTTACTCCGGCAAGTAGGCAATCGTCCTTTCTCTCGTCATCAGGAACCTGCACTGTCGCAGGGGATTTCATTTAGATCTCAATCAGCCAGAGAACTGCCACCATCCAGTAGAGGTCGAGGGCGTGGTGGCAGTGGTTCTTGAGAAGGTGATTATCAGGGTAGTGGCTCAGCTCAGCTGCAGAGGCAGTTCTATGAACTGCTAGTCTGGCGGGATGCTGAGGTATCCGGTGTATTAAACCTTGGGATTTCTTCTTCCCTTAAATGTGAGTAAGATTTGATTATTTCGATCGATATGGAAATGGTGTGTCTTATCATGTTTCGATGGTTTCCTTAGATGTCGTTTCTATTAAGAATCGGTTGCGGCAAAGGGGTGAGCTTCTAGTATGATTTATTCAGGGAATTTGTGAGACCATACTAGTTTATCTGGTTTAAATGTGAGAGATTTGTGAGTGAGTATCGGTATTGTTTGCTTGGCATTTGTTGTGCCACATTATGTTATAATGTCAAGTCAGTCTACCTCTCTTTGGAATTCAGTGTTGGTAGGATGATGGGATCCTAATTCGTCACCATCAGAAAGAGTTATCGTTTCTTCCGGTGCAAAGTGATAAGTAAGTAATATTCGATCTATGTATCTCCCTCTTGGTTCGACACGCTAGTAGATTTATATTATTCTATGAGCTTATCTCGATTTTAAAAGGGTTTTCTGCTAAATTATCAGAGTTTGCTTCCTATTGGGAAGTTAAATTGGCATTGATGTTGTTCCATAAAGCTTATTTAATGTCTATTTCTTCAATTGCGATTCTTGGGTTAGCCGATTCGGATGTACTCTAGCTCTGGTAGCCAAGAAAATAAGAAGAAGAGCTTTCTAAAACTCTAATTATTTATA
Organism: Petunia secreta; assembly: GCA_029990175.1. NCBI lineage: Eukaryota > Viridiplantae > Streptophyta > Magnoliopsida > Solanales > Solanaceae > Petunia > Petunia secreta. The sequence goes on from JARKIP010000003.1 coordinate 28,756,704, forward strand.
TCCTCAGTCCGTTGCCATCTCTTCTTTATTCGGCACTGGTGAGCTCAGGCGGTCAGTAACCTATTGTGATGTTCCTTGGGTTGAGCCAGAGTACGTGCCAAGGTAGCCGGGTAAGCACATTGTTGTTTTTTAAGGCTACTAAGGGTAATGAGAGGCGTCATTTGACCTTTGATTTGATCTATCAGGTGGTAGTGCATGGAGTTGTGAACTCGAGAGTTGCAGCTGTTTGGAAACTCGAGAGAGTAATTTGGTAGCTCAGGTCTGAGCCGCGTTCTCTATTTAGCTAAGTCTTCCTTAATCCAGCAGGTTGTGCGAGGATAACTATTTCTATTCAAATTAATTGTGTGAGTTTATGCTCTGAGTGGAGGAGTCTTCCTCCAATTAATACCGAATCATAATATTAAATCTCTAAGGCATTGCTGAAGCGTAAGCTAATTCTTTGTTTCATCGACTTGTTCTATATCGAAAAGTATATCGACGAGGTAATTGTCGGCAGAATCATATTAATCTATCCGGAGTTCCGTCAATCCTTATTCCGAATATGTAGAACTCTCTTCTCGTGATCGACGAAGGATCAGCTTAGTCAGAATAAGCTGGGCAATGACGTTATGATATTATTCAGATATGTTTACTTCCAAGAGTTCAGTGTGCGTGTTATAATTCCGATTCTGCAATCATGAGATAATGTCTGTGGTGTATTTTATGAAGGTTGTGCAAGTTCTCTTGTTATCTGCGTGAATCTTGCTTTAGACTTAGAACGAGGACGAACGAGAGTTTAAGTGGAGGTGAATGAAACGACCTTAGGTAGTCGTTTCGGAAGTTAGGATTTCGATTAGCGTGCCGATAATTTTAAAAACTTTATAATGTCCATTGGGACTTATCTGTAAAATTTGAGCTAAATCAGACCTCGTTTGGTAGGCATCGGAAGAAGGTTTCAGTTTTTATTGTCGATAAATATTAAAAAGAGATTTCGAGCTCGATTTTGGCGAATGAGCTCCGATTCAAAATCTGAAAGTGCCTTTAGGTTCGTATGATTATTTGTGACTTTTATGATTTTTCGAAAGTGAATTTTGAGGTTGTTCGGCTAGTTTCTGCTAAATTGTCGAAAGTTAAATAATTTGACCTTTTTCGATTTAAATTCGCATCTTGAGTTTTGGGAACCCGATTTGAGATCCGCCTTAGCGAGTATACTACATATATTTTGTATAACTTGTATGCAAAAGTTGGAATTATTTCGAATATCGTAGGGTACCATTTTAATTTTCGTCACGAAAAGAAAAGAAAAAGAGAAAACGACAAAAAAGGAAAGGAGAAGATAAAATGAAATAATTGCGGTGGGAGCTAATCCCTTAAAGCTTAATTTTCAATGTTTAAAGCAAAAGAGGAGCAGAAACAGAAAACGAGAACGGGAACCAGAGGAATTGACGAAGGAAAAATAAATACCAGCAAATGAGAAAAGAGCCAGAGAAAGATAGAATTTTCACCCCGAAGCATTCAGGTAATGATTTTAATGCATTATTTTAGTTTATTACGTGTGATTGAATATATTTTGATGGTAAAAATTGGAATATTAGATATCGTTTTAATAAGTTTAATTAATAGTTTAAAGGGTTAATTGGACCCTGATAATGGAATTGAGTATATATTTTTAATCAGTAAGTTATGGGCAACATATAAATATAATTTATTTAGGGTTTTGTTATTTGACCTTAAACCCTGTACATAGGCCTGACCTGTGTATTGCGTATGCGAATAGGGTATCAGGTTCCTAACTGGATTGCCCTAAGACGTAAGGAATGAAGCCTTTAGCCTTACGTGACATATTTTTCTGCTTATTGAACACAATGGGATCGTTTGGCAATGAATCCAAAGGACAAAGTGGTTGTTGAGTAGCTGTGCTAACTTTGTAATAAGGTAAATGCTTATATCCATTTCTTTGGAGGCCCTTGGCCTTGTGGATATTCTACCGCGTGTTCCTTATATGTGTAGCTGCCGATAGGCGTACTCATTATGCCTTAGCTTTGAATTTTCATTGTATATTATATGTTATGCCCTGTTGTTGGTATTGCATTGAGCATATGAGCATTGCACTCTGGTTTTGAGCATTGCATATACTTCCCGGATGGTGATGAGAGTGCCGCACCGGTGAAGGGTCATTATTGCATACACTTCCTGGTAATCGATGAGAGTCCTGAGCCGGTGAAGGTTCATCATTGCATATACTTCCCGGTTGACGATGAGAGTCCCGCACCGGTGGAGGGTCATTATTGCATATACTTCCCGGTAGTCGATGAGAGTCCCAAGGCGGTGAAGAGTCATTATTGTACATATCTCCTGGTAGACGATGAGAGTCCCGCGCCGGAGATAGGTATCAGGCATATGTGACTGCATTGCATCATACCGCATTCATACCATTTCATTGTAGCGCATACTGACTATTGTGTAACTATTGGGTTGTGTTTTGTGTATGTGGTACGTATACCATGTGGTGGACATATTTTAGTTGCCTATATATTTCTGGCTATTTTATGCCCCTAATTGGTTTATATGCTTTAAATATATGGATCGGGTTGCACGCCGCAACAGTATAAATATATGGATCGGGTTGCACGCCGAGACAGTATAAATATATGGATCTGGTTGCACGCCGCGGTAGTATGAATATATGGATCAGGTCGCACGCCACGACAGTATGAATATATGGATCGGATTGCACGCCGCAACAGGATGTATTTCTGACTGTTGATATGTTCGGGATACCTATATGTTCTGTCTATCTTATGTCCCTGATTGTTTATGAGTTTATGATCCCATATGTGTTTCCAGTTATTGTCTGGCTCTGCCTTTTTATAATTTAAATAAGAGGAATTTGGTTTATCTGTTTTTCTTCTCCCTGACTAGCTATCCTATTCATTGAGGTGGCTAGTCTGCCCCACTTATTGAGTCCTTTTGGCTTACCGTTGTTTGTTGTTTGTCCTTGTCTATCTATTTCATTTCGGCAGGTTCGCTCCAGGATTGAGTTCGCCACATTATGAAGGAGCGAAGACGACTTTAGTTGTCAGGGTGAGCCCGCTTTTATTCAGGATGGCCACAGTTTCATATTTATTATTTCACTATCATTTTTCTCCCTTCAGGAGGTATCTGTCTTCTTTTGTACTCTTAGATGTCTAGTCTGGATAGCCCTAAACCTAGTAAGTTGCGCAGTCAACTGTAAATTCGTTTGTACAGCTTAGAGGTATCAGTATGTCTGTACTTTTTTTCTAAGTCTTGTCCTTATTTATGAATTGAATTATATTTATTTTCCTAATTTAATTGGTAAGGGTTCGCCCGCCGGGTCTAGGGGAGGATATCCGGTGCCCGCGCCTAACCGGATTTCGGGTCGTGTGATTGTCAATTTTTCACTTTTTGTTTCTTTTTCTTTACCAAGAACAACAAGAACACTAAAATAATAAACACAAAGATAAAATAGCACGATCGAGGGTTTGTAGAAACAAAACCTATCCGCGGTCTGATACGTAACTGATGCAGGGTAAAAACGAGCGGAAAAAAATAACAAGACGTGGAAGCAATAAATGATAGAATCAACAAGATAACAAGAAATATAAGATAAAAAAAACAGAAATAGAAGAAAGAACGGATAACAATTCAAAACATGAATTGAATACCCAAGAGGGAGGAAAGGAAACTTGAACCTAACCAAGGATTCATACTAGGATGACATCCACATGGTTCCAAGCTAGGAGATACGTTGAAGTTCAAACTACTTCAAGAAGGCATTTCCTCTCTCAATTCTTCTATTCTCAATCAGTACTAGATAACTAGTGAACTAAAAAGACCTAATGAGGTATTTATAGTGTTTTCCTCATGCTATCAAATGTCTAAAATACCGACAAGTTGGGAAAAATAATAAAATACCACGCAAGGTCAAACTAGTAAATAATACTAGACTAAAGGAGGAATCGCGTCTTGGCTTGATCAGTAACAGGCGGAGCGCCTGGCCAGTGGGGCAGTGGCTCTAGTAGGCGGAGCGCCTTGTTTGGAGGAGGAGCGCCTGGCCTGGTGGAGTAGTTGACTAATGAGGCGGAGCGCCTGGTTTTTTGAGAGGTGCGCCCAGTCCTACTTGGTTTCAATTGAGGCCGAAATGTGCTTGAGTGGTCCTACTTGGCCTTGAGGTTGTCCGCCCAAGCTATGCTCAAGCAAACAATCTTCAATTTTCTCCCGTCTTTCCTCCAATGCTCTTGACCTCAGTCCTTTGCACCCTTCAAACTTAGCTCTTGATGGTTGATGTCTTGACTCGATTTGCCATGCATCAGATCCTAACAGCCAACTGCTGTAATGGGTTACATGTATAAGTTTATATAAATAAAGTAGGCCTGGCCACAAGTTGATAACATACGCTATAAATGGTCTTGTGAAACTGGAATGAAGAGTACACATTATTTGTACTTTTTTGGTTCTCCGTAGGAATTTTTGGAAGTTAGATACAAGACCTTTAGATACCAAGTGATATGGACACTCCAGCCATTTACATATGACTTGTGAGGTATGTAGAGTGAATGTAAATAAAGCACTAAAAAAATAAGAGAGAGTAGTATTTTAGATGTTCATGAATGCAAAAGTAAAGTGCAGAGGGAATACGAAAACTTACAAAAATGTATGGTGTTAATTGTGACAATTCAACTTCAGGGTAAAGGAAAATGAGGAATAATATGTTCTCTCGAATAGGGCTTAATAAGAACGCAATAATCTTTTTCTTTCTTTAGATTATAACTCAATTGGTTACTCTCAATTTTTTGAATATTGCTTATATCTATTCTATAAAGGATGTCCTACAGTCCAACCCTTGGTTGTGATTCCATAATTGGCTTACATGATTGATCATTTTCCTAGCATATTTCCATGAGAGTCACTTCATATATTTACTTTTACAACCTCTAATTTTCATGTCAATCTGTTAAAACATTATATCTTTACGACTATATGCTACATAAAACCTCTAGACCATTTGTAGTCCTTTAAGACCTGGATACTATGTTATCTTTATGAAGATACACGGATAATCTATTCCCCTTATAACTTCTTCTATACTAATCCAATTGCCAGTGAAAAGTAAATGTTAGGTTAAGAGGGAATTAAAGTGATGGAGAACTTTATTATCTCAAAAAGAAACTGAGTAATAGAGTGGCTTGACTCTGAAGAAATTGGTTATGAAGTTTATTCAAGGCACTCATGGTCTTTTCAGTAAGTTGATAACAGAACTCTTAATTGATTGTTTTTTAGCTCTTCTCTATTGGGAGAAACTGAAGATCTTCAGGTTTAATTTTTGAGAAATTGTTGTGAAGATTCAGGATATTCTATGGGCTTTCTCCTCCTCTCAAAATGAGTGTTGTCATGTGTCCTTCACAGAACATATTTTAACGTAAAACTGATGTTCATTTTTTTTGTAGGATGGATAGAATAGCTTTCCCTAATTGTCATAAATTAGTGAAAGCAACAGATACAAGACGCCGCATCTGTTTTGGCTATCCATATCATTGTGTTAATGGTTTAACTTTCTCTTTTTGTATGCATGTTTTCAATTGTTTTTCAGGTTTCAACCGAAAATGGCACAGCGACTTCGAATATGTGCAATAACTCCTGAGATATCCAATCTTATGGGAATAGGATGTTATTGAAGATGAAGGAAAGGAACTCCTGCGACAATTCAAGCAATATCATACCATTTTTGCGCGGCGTGTTGGGGTGCCTGAATTCAATGGTAAGTTAAATCTAAATAATACCTAACCTTATTTTTCAAAATATCAATATGATTTTGCTACTTCTCATATACATTTCATGTAGGTAAATCATTGCCAACAACATTCAACACAACACAACAATACAGATTGATCCATCATATCCACAATATCAGTGACTACATGAATGGTATTACATTACTTCAATAACTATATACTGCAGTTGTTTACATATAGATACGCTTCAGGATTCATTTTGCTATAATTATTGATGAACTCTTACTCAGCAGTTTGAAGTATAAGGTTGTCCTTTATAAATGCATTTTATTTGGAATCTGATACTTGGAATGAGCTTTATAATATACTGTTACCTGTGGCATAAACTCGAGCTCGGGTAATTGTACCGATTTCTATGTTAGAAAATTTGGGAGAGCAAGACAACACAAAAGAACACTCAAAACTCACAAAGAAGAAAATGGAGGAAAGGAGGATTTCTATTCAACTTGACTTGCTCCAAATGGCTAGGAATACATGGTTATTTATAGGAAAAATCCTTCATGTATCTAGCCTATACAACATGTAAACACGCTAATTATGTCCACACTTTACATATCCTAAAGTGCATGGATGACACCTCTAGACATTGAATCCTCCAAACTACATCAATATGTTCATACTCTAATATATGTACTAAATTAATATTCTAGTTCATGAACTAATCTAAACAAATGTAGACAAATGTAAACTAATGAGAACAAGTTTATTATTTTCACATTTAAACATCCCCCCCTTAAACTTGTTTCATCACTCCAAGTGCCATCCTTAGCTTTTGAAAAAGCTCAATCTTCAACGGCTTGGTGAAAATATCTGCAATTTGATCTTGCAACTTCACGTGCTCTAGCTCCACAACTTTATTAGATATGGAATTTCTAATAAAGTGATATCTAGTATCAATATGCTTGCTCCTTTCATGAAACACCGGGTTCTTGGCCAATTCAATAGCCGATTCGTTGTCAACAAAAATCTTTGTTGCGTCTTCTTGTTGTTGGTGAAGTTCCTCCAACAAACTCCTTAGCCAGATTGCATGACAAACACAAGAACATGCTGCCACATACTCCGCTTCACAAGTTGACAAAGTCATAATTGGTTGCTTCTTAGAATTTCATGTAAATGCGGAATTTCCAAGAAAGAAGACAAACCCGATAGTACTCTTTCTATCATCAATATGACCAGCCAAATCACTATCACAATATCCAATAAGCTTGGAGTCTTTGGATGATGAATAAAATATTCCATAATCAAGTGTACCTTTGATGTACTGAAGTATTCTTTTGGTTACCTTCAAATAGGAGGTAGTAGGCTCTTCTATAAAGCGATTCACAAGTCCAACACCAAAAAGAATATTCGGCCTTGTACATGTCAAGTACCTTAAGCTTCCAACAAGACTCTTAAAAAGTGCGGGATTGATCTTTTCTCTATCTCCATGCTTGGATACTTTAACTCCACATTCAACGGGGGCGCTCACTGGATTGCAGTTCTCCATATCAAACTTCTTGAGAATTTCCTTTGTATATTCTTCTTGAGAAATAAAAATTCCATCATCCCTTTGTTGCACTTTAATTCCAAGATAGTAGAACATTAAGCTAATGTCCGTCATCTCAAACTCTTTTGTCATAGCCTCCTTGAATTCTTCAAACATCTTTGGATTATTTCCTGTAAAGATCAAATCATCTAGATACAAGCAAACAAGTAAGATGTCACCATTTTAGCAATCTTGACATAAAGAGCATGTTCATGTGGACACTTTGAAAAGCCATTTGCTTGAAGATATTTGTCAATTCTACTATTCCAAGCCCGTGGGGCTTCCTTCAAGCCATAAAGTGCCTTCTTCAATTTTAGCACTTTGTCTTCATGTCCTTCAACCTTATATCCTAAAGGTTGATCAATGTATACTTCTTCCTCCAAAACACCATTCAAGAAAGCCAACTTGACATCCATTTGATGGATTTTTCATTGATTTTGTGCTGCCAAAGAAATAAAAAGACGAATTGTTTCCAATCGAGCAACCGGCGCAAATACTTCATCATAGTCAATACTGGCCTTTTGCTTATATCCCTTGGCAACAATTCTTGCTTTATATCTTTCCACCTCTCCCTTGGAATTTTTTTTTTAACTTGTACACCCATTTGATATCAATGGTGCTTTTGCCTTTTGGAAGTGTGGCCAACTCCCAAGTATCATTCTTCTTGATTGCCTTGATTTATTCATCCGTGGCATCTCTCCATTTGGTATTTTTGGCAGCATCCTCATAAGTTAAAGGCTCACTATCCACCAACAAAAAAAAAGTGAGTCAAATTATATAAATCTTCTCTTACCACTTCGTATTTTCGTACAAGTCACGAATACTTCTAGTCTGCTGAGGCACTTCACTTGAGTAACTTGGGGAATTGGCATGGCAGGACCCTCCAAGTTTTTTTTGAATGGAAAAAGGCTCAAGTTTTAATTGTGTAGTATAGGGTCCTCTAATCATTAGTGTGATTAAAAGATTCTAACTATCTAACATTCTCACCCCAAATTTTTTTATGTTACACAATGGTCCAAGTATAAAAGCCACTTTTTTGCCAAATTTGGCCATAAACCTAGATCTACAACAACCCTTCCCTCTCTCCTCTCCCCTATTTTTCCCTCTCAAATCCTTATTCGTATCATTCTTCTTGTTTCTTCAATCTACGGTTCGTCTAATGATTATTTGTTCAATATAAGCAATCCTAAACGAAATATAACACATATCCATTTCTTAATCTTCTTTAAGAAGATTTGTGAATGTTCATCATTATTAAATATTGAAGTTTTTGAAATGGATTTTAAAAAATCAACTAAATTTTTATACTATTTTAAAGTGGGTGTTGTTTAGAATTTTTGGGAATAGTAGTGAGAGGTTGAATATAAAATTTGAGATCATTTGGAGTTAATTTGGACTGAATTTGGTTAATCTTAGACTAAAATCGATGCTGAAATTTTTTTTTAGCGCGATGAACATCTATTAGGATGTTCAGAACATCCTGACAGAGAGACGTTTGAAATATCCTGACAGATGTTCCAAACATCCTAAACATCTTGATAGGCAAGATGCTTCGAATATCTAGAGAGACGTCGTGAACATCGAGAAATATGTTACTATTAACATCCTGCCAGATGTTTTGATTATCTCTTATGATATTTAGAAAATATATATTTTACCCGTCGAACTATTGTACAAGTTATTTGCCACATTTTCATTTGCTGTTTGTCGAAAACGGTTTGTAGGAGGTACTGAGAAATAGGAAACACAATTATTTATGTAGCAAAGTGAATTCAAGAATGCAAGGAAAGTCTACCTTATCGGAGCTAGGTGCATTTTGGGAGTAGAAGTTTCTGTATTCATGTTTTCAATGGTTTTACTAATCATATACTTATAGATTAGCATAAATATCTTAGTTCCTATTGTCTTGTTCTACTATAGCCAAGACAAGGTTTAAAAAATAATTTATGATTTATCAAGACTTAAAGCATTTTCTTTTGTCATCCCAAGTTGAGGTTAATTTGTTGGCTAAGTATGAATTTAGTCTCCTCATATTATAATCCTTGCCTATGCAGTCCCTGTCAATCTAGCTCTTCCAAAAGAATTATGCGAGGTCCCTCTTGAGGAGGTAATTTTTCCAGTGCCTGAACCTCCAAGGGATGAAGGAGAAGAACTAAGCTAATCCATTAGTTGGGGAAGTACTTCAGAGGAAAAATAAATAAGGCATCTGCAAAGCATATGTTCACAAAAGGACTACATTCCCTATGTAACGTAGAGGAAATGAAGATACAAGTCAATTTGTAAATTCTTGAATTTTTATATTGGATGTTCATCATATTTGTAAACCCGATCAAATTCATTTATGTATATTTATTTGTTGTTACTATCGTTAATTTGCATATTTATTCTCCTTTTTGAAACATACTTATGTCGTTTAAGTCATTTGCATAAGTTGTTCTGAATGCTGGCTCAATTTTAGACGTGCATACTTTCCTTAGTCTTTAGAAACATCTACAAAGTCGTTCCGAATATTTTTACCCCAACCCTAGACCCTAAATCCGGATGCGATCATACCAGCACTAACGCACCGGATCCCATCAGAACTTCGAAGTTAAGCGTGCTTGGGCGAGAGTAGTACTGCAATGGGTGACCCTCCGGGAAGTCCTCGTGTTGCATCCCTCTTTTTTTTTTTTAAAAAAAAAAAAGACCCTAAACCCTAACCTGGGAAGTGAATACATTCGGAACATCTTTTTCAAGTTCGGGTTTAATATTTTTGTCGTTCGGAACGTATAATGTGTTTATCTTCTAGATTTATCACTTTAACTCCACCAAATGGTAGATAATCTTGTAGATTTATCACTCTAACCTGTGCAATTATAATTTTAAGTGATAATCAACTTGATTTATCACTATAACTTGTATAGTTTGTCATGTTAAGTGATATTTTTGTAAATTTATCACTCTAACTTGTATAAATAGTCATGTTAAGTGATAACCATTTTGATATATCACTCTAACTTGTATAATTACTGATTTTATGGGATAATCTTTCACAATTATCACTCTAAATATGTATAATTGATCATGTTAGTTGATATTTTTTTAGTCTATCACTCTAAATTGTATAATTGGTCATTTTAAGCAATAATCTTTCATAATTATCACTCTAACTTGTATAACTGGTCATTTTAGTTTATATTCATCTTTATTTATCATTATAATATGTATATTTGCTCAGTTAGTCAATATTTCAGCTTGATTTATCACCATAACTTGTATATTTGGTCATTTTAAGTAATATTCTTGTAGATTTATCACTATAACATGTATAATTGGTCATTTTAAGTAATAAACATCTTGATATATCATTCTAACTTTGTATAATTGGTCATTTTATTTTATATTTATCTTGATTTTCATTATAACTTGTATATTTGGTCATTTTATTTGATATTCATCTTGATTTATCACTCTAACTTATATAATTGGTCATTTTAAGTGATTATACATCTTGATATATCACTCTTATGAAACGACCTCGGTCAGTCGTTTCGGAAGTTAGGACTCCGATTGGCGTGTCGATAACTTTAAAATATTCATAATGTCCATTAGGACCTGTCTGTAAAATTTGAGCTAAATCAGACCTCGTTTGGTAGGCATCGGAAGAAGGTTTTAGTTTTTATTGGCGATAAATATTAAAAAGAGATTTTCGAGCTCGGTTTTGCTGAATGAGCTCCGATTCGAAATCCGAAAGCGCCATTGGGTTCGTATGATTATTTATGACCTTTGTAAACTTTCGAAAGTGAATTTCGATATTGTTCGGCTAGTTTCCGCTAAAATGCCGAAAGTTAAATAATTTGACTTTTTTCATTTAAATTCGCATCTTGAGTTTCGGGAGTCCAATTTGAGATCCGCCTTCGCGAGTATGTTACATATATTTTGTATAACTTGTATGCAAAAGTTGGAGTTATTTCGAATATCGTAGGGTACCGTTTTAATTTTGATCGTAGCAGCAAATTAAAAAAAAAAAAAAAGGAAAATGACAAAACATAAAAATGTTAGGCGGTGGTCCTTAAAGCTAAGGACGTGCAGAATCATTTGAACACCAAAAAGGAACAGAAACATGAGCAAGGAGGAGAAGTAGAGAAAATTATCAGAAAAAATGCTAGAAAATAAGAAAAGGGGCCGGAGAAAAGTAGAATTTTTACCCTGAAACATTCAGGTAATGATCCTAATATATTATTTGAGTTTATTACGTGTGTTTGAATATGTTTTAATGGTAAAACTTGGAATATTATACATCGTTTTAATAAGTTTAATTAATAGTTTAAAGGGTTAAATGGACCCCGATAACGAAATTGATTATATATTCGTACTCAGTGAGTTATGGGCAATATATAAATATAATTTATTTGGGGTTTGGTTATGTGACCTTAAACCCTGTATATAGGCCTGGCCTGCGTATTGCGTATGCGAATAGGGTATCAGGTTCCTACCTGGATTGCCCTAATATGTGAGGAATGAAGCCTTTAGCCTAATTTGATATATTTTTCTGCTTTATTGAATAGAGTGGGATCGTTTGGCAATGAATTCAAAGGACAAAGCGGTTGTTGAGTAATTGTGCTAACTTTGTAACAAGGTAAGTGTTTATATCCATTTCTTTGGAGGCACCTGGCCTCGTGGATTTTCTACCACGTATTCCTTACGTGTGTAGCTGCCGATAGGCATATTCATTACGCCTTAGCTTTGGATTTACAATGTATATTATATGTTATGTCCTATTGTTGGTATTGCATTAAGGATCTGAGCATTGTACCCTGGCTGTAAGTTGGCATCTACTTCCCGGCTGTCGATGATAGTCCCGCGCCGGTGAAGGGTTATTATTGCATCACATTGCATTCATATGCATTATATGTTATTCATATGCATTACATTGCATATCATATTGGGTGCATGAGTATTCCGCCCTAGGAGCTGGAGGATTCCGCTCCATTGTATCATATTGAGGGTAGGAGGATTTCGCCCCAAGAGCAGGAGTATTCCGCTCTTATGTCAGATATTGAGTGCAGGAGTATTCCGCCTCAGCTTTACATTATATCGGGTGCAGGAGTATTCCGCCCCAGGAGAGTGCAGGAGTATTCCGCCTCTGGTTTATATTATATCGGGTGCAGGAGTATTTCGCCCCAGGAGCAGGAGTATTCCACTCCAGTTGGTTATCAGATTGGATTACCCTCGAATGCAGGAGTATTCCGCTTCGGGATGGGATTACGGGCACATGTGACCCTTCGCATCATATTTCATTTCATTTCATTTCATCTCACTTCATTTCATTTCATCTCAATTCATACCATTGTGTAGACTTGCGGTACATGACTACTGTTCTGCTTATATGTGCATTGCTTATTTGTTGATATGTTTCTGGCACACATCCTTGGTTGAGTTTATAAGTTTCTTACGTGTTTCCGGTTGTTATCTGGCTCTGCCTTTTTATAATTTAAATAAAAGGAATTTGGTCTATCTATTTCTTTTCTCCCTGGCTAGCTATCCTATTCTTTGAGGTGGCTAGTCTGCCCCACTTATTGAGTCCTTTTGACTCAACCTTGTTTGTTGTTTGTTTCTTGTCTATCTATTTCGTTTCGGCAGTTTCGCTCCAGGATTGAGTTCGCCACGTTGTTCAGGAGCGAAGAAGATTTCAGCTGTCAGGGTGAGCCAGCTTTTATTCCGGATGGCCACCAGTTTATTGGTTATCATTTCAGTTGCATTTTTCTCCCTTCATGAGGTATCTGTCTTCTTTTGTACTCTTAGATGTCTAGTCTGGATAGCCCTAAACCTAGTATGTTGGGTAGTCAGCTGTAATTTTTTTTGTACAGCTTAGAGGTATCAGTATGTCTGTTTTTTTTTTTTTTTTTAAGTCTTGTCCTTAATTATGAATTATTATATTTATTTTCCTAATTTAATTGGTAAGGGTTCGCCCGACGGGTCTAGGGGAGGATGTCGGGTGCCCGCACGGCCTAATCGGGTTCCGGGTCGTGTCATCTTATTTGTATAATTGGTCATTTTAAGTGATAATCATCATGATATATCATTCTAACTTTTTTGACTTCTCATTTTAAGTGATAATCATCCTGAGATATCACTCTAACTTGTATAATTGGTCATTTTAAGTGATATTCTTGTAGATTTATCACCATAACTTGTATAGTTGGTCGTGTTAAGTGATAATCATCTTTATATATCACTCTAACTTGTATAAATGGTCATGTTAAGTGATAATCATCTTTATATATCACTCTAACTTGTATAAATGGTCATGTTAAGTGATAATCATCTTTATATATCACTCTAACTTGTATAAATGGTCATTTTGAGTTATAATCTGTTATAATTATAACTCTAACTTGTATAATAGATCATGTTAGTTGATATTCTTGTACATGAATCACTATAAACTGTATAATTGATCATTTTAAGTGATAATGTTTCATTATTATCACTCTAACTTGTATAATTGGTCATTTTAGTTTATATTCATCTTGATTTATCACTATAACTTGTATATTTGGTCATTTTAGTTGATATTCATCTTGATTTATCGTTATAACTTGAATATTTAGTTATTTTAAATGATATTCTTGTAGATTTATCACTATAACATGTATAAAATATCATTTTAAGTGGTTATCTTTCATAATTATCACTCCAACTCTTACAATTGATGATGTTAGTTGATATTCTTGTAGATATATCACTTTAAATTGTATAATTGATCATTTTGTTGATATTCATCTTGATTTATCACTATAACTTGTATATTTAGTCATTTTAAATTATATTCTTATAACTTAAATATTTAGTCATTTTACATGATATTCTTGTAGATTTATCACTATAACATGTATAAAATGTCATTTTAAGTGATAATCATGTTGATATATCACTCTAACTTGTATAATTGGTCATTTTAAGTGATTATACATCTTGATATATCACTCTAACTTGTATAATTGGTTAAATATTGTTCAGGCGTTCGAAACGTCTATGTGTCGTTCGAGTTTGTTATTTAAAAGTTCGGAACATCGACCTTCATGTTTGGCGCATCCATTCAGTTTCGGAACAGTTAAAGTTATAATTCGATTATTATCTTTCATAGTTATCACTTTTGCTTGTATTGAATATATTAAGTATAACTTTGATCATTAGCCTATATCTTTTATAGTTGGTCATATTAAGTTATAATCATCTTGATTTATCGCTCTAACTTGTATAATTGATTATTTTAAGTGATAATTTTTTATAATTATCACTTGAACATTATCAGTTGATCATATACTGTGCAGACGTTGGGAACATCTGTGAGTTGTTTCGGATGTAGAAAAAGAAGAAACGAAAAGAATGAAGAATATCGATGTATAATGGTGTGGGACACATTTTTATTATCTTTAAAAGTAACTACAAGCTTTAGATCCCCACGCTCCCAATATAAGTGTTATTAATGGGTCCAATATGTTCGGAAATACTATATTAGTTGTGGGAAACGGCGTAAGAAAGTTCCGAACGTATGCTCAAAATTTGAAAAGTACACGGAAAAGTAATTTTATCGATTGGCCCTAATTTCTATAACAAAACAAAAACAAAGAAATTTTAATTGAATCCTTAATCTATGTTTAAATGCTTGTAATATTTATCATGGTGAATGCATGAAGATTACTCATGGTGAATTCTTGCACCATTTATAGAGTACGAGAATTGTGTATGAAAAGGTTGTCTTGAAAGGAGAATATGTGTGGAAATACCGTATAACGAGCTGTTGGAATAATTCGATGATAATGTTCAAAAAATGGTCTTGTTTTGAGACCCTTATGTCTCCCTTCAAAGTTTGAACATTCATGAAATATGTTTGAAACATCATAATAGCGCTCCGAACATCACTTTTCTTTGAACTTCTTTTAAGATGTCTCGAACATCTAAAATATATTATGAACATTCAAATAAAAATTTAGAAATGTCATAACTACTAATATTTAGCCATACACTATGAAGATTATTCATATATTACATACCTACAAGAAAGATTAAATGATTCTCCTCTACTTCTTTTGCATTCTATTTCGGAGTAATATATATATATATATATATATATATATATATATATATATATATATATATATATATATAAATACACAAGCTGATGTCTCATAAATAAGTATTTAATTCATATGATGGTACATAAGACGTTAACATCTAAAATCACTCTGGTAGATATTTAAACATCGGTGGAAAGTGAAATATCTCACAAGAAGTTTCAAACATCACGCAGGAAGATCAGAACATACTTGTAGTCGTTCAAAACTTTCAATATGTTTGAAACATCTTGAGTATCTTTTTTTTTATTTCAGAAAAAATAATAAATAAATACGCAAATGATTGTTATGTATATTGTGTGATAATATTTGGTCTGTTGTTGTTGTTGATTGTGGAGGTTGTGTATACAAGTGAAATTTATAAAATCTGGTGCATTTGTTAAGGGGTTGTGTATACGAAAATTATCTTGAGAATAAGATGAGTGTACATAGATGAGTTGGGTAGCTGGAGTATGAAAAAACATATTAGTTTTCTAAGTTTAGTTCTGTAAATTTAGTTAAAACTTGGAACATCACAAACGATGTTTCGAATATCTTGAGTAATGTTAGGAACCTCCATCAAGACATTTCATCTTTAATATGTTGGTACATTTTTTTTGATTTCATCGATCAAAAATAAATAATCCTTAATAAGGAGAGAGGTTTCTGAAGTTAAATCTACTATTTTTTCTGAAAAAAAAAAGAAGAAATGTTGAAAAAAATTTGTAGGTATACTAATTCTGTCTGATGATTGTTGCTTTCCTTATGTTTCCCATTTGTCACTCGCCGATGGAGTTTTGCTTATTTTTATTTTTGAGGATCGAAAAATTGAATGATATTTTTATTCTAAATTTTATCTCAACATATAGATAAAAGATGCTTCCAACATCCTGACAGAGATGTTCCGAACATCCTGACAGAATATGTTCCGAACACCCTGATAGTTATTCTGAACTTCCTGATAGAAGATATTCCGAATACCATAACAAATGTTCTGTACATCATGACAGAAGATGTTTCGAATACCCTGACAGATGTTTCGAATATCGTGACATATGTTCATCACCTCGGAAAAAAAAAATTTCAACCGCGACTTTTTATTCGAAATCTATCCAAAACAACTCAAATCAATACCAAATTATCTCAAATTTTATACTTAAGATCCTAATACAATTCTCAAGCATTTCAAACAATACCCACTCCAAAATAACATAAAAATCATGTTTCGATTTTTAAACCCACTTCATATTTTTACTTTTTTTTGCATAAGAAGAAGAAGAAGACGATGACTATGTAGACAACAAAAAGTAGTTGAAGAGTATGACGAGAAATATGAATAAAATGAGAAGAATGTGAAGTAATAAAAATAGAAGAGGAGGAAGATGAAGAAGATATGATAAACAAAAGGAGAAAAAAGAGAATTTTTATCCATTTGTTTTAAAAATTTGTGGTCTTTAATTTTGATCACAAGAAATTTAAAAGTTTTGTTACTTTTAATTACAGCCCACAAAAATTTAGAAATGCTAATTATGTCCCTGATTAGTCCTAATTTTACTTAGCATAAAAAGAAAAGGAAAAAGAAAAGGCGAGGCCCTTTTCTGCCAAAAAAAAACTTAAGAGGTTCTTGAACGCCCATTCTCACGAGTAACTTGGACTTGACTCATCTTCTTCTTGATCTTGTGCTGGAGGTGTTGATGGTGGTATGATAGGCTGCTCCCCAACTTCGTCATCACCATCTTCATCAAAGAAAGGACTAAAAGAGTAATCTTGCTCTTTATCTTTCCATTCCCAAGCATTAGCTTCATCAAATTCTACATCTCTACTTATGGTGACCTTGCCATTTCTTGGGTTATATAATTTATAACCTTTATAATTTTGATCATAGCCAATGAAAACATACCTCTCACTTTTAATATCAAGTTTGGACCTCTTCTCATCCGGCACATGTGCATAAGTAATGCTCCCAAAAACTCGCAAATGAGCAACTTTTGGCTTGAAACCGCTCCAAGCCTCTTGAGGTGTTTTGTCACGAATACTCTTGGTGTGACACTGATTTGACAAGTACACCGCACAAGCAACTGCTTTAGCCCAAAACTATTTTGGCATATTCTTTCTCTTCAACGTACTCTGTGCCATGTTGAGAATAGTCCGGTTCTTTCTTTCCACGACGTCATTTTGTTGTGGTGATCTTGGAACTGTAAAAGAATGAAAAATTCCATTTTTTTCACAAAAAAATTTGAATTTATTTAAAGCGAATTTGCCACCATTATCGGACCGCAATGACTTCACTTGGTAGCTACTTTATATCTCCACCATACACTTGAACTTTTTGAAAATTTCAAACACCTCTGATTTTGCCTTCAAGAAATAAATCCAAATTTTTCTAGAAAGATCATCAAGAAAAAGTAAAAAATAATTACTTTTACCAAGTGAAGATGGCTTGATTACTGTGCACACATCCATGTGAATCAACTAATAGGCATCAGGCTCTAGTCAAAGACTCTTTAGGAAAGCTTTTCCTTGCTTGCTTTCCAAAGAGACATCCTTCACAAAGTTGGCTCGGATGATCAAATAGTTCGCAACCTAATCACCATGCTCTCCTTCTTCATTAACCTTAGACTATCAAAATTCACATGACCAATTCTCATATGCCAAAGCCAAGATGAATCTTTGGCACATGATAGTAAGTACCTTGGAACATCACTTTAAAGATTCAAAATAAATATTTTATTATTAGCAATAGGAACTTTGGCTAACAATCTCCCATTTTTATCTCTCATGAACAATTTTTTATCCTTCAAATGAATATCATAATTTTTCTCCAAAAGTTGTCCCAAACTCAAAATATTATTTTTCATCTCCGGTACATACAAAATATTAGAAATTAATTGGTGACTACCATCTTTCAAACGAATTAAAATCGTACCTTTTTCTTTGATTTTAACCCATGAAGAGTCTCTAAAAGTGATGTTGCCACCATTCAACTCTTCAAGCTCCAAAAATAAATTCTTCACTCCACAAATATGGCTACTTGCACCGGAGTCAAGGTACCATTGATTTCTCTCTATACTTTCTTCTCCTTTACAAGCAAGAAGTAAAGTGCCATCTCCATCTTTATTTTTGCTCTCCACAAAATTATTTTTCTCCTCCAAAATAATTTTTCTCCTCCATACTTTCTTATCATACCTTCCTTGATTTTTCCTCCATCCTCTATCTCTTCCACAGCCTCTTCCTTGGTTATAGTCTTGGCTTTTATTCTCTTTGCTTGGTGGTTGACTACTACCTCTTCCTCATCCACCACGACCTTGTCCACGTCCACGACCTCTTTGTTGTGAGCCACTCCTTTCATCTTTCTCCTTGAAAGAAAGTTTTGCTTGCAACGCTTGTTCAACTGATTCTTCTTTCAGTTTTTTTCAACTTTTCTTCATGTTCTTGCAAAGAACCCGTAAGTTCTTCAATGGTTATGGTGTCCAAGTCTTTGGACTCTTCAATAGCCACAACAATATAATTAAATTTTGAATCAAGGGATCGTAGTATTTTCACAGTGACCCTATCATCACTTAAGTCTTCACCATATCCCTTCATTTGAGTGACAATAGCCAAAACTCTTGAAAAATAATCCAAAACGGATCCGGGTTCCTTCATATGCAATGATTCAAACTCTCCTCTTATTGTTTGGAGACGAACTCTTTTCTCTTTATCTAAACCTTTAAAGGAAGTTTGAAGAATCTCCCATGCTTGCTTGGAGGTGGTTGCATTTGCAACCTTCTCAAACATCTTTTCATCCAAAATTTGATGGATGAGAGTGAGTGCCTTTTGATCTTTCTTTCTAAAGGCAGCATCATCCTCCGCTTCATCACCTCCGACTTCCACCGGTTCCCAAACATCATAGGCACCAAGTAAGGCCTTCATCCGGATACACCAATTTCCATAGTTTTCTTTTGTGACCATAGGAACCTGGAATGGAGTTGTTTTACTATTTGTCATCTTTCTCCAAGTTTGGTTGTCTGTCAAACACACCGGCTCTGATACCAAATGTTAGAAAATTTGGGAGAGCAAGACAACACAAAAGAACACTCAAAACTCACAAAGATGAAAATGGAGGAAAGGAGGATTTCTATTCAACCTCACTTGCTCCAAATGGCTAGGAATACATGGCTATTTATAGGAAAAGTCCTTCATGTATCTAGCCTATACAACATGTAAACACACTAATTATGTCCACACTTTATATATCCCAAAGTGCATGGATGACACCTCTAGACATTGAATCCTCCAAACTACATCAATGTGTTCATACTCTAATACATGTACTAAATTAATATTCTAGTTCATGAACTAATCTAAACAAATGTAGACAAATGTAAACTAATGTGAACTAATGAGAACAAGTTTATTATTTTCACATTTCAACAAAAGTTAATGTCTCTGTAATATATGTCCTTTAAATTTGTCATAACTTTGACCTTTATCCTTAGTTCACTGTGTAAAATGGGACAAATGGAGAAATGGAACAAATGGAGAAAATTGGACAAAGAATTTTTGCAACTGAGATTACTAGATAGTGAACTCACAACCACACAATCTCATTTCTCTAGAAAAGGGAACAAAGAGTGATTAGTAAGTACTGCATTATGGGCAATAGAGAAGTAAACTGCATGTCATATGAATTGTCACGGGCCGCACCTTCCTAATGACAGCGGCACACAATTGGTCCATGCGGTGCTCGTAGTCAGGTGACTACGAGCCAGCCTGCTCCTCGTCCCAGCTTTCTTGGAAGCTCGCCTCAGTGGCCTAACTTCAACTGTGCCATCCGAAAGTCTCTTCCTTGTGCGCATCTGATATGCGGAAACTTCAGTATGCGCACATCCAGGGTTGGCTTAGGACCTGCCCGTACCTCGCCTACCACTAAGCGTCGCTCCTACGTGCGAAGTGCAATCCTCAAGCTTGGTCCTCGCCTCGTTCCCTAGCACTTTGCTTGGCTTCGCCCGAGTAGGAAAACCTTTTAGCCCTTGGCTCTTGTCATGTGTGACTCCAAAGATGCCTCCTCATGTCTCTTGACATTGGAACACGTAGCCCTCGCATCATGCCTCCCTTCTGAGTGGTGTAGCATTGCCCCACGATTGAACGTCTTGGCCAATGAGCCTTTGCTTGTATGGTTGAACCCTTTCCATGCTTGCAAGTCAATACACGAGACTCTCAATAGCTCCTCGAGTACTCAATCGGCACAGAGGTCTTTATTATATCCGAAGCAAGCCCCGCAAGGCTTAGTCTTTCCTTCCATCAAGCCTTTGCCGCACGTTGTGTGCCCAACGTTGGCCCTCTGGCCACACGTCGTCCATAGAGTCGCTTGACTTGTATGGATACCTGGAACAGTCTTCTGATATGTCCAGGCAGGCCCTTGAGGTCCTTCCTTAAGGCAGCTCACTTGGTGTGACTTCCTGACGAAGTGTACGGGGAGGGCTGGTAGGCTGTCACCATGTCTGGCCCCCTTATATATGTCTTGAAAAGATAAACCCATGTCACAACACTTGACATCCTTTGTCCAGAGAATCGTACAAGGGTCTAACTTTCCACTTCGACCTCCAAATGAGGTGTCGTTTCTTCCTAGAGATTCCTCTGGACTTCCTTCACACCTGCATGAAGTTTCATCTCATTCACATACTCGTAGAAAGAGATATAGCCCTCGGAAGATCAGTATAATTACCATAATGCCACTGTTTCTTGGCTAAGTCAATCCCATAGGCAAACAAGCTTCGATCGGCACCAAACTTGGTATGCACACTCTATAGCATCTTAGGAACAAGGCCCTCACCCTATATTCCAAGGTTCCAACTATAGCTCTAAAACGTACGGCACTGACACTCATGCCCGCACACAGCTCGCACAGCTGACACTCAGCCTGTACCCTACTGACACTCATCCAGCACCTTGCTGGCCCTCATCTAGCACATGTCCAAGGCTTCCCTTCAAGCACGCGGCTGATACTCGTCCAGCACATGACTAGCCCTCGTCTAGCCGACTAACATTCGTTCAGCGCACAACCAACACTCGACCGAGCGGCTGATACTCGTCTGGCCCACCTGTGGAGCAAAGATGTTGCATGCGCAAAGGCATCAAAAAGGCACCACGCAAAATTCTCCACCACTCGATCTAGCTATCGTCCTCGATGACTGACTGCCTACGCCTACGAAAACCCGGACTTTGACCCTTTGGGATTCTCCATCACGGTTCCCATTTCCAAGGCTCCTTGGACTTCCTCAAGTCCTTTCTCTTAAAGTAGGATTCGTGCCCTTCACTGCTCCTCCCAAGTTTCGTCCAAGCGTGCCTCTCCACTTTATCTCCGCGATGACCACTTCGACAGTGCCTCCGCACTTGCACCTCCTTGGTGACTAACTGTTGCTCCCTTTGAAGACAACTTATTTGTGTTGGCATATCTGCCAACCACACCATAGCTTAGATGGCCATCCTATCCATCCGGCTAGCTCTCTTCGCTTTTAGTGAGTACTTCAGGCACCCTCTGGTGTGGCATACACAGTCCAACCGCGCCTTGCGGCCCTATTCTCCACCTCTAGACGATTTGCTCCCTTCAGAATTTTCTCTTAAGCACAATGCCTTATCTTAGGAAAATTCTCCCCCACTCAAGTAGGAGACTCCCCTCAATTCAGGTAGACATCCCTCGATGTGGCTCCTTGCCAACCATACTCTCATGGTCCTTATCCGCTATTTCCCTCTAGAAAGATTCCACTATGCCACTATGTGAACAATATCAATTCCCGATCCCATAACTTGGAGTGACTTGTTGCTTAATCCCATACTCAAGGCAAATCACGATTGATTCAACAATAGCCCATACAAAGACACTAACAGCTGTTCATGCTCAATTTTACCCCTATTGAACATCCGCCCCAGCCTTAGAAACCCACGCTCCACGCCTGGTAACTTTGGCTCCTCCAACGCCTCGCACCTTCTGGTACTTAGCAAGCTCTTGGGACGTACTCTTCTAAGTACATCATTTCTCAAAGCGGTAGCTTAGCTGCATTCAGGAACAAAGCTTTTTGTTCTCAAACTATCGCTTCCTTAGCAGATCCCGAATTGTACTCCTTGTACTTGGCCCAACTGGAAAAAATGCCTTGTTCAACCTGTATGCTCCTCCCGATTCGGTGTCCCTCTGTACCCTTAGCTTTGGAAGGACTCCATTCTCAAACTTGGAAACCCATCTAATCCGTAGCGTCGCTATCCCCACTTTGATTCAGCACACAATGCCACCCCACATAATGGTTTGGCTCATGCTGTCCATCTGCTCATTGCAGTCTATCATAATTCCCATGGTTGCCTCCCCACACAAAGTGGTTTGGCTCACCATCCTCATTTTTGCCTCCCCATCCGTCGGTTTGGCCCATTATCGTGTCTCTCCATCCGCCTGTTAAACACATTTTCCCACTTTTGCCTCCCCACACGAAGTGGCTTGGTTATCCATTCAAACTTTGCCTCCCTACTAGGTAGGTTGGCTCCCTTCTGTCACAAACATGGTGGCTGACTCCACCTCATTATGATACTCGAGCACCCCACAAAGACGCTTGCTCTCAATCCCTTCTTCACGGTTGTCACAGCCTACTGGCACGCCCCCTCTAGCTGTGGCATCACCCAATACATAGAGCTTACATTTGGAGATCGCACTCACCCGCAATGGTAGGCGCCTTACCTAATCATCCAAAGCGGTTTTTGGTGCGACACTTGTGCCAACACCCTCGTACTTTCTTGGCTCCTGCCTAGCGTAGCACTCATTCATGCAAGCAACGCTTGCCCCATGTTGTAGGCACGATACTCAACCAATATGGTTGTCGAGGGACTCGCCTTCCATTCATTGCAACCCTTAAGATGGCTAGGCATTCATAACGTCCAACTCCTCAAAGCACACCATCTGATGTTCCTCGGAGCTTAAGTCTTCCCTCTAGAAGACCCCTTAATTCACGCACTTCTAGGATCCATTTTATGCCTCGCGCATTCCCAATGCCCTCAGACTGCTCAAGTTAGTCCCACTGGAAAGACACTCAAATGATGCGCCACTCGCATATATGGCATGATCTCCATGATCTGCTTCAATATGAATAGCCCACGGCTTGCATCTGTTCACAACATGGTTGCACGACCTGGCAATCATGGCCCTTTTCCTGGCCACCTGATTCATCAGCATGTCCCTCTCTGAATGAAAGCCCACACTATTCGAAAGAATTTATTTTATCGCCCATTTTCCTTCTTCAATATGGCCAACAACTTCTGCAAAGTTGCTAACCCACTGCTAACAGAGTTCCTTTTACAACTGATGGATATCCCGCAATCAAGATAGTTTGCTCCTGCTAACCGCCGGTCCCATCTTTGCAAAATCATCCCAACAGCACAGCACGTTGGCGCTCCTTGCTGACTAACCATGGCTCATTTGAATCCCTCTAAAAATAGCCCTATCGGGTCCGCCGTCTCAAATAGCATGTTGAACATCATTCCTGCTTCGATATTATCTCCACAATGACATTCCCATGTTGCACTGGCAATTCAACATTCTTAAGTTGTGGCATCAACCATGGCCTCTCGCGTTTTACCGAAATCGACTCCTTGTTGGCACGGATCAACCTTCCCCGATGGCTTAGCTCACAATGCCCTGCAAGCCCTTATGCAAGTACAAATTATGCTTTGATGGCGTCTCAAAATCACAATGCTTAAAAAAAATTCCTGACAGTGTGTTCCATGCTCTATCCCATTACCGGCGCAAAGCTCCTGCTTTGGGTGCCAATCCGCTTGGTACCAACCGCACCATCCTGAGCATCCTTTCCTCTGATAGCAACTTTCACGGGGCGCACCTTCCCAATGACAGCGGCACATAATTGGCCCATGCGGCGCTCGTAGTCCAACCTGACTACGAGCCAGCCTGCTCCTTGTCCCAGGTTTCTTGGAAGCTCGCCTCAGTGGCCTGGCTTCAACTGTGCCGCCCAAAGGTCTCTCCCTTGTGCGCATCTGATATGCGGAAACTTCAGTATGCGCACACCCGAGGTTGGCTTAGGACCTGCCTGTCCCTCACCTAGCACTAAGCGTTGCTCCTGCGCGCGAAGCGCGATCCTCAAGCTTGGCCCTCTCCTTGTGCCCTAGCACTTGGCTTGGCTTCACCCGAGTAGGACAACTCTTTAGCCCTTGGCCCTTGTCATGTGCGACTCCAAAGATACCTCCCAATATCTCCTCAAATTGGGAAACAAAGCCCTTGCATCATGCCTCCCTCCTGAGTGGTGCAGCGTCGCCCCACGACTGCACGTCTAGGCCAACGAGCCCTTACTTGCATGGTTGAACCCTTGCCATGCTTGCAAGTCAATAGACGAGGCTCTCAATAGCTCCTCGAGTACTCAATCAGCACAGAGGTCTTTATCATATCCGAAGATAGCCCGCGGGGCTTAGTCTTTCCTTCCGTCAAGCCTCTAGCGCTCGTTGTGCGCCTAACGTTGGCCCTCTAGCCACACGCCGTCCATAGAGTCGCCTGACTCGTATGGATACCTGGAACACTCCTCTGATATGTCCAGGCAGGCCCTTGAGGTCCTTCCTCAAGGCAGCTCAGTTGGTGCGACTTCCTGACAAAGTGCACGGGGAGGGCTTGAAGGCTGTCACCATGTCTGCCCCCATTATATATGTCTTAAAAAGATAAACCCATGTCACAGCACTTGACATCCTTTGTCCAGAGAATCGTACAAGGGTCTAACTTTCCACTCCGACCTCCAAATGAGGTGCCGTTTGTTCTTAGAGATTCCTCTTAACTTCCTTCAAGCCTCCATAAATTTTTATCTCATTCCCATACTGTTGGAAAGACATATAGACCTTGAAAGATCAGTATAATTACCAACATGCCACTACTTCTTGGCTAAGTCAAGCCCATAGGCAAAAAAGCTCCGATCGGCACCAAACTTGGTGTGTACACTTTATAGCATCTTTGGAACAAGTCCCTCACCCTATATTCCAAGATTCCCACTATAGATCCAAAACGTGCGGCACAGACACTCCTGCACGCACACAGCTCGCACGCCTGACACTCAGCCTGCGCCGAGCTGACACTCGTCCAGCACACGACTAATCCTCGTCTAGCCGACTGACACTCGTTCAGCGCACGGCCGACACTCGGCCGAGCGGCTGACAATCGTTTGGCCCGCCTGTGGTGCAAAGACGTTGCGCACGCAAAGGCATCAAAAGGGCATTGCGCAAAAGAATATATGTATTTTTGATTTCACAAAAGATAGGTAACCAGTTGAATAGGGGATTATTTAAAGATTGAGCTTTCTTTGAGTCATTTTTGTTTGCTAAAAAATCAGAATCATGGTTTGATTGCATTTACTCTTGCTCTTTTCCTTGGAATTGGGTGAGGCTTTTAATTTATGTAACAGTTGTTGGACTAAATTGAGAGGGAAATATTAAAGGTCTTTGGAAATAAATTACTGATACGGAACACTTGAGAAACTATTACTCTTTTACAGAATATATATGTTTTCTTGAAAGAGTACATCTGGCCACAACAGATGGACGCTTACAATTGGTATACTCTGGTTCTTTTCTACTATGCCATATGTTCAATTTGTTCTACTGATTTTGTATTATGTCTTAAATCATAATGGTTAATTTCTGACCTAATCATTTCAAAGGTATTATTGCTAATGGCGCTAAAAATTTAAATAACTCCATTAGAAATCTTTTTAGTTGATTCTATTAATTTCTTTCAACGTTTCTTATTTTTCACGTTTGTTTGGCACAATCTATATTCCTTTATGATGGTAAATTTCAGGAATTCTTCAGATTGTAAAATATAACTTATGAGGTTAATTTTATTTTACAAGGAATTCCAGAGCTTTTTCCGCTTGGCTGTGTTTGGAATGACAACGTTTTGGTGAGTAAACTAACAATGCTAGAAGCTGCTGATGAATTAGGGAGATGAGAACACATGAAATCTATCTGAAGATGCTTTACGTTTCCAGTATTTTTCATATATTATAAATATCGACAATATGTAACTATGGCATAACTAACTATGTAAAAACAACATGTTGTACAGAAACTTCTCTTTGCAGTTATTATGTTGTTCTCAACCAAAGTACTTCTTATATTTGTTTAATTTACTCCAAAACTCGATTTCCTCCCTTCTCATACTGATAGGTTATCTTAGAAAATAATATGTTGGGCCCGTGTTACACGGACCTACCTTTGCTAGTATATACAGAGAGAGAGAGACACACACGCTCACTCACATACTAGAAAGGGATGCTATGCACATGTAAAATCAGCATGATATGTGAACTCATGAGAGTATTTTGCTCAGGCTTTTCTTAGTATAGTTTGAAAGAGAGATTTTTCAAATATTCTTCCGAAGCATGTCACAATTTCCACATACTTTGCTATGTTTTTCTTTGTTAAGAAAATATATATTATTACGTTTTGCTAAGCTCTAAACTTGAGACCACCCGCATGTACTAGTAGGGAATAACAGGAAAGAACAGAGCACCTGGAGGATCTTAATTGTTTTTTTTTTTCAAATGATAAAACTTATCCTTAATATGATGGGCCAAGTAATTATCTAAGTCAAGTCGAAACCTTAAATAGTAATCAGGAAGCATCAGATTTATAATGACACAGTTCAGAAATGGATATGAAAATAATGAAAAGGGACACTCTTAGTTCTTTAATTGCCTATATTATGTAAATTAAACATTGATACATGTAGAACTAACGTACATTACGCACTCTTCTTGTAAGCATCCAACTTGTTTCATAGCTTTATTTTCTTCCTTGCCCCTTTCCATGTCTTTCTTTTTCTAATCCAGTGAACTGGGGTTCAATATCATGGCAATTTTGTTGAGGATAAGAAAAAAATCTAATCGCAAGGTTTTCAAGATATAGCTCTTTATTTATATTGTTTATTTACAACTAGTATGCTTAATTAATTTAATTGATTATTGTAATTGTATGCCATGAAAATATGTCACTACACCTTTATCTACGCATATATAAACTGGCATTCGTTCATATTTCTCCCACTCCTGAGAATATCTTTGGTACTCTCTTAAATACCCGCGAGTATGCATATACACCCACACTTTCTTTCTCAAAGCACACTTTAGGAAGAGTTGGCATATCAACGGGTTGTTGTGGTAGTAATTCGACTTTGAGACCGCGTGCCACTCGAAATTCAGCCTTGTGTCTAGTGAACCGACTCTAGAGTTTCTGATTAGGAGCATTCCTGCATTTACACCTACTCTAGACCCGCTCCTTGGTACTGCCTCCATAGTTAGGAAAACTGCCCTTACGTCAATAGGTTCTTAAAATCCAATGACACGAATATTATATGCTATGTGATAATGAATCCTCAGTCCTGGCCAAGTTTTAAGCATAATCAAATCTAGATCTTTTATCTTTATTTTGTCTTTTAGGATAGAAGAATGGATGATTTTAGCAGAATCTACATAGTCACAAGGGTTCCTAAGAAGTTGATATTATGGTTGAGAAACTTTGGTGATAAAGAAGAAGTAATGACAATCAGAGGGAAATTAGGAAATTAGTTGATTTGCTTCAAGTTCCTCTAAATCGCGATCTGGTTCAAGCTCCTCTCCCTTTTTGGTGTCCATCATGAGCTGTGTTTAAGTTTAAGTATTTTGAGTTGACACCTACTTTGGGAAAAATTGTTGAGTTAAAAGGGTTGCAGTTTCAAAGTAGAGAAATGATCCTCCCGCAAAGTCAATCGGGAAAGAAATTCCAATATAACTATTTGTGCAAAATGTGCATTAGAAAACATGCATTTACGTGTGGTATCATTTACTTATATATTTAATACTTAAATGTGGCTATATTATATAATTTTATATTATTTAGGCTATTTGTCAAAATATGGTTGTTTGTATAATTTTTGTAGCATTTAGTAATTATTTGTGGCTATTTATACTTAATTAATTTAATTTGCATTCCAATATCTTGTTATGTGTGCATTTCATTATTTATTCATTCCATTTTATACAATATATATGCATATTTATGTTTTATATTTATTTAGTACCTTTAAGTAAAATATTAGCCAAACATATAATCAATTCATTTGTATTTCTTGATTTGTCATATTTACTTGAATTTGAGTTACTTTAAAATTTAAATATATGCAAATCCTCTTTTTAAAGCACTCTTCCTTACGAACCTAGACGAACTCCCGTCTAGGTACGTCCAGTCTGTTATTTTCTTCCAATTATTCTCATTTTTCTCAATCTCTACCAAAATTCATTATTCGTTCATTCATTCATATATCTCTTTAATTATTTATTTTTTATTTATCTTTCACTATTGTACCTAGACGCAGTTTCTAACCAAATACATCCTTGCTTTTTGAATTTTGAAAAGAGTATATTTCCAAATCTTTCCCTTGATTTTGTTATCCCCCAAATCACTTTTCTAAATCTTTTCTTAATTCCATAATCCCCAAAATTTCTCTAATCTCCCTAAATCTTTTCCTTAATCTCCAAATCTTCCTTCCCCAAATTAATCCCAAAATCTCCAACGGTCAATTAGGATACCATTGCTATATACACAGATACACATTCAGGAACACGGACAACGACGATTAGACAACATACACAAAATCGGCAGACCCCCACCCCATTCATCTTCCTTCTCTTATACACACCCATCACACCATTATACATCATACACACCAACACCACAGAACACACACATAACACCACTTGTACAGTAACAGAATAGGGAAGGAGGGAATACACGCACACCTTCATACATACCCTTTCACCAACCTCACACATATAGATCCAAAAGGATACACATCAAACACCTCCTTCTCTATTTTTTATACTCATTTCAACATACATACAGGCAAATCGAAATAGGGGAAGATCGGGAATTGGGGTCAGTGGATCGGAAATAGAGAAAATAGAGTCAGATCAGGAAGGATATATAAAGATCCAGAAACAGTGAAACTGGTAGCAGCGACGCCGCCGGAGTTCCTCGCCGCAGCTCAGGCTGGCAGTCACTCCCTTTTCCTCCACTGGTTATTTTGTTCGGTTCGTAATGCTATCTTTTGTTGTCTCCACTGACCTATTTGTCATTGCAGCCGCTTCTTCGATTTGAAATCAAAGCAGTGCCTATGCACTCCGCTGTTTGTTTCCAATCACTGCAATTCTATGGGTTTCCTGTCCTTCGTCCATTCGACTCGACGAGTTGTTGTGAGATTTGTTCTAACTCATTTTTCCACGTTACTTGGATACACTCATTTTTGCAATATCAATTGTATTCCCTATTGTGCTAACTCATCTGGTTGGGCTATGGCTTTTGACAGCGTTTTTGTTATTGGCAAATTGGAGTTTCGCTGTTAATGTAGTTTTCTGTAGATGTTTTAGCATCTGGGAGTTGACCCATTCAACTCGTTGGATTATTGTCTAATTGGTGTTTCGAATTGCCTATGGATCAGCTGGTTTATTAAATTTGAATTGTTATGTTGACTGATTTTTGGATAATGCAGCATCTCTACTAATGTTTGTTTTCTTTAGTTAATCTCTGAATAGATATTACCTTGTGTGGGATCTTCAGTTGACTGGCCTGTGAAAATATTGTGATTTGAGGCCTATACAAGGATTTGACGGAAATATAATGAATTGACGGATGCTATATTAATTACGGCCAAGGAAAATAATTATTTATTTGAGGCCTATTGATTTGAACAGATAAATAGTCTCATTCCCGTGTCCCTAAAACAAAAAGGTCTATGATGACGTGTATGAGTCGTGATTGCAAAACGAGCCGGTGATGGAATGGTGGGACCGGTACTTGGCATGGCTACAGGACCGGCCGGCATGTTTGCAGCCGTGCCGACATCTCTAACCTCCACCCGATTCATACACACCCAAGCCTACACTTTTATAAATCCCTTTCCCCTTTATTTTAAAACTATTATTATTATTATTATTATTATTATTATTATTATTATTATTATTATTGTTATTATTATTATTATTCACTAACTCATTTTCTTATATTTTTACGAGATCAGATTGGATAAAAGACGGCGGTCTATTTTGAAAAGAGTAACTAGAAAGAAATCCTTTCATTATTATTATTTTTTATTTATTAATATTATTGTTATTATTATTAGTATTTTACTGACGTACTAATTCATTTTCGTATTTTTTGCGAGGTACATTTGGACGAACAATCTTGAAAATGACGCCCCCAAAAATGTCTTTTAAATTATACTACTTTCATTTAATCATTATTATTTCATTTCGATATAATAACTAATTTAATTGATTTTTCACAAGGTCTATTTCATTGAAGTGCTCTAAGGAAGAAAACAATTACTAGAAAGAGCCTTTTTGTTTAATTTTAATAATTATGTCTAACTTGTATATTGCTTAGTTACTTATTTTGAATCCCAATTATAAAGTCCGGCCGGTAACCACATTTGGTGGAACTTGAGAGGTGCCTAACCCCTTCCTCTCGAGTTAACTTGAACCTCTTACCTAGAATTTCTGGTTCATAGACTAAGTTTCGATGTTAATTGTAAAATTAGCTAGAAAAAAAATAGGTGCCCTAATACGCCTAGTTAAAAAACATGTTAGGTGGTGACTCCAACTCTTTACCCGTGAGTTACCCACTAAGTCGAGTCCTATTTCGAGCCTTAACCGGTTCGGGTAAAAATAGGATGCGATAGAATGACGACTCTGCTGGGGATATCAAGGTTCAAACCATAACGGACTTTAAATGGGGGGAACCATGTCCTTGTCTAGTAAACCAACTCTTGGAAGGTTCTTTAGGATAGCACAACACGTCCTACACTTCAACTATTTTCAAATCTTCCATAAATAGCTAAATCTTTTTCTTTAAAAAAATTTCACGTCATAATTCTTTTGTATTTTCTTTAGGCTAAATTATACAAATATACAAACATAGTAGCAGGCTTACAATAAAATAGCAACATTATGTCATTTTTCAAGAATAGCACTATTTTCTTAACATTATATATACAAGTTATTAAAAAAAGATTTACTCAATAAAATTGAAGATACACCCTGCACCAAAATCGCGCATAATTATAGGCATGTCTTTTCATTTGTTCCTACTTTTTTGGGATTACAACTACCCAATTTCTAATTCTATTGTATGTCTATCGTATGGTGTGTGTGTATAGTATGTATATTGTATGGCTATTGTATGTGTATTGTATGACTATTGTTAGTCTTTTGTATGTCTATCGTATGGCTATTGTATGTGTATTGTATGGCTATTATTTTTTACGTATGCCTATTGTCAATTTTTAATAGATGGTTTTGAGGGGAGAGAGAAAATGGGTCTTAAATGTAAAAAAATTTTAAACCTATCTAAACATGATTTGGGTGCATAAATATAGGATTAGATTTATTTTTTTTTTAAAATTACATTTTCTTTTCTTTTTAAATACATTCTGCTATTTTTTGTAGCAAACAACAAAAATGTTGCTATTTTTTATAAGTTTTGAAAATATTTATATATTTTGTGATAAAAGTACATAAAGTTATACTCTGCGTAATTTTGCCTTTTCTTTATTAGCTAGTTTCTATCATCATATTTTTTTAAACTAATTTGTTTGTTTCGTTTTACTCCTCCTTTTTAAAATTATGTTTTGCAAAATACCTCAATATGTGTATCCTTCCATAAAATTTCTAAATTCCTATTCTTTAAAACTATTTAACTTAATTCAATATTGTCTAGTTTCTATTAATTTTATTTTGCAAAACTAATGTGTGTTTGTTTTGCTATCCTTTTTAAAACTTATTTTGTGAAATATTTCTATGTGTGCATATTTACAACACTTAAGCATTTTTAGGGAACATGTGCATTTCTTTCAAACTTGTGCATTTTTTTCAAAACTCATACATTTTTAACTTGTGCATGCATACCTTCCGCAACTCCTGGCAACTTTCTAAATCGTCCGTTGAGAACGCGGTGGTTACAACCACCTCTTCCCTCACAAAAAGTTTCTTTAGAGGGAACGACTTGTAATCTATTTGGTTCGAGACGTTCTCGCTCCGGAGTCGTCCGCTTGGGAGGATCATAACACCCGGTCTAGCTAACTCCATTCCTTAGTAACAGCGCTAGGAATCATGCATCATGACATATCATTAGTCGACTTGTTCTCAAGTCCGATAGGCCAACTTGTTCAAACAATCTGAACGAGTTTTTTGACCCCGAACATGATTTGTTTGTATTCGCTTAAAGGGATTGAACGTACAAAATGTGGACCGTTTTATTGGCATTGATTCTGTATTCAATGCGATTCAAATGCACGAAGGTTACCCAATGGGCGTTAAAAGCCCAAATTGAATCATAAATGATTGTTTATTCATAAACAGTAGAAATTATTCTGTATGCAATGTCATTCAAAGGCACGAAGATTACCTAAGAGGTGTCAAAAGCCCTAGTAGAATCAGAAATGATTGTGTGTTCATAGACAGTCGAAATTATTCTGTATTCAATGCCATTCAAAGGCACGAAGGTAACTTAAGAGGCGTCAAAAGCCCAAATTGAATCAGAAATGATTGTTTGTTCATAGACAGTCAATATTATTCCGTATTCAATGTTATTCAAAGGCACGAATGTAACCTAAGAGGCATTAAAAGCCCAAATTGAATAAAAAACGACAGTTTATTCCTAAAGGATTGGAACCATTCTGTATTCAATGCTATTCAAAGGCTTAAATGGTAACCGAAGAGGCTTTAAAATCCCATTTCGATGCAGAAATGACCGCTCGATCGATGGGATGACACATAACCACGTTTATCCTTTAAGAATTATATAAGGACCTGACATTCTTGGCATGTCAAAAGTCTGTTAGCAACTTTCGTTTGAAGTGTCTAAAGGGTTCTCAACTCACAACGACACATCACTTCATATCCTCTGTTGCATTGTTTTCAAAAGCTTGTGCCACACTTTGATCACTTTGTTCACAATAAAGCAAATCTTAAGCATTTCTCTTCTCCCTTTCCCTGTCGTCCTTCACGTTTTCCAAAAGATCATGGCCACCAGAACATTTGACATGGTTGTTGAAATTCCTCAGTTGCTTAGAGATTGGTGGGAAAACCTAAGCATAGATCAACAAGACCGAGTTAAAGTGGTATTGGGGAACCTGATTTCATTAATGGAGCACACTGCAGTGGAAGGGTGATAGAACCAGTAGTACTTTATTGGGATGCAGACCAAGTAGTTTTCCATTTTGGGAGTGTAGAGTTGACACCACTACTGGAGGAAATAGGCGGGTTAACTCAATTGCCATTTGAAAGTGAAGAAGTCTTGATGCCTAAGAACACTGCAGCCGAGGATTTCTTCGAAATGGTAGGGTTTAAGCTCGAATTATGCATAGACAGTATACGGCAATCGGGAATTTCTCTAACTTCCCTCTAGATCAAATTTGGGTATGGAGAAGCATTTCAAGAATCTGAAGGCTATTTTAAAATTGACCAGGCAGATTGGCAAGAGCAAAGGGTACTTGCGTTTGTCACCAGCTTTTTAGGAACTGCTGTCTTTCCACAACACAAAGGACGAGTTGATGTTTGCATGGTCTCAATTGCTGATGCCTTACTCAAAGACACTAACAAAAAATACACTTTGGTACCGATGATTGTTGCAGAGATGTACCGAGCTTTAGAAAGATGCAAGAAGGGCGCTGGTTTCTTTGAAGGTTGCAAATTGCTTTTATAAATTTGGCTGATGGAGCATTTGCAAAGGATGGATAACACAGACCAAGCTTTCCATTTCATACCGAAAGAAAACTATATCTTGACTCATACCACCTGCTTGGACAATGCTTTTGGGAAATAGGACCAACAACCAACTACCAATGGTTGGCACCACATGTTCTGTCAACTGACACCTGAAAACATTCAATGGATGTATTACTTTCCCAGCACAACAGTAATCACACGGTCCGATAAAGACTCATTTCTCATCTTAGTGGGTTTTAGAGGAGTTTATCCATACACTCCTTTAAGGACACTTAGACAAGCAGGGAGAAAGCAGACAGTACCCCAAATTACAGACATCAAAAGTTTCAAAGCGAATATTCTCGGAGGAATGATACCTTTTAAAGACAAGATAATAGAACTTTGGAAAGAAAGGCAACGAATGGGAATCGAGACTATTGGACGAGATAGGTTTGACGTTTGGTATGACGAAGATTACCCAGACTGGATTAGAAAAGACGTAGCAAGCAATTCAACCAAGTGCAACAACGAAGAGGAAAAGAAATGCTGATGAGTTGAAATCTGAGTACAAAAGGTTACGCGAACAACTGGCAAGGGCACAAGGGAAAATAGCAAAAAAGCAAAGTTTGGTCGAAGCAAAGAATGGAGAAAAAAGTAAATGGCGCAGTAAGGCAGAGCTCCTGACAAAATGCATTGAGTTTATCGGTGTATGGGCTAGCGAGGGGATGAACTCTGTGGAAAATAAAGGAATAGAGAAAGGAAGAAAGGCTTGGGAAATGTTGAAGAACTTCACATTTGACATATCCCGTCTCTTAACTGATGCAGACAACATCATCTTTAAAGGATATTCATCAGAGACAAGCTTGTCCGAGGAAGAAGAAGAAGAATCTTCTGGGCAAAAATTAGCATGAAAGACATTCACCTGGCTATGATCTAATCCTCTATCATTGTTTTCCACCTTTGTGGTATTTCAATATCAGCCAATGTAAAAAAGTTCAATAAATGCAATATTGTCTTTTAGGCTCCATATTTTGTTAGCGAGTGAAATGATGCATGTGGGACAAAGTGTTTTTCAAAAATCATCGTGCGTAAAACGATCCTTCATATTATATGATGCATTTCTTATTTGATATGTGTGCATTGCATGAATTTGTCTGTTGCTCTAGGTCACTAAAGGAATTCTTTCTCCAAATTCAATCGCCTATCAGGCACCTCCTCTCACTACTCCATGATCAAATCCTGGTATCTAAAATGTTTTGCATGTTCAAACCTGTTACT
This sequence comes from Petunia secreta, assembly GCA_029990175.1. NCBI lineage: Eukaryota > Viridiplantae > Streptophyta > Magnoliopsida > Solanales > Solanaceae > Petunia > Petunia secreta. Next base: position 28,792,150 of record JARKIP010000003.1, read on the forward strand.
AAAAGGTTGGCTCGAGTTGAATACCAAGGCAAAGGACATGGTTAAGCGAGTGCACTTGCTAGGGATTCTCCGAACTAAGGAGTTTTTCACAGCAATTCCCACCAGCCCTCTCCTATCTCTACATTACCTCCGCTGCACTACAAACTACCAATAAGGCCAGCCAGTCTGAAAATACGAGCCTTTTCATAAGAGGATAGATGCAGTCTCTTTTGTCGCAACCATTCAAGACCCTACCTTCAACCACTGTTATCAAACAGAGCCACCATTGTATCCCTACCCTCATATACCACCAAAATATCCCGCTCAGCCCACTCGACATATATTCCACATCCCAGTACCAAATCATCCACCATGCAAGCAAAACACTCAAGCCAACTACCAAAATACACCCTCCCAGGCTTCGCCCTGATGCAAACCAAAGACCAAAAAGAAACTACACTTCACTAGCCGAATCCCATACTCAATTGTTCGAGAGATTGGAAATTGTCGGGCCTATTGTCTCAAGCACCTCAATTGTTCTATCAAGCAATATGAAAAATTGACAAAGCAAGGAAAATGTTGGTTAAACTCAAAGGGCACCCATGGCTCGCCTTAAGACCTTTTGACACCAGCATCTAAGGAACATTTTTGTTACACCTGTCTGCACGGTCACACCACTTACGATACATGACTGTGACCCAAAGCACTTTCCAACTCACTCCAACCATTCAAAGGGCCAGTGAAAGATAATATTGGAAAGACGGAGGTGTAGCAAATACTTGTACACAACAACTAAAACAAGCAAAGCCTATTCAACTTGCAAAGGAAAGGCAAAGATACAATGACAAAGCCATTACTATTGACAAACCTGCAAACCCCTCGAGTATTTTGAAAGCATGTCTTTATCCACTAGCAAAGATAAAGCAAGAGGATGACAGTGGGTTGATATGAATTCTCATGACGAAAACTCAACAATCCAAGAATGAGCATCATACGTAGCCAACCTACATCGAGTTCAATGGCTCAGCAATAAGATATTATCCAACAAGAAAAGTTGGTGCAAGGACTATATTGCAGCAGTAGGTCAACAAGTATGAAAGACGTTGAGAACCTCTTTGAAAGACACATAGCCGTAATGATAGACAAATTTGGAAAGAAAGGATGGCAAATGCACTCAAGGTCCTGGTGTTCAACAAAAGCCAACATCCCTTTCTGTTACACAATATAATCTATTCTTTACACAACATCTTTACCACCTTTCATTGACATTCAACTCCTCACCTCCCACCAACAAGGGTCGGTCGTTTGGCCAAAATCCTCGCCTTGACTGCTACATAAGGCACTTAGGCAATCTCTTATGATATCTATACGATCTATCACAACCTCCAAATTCAAGCGCTAATCTGTCATCCACGGTCTAGGCATTCTCTTAAGCTCATGTGTCATTTTTGCTTCAAGTCTTTGCTAATATGCCCACACTATTTTGAGCATTTCACCACTTTGTTAAGGTTGCCTTGAGCTTGAACACTGAAATCGGTCAAGAATCTGCATTCGAAAAGCCGAAATGGCAAACCAATTAAAACACTTTCTCCTACCGAAAAGTCCTTTGAACCATCAACATATGATACCAAGAGTGTTCAGACAATCCCAATACCGTACAACCTGCATTATACTCACACGAGAGTCACAACTAAGAAGTTCGATCACTGTACAACTGAAACGACCCGGAATCTGGTTAGGCCGTGCAGGCACCCGACATCCTCCCCTAGACCCGTCGGGCGAACCCTTAGTAATTGAATTAGGAAAATAAATATAACAATTCATAAATAAGGACAAGACTTTTAAAAAAAACCACAAACAAACTGATACCTCTAAGCTGTACAAAAGAAATTACAGCTAACTATCCAACATACTAGGTTTAGGGCTATCTAAACTAGACATCTAAGAGTACAAAAGAAGACAGATACCTCCTGAAGGGAGAAAAATGCAACTGAAATAATAAATAATAAACCGGCGGCCATCCGGAATAAAAGCTGGCTCACCCTGACAGCTGAAGTCGTCTTTGCTCCTTCACAATGTGGAGAACTCAATCTTGTGGCAAACCTGCCGAAATGAAATAGATAGACAAGGAACAACAACAAACAAGGGTGGGTCAAAAGGACTCAATAAGTGGGGCAGACTAGCCAAGGATAACTAACCGAGGAGAAGAAACAGATAAACCTAATTTCTCTCATTTAAATTATAAAAAGGTAGAGCCAGATAATAACCGGAAACACGTATGAAACCATAAACTTAACTAGGAATACGAGCCAGAAACATATCAACAAATAAGCAATGCACGTATAAGCAGAACAATAGTTATGTACCACAAGTCTACACAATGGTATGAAATGAAATGAAATGAGTTGAAATGAGATAAAATGACATATGATGCAAAGGGTCACATGTGCCCGTAATCCCATCCCGAAGCGAAATACTCCTGCATTGGAGGGGAATCAAGTCTGATAACCAACTGGAGCGCAATACTCCTGCTCCTGGTGCGGAATACTCCCGCACCAGATATAATATAAACCAGAGGCGGAATACTCCTGCGCTCTCCTGGGGTGGAATACTCCTGCACCCGATATAATTTAAAGCTAAGGCAGAATACTCCTGCACTCAGTATCTGACATAAGAGCGGAATACTCCTGCTCCTGGGGCGGAATACTCCTGCACCCAATATGATGTAAACCAGAGGCGGAATACTCCTGCACTCTCCTGAGGTGGAATACTCCTGCACCCGATATGATATGCAATGTAATGCATATGAATGATATATAATGCATATGAATGCAATATGATGCAATAATAACCTTTCACCAGCGCGGGACTCTCATCGACAACCGGAAAGTAGATGCCAACTCACAGCCAGAGTAAAATGCTCAGATCCTCAATGCAATACTAACAACAGGACATAACATATAATATACAATGTAAATCCAAAGCTAAGGCGTAATGAGTACGCCTATCGGCAGCTACACACGTGGTAGAAAATCCACGAGGCCGGGTGCCTCCAAAGAAATGGATATAAATACTTACCTCATTTCACTGCCACTCAACAACCGCTTTGTCCTTTGGATTCATTGCCAAACGATCCCACTGTATTCAATAAGTAGAAAAATATATCAAACTAGGCTAAAGGCTTCATTCCCCGCATTTTAGGGTAATCCGGTTAGGAACCTGATACCCTATTCGCATACGTAATACGCAGGCCAGACCTATGTACAGGGTTTATGGTCACACAATCAAACCCAAAATAAATTACATTTATAGGTTGGCCATAACTCACTGAGTACGAATATATAATCAATTCCATTATCGGGGTCTATTTGACCCTTTAAACTATTAATTGAACTTATCAAAATGATGTCTAATATCCCAATTTTTACCATCAAAATATATTCAAACACACGTAATAAACTCAAATAATGCTTTACCTGAATATTTCGGGGTGAAAATTCTATATTTCTCCGGCTCTTTTATCATTTTCTGGTATTTTTTTGCTGTGTTTTCTCTTTTTCTTCTTCTGCATCATTTCTGTTTCTATGTTTCTGTATGTATGTTTCTATTCACTTATCCTTGTTGCTAAGCGATTTTATATACCAAAGCACTGCCTAACTTTTGCTTTCTTTCTTTCTCGTTTTCTTTCTTTCTTTTTCCTTTTATTTTATTTTCTTTTTTAATTTCTTTTCTTTTCGTGACGAAAATTTAAAACGGCACCCTACGATATTCGAATTAATTCCAAATTTCTCAAGCAAGTTATATAAAATATATGTAACACACTTGCTAAGGCGGATCTCAAATCGGACTCCCGAAACTCAATATGCAAATTAAATGGAAAATGTCAAATTATTTAAGTTTCGGCATTTTAGCGGAAACTAGCCGAACAACCTCGAAATTCACTTTTGAAAAATCAAAAAAGTCACAAATAATGATACGAACCTAACGGTGCTTTCGAATTCGAATCGGAGCTCATTCGCCAAAACCAAGCTCGAAAATCTCTTTTTTAGCATTTATCGACAATAAAAACTGAAACCTTCTTCCGATGCCTACCAAACGAGGTCTGATTTAGCTCAAATTTTATAGACAATTCCTAATGGACCTTACGAAGATTTTAAAATTATCGACATGCTAATCGGAGTTCTAACTTCCGAAACGACTGACCGAGATCGTTTCAACAGCCGAAGCTGACAAAACTCACAACCTCACATTGCACCCAAACTTACACAATAAACAACCTCTTCTGTCAACACTTCCAGCTACGACCCCATTAGGCTCAACAAAATCAGGGACATACAAAAGATGAAACCTCACATCTCTATTCCTTAGCCCAATGATATTGCAACCACCAGACAAACCACTCCCGAGATACCCATTCCTAAATTCGATCCACCAAGATCTACACTCATTACTCAAACATTCAACACTATGACACCGCGAAATATCCAACACTAGAAAACAAAATTCAAAGTCTGATCGGCCAAAGCGAATCAATGATACAACAAGGACCAACAAAGGGAAACCCTAACTCCCAATCCACAAACACACTTTCTACAAAGGCCAATCCATCAAAGTTAGACCTATGACTGTCGAAAAGAAAAGCACGAAACATGAAGGCATCTCATCATAACCTAAGGTAAATACCATTTTGACAACCTCCAAATCCGGAAAAATCCAAATATCAAACCCCAGTCTGAGTATGCAAAATATCCACATACTTATAGTCATCAATACATCCAATCGTTACACTGAAAGGCGAATGCAGAGTTTCGCCGATACACTAGTGTTCAGTGCATGCAACCACCTCCTCTCGGTGATCTGTCAATAACAATAAACTGAGGCAGAATTTTTGAGGATCCCCTCAAAAATTCCAACAGACGCAATTGACACGGGGGCAGAAATTTTTGAGGCCCCTTAAAAATTTCAAGAAAAGTCCTTACAACAACAACATGATAGCCTCCTTAGCACATCGCATGACACAACAATGGCATTCTACTTGTTGCACTTCAGTCTTGATGCATCGACTGAGGGTACACAGCCCAATGTCGAATTTTGAACTTTCATTTGCTGAGGGTACACAGCCTGAAGCGTCGGTTGAGAGTACACAGCCCGATATCAATTTGCATTTAAGTTAGCTGAGGGTACACAGCCCGAAGCGTCGGTTGAGGGTACACAGCCCGATATCGATTTGTATTTAAATTAGCTGAAGGTACACAGCCCGAAGTGTCGGTTGAGGGTACACAGTCCGATATCGATTTGCATTTAAATTAACTGAGGGTACACAGCCCAAAGCGTCGGTTGAGGGTACACAGCCCGATATCAATTTGTATTTAAATTTGCTGAGGCTACATAGCCCGAAGCATTGATTGAGGGTACACAGCCCGATATCGATTTGCATTTAAATTTGCTGAGGGTATACAGCCCGAAGCGTCGATTGAGGGTACACAGCCCGATGTCGATTATGTCATTTTAATTTTGCGGAAGGTATACAGCCCGACGCATCGGCGGAGGGTACACAACCCGATGTCGAAACTGACACCCCAGAGGGTACACAGCCCGATGCAAATTTTGACATTGTAACAGGAAAACAGCCTGGGAGGTAGACAGCCCGATGAAAGGACAACATGACAAAAAGTGTTCAACCAAAATGAAAGAATGATAGGCAACCCTGCATGAAGAGATACACAGCTCAATACAGAAAGAGTATACAACCCGATATGACAAGCACACATTTGAAGGACGAAAGCAATGGACATACAATCCGTCATCACACTGGAAAGATGATCAAACAACAGTTCAGCACGACAAAGCAACTACCTCCTGACGAGAAGCACATAGCAAATGGATATCCCCAGAGGAGAGGCAAACATTCCCTAGCACTGAGCACCTGACAGTGGATCAGACAAAGGAGAGCTCAACTCAACAGGGAAATTTACTTTATCTTTATTTTTAACTCAATTTGAATTTGTCTTGATTTTGCTATAGGGACTCTCTGATCTCTCGACAAACCCCTGCATCCCACTCTCACACCTACTCCCAGAATCACTACCAATTGTGCAACCACAAAGCCTCAAATATACCTCAAAGCATCATTCCAAAAGACCCAATGCAAAAGGCTTAATCCTATAGACAATTCTTTTGCTACACCTACAAGTTGCCTAGTTTACCGAGTTCCAAAGCATTCAAAGCTACAAGTCCGTACTCGCACCGGTGATCTACCCAACCTTTCCTTACCAATTGGGTACCAGCTTCGTATTCCTTCCTATTTGTGCCTATCTATTTAAATCATGTATATTTATCGTGCTTCACTCTTCAATGCTCCTCAGTTCATTCAAGAACAATGTCGAGGCCAAGATGACTTCTCTATCGAGTTATAGTGGAAAATATACCCATGTGAACCCCTCTTTATGGGTGTGTCGTGCACCACATCTTCATAACTAGGACGTTTACAAGCCTATTTCACCACACTCGATCTATCGATGTTATCTCGACTTCGATAACACTTTCGTCGTACCTGCAAACTAACCAACCTGTCAAAATCTGACACGCCCGAAGCCAATCCTCTCATACTCTCACAAGTAATCTGCCTAATCCTTCATTACAAATTAGGATGCCATTCCGCATTTCCCTCCAATAAATGCCTACTTTACCTATTCAAGCCTATCAGCGTCAATCGTATGTATTTTCGTGCTTAATCGTGCCCGTCTGCTTAAATCGTGCGCATTTATAGAACTTACTATTCAAATGTTTCCCAGTTCAGTCAAGGCAATATTGAAGGCGAGATTACTCATTTATCGAGACGAAGTGGAAACTACGTACATATAAACTCCTCTTTATGGGTGTGTCGTGCACCACATCTTCATAACTAGGACGTTTACAAGCGTATTTCACCACACTCGATCTATCGATGTTATCTCGACTTCGGTAACGCTTTCGTTGTACCTGCAAACTAACTAACCTGTCAAAATCCGACACGCCCGAAGCCAATCCTCTCATACTCTCACAAGTAATCTGCCTAATCCTTCATTACAAATTAGGATGTCATTCCGCATTTCCCTCCAATAAATGCCTACTTTACCTATTCAAGCCTATCAGCGTCAATCGTATGTATTTTCGTGCTTAATCGTTCCCGTCTGCTTAAATCGTGCGCATTTATAGAACTTACTATTCAAATGTTTCCCAGTTCAGTCAAGGCAATATTGAAGGCGAGATTACTCATTTATCGAGACGAAGTGGAAACTATGTACATATAAACTCCTCTTTATGGGTGTGTAGCGCACCACATTTTCATAACTAGGACGATTATAAGCCTTTTTTCCCACGCTCGATCTACTGATGCTAACTCATCTTCAGTAGCACTTTTGCTTTATTCTTCATTTATCCCGCCAAAAGCAAAGCACACACGAATCTAAACTTTACATACCTGGATAAGTTTAGTCTTTACATATAAAATCGTGCGTCATAAATCCCTCACACAGGCAAAATGCCATTCTAGAGCTACACACAGCCTGATTCTCATGAAACCCGAGATATGTAGGCAACTCAGGGATCGGGGTTGGGCCAAAATACCCCCAAAACTCTCATTTTCCTTTTCACTTTGTTTGTCCGTCGTGAAAAAATTGGCTACTCTATCAACTATCTTTGCCCGAAGACTCTTTCATCATCCCCGGGAAAGAGGGGCAGCTGTTGACACCCAATTTTGTCCCTCCTTTTCCTAAAATCGGCTATAATTTCACTTAAAGGTGCAATATGACTATTTGTGCAAAATGTGCATTAGAAAACATGCATTTATGTGTGGTATCATCTACTTATATCAGTGGCACGATGGCTACCTCTTCAAGAATGGGAGGGTTTGTGTGCCAGTGCCATCGTGGAGAGAGCTCTTAGTTCGAGAAGCTTACTCCGGAGGCCTGATGGGACACTTCGGTGTCGACAAAACTCTTGGTATCTTGACCCAGCAGTTCCATTGGCCCAAAATGCGATGAGATGTGGAAAAGCTTTGCAACGCTTGTCTCGTTTGCAAGAAAGCTAAATCGAAGTCCAACCCTCATGGTTTGTATACCCCGTTGCCTGTGCCTGATCGACCTTGGGTTGATATATCCATGGACTTTGTGTTGGGGTTACCGAGGCCGGGGGGAGGGGGGGGGGACATGATAGCATCTTTGTTGTTGTTGACCGTTTTTCAAAAATGGCTCACTTTATTCCTTGCAAAAAGTGTGATGATGCACAACATGTAGCTACTTTGTTTGTTACTAATGTGTTGAAATTGCATGGTGTACCTCGTACTATTGTAAGTGATCGAGACTCAAAATTTTTGAGTCATTTTTGGAAGTGTTTGTGGGGTGCCCTCGGCACCAAGTTACTATTCTCGACGTCTCACCATCCTCAGACTGATAGACAGACCGAGGTAGTTAACCGAACCTTGGGATCTTTGCTTCGAGTAATGACCAAAGGAAAGGTTGGAAATTGGGCTGATCGTTTGCCCATGATGGAGTTTGCATACAATCGAACGGTGCATAGAATGATCAACATGACCCCATTTGAATGTGTGTATGGTTTTAATCCTTTGATTCCACTTGATTTAACTCCATTGCCTCGAGATTCTGTTCTTGATTTTGAAGGTACTTGGCGAGCCACTGCCTTGATCGAGTTGCATGCAAAGGTGAAGAAGAACCTCGAGGAAGCTTATGCAAAGGTTGCATTAAAGAAAAACAAGGGGCGTAAAAAGCTGGAGTTAAAGAAGGGAGATTGGGTTTGGGTTCACTTCCGAAAGGAACGCTTCCCGAACCAAAGGAAAGGAAAGTTGGCTCCTCGAGGGGATGGTCCATTTCAAGTGTTGACCAAGATCAACAACAATGCTTACGTGATCGACCTCCCTGGTGAGTATAACGTGTCCAACAACTTTAATGTTGCTGACTTAGTTCCTTGTGTTGTAGGTCAAACTTCAGAGGACGAGGAGGGCTCGATTTCGAGGACGAAATCTTCTCAAGAAGGGGAGGATGATGCAGCCCAAACACGTGCTGATCAAGTGTTCGATCCACCGAGGAGACCAGTGACACGAAGCCAAGCCAAGCTGCTGCACGATGTTCACATTCACTTGGCCTGGTCGAAGGAAAGCAACTGCTCCGAAGCTGAATGGCCGGGCTCAAGAACCGAGGGCGTCATCTTCAAATTTGAGCCCGAGGACAAAGTGACCGAGGACAATGAGTTCAAGCAAGCAACAGTGCACCGAAGTCAAGGCTGCCGAACACACACTTAGCTCAGCCCTGCGTGGCTTGTTTTTATTAGTCACTTGTGACTATTTACTACTTTATCCATAGCATAGCCTATAAATACTCTACTTTCATTTCATTGTAGGGATCATTTTTTAGTTATATGAAAAACATAGCAAGTGCTATTGTGAGTCTCCGATAGAGCCGAACCCCGACATGGGCTTTTAAAGAACTTGTGCCAATCGGTGTTATTCGTTTGAACAATTTCTTCTTGATCATTCAAGTTGCAAGAAGCGGGTCTTTCTTGAGGATTGTTGCATAGTATAGGTGCGTCTTGATTTCATTCGATCGAGCTTTGAGACAGGTTCCTCACTGTTCTTTTGAATCGAACAAGATTTGTCTTGCTTCTATCTTTTACTTTCTTGTTGTTTTCTTCCGCGTTTTGTGTTTAGCATTTCCCTCGGGTTTGCTTGCACCAGACTATGAGGCTTATGGGGATGAATGTGATGATGAAAACTCCTGTGCTTCTAGTCTTAGAGTTGATGATAGTGACGCTTCAAGGTATAATGTTCCTACTTACTTTTCTTGTGATGAACCTGAAAATGTAGATAGTGAAATAGAGAGAATTGATGATGGATTTTATTATAGAGATTGTTCATTTGCACTTCTCTTTGTGTTTCAAAAAATAAACAAGAGAGTAGTAGTAGTCTTTCTATTGGATTGCAGTGATAATTGCTCCATGAGAAAAAGAGAGTCTACATCTTCTAATTGTGCTAAAAAGTTTAATGTTTCCAATTCTTATATAAAAGGCAACTTGAGGTCTAAAGTGAGAAAAAGTGCTAAATGTGCTACAAGTGATTTGTCTTGGTCTAACAATACTTTGAGAACTTTATTTAAATGGAATCATTTTGTAGACAACCATGACTGTGACGAAGCTTGTGTGGAGAAACTTTGGGAGGAAAGAAAGAAATTCTCCCATACAACTTGTATGGTTGGAGAGTACATTTGTGCTATGATCATTGATTGTAAGAGTCGTACTAATGTTGCAAGTGTTTCTACGGTTGAGCAATTAAAGTTGGAAACTTGTAGCCATCCGTTCCCCTATAGGTGGCCTTGGTTGAATGAAGATGGGTTTGTGGTAATTACACAAGTGTGGGTAAAGTTCAAAATTGGCAATTATCAAGATAAAGTGCTATGTGATGTGATTCCCATAAAATTTTGTCACTTGTTGTTGGGAAAACCATGGACGCTTGATAGAAATGTCAAGTATAGTGAGGAGTTGGAATGTATGCTCTCGCTTTAAGAGACCAAAAGTTTATTCTTAAAGCCTCTCATCCAGTTAAAATCAAAGAGGTTTATTTGAGGAAGCTAGAAGTGGCAAGAAAGGCAAAAGAAAAGGGTTTGAGGCAAAGGTTGGGCAAAGGTTCTCAAGGAGAAAAATTGAAAGTTGAGGTAAAGAGTACTCCTACTCTTTCTAAAGGGATTCTTGGCACATGTCCTTGTCTAAATGAACTTGAGAGAGAAAAGACTGAGAGGAGTAAGGGAGTGGCAAGTGGCAACTCAAGGGAGGATAAAAGAGAGCTTGAGTTGAGTGAAGTGAGTGAGTTGTCACAAGAAAAGAGAGAAGAGTGTGAAGAAAAAATAAGAGAAAAGAATGAGGAAAAACAAGAGTGAGGGTGAGGATTTTCCTTATTCTTATGATTCTAATCTTTCTTGTTTCTCTAGTTGTTTTGTGTCTTTTGAAGGTACTCTTGGAGAAGCTAAATTGGGAAATCCTTCTTTGGAAGTGGCTCTATGCCTTGAAAAAAAGAGGAGATCAAAGTGAAGTCTCCAAATGAACAAGTGAGGTTAAATTTGAAAAACCAAAGTAAAGAAGAATCTTTAGGTGTGCTACAAAGTAACTAAGCTAATCCTAACTCTTGTAATCCTTTGGTTGAGTTTGATAGAGACTTGAGTATGGATGATAGCTTTACCTTTTGTGGAATTAATGATTCTTTATTTTGCATTGCTAATGGTCAAAGTGAGAGTTGTGAGCATGCACTAGTTGAACACACTTGTGAAAGGAAAATTGATAGATTTTGTTTGTGTGAATTGTTTCATACTAGTGAGGTGCAAATGGGTGAGCTTGAACAAAATAAGTTTTGGTTTGACACTCCACCTTTTGTTTTATAAATATGAAAATGAATTGCTTGATCTTGATGTGATATCATTTAATAGCATTCTTGATTGTGGTGGTAGTTTGTGCCAAGTTAAAAGTAGTGTTGGAATGGAAAGTGTGCACTTGCTTGACAGAAGTGAAATAGTTGATGAATTATCTTTGAACGACATTGAATTATCTTCCTTTGTAATTAAAATTGATGAATATTGTTATGAGCTATTAAGTGAGTGTACACTTGAAAAAGTGAATCATTCTGTGGATTGTCCTAGTTTTGACCTTGTGCTTGATAGAGGTTCTAATATAGAAAGTGGACTTGAGTGTATGGACACCATTGATGATGTTGTTTTGATTGATACTTGTGTTCTTGAAAGGTTTGCACTTGATGATATTCATGTTTCTTTGGATGATACCTTCCTTTTGAGCTTGTTTGCACTTGGTAGAAATGGTAAATCAATACTTTAGGAGTGCATAACTAGTGAAAATTATTCTTGTGACTTGCTTGAGAGTAATAATTGTGTGGATGTTAACTCCCAAAATATTTTTGAAAGTTTGTCTTATGTTGGGAAGTTCTCCAAAAATGAAGATTGTTCCTTAAAGAAAGAGGGAGGCACTAGTGATAGTAGCGGTAAATTAATATATGCTAGTTTTAGTTTCAATTCTTTACTTACTCTATTACTAGTTTTGAGCATACATTTAGAGTAGACTTTGCTAGAGTTTCAACTATTGAGTATTCATATGAATTTGATTCGGTCGTGAATATTTATATAGCAATTTACAACAAGAAATATATGTCTCATAATAAAGTATTTTTATAAGGTGAAGGACAACTCATATTGTTGTGTGACAGAAATTTAAGTTTGAACTGATAAGAATTAAATAATTTAACAAGATAGAAGCAGCTGGGCTGAAAGTATTTAGGTACTAATGATAATTTCAAAAATCTTCACATAAAATTGTGATGTAAGTTTCAATTCTAATGTTTTGTGTATAACTGATAGTTGATTGTACACTAGCCATCAAAGGCTTCTTTTGGATTAATAGCTAGGGAGCCATCAGAGGCTTCTTTTGCTTGTTTGTTTCGAATGCCTATGTTTATCCTACAATTTATGGTGATTGCTTGAATATATTGTATAGCTAGGGCGCGGGCACGAAAGGTGCTAAACGTTTTGCCTCCGAACTGTTCTTTAACTCCATAAATTGCATTGTTTTTCCATGTACATGACATGAGTCTTTAGATCATATAAATTTCACCATTTTCATATATACATTAAAAGAACCACTCAAAAATTATTTCCAGTACATGCATGATTTACCTATCTTTATTATTCATTTAACTCACTTCAATTACCTACTTTTATTATTAACTAGAAAGTTAGAGAAGAAGAATGTATGGGGCTAAACTGATTTAGGATCACATATCGAATTTGGGTTGTGAATACAAGAAAATCTTAGTATCAAAGTCGAGACAATGCCAAGAATAAGCGAAAATGCAAGAGAATAACATAATTTCAATATATATCAGTGAGTACAAATTTTGCCAGAGTTTCTATAAGTATTTCTGAATGATTACATTGTAAAATGAGAAGCTATTTATAGACTAGCAATGATACAAGGCCATGATCTCACGTTGCCCATTGAAATCTGCATGCTCCCACTTCTTTGATAGTGGAGTTAGTGGGCCGAAATATAAGAAAGTCTATCGACTGCGGACGACCTCAGCCACCGAGGCTTAGGCCACTAGCTTCGGGTGCATGACTTTGCAATCGACCGAGGTGACCGAGGCAAAAGTCTTGTTTTCTTTCCTCGGTCATTAACTTTGGTCCTTGACATCGGCGACTTATGATTTGCCTCAGCTCGCAGCTTGCCAACACCTCTTCGGTCACCCTCAGATCGTGTCACCGAGGCGCCACATAGGCGAGCCGATTTTTACCCAATACATATAGTCCCCCCACTCCTCGGGCAATTACCGAAGTTACCAAGGAGTGTAATGGAATTTCGCGGGAAAATGATGAGGTTCAATCCTATCCAAGCGTTTCGAAATTTTGTCAAAGGTGCGCGTCTTTTCAGATCACTATTCCTTGAAACATGGCGACTGTTCATTGGCTGCCGAACGGTTACGCCGTTTTTCTTGCTTCTTCGAACGTTATAATGATGATCTTTCGCAACTTTCCTTCCCAATAATCTATAAATACTTCCGCTTTAAGCTTCATTTGTTACTTTCATTATCTGCAAGCAACAGTGACCAGAAGAGAGAAAACAACCATTTTCATCTTGATCAGCTTCATATTTCCAAAAGATCCTTACACCCATAACTACTATCATGTCTGAAATGCATTCTACACAAGATTCCAGTGACTCAGGCGAGAGAGATTCACGCCTCGCCTCGCCGCCGCGATAGCTAGCGGCGATCTTATCGGCACCGTGCCAGTGCTGCAAGTTATCGAGGCGGAAGGCGGTGGGGAAGCAACATCAATAGATAGTGGTTCTAGGCGGCGCAAGGCGAGAGCCGGGCGCGATAGAGCTGAGGTGAGTGAAGGCGACAGTGTAGAAAGTGAAGATGACGTCATCGGGGATGATGCCATGATTGTGGCTGCTGCTGAAGCGGAAGGGGTCAGCAATAGGGATGACGGTGGCGAGGGCGATGACGCTGAGGACGAAGATGACGACGTCGAAGACACTACAGAGACCGGGGGCGAGTTGCCCGCTACCGAGGGTGGGCATGATGCCGAAGTTGGACCTTCAGGTCCTGAAAAGAAGCTTCCAAATATTCCCCTCGAGTAAGGATTTGAAGCTGCAAAAGTAATCCACCAACCAACAGGTGTTAAATAGGAACGTACCGGTGCACACAACGCCGACTCAGATTACCCAAGCTCAGATGGAACAAGTCCGAAAGGATTGTAATTTCGAGCCCGAGGTGAAGATAGCTATCCCCGATCCAGCCAGCAGATGCTGCGATCACGTGGAAGGGTTGTCCTTCGCATAAACCTATCCATTTACCATTGGGTTTACTCTCCCCGTTCATAGGGTGATTGATGAATTCTGCCGAGCATACAACTTATGCTTAGCTCAGTTAGGCCCCGGTGTTTGGAGGGTCGTGCAATGTTTGAATTGACTGAGTAAGAAATCCGAAGTGGACTTTACTATGAACCATCTTCTCTCTCTTTACTATCCATATTGTCACAAGGCTGGGGTCGTGGCCTTGAACAACCGTGGTAAGTACGCGCTTCTCTACAAAAGCGAGGATCATGGAGACCGAGGATAGTGTGATTACTATATTCTCTTGGAGACTAGTGCCTTATCAACCGGGCCTGATTTCCTAAAAAAGTGGAATAGAACACATAAGTGATCCCTCGTTCTTATTTTTTTCTGGCAAACGTTCTTGTTTTCTAACCTCAACCCATTCTTTGTTCCTTAGCCAACAAGGTTGTTGTCGTCCCTCCTGAGGGTCTGACCGAATGGGCCAAAGTCGTGACCAGAGCTCATGTGCGTCCCATTCGGTCATGGATGGAAATAGCTGCTGACTTCGGTTGGCAATGTAAAAGGCACGGTAAGTTGTTTGTAACCTTCTATCTAGGATGTTATCCAAAGCGTTTGGTTTTGTCGTTCATCCTTTTTTCCTCGGTCTCTGGTTTTCCAAATCGAGCCATCAACAAAATGAAGGATAAGAAAGGGAAAGGTAAAGGGAAGAAGAAAGGTGAAGAAGATACCGAGTTTGATGATGAATTGGCTTCAGTGGCAGGTCTTGCTGGTGACCTGAAAGATCTCAAGGCTTCAAAGCCTTCAAAAACTTCGAAGGCGTCCTCAGGTCAAGGATCCTCGAAAGGTAACATTGTCATCGATTAATATCATTGCATTTACTTCTCTTCGATCTTATGATTATGTTCTTCTACATCGTCCTTTGTAGGCGTGAAGAGAAAGAGGGCAGTTCCAAAGAAACCCTCCCGCTCGGTGAATCCTCGGACCGAGGCGATGACTTCCCCTTGGCCCGAGGCGGCTGTTGAAATGTGCCGAAGGCTAATCGACGAGCCTAGCGATGAATACGCCGAGGGCTTGGAGACTCGAGGGGAAGTTGGAGTGGTTGACCTCGAGGATCTAGAGCACGACTCCGAGGTGGCTGTTGCCAGGGCTAAAGGCAAAGCAAAAGTTGGGGAAGCCGGGGCTTCTTCTGCTGAGAAAGATGCAGATGTCGACATTGCTAGGGTGCAATCTAAGCCTGCAAGGCTTTCATCCTCTGCAGGATCCTTACGAAAGCTTGAGGTGTTGACTTCTTCCAATCTCTTGGCGAGCACCCGAAAGGACATTTTGAGCCTTATGCCGTTGCTCGGTCCAACGGAGGACGCCGTCGTACAACAGTTTCCTCCAACTCAACTAGCCAACACCCTCGCTGCCAATGCACTCAGGGTAAGCCTTGTCATCCGCGATTTTACCTCTGTCTTCGGTTGTTTGCTTATATTGATTCTTTGATGATTTCCATTTAGGGCTTCGTTCTATCATTGAGAGCCATCGAACATTAAACCTCGAGGCACGAAGAGGTTCAACGTGTTGCTCGTGCTTGGGACAAGCAAAAGGACAGCTTCAATGCTCAAATAGCTGAATTGAAAGATAAGTTGTCCAAGTCCTGCTCCGACTTGTGCAAAGTCGAGGCTACTGCTAAGGCTAGCATTCGGGCCCTCGATGATGGTTTTCAAGCAGAGCGCTCGAGGTTGGAAGCCGAAGTCACGAGGCTCGGTGTAGAGTTAGCCCAAGCTAGCAAGCACCACGAGCAGCTAAGAAGCCATGTGCTTCACATTCAAAGGCTGGAAGGCGAAAGCTCCAGGATTCTAACACTTGAGGCCGAAGTTAAATTGCTTCGAGAAGAAGTTGCTGATCGCAAAGATAGGGCAGTGATCAAGGCTAATACGGCGGAGTTGGATAAACGCTGGACAGTTATCAAGTCTCGACTAAAGCTGCTCAAATAATATCGTGCCGGTGAGCTCAATTTGGAGGAAGAAATTTCCAAGGCTAAAGATAAGGCAGCCAAAACTCAAGCCATTATTGACGATCTTCCTTCAAGTGAAGGTTCGGGCGATGAGGATGCCGAAGATGATGAAGAAGAAGATGAAGACGAAGGTGATGAGGATGCCGAGGATGGGGCCTCCGAGGAGGGAGATGATGGGCCCGAAGCTTATAGTTCCTGCTTTCACCTCTTGTTCAGTTTTTGTGTAGGCCTTCGGGCCTTTTGATGTATATGTTTTGGACCTTCGGGTCCTTTTTTATGTAAACAATTCACAGCCCTCGGGCTTTTGATTTAATGAATTCACACTTTATGTTTTTAGTGTTAGCTTTCATTTTGTTTGAGCCGAACACTTAGAGTAATTCACTTGCAAGACTTAGTTGTACAAGACCGATGAAAACTTAGAACGATGTCTCATTCTCGAGTTAATGCATTTAGAGTATAGCTTCGGTATGTATGATCATAGAAACAAAGAGATACTGAATCAAGTTTATTTCATTGATGATATCAACGAGCCATAATCGGCTTTTTACATAAGGCCTAGTCGAAGTAAAACTGAGGCGCAGAAAACAAGTCGACAACCTGCCACTATCGGGCGTAATTACAAAGTACTAATCTATTTCCTAGGTATCAGTCCCCGATTGCTGAACAGATAGACTTCGGTTGGGAGGCTCGGTGTCAACCTCGGTTGCAACCTACCTCTTACTACCCCCCAGTGTTCGGGTTTGAATCTTCATGAAGATCCGAGCACTGGCAATTGTTTTATCCATTTCTTGAAAAGGTCAAGCAAAATGAAACCAGGAGCAAGTTAGTACATTTCGGCCAAAGCCCTAGGAGCGTTTTTCGGCTCGAGGCTGTGGGTAAATTTTAAATTATCAAGGAATGCTAACCTTGATTTTAAAAGTAGTACCGCTTCAAATTGGAGATGTTCCAATTCAAAAGTTCAGGTTTTCCTTGTAAATCTTGGATCTGATAAGATCCCTTTCCAACAATTGCTTTGACTCTGTAAGGTCCTTCCCAGTTTGCAATGAGTTTTTCCCCATTGTGTCGATTGATTCGAAGCCTTCAGCACATAATCGCCAACTCTATTTTCTCCTCGAGCAAGTCTAACTCTATGCGCATGGCCTGCTGATTGGCATCCTCGGTGGTGTGAGCATACCGAAGAGTTGGTTCGCCCAGTTCCACGGGGATAAGTGAATCCATGCTATAGGCAAGGAAAAATTGGGTTTCATCAGTGCTGTTCTTCTCCGTTGTTCGCGTAGCCCACAGCACCCCCGGTAACTCTTCGGGCCAAGAACCTTTTTTCTCAACAAGCCTCTTCTTAAGACTTTCAATTATAGCTCTGCTTAAGGATTTGGCTTGTCCATTGGCACTTGGATGGCAGGGGGTCGATGCTATTCTTTTTATTCCCCCATTGCTTAAAGAAATCGGTGATAGTTTCCCCCATGAATTGTGGGCCGTTGTCACAAGCGATCTCCTTTGGGACACCGAACCTGTAGATGATGTTTTTCCTAATAAAATCGATCACCTCTTTCTGTCTAATTTTGGTGAAAGCTCCTGCTTCCACCCACTTTGTGAAGTAAACGGTTAAAACAAGAAAAAATCGAACCCCTCTTTTTCCCTTCGGTAGGGGGCCAATGGTATCCATCCCCCACTTCATGAAGGGCCATGGTGACATGACCGAATGTAGAGGTTCGGCTTGCGGAATAATCATTTGGGCGTGGCATGGACACTTGTCACATTTTTTCACGAAGAACTTTGTGTCTGCCCTGATGGTGGGTAAATAGTATCCTGCCCGAAGTAGTTTGCGCACTAAAGACTCCCCTCCCCCCTCCCAAGTGATTTCCACACTCGCCCTCGTGTATTTCTACCATCACATATCTAGCTTCATCTGGACCCAAGCACTTGGCCATCGGGCCGCTGTACAATCTTCAATATAAATTTTCCCCAATCATTGAGTATAAGGCCGCTTAAGTCCTCAACTTCTTTGCCTCTTTCTTGTCTTTGGGGAGAGTCCCCGAGTCGAAGTAACAGATAAACTTACCGAGTGTCCTTCATCTACCGTCGAACCCAAGTTTGCTAGGGCATCAGCTTCGGTATTCTCCTCCCGAGGTACTTGTTTGATCTGCCATTCTTGAAATTGAGCCAAGACTCTTTGTGCTCGGATCAAGAATTGTTGCATCCTGGGCTCACGAGCCGTATATTCACTGAGCACTTGGTTTACCACCAGTTGTGAATCACACCTTAATTCAACTCTTTCTACCCCCATCTCTTGGGCCAGCTCCAAGCCTGTTAAAGCTGCTTCGTATTCGGCCTCATTGTTGGTCACTTTTTTTAACCAAACCGAATGCCTGATTCTCTCCCCGGTGGGCGCTATCAACACTATGCCTAATCCCAAACCCTTAGAATTAGTTGCCCCATCGGTCTAGAGTACGCACAGTCCCGAGGTCGAGCCTTTCGACATCGAGTTCTCTTTTTCAACCTTGGGCAAGATCCCAACACTGAAATCAGCCACGAAGTAAGCCAAGACTTGGGATTTAATGGCCGTTCGGGGTTGATAGGTGATATCACATTCACTCAATTCTACTGCCTATTTAGATAACCTCCCCAAAAACTCCGGTTTATGCAATATACTTCGTAGAGGGAAAGTGGTAACTATGGCTATTGGATGACATTGAAAATAGGGTCGTAGTTTCCGAGCGGCAACAATTAAAGCAAGTGCTTGTTTTTCCAAATGAGGATACCTGGTTTCAGCATCGATGAGTGTCTTGCTCACATAGTAGATGGGTTGTTGCTTACCATCTTCTTCCCGAACCAACGCAGCACTAACTGACACTTCGGATACGGCCAAAGAAACCAGCAAAGTTTCACCATCTTTTGGCTTGGCGAGCAACAACGTGTTAGCCAAATAGCGTTTCAATTCCCTTAGCACTTCTTTACACTCTGATGTCCACTCGAAGTGATTATTCTATCTTAAGACAGAGAAAAATTTATGGCATCACTCCGAAGATCTTGAGATAAATCTACTCAAGGCAACGACTCGGCCAGTCAAGCGCTGAACTTCCTTCACCCCGGTTAACTCCTCGGGGATTTCTTCGATGGCTTTGATCTTGTCTGGATTGGCTTTGCTCCCCCGTTCAGAGACTATGAATCCTAAAAATTTACCCGACCCCACACCGAAGGCACACTTTTCAGGATTCAACTTCATGTCGTATTGCCTCAAAACAACAAAGGCCTCTCTCATATGGTTTAAATGATCTTCCATTCGAATAGAGTTGATCAGCATATTGTCTATGTAAACCTCCATAGACTTTCCAATGTAATCTTTGAATCAAAACAGCAAAGGCCTCTCTCATATGGTTTAAATGATCTTCCATTCGAATAGAGTTGATCAGCATATTGTCTATGTAAACCTCCATAGACTTTCCAATGTAATCTTTGAACATACGGCACACCAGTTTTTGGTATGTCATCCCAGCATTTTTCAAGTCGAAGGGCACTACCTTGTAGTAGAAGGTGCCTCGGTCAATGATGAACGAGGTCTTTTCTTCATCCTTTGGATCCATGAGAATTTGGTTATACCCTGAATAGGCGTCCAAGAAGGTTAATAGTTTGTGTGCAGCCATGGAATCTATTAACCTTTCTATCTGTGGCAGTGGATAAGAGTCCTTGGGGCAGGCTTTGTTTAGATCTGTGTAATCTACACACATCCTCCCCTTGCCATTCTTTTTGGGCACGACGACGACATTAGCCAGCCACTCGGGGGTACTTCACCTCTCTTATGAAGCCAATTTCTTGCAACTTCATAGTTTCATCCTCGATTGCTTTCTTTTTAACACCGGCGTGCGGCCTCTTCTTTTGTTTTACTGGGGTAAAACAGGAATCCACATTCAACTTATGGGTCATGATCTCTGGATCGATACCGATCATATCTGAATGGGACCAAGAAAAGCAATCGTTGTTGGACTTCAAGACTTCAATTATAGCTTTCTTCGACTCTGGGTCCAACTCTGAGCCGACAAACACTTTTCTCTCGGGAAAATCTTTCGATAATATGAAATATTCCAGTTCTTCAATAATTGAGTCCTCGGCTTTTTGTTTCCGAGGTTCTTGAACGCACACCGGGATCTTCTCTATTTCCCCTCAGGGGTCCTCTTCGCTTGACCCAAGTTGCATTGGTTGCTATTTCTTTGGTCCGGTCGGGACGACTCCACTCTTAAGTGCAACCGAATAGCACACTCTTGCTACTCGTTGCTCTCCTTTAATCGACCGAACACCCCATGGGGTAGGGAATTTGATCACTTGATGAAGAGTGGATGGAACAACCTCCATGGAATGAATCCATGGTCTACCGAGGATTACATTATACGTCGTGTCCTCGGGTAGAACTTGAAACAGTGTTTCTTTGCAAACTCCTTCAGCGAACGTTTTTAGTGTGATTTCACCCAATGTCTTTTCAGTGGAGTTGTTGAAGCCAGTCAACAAAGTTTCTTTAGGGATAACCTCTCCCTTCAACCACATCTTTTTTATGGCCCCATAGCTGATTATGTTGACTGAGCTACCGGGGTCAATCAAGACTCGTTTGATATTCGAGTCATTTATTCTCAACATGATGACCAAAGCGTCGTGATGAGGGAACATTATCCCATCACAATCGTCATCATCAAATACAATTTCTTTCCCCGAGCCTCCAACTCGAGTTCTTTTCTCCATGGTGATTGACAGCTTTGCGAACTTCTTAGCAGCTGCAAAATTCACCCCATTCACCTTTGACCCCCTGGTGATAACATTCACGACTCTCTCGAGGTTTGGTGCCCGAGGTGGTTGTCCTTCACCTCGGTTCTTTGTGTAATTTTCCTTCCCCTTATCAGTGAGGAATTTAGCTAACACACCCTTCTTCAATAAGTGCGCCACCTCGAGGCGCAATGCTTTGCAGTCCTCGGTGCGGTGGTCATAATCTGCATGAAACTCGCAGTGTAGATTTTGAAACCTTTTGTCAGCAGAAGTTCTCATGTCCTTTGGTATTCTCACCCCGGCTGTCCCCTACACTATATTGACCAATTCGAAGGTCGAAATATTGAAATTGTAATCGCGGATACGGGGTAGCTCCCTATTCTTTAAGACCAGAGCCGGGCTCGAGGAGTTCCTTTGGTTCGTATTGGGAGGTTCCACAGAGCCATTGGCTCACATGCGAATTTCCAAACGAGTTTCCAAGCCTTTGACTAATAGGCTGTCTCGACGAGGTGTAGGGTTCATACCTCCCCTTCGAGTTTCTTCGCGGTGCCTCGGCGCGATATAAAGACTCATTTTAATTTTTGTAATTGTGACTTCGGCCATTTTTTTCACTCGGCTTCCTCCAACCTTATCTTGGTGTAAGCCCTATTGTGCAATTCATCCCATTTCAGGGTTTTTATATTGCTGGAGCTCTTTTTCGCAACTCAGCAGCGGCATCAGATTTTCGAACATTGATGCATTTCTCAAATGACATGATGGCCAAAGTGTCATCCACGGGAGGTAACTCCATGCGTTCGGCATAGAAGCGCTCGAGGAAGTCTTTGAGTGGCTCGTCGCGCCGTTGTTTGACTTCGAGTATATCCTCCTTCCTTTGGAGGATTTTCTGCGCCCTGGTGTGAGCTTTAACAGATGCGTTAACCAGCTCCTTAAAAGTTGAGATCGACCCCGATGGTAGGCGCATGTACCAGCGTAGTGCTCCCTTCTCTAGAGATTCGCCAAATTTTTTCAAGAACATCGACTCTTTCTCTATCTCCGTTAAATCGTTACTCTTTTTTGGGGTCGATGGTCCCATCATACTTTCTCAAAAACAAAAGCTTGAAACTTTTGTGGAGTCGGTGCTGGAGCAGACTCGGGCTTAAATAGCAATTGCCTGTATTGGTAAATATCTAAAACATCGTGGGTCTTTGTCACCCCGGGGACGCTTTTGAGGCGGTTTTCCACGCGCGCCTCGACGCGAGCCTCAACTCGGGCTTCAATCTCCTTAGTTAGTTTTTCAACGTCTGCCGAGGAGGTAGTTTCTACCATAGTGGGAATCGTCCCGAAGTGTGGCGCGGTGCTCGGTAATGTACCCGAACCCACTGATGTGGCCCCATTTTGAGGTCCCCCTGTTATCGTGCCCCTAGGAACGAAGAGCGGGATGCCTCCGCTTGGAACCACATGTGGGACTCCATTCAGAGTTGAGCTGGTCCTTGCCACTGATGAGGCACGAAATTAAGCATTAATGTTAGCCTGCTCGGCTTGTTTCTCTTGGAGAACTTTCGGTGTGAAAACAACGTAAGCCTGAAAGGCTTCGGTTCTCATCGAAGATGAAGAGTTTGGGTTCGATTAAACGCTAGTCTGTCCATCGGGAGTTAACTGCGGCTCAGCGGGATTTATGCTATTATGAGACATTTTGTCGAATAAAAACGTGAATTCAAATGAAAAAGACGTTCAACTTTGGAACAAAGTGTTTATGCTCGTCTCCCCACAGACGGCACCAATTTGTATGGGCCTAAACTGATTTAGGATCACAAATCGAATTTGGGTTGTGAATACAAGCAAATCTTAGTATCAAAGTCGAGACAATGCCAAGAATAAGCAAAAATGAATGAGAATAACGTAATTTCAATATATATCAGTGAGTATAAATTTTGCCAGAGTTTCTGTAAATATTCTGAATGATTATATTGTAAAATAAGAAGCTATTTATAGACTAGCAATGATACAAGGCCATGATCTCACGTTGTCCACTGAAATCTGCATGCTCCCACTTCTCTGATAGGGGAGTTAGTGGGCCGAAATAGAAAGAAGCCAAGCGACTGCAGACGACCTCAGCCACCGAGGCTTAGGCCACTAGCTTCGGCTGCATGACTTTGCAATTGACCGAGGTGACATTTTACAGAGGCAAACGTCTTGCTTTTTTTCCTCGGTCATTAACTTTGGTCCATGACTTCGGTGACTTACGATTTGCCTCGGCTCGCAGCTCGCCAACACCTCTTCGGTCACCCTTAGATCATGTCACCGAGGAGCCACTAGGCGAGCCGATTTTTATTATCTAATAAAAAGAATAAAAGGAATATTTGATATTCTTTTCTTGAAAAATGAACGGGTCGGAAACAAGACATTAATAAGGGAAAAAGGAAGAAAAAAATAAAGAAGGTAAACTATAGGAAAAGGCGAGGTTTGACAATTTTATTTTAAATAACCCCTAATTGTGAAAAATAACCCCAAAAAAAAAAAAAAAAACCCCAAAAACCCCGCGCGTTGACTTTTCTCTCTAGGTGCTTGCGATCTCAAAGGCGATTTAGAGGAGATTAGATCGCAGCTTCTTCTTGCGCACACCCATGGCCGAACAGGCCACTGGGCAGCCCCCCACTGGGGTTGCTCAGCCTCCCCCACCACCCCTCACGACGTCTTACGCAGCTGCAGTCGCTCCCCAAGCCCCTACGACTGATAAACAAGCTGCTTCATTACCTACTCTAATAGTTCGTCACCCACAAAAAATAAACGGCAAGCAGACTATGATGTGGAACAAAAAGGAAGTGCAGCACTCAATAGCTTCTACTAAACTAGTCTATGGTATTATAGGTAAGTTTACGTATGGGGCTCCAGAGCTTAACGACTTACGCAAGCTTTTTCCATCGCAGTGTGAGGTGAAAGGACACTGCGTAATTGGGTCTTTGGATTATCGTAGCATTCTCATTCGATGTTCTTTGTTTGAGGATTATGTTAACTTGTTGTCGAAGGGTCACTGGTTGAAGGTGGGCAGGGATTCATTCTTGATGAGGACCCTTAAATGGGATCCATGGTGTGATCCTAGGAAAGAAACTTCTATTGCCATAGGGTGGATATCCTTCCCTAACTTGCCTCCTAATTTCTTTGTGAAAGAATTCGTGTTCTCATTAGCCTTGGCAGTTGGTAAACCTTTGCACTTGGATGCAGCGACGCTTAACCATACACGTCCTAGTTGTTCACGAGTGAAGGTAGAAATCGATCTTCTTGGTGATTTGCCACATGAGATTGACATAGTTGAAGTTGATGAAGAATCGGGGAAGAAGCATTCTAAATGCATCCAAATTGTTTACGATTATTTGCCAAAATATTGTTCTTCATGTTGCTTGCAAGGACATGACAATCATGAATGTCGTGTCTTGCATCCGGACCTTTATGAAGATAGGTCTAATCAAGATGATAAGCAGGACGCTAAGAAGATAGCTCAACCAGTTTCCAGAATTTTGACGAGTGGGAAAATTGTTGGGGAGGCAGGCCCTAGCAATACAAAAGCTAATGACATTGTTGATGGAAACAAGAATAAAAACCAAGCAGTTGTGCAAGGAAGAAGGAACCCCACTCGTGAGTGGCAAGTAGTAAAAAAAGAAGAAGGGTGTAACCAGTCAAGATCATGAGGAACGTGCACGTAATAATCAACGTAACTCTACTGCCTTTGCAGCTTTACAAGTTGACGATGATTCCCTACATGTTGATGCAAATTTGGAAGTACGTACAGATGAGAAGTTGACAGGAAAAAGGCAAGACAATGGGTTAGTTACAACAGTTATACAACCTAATACTAGGCTTACTGATCAAGTAAACAAAAAAGGAGTGGAATTCATGGAAGGTGGTATAGCTGTACGAGGTGGGAGTTTGGACAAAGATGTGTTACGAGCTCGAGGTATTATTATAGTAGATGAAGCATTTAATGATACAGGTCTTCAAAAGCAGCAATTTTTCCCAGCTGAAAGTCGTGGTGCTGTGATTGGTGTTGAGGGTTGCTTTAAAGCTGGGGGTTGTGACGCTGCAGACAATGATTTGGTAGAAAAGTCGACTGCAGTTAATGAACCTGGGGAGAAGTTTTTTGGTGGAATTATTAAAGCTGGAAGTTCTCAAGTCCCAGACAAAGATCTTCAGGTAGGTCGAGGCTCAGTTAATGTGGTTGCAGATTTATATGGCAAAGAATTTAAGGCGACGGAGTTGAAGCTGAAGGAAAGTGATGATTTAAACACAGATGTTGTTGGAAATCGTGATTTAGTTTTGGTTCCTGATGTAATTACTAAGGCTGCAGCATTTAATGCTTCAGGAATTTCGAGGAGTATTATTGATGAGGATTTGGCCCCTCACGTGATTACCCAGGAAACCAATTTAATGCTGAATAAGGAATTAATGTTGACTCCTAATGTATTTGGGAGTGCATTAACGTCAGGGAATAAAGTTGAGGGCGTGCAGTCATTAAATGCTGAGAGATCGTCTTTTGTTCCTGTCTTGAGTGGGAATTCAACGAGTAAAGCTACAGGTTTCAAGGTGTTAAATGCTGATGCACAAGCTTTGTTGAATAAAGCTGGAGGCTTTAACACGTTGACTACGGCAGATTTGATTCCGTTGGATACTTTAAAGAAGCTCATCACCAATCCTTCAATGCACGTGTCTGCTTCTTTAATGCAGAATTCAAATCAAGCTCAAGTTAATGTTCCTCTTAATACCTCTGATCAATCCGTCCCTTCTCAACTGAACATTATGGATACGAGTGTGAATTTGCAACAATCAGGGAGTATGTCCAAGAGTATTACCAAGGAAGATTTTTCAGAAGATGAAAAAGCGCTGTTAAATTCTTTACAATTCACGGATAGTAAAGGACTTTTGCAAAGGCAACAACGTAATTCTCTTATGAAAAAACAAGTGGAGCAGGAAGAAGTGGGTGCAGAAATTGATGTGGAAGATGAGGATGAAACTTCAACAGCTCATAATTTTGAAGAGGTCGCCAGGGAAGGTGATTTGTCGCCTAGAGATGTACCAAAGAAAGCTGACAGACGTAATAAAAAAGACCCTGGGCCAGCTGCCAGGATACAGCCAGTTCGGAGTTCTAAATCCAAAGTTTAATGATGAATAAAGCTTTGATTTGGAATATTCGATCAGTTAATACGCAGGAGGCGTTTACAAGGTTGAATACTTTGCACATACATCATCATTTTGATTTTATAGGGTTACTTGAGCCTTTTCAGGAGCCCTGTAGAGTCCAATATTATGGTATGAGATTGGTAATGCATTGGTCTTTTACGAATGTAAATGGAAAGATTTGGGCTTTTATTGGGGATGATTACGGTGTGACTGTGGTTGATGATCAGGAGCAGCAATTGACATTGAAGCTGCACCATATTGTCCAAAATCAGGAATTTTTCATTACTCTGGTTTATGCTAAATGTGACAGGACTGAAAGATTGGAATTGTGGGATTCTTTGCAATTTTTGTCTTCTACTATGGTGAAGTCGTGGTTGATTGGAGGTGACTTTAATGTCATTCTTTCTGAAGAGGAAAAATATGGGGGTCGTCCAGTTTTAACTCCAGAAGTTGATGACTTTGCTGCTACCATTGAAGCTTGTGGGCTAACTGACTTAGGCTATTCTGGCTCTATTTATACTTGGTGGAATGGAAGAATTGAGAACCAGTTTATGTTGAAGAGGCTTGATAGATGTTTTGCTAATCAGGAGTTCATGGAAATCTTTCCTAAGATTGACATTGAACACCTTGCCAGGACTGGATCTGATCACTCTCCTTTGCTGATTAAATGCTCTACTGATTCGGCTAATATTATTAAATCCTTCAGGTTTCTTAATTTCTGGGTTGAGAATGATTCCTTTTTGCAGGTTGTGAAGGATAGTTGGGTGTGTGATTGTGTAGGGGATCCATTCATTATTTTTCACAGGAAGCTGAAGAAAGTGAAACAGGCTTTGTCAAGATGGAGCAAGTCTACCTTTGGTAATATTTTTCAGAAAATTACTTCACTTGAAGATATTATTAAAGCTCATGAGCTCAAGCTTGAGGAGGCACCTGATGCATATCATAGAGAGCAATTGAAGAAAGCTGAAGCTGAACTGAAAAGGGTGTTGCATTTGGAGGAAGAATTTTGGAAGCAAAAAGCAGGTTTCCAGTGGTTCAAAGATGGTGATAAAAATACTAAGTTTTTTCATGCTTAGGTACAAGGCAGGAGGAAGAAGCTCAAAATTCATAAAATTCAGGACAGGCTTGGAAACTGGCTAAATTCTGAAGATGATATGGCTGCTGAAGCTGTGGGGTTTTTTCAACAACAATTTTCTAATGATGGTCAGGATTTGAATTTTGATTTGCTATTACATGTCCCTGAAATGGTTAGCGCTGAGCAGAATCTTGCTATTGAAGAAATTCCTTCTATGGAAGAGGTGAAGAATGCGGTATTTGGCCTGAATGGTGACAGTGCTTCAGGTCCTGATGGCTTTATAGGGAGGTTTTATCAAGTCTGCTGGGATGTCATAGCTGCTGATCTTACTAGTATGGTGCAGGCTTTCTTTGTGGGACATGAAATTCCTAGATTTGTATCCCATACAAATTTAGTGCTCCTCCCTAAGAAGCCTGATGTTGCTACTTTTTCTGATCTCCGGCCTATTAGTTTGAGTAATTTCTCAAACAAAGTGATTTCCAGGGTCTTACACGACAGGTTAGTTGATTTATTACCTGATTTGATATCTCCTACGCAGGCTGGTTTTGTTAGGGGAGTATTGTGGAGAATGTGCTGCTGGCTCAGGAGATTATTGATGAAATTAGAAAAAGAGCCAAAGAGGCCAATGTTGTCATCAAACTTGATATGATGAAGGCCTATGATCGTGTGTCCTGGCTGTTTTTGTCCAAAGTTCTTAGGAAGATGGGATTTGGTGTGAGGTGCATTGATATGGTTTGGAGGCTTTTGTCTAACAACTGGTATTCTATTCTTTTTAATGGCCAGCCTAATGGCTTTTTTAATTCTTCCAGGGGTTTGAAGCAAGGGGATCCTTTGTCTCCTACTTTATTTATTCTTTCAGCTGAGGTGTTGTCCAGGGCCCTGAATGCTTTGCACCAGAATGCTATGTTCAAAGAATTTGCTATGCCTAAGTGGAGTCCTCCTATCAATCACTTAGCATATGCAGATGATATTATTTTATTTTCTTCGGCAGATACTACCTCCCTGCGGCTGATCATGGGGGTGTTGGATGCTTATGAGGGTGCCAGTGGCCAGAAGATTAATAAAGAAAAGAGTGCTGTCTATTTGTATCACAGGGTGCGGCAGGAAATTGTTGATAGGGTGGAGCATATTTCTCAAATTCCAAGAGGTTCTTTTCCTTTTACTTACCTAGGGTGTCCGGTTACACACAAAAGAAGAAATAAGGCTCAGTTTGATGATCTGGTGTCAAAGATTAGGAAGAAGTTGCAATCCTGGAAGGCAAAGATGCTGTCTTATGGAGGTAGGGCTGTTTTAATCATGCATGTCCTACAAAGCATGCCTATTCATCTCTTGTCTGCAAACCAATCCCCCAGATAGTGTTATTGATCAGGTTCATAAAATTTTTGCTAATTTTTTCTGGAACAATTCTGAGGAGCATTCAAGGAGGCATTGGGCTTCTTGGGATACTTTGTGCAAACCTCTAGCTGAGGGAGGTGTTGGTTTTAAGTCCTTGTATGATGTTGCTAATGCTCTATTTGCAAAGTTATGGTGGAATTTTAGGACGAGGACTTCTCTCTGGGGTACTTTTATGGCCAATAAATATTGTAAAAAAATTCATTATTCTATTGTGCCTTACACTGATGGTTCTCCTGTTTGGCAAAAAATGTTACTTGTTAGAGGGATGGTTGATCATGCGATTATTTGGCATGTTAGGCAAGGGTTGTCACATTTTTGGTATGATAACTGGTCACGTATTGGTGCATTGTATTTTGTTGTTCCTCGCAGGTTTCATGTTCGAGAAGAATTAAATGTGGTGAAGGATTTTTTTGGACTTGATGGATGGAATCAACCACTGTTGTATGAAGCCCTTCCTAGTGAGTTTGCGCAACATATTGTTGATAATATACAGCTAGGGAACAATACTCAGGTGAGGGATTTTGCTTCTTGGGAGCTTACATCAAATGGGAAGTTCACTGTACAAAGCGTCTACAACTATGTTCGAGGCAAAGGTACTGTGACTGACGTATTTAAGTTTATATGGTTGAAAGGGATGCCATTCAAAATTTCATTTGTGTTGTGGCGTGCATGGAAGTTTAAGCTGCCCATTGATGAGGAATTAAAGAGAATTGGGTTTCAAGTTCCATCACGATGTTGGTGTTGCTCGCAGCCTAGAGAAGAAACCTGGGAGCATTTGTTTGTTACAAGCTCGATGGCCAAAAACGTTTGGATGTACTATGCTAGCGCTGTGGGTTTTATTATTCATGACTGGAGATTTCGCCAATTAATTACCAAGTGGTGGCAGGTTCGAAAGAGACCTTGGTTGAGGTTATTGTGTCAAGCTTTACCTGCGTTTGTGGTGTGGGAACTTTGGAAGAGAAGAAACACGGTTGCGCTGGTGGTCGTGTGTCGTTTCAGCGTGTCATTCATGAGGTGAATTGGAACTTGTACAAGCTATTGGTGGTTCGATATCCAGGTATGTCTTCTGCTCCTCACGAATGGCCTATGTTGGTTAAGTTTCTGGAGGATTTTAGGCCTTGTTTTAGGTACACCAAGGTGAGTTGGAAGTGTCCAAACGTGGGTACTATTAAATGTAACACGGATGGTGCTAGTCGGGGTAATCCGGGGCCGAGTTCTATTGGGTTTTGTTTACGAGATGATGAAGGGAATTTGATTTATGCTAAAGCAAAACTCATTGGTGAAGGAACAAATGTTAGGGCGGAGGCGTTAGCAATTCGAGAAGCCATGAATTATTGCATTCATCATGTGGACTGCCCAATCGTCATTGAAACTGATTCATTGCTCCTTAAAAATATTATTGATGGTGTGTGGGAGTTAGTTTGGAATATTGCCGAGGTGATTGATGAGATTATGGATATGCGGAGTCGAGGCCAATTTGTTTTTGCTCATGTGCTGCGTGAAGGAAATAAAATGGCAGATTATTTGGCTAATTTGGCGTTCGAGTTGAATGAGTTAGAAGTCCATAGTTTCAATGAGCTAAATATGGTTGGTAAACGAATTTTGAATTGGGATAAGGCGGAGCTCCCAACTTTTAGATCGAAGCTGTTGAAACATGATCCACGCTCACAATAAGGAGGAGGGGGAGCTGTTTTATACTAACTTTGTTTGCTCTTTTTGCAGGGATTACAAAGTGATGGAGGTGTGTTATTATTGTTTTACTTGGCTTAGTTACCAGGGAGTTATGATTTCCTTACGTTTCAAATGTTGGGACCTGGAGCTTTTTCAAGTGGCATTTAGCGTTTGGAAACAGTGGTGCTCGTTGTTCGAAGCTTGGGATTATTTGTGTTCATGGTCTGCTTCTCAGGACGTCGAGATTTTCAAACTTTTTCAACGAGGCAAGCTACAGCTTTTGATGTCGATGGTGCAGCACTTTCCACTACGCTGCGTTTTTGGGCTCCCTGGATCAGTTTGTACGTGTTTTGGAGAAGTTTGGGACCTGGGATTTTGGAGTTCTAATCAGGCAGTTTTGGCGAGGAAACATGTAGTACGCTGCTTCGTTTGTTGTTCGAAAGTGCGAGTGTCCTTATGTTCTTACTGGTACTTGCTTGCTCGTGGATTACTACTTATAGGGATGTCATCAATTTCCTACAATGTAATATATGGAGTTACAACGCTGCAGTGGATCGCTCAGATTTTTGGACAGGGGCTGCTTATGCTACGGATGAGCTCCTGCTGCTTGTTCATTGCACGAGCTAGCTTATTACTTACAACTTTATATTGTTTTGTGCTCTTGATCGCTGTTCGTGCTAGTTGTGCTATTGGCTTTACAGGTTTGCTTGTGCAGCGGGTTGTTTCATTTGTCAAAGTTTTGGTGCACGCTGATTTGGTTGAGGTGCTAATGCACGAGTTTCTCAGGTGTTGTGTCGTGCGAGTGCAAAGGAGTATGTTGGGCAACTCACAGATTGTTCATGGAATAAAGGATTCCAATACATTCTTAATAATGGGAGCTGCAGCTTGGAACTTTACACATTTTTTGATGAATTTTGGAGCTTGGTTGTCTCAACTTTGCTTCAACTTTGGGCGCTGCAGCTCGTTTTTAGCGTTTGGAGCCAGTTTAGCATATGGACTGGCTATTAGTTCATGTAGCTGCTGCGTTCTTTTGTACTTTGCAGGTCACTTATTTCACTGTGTTATGCTATGCAAATTCAATTCAACGTCTGGGACAGCCTTGAGGATTATTTGCGATGCCAATTTTTGGGCACTATTACATCCTACTTTGAGGTGCCTCGTAGCAGCTACTATTACTTGGTTTTGTATTTGGGTTTTGCCTTTTTCCAGCTTATACCAGGTTCAGCTCGTATACATTTTGAAGGACAAATATGATTGCTCATCTGTGGCGCACAATTACAGTTTGTGTCGCATGCGAGTGAGGGGTGCAGATTGCTTGTTGCTGCTTGGAAATTATGAGGCAGGCTTTTGTGCGTGGTCAATCAACATACAGGTGCTGCTTTATGAGTTTGCTTGTGCAGTGGGCTTCATTTTTCCAATTAGTGCACTCTTTGGACGAGACGCTGCTGCACGATTTTCTAAGTTGGTTACTTACCTGGAGCTCATTTATTACCTGAAAATAGTGTGCAATTTTTGTACATTATTTATTTACATAGAATTAACCATTTACATTTCATTTTTAGCTTCTAGTGCACAATGTGTTAAGTACATTGCTTTTGTTAATTATATCTTCATATTGGTGGTATTAACATGTTATCATGTTCAACCCAATTGGGGATATAGTTTACAAGAGCAAGTATATAGGAGTGCACTAGTTACTTTATTTAATTTCTACAAGTTGTTTGCTTTTATTTTTTATATTTTTGTAAAGACTTATTTATTTGATTTATTATTAATAAAATTTGTCACTAGGCCCTGAGCTTAGTGATATTCGCTTAAAAAAAAAAAACCCAAACTGTGAAAATAGCCTTATATAGGTCATTAAAAAATCAAATATATGTAGAAGTGAAAAAAAATTGTAAAAATTAGAGAAACTTTTAAACTAAGTGCCAATAAAATGGATTAAATCTTGAAAACTATATATTTGGTTTTGAAAATTTTAATATTTCTTATAACCATATATTTTTGAAAAATAAAAATATGTAGGTGTCTCATAACCCAAAAACTTTCACCTAGTGCCCTCAATAAGACATGGTCTTACCTAATTGCCCCCACTTACAAATATTTTAAGTAAATGCCCTCCACATCATACTCCCCTTATGAAAGGACTATTTTGCCCCAACTTGTTTAATTCACGCTGAGCATGTTTCCTTCTCTCTTTCCCCATTCCTGGCCTCCTTCTTTCTTCTTTGTGTGCTGGAAATTTGAGATTTTTTCTTGTGTTTGCTTGATTCCAGTGATTTGAAGGTTTTTTTTGCCTATGGATATTAGATATTCATGTTTTGCATAGATCTTAAAATCTTGACCATGGCCAAGAGCTGCATGGACTTTCTCTGCAAGGTGCTTATTGCAGTAGAGTTTAAAGTCTTGGCTATTGCCAATACTCTCAGAGATGTTCCGTGTAAGTTGGGACTTTGTCTCCAACTTGTTCACTGTAGTAGAGGTAGAAATCTTGGCAATTGCCAATACTCTTAGAGATTTTTAGTGTAAGGTCCCGGTTGCAGCAGAACTTAAGTCTTGGCTATTGCCAAGAATTGCAGAGACTTTCTTTGCATGTTTTGCACTGCAATATAGGTAAAAGTCTTGGCAATTGCCAATACTTGCAGAGACTATTTATACAAGTTGCTCCTTCCACTAGAGTTTAAAGTGTTGGCTATTGAGTTGTAGAGACTTTTTCTGTAGTTGTAGAGACCATGGCAACATGGCTTAAAGTCTTGGCAATAGGCAAGAAGTCTCTACAAGCCTCCCATTGCAGTAGAGTTGAAAGTCTTGGCTATTGCCAATACTTTAGAGATTTTCAGTGTAAGTTTCCCTTTGCAGCAGAACTTAAAGTCTTGGCTATTGCCAAGACTTGAAGAGATTTTTTTTCCTGAAGTTGGCCAGTACAAGAGGGTTTAAAGTCTTGCCAATAGCCAAGAAGTCTCTCCCAGGTGCCCATTGCACCAGAGCTTAAACTCTTAGCTATAAGCCAAGGGCTGCAGAGACTTTCTCTGCAAGTTGGCTCTTGCAACAGGCCATAGAGTTTTGGCAATAGGCAAGAAGTGTATGTAGGGTGCTGATTGCACCAGAGCTTAAACTCTTGGCAATAGTTGCAGAGAACTTTACCCTTGCAACTTGAAGAAATTTTACGTTGAATCTTCTCTTGAACAGAGCAATCTGTAAAAGGAATGGGGTTTTATGGTTTTCTTGATAGCGTGAATGGAGAAAAGGAAGGGGAGGGACTAGGGCGCGTCTTTTTATTGGTTTATAGGGTTATTTTGGTTCGAAAAAAGTTTCATTAAACTAATGAGGGCATTTTTGCTAAACATCTGTTAGTGAAAGTATTTTGGCAAACCAAAGTTTCCCGTGTCATATTTTTGCAAATGAGCCCTCATAACCTGTAGCGCTGCCACATTAACTAGTTAGTACGTAGTAAAAAGCTGCATCGATATTGACTTGTCGTAGGCATTTAAGGGATAAGCATTTCGGTCATAAATTATTCAGTCATCAAAGTGAAAGTAATCTAACCCCTATGGTCCTGTACATTAGTATGTTTGGTTCCGGGTGAAAGTCGCTTTTCAAATAAGGAACACATAGTATCTCCCGAAAATAAAATGTCATATAACATTAGCTATCTAAACATTCATTTAACATAAGGTGCAGTTTCATTTCATTAAAGTTAAAATCTTAAAGTCTTAGCATAAATAAACAAGGGATTTTCAGATGAAAAAGGCACCAATTAAGACGGAAAATTAAAAAGATTACACTGTTATTGATATTATATAACTGATTGCTAGCAGAGAAAAACAAGACGTCAAAATAACGACACAAGTGATAAAACATGGAATCACGTGTACGACCATTTTTGTCATGTTTATTTTCACAGTGTGATACTATAAATTAAGTTTCATTTGAATCAAAGAACTCAAGGATAGAGCTCTATGAGAGACCTTGAACCAAGTGCATGATTTATCTTGTAGTCACTGAAACCGGCTGCCAAGAAGAGCTTCTCCCATT
Organism: Petunia secreta; assembly: GCA_029990175.1. Taxonomy (NCBI): domain Eukaryota; kingdom Viridiplantae; phylum Streptophyta; class Magnoliopsida; order Solanales; family Solanaceae; genus Petunia; species Petunia secreta. Next base: position 28,826,592 of record JARKIP010000003.1, read on the forward strand.
CATCTTTGTTTCTCTCCTTGCTGCCAAAATTTACCATCATTAGCATGTCTAGCAGAATTTGTGCTTGGACAAACTCAGATTCTAGGCCTGGGCAGCCCAAAACCATGTCAATGATGATAACTTTTCCACCTTCTTCTCTTCCCGGTATTGCCTCCTTGCAATTTTTCAATATCTTAACACATTCTTCGTCCGTCCAGTCATGTAATATCCACTACTCAAATAATAAGACTTATAAGGTCAAAGAAGTAATAACGGATAGCATCAATTATAAGACTATTTTCTAGATTATACTTTATTATCTCTCTTTTAAACGTTCTACCAATTGAAGCAGTAAGAGTATATTTGAAAAATTATAAATGTACATAGTAAATAACTTCTACCTTTTCTAAAATATCAAATCTCTTGAAATAAATTCAGAAGATTAAAACAACCAATATTGGGACCTAGGAGTATTCTCAGTCACCTGTAATAATAAGTCAAATACTTAAACCACAAATAGAAAGAGATAAACAAGGCAAATACTACATTTTAACCCAGTTTTTTTAAATTAAGAATTATGCATTATATATCGGGACTTTAAAAAGACGAACTAATCTAAACATTCTATAACAGATCAAAATAATCAAATTATTATCTGGATAGTATTATAGTCATTGTATTACAAGTTATTGGACAACGTATCCATAAAATTCCCAAAAAAAAAAAAAAAAAAACACAGTGTTTCTACTAGCGAAAAAATATTAATGTTGTACAACTAAATATTTTAGTAAAAATGTAATCGCCCTCATGTTTAGACTACATCAACCTTTCTTGTTTTAAACCAAATCAAATAATTTAGCCTTCTAATACTACTTTTTAGCAAGTAGTATAAAGAGTGATTTAACATGTGAAGAATAACGAAAACTAAGGCGCAGTCCAATGAATTATACCTTGAGTAAGACAACATTAGCCGGGGGGATCTTGTCAAACATATCACCTGCAACAAAATTCAAGTTATCAAGACTTGTACGCAAGTTAGCAACCACCTGTGGGCGATCAAATACGGTGCATTCCAATTTTGGAAAAGATTTAGCTAGAGCCTTTGCAATTGTCCCCGTGCCACCACCGACATCTATCAACGTTGTCAAGCCCTCAAAAACATGCTTACATTTATCCAACAACACCTTGGCCATCAATTTTGAATCTTGAGCCATGTTTTCGTTAAAGGCATCGCCGGAGTTTTGTTGTCGAGCAAAAAAATCCCAGAAATTCTCCCCATATGCAGTAGAAAATGGAGTTGGTTCCTCGTTCTGGAACCAAGCACCTAAAGATGTCCATGCTTTCAGGAGATAAGGATCATCGGAGTCTTTGTTGAGTGCTTTCAGGCGCCCATATGTTTGTAGAAGGAGACCAGCTGGTGTAAGTGAGTAGTAACCAAGAATTTTTTCTTCTTCTTGTCCTTGTTCAGTATCTGGTTTTTGCAGGAGAAGAAAGCCAGAATGAACCAAGACACGGAGAAGTCGGTGGAGGTAGGAAGCCTTGGAAGGGCTTATAGGAAGGGCGGCCAGCAGCTCAGGAATAGTCATTGGTTTGCCATGTTTGTGCATGATATTTGGAATACCCAATTGAGCAGCACAATGGATTGATGCTGCATGTATTATGGACCCCAGGTTCCATGACTGCGCTTCAACTCGAAGAAGCTCTTCAGATGTGAGACTCTCTAAGTTAGCCATGAAATATGACTTGTTTTGTCTTTAGCTAAATATTTAAGTGTAAATATGATTAGAACTTGATCTCCAACTATTAGTAGGCAGATGTATTTGTATAAACTGCTTATGTAAGAGTTATATAGGGAGGATTGCCAATTAATTGCCTATCTGCTCTCATGCACGTTCTTTGATTATCTTGTTTGTTTGGGAACATGCCGATTAGTAGCCTATATTTATGTGACATCCAACTTGTGTGATAGTCTCCTCAAGTTCCGCAAATCCTACATATTGTGGGTGGAGAGATCAACCACCGTGAAATCTGAAAGGAAGCGATGCATGACTCTCAAGGTCGGCCATGAAAATGAAGTATAGTAACTCTAAGAACTAAGAAGTTGTATATCTTCCGTTAAGCGTTAATGTAAATATGAAAACAGCTTAGCTTAATCTCCAACTATTAGTAGAACTGTGGAAGATAGAAGATTTAGCTCCACTCCATGACATATGTATTGGGCAAAAATCGATCCACGGCGATTTGCCCCGGTCACGCAAGTCTCAACGACCGAACACGTCGCGACTAAGCAATCGCCGAGGCGGCTAAGCGAATCGCCGAAGCCTCTGAACCGAAGGTGCGTTACCGAAGGCGAGCCGTGAGCTGAGCTTCGGTAACCATCACCTCGGTCAAACAACAGGGCCAAGTCACCGAGGTCGTGAACTCTCACCTCGGTGGACCCCCTCTCGGTTCGTCCGGCTTTGCAGCCCACTACTTCACCCCACTAACTCAGCCACTACACCTCAAGGTCGTGGGTTAACATGGCGATAGGTAGTGGAGATCATGTGCAGAGGCTTACATCTATAAGTAGCAGTTCATTTCATGTAATAGGGATCCAGAAATTTATACTGAAACGCTGCCCAAATTTGTACTCACTACAATATATCGAAATACTGATTATTTTACAGCTTTTATATCTTTTCACGTGTTGATTTAACTTTGATACGACGAATTGCTTGTATCCGAATCCAAATTCGATTTGTGTACCTAAAACTGATTTAGGCCCATACAAATTGGCGCCGTCTGTGGGGATATAAGCAATAACTCTTTGTTCCAAAGTTCAAAATCCGTTTTTCATCAAGAAATTTGTGACCCAACGTCATGGCTGATAACAACAGTGGTGGTAACGGTGATCGGGTTGACGTTCCGACGAACCAACAATCCTTCACCCCAATGACAACCGAAGAATTTCAAATGTATGTCGTCACCACACTAAAAGCTCTCCAAAGTAAGCAGGATGAGCAGGCTAGTATCAACGCCGAGTTTCGTGCTTCGTTGGAAGCGAAAAATAGCGCCGCCCCAAACGGCACCCAGCCTTCGGCTCCTGGTGGAGGCACCCCGCCTTTCGTTCCTCAGGGTGCGACAACGAGGGACCTCACAATGGAGCCACGTCTGGGGGCTCGGGGAATAACCCAACGGCATCACCACACTTCGGGACGTTTCCCACCACTGCTGAAACAACGTCCTCGGTTGACGTTGAAAGAATGAGTCGAGAGATCGAAGCGCGTATCGAGGCGCGCGTAGAAAAGCGTCTTGAAGGCGTACCAGGGATAAGCAAAGAGGAAGATGACCTCGACATCGAGCAGTATAGGGAGCAGCCCTACAAGCCCGAGGCTGCCCCAGCTCCAACACCTGTGGGTTTTAAACTCACTTTCCTTAAAAAATATGATGGGACAACTGATCCCAAGGAACACATTAGGGAATACATGTCCATGGTAAAGAGCAACGACTTGACATCTACACAGCTCGAGTCGATGTTCTTAAAGAAGTTTGGTAGCTCTTTAGAAAAAGGCGCTCTTCGGTGGTATTTGTGCTTACCAGCGGGGTCAATCTCCTCGTTTAAAGAGCTATCCAGCGCCTTTGTCAAAGCTCACACCGGCGCGCAAAAGATCCTCCAGAGGAAGGAGGATATATGTGAAGTGAAGCAGCGCTCCGGTGAGCCACTTAAAGAGTTCCTCGAGCGATTCCATGCCGAGCGCATGGAGTTGCCTCGAATGGATGATACCTTGGCTATCATGGCCTTCGAAAAAGGTATCAATAGTCGCAACTCAGGCGCCGCAGCTGAATTGCGCAAAGAGTTGCAACAGTATCAGGTCCTGACGTGGGAGGATCTACATAGAAGAGCTTACTCCAAAATCAGACTTGAGGAGGCGGAGTTCAAGAACCGAAGTTATCAAAACCGAGGTGATATTTCAAATCGCGCCGAGGCGCCGCGAAATAATTCGAAGGGAAGGTATGAGCCTTACACTTCGCCGAGGCAACATGTTAGCCAGAGGTTGGGCAACAACCTCGGCAATTCATACCCAACATCTCATATAAGCCAAAGGCTTGGAGGGAAGGTTCAAACCAATGTGAACCAAAGGAACCCCTCGAGCTCCGCTTCGGTCCCAAGAAAGGATCTTCCTCGGATCCAAGATTATAATTTCAACATATCGACCTCGGAGCTGGTCGACGTCGTAAAGGGGACAGCTGGGGTAAGAGTCCCCAAAGATATGAGAACCCCGGCGGACAAAAGGGACCAGAATCTGCATTGTGAATTTCATGCGGATTATGGCCACAGAACCGAGGACTGTAAGGCCCTACGCCTCGAGGTGGCTCACCTACTGAAGAAAGGAGTCTTAGCAGAATTCCTCACTGATAAGGGAAAAGACAACTTCTCTAAGAACCGAGGTGACGGACAACCACCTTGGGCTCCACCCCTTGAAAGAGTAGTCAATGTCATCACTGGGGGGTCCGAAGTGAACGGCGTGAACTTCGCCGCTGCCAAAAAGTTCGCTAAGCTCTCCATCACCATGGAGAAAAGGACTCGAGTTGGAGGCTCGGGCAAAGAAATTATTTTCGATGACGATGATTGTGATGGGATGATGTTCCCCCACCACGACGCACTAGTCATCACGCTGAGGATCAATGACTCCGATATCAAAAGAGTCTTGATCGACCCCGGTAGCTCTGTTAACATAATTAGCTACAGGGCCGTTAAAAAGATGTGGTTGAAGGGTGAAGTTGTTCCCAAGTCAACAGTGTTAGCTGGTTTCAACAACTCCACGGAGAAGACCTTGGGTGAGATCACACTCAAAACATTCGCCGAGGGGGTTACCAAGGAGACACTGTTTCAAGTTATGCCCGAGGATCTAGCCTACAATGTGATCCTCGGAAGGCCATGGATCCACTCCATGGAAGCTGTTCCTTCCACTTTACATCAAGTGATCAAGTTCCCAACGCCTTGGGGGGTTAGATCGATCAAAGGGGAGCAGCGAGTAGCAAGAGAATGCTATTCAGTTGCACTTAAAAATGGAGTCGCCCCGGTTGGGCCAAAACAATAGCAACTACAGGGTTCGGGGTCAAGCGGGGAGGACGCCCGAGGAGAAGACGAAAAACTTCCAGCTTGCGTTCAAGAGCCTCGGAAGCAAAAGGCCGAGGACTCAACTATTGAAGAGTTGGAGTCTTTCACTCTATCGAAAGATCTCCCCGATAGGGAGGTATTTGTCGGCTCGGAGTTGGACCCGGAGTCGAAAAAAGCGATAATAGAAGTTTTGAAGTCCAACCACGATTGTTTTGCTTGGTCACACTCAGACATGACGGGTATCGATCCGGAGATCATGACCCACAAACTGACTGTAGACCCAAAGTTTACCCCGGTGAAACAGAAGAAAAGGCCCCACGCCGGGGTCAAGAAGAAGGCAATCGAAGACGAAACCACGAAACTACAAGAAAATGGTTTCATCAGAGAAGTGAAGTACCCTGAATGGTTGGCCAACGTCGTGGTGGTACCAAAGAAAAATGGCAAGTGGATAATGTGCGTGGATTACACTGACTTGAACAAAGCTTGCCCCAAAGATTCATATCCACTGCCACAAATTGACAGGTTAATAGACTCCACGGCTGGACATAAACTATTAACTTTTCTAGATGCATACTCAGGGTACAACCAAATTCTCATGGACCCGAAGGACGAAGAGAAAACCTCGTTCATCACAGACCGAGGCACCTTCTGTTACAAAGTAATGCCCTTCGGTCTATAGAACGCCGGGGCGACATACCAAAGGTTGGTGTGTCGCATGTTTAAAGAGTACATCGGGAAGTCTATGGAGGTCTACATAGACGACATGCTTATCAAATCGATCCAAATCGAGGATCATCTGAATCATCTGAGGGAAGCTTTCGCTGTATTGAGACAATATGGTATGAAATTGAACCCTGAGAAGTGCGCCTTCGGCGTAGGATCGGGGAAATTCTTGGGTTTTATTGTCTCCGAGCGTGGAATCGAAGCTAACCCAGATAAAATCAGAGCCATTGAAGAAATCCCCGAAGAGTTAACCGAGGTAAAGGAGGTTCAATGCTTAACTGGCCGAGTCGCTGCCTTGAGTCGATTCATCTCAAGATCTTCGGAGCGATGCCACAATTTTTTATCCGTTCTGAGGAAGAACAATCACTTCGAATGGACACCGGAGTGTAAACAGGCGTTGAAAGATCTGAAACAATACTTGGCTAACGCACCTCTGCTCGCCAAGCCGAAGGAAGGAGAGACATTGCTGGTATATTTAGCAGTGTCCGAGGTATCAGTCAGTGCGGTGCTGGTTCGAGAGGAAGACGGCAAACAACAGCCCATCTATTATGTAAGCAAGACACTCCTCGATGCTGAAACCAGGTATCCACACTTGGAAAAATTAGCTCTTGCCTTACTAATTACTGCTCGAAAACTGCGCCCCTACTTTCAATGCCACCCAATAGCAGTAGTTTCAACTTTCCCCCTGAGAAACATATTGCATAAGCCAGAGTTGTCGGGGAGATTGTCTAAATGGGCGGTTGAGTTAAGTGAATATGACATCACTTATCAACCCCGAACAGCCATTAAATCCCAAATCTTGGCGGATTTCGTGGCTGATTTTAGCATTGGAATTTTGCCCGAGGCGGAAAAAGAGAACTCGATGACGAAGGGGCACCCTTCGGGATTGTGGGTGCTGCATACCGATGGGGCAACAAATTCAAAAGGTTCGGGGCTAGGCATTTTATTGAGGGCGCCCACCGGGGAGAAAATCAGGCATTCGGTTCGGTTAAAAAAAGTAACCAACAACGAAGCAGAGTATGAAGCAGCTCTAGCGGGCTTAGAGCTAGCTAAAGAGATGGGAGTTGAAAGAATTGAACTAAGGTGCGATTCACAATTGGTGGTCAACCAAGTCCTCGGTGATTATACGGCTCGAGAGCCCAGAATGCAGCTATACTTGGATCGAGCACAAAGGATTTTATAACAATTCCAAGAATGGCAGATTAAGCAAATACCTCGGGAGGAGAACACCGAGGCTGACGCCTTGGCAAATCTAGGTTCGGCAATCGATGAAGCCCACTCGGGGACTGACTCGGTGGTTCGATTGCTATCAGCTCAAATGAGGGAGATGAAACTACAAGTTAACTCCGTGGATAACCGTTGGGATTGGCGAAGCAAATTCATCTCCTATTTTGACTCGGGGACTGTCCCCCAAAATAAAAGAGAAGCAAGGAAGCTGCGAACTCAGGCGGCTTCGTATCACTTAATCGAGGGCAATCTATACAAACGACTGTATTGCGGCCCGATGGCCAAGTGTTTGGGCCCCGACGAGGCTAGGTATGTGATGGCCGAAGTGCACGAAGGCGAATGCGGCAACCATTCGGGGGGAAAGTCCTTGGTGCGTAAATTGCTAAGAGCTGGATATTATTGGCCCACAATAAGTGCCGATGTGAAAGCCTTCGTGCAAAAATGCGATAAATGCCAACGCCACGGACCAATGATTCACCAACAGGCCGAGCCTCTTCATTCGGTGGTGTCACCGTGGCCCTTCATGAAATGGGGAATGGATGTCGTGGGACCATTGCCCAAAGGAAAAGGTGGTGTTCGGTTCATCCTAGTGTTGACCGATTACTTTACAAAATGGGTGGAAGCGACAGCTCTCACCGAAGTGAAGTAGAAGCAAGTAATCGACTTCATTAGAAAGAACATCATCTATAGGTTCGGCGTCCCAAAAGAGATCGCTTGTGACAATGGCAAGCAATTCATGGGGGCAGCTATCACTGTCTTTTTTAAGCAGTGGGGAATCAAAAGGATAGCCTCGACTCCGTACCACCCAAGTGCTAATGGCCAAGCTGAGTCTTCAAACAGGATCATAATTGAAAATTTGAAGAAACGACTTGATGAGAAGAAAGGCCCTTGGCCTGAGGAGCTGCATGGAGTGTTATGGGACATGCGTATAACGGAGAAGAACAGCACCGGTGAGACCCCTTTTTCATTAGCCTATGGCATGGATTCTCTCATCCCGGTAGAAGTGGGCGAGCCAAGCCTTCGGTATGCTCATACAACCGAAGACGCCAACCAAGAGGCGATGCGCATTGAGCTAGATTTGCTCGAAGAAAAGAGGGAATTAGCTTTGGTTCGGCTTGCTGCCCAAAAAAGAGAGATCGAGGCTTACCTCAACAGGAAAGCTAAATTCAGGGACTTCAAGGTGGGAGATTACGTGTTGAAAACTGTGAATCAATCAACGAAGGAGGACAACGGGGGAAAACTCATTGCAAATTGGGAAGGACCTTACAGGGTCAAAGCAATCGTTGGGAAAGGCTCTTACCAAATTGAATCTCTACAAGGCAAACCCGAACCTCTGAATTGGAATGTCTCCCACCTAAAGCGGTATTACTTTTAGCCGAGGTAAATATATTTCGATTTTTATTTAATTTAAACAGCCCCGAGCCGAGCAGCGCTCCCATGGCATTGAAAAACAATGTACTAACTTACTCCTCGTTCCACCTTCTGCTTAACCTTTTCAGGCAGCGAACCGAACCGACTACAGTGCTCGGATCTTCATCAAGATTCACAACCGAACACTGGGGGTGAGTGAGAAGTGGTTGATAGCGGGGTCGACATCGAGCCTCCCAATCGAAGCTTATCTATCCAAGAACCGGGGACTGATGCCCGAGGATTAGATTTAGTGCATTGTACTTAGCCCGATAGCGGCATTTTCGTATTTTCATGAAAGGTTTTTTACCTTTTTCACCCAAGGTCCGCTTCGACTTGGTTCTTTGTACATAGCCTTTGGCTCGTTGATATCAATAAAATGCCATGGCTTACACTCATCTTAATTTAGCTTATGTTCATTTTATCTGTATGAATTTTGCATTTTAAAACCGCGCAATGCACCGACTCGAGGGCGAGACGTCGTCCAAAGTTTGCATCGGTCAAATTCTGCTCAAGTCTTGCAAGCAAGCATTTAAACTTTTACATCAAAGTGTTCGGTATATGTAAAGAACCATCACACGAAATAAAAATGCGAAAACTTTCATTAAAGGCCCGAAGGCTAAATATTTACATACAAAAACGACCCGAAGGTCGAAAAGTCTAAACTTAAGAGCCCGAAGGCTTACAAAGAAGTGCTATAAGCGATTTAAGCGATTCATGCCTCGGGAGAATCACCTCCATCCTCGGACCCCCCTTCGGCATCTTCTTCCTCCTCTTCCTCCTCACCGCCGCTCGAGGCCTCACTTGAAGGAAGTTCGTCGATGATAGCTTGAGCTTCTGCCGCCTTCACCTCGGCTTTGGCAATCTCTTCATCTAGGTCAATCTCCCCGGCGCGACATCGCTTGAGCAACCTTAGCCGAGACTTGATAATGGCCCACCGCTTGTCCAGTTCGGCCCTTTTCACCTTAAGTGCAGCCCTATCTTTTCGATCAGCGATCTCATCCTGCAGGGCCGCAATCTGAGCATCCTTAGCCGAAAGTTTGATAGCTTCACCCTCTAACTTCTTGATATGAAGTAAGTGATCTCTCAGTTGCTCATGGTGCTTCTTGGCCATATTCACAGCCTCATTTTTGGTTCGGGTCAACTCATCGTCCAGCCTCGCGACTTCCCCGGCCAACCTCGATCGCTCAGCTTCAAAATCATCACGGAGGATCATAATCTTGGCTTCGGAATTTGCGTCGGCTTCATGAAGATCGGCCTGGGACTTGGCTAAATCAGCTTTCAGCAAAGCTATCTGAGCATTGAATTTATCTTTTTGCTGATCCCATAGGCGAGCCACACGCCGAACCTCAGCGGTCCTCGACGACTCAACCTCGATGGCTTTCAAAGAAAGGATGAAAGTCTGAGCAAAGACCAAATAAACCGAAGTCAAAAATAACCCGAAGGTAAAGTTGCAAGTTAAATACTTTTGGTCTCTTAGAGTTTCTAATATGACGAAACTTACCCTTACTGCGTTGGAGGCCAGGGTACTGTATAACTGGCCCGAGGTAAACTCTTGCATGAGCCTATCTTCGGTTGGCCCTAACAAGGGTGTGAGCCTAAAAAGATCCTCGGGGTTGCACCCAAGCAGATTTGAAGAGATTGGCACCTCAAGTTTCCGATAAGACCCCACCGAGGAAGAAATCCTCGCGGGTTCGGAATGCGCAGCACCCGCCTTGGTAACTTTAGCCTTGCCCTTGGCTTTTTCTGCAGCAGAGGCGGATTCGGGTTCTTGACCCTCAAGGTCAACGACTTCCACTCCCCTTTGAGCCCATATTCCAAAAGCTTCATCCCCGGACTCATCCACCAATCCTCGGCGTTTCTCGGCCACTGCTTCGGGCTGATGAGGAGTCACCACCTCGGTGCGAGGAGTCACCGAGCGGGACGGCTTCTTCGACGTGGCCCTCTTCCGCTTCACGCCTACGATTGAGAGAGAAACCAAGAAATATTAGAACAGAAAAAGAATAATATGTCACAGCGTGAGCCGATGACAAGAGTTACCTTTGGAAGTCCCCTGATCGAGGGCCCCCTTCGAAGTTTTTGAAGACTTGGAAGCCTTCAATCCTTTGTACTCCCCGGCTACCGCAGCCAGATCATCGTCAGACTCGGTCTCTTCGTCATTTTTCTTCTTTTCTTCCTTCTTCTTCTTGCTCTTCTTGGTGTTGGCGGCACGATTTGGAAAACCTGACACCGAGGGAAAGAAAGTCAGAAAAATCCCGAGGTTACCTACTATCAAAACACTATCAAAGCTCACCATGCCTCTTGCACTGCCAACCAAATTCAGCAGCCATATTCATCCATGTCCTCTCGGGGCGGACACGAGCCCCTGTCATCGCCTTAACCCATGCTGTCAGACCTGCCGGGGGCACGATGTCAACCTTGTTGGCTGAAGAAATAGCAAAGAAAAGAAATCAGTTAACACTGGCAAATTACCAAGGAGTAAAATGATAAAAGCGATGTGCTTACGTGTGTTGTTCCATCGTTCGGGGAAATCAGGTTCGGTGGATAAGACCTTGGTCTCCAGCAAGATGAACCGCTCACTCCAGCCTCGGTCTCCGTGATCCTCACTCTTGTGGAGGAGAGCAAATTTTCCTCGGTTGTTGAGCGCCACCACCCCGGCCTTGTGGAAATAAGGGTAGTAGAGGGAAATAAGATGTTGAAAAGTGAAGTCCACCTTCGCCTTTTTGCTTAGCCAATCCATGCATTGGACGACTCTCCAGACGCCGGGGCCAAGTTGGGCCAGGCATAAATTATAAGCCCGGCAAAAGTCATCGATGACTTTGTGGACAGGAAGAGTGAAGCCGATAGTGAATGGGTAAGTGTAAGCAAAAGACATGCCCTCGATGTTGTGGCATACCCTACTTGTCGGATCGGGGATAACGACCTTGACCTCGGGCTTAAATAGGCACTCCCTCCGAACCCGCTCAGTGTGAACCTGTGTAATGAGGGTTGGGGTAGTGTTCACGGGAACGTTCCTGTGCTTCCCCTCCTGCTCCGCCGTCTGAGTTTGTAATTTCAAATCCTTGGAGTTATCAAAATGGGAGGGGATTATTTGATGTGGCTCAAGTTCCTGCTCGAGGGGAATCACAGGACCCGAAGATCCCCCCTCGGTAGCAGTCCCTTTCTCTCCACCTCCCGCGGCATCGTCGCCCTCGGCGCCTTCCTCTCCATGTACAGTCTCCTCCTCTTCTAAACTGACATCGTCGTCCCCAGCGGCAATCTCATGCCTAACCCTGTGCCTCCGCCGCCCAGAGGCGCCGATGTCGGAGGTCACCTCCTCACCGCCCTCCGCTTCCACCATTTGAAGCGGCGGCACAGTGGCAACAAATTCACCACTGGCGGTGATGGCGGCGAATTGATCAGCTCTAGCTTTTTCGCCAGAATCGCTGGAGTCTTGTCTGGAAATGGTTGTAGACATGGTAGTGGAAATAAAAGCTGATTTTTCACTGTTGATCGGAAACTTGGAAAGATTTTGGAAAAGCTATGGAGTTTTCTGTGTTCACACTGTTGATCGTTCAAGAAAAAGTGAAGAAAATGTTCAACAAAACGCCCATTTTATAGGTATGGAAGATTAAGAGACGATGACATCACTGTCATCATTATAACGTTGGGAGAAGCGAGGACTTCGGCGTGGAAGTTCAAAGGTCCAACGGACGAATGCCACGTGTCCACGAGAAGTGACTTGATGGGACACGGACCGTTGACAACTTTTCAAAACGCTTGGGTAAGATCTGGCCACGTCTCTCTCTCCCGCCAAACTTCATTCCACTCCTCGGTCTCCTCGGTAGACAACCGAGGAGTGGGGGGACTATCTGTATTGGGCAAAAATCGATCCACGGCGATTTGCCCCGGTCACGCAAGTCTCAACGACCGAACACGTCGCGACTAAGCAATCGCCGAGGCGGCTAAGCGAATCGCCGAAGCCTCTGAACCGAAGGTGCGTTACCGAAGGCGAGCCGTGAGCTGAGCTTCGGTAACCATCACCTCGGTCAAACAACAGGGCCAAGTCACCGAGGTCGTGAACTCTCACCTCGGTGGACCCCCTCTCGGTTCGTCCGGCTTTGCAGCCCACTACTTCACCCCACTAACTCAGCCACTACACCTCAAGGTCGTGGGACAACATGGCGATAGGTAGTGGAGATCATGTGCAGAGGCTTACATCTATAAATAGCAGTTCATTTCATGTAATAGGGATCCAGAAATTTATACTGAAACGCTGCCCAAATTTGTACTCACTACAATATATCGAAATACTGATTATTTTACAGCTTTTATATCTTTTCACGTGTTGATTTAACTTTGATACGACGAATTGCTTGTATCCGAATCCAAATTCAATTTGTTTACCTAAAACTGATTTAGGCCCATACAACATATTCTCTCCATTTCATCAAGTGCACAGCTAGATGAATGACCTTGTTTTAAAATATTTAAAGATCTAGATTATTTAATAAAGTATCTTTAACTATAGTTAAATTAGTGTACCTTTCCGCGCGTCGGTTATAAAATACATTAGAATCTACGATAGATAATATATTGTTAATTCAGTGTATTATTAATATACTACTCTAGAAGTTTAACTTTGTTTTAGTTTTCTTGCATATTCTAAGTATGTGAACATAAGTCACATAAATAAATAAACTGGAAGGAAAAGGAAGACTGATTACTACTTGAGAAGTTTAACTTTATTTTAGTTTTCTTGCATATTCTAAAATGTGAATGTAACTCACATAAATAAACTGGAAGGAAAAGGAAGAAATCAACGACTTGATCTTAGCAGCCGTTATATTATAGCGCTTTCCGACGACCGCGCTAAACATCTATCTTACTGCGGTTGCTGTGGCGGTTTTACATGGGCTAAAAAATAAATTATTTAGCAGCGGTAATATGTATTAAAATTAGAAAAAATTTAAAACGTAAAAATCATTGTATGAAAAGATTTTGAAAAACTTCTTGGAGAATTAAAGTTTTAATTCAAAGACAGAGACAAAATAAGTGGTGGACTAAAGATACATTAATCACCTCAAATATACATATATACACCCATAATTACCATTAATTCTATTTGACTAAAGATACGTTAATCAAATTGGGAAAAGTACCTAAAATACCATATATAAAGATTTATAGAATGTCTGGCCAAGTTTCTCAGAAGCCAAAAGTATTTTTTCCAAGACAAAAATGCTTTTAAAAAATTTTGAGGTGTTTGGCCAAATTACCAAAAGAAAAAAGTGCTTTTGAGAAGAAGCAGAAGCAGTTTTTCTGCTGCTGGGGAGAAGCTACAAATTTCTGTTTCTCCCCAGAAGCAGCTTATTAATTTTTTAAAACAAAAATATCCTTACCAAAAATATTTATTTACCATACTATTTTTAATTATATTAACCAATATATTTCTTAAATATACATAGAACTTTATTTTCTGCTTCCCGCTTTTGGTTTAACTTTATTTCTATTGATTAAAAACATAACATATATTTTCTTTTATATTTTAGATTTAAACTAAATGAAAATAAAATATTAAATTAACTCTTTTATTGAAAAAATATTTAAATCGTTTATACATTTAAATAATATTAGTCGCATAATGAATCTTAGTAATGCACTTTTTCGTAATTTGACACTCAAAAGTACTTTTTGTAAATATTGTCCAAACACAAACTGTTTAGAAAAGAACTTCTCAAATAAGTTGGCCAAACACAAACTGCTTATTCTTCAAAAGTACTTATCTGAAAAGTACTTTTCAAAATAAGCAGTTTTTGGCAGCTTGGCCAAACAGACTCTTAATTTCTACTTTTACCTAATAATAAAATTGATTAACAAAGATACAATTTTGTTAAATTTTATGCCATACATAGGGATTTTAATTTCGATAGTACCACTTCTAGAGATTTTTCTAAATTTAAATTTTTGATATAATAAATATCATGTCTCTTAAAATAATATATTTACTCTCTCTCTCTCTTCTAACTAACCATCACATATCCCCCAAATCATTATCCTATCGTCTCCAACCAAAGTTTCGTTCTTAGCATTTAGGTGCTTTCCAGTTGGAATTGAGCTATCTTTTAGACGGATTGTATTTTCATATTTGAATTAGGATTCTTATAGTACTGTGTTCATCGACAAATCTAAGCACTGATCGGCATTCTACAACATGTTACTTTATATGTCCGACTATGAGAGGAAGATGATAACGACAGAAAACCAAATATTATGAAGCAGATTTACACATAGAACTTGGGCCTCATAAACCTTGGACAATGCGTGCTGTAACCCCCCCCCCCCCAACTTTCCCAAATTATTCTATATCCCCTCCCAAATTTTGATATACTGTATATTGGTATATGATATATAAAATATCATTGGAAGTTAGTGTTTCATTGAGTAATCATAGAACAAATATTGGTATATAATTAGAAGAAAGAGAAAGAGAGAGTAATTTAGTAGAGAGATAATATATCATTGATAAGGATCAAAATCACGGAAGCGATAAAATAAGACGCAGAAGCAATAATCAAAGATAACAAGAAAATAGGGACGGGGAAGAACATAAATAGAAGAAGAGAATGGATAAACTATTCAAACCATGAATGAATATCCGAGAGAGGAAGGGAAACTTGAACCATACAGGGAATTCATACTAGAGATGAATCTCCATAGGTTCCAAGCAAAGAGATAATCCGAAGCTTCAAGCTTCAACAAAGAAGGTCTTGCCTCTCTTTCTATGTCTATTCTTCAAATTTAGGTTAGCTAATGAATGAAATGGCTAAGTGTCGTACTTAAAGGTTTTCCACACTTCTAAGTGAAATGCCTAAAAAGCCCTCAACTGGGGTTATTAAATAAAAGGCCACATAGGGCTAATATAAAAAATACACCTCAAAACTAGTACAATCCCATTTTTAAAGTAGGCCCTCCGCCTAGAAAAGTGGGCGCCTCACTTGCCTAGCAGGCGCCCTTCCTGCTGAGTAAAGTGAGCCACCTTCAGAAAGAGGCGGTCCGCCCAAAGCTGTGGCATCCAAGGCGCTCAAGTGCAAGCGCTACAAGTCATCTCCGAGGCCTCCATCTTCAAGCCTCTTTCTTGTGCACTCTCTTGTGCCCTTTAAGCTTGGCTCTTGATGGTTGGAACTAAGATCAATTTGTCCTGTATCATCCTCCCCTTCTTGAAAGGATTTCTTCCTCAAAATCAAACCATCAAGACCTACAAGCAAAGCAAAGACACATAAAACTTCCCACTACAAGAGTAGGTTAGTGCCAAAAGTGTGGAAAACACACTCTTATGATAGAGCCAAGCATAAATACCAATCAAAAGACATATATCTCCAAAGCAAACGACAAATACTTGACTCAATAAGGAAGTGCATTCAACACAACAACAAGCAAAGAGATCAATAGGACATGGAACATGCAAGACATAGCAATCAAATTCCCTATGACCCCTAAGCTTACTACCAACACACCAAGCCTTCAAATCAATATTATCATAATGTGACACATGGGCTTTGGCATGCTCAACACTCAAGGTGTGATCAACATATGGGGTGGAGTAAGCAAAATAGTTCATTTGACAACTAACATCAAATACTCAACTCCCCTTTTTGGAAGCACTCTTACACACACCAAGAGTGACTTCCTCACCTCCAAATCCACCTTTAAGACAATCTTCCTCACTAGAAAAACTATCAAGGAAGGTCTTTATAATGGCTTCTTCATCATTATAGTCTACACAATCAAGATTAAGACTACTAGAAGACGGACCAACACAATCAATTCCAAGACCATCCATCTCACTTGGAGTTTCAAACAATGGATTTTCTATAGAGTTAAACCTTTCAAACTATGGAGGTTCAAGTTCACACTCTTCATACACACTTGAGGAGTCATCAAGTACAATCCTATCCATCCCATCCACTAGGGACTCCTCAAGGTCACTACCATTCTCACTATAACACATAGTTCCACCAAAGATAAGCATATCAATAAGGGCATGATCAATCAACCCATCATCCCCTTTATCAAAAATTGGTGGGGTGTCATAACAAGGATCACAAACAAGGTTAACTACCACTTCTTCACTAAAGAGAGGTTCAATGAAAATCGAGCTCACATCATGATGTGGCTTATCAACTCCCTCAACTAGTGGTTCACAATCACACATAATTTGACCAACCGGCTCCACACTAGTTGCAAACACATTGTAATCATACAAATCATCAACTAGCATAGAGTTTTCACAAATACTATCACATGACAAGGAGGTAATATGCTCAAGGGAAGAACTATCACATACCTTTGAGTAGCCATCTTGCTCACTCAATGCATTTGAAGTGTCATGAATTGTCCCTCCACCTTAAAGCTCACATTGAAGATCTCCTTCACCTTGTCCTTCCATCTTGGAACATGGTTGAGGTTCCATTGGCTTGCCTCCAATAATGCCTACACAAGAGCTATGACAAGTAGAAGAAAAAGATAAAGAGTAAGTGTTAGATTAAGGGGTGTCCTCAATCTCAACAATTCCTTTTCCCTCTTTCTTTTCCCTCATTCTCTTTTCAAGGTCAGGAGTAGATTCGGGTGGTAACATTTCACTCACGTCACTCAACACATCCTCTCCTTTTTCCACTCGAGGAATGCCACCAGTGACTCCCTTACTCCTCTCAATCATTTTGTCTCTCATATTCGGGTGAGTTGGGACGAGGCCCAAGAATACCCATAGCCGGAGTAGGTGGACTTTTAATATCAACCCGGAATCTAGGACTTGGAGACTCATCACTTGATGTCTTCTTCTTCTTTGTTGGTGAACCACTTGGCTTTGGAGCTTGTGGTTTCGAGTTCACCCTGTTGACATTTGTCAACTCTTTTGTTGCACTAGTCCCACCATTTCTTGTGTTTACAAGACTTCTTGATTGCACTCTTTCAATTATTGGACTTTTCCTTGGTGTCCCACTATTTCTCATGTTCGTGGGATTTCTTGGTTGTACTTCTTCTTTCCTAGGAAGGAGGAGTTGCATCCTTCCTTGTGCTTTAAATTGGTAGCCGCCAAGGAGGTGGGTGAACTTGAAGTATCTTTTGAGAAGCCAAGGCTTTCCCAACATAACATCACATCCCTCTAAAGGACCCACTTTGCACTCAACTTCTTCTTCAAAGTTCCTGTGCGAAACAACTACCCGGGCCATTCCATCAACATAAGGTAACCCCAACCTTCTCACTACAAGAGGACTAATCCAACTTGCTTCACCTTCATCCACTTGAAGCACATACTCACGATTCTTGTAAGGCTCACTATGAATTGACACCGCTCTCTTTTTCATAAGAGATCATCTAAGTAACACCCCTTACACATCCAATCAATAGTACTACCACGAGATGGGTGCTTTCTTATTTCTCCACTACTAGCAACACCACAAGAATAGTGTCCACTTCCCGTCACTCTTCCAACATTAGATGTGTGGTTGAAAGTCGAGGAAGGAGGCTCATCATAGAACCCATAGGAGCTCCTTGAAATAGGAGTTTGGTAGAAATCTCCTCTACCCTCCTCGGTTCCACAACTCATACCATCCCTTCCCTCGTCTCATTCTCATCCCAATTATCCTCTAAGTGTTGAATTTGAGTGCTCATTGCATCTACCTTGGTCATAATGTCCCGAAGGTAAGCTTGAACTAACTCGGTCTTACTTACACCTTTCTCACCATTCCCACTTCCATCCAAACCTCCCTTATGGCTCCTTGTACCTGTAAAAGACATTTTAAGGAAACAAACGGTTAGTACAAAACAACCTCACTTTCTCTCCCTTACCTTTGGTGGTGGCACTCAACACTCTTTTAGGATTCACACTCCCAATCCCCCAACCAAAGATGCCCTTTATCTCTTAGGAACCACAATGGTAAGATCACCAACTAGTATGGAGTTGATGTGACTCGATGTACGGAAGCTATTTGAAGTGCGCACTTGAAGCCAAGAAAGTTCTACGACTTTCGGGGTAACTTCAAGACACACAAGACCTAAAAGCTCAAGAGTTAGTGTCAATAAAGTAGGACAATTACCTTAGAAACACTAACCAAGAAGTACGGAAGCAAAGGAAACACGAAAACCTACGAAAAATCTACCCCGACAACCTTCAGCAAAAGAGGCCCCCCGCTTCTGAAAGTAGGTGGTCCGCCCAGTATTTTACAGTGAGGAGTAGGTGGTCAGCCTACTTGAAGTCCAGAGAGTGTGCAACAAAAGAGGCGGTCCGCCTATATAAGTAGGCGGTCCGTCCAGTGCAATTTCCTGCAGCTTTTCACTTCGTGTTTTTGGTTCTTTTGCACCCAAGTCTCCAATAATTTCTAAATGTTTCTCCAATTTAAAGGTACACAATGGTGTTTTCAATGAATCTAAACAATCACCAGTAGTTTTTACACCCCAAACAATCAACGACAAATTGGATTTTTGATTTGAGCAAAATTGTCTAGGGTTTCAAGAAATTGGAATTTTTGAATCTTCAACTTTTGATTCACAACACCAAATCATGTAACAAGGGTACCAAATCAACGGGTAATCATCACATAATAATCCCCAATAAAAATAATTGAATGGGTCATCAAATTATGAATTTCTAGCAAATTTTTTGTATTTTTCAACTTTTTTAATTTTTTTTATTTTTCAAGATAAGAACAATAACAACAATAAGAACAAGAATCTAAGGATACGATGAACAAGGAAAGAGGATTCGTAAGAATGAAACCCTAGCCTTGCTCTGATACCAAACTGATAAGGATCAAAATTACGGAAGCGATAAAATAAGACGCAGAAGCAATAATCACAAGATAACAAGAAAATAGGGATGGGGAAGAACAGAAATAGAAGAAGAGAATGGATAAACGATTCAAACCATGAATGAATATCCGAGAGAGGAAGGGAAACTTGAACCATACAAGGAATTCATACAAGAGAAGAATCTCCATAGGTTCCAAGCAAAGAGATAATCTGAAACTTCAATCTTCAACAAAGAAGGTCTTGCCTCTCTTTCTATGTCTATTCTTCAAATCTAGGTTAGCTAATGAATGAAATGGCTAAGTGTGGTATTTATAGGTTTTCCACACTTCTAAGTGAAATGCCTAAAAAGCCCTCCACTGGGATTATTACATAAAAGGCCACATAAGGCTAATATAGGAAATACACCTAAAAACTAGTAGAATCCCATCTTAAAGTAGGCCCTCCGCCTAAAAAAGTGGGCGCCCCGCCTGCCTAGTAGGCACCCCTCCTGCTGAGTAAAGTGAGCCACATTCAGAAAGAGGCGGTCCGCCTCTGTTAATGGGCGGTCCGCCCAAAGATGTAGCATCCAAGCCGCTCAAGTGCATGCATGCTCTTCAAGTCATCTTCGAGGCCTCCATCTTCAAGACTCTTCCTTGTGCACTCTCTTGTACCCTTCAAGCTTGGCTCTTGATGGTTGGAACTAAGCTCAATTAGTCCCGCATTAATCATATACCAATATATATTATATCATATAAACCAATATATAGTATATCATAGTAGTTTAATAAGAAATTAATGTATTATGCTAATATTAAAATAAAGATGATGGGAATACTAATAATATACCAGTGTTGACATTTGTAAGTTGGAGCAGCAGTTAGATGCACGAGAAAATAGGAAATAATAAGAAGTTATGACCTTTCTTTCTTATTCAGATTGGGATTATTCACATGATTTTTTATGGTATATTTGTATTTAATAAGTGGTACCATATGTAAGTGGTATTCAGTGAAAATAAATCTTGTAGATTAGGTACTTATGAAAAAATTCCTACTTTATATGTCCGGCTGTTAGAGGAAGATAATAACGATAACTTGGGCCTCATAAAGTTTGGACCAATGCGTGCTGTAACCCCCTCCCCCAACTTTCCCAAATTATTCTATATCCCCTCCCAAATTTTGATATACTATATATTGGTATACGATATATAGTATATCATTGAAAGTTAGTGTTTCATTGAGTAATCACAGAATAAATATTGGTATATGATATACTATATATTGGTATATAGTTAGAAGAGAGAGAAAGAGTGTGTGTAATTTAGTAGAGAGATAATATATTATATACCAATATATAGTATATCATAGTGGTTTAATAAGAAATTAATGTATTATGCTAATGTTAAATTGAAAATTATGGGAATACTAATAATATACCACTGTTGACATTTGCAAGTTGGAGCAGCAGTTGGATGCACGAGAAAATAGGAAATTATAAGAAGTTTGGACCTTTCTTTCTTATTCAGATTGGGATTACTCACAGGATTTTTTTATAGTATATTTATAATTTAATAAGTGGTACCCTATGTAAGTGGTACTCAGTAAAAATAAATCTTGTAGACTCGGTACTTATGAAAAAATCCCTCAAATTTACACCCATAATTACAGTATCTTTTATTCCATTTGACTAAAGATATCTTTTGACTAAAAATATTTCTCATCGAAATTTATAGCCTGTTTGGCATTGCTTCTCCAGAGCCAAAAGTATTTTTTTTCAATAAAAGTACTATTTTTTTTTTAGAATTTTGATGTGTTTGGCAACCAAAAAAAGTACTTTTAGATAGAAGCAGAAGCAGTTTTTCTGCTGTTGGGGAGAAGCTACAAATATCTGCTTGTTGCAAGAAACAGAAGCAGAAGCAGTTTATTAATTTTTTCAAGACAAAAATATCCTTTCTAAAAATTTATATTTACCAAATTATCGCTCATTAATTAACTATATCACTCTCTAAATAAAATTGTATTTCTCTTTTTCCCCTTTTTTTCCTACTATATACTTTTATAAATCTTCTTCCTCTTACGACTAATTTTTATTTCTAGTTATTTCTATCAACCACATATAGGATCTCCTATTCTTTAAATCATTTTTTAAAAGTAAGTAATTACTAAAAAAAAATTAATTCGGTTATCACTACGATTTAACTATATTTTATGTTGTTCAATAGCTTAAATTTTATATATTTTACTTTATATTTTACATTTTAACTAAATAATTTTTTTAATTAAAGTCCTTTATGATAAATATTTAAAATTATTTTTTTTATTTTTATTAATCCAAATATAAAATGAATTTGGATGTCATTTTCGTAATTTAACACTCAAAAGTACTTTTCATAAAGATTAGTCAAACACAAATTATTTATCAAAAGTACATCTCCAATAAGTTGTCCAAACACAAACTGTTTATTATCTAAAAGTACTTTTTTGAAAAGTACCTATCCCAAAAGTACTTCTCAAATTAAGCAGTTTTTTGCAGCAATCTCAAACAGGTTCTTACTCTCTTTCCAAATTGACACTGCTCTTCCATTACTCTCTCTAGTCGATTCTTTAGAAAAGGTTTAATTCATTCATAGAAATATTCTTATGCAAAATTTTTGTTAATTCTTCAAAAAATTATTGTTAATTGTTTGAATTTTGACCCTATATTT
The DNA here is from genome assembly GCA_029990175.1 of Petunia secreta. Lineage (NCBI taxonomy): Eukaryota > Viridiplantae > Streptophyta > Magnoliopsida > Solanales > Solanaceae > Petunia > Petunia secreta. The sequence goes on from JARKIP010000003.1 coordinate 28,848,500, forward strand.
GTATTTTTTAACCCTAAATTGAGTTTGAGTTTAATTATGTGAGTAATTTACTGTGTATCGACTGAATTGCCTATTAAATTTGTGTTTGAATTTGTCGAAGCACCTTTTAAACCAGTTTGATTATGAGTTTAAGTATGTAATTTGTGTGTATCGACTGAATTGTAGATTGAATTTGCATTAAATTTTCTTAAGCATTGAACTCCGATTCATGAAAATTTAAATTTATGAAAAGTTTTAACTCTTAAGAATTGAACTCTGATCCATAAAATGTTAAATTTATGAAAAGTTTTACACCTGATAGTCCTGAGAACTGATTTTTTTCTCAATGAAAGGTTTTTTTCTTAATATCTCTTCCTTATTTAGGATGGATAAAAGTTGAATATTAAAGTTGAGAACTACATCTGAATATATAGAAGGTATACTCAAATTTTTAGACTTCGCATTTGCCAATTCATCATCAGATAATAGGATTGTCCTTGCTCTGGTTGCTGGTTTAGACTATTTCAAACTAGAGCCGAGGTGTTCGATCACTTGCTAGAAACTCCTTTTCCAGCCGGTTACACTTTTTGGCTATTATACGGTGAGGGAGATAATGGAGAAACTTCTACTGCCAGTCATGAAAAGCCTGTTAGAATTTGGGAATGAGGTGGAAGAATACCAGGAATGCTCTATACAATGAGTTTTATAAGCAGTCATTCACTATGGAGGAAAATTTTCGAAGGCGGCCTCGTGGAGTTGATCTCTATCAGGGAATTTGGTTTCTAGAATACAACAATGACAAGAAAACACAGGAGATGCGCAAAAAGAATGCCGAAAATCGAAAGAAGCAAGCGTACACATATGCTGGCGGTTCAAAACGTATACCTAGGAGAAAAGTTGAAGAGGTTGTAGAGTTAATAAGGCTTCTTCCTATGTATTTAATTTTATAAGCGTTAAGTATATGATTATGGTGATAATAATATAGGAACAACTATGTGGGAGGCCCATGAGATATGGACCATTGTACACCAGAGAAAGAAGGCAAATATGTTAATGATGCAACCGAAGTTGTTGGGAGTAAGTAATGTTAAATTAGTATTGCTAATTATTTGATTTTTAATGGCTTTGTGGCTCATCATTCAGTCACAAGATTTGAGATCCGAAAAACAATAAGTATATGGTAATTAGGTTGATTTCATGTGCTGTAACTACTGATTCTCTTTACTGTACAATACCACTAGTGCCTGAAATGTGAGCTAAATAATGTACCCACTGCCTAAATAATCCTTTTACTTTACAAGCTTAATTTTGGATTGAAATGCTTAGACAAGTTATTAACCAGTTTAGTAAATGTTAAATTGTCACTATATTGCTTTGACTGTGTCCATGATGACTGCAACTCCATGTTTAGGAAGGAGTGAAGGAGGGCAATGTGACTAGTGAAGCTCTTTAGAAAGGTCTAGCGGAATGTAGAAGTAGAACTAGAAATTTTGATGGCTTTAAAGCACAGAAATACCTTGAGTTGCATTTGCATTTGCCAGCTCTGTTCTTTAGAGAATGAAGATGATTTGGTACAAAAATTCTAAAAAAGATATAAATTTCATAGCTGATTCCACCTTTAGTAGCAAACATTTGACTAGTTGATGCGTGTGTCATGTGCCACCTTAACTCTATACCTTTTATGTGTAGCTATGAAAAGCATATTAAACTTTTATGTTACAAGACAAAATAACTACTCCATTGTTAGAATATTTCATGGTTTCAGACCTGGTGTTCTGTTGACTAATGTGGAAAAACCTGAGGTAGATGAAGGTTGTCTATTATAATATAACACTTCCAGACTAGAAAAACTTGCTGCTTTCTTTTTCTATACAGTTGTTTTAGTTCCCAAGAGTGAAAGAAAGTCCTTGTTTACAGGTAGGAGTAGGTATTGTCTTCTTGTCACAAACAAGAAGATCAACCATTATAGCACCATGGTCAACTACTTAAAGCCCACCTCAATTCTTGGAGCACTTGGATAGATGTGCTTTTGTCATTTTATCTACTTTTAACTTAACCTACTCAGGCTTTCATCTATAAGACACAAAGTCCTTTTCTAAAGGGGAACCAAAAAAGTCTTAACATCAGTAGTATATATGTGATGCAGAACATGCACAATTTGGTAATTCGAAAATAAATGCTAAACAATCTAGTCCTTCTTTTGAAAATTATTACAATGCTAAACTCTGTCAAATTTTGGGGATAAAATTGGTCAAAACAAAACTAAGTTTTCTGCTACACATGTTTCTGGAATCATTCATAAAATAGGTCATGCAAGGACTTCCTCCTGCTTTATGTGGGTCAGGGCCAACTCCAACTCAAGTACTTGGCTATGCTAGTCACCAATAAAGTGGAACTTCTTTTACTCAATTGATTCAAGATAATAAAATGGATGAGATAAAGTCAGATTTAGAAGCTGAAAATTTAAAGGTGCAAGAGCTTGAGTCAGTGGTGGATACTGAAAAGTTGAAGAGGCAAAAGCTTGAGTCGGTGGTGGATTTTATATCAAAAGATTTTGTTAAACAAGGAGGAGATATGCCGCCTAAGTTAGCTACTATAGTTAATGCGATGGCATGTCTTTCAACTTTTCTTGCACCCTAATCTCCCTTCTTCTATATTTATTTATTTTTTTTGGGATAAGGATCACTGGTCTTTCTTTGCCTACATGCTTCTAGTATGGTACCCTTGCTAATTTTAACCAAAATGTTTAATTTGATTGGATGTCGCATGAATTGTGTTAGGTGCAAACGGTGAACACATGTAAGCTGCTAAAGGGATGTTTCAATAATAACAAGAAAAAATTTAACAACTCCGGTCTTAAAAGTTCACCTTAGATTGCTTGATACTCAGATGAAGCATTATCATATGGTTGTACTAGAACTTTCGAAGGTTAAATTACATGGTTATATAAATTTAGACTTTTTAATGTGAAGGAAACTGCTAGTAAATTCATTGTAGAGATTAGTCATATAACAAATGTAATTAAATACTTAATTCCATGTAGTTCTTATGATGGATTAAAATAAATATGAACTTTTGTTGACTGGAAATTCTCATCATGTAGTTGGAAAGGCGGTATATTCACAAATGTTAAGTGCAAATCAGAATTTTTTGGGACCATCACCTAGAACTACCATTCTACGGAAGCTGACTTTTTTGTTGAATAGTGGATATATGTTTGATACTGCTGTTTCTTTCATTATATAAACTAGAGCAATTTGTAATAAGAACATCTGGTGTGCCCATCGTTATGTACATGGATATATGTTTAATACTGGAAGCAATGTTGCAACAGATGTACTCTTAATAGTGTTTGGAAAGCAGACTTGCTTTTGTTTTTTTTATTGTTGAAATGTATTGTTAGATCTTTTAAATGTATTTACTCACACTAAAGATATTTATATTTTCAGCCTTTGGATGAAGAATGTGAGCCGATTTCTCCAGGCATCCGACCATCGTTTCCGCTAGTCATAATGCCAAAAGTTAATTTCTCATTTACAAAGATGATTCAACTTTTGTCTTGAAAAAATATTATTTTATTTGTAATGGATTTTAGTTTAACTTTGTTAAGGATGCTAATGACTTATGTTATTAAAGATTGCCTTTACAATTGAAAGCGTGACTGTTTTGTAATTTTATTTGAGTTTTCAATAGCGGCGTGCAAATTTGAATAATTTAATTTGGGTATGGCCTAACAAACACAAGCTAACTTTCGCCAGCAGTTTTTAAACTGTCGGAAAAGCTTTGAAAGTGCAGCTGGATATTAGAAATAACTGCTGCTAAACAAAAAATGTTGGCTAGAACGTGTATCCCCGCAGTTTACAAACTGCTTCAAAAAATAAAAATCGTTGCTCCAAAACTTATGCTAATTAATTAGTTTAGCAGTGGTTATGCCAGCAGCTTAGAAAAACTATCACAAAAGTGTTTAAGTACAGTCCCTTAGCTTGCAATTTTAAGCCGTTGTTAAACTTATTTTGTGGCGGTAACTGCTAATTGGTAAATAAACAGCTGGTAAGAGCCTTTTTTTTGTAATGCGTATCCCAACACTGTTGTATAGTTTAGCGATCAATGGGGAAAGAATGGTCAAAATTTGCGGGTGCAAATTTGAATAATTTAATTTGGGTATGGCCTAACAAACACAAGCTAACTTTTGCCAGTGGTTTTTAAATTGTCGGAAAAGCTTTAAAAGTGCAGCTGAATATTAGAAATAACTACTGCTCAACAAAAAATAGATGATTGCTAGAATGTGTATCCCGCCAGTTTACAAACTACATCAAAATATTAAAACCGTTGATCCAAAACAGCTGCTAATTAATTAGTGTATTGGGTACAATTGGTTTACTATGTATCGCCTCGGTAACATAATCTAATGGTAACCGAGCATGTGATGACAAGCTGCAAACTGGAGCAAGCGAATGAGTCGCCAAAGTCAAGCACCGAGGTCATCACCGAAGGCGAGCCGTAAGCTGCGCTTCTGGTGCAATGCAAACCCGAAGAAGTTGCTTAGCAAGAACGCGGAAGATAAACAACAAAAGATAAAGATAGAAGCAAGACAAAACTTGCTTCTTTTGAAAGAACAGTGAGGAACCTGTCTCAAAGCTCGATCAAAAGGGACACAAGAATCACCTAAACTATGCAACAATCCTCAAGAGAACATGCCTCTTGCAAACTGAATGATCAAAGAGGAATGTTCAATCGGATTAACCGAAAGCCACAAGTCCATAAAGCCCTCACAGGGGTTTGCTCACGACGGAGACAAGAAATGTGCTCGGCACTTTCATTAATAAATCAATGTTCAAAAACTAGCTCCCTTACAATAAAAGGGAACAAGGTTTATATAGGAAACACTAAGGGTAAATTAGTAAAAGGGTCACAGGCGACCAATAGAAATAAGCCACGCAGGGCTGAATTAAATTGTGTTCGGAAGACTTTGACTTCGGTAAGCCTTGGCTTCGGTTCTCGATTGTCTGCTCGAACACACTTGTTGCCTTCGGACGCTCAATTGTCTTCGAGCTCATTGTCCTTGGTCACTTTGCCTTCGGGCTCAAATCTGAAGGTAATGCCTTCGATTCTTGAGCTCGGCCACTCAGCTTCGGAGCAATTGTTTTCCTTCGGCCAGGCTAAGTGAACATGCACATCGTGCAGCAGCTTGGCTTGGCTTCTTGTCATCGGTCTCCTCGGTGGATCGATCACTTGATCAGCACGTGGTCGGGCTGCATCATCCTCCCCTTCTTGAGAAGATTTCGTCCTCGAAATCAAGCCCTCCTCGTCCTCCGAAGTTGGACCTACAACACAAGGAACTAAGTCAGCAACATTAAAGGTGTTGGACACGTTATACTCACCAGGGAGGTCGATCACGTAGGCATTGTTGTTGATCTTGGTCAACACTTGAAATGGACCATCCCCTCGAGGAGCCAACTTTCCTTTCCTTTGATTCGGGAAGCGTTCCTTTCGGAAGTGAACCCAAACCCAATCTTCCTTCTTTAATTCCAACTTTTTACGCCCCTTGTTTTTCTTTAAGGCAACCTTTGCATAGGCCTCCTCGAGGTTCTTCTTCACCTTTGCATGCAATTTGATCAAGGCAGCTGCTCGTCGAGTACCTTCAAAATCAAGGACAGAATCTCGAGGCAATGGGGTTAAATCAAGTGGAATCAAAGGATTAAAGCCATACACACATTCAAACGGGGTCATGTTGATCATTCTATGCACCGTTTGATTGTATGCGAACTCCATCATGGGCAAACGATCAGCCCAGTTTCCAACCTTCCCTTTGGTCATTGCCCGAAGCAAAGATCCCAAGGTTCGGTTAACTACCTCGGTCTGTCCATCAGTCTGAGGATGGTGAGACGTCGAGAATAGTAGCTTGGTGCCGAGGGCACCCCACAAACACTTCCAAAAATGACTCAAGAACTTCGAGTCTCGATCACTCACAATAGTACGAGGTACACCATGCAATTTTAACACGTTAGAAACAAACAATGTAGCTACATGTTGTGCATCATCACACTTTTTGCAAGGAATAAAGTGAGCCATTTTTTAAAAACGGTCAACCACAACGAAGATGCTATCATGTCCTCCCCCCGACCTCGGTAACCCCAAGACAAAGTCCATGGATATATCAACCCAAGGGCTATCAGGCACAGGCAACGGGGTGTACAAACCATGAGGGTTGGACTTCGATTTTGCTTTCTTGCAAACGAGACAAGCGTTGCAAAGCTTTTCCACATCTCGTCGCATTTTGGGCCAATGGAACTGCTCGGTCAAGATACCAAGAGTTTTTTCGACACCGAAGTGTCCCATCAGTCCACCAGAGTGAGCTTCTCGAACCAAGAGCTCTCTCCACGATGACACTGGCACACAAACCCTCCTATTCTTGAAGAGGTAGCCATCATGCCATTGATATTTTTCAACCCTTCGGCCACTCAAGATAGCGTCACGAACGCATTTTAGCTTGGGATCGTCCTCGTACATCGACTTGATGCTTTCCAATCCCATGAGCCTAGAGGCGAGAGTGGTCGCTAAGACAAATTTCCTTGATAGCGCATCGGCCACAACATTATCTTTTCCCTTTTTGTAATGAATTACATAGGGAAAGCTTTCAATAAATTCAACCCACTTGGCATGTCTTCGATTCAATTTCTCCTGACCTCGGAGATGTTTCAAAGACTCATGATCACTCTTGATCACAAACTCTCGAGGCCACAAATAATGCTGCCAATGGGCGAGTGCTCGAACGAGGGCATACAGTTCCTTGTCGTACGTTGAGTAATTCAAGGCTGCACCCTTAAGCTTTTCGCTAAAGTAAGCGATCGGCTTCGAGTCTTGCATCAGCACTCCTCCGATCCCAACTCCAGATGCATCACACTCGACTTCGAATGCTTTGCCGAAGTCAGGGAGTTGCAACAACGGGGCAGAACAAAGCCTCCGTTTCAACTCTTGGAAAGCCCTTTCTTGGGACTCTTCCCACACAAATGGATGGTCTTTCTTCACCAGCTCGGTTAAAGGAGCTGCCACGGTGCTAAAGTCACGAACAAACCTTCGGTAAAAGCTAGCTAAGCCATGGAAGCTACGAACTTGTGATACCGAGGTCGGAGTTGGCCAATCTTTGATGGCTTCGACTTTTGATTCGTCGACTTCGACACAATTAGCACTGACAACAAATCCAAGAAAGACTACACGATCGACACCAAAGGCGCATTTCTTGAAGTTGGCATACAACTTCTCTTCTCGAAGCTTTTCAAGTACTTGCCTTAGGTGTTCGACATGTTCATCCACGGTTCTGCTATAAACAAGTATGTCATCGAAATAAACGACGACAAACTTACTTATGAATGATTTGAGCACATGGTTCATCAGTCGCATGAATGTGCTCGGTGCAATTGATAAACCAAAAGGCATCACCAACCATTTATAGAGACCGAACTTGGTCTTGAATGCGGTTTTCCACTCGTCTCCGGGCTTCATTCGGATCTGGTGGTAACCGGACCTGAGGTCAATCTTTGTAAAGCATGAAGAACCACTTAACTCATCTAACATGTCATCTAATCGAGGGATAGGATGACGATACTTTACCGTTATTTTGTTGACTGCTCGACAGTCAACACACATTCGCCATGTTCCATCCTTCTTCGGGACAAGGATAACTGGAACGGCGCAAGGACTCAAGCTCTCACGAACGAGGCCCTTGTCCAGCAATTCATCAACCTGCCGTTGGAGCTCTTTGGTGTCTTCGGGATTACACCGGTATGCAGGTTTGTTAGGGATTTGAGACCCTGGCACGAAGTCAATTTGGTGCTCGATTCCTCTCAACGGAGGTAATCCACCTGGCATTTCCTAGGGAAACATGTCCTCGAAGTCCTGCAAAACTTTTCGAACAAACAAAGGCAAAGGGTTATCATTAGAAAAATCATCATTAGAGTTCAGAAAGATACCCTTGTGCACGAGGCAAATCATCATCTGACCGTGGTCGTTGCCTCGTAAGATCTCACCGGGTTGCATGATTGCACAAATTCCTTTCACTTCGGTCAGCGAGTTTGTCTCTTCGGGCCCCAATTTTGCTCCCATCGGAAGCTTAGCTTTGGCCGCTTCTTTCAATTCTTTCATCCGTTTATAGTCCTCGGTGACTTGTTTTGGAGACAAGGGTTTGAGTATAAAACTCTTCCCATCGAGCTTCACAGTGTAAGTGTTGGATCTGCCATTGTGAACAGCTGTTCGGTCATACTGCCGTGGTCGACCCAATAGCAAATGACAAGCTTGCATCGGAACCACATCGAATATCATTTCATCTTGATACTCTCCGATTTTGAACTTGATCCACACTTGTTTGACAACTCTCAATTCTCCACACTCATTCAGCCATTGTAACTTGTAAGGGTGGGGATGCTTCATCGTAGGTAATCCCATTTGTGAAACCAAAGTTTGGCTCACTACATTGGCACAACTACCGGAATCAATGATCATCGAACACACCTTTCCCCTCACTCGACATCGGGCATGAAAGAGGTTTTCTCTTTGGTTGTCCTCTTCGTCAAGAGTCATGCAGCTCAAATTCCTTCGAACCACAAGAAACATTTCCGGGTGATCAGCTTCGGCAGCCTCATGATCATCATCACCTTCAGCTCGGTCAGTCTCCTCGATAACTTCCTCCTCGGTGTCACTCGCTTGCTCATGGACGGTTCCATCTTTGAGCAGAAGCATAACCTTGCGAGTTGGACACTCTTTTGCCATGTGACCATAACCTTTGCATTTGTGACACTGAATATTTGAAGCACTAGGAGAGTTGAGTTGAACTTTACCTCCCACTTCTCTCGACTGGTTAACGGTCACACCTCTTTCGAAGGGTCTCTTCGAATCTCGAATAGTGTTAGCACTTGCTTGGTTTGGACTCTTCCATTCTTTACCTCGATTCAAAGGAGTAGAAGTAGTGACTCCTCGATACCGATTTGCCTTGTCGTCCTTCACCAATTTTTCAGCTTCGGTGGCAGCATCGAACAGATCTTCCAACGTGTGATACACGTGGAGCCTCAATTGAGATGACACATCCCTAGCCAAGCCATTTTTTAATCTGATAATGGCTTGTTCTTCATCTTCGACCAGATCAAGATTCAATCGGACTTTTTCGAACTCATCGTGGTACTCTTGGACAGACTTGGACCCTTGCTTTAACTCATAGAGCTTTTGCATTTGAGTCTGCCTGTACTTGGCGCTCAAATACTTAGCATCCATTGCTCTTCTCAATTGTGGCCAAGTATTGACTTCGGGATAGTCATTCCTCCGTCTATGCCTCTTGTCAGATTCCCACCATGTTGATGCATAGGCTTCGAACGAAGCAATAGCATGGGCAGCTTTTCTCTCATCGGTCATTTCATTGGTTTCAAAGATGCGCTCCATTTTAAGCTTCCATTCAAGATACTCATTGGGATCACTAGTTCCTTTAAAGGGTGGAATAGTGATCTTGACACTGTTCAAGTTTGAGTCTCGAACACCTCTAGCCTGTTCGGGAAACTCATCATCTCGATCATTGGCTTCACGCCCAATATTTCTTTCAACATTTGCGCCTCGGCCTCGACCTCGGAAATTTCCACGACCTCGGTGAGCTTGCCTTCGTTGAGCGAATGGCAGCTCACGCTCATATTCGTCCTCGGGAAATTCCTCTTCATCAACCTCCTCGGCAACGGCTCCAAGATCTCTTCGGGCCACTGGGGGCGGTATTCTTTCTCCTCGGGGAATGCCCAAGTTTTGATAAGCAGCTTGGGGATTGCCCAAGTTAAGTTCTCTCCGAATTGCTTCACTTGTCAAGTGATGTTGTCGTACAAGCTCAGCATACAGCTCAGGTTTCATCGGAGTGGATTGGCTTGTTCCAGCGCCGGACCCATTCATGGCCACGGACGCGCTTCCTTGTTCGAGTTGAGTTACTCGAGCACTCACTCCTCTTACTTCGGCACTGACGCCTTGTATCGCAGCCATGAGATCGGCTAATGATACTTCGGGCCCTTCAATGCCTTTTCCTTCGCCTCCATTACCAGCCATGGTACCTGCACAAGTCAAAGACCAAACAAATATTAGGGTTAGAAATCACCTCACACACTCCCTCACCTTTGATGGGTGGCACTCGGGTCCACTCAATTTATGGGTTCGGTTTTTGATCACTCAAGGACTTGGTAACAGTGGCTCGTCTGATTGATCGGTCCTCTAAGATCCTTCAAGTTCGACAATAGTCACTGCCTCTTCGGGAAGAGTGAAGTGATGTTCGACTCGATGGAACGGACGCTTTTTAACTGAGCTCGGGGAGTCAAAAGAATTTCTACGAAAGTTTGGGACTTTGGTCACCCCTTCGCACGAATTCCTATCAGCTTAAAAGAGTTAGTACGACCTCGAGTAGGACAATTACTCAAAAGATCCACCAACTAGAATTTTGACACGAAAGAAAGTGAAAACCTAGGAGAATCTACCCTTTGATTCCCTTTTGGAATCTTTTTCGATCACACCCACTCCTGTCCGTACAATAGTGGTCCCTCCTTGGTACGGATAGGGTTTTACCTTATCCACTTTCCTTTTCTCAGCCGACAAATTTTCACCTGGGGTTTTGATGTTTACACTTTACCCCTTCTTCTTCAATGGAACAGTGACCTTTGCTCCGGCGTACGGACACAACAACTTCGGTTCACTGACCACGAAATTCAGTAGATCTGGGTCGCTTTTCAACTCCGGTCTCAACAACGGAGGAAATCAATCTTCACGGCTCGTTCGCGTCGTACACTGTTACGATGGTAACAATTTTCCGGTGTACGGACAACGATTCAAACCTTTAAACTTTGATTTTTAAGCAACAAAACAAACCCAAATCACTCAAGAACCACCAATCTTCATTGGTTTCAACTAAACACAATGGGGTTCGAGTTCAGTCACCATTGAAGCTCAAAATCAGTCCAAATTTCACCAAGAAACCCTAGTCACAAAATTAGTACGTCGGGTACTCGTTGGATTCAGAATTCGATGGTGAACAAGAATCAATGGTTGTTTATCCCAAACAACCAACAATCAAACACAATTTTTGAATTTTCTTTTTAACACTTTTTTTTTTGTAAAAATAACAACACCAACAGTAACAAAATCAAATCAAGAACACGAAACGGAAAACAAAGACACACGCACGAAAATAAGGATAACTTGAACAGGATTTGGGGTTGTAGAAACAAGCCCAAACCGTGCTCTGATACCAAACTTTAAGAGTGCACTGCAACCATTTCTACCCAAAGCCATAGCTGATGGTAGAGGCGCAACGCAACTCTTATATCGCCGGACCAACCCCAAATCGAGGTCCGTCCCTGACACCACCATGACCACCCCGAGCAACGCAACTCCTCCAGGGGTGGACCCCACTACGGGCGGCTCCTTATGATACGGGCCCAATCCTTGATAGCCCCGGGCCCAATCCTTGATAGCCCAGCTGCATCATCCCCCCTTTCTTTTAAAGCAAGTTCGTCCCGAACATCGCATGGTGTAGCCAGGAATCAAACCCGGGTTGGCTCTGATACCAAGATGGTGCAATGCAAACCCGAAGGAGTTGCTTAGCACGAACGCGGAAGATAAACAACAAAAGATAAAGATAGAAGCAAGACAAAACTTGCTTCTTTTGAAAGAACAGTGAGGAACCTGTCTCAAAGCTCGATCAAAAGGGACACAAGAATCACCTAAACTATGCAACAATCCTCAAGAGAACATGCCTCTTGCAAACTGAATGATCAAAGAGGAATGTTCAATCGGATTAACCGAAAGCCACAAGTCCATAAAGCCCTCACAGGGGTTTGCTCACGACGGAGACAAGAAATGTGCTCGGCACTTTCATTAATAAATCAATGTTCAAAAACTAGCTCCCTTACAATAAAAGGGAACAAGGTTTATATAGGAAACACTAAGGGTAAATTAGTAAAAGGGTCACATGCGACCAATAGAAATAAGCCACGCAGGGCTGAATTAAATTGTGTTCGGAAGACTTTGACTTCGGTAAGCCTTGGCTTCGGTTCTCGATTGTCTGCTCGAACACACTTGTTGCCTTCGGACGCTCAATTGTCTTCGAGCTCATTGTCCTTGGTCACTTTGCCTTCGGGCTCAAATCTGAAGGTAATGCCTTCGATTCTTGAGCTCGGCCACTCAGCTTCGGAGCAATTGTTTTCCTTCGGCCAGGCTAAGTGAACATGCACATCGTGCAGCAGCTTGGCTTGGCTTCTTGTCATCGGTCTCCACGGTGGATCGATCACTTGATCAGCACGTGGTCGGGCTGCATCAGCTTCGGTGATCCTCGCTTCAACCGAACGGCAGAGTCGCGCCACCGAAGTAACATATTTGCGCCTCGGTAGGATACCTCGGTTGTAACGGCCCAGCAGCCCACTACTTCAGCCCACTACTTTATCCCACTAACTCCATCAATAAATGCTCTGGACGTGGTTTTGACCATGATCAGTCGTGCAGATCGTGGATTAAGCCCCTGTATCTATAAATAGCATTTTATTTTACATTGTACGTATTCAAAAATATATACAGAAGCTCTGGAAAAATTTGTACACACAGCAATATATTGAAATCGCACTATCTTCTCGCATTTTCGCTTATTCTTAGCATTTTCTTGACTTTGACACGAAGATTTGCTTGTGGTCTTACCGAAGTTCGATTTGTGATCCTAAACTGATTTAGGCCCGTACAGATTGGTGCCGTCTGTGGGGATTAAGGCATAACGCTTTGTTCCAAAGTTAAACGTTCTTTTTCATTGAAGTTCATAATCTTTTGACGATGAAATGGCTGATAATAGTAGAAATCCTATTGAACACCAATTAATCCCGATGGACAGACTGATGTTCAATCTGATCCTACTTCTTCATCTCCGATGACAACCGAAGCGTTTCAAGCTTATGTTGTTGCCTCACTCAGGGCTCTTCAAGAGCGGTAGGATGAACAAGTGACACGACCCAGAATCCGGCTAGGCCGTGCGGGCACCCGACTCCTCTAGACCCGTCGGGCGAACCCTTACCAATTAAATTAGGAAAATAAATATAATCCAATTCATAAATAAAAACAAGACTTAGAAAAAGCACAGACATACTGATACCTCTAAGCTGTACAAAAGAAATTACAGCTGACTACCCAATATAATAGGTTTAGGGCTATCCAGACTAGACATCTAAGAGTACAAAGAAAACAGATACCTCCTGAAGGGAGCAAAATGCAACTGAAATGATAACCGATAAACTGGTGGCCATCCGGAATAAAAGCTGGCTCACCCTGACAGCTGAAGTCGTCTTCGCTCCTGAACAACGTGGCGAACTCAATCCTGGAGCGAACCTGCCGAAACGAAATAGATAGACAAAAAAACAAACAACAAATAAGGGTGAGTCAAAAGGACTCAATAAGTGGGGCAGACTAGCCACCTCAAAGAATAGGATAGCTAGCCAGGGAGAAAAGAAATAGATAGACCAAATTCTTTTTATTTAAATTATAAAAAGGCAGAGCAAGATAACATTCGGAAACACGTAAGAAACTTATAAACTCAACCAAGGATGCGTGCCAGAAACATATCAACAAATAAGCAATGCACATATAAGCAGAATAGTAGTCATGTACCGCAAGTCTACACAATGGTATGAATTGAGATAAAATGAAATGAAGTGAGATGAAATGAATTGAAATATGATGCGAAGGGTCACATGTGCCCGTAATCCCATCTCGAAGTGGAACACTCCTGCATTCGAGGGGAATCCAATCTGATAACCAACTGGAGCGGAATACTCCTGCTCCTGGGGCGGAATACTCCTGCACCCGATATAATATAAACTACAGGCGGAATACTCCTGCACTCTCCTGGGGTGGAATACTCCTGCACCCGATATAATGTAAAGCTGAGGCGGAATACTCCTGCACTCAATATCTGACATAAGAGCGGAATACTCCTGCTCCTGGGGCGGAATCTTCCTACCCTCAATATGATACAGTGGAGCGGAATCCTCCTGCTCCTGGGGCGGAATACTCCTGCACCCAATATGATATGCAATGTAATGCATATGAATGACATATAATGCATATGAATGCAATGTGATGCAATAATAACCCTTCACCGGCGCGGGACTCTCCTCGACAGCCGGGAAGTAGATGCCAACTTACAGCCAGGGTACAATGCTCAGATCCTCAATGCAATACCAACAATAGGACAAAACATATAATATACGATGTAAATCCAATATCGGCAGCTACACACGTAAGGAATACGTGGTAGAAAATCCACGAGGCCAGGTGCCTCCAAAGAAATGGATATAAATACTTACCGTATTCCAAAGCTAGCCCTGTTACTCAACCACTGCTTTTTTCCTTTGGATTAACTGCCAACGATCCCGTTCTATTCAATAAGCAGAAAAATTATATCAAATAAAGCTAAAGGCTTCATTCCTTATGTTTTAGGGCAATCCAGTTAGGAACCTGATACCCTATTCGCATACGCAATATGCAGGCCAGGCCTATATACAGGGTTCAAAGTTCCATAACCAAACCCTAAATAAATTATATTTATATGTTGCCCATAATTCACTGAGTACGAATATATAATCATTTCCATCATCGGGGTCCAATTGACCTTTTAAACTATCAATTTACGTCATTAGGGCGATGTCTAATATCTCTATTTTTACCGTAAAAATATATTCAAACACACGTAATAAGCTAAGATAATGAGTTAACATCATTACCTGGAGATTTGGGGTAGAAATTCCACTATTTTTCCACTCTTTTTTCCCTTTTTTCCCCTCTCTTTTCTAATTTTTCTTCTCACTGTATTTGTATTATGTTTCTACGCTCATGTGTCATGGTTACTGATTATAAGGGAGCAAATCCCTTAACCGACATTCAATTTTCAATTTTTTTTTAATAATAATAAAATCGCTCCGACGATTAAAATTAAAATAGAACCCTAGACAAGTCAAAATAATCCCAAAATTTTCAAATAAGTTATACAAAATATATGTAACATACTCGCGAAGACGGATCTTAAATCAGACTCCCGAAACTCAAGATGCGGATTTAAATGAAAAGAAGTCAAATTATTTAACTTTCGGCATTTTGGCGGAAACTAGCCGAACAACATCGAAATTCACTTTCGAAAGTTTACAAAAATCACAAATAATCATACGAACCTAACGGCGCTTTCTGATTTCGAATCGGAGCTCATTCGGCAAAACCGAGCTCGAAAATCTCTTTTTAATATTTATCGCCAATAAAAACTGAAACCTTCTTCCGATGCCTACCAAACGAGCTCTGATTTAGCTCAAATTTCACAGACAGGTCCTAATGGACATTACAAATATTTTAAAATTATCGGTATGCCAATCGGAGTCCTAACTTCCGAAACGACTGACCGAGGTCGTTTCATTCTCCTCCACTTAAACTCTCGTTCGTCCTCGAACGAGCCTAAGTCAAAAGAAAAATTCGCACAGATAACAAAAGAACTTGCACGACCTTCATAAGCTACTCCACGGACCTAATCTCTTGATTACAGGATCAGAATTATATTACGCACATCGTACTTTTGGAATAAAATATATCTGGATAATATGGTAATACCATTGCACAACTTATTCTAACTAAGCTGATCCTTCCTCGATCACGAGAAGAGAGTTCTACATTTTCGAAGCAATGATACACGGAACTTTGAATGGGTTAACATGATTCAGCCGATAATTACCTCTTCGATATACCTTTCAATATAGAACAGGTCGATGGAACTAAGAATTAGCTCACGCTTGATACAATAGGGGAAAGCTTTTGAAGTACCTTGTTACTACTCACTATAGAAGATTTGATACAAGCTATATTATTTTTACGAACGCACTATGCAACATCTCAGTTGATGTTAGTGTTGTTCCGCAAGCTCCTTCTAGGAATGTAGTTACTCATATCCTAATGTATGTTAAAGGTTCATTTGAACAGGGTCTATCGTATAAGGATAAGGATCATACAACTGCTACTGGATAGTATGATGTAGATCAAGAATGATCTTCAGACTAAACATCTACCTCAGGGTATTGTCTTTGAGTTGGAATTATTATGACTTGAAAAAGTAAATATAAAAGAGATCTGTAGTTGGACCTTCAGCTGAGGCAGAATACCAGCAACAAGGTTGATTACATGTTCACTTATAATGCTAAAGTAACTTCTTAAAGAGTTGAGGTGTGAAAGAGATACACACACCAATGATGGATTGTCAACAAGCTGCACTAGACCTTTAACTCTAAATTTCCATGAAGTGAAACAGCGTCAGTATGAGGATCCAGTTCTAGTTGAATATAGACAGATAGCCAGAAGAAAACCAGAGTCACCACACAGGGTTACTACTGACGGTGTTCTCAAGTATAAAGATAGACTTTGTGTTCATGATGTTGCAGATTTACGTGGATAATTATGATAGAGGCACATTATTCCAAATACACTGTTCATCCAGGTTCGTCTAAAATGTGCCATAATCTTAAGCAGATTTATTGGTGGGACGGAATGAAGTGTGACATAGCAGAATTTGTGGCTCGGTGTTCTAATTGCCAGCAAGTTAAAGTCGTATCATCTTTCCAGACTTTATACTTTTAGCAGATAGGTACATATATATATGATCAGGTTACCAGCTTATCTCTGGCATTAATAGATTAATAGTGAGTTTAGTGTCATGGCCCTAGGTTGAGTCGTGACAAAAGTGGTACCAATACCTTAGAGATTTGGTATTACCATTCATTATTTGGAGGAAGACTCCTCAACTTAAAGCACAAACTAATACAGCTATTTGAATAGGAATATTCATCCCCGCACAGTCTGCTGGACGAAAGAAGATTTAGTTAAAAGCTGAATGTAGGCAGACCTAAGTTACCAACTACCCTTTCGAGTTGCCAACCAGCTGCAACTCTCGAGTTCACAACTCCATACCTTTGCCGTAAACACCACCGCCTGATGGATGGTACTTCTATATAAAAATTTCGGCAGAGTTTCCCCTGAAACTGGATGATCCGCAAAACAGAACCAGCACTATACTATACATGGGAATGGATACCCGGATAAAATGATATCCAAAACAATAATATGCTTACCCGGTTACATTAACACGTACTCTGGCTCAACATAGGGAACATCACAAGCGGCTACCAACTGCCCAAGCTTACCAGTGCCGGACGAAGAAGAAATGGAAATGGATCGAGGACAGAAATAATTAGAGCTTCAGGAAGTTCATCTTCTTTTTGTTTGCTTGGCTACCAGAGCTAGACTATTTACGAGTCAAGCTAGCCAAAGAATCGCAATTGAAGAAATAGATATTAAATTAGCTCTATGGAACAACATCCATGCCAATGTAACCTCCCAATAAGAAGGAACTCTGACAATTTACCAGAAATCCTTGTATAACCCAGATAAGCTCATGGGATAACATGACTGTACTAGCGTTTTGAACCAAGAGAAAATAAGTAGATTAAATATTGCTTACTAATCACTTTACACCGGAAGAAACAATGACACTCTCTGGTGGTGATGAACTAGAATTCCATCATCCAACCAACACGGAATTCCGAGAAGAGAGGTAAACTAATTTGACATAATAATAGAAGGTGGCACAACAAGATGCCGAGCAGACAATACCGACACTCACTCCCAGATCCATCACATTTAGACCAAATAAATTAGTAGGGTCATCATAAATGCTAGAAATAAATCATATCAGAAGCTCACCCCTCTTCCGCAACCGATTCTTAATAGAAACGAAATCCAAGGAAACCATCGAAACATGATAAGACATACCATTTCCAGATCGATCGAAAGAATCAAATCTTATTCATATATAAGGGAAGAAGAAACACATGGGTCTACTACATCGAATGCCTCGGCATCCTGCCAGGCTAGCAGTTCATAGAACTGCCTCTGCAGCTGAGTCGAGCCACTACCCTGATAATTACTTCTAGAAGAACCACTACCACCACGCTCTCGACCTCTACTGGATGGTGGCATTTCTCTGATTGATTAAAATATAAATGAAATCCCTTACAACTGAGCAGGTGCCTGATGACGAGAGAAAGGACGACTGCCTACCTGCCGAAGTAAAGAAAAACTTCTTAAAGGATAGCCAGACTCATGACAGTGATAACACCCTTTTCCCTAAAAATGGAAACTGGATAGATTATAGATAGCTACAAGAGAAAACTGGGTCTGATCTTGACGAACTACTGCCGCACTTTAAGAATCACATGACACAAGCTGAGATAACCTGGAAGGTGACCTCCCAAAATAATCAGAACTTTTACCTCCAAATGAGGTACCATGGTTGCCCACCAGGGCCATGGGATCTCTTGCTCTCCCGCTAACTCTTCCCGCTCTAACTTATGGTATGCCTCGTACCTTCGAGTAATATCAACAACGACATCAAATGAAGTCCCAACCTCAATTTCTCGAGCCATCTGGGATCTCAAGGAGAAAGAAGGGTCATCAATAAATCTTTGAATCTCTCGAAAGGCTCATGGACTAGTTCTAATGCATATTTAGCCATTCTATAGAATTCAATCCCACATTCTGAAACACCAACAGACTAACCGACAGGCTACCCTGTCTAATCTACTCAAACTGGAAATACTTTTCATCTCGCTCGCTACTCGAAAGGAACTTTTCCACGAATCTAGAAGAAAAATCGAACCAAGTTAGCTAATAAGAGAGCGGTCCATCAATTCAACGCTGGACCCCTGAAACTGGAAAGCAGAATAATCAATACCATACTGCTCGAGATAACCGACAGCCTGAAGGATATGCTGACATCATTTTATTTTTAATAAGAATCACGAGGTTTATCTGATGCATTGCTTAAGAATATCGGAAGGTTCAACCGCGTAAAATAATGCAACCTCTTTAGGCACTCGGACCGAGCTGATACCTCGGTTGGCTAACCAGCCAGAACAATTAGAGGTACAACACATACTACCTCCGGAATATAATTTACTGCAGCAATATCAAGAACTGGAATAGAAGCTCCCTGAGACTAAACATCTGCATCTGCATCTGAGACAACCTGATAAGCTGCCTAGCGAACAATAGGTTCTTGCGGTATCTGCATTGCCAAGATTCCCGTAAAAGCATCGTAGAGAACCAAGGGAACCACAAGGCCCTGCTCCCTTGCCCATTGCTAGCTCATACAGCTGGGACCTCCGTAACTAGATCGTCAGCACGATCAAAACTCTCGGGGCTTCGTCAGTGCTAGCCCCAGGCTAGACTGCTTCGTCCTGAACTCCTTCCGTTTGCTGATTTATTGCACGAGGGTTCACAATTACCACGAAGGAATTAACAAATTAACAAAAATACTTTTGCATCCTAGACCGACGGACGATCAGAAATGAAGGAAGTGAAACATCCTAAATGCCATCATAGCCTCTCGTTGATAAGTACGGACGTCTACGTACCCATCAGCGAGACTCTACTAGACACTGTCTTAGTCTGGATAGACTGTAAACTGGGCTCTGATACAAACTGACACGACCCGAATTCCGGCTAGGCCGTGCGGGCACCCGACATCCTCCCCTAGACCCGTCGGGCGAACCCTTACCAATTAAATTAGGAAAATAAATATAATCTAATTCATAAATAAAAACAAGACTTAGAAAAAACACAGACATACTGATACCTCTAAGTTGTACAAAAGAAATTACAGCTGACTACCCAATATACTAGGTTTAGGGCTATCCAGACTAGACATCTAAGAGTACAAAGAAAACAGATACCTCCTGAAGGGAGCAAAATGCAACTGAAATGATAACCGATAAACTGGTGGCCATCCGGAATAAAAGCTGGCTCACCCTAACAGCTGAAGTCGTCTTCGCTCCTGAACAACGTGGCGAACTCAATCCTGGAGCGAACCTGCCGAAATGAAATAGATAGACAAAGAACAAACAACAAACAAGGGTGAGTCAAAAGGACTCAATAAATGGGGCAGACTAGCCACCTCAAAGAATAGGAAAGCTAGCCAGGGAGAAAAGAAATAGATAGACCAAATTCTTTTTATTTAAATTATAAAAAGGCAGAGCAAGATAACAATCGGACACACGTAAGAAACTTATAAACTCAACCAAGGATGTGTGCCAGAAATATATCAACAAATAAGAAATGCACATATAAGCAGAATAGTAGTCATGTACCGCAAGTCTACACAATGGTATGAATTGAGATGAAATGAAATGAAATGAAATATGATGCGAAGGGTCACATGTGCCCGTAATCCCATCTCGAAGCGGAATACTCCTGCATTCGAGGGGAATCCAATCTGATAACCAACTGGAGCGGAATACTCCTGCTCCTGGGGCGGAATACTCCTGCACCCGATATAATATAAACTAGAGGCGGACTACTCCTGCACTCTCCTGGGGTGGAATACTCTTGCACCCGATATAATGTAAAGCTGAGGCGGAATACTCCTGCACTCAATATCTGACATAAGAGCGGAATACTCCTGCTCCTGGGGCGGAATCCTCCTACCCTCAATATGATACAGTGGAGCGGAATCCTCCTGCTCCTGGGGCGGAATACTCCTGCACCCAATATGATATGCAATGTAATGCATATGAATGACATATAATGCATATGAATGCAATGTGATGCAATAATAACCCTTCACCGGCGCGGGACTCTCATCGACAGCCGGGAAGTAGATGCCAACTTACAGCCAGGGTACAATGCTCAGATCCTCAATGCAATACCAACAATAGGACAAAACATATAATATACGATGTAAATCCAAAGCTAAGGCGTAATGAGTACGCCTATCGGCAGCTACACACGTAAGGAATACGTGGTAGAAAATCCACGAGGCCAGGTGCCTCCAAAGAAATGGATATAAACACTTACCGTATTCCAAAGCTAGCCCTGTTACTCAACCACTGCTTTTTTCTTTTGGATTAACTGCCAAACGATCCCGCTCTATTCAATAAGCAGAAAAATTATATCAAATAAAGCTAAAGGCTTCATTCCTTATGTTTTAGGGCAATCCAGTTAGGAACCTGATACCCTATTCGCATACGCAATATGCAGGCCAGGCCTATATACAGGGTTCAAAGTCCCATAACCAAACCCTAAATAAATTATATTTATATGTTGCCCATAATTCACTGAGTACGAATATATAATCATTTCCATCATCGGGGTCCAATTGACCTTTTAAACTATCAATTTAAGTCATTAGGGCGATGTCTAATATCTCTATTTTTACCAAAATATATTCAAACACACGTAATAAGCTAAGATAATGAGTTAACATCATTACCTGGAGATTTTGGGGTAGAAATTCCACTATTTTTCTACTCTTTTTTCCCCTCTTTTCTAATTTTTCTTCTCACTGTATTTGTATTATGTTTCTGCGTTCAAGTGTCATAGCTACTGATTATAAGGGATCAAATCCCTTAACTGACTTTCAATTTTCAATTTCTTTTTTTTTTAATAATAATAAAATCGCTCCGACGATTAAAATTAAAATAGAACCCTAGAGAAGTCGAAATGATCCCAAATTTTTCAAGTAAGTTATACAAAATATATGTAATATACTCACGAAGACGAATCTCAAATCAGACTCCCAAAACTCAAGATGCGAATTTAAATGAAAAGAAGTCAAATTATTTAACTTTCGGCATTTTGGCGGAAACTAGCCGAAGAACATCGAAATTCACTTTCGAAAGTTTACAAAAATCACAAATAATCATACGAACCTAACGGCACTTTCGGATTTCGAATCAGAGCTCATTCGGCAAAACCGAGCTCGAAAATCTCTTTTTAATATTTATCGCCAATAAAAACTGAAACCTTCTTCCGATGCCTACCAAACGAGGTCTGATTTAGCTCAAATTTTACAGACAGGTCCTAATGGACATTACGAATATTTTAAACTTATCGGCACGTCAATCGGAGTCCTAACTTCCGAAACGACTGACCGAGGTCGTTTCAACAAGCTATCATCAACCCCGAATTTCACGCTTCACAAGAGGTGAGGAACAGCTCGACACCGAATAGTTCTCAGCCTGTGGCTCCAAATGGAGGCATCCCGCTCTTCGTTCTTACGGGCGCGATTACAGGGGGACCTCAAAAAGGGTCCATATCTGGGGTGTTCGGGAACCATACCGAGCACAACGTTACACTTCGGGACGCTTCCCACCGTGGCAGAAACCATATCTTCGGTTGACGTTAAAATGTTAAGTCGTGAGATCGAAGCCCGAGTTGAGGCTCGTGTCGAAGCGCGACTGGAAAAGCACCTCGAGAGCGTCCTTGGGGTCGCTAAGGCCGAAGACGATCTTGACATAGACCAATATAGGGAGTTGTCATTCAAGCCCGAAGCCGCACCAGCTCCAACTCCCAAAAATTTCAAACTCCTCTTCCTGAAAAAGTATGACAGGACCACCGATCCCAAAGAACATGTAACTGAGTTCATGGCGATGGTAAAGAGCAATGACTTAACGGAAATAGAGCTCGAGTCAATATTCTTGAAAAAATTTGGCGAATCCTTGGAAAAAGAAGCCCTACATTGGTGCATGCGCTTATCAGCGAGGTCAATTTCCACCTTCAAAGAAATGGTTAGCACCTTCGTTAAAGCTCACACCGGAGCACAGAAAATTCTCCAAAGGAAGGAGGATATATGCAAGGTCAAGCAACAGCCCGGTGAGTTAATTAAGGACTACCTCGAGCGCTTTCACGCTGAGTGCATGGAGCTACCTCCAATGGATGATATTCTAGCCATCATGGCGTTTTAAAAGGGTATCAATATTCGCAACTCCGAGGCCGCTGCTGAGTTGCGAAAAGAGCTCCAACAGTACCAAACACTGAAGTGGGACGATTTGCACAAACGAGCCTACACCAAAATAAGGCTTGAGGAGGCCAAATTTAAAAACAATGGCCAAGGCCACAACTACAGGAACCGAGGCGAATCCTCCTATCAGGAAGCGGATAAAATGATTTCCAGTGCTCGGATCTTCATCAAGATTCACACCCGAACACTGGGGGGGAGTAAGAGGCGGGTTGCAACCGAGTTCGATGCTGAGCCTCTCAACCAAAGCCTATCTATTTGAAAACCGGGGACTGACACCCAAGGAATAGATTAGTACATTGTAATTACGCCCGATAGTGGCATGCTGTCGATTTGTGTTTACGCCTAAGGTCTGCTTCGACTTGGCTTTATGTAAAAAGCCGATTATGGCTCGTTGATATTATCAATGAAATAAACATGATTCTATATCTCTTTGTTTCTATAATCTTGCACTCCGAAGTTGCACTTCAAATGCATTGACTCGAGAACGAGACGTCGTTCTAAGTTTGCATCGGTTTTATTTGACTAAGTCTTGTAAGCAAGCTATCTACTTTATATTTTTGGTTCATGCGAAAACTAACATTTAAAACAAGAAATGCAAAGTCATTTCATTCAAAGGCCCAAAGGCCGCAAATTGTTTACATCAAAAAGGACCCGAGGGTCCAAAGCATGTACATCATAAAAGCCCAAAGGCTTGTACAAAATTAAAGACAAGAAGCGAAAACAGGAATCTAGGCATCGGGATCATCATCTCCCTCTTCGGATGCCCCTTCGGCATCCTCATCTTCTTCATATTCTTCTTCTTCCTCGCTCGAAGCTTCACTTGAGGGAAGGTCGTCGATAATAGCCTGAGCTTGGGCTGCCTTTTCTTCAGCTTTGGCGATCTCCTCTTCCAAGTTAAGCTCACCAGCACGACATTGCTTAAGTAGCCTTAACCGAGACTTGATAACTAACCAGCGTTTGTCCAATTCCGCTCTTTTGGCCCTGATCTTGGCCCTAGCTTTGCGGTCAGTGATCTCCTCCCGAAGCGACCTAACCTCGGCTTCAAGAGTTGAAAGTTTTGAGCTTTCACCCTCCAACTTCTGAATATGAATCACATGCTTTCTCAGCTGCTCATGGTGCTTCTTAGCCATTTCTTCATATTTGTCTCTAGCTTGGGCTAACTCAGCATTGAGTTTTGCAACCTCGGCTTCCAGCCTCGTGTGCTCAATTTGGAAGCCATCGCCAAGGGCTCGAATCTTCGCCTCGGAAGTAGCCTCCGCCTCGCGCAAATCTGACTGGGACTTGGACAATTTAGCCTTCAACTCGACTATTTGTGCATTAAAATTGTCTCTTTGCTTGTCCCAAGCATGGGCTACCCACTGAAACTCTTCGTTCCTAGAAGCCTCAAGCTCTATGGCTCTCAACGACAAGACGAAGCCCTGAGCGAAAATCATTAAAGAATCTTTGTAAGAAAATGACCGAGGGCGAGGCTGAAATCAAAAGGGACAAAAATTACTCTATGAGCATTGGCAGCGAGGGTGCTGACAAGCTGAGCTGGAGGAAATTGCTGCACGAGTTTGTCCTCGGTTGGCCCGAGCAAAGGCAGAGGCACAGTATGTCACCTCGGGTGCTCGCTAACAAGCTTGAAGAGGTCGGTACCTCGAGCTTTCGCACAGAACCCACCGAGGATGAAAGCCTCACAGGCTCAGCTTACGCTCTAACCGTGCCGACATCTGCCTCCCTTTCAGGAACAGCAGCCCCAGTTTCCCCTACTTTGGCCTTGCCTTTGGCCTTGGCCACTGCCGCCTCGGTATTGGGCATTTGGTCCTCAAGATCCACGATCTCAATTTCTCTGCGAGCCTCCAATCCCTTATTGGCCTCATCACTAGTTTCATCAATCACCTTCGGCGCGATTCCGCCACCGCTTTGGGCTGAGTGGAAGTTGCTACCTCGGGACGAGGATTTACAGAGCGGGAAGGCTTTTTGGAAACTGCCCTCTTCCTTTTCACACCTACGAAAAGCAACATAGAAGAACCTTAAGTGAAAGAGCGGACCGAAGTAAAGGCCAATAAATTAGCCGAAGGCAATGTTTACCTTTTGAGGACCCTTGACCTGAGGATACCTTTGAAATCTTCGAAGGCTTTGAAGCCTTCAACTCCTACAGGTCACCAGTTAGACCTGCCACCGAAGCCAGATCGTCATCCGACTCGGTATCTTCCTCATCCTTCTTCTTTCCTTTTCCTTTTCTCTTTTTCTTATCTTTCTTTTTGTTGACGGCACGGTTTGGAAAACCCTACACCGAGGGAAAAGGAGTTAATGATAAAATCAAAGGTCTCGAATAACAACTTAGATAGAAAATTGTAGACAACTTACCATGCCTCTTACACTGACAGCCGAATTCAGCAGCCATATCCATCCATGACCGAATGGGGCGTTCACGGACCCCAGTCACAGCCTTGACCCATTCGGTCAAACCCTTGGGAAGGGGGGGGGGACGATAGCAACCTTATTAGCTGAAGAACGTAAAAGAGGTTAAGATTAGAAAACAAGAATGACCACTTGGAAATCAAGTTAAAAATGAAGGTGCACTTGCGTGTGCTATTCCACCTTTCTGGGAAATCAGGTTTGGCAGATAAAATGCAGGTCTCCAAGAGAACATAACGATCACACCACCCTCAGTCTCCGTGATCCTCTCTTTTGTAGAGAAGCGCATATTTACCTCGGTTGTTTAAAGCCACAACCCCGGCTTTGTGGAAGTAAGGGTAGTAGAGAGAAATGAGGTGTTGCAAGGTGAAATCCACCTTGATTTTCTTACTTAGCCAATCCAAACATTGGACAACCCTCCAGACACCAGGGCCTAACTGAGCAAAGCATAAATTGTATGCTCGGCAGAAGTCGTCGATCACTTTGTGAACGGGGAGGGTGAACCTGATGGTGAAAGGTTAAGTGTACGCAAAAGATAGCCCCTCCACGTGCTAGAAAGCCCTACTAGTTGGATCGGGGATGATCACTTTCACCTCGGGCCCAAATTCACAATCCTTCCAAACTCGCTCTATGTGAGCTTGTGTTATGCGAGTCGGCGTCGTGTGCACTGCCACATTTCTGTATAATTTTTCCTGATCAGCAGACTGTTTTTGAAGCTTCAGATCCTTACCGTTGTCATAGTGCGATGGGATGATTTGATGAGGCTCAAGCTCCTGCTCGAGGGGAATCTTTGGTAATTTCTTTTCAGCAGCCAAAGGTCCAGCCTCGGCATCGTGCCCACCCTCGGTAGCGGGCAATTCGCCCCCGGTCTCAGTTTCGGCCTCGGCATCATCTTCGCCCTCGCCCTCGGTGTCGTCTCCCTCGCCATCGTCATCCCTATGGGTGACCCCTCCAACTTCGGCGTCAACCGCCACCATGGTGTCATCACCAATGACGTCACCTTCCTCCTCTATGCTGACATCCTCGCCCATCTCAGCTCTACCACGCCCGGCTCTCGCCTTGCACCGCGTAGAACCACTGGCGCTTGAGGTCACTTCTCCACCGCCCTCCGCCTCTATTACCTGTAGCGCCGACACAGTGGTGATAAAATCGCCACTGGCTATAGCGGCGGTGTAGCGAGAAACTCTTGCCCTCTCACCAGAATCACTGGAATCTTGCCTGGAGTGTG
The DNA here is from genome assembly GCA_029990175.1 of Petunia secreta. Taxonomy (NCBI): domain Eukaryota; kingdom Viridiplantae; phylum Streptophyta; class Magnoliopsida; order Solanales; family Solanaceae; genus Petunia; species Petunia secreta. The sequence goes on from JARKIP010000003.1 coordinate 28,874,986, forward strand.
TTGCAGACATGGCTATGGCTTTAAATACAAAGGATTTTCGTAGAAATAGAAGCTGATTGAAACGGAGATGGAAGTTCTTTATCTTTTTTATCATTGTTGATTGCAAATATTGAAAGTGATGAAAAGGACTTGCTGAAGAGGTATATATACAATTGGTATGAAAGACAAGTGGAAAAAGGTCATCATTATAACTAAAACGACCTCGGTTAGTCGTTTCGGAAGTTAGGACTCCGATTGGTGTGCCGATAATTTTAAAATATTCGTAATATTTATTGGGACTTATCTGTAACATTTGAGCTAAATCAGACCTCGTTTGGTAGGCATCGGAAGAAGGTTTCAGTTTTTATTGTCGATAAATATTAAAAAGAGATTTTTGAGCTAGGTTTTGGCGAATGAGCTCCGATTCGAAATCCGAAAGCGCCATTAAGTTCGTATGATTATTTGTGACTTTTGTGAACTTTCGAAAGTGAATTTCGATGTTGTTCGACTAGTTTCGCTAAAATGCTGAAAGTTAAATAATTTGACTTTTTTCTATTTAAATTCGCATCTTGAGTTTCGGGAATCCGATTTTAGATCCACCTTCGCAAGTATGCTATATATATTTTGTTTAACTGGTATGCAAAAGTTGGAATTGTTTCGAATATCGTAGGGTACCGTTTAATTTTTGTCACAAAAAAAATAAAAAAAAGAGAGAAAGTGACGAAAAAATAGGCGGTGGTGTGATTAGGATTAGCTCATAAGCTTATGAGCTTCAGAATTGAACATAAACGTGAAAACGAGAACAGAAACATTAGAACAGAGAAAATGAAATGACGCAGTGAGAAAAAATGCCAGAAAATGAGAAAAGAGCCGGGGAAAAGATAGAATTTTCACCCTGCAACATTCAGGTAATTATCTTAATGCATTATTTGATTTTATTACGTATGATTGAATATATTTTAATGGTAAAACATGGAATATTAGACATCGTTTTAATAAGTTCAATTAATAGTTTGAAGGGTCAATTGGACCCCGATAATGAAAATAATTATATATTCGTACTCAGTGAGTTATGGGCAACATATAAATATAATTTATTTAGAGTTTGGTTGTGTGACCTTAAACCCTGTACATAGGTCTGGCCTGCGTATTGCGTATGCGCATAGGGTATCAGGTTCCTAACCGGATTGCCCTAAGATGTGAGGAATGAAGCCTTTAGCCTAAATTGATATATTTTTCTACTTATTGAATAGAGTGGGATCGTTTGGCAATGAAACCAAAAGATAAAGCGGTTGTTGATTAGCAGAGCTAACTTTTGGAAGAGGTAAGTGTTTATATCCATTTCTTTGGAGGCCCTTGGCCTTGTGGATATTCTACCACGTGTTCCTTGCGTGTGTAGCTGCCGATAGGCGTACTTATTATGCCTTATCTTTGAATTTACATGATATATTATATGTTATGCCCTGTTGTTGGTATTGCATTGAGCATATGAGCATTGCACTCTGGTTTTGAGCATTGCATATACTTCACGGTTGGCGATGAGAGTCCCGCACCGGTTAAGGGTCATTATTGCATATACTTCCCGGTTGGCGATGAGAGTCCCGCACCGGTGAATTGTCATTATTGCATATACTTCCCGGTAATCGATGAGAGTCCCGAGCCGGTGAAGGATCATTATTGCATATACTTCCCAGTTGGCGATGAGAGTCCCGCACCGGTGAAGGGTCATCATTGCATATACTTCTCGGTAATCGATGAGAGTCCCGAGCCGGTGAAGGATCATTATTGCATATATCTCCTGGTAAACGATGAGAGTCCCACGCCGGAGATAGGTATCAGGCATATGTGACTGCATTGCATCGTACCGCATTCATTCCATAACTGAAACGACCTTGGTTAGTCGTTTCGGAAATTAGGACTCCGATTGGCATACCGATAATTTTAAATTGTTCGTAATATTCATCGGGACTTATCTGTGAAATTTGAGCTAAATCAAACCTCGTTTGGTAGGCATCGGAAGAAGTTTCAGTTTTTATTGTCGATAAATATTATAAAGAGATTTTCGAGCTCGGTTTTGGCCAATGAGCTCCGATTCGAAATTCGAAAGCGCCGTTAGGTTCGCATGATTATTTGTGACTTTTGTAAACTTTCGAAAGTGAATTTCGATGTTGTTCGGCTAGTTTCTGCTAAAATACCGAAAGTTAAATAATTTGACTTTTTTCTATTTAAATTCGCATCTTGAGTTTCGGGAACCCGATTTGAGATCCACCTTTGCAAGTATGCTATATATATTTTGCTTAACTGTATGCAAAAGTTGAAATTGTTTCGAATATCGTAGGGTACCGTTTTAATTTTTGTCACAAAAGCAAATAAAATAAAATAAAAAGAGAAAAGAATAAAAAAAAAGAAAGAAACTGATGAAAAGTTAGGCGGTGGTGTGATTAGGATTAGCTCATAAGCTTATGAGCTTCAGAATTGAACGGAAACGTGAAAACAAGAACAGAAACATTAGAACAGAGAAAATAAAATGACGCAGTGAGAAAAAATGCCAGAAAATGAGAAAAGAGCCTGGGAAAAGATAGAATTTTCACCCTGCAACATTTACGTAATTATCATAATGCATTATTTTATTTGATTATGTATGTTTGAATATATTTTAACGGTAAAATTTGGAATATTAGACATCGTTCTAATAAGTTCAATTAATAGTTTGAACGGTCAATTGGACCCCGATAATGGAAATAATTATATATTCGTACTCAGTGAGTTATGGGCAACATGTAAGTATAATTTTTTTAGAGTTTAGTTATGTAACCTTAAACCCTGTACATAGGCCTGGCCTGCGTATTGCGTATGCGAATAGGGTATCAGGTTCCTAACCGGATTGCCCTAAGATGTGAGGAATGAAGCCTTTAGCCTAAATTGATATATCTGCTTATTGAATAGAGTGGGATCGTTTGGCAATGAAACCAAAAGATAAAGCGGTTGTTGATTAGCAGAGCTAACTTTTGGATGAGGTAAGTGTTTATATCCATTTCTTTGGTGGCCCTTGGCCTTGTGGATATTCTACCACGTGTTCCTTACATGTGTAGCTGCCGATAGGCGTACTCATTACGCCTTAGCTTTTAATTTACATCGTATATTATATGTTATGCCCTGTTGTTGGTGTTGCATTGAGCATATGAGCATTGCACTCTGGTTTTGAGCATTGCATATACTTCACGGATATACTTCTCGCACCGGTTAAGGGTCACTATTGCATATACTTCTCGGTTGGCGATGAGAGTCCAGCACCGATGAAGGGTCATTATTGCATATACTTCCCGGTAATCGATGAGAGTCCCAAGCTGGTGAAGGGTTATCATTACATATACTTCCCGGTAATCGTGGAGAGTCCCGAGCCGGTGAAGGATCATTATTGCATATACTTCCCAGTTGGCGATGAGAGTCCCGCACCGGTGAAGGGTCATCATTGCATATACTTCTCGGTAATCGATGAGAGTCCCGAGCCGGTGAAGGATCATTATTGCATATATCTCCTGGTAAACGATGAGAGTCCCGCGCCGGAGATAGGTATCAGGCATATGTGACTGCATTGCATCGTACC